>OX244000.1:12500000-15000000 GCA_945859715.1 Apamea sordens
GAATACTATGATATGAATAGCAATATCGGTGACATAATTTTATATACCAACCGATCAAGTGGATTACGATAATATTGTTATGTTCCCTGGTTTTTATAAATGTATTTGTGTTTGTTATCGTTTCTGAATCAGCTGTTTTGGTGACTGTTTCGGCAGAGAACAACATATGTGTATCACATCGCCCACGACATCATCCGCGTGGGCTTCGTATTTTCTCCTACTTAAGTAATTTAAGACCCCCTCCTTAACCGGTAGTTTTAGAAAATTAATGATTATTTATTAAGTATTCGGTTCAATTTTCGATTTTATTGATCAAAGGAATAATAATTTTCATATAAACTGTCCCCCGCTTTTCACCAAGAAAAGAATCGATTAAAAAAAAAACTTTTGTCATGTGTTTCGTCATTTAAAGTTTAGATTAGTTTTCACTTTCGCAAGCAATAGGAAATTGCTACTGAAGGCTGCGAGTCGAACTCAGGACGAGCTGCTTCTCACTGGGACAACTGTGCGTCGCTTGCTGTCACCAGTCCTGACTATCTAATAGGGGTTAAAGTATGAATTAGCCGTTTTATTGTAATAGCTACTTCGAATTGACATAGAACCTTCATGGTTTGAGATTTTTGAGTGAAACTTTTTCAGATAGCACCTATGAAGTTCTTCTTTTAAAAAATGTGCAACATCCGATTATCGACTTTCAGTTGTTTTTTTTATTCAGCTTAGACAAGAAAGATGGATACTTCGAAAATTCGAGTTATTTTTGAATACGAGTTCCGACGCGGAGCTAACGCGCCAGAAACAGCTCGCAATATCAATGTTGCTTTTGGAGAGGGGACTGCTAATGAACGCACCGTGCGATTTTGGTTTAAATGCTTTCGTAATGGAAATTGGAAACTTTGATTTGAAGAACGAAACACGTGGAAGACCGCCCACAGAGGTGAATAACAATGAATTGAAAGAGATGGTGGAAGCCGATCCGAGCCAAACTACCCAGGAATTAGCGGCATGGTTTAACGTTACCTTATCAATAATATTGACTCATTTGCATCAATTCAATAAAAAAAAAATGAGTAATGGGTGCCTCATGATTTGACTGATCTGCAGAAAGAAACGCGTGTTGAAACTTGTTGCCTTGTTGAATCGATACAGAAATAAAGGAATATTGGATCGAATTGTGACATGTGATGAAAATTGGATTCTTTACGATAACCGTAGGCGGAACATGCAATGGCTGACCCCAGGTCAAACGCCGCAACAGTGTCCTAAAGCAAAGCTTACCAATAAAAAGGTAATGGTAACTGTTTGGTGGTCTCAGCATGATGTTATTCACTATAGCTTTCTCCGATCTGCCCAAGCAATAACGGCAGAGGTCTACTGTGCCGAACTCCGAACAATGATAGCAAAACTAGCAGTGAAACAGCCCCGACTCATGAATCGATCTTCACCATTATTGCTCCATGATAACGTGAGACCTCATACAGTACGAGAAACCGTTTTAACAGGAACTGTAATTAGAAATCATTCGTCACCCTCCGTATTCGCCAGACGGCACGGTTGGCGCAGTGGTTAAGCGATTGACTGCTGCGCTGCATGTCGCGGGTTCGATTCCCGCACGGAACAAATATTTGTATGACCTACATGTATTTGTTCCGAGTCTGGGTGTTTTTCTATCTATTCTATCCAATAAAAAGTTTTCCTCTCAGGAGGCAGTACAAAATGCTTTCACACAGTTTGTCGAATCTAGATCACGAGAGTTCTATCGCAAAGGCATAAATGACCTTCCTATTAGATGGCAGCAATGTACCTATAGATAATAATGGTAATTATTTTGATTAAATAAATATGTTACATAAAAAAAAAACTAATTTAAATGTTTCAGTACAAATCGGCAATTTCATACTTTAACCCCTAATATATATGTACTCGTATTTTGATTACTGACACCAAAACTACAAACGTAGTACACAGGGAAATTTTATATAAATGTGGCTGTTACTTTAGTAACATTATACTGTATACATACTATACTGTGCTGTCTTGCGACTTCCATTGGAACCAAGTCGCGGCAAACAGCTGGTTAACAATAATTGACGGCACGGTTGGCGCAGTGGTTAAGCGTTTGACTGCTGCGCTGCGTGTCGCGGGTTCGATTCCCGCACGGAACAAATATTTGTATGACCTACATGTATTTGTTCCGAGTCTGGGTGTTTTTCTATCTATAATATGTATGTATTTACAACAAAAAAAATGTATATAAGTAGTTTATCAGCCATCTTGTTACCATAACACAAGCATTAGGTTGCTTAGCTTGGGACTAGATGGCGCTGTGTGAAATGTCCAGGGGATATTATTATTATTAATTTACTTACTGTGAAACTAAAGAAACGCAAAATGTTAGGAAAACGTCGTTCGGTGAATTTAGATGAAATTTTGGTATAATATAGCCTGTAACATGCTGATTGAAAGTCAATAAGGGCACAAAAAAATAAATAATGGCCAGTTTTAGAGATAAAGCCATTTTTATGTTGAAGTCAGAAATATGGTCTAATATAAACCAAAAGCATTCACATCAATCACAACAACCTTCAATTCATATTTTATGGTTTAAAACATATTTACAACAGTTCGCAAAGTCGTCCGGCTGATTTTTCTGAAACTTTGGGATCTTGTATTGAAAGTTTTTATTTCAAGGGCAAGGGCAAAAGATTATTTACAATAATACATAATATTTACAAAATATATTTAAAAAAAACCAATACAATATAAAACTAAGTCGCTTTTCGGGTCTGTCTGTGTGATCTGTGGCCACAATGGATTCCACCACCTTTTTTACAATGAATTTCGGAAGTTTGCCTGCTTATAATAGATATATTAATATTTAACTTAGATACGGTGTGAAAATGACCCATCCAATAGCAGTTATTTACGCATTCTGTACATGAAATTAAGTCACATTAAACAAAAATTATTGCTGGAAAACAAATTTTGGTGTGAAACATAGCTGTTTTGGGAACACGGCATGCAAAATCACAATTTTTATAACAATTAGGTAAAAATTGTTTTCGTTTCGAAAAAACTTAAAAAAATGTTTGACCTTCAATATCTCCGTAACTCAGGTTCCCAGAACAGAACAAAACAATGATCACAATGACGGGAAGTACAAGTTACTCTCCGCTTCGTCAAGCGTCTTTTACAATCGTTATACTTAGTTCAAATATCTCGATATTTTGACATATTGTCACATCAGTATATTGCACTCGTGTGCCGCTAGTCTAATTTAAAACTAAAACATGGCATCATAAAATTCCTCCATATCACTGTCGACTGGTAGCTCATCCATATGACTTGCCACACTGAATGGCAATGCTTAGCCTCTGACCAAGGTAAAAATCAGCCCTTTGGTCAATGAAATGAAAGGAAATGTCAAGCAACCATTTCGTGATTTCTTTAAAAAGGACATGAGACCTCGACGTGGTTGTTATATTTACACTATTTGACTTCCTCCGCTGTAGCAGCGGCAGCAGTAGCTCAGCACACCAACCTGTATTGGCACTAGCATCTTGCACACAATACATACAACATTCTTAGCTATGGATACGTTTCATTGAGATTGCCGTTACATGAGCGCACGTGTCAAGAGTTCTTACTTCAGCTTGAGAAGTGCAGTAATATCATATTGTAACAATTGATTGAATGCCCAATCGATTTAGTGGTGAAATGGTACGTGATCGTCACGATCATTGTTTATACGAATCCAAACAACGATCGCGTCGATAGCCTAAGCTATACATACACCCTTAAATATTTTGACCGTCAGGCTGGCTGGTACATGAGACCATGTTCGCTGTTTGATACCTATTTTCTACTATTTACTACCTATAATGAAATATTTGCTACCTTTGGGTTAAGAAAGATATCAAAGAAATAATGTTGTCAGCCATTCTGACGTCAGGTTGGCTGACCACTTCCAAGTTCTAACAGTTTTAGCGTTTATTAACCACGTTGTTAATGTAAATATTTACTCAGGTAGTAAATATTTACATTAACAACGCGGTTAATAAACGCTAAAACTGTGATTGCTACCTTAAAATATATTTTTTACACAAATTTAAGAAGCTCCTATAAAAAGTTATTATGAAACGCCATTACAACGCCTGTACATCAATTATTTACGTCTTTTCTTCTCAGAATAATTGCTAACAATGTTTTTGCAGGCACTTAGTGGCTTATGAACAACTTGTTTCTTATTTTAGACTGGGTATCCACAATATTCACAACTGTGATGATGAATTATTATATTCAACTTTACTTATGTTGTTTGTGATATTCCAGACTTTCCTGATTATTGACTTTCAATCAGCATGTTACAGGCTATATTGTACCAAAATTTCAGTCAAATTGACCGAGCGGCTTTTTCTTAACATTTTGTGCGGGGTTATTTACATAAAAGGTTCATGCGCATACAAAAACAATAATAAATTCGAAGGTAGTGATCAAAAAGTAAACACGAAGTAAACCGAGTAAACACGGATCTAAAGCACAGATTACTCTAAAATATAATTAGATGTGGCATACATGGCAGCGTAACTGACTAATAAAGATATTTATTTTTAACCTACTTCAAAAAAGGAGGAGGTTATTGTGCTCGCCTGAATGTAATAAAAAAAAAAATCATCGATAGTTTCATCAAATGAGGACCGATATTGAAAACTCTTTTTTCATTTCTTTTTGGTTGAGAAAGCTTCCGTGGTGGTACAATATAAATTTTAATAACTTTGCTCGGGTAGTTTTTGAGTAAGCTTCAATAATACGTTTATAATGCACTTGATGTATGTTGTAAGTACTTTCGTGTAAGGAAGTAGTTCGTGGAAGGTTTAAAACTTTTATTTTAGAAATTTGGCTCTTAGACATATAGGACTGCATTTGGTCATTCAAGTCTCAAAAATGGGTCCTCCATCGTTTGCATTGCTTATAATGTTTTGAGAACACTTATATATACAGTTTTGAATGATTCAATGGCATGTATACCACTTTCGTAAGGAGGGACAGGCAAACTGTTCATTTTCTAAAAATATTTGCTTATGGTCGGACATCGCAAATTCAACCATGACGATATGAAAGTCATTTTCTTGTAGGTTGGACGAGACAAGATCTATGGTTTTGGTTGAGGTAGTTTTTCGGGTAGGTACCTACAATATGTAAGATTAATTCTGTTTATTTTTTTTAAAGATATTTTGTAGGTTAAAATCTTCAACAAGTATAGGTTTAAATCGCCAAAAAAGATTGCTCTCTTCTTCTTTCTGTTTCAAAAAGGTCTTTTCTGTTCAAAAATACATATTCGGTGCAAAATTATCCAGCTATGAAAGAGCGGAGTCTCCTAATATAGGCTTTTTCTTAGCTTAAAAGGAGGCTCCAATCATCACCTTGTTGCTCTATTTTGGTTATGTAATAAAAGATTTTTTTTTTCTTTAATTGTTGTGAATAAAGCACAAGGAAGTTGTTCATATTACTTTTGTCTAGTTTATACAGTTTCGATCCCAAGTCGTAGATGATCAGTAGACGTAGATGCAGGGCCAAAATGTTTTTACAAGTATGGGCACTTGTAAAAACATTATGGCGCAGCATGGCCCTCCATTGCAAGACTTCTGAGGGATCAGTCAGCTTGAAAATGTAGGCGCCATCTAGTTTAAAATATTGAACGAATAAACAACATGTAAAAGTGTCTATTGGTCTACTTACAGGAATAAACACCATTTCGTTTCAATATCATTACCGAAAGACGTAACAAGTAACTATAGGAAGGTACTTAAGTCAAAGTGATGACATGATATTTCAAATCTAATATTACCTAGATTGAAGAAAACACAATATTAGGCATATTACATGGGACTTAAACATAACTGGTGAAATGTTGGTGTAGGTACTATGGTACACCTCTGTCTGGATTACAGGCTTGATGTTAAGTTGTTATGTGAAAAAAATAACTGTCTCTACTAAACTTGCCAAAGTGAAAGATATAAATACCATGAAAGAACGCAAATACTTAAATAACAACCAAACTCTTATTTTTAGGCTCAAGGTTAAATATAACTTAACCAAGTTGAAAACTTAGTTTTTTCTGACTTAGCTATAATCCTATTGTATCTTTTGAGTAGGTTTAGGTATTACAGTCCATTCGTATGTTTCTTAGATTTCCCACCATCAATGAAAGTAGGTCATAAGAAATTAGCAGATACTGTAGTAATTACACTTATTTGACAAATAATAAATATTTAGGATCTATCTCATTTTCAGAATAAAAATATTTACAATTCTACTTATGATTCTTAATAACAGTTTATGCCTGCGCAATTATAGCCAAACCAGTCGATTTAGTTTACGCAAGCAATAACTACGTAAATACTTAGTATTACGGACTCCAGCATTTATTGGGTAAATCTATGAATCGTCCAGATGACGTTCACTATAGATTACTTAAACTATTATAACTTATTAGAGGAATAAAATGGACGTTTGACAGTTATTGTGAAAAATTCCTGTCAAAATTTCAAAATGATTCCTCGAATAAAGTTATCAGATGATTGCAAAGTCAGCCCTAAGTTTTTTTAAGCGTTTAACTTTTTAGGAATAACATTGACACGTATTCCTCCATCATTTGCATGAATCACTTCTTCAATTTCTGCGGATAACTTCGTTTTTTTAGGCTTTCAACTTCCTAGGCACAATATTTAGGTGTATTCCCCCGTCTGGTCCGATAAGAACTCTGGCCGGAGCAATCTTCAAATTCCTATCAGTGTTCTTTGATGGCTCCACTCTAAACTTGGACAAAATCTTCACTATGCATAATTGCGACTGAAGCCTGCCAAACCGCATTCCTAAAAATAAACAATAATAAGTTTTTGTTAAAAAATACTAATAACCTTGATATTTTCAACATTGAAATGCGAGTATATTAAACATTTGTACGTGAATTATCATAATCGTATCATTGGATAACTCATAACTACATATCATCATCTGAAATTGCTTGTACCTCAAAGTAATTCTCACCCAGAAGGCCTCAGTAGCTGGTTTTTGTTTTTTGTGACTTTGCTATTTTATTAATTCAGTGATGATCACTGTAATAAATAAATAATATGGAATAGTCGACTAACCTATGCAGTTCCTTTGTCCGAGTCCAAATGGTAAATAAGCGCACGGGTGTCGCTTACCCACCTCTCCCGCATCAAATCTATCAGGGTTGAATACTTCAGGCTTGGGATAATATTTCTCGTCATAATGTATACCCCTCGGTGATATTAGTACAATAGTATCTTTTTCAATTACCAGATCTGTACCGGGTACTTTGTAATCTCTTGTAGCTTTTCTTTGCAGTGGTTCTATTATAGAGTACATGCGAAGTGTTTCATCAAATACTTTATTCAAGTATTTCATATCCTTTATAGTTTCGTAAGTTACTTCTCCATTATGAGCTTGAATAACTTCCTCAATTTCTGCTGTCACCTTGCTTTGTATATCTGGGTTTAACGCTAATTGGTACAGCATGTAGGCCATCCGTTATTAACTTCCGCTAGTAACTGATGCCACACTGTTTCCGAATTTTGAGCTGCTGATCTCTCCCATTTCACGGAGTTCCAGTATTAAATCCATAAAATCTTGTCTGCCTGATGGCTTACCATTCCTTTGAGTCATAACGTTGTTCACAAGACTTCTGAAGAAATTTATAATAGGTTTCGGAATTAGAGAAACGTTGAGTGATTTCAGAATTCCTGGATACATCATAATTATTTCATTTCCATAACTCGCATTCGTAATTAATCTGTCTATGAGTTCTAGCGCCTGCAATTTGTCACTGAGACTGTCATAGTTAACACCGAAAGCGCAGGTAGAGATTGTAGATACCGTGTATGTCTGAAGAAGGGAGTGAATTTCAAACTCTTGTTTCTTTTGACATTCGGTGCTCACATGATCCACAAATGTATTAGCACCCTCATTCATTAAATAAAACATGTTTTTTAATTTACCAGATGTGAAAATAGGAGTAAACCGATTCCTTAAGGCTGCCCATGTTTCTCCATCAGCGGTAAACAAATTTTGTCCCAATCCTTCTTTGCTGAATTCAATGCCACGATCACTGAATACCTCGAAGTCTTTAATCATGATATGTTTTAAAATATCCAAGTCTCGTATAAGGATACAAGGTGACGTCATTCTATACATACCGACAACTTTTTCTGTTGGAAACATGTTATAGATTTCTTGTATCACTACTCCCAGATTTTTTTTGCGAAGTGCCGATTCCTTCAGGTTGCCGAATAAAACTGTTGGTTCCGGTCCGGGAACATTTCGGCTTTTCCAGTAGTTAAATGTTCTTGTAAAATAATAATATAGACACAGTAACACTGTCAACACTACCGGAAGATAATAGATCAACATTTTAAAGGAGCTCTTAACACCTTCACCGAATACTATGATATGAATAGCAATATCGCTGACATAATTTTATATACCAACCGAGCAAGTGGATTACGATAGTACTGTTATGTTCCCTGGTTTTTATAAATGTATTTGTGTTTGTTATCGTTTCTGAATCAGCTGTTTTGGTGATTCGGAAACGATAACAAACACAAATATGGTGATCACATCGCCCACGACTTCATCCGCGTGGGCTTCGTATTTTCTCCTACTTAGGTAATTTAACACCCCTCCTTAACCGGTAGTTTTAGAAAAAAAAAAGATTATTTATTAAGAAAAGTATTCGGTTCAATTTTCGATTTTATTGTTCAAAGGAATAGTAATTTTCATATAAACTGTCCCCCACTTCACACCAAGAATGGAATTGATTAAAAAAAAACTTCTGTCATGTGTTTCGTCATTTAATGTTTAGATTAGTTTTCACTTTCGCAAGCAATAGGAATTGCTACTGAAGGCTGCGAGTCGAACTCAGGACGAGCTGCTTCTCACAGGGACAACTGTGCGTCGCTTGCTGTCATCAGTCCTGACTTAAACTACAAACGTAGTATACAGGGAAATTTTATTTAAATTTGGCTTTATATAAACGTTATACTGTATACATACTGTGCTGTTTTGCGACTTCTACGATAATCAAATCGCGGCAAACAGCTGGTTAACAATAATTTACTTAGGTATTGAGAAACTAAAGTAACGCAAAATGTTAGGAAAACGCCGTTCAGTGAATTTGGCTGAAATTTTGTTACAATATAGCTTGTAACATGCTGATTGTAAGTCAATAGGGCGCAAAAAAATAAATAATGGTCTGCCGATCGATTCTGTAAAATGTTACCGTGAAAAGTTAGGTGAAGTGAGCTTAGAGTGAGCTGTCAATATTGTCAATCCCTAGCATTAGAATCGCACTGCAGTTTTAGAGATATAGCCATTTTTATGTTGAAGTCAGAAATATGGTCTAATATAAACAAAAAGCATTCACATCAATCAAAACAAGCTTCAATTCATATTTTATGGTTTAAAACATATTTACAACAGTTCGCAAAGTAGACAAGTCGTCCGGCCGATTTTGCTGAAACTTTGGGATCTTGTATTGAAAGTCTTTATTTCAAGGGCTATTTTTATTTAAAGATTATTTACAATAATACATAATATTTACAAAATATATAACAAAAAGAAAACCAATACAATATAAAACTAAGTCGCTCTTCAGGTCTGTCAGTGTGACCTGTGGCCACAATGGATTCCACCACCTTTTTTACAATGAATTTCGGAAGTTTGCCTACTTATTATAGGTAGGTGTATTAATATTTAACTTAGATACGGTGTGAAAATGACCCATCCAATAGAAGTTATCTACGCATTCTGTACATGAAAAATATTGCTGGGAAACAAATTTTGGTGTGAAACATAGCTGTTTATGGAACCACGGCATGCGCCCTAAAGCACAATTTTTATAACAATTAAAACTTGTTTTCGTTTCGAAAAAATGTAAAAAAAAGTTTGACCTTAAATATCTCCGTAACTCAGGTTCCCAGAACAGAACAAAACAATGATCACAACGACGGGAAGTACAAGTTACTCTCCGCTTCGTTAAGCGTCTTTTACAATCGTTATAGTTCAAATATAGATAATATTTTGACATATTGTCACATCAGTATATTGCACTCGTGTGCCGCTAGTCTAATATAAAACTAGGTACTAGTAGGTACAACTTACCTTACCGCTAGTCTAATGTAAAACTAGGTACTAGTAGGTACAACTTACCTTACCGCTAGTCTAATGTAAAACTAGGTACTAGTAGGTACAATATTTAAGATTAATTCTGTTTCATTTTTTTAAGTTAATTTGTTGGTTAAAATCTTCAACAAGTATAGATTTAAATCGCCAAAAACGATTACTCTCTTCTTCTTTAATTGTTGTGAATAAATCCCAAGGAAGTTGTCATATTACTTTTGTCTAGTTTATACAGTTTCGATCCCAAGTAGTAAATGATCAGTAGAAGTAGATGCAGGGCCATAATGTTTTTACAAGTATATGCACTTGTAAAATCATTTTGGCCCAGCATGGCCCTCCATTGTAAGACTTCTGAGGGATCAGTCCGCTTGAAAATGCAGGCGCCATCTAGTTTTAAAATATTGAACGAATAAAGAACGTGTAAAACTGTCTATTGGTCTACTTACAGGAATAAACACCATTTCGTTTCAATATCATTACTGAAAGACGTAACAAGTAACTATAGGAAGGTACTTATGTCAAAGTGATGACATGATATTTCAAATCTAATATTACCTAGATTGAAGAAAACACAATATTAGGCATATTACATGGGACTTAAACATAACTGGTGAAATGTTGGTGTAGGTACTATGGTACACCTCTGTCTGGATTACAGGCTTGATGTTAAGTTATTATGTGAAAAAAATAACTGTCTCTACTAAACTTGCCAAAGTGAAAGTTATAAATACCATAAAAGAACGCAAATGCTTAAATAGCAACCAAACTCTTATTTTTAGGCTCAACAAAGTCAAATATAACTTGACCAAGTTAAAAACTTAGCTTTTTTCTGACTTACCTTTAGGTAATCCTATTGTATCTTTTGAGTATGTTTATATATTACAGTCCATTCGCATGTTTCTTAGATTTCCCACCATTAATGACAGTAGGTCGTAAGAAATCAGCAGTGAGAGAATGAAAAGATAGAATAGAACGTGTATCAATTAACATCATTTTATTTCATTAAAATTTATCCAGATTACCATCCCCAACACATTAGGGTACCAATTTTTTTTTATATTATTGAAAATACAATAGTTAACTTACAAATAATTTCAGTGCTTTGGTCACATTACGTTATCATATATATTTGAAATTATTTTAATTATTTACATACAGATATATTTTAAAGCACAAAAATGTACAGAGACGGACTTAATATATAATTATAATAATAAGTTTAGTATACAGGACAGCCTGTATACTTAACTTATTATAATATGTATTTCCTAAATGGGTCTACCTACGAACCCCCCTTGTTTGGCTAACCCTCCGCCTAACACCATTCATCTTGTATAGTAAGTTATAATAACCAGTTTTAACAAATACATTTTAGAGGCCTACTATTAAGTATGGAGAGACTTGTAACAAAAGTACTCCCTCTTTCATGTGTATGTGTACACATACAAAGTTATAATCAATAACAAAACACATAGTTACAATAAGACATTTCAGATAAGAGATTTCAGATAATTAGTTAGGCACTTGAATTCGTAATCTCACATAATTTACATTTCATCACCACTTACAAACCATACTAAGAAAAGCAGAGAAAAAATGGTTGCAATAGAATTTGAATCCTGTCGTGTGTCATTAAGATTGTTTTTCCACATTTGATAATTATCTCAGTTAATAAATATTTATTTATGCCTTTTTTTCCACATTTGATAATTATCTCAGTTAATAAATATTTATTTATGCCTTAATGCTTCTAATAATTATCATACATTTTCCGAATCCCAGTTTGTAGTAAGTCTTTAAGTAATTTATACATTAAGTATTTAAATGATTGATAGAAATGTCAAATATCGGATTTTTTTAAATATAGGGCTATTGCAATAATAAAATGTATATAAGTTTGACTAACTGATACATTCGGTAAACTTTTATACAGGAACTCAACAAAATTATAATGGTCCACAAATATTGTAATAACTATCAGTGTACGGACGCCTGCAAAACCAACACTGGCTGTCCTTTGCAGTGGTTCTACTATTGAGTACATACGAAGGGATTCATTCAAGTATTTAATTTCCTCTACGGCATCGTAGGTCACTTTTACATAATTTCCACGAATAACTTTTAAATAACGTTTTATTAGGCTTTCCACTTCCTAGGCACAATATTTAGACGTATTCCTCCGTCAGGTCCAATAAGAGATCTTTTTGGAGCAACTCCTAAATTCCTGTCGGTGTTCTTTGATGGCTCCACCCTAAACTTGGATAAAAACTTCGCCATGCACAATTGAGACTGAAGCTTGCCAAACCGCATTCCTGAAAATGAACAAAAAATGTGAAATTCATCTATACTTATAATAAATCTGTAGAAGTGAAAATTCTGTACATTGAAAATATCAAAAAATAATTTACAGGGGGTGTTACTAGACCGACACCGAACCCAAAAATGTGATTAAAAAATTTTTTGTCTGTCTGTCTGTCTGTCGGTCTGTCTGTCTGTCTGTCTGTCTGTCTGTTTGTTCAGGCATCACGCAAAAACTACCGGTTCGATTACGATGAAACTTGGTATAATTATTCTTTAATATCCTGGGCACCACACTGGGTACTTTTTATCCCGGAAAAGTATATACAATAAAAAACAAACTTAATTTTGCGGTTCGATCCCTATACCCGATTACCACTGTCTGTACTGTACCAACCGCAAATACTAAGTTTGTCGTAGGTTGGGTCACCCGCAGTGGAGTTCATTTTTATTCCTTTTAGTTTTTAGAGTTATTTAGGTTTATTTTTATATGAGTCGTAGGTATAGATTTTAATTTTAAAGTATAGGTAGTATATTTGATAGTGTACGTAGTGACCGTAGGTTATTGTATAATACTGTTAGGTAGGTTTAGTCATTCGTATAGATATTAGTTTTTAGGGAGTTTGCTTATTTATTGAGTTTAGATTAGTTATCATCAGAAATAGGTTTATTTAGGTAGGTATTTAATTTTCTGTTATTGAGTTTTTTTTTAAATTAGGTAGGTACTTAGGTAAAGATATCATATAGGTACCCTCTTAATCACCACTAATGAGACACAATTGGTTTTCTACTGTAATTAGCCACAAAGGGCCCGCGAGATAGATGGCATTCTGGGGAAGCACATACATTTTATCCTGTTAGCACGTTCCCGTGGGATAATTTCCGACATCCACGCGGGCGAAGCCGCGGGCAGAAGCTAGTTTATATAATAAATAGGAGATTTCAGGTTCTGATATGTCTAAATTACTCACCAATGCAATTCCTTTGTCCTAATCCAAATGATAAATAAGCGCATGGATGACGCTTACCCACCTCTTCTGGATCAAATCTATCAGGGTTAAATACTTCAGGCTTGGGATAATATTTTTCGTCGTGGTGTATACCCCGAGGGGATATTAGGACTATCATATCTTTTTCAACTACTACATCTGTACCGGGTATTTTATAATCCGTTGTAGCTTTTCTTTGCAGTGGTTCTACTATTGAATACATACGAAGGATTTCATCAAATACTTTATTTAAGTATTTCATTTCCTTTACGGTATCGTATGCCACTTTTCCATGATTTGCCTGAATAATTTCATCAATTTCTGCCGTTAACTTGTTTTGGATTTCAGGATTTAATGCTAGTTGGTACAGCATGTAGGCCATGGTTGTGGCACTGGTCTCATACCCAGCTACATAAAATACAAAAGCTTGCGCTGCTATCACATCGTCTGTTATTTCAACAGAGGCTGCATTTCTTCCGAATTTTGTACTTTTGACTTCTCCCATTCCACGGAGTTCCAGTATTAGATCCATGAAATCGTTTCGGCCTGAAGGTTTGCCATTTCTTTGGGCAATAATGTTGTCCACAAGTTTTTTGAAGAAATTTTTCACAGCAATTGGAAAAATAGAAAGGTTGAGTGCTTTCAAAAGTTTTGGAAACATCATATCTAATTCAACAGCAAAACTAGGTGACGAAATTGTCTGGTCTACCAGTTTCAGCACCTCCAATTGATCACTAAGACTATCATAGTTAACACCGAAAGCGCAGGCAGAGATCGTAGACATCGTGTATGTCTGAAGAAGGGAGTGAATTTCAAACTCTTGTTTCTTTTGGCATTCTGTGCTCACATAGTCCACAAAATTATTAGCACCCTCATCCATTAGATAAAACATGTTTTTCAATTTACCAGATGTAAAAATGGGGCTGAACCGATTTCTCAAAGCTTTCCATGTATCTCCATCAGCGTGGAACAAATTTTGTCCCAATCCTTCTTTGCTTAATTCTACTCCACGATCAGTGAACAATTCAAAGTCTTTAATCATGATATGTTTTAAGATATCCAAGTCCCGTATAAGGAGACAAGGTGTTGTCATTCTGTAAAGACCGACCACTTTTTCTTTGGGAAAACTATTGTAGATTTCTTGTATCACTACACCCCCATTTTTTTTGCGGAGTGCGGATTCCTTTATGTTTCCAAACAATATAGTTGGTTCCGGTCCGGGAACATTTCGGCTTTTCCAGTAGTTAAATGTTCTTGTAAGATAATAATATACAGCGGAAACTAACATTATTAACACTGCTGACACATAAAATACCGCCATTTCTAAGGAGCTCTTAACACATTCACCGAATTCTATGATATGACTAGTAAAATCGCTTGACATGATTTTATATTCTTACCACGAAACTTAATCTCAAAATCACTTATCTTTTTCTGCGCTTCACTTTTGTGCATGTTATCGTAAGATTCGTCTTTGTTAATTGGTATAATATTTATGCATGTGTGTGATATGTGTTGACGCTTGTTATATCTGTGAGTGGCTCCCAGATACGTCATCACCAAACACTCGGTTACTGTGAATGGATTGCGCAACCCAACTTGATGCATCCAATAAAACTAACCAGCAGATTCGGCGCGGGGCCTTTCGTCACATACATCGGTCGTTAGGACAACCTCTTAGTACTTACTCACCTAATATTAAGAATTAATTGTAACTACTTTATTAAATTCATTTAGTGGAAAATTTTGGAGGTGGGAAATAGCGACCGACTGTAAGGAATTTGTGCAACTCACATAAAGTACATATCGGTGGCTCCCGTAGTATCGATGTCTGGATACGGTCTATAGGATATCCAACGGCTGCTTCTGGTTCTTCTGGATTGTCGACGATGCACGTTGAAACGTGAACAGCACGCACAAATGTCCAAATGTTCAGCTCGATCGTGAAATTATAGTCTTTGATTTGCACGCACTGACTCGATAATCCTACCGGCTGCGCCAATTATGTGATGGGCAGCAGAGGAGTCCAAAAAGAAACCAAAATTTTCCACTAAGAAGTACTACTTACATAAATATATCTATAGGTACTAATTACATTTGAATTTTAAAATTATTCCCTAGTTTACCTCTTTGGGTCTTTTACAAAAAGCGTTGTAACACGTAATCTTACCAACAGCACAGATTTGAATGTTCATTTGAAGAATTGCTGGGTTTCCTATACAAACTTTCAACCCCTCTGTCACCAACTTTAGAAAAAAAATCCCTAAGTATACCCGTCCTTAGGATTCCATCTACTTACCTCCTTGTCGAAATCATTGTTAATGGAAATCCATACCTACAGTGGTTTAGGCGTAAATACCGGCCAAGTGCGAGTCGGACTCACACATGCGGGGATCCGTACCACATGGCTACTAACGCCAAAAAAATAAGTTTTTTGTGTACCTCTTTAATTTTTTGGCCCCTTAAATTATTATTATTATGTTCATTTTTTACTTGGAATATTCTTTTATTGTGTGTATGTACATATAGTAGTAGTAGTATACATCTAGTATATAGAACGAATATCTACATAATTCATTCTATTGAGGTGTAATGCCAACAGTGAAAATTTTATGTACTTGTTATGTGAACTTGTAACGTATGTTATGTAAATGAATAGACGAACGAAAATGAAAATGTAAATGAATTCCCTTGATGGTATTATTGCTACTGAATATAATTACACTATTATTACACTTATATTATTATGCTATGTTAAAGAAATGCACAGCTAAACAATATTGATGTGCATAAATTTGTGTGACGTATAAACTACCACAAAGGTCAATGTACAGCGTAGTTCGTAAAAGTGCTCTTACAGTATCAGCAGTGAAAAAAAAACCATTATATTTTTTATCGTTTTTATTTTACGTTTTACATTAGAATAGAATATTCTTTATTATGTACACCATAAATATAACAGACTTAAAATTAGCTTTACTGACAAAACTATAAACATTTGAATGCTGTTCAGTTAAATTGCACAAAACTTAGTGACTGCTATGAAATAGAGGCGCTGCCGAAATCTAGATAGTTATTTGACTAAGTGGGGGACTTAGTCAAATAACTATCACATTGGCTTCTGTAGACCTTCCGGCCAGCCATGCTATGTAAACAAGAAATAACAAAAATGCAACCGAAAGATAAAGAAACGCGCCGACTCGACAAACGCCAATGTAAACGGCACCCTCATTGCGTAACACACGATCAATCGGAATCGGTTTCATTTTGACAGTTCAACAAAGTTCGTTGCGTTATTTACGTGTTGAGCAGACAAATTTTTCGAACTTATGAAGCAATGGATTCGCAATTTGCTTCAAAATGATTCAGATTCCGATTGATCGTGTGTTACGCAATTACGGTGCAGGGTCTAACAATCTTATTTTACAATTGTTTGATCAGACTATTGTATTCAAAGAATCTACATTTGACAGATAGATAGGTAATTTATTTGACACAGTAGTCATCTCCACTAGCCCACATCACTCCTGGAAATTAAAGCAGCTTCATCACGAATGGACAGAAAGATAAATATAAATAACATGCTAACGATATTAATCTCGTGTCCGAGCCCTTTAATAATTTTTACAATTGTTTTCCAAGAACGGCAGCCTGTATTAAGTAACTGTTTCGGTAGATGCGTGTATTCAATCGATTTATTTCAGTCGGTTTTCTTATGCTTTATGTTTTCTGGGAATAACGTTGAGGTGTATTCCTCCTTTGGGTCCGATGATAGCTCTGTGTGGAGAAACACCTAAATTCCTGTCGGTGTTTTTCGATGCTTCCACTCTGAACTTAGACAACATCTTCGCTATACATAACTGCGACTGAAGTCTGCCAAACCGCATACCTACAAAAAATACACAAACATGTTAATATTTTAAAGTAGGTAGGTACCTATTACGTACAGGGTGGGTAAATAAGAGGTATACCTACACTTTATTAAAAAAAAAATCTATGAAATATAAAAATAAATATAGTATTTAGGGCCGGCAATTCAGCATGGAAAATAATCTCAGATAAATTTCCACTTCTAGCAGCATGGTAGATGTGATAACCCTTTTCACTGCGTTTTTCATGACATTTTCACACATTTCCTGCGTTATTTCAGTGACTATGTCTCAGATATTTTGTTTCAATTCTTGAAGGTTCATTGGCTTGTTAGCATATACCCCTTTAGATAGCACTACAAAAAAGGCAGGAGCTGTTAAATCTGGGGATCTTGGGGGCCAATCAATGTCACCGTTTCTCGAAATTAATCAACCCGGAAACGTTCTTTTCAATATCCTTCTCCTATCTCTCTAGCCTTCACACCCTTCCACTTCGTCTCTTGCAGACAAGCAATGTTCAGTCGTCGCCTTTTTAAAAAATCTGCAAGTTCCCTTCTTCTTTCAGTCATAGTACCTACATTCCAGCTCGTACACCTCAATCTTACTTCTCTCACACTCCGAGCTTGCGTTCTACGTCGCACCCGCCCGTTCTGGTGCAACAACCTTTGTACATTTCCCACAGAAGCCGGGTTCTGCCCCTGCGCGCGGGTGCACCGTGTGCAGGTGAGGTTGACGTTTGGGGAGTGTGGTTGTTGTGCGCTCCCCCTTACACCACAAAGATGAGAAGTATTCATTATATATAATTGGCCTATTACGTCATCTGTGACAGTACGCCATATTTACATATGTTCGTAAGTCATCATAGATCTAGTGCGACTTGGTGAATTCAATAGTTATTATTAATGCATGTATAATTTCCAACAGTCAACTTACCGATGCAGTTCCTTTGTCCGAGTCCAAATGGTAAATAAGCGCACGGGTGTCGCTTACCCACCTCCTCCGCATCAAATCTATCAGGGTTAAATACTTCCGGCTCGGGATAATATTTCTTGTCATAATGTATACCCCTCGGAGATATTAGCACTGTAGTATCTTTTTCAAGTACCAGATCTGTACCGGGTACTTTGTAATCTCTTGTAGTTTTTCTTTGCAGTGGTTCTACTATTGAGTACATGCGAAGAGTTTCATCAAATACTTTATTTAAGTATTTCATTTCTTTTATAGTGTCATATGTTACTTCTCCATTATGTGCTTGAATAACTTCGTCAATTTCAGCCGTCAACTTGTTTTGAATGTCAGGGTTTAATGCTAGCTGGTAAAACAAATAGGCCATAGTGGTTGCACTAGTTTCATACCCAGCTACGTAAAAAACAAAAGCTTGCGCTGCCATCACATCTTCTGTTATTTCAACTGACGCTACACTGTTTCCAAATTTAGAGCTGTTGACGTGTCCCATTTCACGGAGTTCCAGAATTAGATCCATGAAATCGTTTCGGCCTGTTGGTTTGCCATTTCTTTGGGAAACAATTGTCTCCACAAGATTTTTGAAGAATTTTTGTATTGGAGTCGGTATAAGAGAAAGGTTAAGTGTTTTCAGAAGTCCAGGATACATCATATCCAATTCATTTGCATAAGTCGGTGCCGAAATGATCTTATCTACAAGTTCTAGGGTCTTCAATTTGTCGCCGAGACTATCATAGTTAACACCGAAAGCGCAAGCAGAAATCGTAGACAACGTGTATGTCTGAAGTAGGGAGTGTATTTCAAACTCTTGCTTACTTTGGCATTCTACACTCACATAGTCCACAAATGTATTAGCACCTTCATGCATTAAGTAAAACATGTTTTTTAGTTTACCAGATGTAAAAATAGGACTAAACCGATTTCTCAAGGCTCTCCATGTTTCTCCATCCGCGTGGAACAAATTTTGTCCCAATCCTTCTTTGCTGAATTCAATGCCGCGATCAGTGAATACTTCAAAGTCCTTAATGAAGACATGTTTCAAGATTTCCAAGTCTCGAATAAGGAGACAAGGTGTTGTCATTCTGTAAACACCGACCACTTTTTCTTCCGGAAAACTATTGTAGATTTCTTGTATCACTACGCCTGCATTTTTTTTGCGGAGTGCCGATTCCTTCAAGTTGCCGAAAAATATAGTTGGTTCCGGTCCAGGAACATTTCGGCTCTTCCAGTAGTTAAATGTCCGGGTAAAATAATAGTATAGAGCGTAAACTAACACTATTAGCAATAGCGGCAAATACAATACCAACATTTTTAGGAGCTCTTAACAAATTCACTGAACGCTGGATTATGAACAGCATTATGGCTTAACACAATGTTTTATACCAAGGGATAAACAATTACTGTCATTCGTGTGTTGTCGTTACTCTTGTTATGATTACGCAAGTGCATGCAAAGTACTAAGTAAGTAAAATACGGGTTGCAAGAATTGTTTGAAACAATTCTTGCAACCCGTATTTTTAGACGCATTGTGAAGGTTCAGAATAGCATATCAAATGTCTCGGATTAAATAAAGACAGTGAAAATAACCTTTTTCCCTGCCTTGTCGAAACCAAAAAGTTTTTTGGGTCACTATGCAAGTTCTAATCATTCAAACGATTTTGATTTATCATCAATCATCATGCATGCCTATGATGACTATGCATTTATAGCTTAAGTATAGTCTATGGGTTACGGTAGGTTACATTTTGTTAGAGTTCCAGTTTTTTAATTTCATAACATCACTCCTGTAGACCTACTTGTATAGTATTCTGACATTTCGCTAGTCCCGTTTAAGTATCTACGAGTATGTAATACAGGTGCCCAGGCTGCTATTGAGAATTTCCCAGTAAACAAGAACCAGTAACACTTTCCAGTCTTGGGGATTTAACCCAAGACCCCATGTGGCGTGGTGTTTGCTTAGATACTTGTCCCACTACCAGCGATTAACGAGAAGCGAAACTCAAAACTCAAAGCATTTATGTCAAAGAAACCAAATTACAGGCACTTTTGAATTGTCAAATAGTTGGTCAGTCAGAAAGATAAAGCTAGTTGCCCTTTCCAAAGCGTAGTTGGTACTTATGGAGAAAAACGGCCTAGAAACGCGAGTAGATCTAGTTGATGAGCAACGAGCAGCGAATGCACGAAGGCGACGAGGGATTACTCGCTGGTATGCATGATTATGTACCTACCAAGCGTGAGTCTCTCAGTGATTGTTCTGGTAGCCAAGCGGGCATCACTTAGCGAGTACTCTGTTTGACAGGCCTTGTGGCTGCGACAAACGGGTACTCGCCAGTGAGAATAATCAATGATACCATTACACGAGACCTACAATCTTTTGTACGTTTTATAGCGAGAAAATCGTTGATAGCTAGTCGCTTCCTTGTCGGCCGTGGGACAGGTACAATGAGGGCTTCGATTGGGTCCGAAACTGGGTACACGAGATATGCACGCCAGTAGATAATAACTGAAAATACCCAAAGCAAATTCAGCCTGTATCGTGAATTATGGGGCTTAAAGGCCAAATCCCAAAATAAGATAAATTAACCAAAATGAACTATTTTGCATCGTTTCGTTTTTGTTTAAACGGGAATTGAACCAGATATATTTTTTAATCGGCAACTTTTATTATTGTACCCAGCGGTAGTGTTGCATGACTTGCATGGCTCTAATAGGTACACTGCAAAGAAACCTAAATGCCATGTTATGCCATTTTTAATTTTCTTGTTTTTCATGCAAAGTAAAGAATCTACTTAAAGACCTAAATTCTGCGCCACTTTAAAGACATAATTCGTTTATTGTTACAATTACGTAATAAATATCGTTACTGACAGGGCTATTGTCACCAATAAACCCGATGTAGTGGTGATAAATCGATTAGTGCGCCGCGCAATGATTTTTGATGTTACCATTCCACATGATGGGAACCTCGTGAAAGCCGAAAAAGAGAAACAAATCAAATATCAAAACTCAGCTGCAATTGTGCCGATTGACGTAACGGTCAATGGCCTGATGGCCGAAAGCCTCGACCAACATCTCTCGAGGCCCTCGTTAGGCGGTTGCATCAAGGGGCACTCAGAAGGCAGTATTCCTCGATACGGCTCGCATTGTGAGGAGGTTCCTGTCTCCGGAGCCCTAACCATCGGTAGCTTGGACCCCACTCCCGACACCGGTAGACCACTATTTTTATATTTTTTAAAGTTTTTTATTTTATATTTTTATGTATTTTATAGCAGGGGACATAGTCCTTCTCTATTTCTAGGTAAACAATCCACTATAGCCACCAAAACCCATAAAGAAATATGTTTTGTGTACATGTTCTGCAATAGTCGTGCACCAACCGGGGGTTGTCATTCAGTGCAGTTGCATAGTGAGTACAGGGGGATAATCGTCGGTTAGTGCGTGGCGTCTTTATTGTGGACAACATATACAAGTACGATCCAAATAGTAGGTATTAGTAATAACGACTTGACAAACAAACAAACCTAACATAATCAGCCTATACTGTTTCCACTGCTGGGTCACAGACCTCCTCTCGGTGAGAGGGAATGGGCCGTAATCCACCACGCGGGCCCAGTGCGGGTTGGTAGATGTGTAACTAACCTAACAGCACCTAATAAGTACGTGGCCCCATGTACATAAATGATTGAGATGTAATGACCCCCTTAATTGCCTCGTTGGTCAAGTGGTCGCAAAATAATGCTACTGCTGAGCATGAGGTTTGGGTTCGATTCCAAAGTCGGGCAAAATGTTATTCGGTTTTCCCATCAGGAATTTCTCAGTAACAGCCTCTGATCAACATCTGAATTCATGTCCGGTTGATAGCAATAATTCGCCCCTATTAAATCGGACTTAAACACTGGCGAAATGCGGATGTACTATTAGATTCACCTCTGCCCAACCGGGCTAGGAAATAGGCGTGATGTTATGTTATCCAATGTAAAATATTTTTTGACAAAATTATGTTGATTCATCATAGAGAATCGAAAGAAATTATAATTTTCTTTGATCAACTCTTTCTAGTATTTTCCACCAATGAAATTAACTACCTAACTCATTCGAAGTCAGCCAAGTGTTCCGCTGATATGAAAATATTTACTTTACAAATGTTATATTTTTCACTAAGTTTATTCCGGAAATTAAATGCATACACTCGGATTATTATATAGTTTTTATTTCAACAAAACATACCCCTTAAATCTAACAATTCCAAATATTAAGGAATCCAATCATCATAATAATCATATATCCATAATAATAATATAAAAACCTTACATTACTTATATTATTTTTAACAGTGGCGGTTACAGTATCATAACTTAGTTTTTTTTTAGTAAAGTAACAATTTTAAGTCATCGTACATCTTTCAAATCCTATCTAGAAAATATTTATGCATAATAAAACAATCTTATTTTAACAATGGCATACCTATTTGGAGAAGTTTTTCACAATTATTATAATATTATTATATACTTAATATAATTTTTAATTTTTAAGCCTAGGAATTGTACTTATAGAAGATATAAATAAATAATAAATTATTTATATAATAATATAGAAGGCCACTGCTGTAAACAAAAGCAGCCACACCATTATACGAAAACAAATATTCATGGAATTTAAAACAAACAAAACACTTACAATAATCTCTGGGTTAAAAAGTAAATTCTTATGGCAATGACGTTAGTATGAATTAGATGCATACTTTTTAGATTTTTCGTGAATACTTAACTATTTAAGCTTTTAACTTTCTAGGAATAATATTAATATGTATTCCTCCCTGCGGTCCGATAATAAACCTGTCTGGAGCAACCTTTAAATTCCTGTCGGTATTTTTCGATGCTTCCACTCTGAACTTAGACAACATCATCACTATACATAATTGAGACTGAAGCCTTGCAAACCGCATACCTGAAAATAAACACAAACTTGTTAAAAAAGCTAATCTATACTAATATTATAATGATAGATGTAAAATTTATTTGTTTGTATATAGGGGGTAATCTCCGGAGGTAATGATCCAATTCTAAAAAGCTTTTCTCTGGTAGAAAGCTACATTATGTGTGAGTGTTATAGGCTATAAATAATGTTTATATCATGTATTTTAGCTGAGCTATCATAACTTTTTTTCTAGCAAGTCGGAAAGAAATACCTGTTAAAACAGAATTATTTGCATGCGCTGCCGCAACAGTTGTACTCGTATATAACTAAAAACAATGTACGGCAATCTATAGTTCTACAAAAAAGTCTGCGACACCATATTTCTATCTTTTATATTTTATCATTTAATATCACTTAAAAAAGTATTTTTTTCACATGCTTACGTTTGGATAAAAATATATTTTTTAATTATGAATCCTTATCAAAATAAATTATTTTATAATCACAAGGACATTATAGAGATAAGATTTGCCATTACAGTATGTCGATTGGTCATAAGTTTCGGAGATAATAAAAAATTACTAAAACGCAAAATGCCGCTAAAACATTCACGAATTCAACTACACATGCTTTGTGCAGACGTTTTATCCATTTACCCCTAGATGGCGTTGTACAAATACGTAATTTTTCCGACTCACGATGTTCATACTTTACGCGGATTAATGACATTGTCGGTATTGCCATTGGGTGATGTAAATTGATTGGATGTCGTAAATTGATTTCTATTGGTTTTGATTGTTTTAAATATTGAACGCGAGAATTACCAGTCTGATATTATTATCAACATGGTTGGCGCAGTGGCTGAGCGATCGACTGCTGCGCTGCGTGTCGCGGGTTCGATTTCCGCACGGAACAAACATTTTTATTGCCTACAGGTAGTTGTTCCGGGTCTTGCTGTTTGTGTATGTGAGTTTAAATGTTTGTAAACGCACCCACGATACAGGAGTAATTCCTAAAGTGGGGCAACGTTTAAAAAAAAAAAAATTGTATAATGAAAAAATATTTTTGCATTTGATTGATAGCCTAATTCTTAAGAAAGGCTATTTAGTATCACGCTACGACTCTTCGGAGCCGAGCAGAAAGAAAAAAGTCCGATAGAAGAAAGAGCGCTAAGCGACAACAAAGTAATAGCGCGGGCAGGCGACGCGTTGCGACGCGCGACGTGTCGGGGCGGGAGGATAGATAATTTCTATGGGTCGGAGGAACCAAAAATTCCATGCGGACGAAGTCACGGGCAGAAGCTAGTATTAGATAAAAGATATAAAAGTTAAAATTGTACGAGTAAACTTGACATGAACAATACCTAAAATACTCAGTTTTCACAAATGATTCGGTATTCAAAGTAAACTAACGCTATCATCACCATAATCATCTGCCTAGCATTTTCTCAACTATGTTGGGGTCGGCTCCCAGTCTAACCGGATGCAGCTGAGTACCAGTATTTTACATGGAGCGACTGCCTATCTGACCTCCACAGCCCATTGAACTAACGCTAATAAGTCATAATTTAATGTATAATATTGTGGGCAGGTTACATGTGTATTTCCATGCTGTTATCGCATCTCGAATGTCAAATGTCTGCGAATTCAGATAAATACGTGTTTATATGTTACTAGCTGTTGCCCGCGACTTCGTCTGCGATCCAAGATGATAAGTAACCTATGTCCTTCTCCATTCTCCAGATCATGGTCTACCCATGTGGCAAATTTCATCCAAATCCGTTCAGCCGTTTTAGCGTAAAAGCGTAATTCTTAAATTTTCTAATTTTCTGCGCAACTTTCTTAAGTTTTTTTTTTCGTCTACAAAATATTAGAATACTTTTATACTTATTATAGATTCGTCAGTGATCATTTTGCAGATGTTGATAAATAAAAGAAATTGCTATAGTCAACTTACCTATGCAGTTCCTTCGACCGAGTCCAAATGGTAAATAAGCGCACGGGTGTCGCTGACCCACCTCCTCGGCATCGAATCTATCAGGGTTGAATACTTCAGGCTCGGGATAATATTTCTCGTCATATTGTATACCCCTCGGGGATATTAATATTGTAGTGTTTTTTTCAATTACCAGATCTGTATCGGGTACTTTGTAATCTATTGCAGCTTTTCTTTGCAGTGGTTCTACTATTGAGTACATGCGAAGAGTTTCATCAAATACTTTATTCAAGTATTTCATATCTTTTACGGTATCGTATGTTACCTCTCCATTATGTGCTTCAATAACTTCGTCAATTTCTGCTGTCACCTTACTTTGAATGTCAGGGTTTAATGCTAGCTGGTAAAACAAATAGGCCATAGTGGTTGCACTGGTCTCGTAGCCCGCTATATAAAAAACAAAAGCTTGCGCCGCCATCACATCGTCTGTTATTTCAACAGTCGCTACATTTATTCCATTTTTTGAGCAATTGACTTCTCCCATTTCACGAAGTTCCAGTATGAGATCCATGAAATCGTGTCGGCCTGATGATTTGCCATTTCTTTGAACGAGAATGTTATCGACAAGACTTTTAAAGAATTGTTGTATTGGAGTCGGTATAAGGGAAAGGTTAAGTGTTTTCAGAAGTCCAGGATACATCATATCTAATTCATTCGCGTAAGAAGGTTCCGAAATGAATTTGTCTACAAGTTTCAATGTCTTCAGTTTGTCGCTGAGATTATCATAGTTAACACCGAAAGCGCAGGCAGCGATAGTAGACAACGTGTATGTCTGAAGCAGAGAGTGTATTTCAAACTCTTGCTTACTTTGGCATTCTTTGCCGACGTAGTCCACAAAGTGATTAGCACCCTCTTTCATTAAATAATACATGTTTTTTAATTTACCAGATGTAAAAATGGGCGAAAACCGATTTCTTAAGGCTGTCCATGTCTCTCCATCAGCGTGAAACAAATTTTGTCCCAATCCTTTCTTGCTGAATTCAACGCCGCGATCAGTGAATACGTCGAAGTCCTTAATGAAGATATGTTTCAAGATGTCCAGGTCACGTATAAGAAGACAAGGTGTTGTCATTCTATATATACCGACCACTTTTTCGTTTGGAAACATATCATAAATTTCTTGCATTTCCACACCTTTATTCTTTCTGCGAAGTGCGGATTCCTTCATGTTGCCGAAAAATACAGTTGGTTCCGGTCCGGGCACATTTCGGCTTTTCCAGTAGTTGAATGTCCTTGTAAAATAATAATAAACTAACACCGTTAACACTATCGGCAAATAAACTAACACCATTTTTGAGGAGCTCTTAACACATTTACCGAACTTTATGTAATGAATAAGTATTATCGCTTGCTATGTTTATATAAGACGCGAGCAGAAACCTGATTTTGCAATAATGCATATTATTAACACGTTTTTCTTATTTTATCTATTTAGAGAATGATATTCGTCTTGATAATCTATAAGGTAACAAGATACCTACCCTTATATTTCCGGGGCGTTTTTCTCCAATAGCTGTTGGATTAGCTGGCTTTGTATCCTGCAAGCAGACTGTGACCACGGCGAAAACACGAACTTAAGACGATAGTCATCTCCGCTACGGGAAACTTTCCACTACGGGAATTTATGACAGCTAGAAACACTGAAACTTTAATAGACACAATTTACTATTCGGGGCAACGTCATTTGCTTATTTTACCTACGAACCTACGAACAATTTCTTGTAACGTACTCTAAGGTTAATTTTAAAGTTAATTAAATTGAACTACAAGGGGCCCTATGTTTTTGCGATAGTCAACTAAATTTTACATAAACGTGACTCAGTCAAAGATTATTTTTAAAGAAATCGATCTAAAGTACTGAACTGTAGAGCAGAGCAACCCTGTATTTTTATGACAGTGATCCAGTAAAGCAAGAGTTCATTTGTTCCCCGCTCAGTTAATACAGGCGTCATATACAAGTAGCTATCAAAACTCTGCAGACGTAATGGGTATCTAAAAACGATAAAAAAAATCTGATGTTTTTCTGTTAGGGGTCGACGACCGCTGGTAGTGTTTTTACTTGAAGTATGAGTTTAAGGAATACACTTCCTTGAAATGTTAGTTTAAAAAACAGTTATTTTTGTGTTAACTTTACAGACGTGATCGGTAAATCTAAACACGATAAAGCATATTTTGTCAACTCATACTATCAACTGTGGTCGATGACCCCACAAAAAAAAACATCTTATTTGTTTTATCATGCTTAGGTACATATCACGGACGACACGGTTGGCGCAGTGGTTAAGCGATTGACTGCTGCGCTGCGTGTCGCGGGTTCGATTCCCGCACGGAACAAATATTTGTATGACCTACATGTATTTGTTCCGAGTCTGGGTGTTTTTCTATCTATAATATGTACGTATTTACAAAAAAAAATGTATATAAGTAGTTTATCAGCCATCTTGTTACCATAACACAAGCATTAGGTTGCTTAGCTTGGGACTAGATGGCGCTGTGTGAAATGTCCAGGGATATTATTATTATTATATCGATACCCATCACGTCTGCGGAGTTTCGCTAGCTAATTTAATATGACCCTGTAAACATGTTTTGTAATGAATAATTAACAGATAGTACTTAGTTCATTTTAATTAAGATTTTAGTAATACCTACTAAGTACAGTCAACAGCAAAAGTAGATGATCAAAATCAGAAATTCAATACTAATGAACGGAGTTCGCAACTATATGGCAGCTGTACTAGTAGTAAATGTTTGGTATAATTTACAATCACATACTTTTGAATCACTTCGACGCCACATATTTTTGACGCGAACTCCGTTCATTAGTATTTAATTTCTGATTTTGATCATCTACTTTTGCTGTTGACTGTACATATTTTGTATCAGCCGGTCGATTCTGTAAAAATCTCACCGTGAAAACTCAAGTGAAGTGAGCTTGATGTGATTTGTCAGTAGTGTCAATCCCTACCATTATTTGGAATGACAGCTCACTCCACGCTCACTTCACCTAAGTTTTCACGGTGAGATGGTTACAGAATCGCACTGCTGAACTAACTGATAAAAGTATAGTTTGATATTATGTGTGCCTAACACACGGCTACATATTACATAACATCAAGCTATACTTTTCCAATAAGTACGAGCTGACATCTCCTCATCATCTGTACGGCAAGCTTATACTGGAAATTATAGTTTGATATGAATTAAAAATCGTAGAAGGTAATTTAAGTGAATACCTTAGAATGCATTAACACGTTGACTGTCCATGCAAAATTTACTACGTATAGTGTAATTGGTTACTACGTATAGGGTAGGTAAAAAAGTTACTACGTATAGTGTAAATAGTGGTAATTTATGTTTTTATTTACTTTTAATTAAAGCTAATAAATACAGTAATAAACAACGCACTCCTATGCGCATGCGATTTCCATAAGGAGGTAGGCAATATAAAGTTATAAACTGACACTAAAACTAACAACAGTATCAGCGGCGGCGGTATAAACACCTAAAAAAAATTTCAAATCTTTTCTTATTTTATCGTGTCTGTATGTACCTAGAATAAGGAATTATTTTGACGACCGAACGCTTGATATAAGAGTACCATACCTTCTCAAGCAATTGTCTGCTGATATAAGATGTCAGGAAATAAAAGGTAAATATGCCATCTTACTTAGGCTGTTCTTTTTCAAAAGTTTGTAGGCAATGTTCTTAGGAATGTGGTTTGCAGATTCTTGAGGGAGAATAAAAGATATAAGGCATTTGATACAAGATAACACATTTCCTTTATTTACTTTCCATTCGCATGTAAGATATCTCTATTTCATTTAAGTACCTACTTATAAATTGTATTTTTAAATATTTTTATAAACAAAAAGATAAAAAAAAAACATTTTAAAATACAAAAAAATGCCACCGGTATCGGGAACATGGTCCAAGCTACCGGCGCGGCGGCTGTCCGGGCTTCAGAGAGAGGAACCTCCTGACATTGCGAGCTGCGTCCAGAGGTACCGCTTTCTGAATCGAGTCCTAAATCCAGCTGCCCAACGAGAGCCTCCTCAGGTGTTGGACGAGGCTCTTGGCTGTCACGACTATCGGCACAATGATTGCCGAGTCTACATGCCAAATGTCGACAACCTCGCGAGCCATGTCAAGATACTTGTTTTGTTAGATAAGATTTTATTGTTAGTTAATAAGGGAAAATTAAGAGTGAGTTGCATCAACTAACTATAGCGATAACCAATGTTTTGACAGCCTTCAAATCTCCGGTTTAAGCGAAATTCGGGTTGCATCATTTTGATGATGGTTATAATGACGTCATAAATAACTATAACAAGCAATTATAACGATAATCATTGCTTTGACAGCCGTCAAATCTCTGGTTAAGCTAAATTCGGGTTGCATCATTTTGACAATTGTCACAATTGTCAAAAAAACGTCACAAATAACTATAACATTAATAGCCCAACTTTGGGCGGTTAAGGGCTATAGTTACGGTTTGTGTCACCATTTTTTTGGAGTTTGGCATTGAATTCCTTTTCAGTGTGGTCCCATGCTTGTTTTTTTTGGTGTTTTGTGCTAGTCTCGTCTGTTCTTTGCACAACAAAAATGTGTTTTTCTGCAAAGATTTGTAATCTAGTAACTTCTACGTTGCTAAAATTAACACCTCAGTGCAATCATCATATTTGTTCCATAAGCACAATCAGCCTTTATTGTTTCCACTGCTGTGACACAGGCAGTGGCTGTGGGAGGGCACTCCCGCCCACAGAACACTATTATGCTCCCGCCCACCAAGAAGAAGCCTGTGTCACAGCAGTGGGCCGCACTGGGCCCGCGTGGTGGATTACATTGCGGCCCACTAGCCGCAACGTAATCCACCACGCGGGCCCAGTGCGGGTTGGTAGATATCACATGTCTTCGATTTTTAGCTCTAGGACACGCCGGTTTCCTCGCAATGTTTTCCTTAACCGTTTTGAGAGAAGTGGTGATGAAACAATTTACACAAAGTAAAGTGCCTCTCTGGGTTTGAACCTACGATCTACAAGCTGTAAGTCGCAGCTGTTACAACGGAGCCGCCAGTGCTCAGCGATAAATAGTAGGATTAAAGGGTGTTAAGAATGGTCTAAAATCAAACATCACATAGTATATATATAACAAAGCATTTTTATTACTGTAAGCGCCAGACGAGTTAGAAGTAAGTAATATTTCATCTAAAGAAGATGCAGGTCGCTCCACCGATAAAAACTTAAATACCGCACGCTCCACATTACATGTGCACTACAGCCAACAGTACCAAACCAACGTCTGCCCACCAAACAGTTATCCAGCAAGAGCAGCTTCTGTTAGAAATTGATGTTATCGATCGATATAAACGTATTCTAACTAATATTATTATTGTTCTTTTTGGTGTGCTGGAATCCACTGCAAAATAATTTCTTTCCCGCAGTCATCAGGCACAGTATGCGTTTGTTGTGAAAATCGACATAGAACAATCGGCACATCTGCAGCAGTCTCGGGCAATGTCTTCGCATATTGCGTTGAAATCTTACTGAACAATAAAATTAACACAACATCCTTCTGGAGTAAATGCTCTAATGCTGTAATGCATCTTCCAATAACGCAATCCTTCAATTACATACAGGAGAACAATTAATCAATTTCATGCAATTCGAAAGAAACGGAAAAATAAAATGAATTTTATTTATTGTCACTTGACACGTCTTGTCTTTCTGACAGTGTCAGATAGTGATGCGGCTCGATTTTATTTACCTCGTTACTCGAGTAAATAAAAGACAATTTTCTCTCGAGGTGCCACTCGATGTAGTCGCGATTACTAGTTAACTGTCATTCTTCGATAATAAACGTAGGAATAGATATATTTCGTGTAATAAACCGTCAAAATACTGTGATGTACAGTCACAGAGTTTTAATAAGAGAAAATACATGTTCTATGGGTTAGTGCTGACAGTTGATAAAGTGTAATATTTTGTCATTAAAATCGTCATTGATTATCAGATCAACCTGATAATCAGTGGAATCTGAGTAGGACATAACGCTTTTTACAAAGTCGAACAAAGACCGATGTACCAATACAGAACGGTTACTGTATTTTGGATATTACGATACGATTCTTTTCTTGAAGTTATTTTTGTGTAAGTTTCAAACGTACGAAGCAACAACCAACTTGAATTGAGTTTTCGAATTACATAATCGAGACATCGAGTCCATTTATGACTGAGTAACATCACTAGAGCCAACAAAAGAAAGCGACAAGCGACGATGACAAGCTTGAAATGTTGCCCTTGTCAAAAAAATTACCCAACTTTAACGAAAAGAGTTCCTGGAAGGATTTGAGGGAGGCCTTTTAGGCTAACAAAAAAAAAATAATTATGAATATGGATAGTATTGCTATTATTTATTTTATTACTTAATAAAAGCAGTTTTGGTTACCACCTCAGACTGTGACTTATATATAATATGTTTTCATATTTGAAAACACGTTGCGTTTAAGGAATAATCCTACCGAAAAAATAAGTTTGATCTTGGTTATTTTTGAAAGTGTGATGACAACAAGCTTCAAGTGTTGTTCCTGTCAAAAAAATTACCCACGAACATTTTGGGGAAATAAGACCTCTTATCACTTGTCACCCTTTTAACTTTAACTTTTTACATTTTACATAATTGGTGCAACAACGGATAGTTAGATTTCATGGTCATGCTTAATGTTAAAATTAAAATTCACTTTGATGTAACTATAACGGAGCTTTTGATGCAACTCACCCTAAGTGTCGGCTCTAATAAACCTTATTTGTAATACTGTTTGTTCCGTTCCCACAGACAAACCGTGACCGCAACCGTTCTGCGGGGCAAGATTATTTTATAAACTTGTAAAAATAAAATAAATAATAATATACTTACATTTTTCATTTCAAACACGATTAAGTACTTTTTTATTATATAAACATTAACTGATAACCTTCAGTTAACCGGTGATTAGTAAAATATTAATAGTACCTACAATAATTACTTTTATATCATAATTATCGGTAGGTACTGTGACACTTGATCGTACCTACTTAATCAAATTGATCAAAATGAATAAATACATTTCTCCTCTTTTTTGAGTCGATGGTAAAAGTAGAAAATAATAATAAGTTAGATGAGTTGGGCCAGTAGGTGGCCACGCCAATCGCGCATAGGGTAAATACTAAATAGTTACAAACAATATCACTCAAAACCTGAAACTACGTAGTTGGTTCAGGATCGAGAGTAGAATCGATTAAGGTATTTTTTAATGTTGTTTTTTTTTCAAAAACTGTTTTTAATTGAATAGGATAGGTAGGTAGGTAGGTTAGACTGGAAGACGACCCCAACATAGTTGGGAAAAGGCTAGGCAGATGATGATGATGATGAGATGGTAGGTACCTAAATTCGCAAATATGTTTTACAATAATTGACGAAAATAAATAATTACTTGTCATACGAGTATGATCAATTAATCAGTATTAAGTGTAGTGTAAGTGTGTATAATAAGTCATCGAACGAATTTCACCTTGAATAAAATCTACTCAGTAGGTATGTAAAAGCGGTGTTTTCCCTCACAATCACAGACACAGACATTAAGAAAAAAAAACTTGAGAGGTGTCAAGGGACACCCGGATGAAACGAAGTATAACTGGCTTGCTTTCTATAAGAGAGAGAGAGAGACAGACTGAGAAACACGCGCACGCCGCACGGCTTACAACTACAGCAAAAAGTGTCGTTCCAACTTTTGGTCTTAATTTTTTCCGTCTAGCCCCCTTTCGCAACGCGCGATAAGGAACTTCGTTCCAAAAATCAAGAAACGATGAAGTTTTATCTATTTTTTCATGTTTGAGGTTTTAATAAAAAATACTGGACCAAAAATATAATTAAAATTTGACGGCAATACTCAAAATGTTTTATGAGATATCACGGCCGTAGTCACGTTAAGTTGTCAAGGGGCGACATTGTGCGCGACGGCTAGACAAGGGAAATGGCAGACTTGTCGCCGCCAGCCACTGCTGAATGGAATCGAGGCTGAATATAATGAAAGCACCTTCCCCATGAATGGAAAACAAATATTCACTGGTTTAGATCAAAAATATTCATCTAGTTTAGATGTAACATAGAATTTGTAACACATTTTATTTTAATTATTACAGTTTGTTTTTACACTTAAAAACTCTAATACAATGTTCGATGTTCCACATATGGATATAAATTAAAAAAATAATATGGATAAAAAACATTATTTATTTGGCAAAAGTTTTTATTCTCACTAAGTACCACTTTTGTTTGTTTATACTTAGTTAATTTTTGTTGCTGAATGCTCATAGGACGTGCAAAGCATGATAAATTAATGCATCAAGATAATTAAACTCATAAAAAAGTTTAATGTTCTAGGAATAACTTTCGGTCCAATTAGAATTCTTCTCGGTGCAACCTCTAAATTCTTGATGGTGGTTTTGGATGTCACTAAACTTAGATAATAGTTTTGTCATACCTAAAAAGGACTGGAACCTGCCAAACCGCATACCTAAAAAGAAAAACAATTGAATAATGCGTTTCCGGGTACGTGTTTTATAATATATTTCAGTCTTTATGGGACAGATAAATTACCTTTATAGTTATGTGCTGTTAACTACCTACCGATGCAGTTCCTTTGTCCGGGTCCAAATGGTAAATAAGCTGAATAAGGGAGTGAACTTCAAAATCTTGTTTCTTTTCGCATTTCGTGTTCACGTAGGCGAGAAAAGCATCAGCACCTTCTTCTGTCAGATAAAACATGATTTGCAATTTACCGGATATAAAAATAGAAGTATATCTATTTCTCAAGGGTCTCCTAATTTCGATGTTTCTCCATCTGCGTGGAACAAGTTTTGTCCCAATCCTCGTTTACTGAGCTCCACGCCACGATCGCTGAATACTTCGAAGTCTTTAATCATAATACGAGTATGTAATATCAAAATACGACTAAATAAAAATAAACAAGATTTGACAAAAAAAACTAAATTGAGGTCAACGACAGCTAGTTACTTGAAGTATGAGTTATGAAAATCTGTATTTTTTTTTGTTTTATGTTTTTTTGATATCGATAGATCACGTCTGTAAAGCTTACAAAGAAGAAACACTGATATTTCAAATGACTAAATTAACTGAAGTTAACCCCAAAAAAAAAACATCAAGTTTTTTTGTGGTCAACATCACTTTTTCAAGTAATCGTCAAGCTTTTTTGTTTAATCATGTTTAGTTATCTGTGCTCAACACGTAGGTCTGCGGAGTTTCGCTAGCTAATTTAGTTGGACCCTGTATAAATGCCAACCAGTTTTTCACTAGGATATGCGTTATAAAGATCTTGCATGAGAACGCCCATATTAATTGTGCGGAAGGTCGATTCCTTCAAGTTGCCCACAAATACAGTTGGCATTCAACTACTGGAAGAGCCGAAATGCTCCCGGACTCTGGCCCGGCTCTTCCTTCTTTCCTTCTTCCTTGTAAAGTAATAGTTATCGCGACAGGTAGATAAAAGACCAACATTGGAAGGAATTTCTTCTTCTTCGTGTCGCTGGCACGCATGTATTTAAATACTTTTTCCCAAAACTTTGCCACTTCCACGGCATTGTCGGTGGCAGCGCAGCGGTCACTTTGACTGCATGTTTTAGGACACAGAGGGCAGGATAGGAGGTGGAGCATGGTTTGTGACATAGCTCCACAATCACACCCTACTGCCGTTCCATCAAGGTAGCCACTTTAAAGCGCCACTAATAAGCTAATCTTCACATATTCACTAAATAGAAACCATGGGGGTCTACTCCGAAGTAGTATCGGCCGAATGTTCGGCCGTTTCCTGCTAAGAAGTTACTATTTGGTTCGGTCGGTTCCGATCCTACACTCCTACACTCTTTCGAATATTGACTATGGTCCCGACCCAACTGAGCCGATCTGAACTTTTTTCGCATTTTTCAATAATATTCGGTTCGGCCATGTGTCGGTCCGATCCGAACATTCGCACTTTGCACTTCGGAGTAGGCCCCCAGTAGTGGACAATCGGTTGACATGTTTTTATGTAAACCGAAAACATAATGTTATATAATGACGGTCGATTTTTTTATCGTGATTGTTTTCGTGTTTTATCGTATCTTACCAAAAGAATACCAACTTTATTAAAAAAATGCTGGGGCTGTTTGTTCGTACTTTAATCAGAACTGCATTTATCACTTTTTCTATTCTTCTTCTTAGCGTGTCGATAGCAATTGTAACGTGCAGCTTGTACACGCAGGACACGATATTAAGTGTCCCATCGTTTGTGGAACAGCCGATCGATTCTGTTAAAATCTCACCGTGAAAAGTTAGGTGAAGTGAGCTTAGAGTGAGCTGTCAATAGTGTCAATCCCTAGCATTAGTTTGAATGACAGCTTACTCCACGCTCACTTCACCTAAGTTTTCACGGTGAGATGGTTACAGAATCGCACTGCAGCACCACATTTACACTGCAAGGCGGGGTTTATGTCTAGACGACTTTTTCTATTTATTACTATGCTCATAAACGTACTTATTTTTTTTTCTTATTCTCTTTTGCGTATTGAATTATCTTGTAGAGGCAATTTGGCAGTCTCGTAATATTTGCATTGTAGGAATGTCAACAAGACAATGTTAATTTATGCCTCACAGTAGTTTTCCAAAGCCCAATGAACTTTAAAATGGAAAAATATTGGACGAATGAAACTGCATAAACTATGCGAAGACGCATCGAAATACGTGACGGCAATAATTTGACCACGTTCCTCGTGTAATGGCAGATTTCTACAATTCTCCAGTACATTGTATGATACCTATTAGGTAATACAATAAACTTGGCCTTGGTAGCGGTTTAAGATTCGTAACTTTTATCTTATCTTACACTGCAGTATAATTGTTGTTTGGTGCATGCAGGCAGTACACATTGAATAAGGCAAATAGGTATTTCAGAATCTTCTCATCAATTATATAAAAAAAACTTAACATAGGTATAATTTTTTTTAGGTACCTAAGAGGGTAGACATAGCCTTTAAACATACGATTATTATAATTGAACTAAGTGTATTTGTTGACAGACGCGGCTGAGGGCTGACGCAGATGTTGCGCGCGCGCCGAAACTGGAGAGAGGAGCGCGCGCGGCCAGCGGGCGACGCGGCCACCATCCCGCGCGCCCTCTAGACCTACACACACCCCTAGGCATTGCACTATATACGGTACACGCTTTATTTATTACATAACCATAAACATGGGCATAAGCAGTGGCGGCCCAGTGGTATCGGCCCCGATGTACGAGTTGAAGGTCGTGAGTTCGAACCCAGGCGGGCACTTTACTGTTTGTTTAATTTCATCACCACTGCGGTGAAGGAAAACATCGTGAGGAAACCGGCATGCGTAGAATTAAAAATTCGAATACATGTGACATCCACCAACCCGCCCTAAGCCCGCGTAGTGGTTTATGGCCCACTCCCTCTCACAGAGAGAAGGCCTGTGTCCCAGCAGTGGGCACAGTATAGGCTGATTATGCTGCATAAACATGGCACATCGAGGTTTATAAAACCGGCCAAGTGCGAGTCGGACTCGCCCATGAAGGGTTCCGTTACGTTACGATTTATGACGTATTAAAAAAAAACTACTCACTAGATCTCGTTCAAACCAATTTTCGGTGGAAGTTTATATGGTAATGTACATCATATATTTTTTTTAGTTTTATCATTCTCTTATTTTAGAAGTTACAGGGGGGGGGACACACATTTTACCACTTTGGAAGTGTCTCTCGCACAAACTATTCAGTTTAGAAAAAAATGATACTAGAAACCTCAATATCATTTTTGAAGACCTATCCATAGATACCCCACATGTATGGGTTTGATGAAAAAAAATTTTTTGAGTTTCAGTTCTAAGTATGGGGACCCCCAAAATTTATTGTTTTTTTTCTATTTTTGTGTGAAAATCTTAATGCGGTTCACAGAATACATCTACTTACCAAGTTTCAACAGTATAGCTCTTATAGTTTCGGAAAAAAGCGGCTGTGACATACGGACGGACAGACAGACAGACAGACAGACATGACGAATCCATAAGGGTTCCGTTGCCATTTGGCTACGGAACCCTAAAAATCAGCTTTGTGGAGCATCGACGTCTCTAAACATTCATCCCTTTTTCTGTGTGTTTTCCACATTCGAAGCAAATAAAGTCTCTCTCTAAAATTCGATACTTATGCCATTTTTACTTCTGGGTTTTGAAGGTACCTAAGTTCCTAATACATTATAAATTAGTACCTACTACTGGAATATTGTTATGTGTCGATATAAACACTTTGGTAAAGAAGCTGACTGCCGGCCGTTACTTTCGTTACTAGTGGAAGCAATTTCAATATACACACATCAAAAGTGTCTAGGGATCAAGTACATTATTAACTATAAAAAAATATCCAATTAATATTTACTAAATCTAGGCTTCCAGACTGCAATGGCTTCTTACTTTAATTCCTATGTTTAAGTTAACAACTTATATTTTGTAAAAATTAAGAAAATACCTAATTAAATTTTTGCAAATTCTGAGAAATTAACCTAAATTAATGTCTTCAATTAAATGGCAAAAAGGCGAAAATGAGGATTTTTTAATTTTTATTGTGAAGATAAAAATAATAATAATCTGTGTTTCCACCATTGACACGAATCACACAATCACATCGATTTGGCATGCTTAAAATCAGTTCATCAAAATCACTTTGAGGAATGGCCGACCACGTTCTTTCTAACAAGTCAAAAAGTTGTTGGGTATGCACGGCATCCATACTTGGCAGAGCTCTTCTTTGGAGCATATTCCATGCGTGCTCAATTAGGTTGAGGTCTGGCAATTGAGCAGGCCACGGCTGAACGTTGATGCGAGAATCGGCAAGAGTGCGTTTTACGACTCTAGTCGTGTGTGGACGTGCAGTATCGTGCCCGGCTTCACAAAGGATGATCTGATCACGTCTGAAACATTCCTCTCCGCATAAATTTGTACGTCTTGTATTCGCCCTCATACCGAAACGAGATTCATTGGAAAAGCAAACAACGCCAGTCTTCTTTCTCCTAATTTCTGTGTTCGCGAGCCCATTGTAAACGGGCCCTACTATTGCGGGGTGCTATAGGTGGAACTCTCAGCGGCCTTCGGGAACGCAGAACCACTTCACGTAAATGATTTCGGATGGTTTGTTCGCTTATCAGCAAGCCTGAAGAGCTGTGGAGTCTCATAGCCAACATCATGGCGGTCATGGTACACACGGCTACACGTCAAGCTATACAAAACCAATTTGTCTTGGCCTCACTTTGTATGATATTTTCTCACAATGAACGGTCAGCCAATACTGGTTTTGCATAGCTTGATGTGTAGCCGTGTGTACAATTCCGTCGAGCAGTATTTTGGATGTACCGGTCCTGTCTGCGAGTGATGATGCAAGATCGTCCTTCATGTCGCTCGGCCACGCTACCCGTGATGCGATAGCGTGTCCAGAGGCGGCTTATGACGCTCTGTGTAGTGCCAAGAGCGACAGCCACAGTTCGTTGCCTGGAACCAGCTTGCAACATTCCAACGGCGCTCATCATCTCTTCTCCTGTCAATGTCGTCGCTCCATATCAATGCAATATTTTTTCAGTTCCGATGCAAAAATTGTAATGGTTTTGTAAAACGCCATTACATACTTTTATAGGAATCCTGTTCTTTTTTTTTTTAAAAAACGTTGCCCCACACTAGGAATTTCTCCTGTGTCGTGGGTGCGTTTACAAACATTTAAACTACATATACAAACAGCCGATTGACAATTGATTTTCTATTTTTAATGAAAATTTAAGAATTTTTTTTATTGAAATAGTGAAATTAACTAAAGAGTATCAATAACGATCCAAAAAAGTTAAAATAAAAAATCCTCAATTGCGGCGATACTCTAAAACGTACTTGATCCCTAGACACTTTTGATGTGTGAAGGTATCTCATTATGTTGTATTTAATTTTGTAAGACAACGGCTTGTAGTCTTGGTTTGGGACTTTGGGTATTGCCTTATTGTGTAAATAAAGCGAAATTATATGACGAACAACCATTTCTTTTTATTAGTACTCTACTTGGAAAGTTCCACAGTCTCCTTCGGCTGCTGCGACTGCTTTATAATATTAAATATAGATAAAAAATTGTTTGTTGCAGGTCGGTCATGAAAAATCTTGCCCATTTGCTGGCTGTCCCTATCAGCGATCACGTGGTAACTTTCATCTCTCTAGTAGCCGCGGTCACACTGCTCTCGCGGACGACAGGTCAGTGCATACAAGTACCTACTAAATACCATTTACATAGACTGTAAAGCCAAGCGCACAGTACAGCCGTTGTTAGGTTGATGATCCATACCATAGTTCATACAAAATTTTCGAAAGTCACGTCAAATGTGCGTAAGGAAACCTGCAGACTGTCAAACTTATGTAAACAAAAATGTTGTATAAAGCCGGGGACAAAATGGGGTGCTTGATACCGTTAAAAAGCAAGCTTGAAAGCGGTTTATTAATAGACTCTTGCCACTTTTATAAAACAAAGGTCACGTTGGCAGTCTGTTTTTATTAAGCTCTGCTGAAGTTTTAAAAAAAAGTGTGACTTTTGCCGAACAGCGGCCATGTAATTTGGATGCCAGTAATTCAATATAAAAACTATCCTCAGGAACTGTTACTAAACTGATCCTGAAAACGTTTCCTTGGCCTATTAAATATTTTTAAATCGCAATAATGTGGATCACCGTACTGTTTTATTTTACTGTATAAACGCGAAGTCTTGAATTGTTTTATTAAGAGGTGCTATTTACAAAGTCTTTTTATAAGAAACCTTATTTTTACTTCCCCTAGCAACTTATTTATCTCTAAAGACTCTCTATAGTCTTGTAGACCTCATTTTAAGGTCCTTGAGACAATGCTGTTATTCCTTTGTAAGTCTGTACAATAAAAGGCAAAATACGAGAATACGCTTAGCTTTATATAGTCTACCTAGTAATAAATTGTATTCGTTTGAAACTTCTACTGAAGTTACTTTAATAAAAACTTACTTGATATCAAAATGTCAGTGTTTTTATAAAGCTCGATATTTTTCAGTGTTGGTTTATAAAGTTCGAGTAGAAATCTATTCTACCTTTTTAACCTTAGTTTTTTTAAAGATTCATAAATAAATATGAACAAATTCTGCCTAATATTAAGAAAACTGTATTAAATAAGTAAGATTTAAAAATATTCCATGAAACCTTGAGCAATAGGTGCGTTGCTATCCATAATCTGCGCGAAAACAGAAGTTATATTAACAATTCTAATCGGACAACCACTTAGAATTGTTAATACCTCTAATTTACTTAAAAAGAAGTGAGGGAACTCCACGAGACTGATCCTCGTACCTACTTCATATATTTGCCACACGGTGTACGCACACATAAGTTCTCTACTGTACGAAATTCTAGAGTAATTTTAAGTTTACACAGATAGAAACGTTTACAAAAATGTACTTTGTCAAACTCATGTGAAGCCATAAATACAGTAGTTAGTGGTAAGGTACTGACACACATGCTTATAAAAAAGCATGCTTAAGACTAGCATGCTCTGCAGCTGTTCACATTTGCAAGCAATAAGCATGCTAGTTTAAAGCGTACCTACTCCTAAATAAATAAATAATGTGTGCAGATGCGCTCGGAGCACTCCCAATTCCACCCGTACTTCAGGTAGCATGCTCAAAAATCAAACGACTGTTGGTTATTGAGCATGCTCGAAATAAGCATGATCATTACAAGCAATGTTTCCGACCCACGTGCTACTAAGTAGCAATTTCTCAATAATGGCATGCTTTCGTGCTAGTAATGAATATGTGTGTCAGTGCCTTTAGAGTTGACAGTCTGCTAGATATTTTTTGTGTTGATTAGAATTTCTAAAAATGGATGTTAGTCTTGCATATTTACAGGGTCAAATTAAATTAGCTAGCGAAACTCCGCAAACGTGACGGGAATCGATATCAAAAATAAAAATAAAATAATTTAATTTGGGTCAACGACCGCTGGTAGTGTTATTAAATAAAGTTTAGTTGAGAACAGATTTTTGAACTGATATTTCAAGCAAATACACTACATGCGGTCGTTGACCTCAAAATATTTTTTTTCACATCAGTTTTTTTTTCATGTTTTGATATCGATTCCCACCACGACTGCGTTTCGCTAGCTAATTTTATTTGACCCGGTATATTTAATTTACAGATATGATTTACTCGGTAGGCACTGTTTACAAGCAAGCAAGGCTCTCAGTTTGTTTAACTTTATCTGTACACAAAAATGAATAAATGAATAAAAAATAGGGGTCAACATAAGCTGCTTACTTGCTTACTTATTGTATGGATACAAAGAAGCCTTGTGTCCCCACAGAATGTAATCTTCCTTGTGGGTTGAGCAAAAGGGCATTCCGTCCTTCGAAGGTAAAGGATGGGTCAAAACAGCAACCTAATTGCGTAGCATACCTACTATTACTGACAATCTAAATCATTTTGAAGGACATTGCTAATCCATTGCTTCATATGTTCGAAAAATTTGTCTGCTCAACAACGTAAATAACGAAATGAATGTTGTTGAATTATCAAAATGAAAGTCATTGCTACTGTTAGTATGCTACGCAATGACCCCGCAGGCATCGCGTGTCAAAATAACAAAAAGTAGTCATGAAAAATGCCTGAAACAAATACAATACACGTGTAGATATTTGACTACTTACATCCATTGCCAGGTGCGGACACATAGAAATTTAGGTATGTGTATACATATAACGGTATGTTTCTAGTATATAGATAATAATTTATATACTTTAGTCTAAGTATAGACCATTACTGTATACATTTCAACCGTGAAAATTCAGCAGTGACGTAATCTCGGACTCACGTGTTGTTCTGCATGCATCTGTGTAGTAAGTGATGATGAGTGTGTTTGCGTTCATTCGAGCAAACCTGCGGGGTAACACACTAACAGTAAGAATGGCTTTCATTTTGACATTCCAACAATACTCATTGCATTATTTACGTTGTTGAGCAGACACTTTTTTCGAACATATGAAGCAATGGATTAGCAATATCCTTCAAAATGATTCAGGTAGTGATTGTTAGTGTTTTACGCAATTAGGGTGTAGAACATGTGATCTACCAAGATGCGCTTGCACCACAAATCACAAAATGACGATTGACAGAAACAGAACGATGTTAAAAAAGGTTTAGCGCTAAGTGCATAACGCAAGTGCAGTGATTTGTGGTATAAGCGGACTTAAAAACGTGGAATGAGCTCATGGAGACTAACCATAACATTGGTGGTGATTCGCAGAAGGGCGGTCCGCCCGTAGGTGGTCGGCGGGAGAACGCGGGCGTAGAGCGTGCGGCCGCGCGCGTTTCCCGCACCACACACACCCGCCCATTCACTGTTAGCAGGTATATATTGTTTACTCAACCACCGCCATCAAAATATCGCTTCAACGGGAAAATACAGGGGAAACTAGCCCGAGTTATGACATACCAAACCATCCGTCATAAATTGGTAGAACGTGTCTGAAACATATCTTTTCAAAATGTTTGTAGAGAGATTTAAAGTTTATTTCAGTGATATTAGTTGTATCGCTTATCAGTGAGATGACTTTTGTAGCTTAACCGTATCAGGTAGATAACACTTAACGACTGTAGGCAATGTCACTAAAGTCAACGAGGAAACTTATCTCATGGAAAGGACGAAGCTTAGTTATATTTTAACCCCAATCATATCCAATTAACTTATTTAATGATTCGCCAAGATTAGGACAAATAAATATGTAGAGTTATCACTACGAATGCGCACTGCGGGAAAAACAATTTCCCCTCCCGCATTGCGTACCAATCTGTCGAAGGAAAAACTGGATTAGTTTGAAAGATATACGATCTATTGAAATGCTCATAGAAATGTTACTAACACAAGTTTAAGTATCCGTTATATTTCAAACAGGGAAGCTTACTTAGAATGCATAGGGATAACCAACACTTAATGGTTTCCAAACAATTCTAGTTACGCAAACCGCAAAGCAGCCAATCAATAATCATTATTTGTACGAATATTAATCTTAAGCTATCCCAAGGCGATAAAGAAAAGGAATAAAAATAACGAGAAGTAACGTACAATATAAAGGCCGGCCTTGGCCCAGTTCCATAGGGCACAAACAGTGTCTTATACAACCCAGGAGGCGTAGGGGAAATCAGATTGTTAATAACCACATCTCATCGCCCTCGTCATTTTTAGCTAACAGTATTTACATCTTTTTATTTTCGAAGTTTAATCTGGGCCTGCCTTGGAGTTGATTTTTATTACACACGCCCCAATTTTTTATGCCGGAAAATCTATTTATTTAAGCTGATTCAACAAAATTCATCATTGTGGGGTACAGTACCCCAAACATTTAAGAGCTCTTTTCTTTATTTAATTTGCTAAACCTTGATGATAAATAATGCAAGATTTCTGCTAAAACATGCTGTCGTCTAAAATCTAAAGTAAAATCTCCTTTCAATAAATACATTTAGCTGAGATTTACAAGACATAAATACTAGACCATACTTTAAAAAAATGGTATCAAGGCTAAAATAGTCTACAAAGAAAATAAGGCCGCATCAAGTTGCTTGTTCATCATTTTGGGTTAATGCCAACTATCGTAAATCGTTACTGGGTATAATTTTCATAAGATATTCTGCTAGGTTTATTTACGTTATGTAAGGCACCGTGTATGGATTATCTAAAAGTAAATACTTTTTGGCAAGAGCTCTTCTCGCTGCGAGCGTTGAACCAACGCGTTATGTAAGATTATAATGTATCTTCTTTTCTCATACAGTAGGCAGTTCACTCGGGGGGAGTTCGATAGACAATGTCCGAGGACTTGGACTCGATCAGCGAGGAAGAACGAAGCTTGTTCCGACCCTTCACAAGAGAGTCACTGGCCGCTATCGAAGCCCGCATAGCTGAGGAGCATGCCAAGCAAAAGGAACTCGAGAAAAAACGAGCGGAAGGCGAGGTGAGTGTGATTCGAATTATCTGGGTGTCTACGGATCTACTACACGTGTGTCGAGTGCTGAAAAAATTAAAACCAAAAAAAGAAGAAACACTGAAAACTATTAGGTACAAAATTATATATTACAAGTACGACACGAGTGATAAAATGTTAGCTAGCACACAAAGACTTCACTGTAACTACAAATTGTGTGGCACACACAAATTAGCAACGGAAACAAACCAAAGTTAAACTCTGACGGATAATTTTTAAATTATTCCAGAACGATTTGGGGCGGACGAAAAAGAAAAAAGAAGTAAGAATGCTTGCTTGCCCCTTTTACCTTTTTACGGCTCGTTTTTATTAGAGAAAATTTTCAGCAAGTTATCGCTTTCACAAACGAAATTTCTTTCAACATAAGATATTGCAAGCTCCCACAAACATTGGCGCCACATTTGTTCAAGTGCGATAACTTGTAGTACATTCTGATTTATGCATATTGACCGCATTTAAAGCATTATCCTTAAACACATCGCTTTGTTGGCAAAGTATCTGTAAAGAACTGTGTTGACAAGTTTAGCTGTTACTCGTGATTTAACGCAATCGTAACAGCTAATCTTATCGTAGCTAAAACGAAGGCTTGTCATATTTATTTTCATTTCGACAAAGTAAATGTCCCTTCCAGTTCCAACTGATGAAAAGATTAACAAAGAAATGCATAAACCGAATAATAGTCCTGACATTCATTAAAAATAAAGTCCTCCCCTATAGTTACTAACAGAAACACGTAATATCCTTGATTAGATAATAGCAAAGCCTCTAGCCAACCTTGAACCCGGATATAGAATTTATTGAGAGTTTACGTAGTCAATTCCCCTTTTAATCCAAAATAACTTTCAATAGGAAACAATCGATTTGAGAGTCCTCTTACTTAATAATGGAAACATAATGTAAATCGTGGGATCTCCAGTTACAATAAGCGTTAGTGATCAAAGTACACCAGCACATAACATACCATTATCAAGCATTGCACAGGACTGGCTCATATTCGTCACATCATCATCGACTGCCGTCATCTAGGTCTAGCATGGTGGCATCACCTAGCTAGCATTTAGTGCATAATAGTTTACAGATAACAATAATTCAGATGAATATCAAGTTTTGTTGGTTATGATTCGTATTTTGTAACATTTTGGGCTTGCGCTAGTCACGCCTCCTATTCTGGGACCGTTTTCGAATAGACGTCAGTTAGATTCAAAATTCCCCTGGTACAATACACAGGCGAAGTATTCGGAAGTTTCCTTCGTACATTCGGAATGGTAACATAATAGTAGGAATGTTTGAAAACAACCGCTTTTAGTAACGCCAGATACGCATCATAGTCACACAGACAGCAGCACTACACAAAATAAAATTAGCTTTAAACGCCTTCACAAGACATGCTGACTCAGTAACGACTCTGTAATAATACTAGTTGCGTGTGAGGCCAACAGTATTGTTACGAGTACATAGCGCATTCTAAGCTCATGATATGGTCTGTCACATTAGGCTTAAAGTAGGCTAGCTTGTTTCAGTCATTGGATGGTTACAATGACTAAGCGTAAGTAAAAATCTCAAAGAAAACTGGATGAAGACGGTACATGGGTAACCTAGGTGATCAATAAAATATTCATACTATATTTGTCAAATGCAGATCTTAAGGTCAACGCTCCGCATTTCATATTCCTGTGTAAATAAAGTGAATGTAATTCTCTTTTCTTTAAGAATAGACATTATATCTAAAGCTCGAATCATTACGTCGACTTTGAAACAAAAGAGAATTCTTTAGCATTCGTAATAATAGCTCCTTAATATTTCAAAAGCGTTCATAACTGTGTTCTTTGGATCTGCCGTTGGCCTCTTTGTAGATTGTTCACGTACTGTTTGACATGGTTGTAACGCTGGTGTTGTGACATAGGTGCGTTACGATGACGAGGACGAGGACGAAGGGCCGCAGCCGGACGCGACCCTGGAGCAGGGCCTGCCGCTGCCGGTGCGCATGCAGGGCACCTTTCCGGCGGAGGTGTCCTCCATACCCCTCGAGGACATCGACCCCTTCTATCATAACCAGAGAGTAAGTACACGATGTTATGTTCACTGCGATGAGCTGCGAGCGGTACCGAACCAATTTCAACTAGCTTTTGTGGAATATTTGAACTGAGGTAACACAGTGACGGCGCGTTTGGCATTTTGCACGCTGCTGGAATTTTGTGATTAGTATCGTTGTTGACTATAAGTACAAAGGTACTCGCAAAATGATAAAACTAAATAGATTTAGGTAATATGAAATATCTAATCTTAACAGATGTACCACAGTATCTATTACAATATTTCCATAAAGTAGCGCAACGCCTTTGATGTCGCGCGATGCCGCCGCCAGTGTAGGTATTTACGCTGTCACATGCGAATATGCTAGGGTTGTCACCAAATGGGAAATAAAACAATTATGATTATTACTATTATGATGTAATCATTTATTCATATGTACATTCATAAAATTGTGATTATTAAATCGAATGTAATTACTTATTCACAAATATATATTTACATATGTTGCACTGCTAAATATTTACGTGACACTTTATTTTTGGATGTTCTTAATTGTCTATTATAAAATTTAACTACGTAATGTATTCGCATTCGGATGAACAATCTGATAAGAAAAGAATGAGGAAAACATGAACATGGCTGTGATTTAAATTCTTCTAGTAGGTACTTAGTATTTCAAATAATCTATCGAAAATATTGTTTCCAACAAACGAGTGGAAATTCTGTCTAAAACAGGCTTGCAGTTTAGTACCTACAGTATTCAACGAAATCAGCTGGAGGTACCTGTAGTCCACCAAAGGTATCATGCATAGTATTGTATGCACGTTTACGTAAGTAAAAATTACTTGTTGTTGGTTCGTCAGAATAACTTGACGTGTAGTTAATCATTGATAAACATTTGTGTTCATCTACTGGGATTTCGATGTCGATTTACATCCATACACAGAACAGTTTGTGCGCACCATTATAGAATATGTAAGTATAATAAAATTATTACACAAAAAACACGCCCGAGTCTGCCCTTCGCGCTCGTTACCGCAAACTAAGCGTGTTTGCGGTACGCGGCCCGCGCCGCCTGACCCCCCGCGAGTTCCCCTCCGTTGCTCTGCGCAAGTACATTCGTCGCGCTACTCTAGCTGTAGGGAAATATTGTAATACTGTGGATGTACTCGATAATTTACTTACTTAACAGCGATTAAAGATATTTACATGAATTTTGCAAATCATGCTTAGCAGCAATCCGTCCTACTTTATAATAACTATACCTACCAGTGGTACCGAAAATAACTTCATGTCGTGTTTTTAAGTAGGGCTCTTCATCACACACCCACATTTAAATTGATTCAATATTTCCATATTGTAATACTGTGGATGTACTCGATAATTTACTTACTTAACAGCGATTAAAGATATTTACATGAATTTTGCAAATCATGCTTAGCAGCAATCCGTCCTATTATCAAGTTCTCTAAGACAAAAAATAACACGCTATTAGCATAACAACGATGACCACACTTTAATTTTGCGATCTCATAATGACTCAGCAAAAAATGTGCTACCTAAACAAAAAACCCGTTGTCCGTTTGTCCGAGGTTGAATTAGCATTGATTAACGACGTGACATAAATATTATATTTTATGTGTATTGACTCGCCAATAAAGCAAGTCAATACACATAAACTACAATACAATACTGCAATTACGGCAATTGATTTTTATATATACCGGTACCCACATGTAAATATCAATTGCCGTTCGCTAGTCTCGCAAAAACTCGAAAATGGTTCGACCAATATTGTGATGAAACTTTGATAAGTTATTTCGTGCGCGCTGGAGAAAGTTCCTAAAAAAAGGCATTGATTGCATTGCACGCCGTCGGACATTAGCTAATTTTGTGATAAAATTTGGTACAGTTTTGTACTAAGTAGTTCCATCCATAAGATTATATGCCTATTGCAGGCAATCTCATAAAGAGCAGGATCTAACATTAATCACACTAGTGATTTCTCTTACAGACTAATACGTCTTTGTTTAGCCACCATTTTTTACTTTATATTACCTATACCAGTGGTAGCGAAAATAACTTCATGTCGTGTTTTTAAGTAGGGGTCTTCATCACACACCCACATTCAAATTGAAGTCTCGAACACACACTGCTAATTTTATCTAAGCCTTTATGTATTTGCACCGAAATATGTTCAGTTGTTATGGGAGCAAGTACCTACAGACATATAATGACTTTTCATTTGTACTATTTTACAGAATAATGTGTTTAAAATATTTAATACATATTGTAGCGAAATAAATGAGGGGAAACTTCGCTTGAACACGTTATAATTTTTGTAAGTAAAATAAAATAATAATAAAAACTTGGTAAAAGACACAGTAAATATCTATATACTTATAATAAATCTGTAGAAGTGAAAATTCTGTACATTGAAAATATCCAAAAAATAAATGGCAGGGGGTGTTACTTGACCGACACCGAACCCAAAAATGTGATTAAAAAAATTTTTGTCTGTCTGTCTGTCTGTTTGTTCAGGCATCACGCAAAAACTACCGGTTCGATTACGATGAAACTTGGTATAATTATTCTTTAATATCCTGGGCACCACACTGGGTACTTTTTATCCCGGAAAAGTATATACAATAAAAAACAAACTTAATTTTGCGGTTCGATCCCTATACCCGATTACCACTGTCTGTACTGTACCAACCGCAAATACTAAGTTTGTCGTAGGTTGGATCACCCGCAGTGGAGTTCATTTTTATTCCTTTTAGTTTTTAGAGTTATTTAGGTTTATTTTTATATAAGTCGTAGGTATAGATTTTAATTTTAAAGTATAGGTAGTATATTTGATAGTGTGCGTAGTGACCGTAAGTTATTTTATAATACTGTTAGGTAGGTTTAGTCATTCGTATAGATATTAGTTTTTAGGGATTTTGCTTATTTATTGAGTTTAGATTAGTTATCATCAGAAATAGGTTTATTTAGGTAGGTAGGTATTTAATTTTCTGTTATTGAGTTTTTTTTTTATTAGTTAGGTACTTAGGTAAAGATATCATATAGGTACCCTCTTAATCACCACTAATGAGACACAATTGGTTTTCTATTGTAATTAGCCACAAAGGGCCCGCGACATAAATGGCATTCTGGGGAAGCACATACATTTTATCCTGTTAGCACGTTCCCGTGGGTAAATTTCCGACATCCACGCGGGCGAAGCCGCGGGCAGAAGCTAGTTATTAATAAAAAGGATTACCTACGTCGTGACGTCGACGTGACGTCTTTGGTGTTCGAGCCCTATAATAAATTTTATGCATTCTTGTTACGCGTCGATTAAGATACGTAACTAGATAAATACAAAGATGACCTAAATGGGTAATTGGCACCAAGTCAATTCGTTATTAGGAAGCGAGATGTAATTTAAATTACCGTTTGATCAAAATTTTAACAATGGTAATATACCGCTAACTGGTAGTATATCAAGTAATAGGCTCTATTGAAAACTAACCTACAAGATATACTAAAATCCGGTCCGACAATCGTAACCGCAAGGTGTTATGTTGGGTTCGATTCCCAACAGGAAGCTTGTAGACGTCTGGTACTAGGGTGGCGGGTAGGGCGAATTCTAGATCGCCCTACAGTCTTCGGACAAATCTACAGAAAATAACAAAAAATGATAATCCGAGACGCAGGCAGAATCTTTTATAACAAAAGAACTGAAGAAAAGTTAAATTACATACCGAGTCTTCATGAAATGTGACTCGCCTCGAGACCACTTTTTAGTGATGTACAATTCGTTTATTTACGGGTACACTGCCTATTACAAAGAATAGAATAGAATAAAGTTTAGGAAACGACAAAAACTTTTGAATAATCAATAGGAAAGCAAACATACCCTTGGATCCAGTGGATGACCGCACAGAACTCTGTCGTTCAATCCGTTATAGTTTACCGTTAATATTGTAGTGAATTATTTCATTGTGAAAGCAGAAAGATATATTAGACTTCCGTCCTTTGTCCAAAAAATCCTTCCAATCAAAAACTCGGTAAGAGAAAAGACATGACACTTTTAGATTCAAAATTCAAGACCAATATGAAGAAAAAAAACACCTTTCTGGTTAAAAATAAGGTTGGATTTGTTAAAAAATAAGGTCGTTCGTGATAAAATTATAATGTAGCATTTGTCAATGCTGCAGTGTGTAATGTTTTAGGTATCCCGATAACAGGTTACTGCGTTTGATAAAAACTTAATTAATAAAAAGTTGATAAAAAGCCAACACATTGGTAATAGTGATAATGAAGTTAATTAAGTCAACTCATACTGGAACAGGATATTTTGTTCAGCCAATGATAATAATAATAATTTATATTATTATTTATACAGTCTTTTATCAGGCGGAAACAAGGTGCGCGCCTTCAACGGTTGGGTCATGCCGGTTTTGATGTACTCTTTCAGCATACTCAAATGGACTTAGACCGAACTCGACGCCCTTGATAGAAGGGTCCGAACGCTGCTAACTGCAAATCGAATGCATCACCCACGGTCATCGGTAATGAGGCTGTATATCCCGCGAAAGTGTGGAGGTCGGCGCTTTTCTTTTTCCACGAAAAGAACCTCCACAATCGCGAGATATGCCGTCTCAGGGAATATTTCCTAAAACCCGACGTGGGGATGCATCGAGATGTAGCCGCGGTGGACAAGGGCCTCACACCGCTCTACTTGGGTAAAGAGAACTGGCGCAAGCCAGTATTGCTTGACACTAATGAACGCTTGGAGGTATGGCAGAGTAAGGAGCTTCACGGACGCTTCTTTCGGGCCCTACATGGGCAACTTGCTCTGAAATACAACTTTGTGGAATCGGAGGTGCCGTACTGCAGGTATGTGCCCGACCCAGTTCTCGAAAATGGTAATATCACTTTGTACTGGGATCGATCCATCATCACTGACATGGCTATTGTTGCCAATAAGCCTGATATAGTGGTGGTGGATCGATCAGAGCGGCACGCAATGATTGTTGACATAACTGTCCCGCATGATGAGAACCTCGTGAAAGCCGAGAAAGATAAACAAATCCAGTATCTTGATTTAGCTCACGAGGTTGTCGACATGTGGAATGTAGACTCAGCGATCATTGTGCCGATAGTCGTGACAGCCAATGGCTTAATAGCCAAGACCCTCGACCAACACCTGAGGAGGCTCTCGTTGGGCAGCTGGATCAAGGGCTTGATTCAGAAAGCGGTACTTCTGGACACGGCTCGCATTGTCAGGAGGTTCCTCTCTCTAGAGCCCTGACCACCGGTAGCTTGGACCCTGTTCCCGATACCGGTGGGCTACTATTATTTTTATATTTTAAATGTTTTTATACTTTTAAATTCAAAAATATAACTGATATGTGTTTACGTTCAAATAAAGGAAATAATAATTTATTTATTTAGTTTGACAATATTGGTCCAATGGTTAGTACAACAATAACTTATCAACTAAGGGTTAGTAATATCAATCAAATTAAATTAAATCAAATCAAAATAAAACAATTTCTATTCATGCCAGGATGAATAGAAATTGTTTTATTTTTATTTGATTTGATTGCACGAGCAACCTGATAGCGTGTCTAAGTATTGTTGCATTGTGCTTTTCGGTTAGGGTTTTCAGTATGCTGTTGGTGCTGGCCCTCATTCTACTTATTATGGATGCGGTCTTTTTCCTCCGAATGGCAAAGAAGTCGTCGATTCGCGCTACAGCAAACATGCCAGACGTGCTGCAGAATCGGGGCAACCTCAACAGCACCCTGAAACCATTGTTATATTGCACCCTCAGGGCATCTGCCCTCCGCGTGCAGTTGACCCACAAACTACCCGTGTAGAACACTTGACAGTACGCTTTAAACTGAGTTGTTTTCACCTCGTTACTACAACGAGCGAATCTCTGAGCCAACATGTTGCATCTGGCTGCTAGTGCCCTGCGTTCACGTTCAATGTCTACCATCAGGTAGACATTGAACGGGTCCTCGAGGTCATAGTGGTCCTCGGGGACATAGTGGCCCAAGTATTTAATTGGGTATTTATTGTGCGAAATACTTAGTATCACCAAGAGTTACGTACATAATAAAAAAACATGTTTTTTTTTACATGTAACGCTATTTTATTGAATTTTTTGGGCAAAAAATAGCTGACAAACAGATGAACGGTACCACTTTGTGCTTAACGCAAGAAACTGGTTACTGAATCAACACCCTTACAATAACCGCATCTAAATCAGCTAACTAAGAGCCACATCATAACGTTGTTCTTACTACTATTTTTGAGTATTAAAGTTATTGGAAAATTAAAAAACCAATATGTGAGAACAATGTAAAGAAACAAATTAAAATATAAAATTAAAAATAAGCCTTGGCAGTTAAGAGATGACCAGTCTCAACCGATGGCGCCCGTTCACGAACATGACGCGTGGATCAGCACCACCCAGCTCAACCATTTCGTAGGGAACCGAATGATCCAACACACGCGCCACCACCAGTGAGACATTTAAGTGAGCATGACATATTCTCAACTGCCATGCTTTTTCAAGTCAACATCAAAATATCACAAAAAAAAATATATCATAAAAAACGAAAATATCATTAAAAAAAAGATATCGAACCTAGGCTTAGTACGAAAAAAGAAAAGCATCTCAAGAATGCCAATTTATTTAATACAGTAATTACATTATTAGAATTTATTAATGAAACTAAACACCAAGCGGCGCCCGGCGACTGCTTGTAGTATTCGTTTTTGAAAACGATTAAAAAATATTTAAAATGTAAACAGTTTTGTTGGCTAACAGTAAAACTTATCAGCAGTCAGTGACATTGTGACGGCTTCAAATTAAAATAAACATAATATATGTAAATGATAACGTAATATTACGTTATCATTTACAGTTTATTTTGTACTATGACATATTATAAAAAAAAAGCATAAGCTACATGAGGTCAGCGTTTGTTATCTCTCTCTCTATAACTGAGAAGAAACGCCGAAACAAACTCAGAGATCACAGCCTCTTTTAAAGTCCAAACATAATCTTGGTCAGATCATGCGAAGATCACATGATCTTATGTCCAATCAGGGCAAGCATTTGTCAGTACTTTGCAGCTCAACTTAGAAATTGAGGAGCCCAACGACTCGACGAACAATACCAAAGAAAGGACATGTGGGTAGGCCGCAAAGAAGTGACAGACTGCAACCCACAGTCTACCGCTATATCACTTTTTTGCGATCAAGCTACAGCTTATTTAGTATCATTTCTAATAACTCTTACTACAAAAGGTACTAGTGGCTGTTCATTTATTACGTAAGACGATTTGAGGGGGAGGGGGTCCCAACAGGCTTATTTTTATCTTACATGGGAGTGAGAGGGGTCTAGATAATTCTTAAATAAGATAAAAGAAAAGTAAGCAGAAATTATAAGTTTTACAATATTTTGCTAATTTTTCTTTGCAATTTTGGTAGATACTGATCTTACGTAAGATTCGAAGGGGCCTCCCCCTTTGAATGTACAATGTATGTATGAACTTGTAATAAAATCTCTTTGGCTATACTATTTGTATCTGGCTGGTTTTGGTATCATTGAAAGTTTAAATTTTAAAGAACATATTTCCAAATTCAAATTAGGAAAATGTGTGATTTTCATTTGTTTTTCGAACTGTCAAGATGATTGAATCGCATGAAGAAATTCGATACATTTTAAAATTTTACTACAAAAAAGGTAAAAATGCAACGCAAGCCGCGAAAAAAATTTGCGATGTTTATGGACCTAGTGCAGTGTCCGTGTGAGTAGCACAAGTTTGGTTTAAGCGTTTTCAATCCGGAAATTTTTGTCAAAGATGCACGTCGCTCTGGTCGCCCTATTACGGATAAAATGGATGCTATTTTTGAAAAAGTGGAGCGAGATCGGCATATCAGTAGTTACGACGTAGCTGAAGAACTGGGAATTGACCACAAAACAGTTTTGGCGCATTTGAAAAAAACTGGGTATACAAAAAAGCTCGATATTTGGGTACCTCACGAGCTCACTGAAAGAAACCTAATGAACCGTGTACTCATTTATGATTCTTTATTACGACGTAATGAAACCGAACCATTTTTGAAGAAGCTGATAACTGGTGATGAATCGTGGATCACGTACGACAAGAACGTGCGAAAATGGTCGTGGTCAAAGGCCGGTCAGGCTTCATAGACTGTGGCGAAACCCGGGTTAACTCGCAACAAGGTGAGGCTGTGTGTGTGGTGGGATTGGAAGGGCATTATTCATTATGAGCTGTTACCACCAGGCAGGACCATCGATTCTGAACTCTACTGCGAACAACTGATGAGATTAAAGCAAGAAGTTGAGAGAAAGCGGTCGGAATTAATCAACAGAAGGGATGTGGTTTTTCATCATGATAACGCTAGACCTCACACAACTTTAGCCACTCAGCAAAAATTAAGAGAGTTTGGCTGGGAGGTGTTAATGCATCCGCCGTATAGTCCTGACCTTGCATTTTCAGATTTCCACCTGTTTCGGTCTCTTCAGAATTCTTTAGGCAGTGTCAGGTTAACATCACGAGAGGACTGCCAAAACCACTTGTCGCGGTATTTTGATCAGAAGTCCCAAAATTTCGATAGCAACGGGATCATGTCCCTACCTACAAGATGGCAAAAAGTTATCGAACAAAATGGTACCTACATACTTTAGTTAAATGTAAATAAACTATATTAAAAAATGTTTTGAATTTTCTTAATAAATGCGAAGAAATTTTTTCCCCAACCTATTAATACACAATCAATATAAATCAATCATACTCAGTATCTTGTTATTATGTTATTATTAAATATCTCATTACCCACATGACTATTTGTTACCTATTTGAACGTTTATGCAAATTATGCATGAGTTGCGAAGTGACTAAGTAGATATATATTTTCCTTTTACATAATTATCCTCCGTCATATTTATACTACTCGTATTACTTATATACTTTAATTAAATGAATCTGAAGCTTAAAAAAGTCATTACTTTTGATATTAATCATCAGATTTTTACGAAACCGGATAAAAGCAACAAAACGACTTACTTACTTAGACTTGTGAATGTTATCCTCCGATTTTTGTTTTAGGGCTAATTTTTCTACACACATTATAATTTTATCCGCGGAATAATTTTGAATTTTTGACAGTTTTTCCGTACAAAATCAGTCAGACGTAAATTTTATTCCACGAATAAAAATTATCTGTCGATTGAAAAATCAGCCCTTAAACATCTTATAGATTGTCGACAATAATAATACTGGTACCGCTCACCTCGTTCCCTAAAATACTAAACGACCGTACAGTACCAGCACTAATGAGTTTGTGTTTTGTTCCAGACCTTCGTAGTCATAAGCAAGGGTAAAGATATCTTCAGATTTTCGGCCACCAACGCCTTATGGTTACTAGACCCATTCAATCCTATAAGAAGAGTGGCGATATACATTCTAGTACATCCTTTGTTCTCGTTGTTTATCATTACCACAATTCTAGTCAACTGTATTCTTATGATAATGCCTACGACGCCAACCGTCGAAAGTACTGAGTGAGTATACATTCTATTGATACATTTTTTTCAACATCTAAGTTAGATTTATTCGATTACGAATTTCAATTTGCAATTTTGAAATACCACCGGACGACAGAACATATCCTTTCTTAGGTTCTAGAATATTAGTAGAGTGCACGCTAGTTTCAAAATTGTTAGTGTTTCAGCTAGTTTTCCAATTGATATAATCAATATTTAGATAAACGGACGTAAATTATTAGAAATTGTTTATAGTAAATTATTGGAAAACATTTATGATATAAAACATGTATATTCAATACATAGTTATCCTGAATCGCTTTAGACAGGCGTTTAGACAATTCTAAATTTTCCCTGGCTGTAACGACCAAAATTCATGTCCATATTTGTCTAATATTTGTTCAGAAAATTACTAGATATCATTCTTAATTTTTACATTCAACTAATAAAAAACACGTTTGTGCAATACGTTCAAGATTTCATTACAAAATAATTTGGTACCAGCAGTGATTTCATTAATCAGTTTTGATACACCCAAACTGCAAATTCTTTCATACTGTACATATCTACATCCGTTTTATTATTATATTGGATTTAGACGTATTATTACTTACATTTATTATACATACAATATTACTTTACGTACATCTAATTAGAAATAATATTTTGTTCATACATTTACCTACCATCTCCTACAAGTTGAGATGCTGAACCTATATACTGTATCTCATATTCTAGAAATGTTTTGTTATTATTTTACGAGTGGCGTTCCTCAGTGGAGGTGAATTTTTCCAGAGTTATCTTTACCGGGATCTACACGTTTGAATCAGCGGTGAAAGTAATGGCCAGGGGTTTCATACTACAGCCATTCACATACCTTAGAGATGCATGGAATTGGCTTGACTTCGTAGTTATAGCTTTAGCGTGAGTAGTAGACAATTTTATTGAATTATGTAGAAAGTTAAAATCGTTGAATTGTAGATTATATAACAGTATATATTTGATGTGTCATTTCTAGTTATTAATAGAGAACTTTGTATTAATTTAGACGAGCTGTTGAAGAAATGATCAAAGACTATAATTATGAATTTGATTGTAGAAAACAATTTGAAAGCAACTAAAACAATGTTTCCTGATATTGAAAAGATTCACAGGAACAATGAATTAGAGAGTATTGTTTGTAGTGTTGTAGTGATGTATATTAACGTAGATGTTGTTGTTGTGGGTGTCTGTTTCCAGTTATGTGACGATGGGCATAGATCTCGGCAACTTGGCCGCTCTCAGAACATTCAGGGTACTCCGAGCGCTGAAGACTGTGGCCATCATACCGGGTAAACATTATAACGTCTAACAAATACCTGTAAAATATTTGAAGAGATTACTTGATTAGTTTTTTCAAGAAAAAAACTAATTCAAACATTCATTGATGTCTCTGTAAAAGTAAATCGTCGTGAAAGTGTTTTAAGTACTTTATTATATAAACTTTAGTGAACAATCTATTTAATAACCTTTTCGAATATTTTACCCCCTTTTAGACCTTATATTTTTTTACTAATAAATAGATGTTAAATTATACCTATATAGATGTAAAATGTACGTAGGTATTTTGATCAAAATTATGTAGATGTTTAACGTATTTAGATATTAGACAACAATTGGTAATAACTTAACAACGTCAAGTAAAATTTTTCGTGTTTTACTGAAAGGAATGGCACAGCCATTTGCAATGAAAATTCTTGTGTTTTATGAAACTTTAGTGTAGCTTAGCGATAAAACAATATGTAAACGAAATCCTGTCCCTAGGTTTAAAAACGATCGTCGGCGCCGTCATAGAGTCAGTGAAGAATCTGAGAGATGTGATAATCCTGACGATGTTTTCACTGTCTGTGTTCGCGCTGATGGGCCTACAGATCTACATGGGAGTGTTAACGCAGAAATGTATAAAAGTGTTCCCAGAAGACGGCTCCTGGGGGAATCTCACCGATGAGAACTGGGAGAGGTTTTGCCAGAATGAGAGTAAGACTTCAATCAAGTATAACTCAAACTTGTTTTATGGGAATTGTGAATTGCTTTGAAACGTTTACCTCTTTTTCAGCCAACTGGTATGGGGATGGAGGGGAATATCCACTTTGTGGAAATTCATCAGGAGCAGGGTAAGATAATTTAACCGAAATCTCATAAATACATGCCTACATGGATGATTTTCTTATACCTAATGGTGGTATTATTTTCAGTCAATGTGAACCCGGTTATATGTGTCTGCAAGGCTACGGTCCAAACCCTAACTACGGATACACGAGTTTTGACACATTCGGATGGGCTTTCTTGTCAGCTTTCCGGCTTATGACTCAGGATTATTGGGAAAATCTTTATCAATTGGTAATTTTAATGCAATATAATATGATACTTTAATTTTCTAATTTACTTATCGAATCTGCTAACTCAGCATTAAAAAACATGTGAAGTAAAAAGAATTATTAAAGATAATTAACGTAATATTTGAAGGTGCTGAGATCAGCGGGGTCATGGCACGTCTTGTTCTTCGTAGTGATCATCTTCTTGGGTTCTTTCTATCTCGTGAACTTGATCTTGGCCATCGTCGCCATGTCGTACGACGAGTTGCAGAAGAAAGCCGAAGAAGAGGAACAGGCCGAGGAGGAGGCTCTTAGGGTAAGATTGATCGTATTAGAACATACAATCAGTGAAATTGGTCCCTTTTTCGAGCTCACTTGAAAGAGCTCTTATGTAGTATTTTTATTCCGCCATAATTGCCGTCTTAGAGGACCCCAAAATGACCTTCATCAAAATGTCGGTGGATTTTTGACATTGCAGCACCAAAAAAACTTTTAGAAAGGAGTATAATCTTGATCAAAATGTGACGATGTTGTATGTATGTCACAGGAAGCTGAGCAGAAAGCGGCGGCGCGAGCAGACAAGCAAGAAGCCCGGGAGGCGCACGCGCGCGAGCAGGCGGCGGCGGCGCAGGCGGCGGCCTACGCCGAGGCGCACCCCGCCAAGTCGCCGAGCGACTTCTCGTGTCAGAGCTACGAGCTGTTCGTGAACCAGGAGCGCGGCAACCAGGACGACAATACGCGCGAGCGCATGTCCCTGCGTAGCGACCCCTTCCAGGACTCGGTGAGCACTCAGCCCGCGCACAAGCCAACCGAACCGCACCACGACGCACGCCGCGCGAGGAAGGTCAGCATGGTGAGTATGCAACGCTCTACACGCATCACCTCGCTGACAATGATTCTTCTTAACATTACATTACATAACTACACTAATTGGCATTTTGTCATTGGCCGCGACGTTATCTCTTGTACAAACAATGATTATGTAACATCACGAGTTTACATTAATTAAGTCCTGTCATGTTCTGTCTGGTTATATAAATACGCATCTTTTTATAAATGAAACTTGTTTTGATGTCGAATAAACTATTCTTACTTGAATTATATTGCATTAAGTTTGCATATACATATTTTAATTGAAATGAATTATTGTCAGTCGAGCAGTATCTTTTCAACTTGACCCTAAGAATAACACGCTGCTTAATGCAAATAGTGATTCATCTTCTCAAAGAGAGGCTTTTATTTCACTCTTGTCTCACTCTCATCATCATTAGCACTTCCAGTAACTTACTCAAGTTGAAAAGAACTATTTTATTATTCTGTGTTTACCGCCAAGCTTCCATTATTTTGTTTTTGCCAGTGATGTCCAATGTTTCTCTTCCACGCTAGTGCAAATATGCAGATGAAAATAAATGTCTTAGATTAGTCCTATTAGATTTCTAAATACTTCTGTTTATCGCTATCTGAATATTTGCAATGACTGTGATTATTTTTATTTTATCTGTACCTAAAGCTATGTGATCCTCTGTCATATCAGAACTACTTTTGTCTTGAAGCATGCGTATTTGTTACATGATCTCTGTAAACGCTATTTCTTCCATTACGTGTTTCTGTAACATTCTGTTTTAACATTTATCTGTGCTCTTGTCACTTTTCCAAAAAGCATCCGGTTCATCACCACCTTACATGAACCCACTCATTAGGCCTCGTATACAAGTACAATGTACAGCACAGATAGATGCATAAAAAAATATAAAATAGATGATACATTACATATTTCCTCAATTAGATCTAGTTTTTCTGTTTTAGAAAATTTATTAGCAAGCACGACGAATATTTGGTTAGAAATGTTATTTTATTTCATTATTGCAAGAAAAACTCCTTTACTAATTTCGTTAAATATAATTTATTGTGGAAAAAATATTATTAATGTTAGCATGGTTCCTAGAAGTAGCATTTTTGCTCATTGAATGATGCACTGTAATTAACTTTAGTTCTACAGTTGGTCTCCAATAATATTTCTTTTAAGTACGCGAATGATTAGTAGCTTTCACCAGTTACGTGACTCATGAAAATATCTAGATCGATATCAATTTCCTTTTGTAAAACACATTTGAGTAATGTGGGTTTGCCTGTAAGAAATAATATTGGAGCGAATGAGTCTATTGTCATGGTAGATTGTTTCTTTTGCAATGTGAGTGTTTACGAACGGGCCGAGCCGAAACTGAACGTATCGACGATGAAGAGGTAGGTTCAGTCTAAATATATTATCAATTAAACTGACCATATTAATATTGAAGTAACATTTAATTCCTCAATTTCGATTAGCGACAGGCGGAGGCTTCAATATTTGGACGAACAAAGGAACAGTCGTCATGACTATAGATGTAGATTAAATGAAGTAAATAGCTACGATAGGACTATGAATTAGTCGTATGCAAATATGCATGTGAACCCCACAATACTTCATGTGTTTATAAACAAAGTTACTTGACTAACTGTTGCTTTCACTCATTATACTATCATTGCTATTTCTAACCGTATTTCGTTCTACAATAAGAGTTTTATAGAGCATCCTCATTTTTATTTTGAACCTTGTACTTTTCCTCATGGATGCTACACTGAAAGGAAAATTCTTGTTGTAAATATTAGTAATATCTTAGGCATTTTCAATATACTCTCATTGAAAGCTAGTGACACATTACTCGTAGACCTTAACTAAACCTCTCACAAGAGTAATTTTGTTTCTATCACGAGTCTCGCTTCTAAGCTGCAATGTTCAGTTATTATTGTATGCCATTTTGGTTTGTTTTGTTTGTAATCTGTGTAATATATGGCAATGCCTATTCTCCGTCCTTTTATCCTATTTGTTGGATGCTAGATATTTGATCGTTATAAGTTTCTTTAAATGTAATAAACTCAAAATTTTGTTTGTGTATTGAAGGTCCCCCACCCTGAACGCATAAATAAAATCAGCCAGTTACCATATGGGCCACTGCGCGAGGGCTCACAGGTTTGTCCTTCAATCCTCATTGGTGTTTGTGCTCCCCTACCTCTTCCTTTACAATAGGATTTACTCCACTTTTATTTTCTCTGTTTAGCTCTTGTACCTCTTACTTGACTATTAGTGGTAACCTGTATCTTCCACGTTCTTTTGCAGTGTTTCATATTATTTGAATTTTTATTAAGGTAACATTCTATTTATTTTCGCCCTTAATAAAACTGAGTAGACCATTACTTGCACCGATCATTTACTTTACTTCATTATATTTTACTTTTTCAATATTCCTGAATTTCTGTCTTTTTTTTCTTGCTATTGTTTATCAGCACATGAAAGTAAATAAATCATTAACATAACGGACAACATTTAGGACTACTTACTTCAGAACAGCTTAAGTCAAAGCCTCTGCAGCCGGTTCAATAGACTTTAATATAGTGATCAATCCTTTCTTAGTGAGAGACGACTATAGTGTGAGCGAATTAAAGCTACTCGATCTGAATTGAGGAAAAATATGTAAATGCAGGATTTAAGATTTGAAAATTAATGTCAATCATAAACTTGTAAATTAAGATTAAATTTTGTACCTATGTTATTGTGGATATGTGCCAGTGTTTTGAATTAGAGGTATGGCCACAGGCTTCGTTATCACTGCCTGGTTCGCCGTTCAATTTGCGTCGAGGTTCCCGCGGCTCGCACCAGATGGCGCTGCGGCCGAACGGCCGCGCGCGCTACCCGCCCGGCGCCGACCGCAAGCCGCTGGTGCTATCCACGTACCTGGACGCCCAGGAACACCTGCCTTATGCCGACGACTCCAACGCCGTCACCCCCATGTCTGAAGAGAACGGTGCTATCATTATTCCAGTTTACTATGCTAATTTAGGTTAGTATTAACTTAAGAATGTGAATAAGCCACAAACGATTGAATATTAGATTTTATTTTAGTAGTTCAACATTATTTAGACATTCCATGACTTTGACAGTCTGAGACATTATTATTCCTTCAACAACCGCCAAAGTGCAGTGTGAGACATAGTAGCACGCTAAAAATGGCTGGAAAACGAAACCATTTCGCACACCACCACTCCACTGAAACGGATGCAATTGATTGCGTTGACTAGTAGAAAATACCTATGACATTAAATCCGCCTCAATACATTTGTGTGCTTGAAGTACCTATTCATTAAGAGGACATAAAATTGTTAAGACAACCTCAGAAAATATGTTGTGTTTCTCAAAACTATTTTACATTCACAGCCATACTACCGTAACTAAACCATGCAAAATGTGACTGCTCCAGGGTCTCGTCATTCGTCCTACACGTCTCATCAATCGAGGCTGTCGTATACATCCCACGGAGACTTGCTGGGTGGCGGCAAGGCACAAACAAAAGAAGCTCGGCTTCGGAACCGCTCGGCGTCAAGGAACCACAGTGTGACGTCACAGCCACACCCCTACCCACTGCCGGGCCAGGACTTCTCGTTAGCTTCTAGGCCGCTTAGAGAATATGTTCGTATAAAAACATTAATTATATATTTATAAGCCTTAGATGTTTATTTATTTATTTATTTGGGACAAACAAACAGTAACACATTATATCTGCGCAAATAACATAAACAAAGATATTATATAAATGTGAAACTCACACCGTTATCCACAGCATATACAATTCATATAACTTTAATTATGAACAATCTATGCGAGTAAGACTACAAGACTGTTCAAATAACTATACATCGGAATCCTTAAGTTTCTTTAACAAAGCAGAACGAAATCTATTTGCTGACACTGAGAATAAATCTAATGTTTATGACGTAGTTGTCCGATTCAAAAGCCAATTCACCATCGCTTGGAAAATGAAAGCGTTTCTAACTAGATTTTCCTCGTTAGTGAATTAGATCTTCTATAAAAAATCATGAAGGAAATTCCTATTGGCATTAAAAACTTGTCACAGATACCTACCAGGTGTAGGTATAGGTAACTAATCGATTGAATTGTTTTAGGAAATGAGCACGACTGAATGCACGGACGAAGCTGGAAAAGTTTTAAAACCGTCAACCGACAATCCGTTCATAGAATCTTCGCAACAACCAAATGTAGTGGATATGAGAGGTATGATACCAGATTCTATGAGGCTGATATAAACAGTCATAAGTATATTAACAGCTTTTTGGTTTTTGTTCCAATGTGAAAATATGAATATGAATCAATGAGGACTTGAATTCAATAACAATAAAGAGACATATTGGAATCCTTCATCGTGTTAACTTAATATATTCCAGATGTAATGGTGCTGAACGAAATCATCGAGCAAGCTGGGCGCCAGAGTCGAGCGAGCGATCAGAACGGTACGACAATACACCACACAGTTTTAATAATATTGATTGATGCCAAAGACAATGCTGTCTGCGTATTATACTTTATTTTATCAACGTTCGATGTTTATTTCGCTTTCTAACAAACCTACAGTTTATTAAATAATGATAAATAAACAAAGAATCTTGTACACGAACACTAACAGATCACACTTGCCCGGTATTTGCTCATTATGCAACAAAAAAGCATAATTGGCAAAAGAAAACTACAGAACATTTGTGGATGTCATTTATTGGCGATGAGCCGTCGCAAATAGAATATTGCACTCGCACGCACATTCAAGTTGAAGAAAAAGAACTGAAAAATTACGAAAATAAACTGTTAAAATCCCTAACCATATAATCACATAAAATGAAAACAATTGTAAGGCTTAAATTCATTTTATAAAGAAGGACCTTTATTAGAGGATTTTTCTTCGACTGCCTACACGAGTGTTGAACAGTAGTTGCCTATACATCCTACTTTGCGTACAGACATTATCCTACAACGTTGATTACACTAACATATTGTGTTACACTGTAGTCGTATCCATTTCCAACGCACTTTTTTCCACGCTTCTTGCACAAGTTTGATTTTCGTAATATGCACCTATTTTCCTTCGTCAATAACTTCAATAAGTAAATTGAAGACAAAGCTTTTTAGCCGCTTCAACATTTTTGCGTTCCTTTTTGCATGTTTAGATCACGTGTTTCGCTAGTTTTTTGTTAATACTAGAATCTAGTTAATAATCATGACTATTGCTGATTTTATGTCATGCAGTAAAAACTTTAAGAACGTAAAAAATAATTAATATCCAAAATATTGTATCATGCAGAAAGCTTCAAAGATTTGCTTATAACACTCTCTATGGATAGCCACGATATTCATATTTTTTGATCTGCGGAAGTCAAAATTGATGAGATGAGCTCAACATCATTCATGAGCATTTCAAGTAGTTAAGCTAAATATGCTTAAAAGCATTTGAGAGCATTCGAGTATTATCACCGCTAGTACTGTTTGAGTTTGATTTGCACGAGGTTACCTGGCACCGTGGTGTGATTGATATTCTTGTAGAGTATCTCCAACAGCACCAAGTGCCACAAGAGTTTGCGCAACCCTTCAATCATTTGTAGATAAATGACAGCCAGCAAAACTACAAAAAATATGGATATTGGTGTCTAGATTTTAAGACTATGAAAGTTCCAATAAAAGAATGAATTGGCAAACCCAAATCAAACATTTCAGAAAAAAATCAACTCCATCTTTTATTGGAAACAAAACTGATTTTAATAAAAAATAATGAGCGAATACTAACAAAACTTGTTTCTCTCTCTCTCTCTCAAACACACACACACGCACACTGCTGGTAAATGGGACGCAACAGTGTCAGTGTACTACTTCCCAACCCCAACAGCGGACGACGACGAGGATGGGCCCACGTTCAAGGAAAGGCTCCTCGAAGGCCTGATGAAGGCGATAGACTTCTTCTGTGTGTGGGACTGCTGTTGGTTGTGGCTGGAGTTTCAGAAGTACGTGGCGCTACTGGTGTTCGATCCGTTCGTGGAGTTGTTCATCACTCTGTGTATCGTAGTCAACACGCTGTTCATGGCGCTCGATCATCACGACATGGACAAAGATATGGAGAGGGCGCTCAAGAGTGGCAACTATGTGAGTATCCACACTTTCTTAACTATCCACTAGGTGATTGCTCATAGCCTGTTCTGGAAACATGTGGCATTCCATACCTTCATGTTCCGATAGAATCTATTAACTTACCGTTATATGCAAACGGCTAAATGCATGCTCGTTCCTGTATTAAGATCTATGAAGGAGGTGCCTATGCCAACACTATGTACATATTGGATGCGCTTGTGTTGGTCAAAAAATAATATCAATCCAATTTGTAATATGATATGTTTTGTTTCAGTTTTTCACTGCTACATTCGGAATAGAAGCTATGTTGAAATTAGTAGCTATGAGCCCGAAGTTTTACTTCCAAGAGGGTTGGAATATATTTGACTTTATCATTGTGGCCTTATCACTGTTGGAGTTGGGATTGGAAGGAGTTCAGGGTTTGTCAGTGTTGCGTTCCTTTCGTTTGGTATGTATTGCTCTTACTGTTCTAATACTATATTGAAATAAGACCCCATGAATCAAAATCATTCATCTGTTCATATCAATACTTGGTTCTGTCTCTTCTTTTGTTATTATTCCAACAAGTTTATTTGCTATACCTACATCTGTTGTTGTTACATTCATGCTTGATATAACAGTATCTGTGTTTCCTTTCTTATGATTGTTAACTTTACTTTTTACATGGTCTTAGTTTCCACCTCATAAATCACTCGTAATGTTAAGACTGATACTAATATTAATTCAACTTATGTATAAATATGGTGAAATATTTTCAGCTACGTGTATTTAAACTGGCCAAGTCTTGGCCGGCGCTAAACCTAATTATATCCATAATGGGTAGGACGGTGGGAGCTTTAGGGAACTTGACCTTTGTACTTTGCATCATTATATTCATATTTGCGGTGATGGGGATGCAGTTGTTTGGCAAGAACTACACAGGTTCTAATTTAAAAGAAAATTTAGCATCTCTAATTAAAGAATTAAGCTTCATTATTAATTATTCAGCTTCACACAACAGAAATTTTTACACTGGGCTTGATTCAACATTATTTTCATGACGGACTGATGAGTCCTCGCTGTGGCTTTATAACACGGAATGTGACTCAGAAACGCAGGCGAGCCTGAAACGAGTCACGTTATAAAGCTATGCCACGCAGCTTCAGATCATAATTATTTAAGCTTTGCATCGAGTAACATAGATTTGACTTGCAGCTTCGCTTCCGAAGGGTACTTTGATGCATCAGGTCGTCTACTGATGGGATCTATGTCGTTATAAGAGACAAACAGAAAATTAGAACCTATAATAACATAAGAAAGTTGATCTAAAATGTTATCGATCCAAAAGCTCTCACGATAAGAACTAACATAAATCCCACTCATACAGAAATAACTCTGTGCACATCGATAGGTAACTCAAGCACACATTTGCTAATGTTTTGGCCCCCAATCACTCACAGCACGCACTGCAACCTCTCGTTGAGACACGTGACTGATTGAGGGTCGTGGAAGGGTTCCGCAGTAGCATAGGTGAAGCGCCGGTAAGCGAGCTTGTGTGACGCCTTGTATCACAATTTGTAATTGCAGCTTCGAGTATTCAAATTGGCAAAGTCATGGCCGACACTTAATTTACTCATCTCCATAATGGGTAGGACAATGGGTGCCTTGGGCAACCTGACCTTCGTATTGTGCATCATTATTTTCATATTTGCGGTGATGGGTATGCAACTATTCGGGAAAAATTACGTGGGTAAGTGTAATTGGTGGGAGTGTTGCATGTACATTGGTGTTTGATTGGAGATGTTGACTGTTGGTTCGCGGCGGCGGCGCCCGATGTAGCGCATAAATATATTTCAACAGACTTGCGATTCATTCTATCTCATGTTGTAAATCTATTTGGCCAGTTGTGGACAATTAATGTTGTGCAGAATCACTTAGCTTCCGTTATTGCTCCTTCTAATTGAGTTTGCGCATCTGTTATTTTTTTATCTCATTCTGAAGAAAGTTGTCGTGTAAATGAAATTAAAGTTTCTTCATCTGACCTCTGTTCTACTCTTTATACATGTTCATTTATCACACTGTCTCTTTGTTTATTTCTCAAATTATAATTTCTTCATCATTTACTTGTGATTCTTATAATGTACAAAGAAATATTTACATCGCTGTTTGACGCGGAGATTATATGTAAAAAAACGCGCTTTTCTCTGAATTAAGTTTTTTAAAACAAAACTTTAGAGCGATTGAGAGTCAAATCTCGCATTTTATGTATTATTTTGTTTAGAATCTTACAATTACCGTAATCTTTAAAATTACAGCAGCAAATGCTATAACTCTGGTTTTGGTTAAAAATACGAGCTCAGCACAACAACAAATTGAGCGAAACATCAAAATCAAGCAGACACTTCTGTTGAAGTATATTTTGTGTTACATCTGTTAAAGCGTGGATGAAATGTTTAAAACTAAATTCTTTGTTCAGGAAACAGACATTTTAAGACGTTTAGAATCATGTTAACGCATCAACACTTGCTCAGAACATTTTATTGGTATCCCGTTTTTAATAAGTACCGATTGTGGGTATCGATTCCGACATGACGATAGATATCAAGCATAAGAGAAGGGTAAAGTTTTCTTATACATTTTCGTTACAACGGGAATCAGCCTGTAGAGACACAAGGAACCTCAAAACATAACCTAGCACTTAGGATTAGCATTGAGCAGATAGATTGGACTATATAGAAGCTAGCCAATGAGCTTACAGGAACCGGATCGAAAATCCAAATTGAAGTCCGGATGTGTGCAACCAGCTTGATACATAGTTTTAGCATATGTATGAACTACTGAATGAAAGAGACACAGTACATTGGTTACACTCAGGTCCAGAATGTGAGGTTTACACTACAATCGATCACGACACAACGTTGCGCTTAACAAATCCTAAACGGCCCTGATCTAAATTACTTCCCTGAGTCCACACTTTAATCGGGGCTCGCCGTCGCTGTTTGAATAGTGAATATTGTGTTTATGTGCGTCACACTGTTGTGCTCATTAGACGATTGGTAAGATTCGATGTGTCCCCTTCCAAGTTAGCCTGATACCCTAAAATTATGTACAGTCCTCTTTCTAAAAGCCCCATGGAAAAGGCGCCTCACTTGTGAGACATTACGCTAGCTACCTTTCATGTTTCCTTTTACATCTTTACTTTGGACATTCTCAATCTTTACGTTTTCTAAGCCTTCCGTAAGCGCTATATTTATGTCTCTAATATTCTATAGTACTATTAAATGGCATGCTGTAATTATAGTAAGTATGTTGTTGAGTTTGAAGCTTTATATTTTGTAGGTAGTTGACCGCATGATCTAGCTAGCTTTAGGAATGTCACAGAATATTAGACCAATTATTATCGTACTATAACACAATATTAGCAACTACACAGAAGGAGCTTTTCATAATTGTTGCAGTATTCAAATTAAGAAAAAAAATAACTTTAAGATTAAGAATAACAATGATCCATTTTGGTTAATTAAACATTTGTTTTAACTTAATTAGCATACTGTGACGATTGTATAACTTGTTATATAAAATTTTAAATTGCTTTTCTATTACTATATTTAAAATGCAAATAAATCAAAATATATCTCTTTACTTATAATATGTATCTATTTAAATATAACTATATATATATATATATATATCCAGACGTTATTACTGCTATCATTGTCGTTTTATCGTGGAGTGTTGTGGTTGTCTTTCACATAGATATTTTTAGATCTAAACACAAACCCGCGGCTTTTAATAAGTAAAGAGAAGATATTTTTGTGACGTGAACTCTTTTTAATTGCAAACCTTAGACACTTGAGTATATACTAATGTGTTGGTATGTATGCACAGATTACGTAGACCGTTTCCCGGATGGGGACCTCCCGCGATGGAACTTTACGGATTTCATGCACAGCTTTATGATAGTGTTCAGAGTACTGTGCGGAGAATGGATTGAGAGTATGTGGGACTGTATGTTGGTCGGAGATGTCTCTTGTATACCCTTCTTCTTGGCTACCGTCGTCATTGGCAATCTTGTGGTCAGTATATCTTAAAATTTATCGATCTAAACTGCGAATGAGTTTTCTTTAGTTAATTTCACTCTTAAAGGGAAGACAAAATGTCTAAATAAACTATTTTCCAGGTACTCAACCTTTTCTTGGCCCTGTTACTGTCCAATTTCGGCTCATCGAGTTTGTCGACACCAACTGCCGACCAGGATACCAACAAAATAGCAGAGGCCTTCAACAGAATATCAAGGTTCATTGATTGGGTCAAACGAAACGTAGCCGACATTATGAAACTACTGAAAAACAAGCTGACCAATCAGATAGCGATCCACGCACCCGGTAAGATGTGTGTCTTAATCGCCCGTATGTTGTGGCATGTCGTTGTACCTCTTGTATTTTTGTACTTATGTAGATAAATATGTATACAGTCTTTATTGTCCCAGCTTGTGTACCTAAAGAAAACAATCTAAATGTTAGACAAATTGATAAAAAAAATAACAGTCATCAATTGGCTAACATAACATAAAACCAATAATACCTAATGCTAATACAGAAGAAAAAAAAACAAAACAATTGTTTGATTGTTGCTGCTTGTTGCATAATCAACAAGATTCGCCGACATGTTGTTATCAGAAGCTTCTACAAAAGTGTTGCAAAAAATACCTCTTACATGTTAAAACTGCGTAAAACATTCTAATTAGAATTTTAGCATGACACGTGTCAAAAAAAGAATTAATAGCATGGAGTTTTTGTATCGAATAAAAACTATTTGGATTGCGTGTTGATATTTGTGAACACTGTGCGTTGCCTGCGCCCTAGCGATCCAAGTGTAGAAAGCAGACCCTGTATGTATAAATGTCGTGTGTTTGATCCTCGTTACACAGTTACTTTTCCATTTTGTATCTATCCCTCTCATTTCTGTTACCATAATTTGGAATAGTCACTGTTTCTTCTTCTAGATTTTGTCGTTTTGAAGAAACTTGTGGCAGTTAGCGAATAATGCATTAGACATGCATACTTTATTCTAATGCTAGAAAAGTTGTTTACCCAGCTAAACTATAACCTCAATACTCAAGATCATTTGTTGCATTCCACAAGCAAGCCGCTAGATTATAGTCTAGTGCGTTTTTTGCCGAAAACTCTCTATTCTATACCTAAACGAAATTAATAAAAGAATAGCGTCCAAAAACTTTCACTAAATCCTAAATCTATACTAAAAAAAAAAACAATTCAAAACAAGAAATGAAACATTAGCAAAAAGACTGAAATTGCATTCCATAAGAGTCGTTTCATTTCTTTTAGAAAGTCACTGACGAAGATCCAAAGGGAGTGGCCATCGGTTCTGAAAGTAATTAAAAACCTAACTTGCATCAAATGAAACGAATTTAAGGTCCCACCTACGGCACAAATCATTAAATGCAGTTAACGCTAAACGTATTCATAACATTAGCAGGTGGCGTTCTATATTTTCGCCTACACTCGAAAAAGGCGTGAGTTTATGTGTTAATATTAATACATAACATTCTTGTAGAACATTCTGTCTCTGTAATATAAATTCGTTTAGCGCTAAATTCATTTAGTGATATGTGGTGCAAGTAGGCCTAAGTTTATAAGTATGTGTCTCAAGATATGGCATTCCTTGACGCGGTGGACTGGCGTCAAGCAATGAGATATACCGAATGTGGATCCACCCACTTCCATAATCCTTTTACAAATCAGTGTCGCTTCTGATTGGATCTTGGTCGTGTCTTCCACGCCCCTATAATCTCGATGGGAAAATCATGTTGTTAACAAAATATCTGTTTGAATAATTATAATATCTAATTCATGATGATGATGATGGGGGTGTGTATTATGTACGACCTTTGGACTTACCCGGGGATAATTAAATAAATCATCATTAAATAGATACTTACACGCTTTGTGATATATTATCATTACATGTAACTATTCCTATACATGTTGGTGTTCCTGGCTTTGTGTGTGTTTATGCATGATTACTGTTTGTGTATTGTATACTATCCGTTTCAATATGTATATTATCTATTACATGTATCATTATTTCATTGTCGTGAATTGCATCTTTGGTGTTGTCTTACGATTAGTTTAAGATATTCAGATGATTATAATCATTATTATTTACTAATAAAATCTGATTAATGATAAATATTATTTCATGATTCAATGTAAGTACCTGTGTACACAACAAGAAATCAAATAATTTGTTATTATGTATTTTAAAGTTTTGCAAGGAAATATCATTTCACTTTTGTATGCACTATAATATTGTACAGAGGATTTAAAGACAAAATAACATGACAAAATTTTATGAAAGAATTTGACGAATTTCACTAAGTCGATTCGTCCTGGTCTGATTTCTATGCTTGGTCGTCGGGTGGCTCCTCCGCGAACGCACCGTGGACACATCATGCGACATGTAGGCTTAAAGGCGGCTTTGTGTGGCCGCTGTGTCTCTTCAGAGCGAGTGGACAACGAACTGGAGCTCGGCACAGACCTAGATGACGCCGTACTGTACAAAGACAAGAAACTCAAAGACCAAGTAGAAGTAGCTATAGGTGACGGTATGGAATTCACTATACCAGGTAATCTCTTCATATATTGAAATAATAACTCAAGTTTTCATAAATATACAGTTTACCGCACTAACCGTGATCTTTCAGGTGACAATAAATACAAGAAAGGGAAAATTTTGTTAAATAATATTAACGCGATAACAGATAATCATAGAGACAACCGGTTAGATTGTGAATTAAATCATCACGGGTATCCTATACAGGTAAATATTGTTTATATGTACAACTAATATACTAATAAGTAATACCGATACGTCTCAAAGTCAACGTTTGTTATTCAGGATGACGATACAATAAGTCAAAAATCGTACGGCAGTCACAAGATAAGGTCATTCAAAGATGAAAGTCATAAAGGCTCAGCAGACACGATAGATGGTGAAGAGAAAAAGGACGCCAGTAAAGAAGAATTAGGTTTAGAAGAAGGTCAGTTAAAGACTAATCATTTGAACTTTAAACTGGTAATTTATTATGAGATTCTTATAATCTATACATTGTCCACAGAAATGGTTGAAGAAGAAGAAGATGGGAAGCTAGACGGGGGTCTGGGTAAAACGGACATCATAGTAGCAGCGGACGAAGAAGTCGTAGACGATAGTCCTGCTGACTGCTGTCCAGAGCCATGTTACGCGAAGTTTCCATTCCTCGCGGGAGACGACGAGTCTCCCTTCTGGCAAGGCTGGGGCATGCTCCGATTAAAAACATTCAAACTCATTGAAAACACATATTTTGAAACGGCTGTGATTACCATGATTTTGCTCAGTAGTTTGGCTTTGGTAAGTTCTCGAAACACTTTCTTAAAGCATCGTAAGTCTTTATTTGAATAGAATGATTTATGATACAATAATAATGTCCATTACAGGCTTTAGAAGATGTAAATTTACCACATCGGCCGATTCTTCAAGACATCTTGTATTATATGGATCGAATCTTCACTGTCATTTTCTTCATCGAGATGTTGATCAAATGGCTTGCCCTTGGCTTCCAGAAATACTTCACGAACGCATGGTGCTGGCTCGACTTCATCATTGTCATGGTAATATACTGATATTTCAAAAGATATTTTATCTTAAATATGTACTTATAGTTTCTTTGCAGATAAGTTTACTAAAAAGTAAATCATGTCAAAGGGTTTGACTTGCATTATTGAATTATACAAGACAAAATAAAGGTCTGTTCAGGTTGGTCTTACAATTCTTTGTGAAGGTCTTAACTAACACTACAGCTTTCCAACGTCTGTAGGTGGAAGACCAATTATATCATAAAATAAACTAAGTATAAAACTATATATAAGAAAATGTGGTATGATAAAGTAAATGACGAATGGTGTGACGTTAGTTGTCGCTCGTAAACCACGGCGCGGTGATGGCGGGCGCGGACGACATCCCGGCCTTCCGCTCGATGCGCACGTTGCGCGCGCTGCGGCCGCTGCGCGCGGTGTCGCGCTGGGAGGGCATGCGCGTGAGTAGCGCGCCCAGGCACGCGCACTCCTGTGGCGGGACTGTTGCGCTGCACATCCACACACACACACTAATCAGTGCAGCAATACCAATTTGTTATCAGCGCAACATTGATTTGCTAAATCGAATCAAGAATCAAGTGTCGAATTTCAACCGTTTAGACATTAAAACACATCGATTTATGAGAATCTAAAAACTGATGCCCATTCTATACAGTTCAATAGTCCTGATTAAATCTTGCTAAGAACATTTCGTAAGTTCGCCGTGTACGATGTGCAGCGCAACTCAAAGCGTGCAGCTTTGATTGTTCGATGTCTATGGCAGTGGAAACTCCGAACGGCCTCACCTCGCTGCCTCGAGCTCTCGATGTCGTACTGTTTGTTTATGGATACCGCTTCTATGTGACTCTCTTACCCACGAACCCTGCTACCTGAAATTTACCTGTGGCCAAATATATAATGGCCTTCACAGAGTGACTTGAAATCCTGATATTTTCAAGTGCATGAATTAACACGACTTCTATCTTTGTGCTGTCGTACGAGACAGTGCCGTTTTCACGTACAATAAAAGTTATTCTGGAAATTACTCCAAATTAAAGAAGAAAAACATTTTAACTGAAAATGGCACATGATCTTGATTGCTGTCGATGTCATAAAATGCAAAATATATACATATATTATTATGTTACCTGTATACCTTATGTTCTTAAAATGTGATGTAGCTTTTCTTGGGATATCAGAGAATCAAACGAAGGTGAATTTAAAGTTTACTCTTAATCTAATATTTATTATTTAGAAATTCTCTAATGTCCTAAAACTAACTTCGATGTACAAATGTGTGTAACTTGACTGATATATCACATTTCTATCCCTTCCGATATTCTGCAATAGGAGTTATTTTTGTATTCTTTAACAAGTCTTCATCTTCTTCTAAAGATTATTCTGTCCTTAGGTTTGTAATACAGGTCGTGTGTCTTCACCCAAATAATGGAATACTCAAATTTGACATTTTTGGTGGTCTAGTCTTATGTAATTCTGTCTTTTTTGTAGGTGCTGCAGTAGACATCAGAACTTATTTTTTAACAGAAAATTGTTGAAATATAAATTGTTCTCAATATGCAACCCTTGATTTCATCAGGTCTCGCTTATAAACTTCGTAGCGGCGCTTTGTGGCGCCGGCGGCATTCAGGCGTTCAAAACGATGCGAACGCTGCGCGCACTGCGCCCGCTCAGAGCCATGAGCCGCATGCAGGGCATGAGGGTACGTACCACCCTGTGCTGCCGACACACCCTATCGCTCATCCATCCACCACACACTTCGCTCCACAATTCACATTCACATTTCTATTTCTACGATCATTATAAACATTATAAAATTTCCAACATTCGAGTACGGCTCCTATTTTTTCGATATTTCTACATCAATCACCAGATCTAAATTTGTTTAAAATTGTTAATTTGAACAGTTGTTACCAATTCATTGGCAGTAGTCTTTTATCGAATTAATATTAGTGATTCATTTTGAAGTGGTCGGTGGCACCCCTGAATGGCTTAGTATCATCACTGTTCGTCATAAACCTCTTATAGAAATGGTTCAATGGGATTTATTTTAGGAGAGATTTCATCCATGTTTTGGTCTCTTTTTCTATTGGTCTTATTATTATTAGCTAGATTAGAGTTTTGTAATTACTTAGTTATTTGGAATGCTAATTTATATTCTGCACCTTAGATTTTTTCTTCTTGTATCTTCATCGTACGAGCGGCAAGTCGCATGCATTACTACTAATTCCATACATTGTGGATGGCTAACTTAGTGGACAAGGTAAGAGTAGTGTAGTATCTATGTTGCTTTGAGATGTGCTTCGATGTATTCGATGTTATGTAAATTAATTCATGTTATGTAGATACTTATACTAATATCATTACCAATCAGTACCATTTACATGATCACTCAAAGTATGGAATAATTCAGAACCAATATTAATTTGAGATGCTACACAGAATTGCACAGTACTAATAAAATTAACGTCCTTGCTTCCAAACTAATTTTTTGCGCCCACTAACAAATGCACGCCATTCAAAACAAATGAGAGTGTATGTGTTCCACTGTACACTCATTGATATTTGAATGCAAGTCTAGTTAGGTCCCCTATGAGCAGTGTTACTAACACGTGTGTATGTGGCAGGTTGTGGTGAACGCGCTGGTGCAGGCCATCCCGTCCATCTTCAACGTGTTGTTGGTGTGTCTTATCTTCTGGCTCATCTTCGCCATCATGGGTGTGCAGCTCTTCGCTGGGAAGTACTTCAAGGTAATGACTCTACGCAGAAATTTCATTGAAATAATCTCACCTTGAATAACAAATAAAAAGTTATTTAGTCTGTAATCTGTCGGATGGCAAAAATTGTCTTCTTTTTAAAGTTGCTAATGAATTCATCTTTTATTATTTCCAGTGCGTCGACCTGAACCACACGACGCTAAGCCACGAGATCATTCCGGACAGGAACGCGTGCATCTTAGAGAACTACACTTGGGAGAACTCGCCGATGAACTTCGACCACGTCGGCAAGGCGTACCTGTGCCTCTTTCAAGTTGCCACCTTCAAGGGATGGATCCAAATCATGAACGATGCTATTGATTCAAGAGAAGTACGTCTATCATGTTTTACTTTGCTCTATTATACTACTCTAATCCCGTGCTATATTTTACAATATCAGAATATGGAAATCTTTCTTAACATTTTGATTCCAAGCTATATTTAACAAATGGTCACTGTTAATTTCAGGTGGGACGCCAACCGATCCGAGAGACGAACATCTACATGTACCTGTACTTCGTATTCTTCATCATATTCGGCTCATTCTTCACTCTCAACCTGTTCATCGGAGTGATCATCGACAACTTTAACGAACAGAAAAAGAAAGCCGGTGGAAGTCTTGAGATGTTCATGACTGAAGATCAGAAGAAATACTACAATGCCATGAAGAAAATGGGTTCTAAGAAACCGTTGAAAGCTATTCCGAGGCCGAAGGTAAAATCTTAACAGTTTGCAGGTCTATGGACGTGACACATCCTATAAAGATCAACTTATATTTTCTTAAGAAATACACATAGTAATAACCTCGTGCATTTTTTTCATGTTTTTTTAAACAGCTGCACTACTCTATACCTTGTCCTGGGACCCTAGCAACCTGCGGAGCGTAAAGCTGCCACAACCCTTGTTTTTGTGCAGCAGATTCAAAATTTGGAGCAGTGCGTTTCTTAACAGCGGCTCTATCTACAAATCCAGACCTACAACAGAGAGGCATCCAGATAAGACTGTTTAACTATTTATAAAAATCTGATACGTGACTTTTTGTTACAGTGGCGACCACAAGCGATCGTGTTCGAGATAGTGACGGACAAGAAGTTCGACATGATCATCATGTTGTTCATCGGCCTGAACATGTTGACGATGACGCTGGATCACTACCAGCAGTCTGAAACGTTCAGCACTGTCCTCGACTACCTCAACATGATATTCATCGTGATATTCAGTTCAGAGTGCCTACTTAAAATGTTCGCCTTACGCTATCATTACTTCGTTGAGCCTTGGAACTTGTTCGATTTTGTAGTAGTCAATTTCTCAATTCTTAGTAAGTGTTCAAAATTTTGTGTTGATTTCGTTTTTAACACTTTGAACTGTTAGTTAATGATACGTTTCTTTGTTCCCAGGTTTGGTATTGAGTGATATTATAGAAAAATATTTTGTGTCACCGACTCTATTGAGAGTAGTGAGAGTAGCGAAGGTCGGTCGTGTGTTGCGTCTCGTGAAGGGTGCGAAGGGTATCCGGACGTTGTTGTTCGCGCTGGCCATGTCCCTACCAGCCCTGTTCAACATCTGTCTGTTGCTGTTCCTCGTCATGTTCATCTTCGCCATCTTTGGCATGTCGTTCTTCATGCACGTCAAGGACAAAGGTGGCCTCGACGACGTGTACAACTTCAAGACTTTCGTGCAGAGTATGATCCTGCTATTTCAGGTCAGTTGTAATATCAGCCTGCTGTTTGCTTCATAATTAGTATTGTTATAGACTGCTACAATATAGGCAATTGGGCAGGTGGTTTCTGAAAAAAAGGATGTTTCTGCGCTTTATATCTTTTGCATTTGTCATTATCACTAATCAAATGTTTGTATTACGTGTTATGTCCCAGATGTCGACGTCGGCCGGGTGGGACGGCGTGTTAGACGGCATCATCAACGAGGAGGAGTGCGATCTGCCTGACAACGAGCGCGGCTACCCGGGCAACTGCGGCTCCGCCACTATCGGCATCACCTACCTGCTGTCCTACCTCGTCATCTCCTTCCTCATCGTCATCAACATGTACATCGCCGTCATCCTCGAGAATTACTCGCAGGTAAGTTAGCGCTATCCGTGATTCTTTGTTAGTCGTTTGGGTGACTACTGTTCGATATGATTGTAATGGTTATATCATTGTGTGCAGGCGACGGAGGACGTGCAGGAAGGTCTGACGGACGACGACTACGACATGTACTACGAGATCTGGCAGCGGTTCGACCCGGACGGCACGCAGTACATCCGCTACGACCAGTTGTCGGATTTCCTCGACGTGCTGGAGCCGCCGCTGCAGATCCACAAGCCCAACAAGTACAAGATCATATCCATGGACATTCCCATATGTCGCGGCGACATGATGTTCTGCGTGGACATCCTCGACGCGCTCACCAAAGACTTCTTCGCGCGGAAAGGCAACCCCATCGAGGACCCCGGCGACCTCGAGGTGGGCCGGCCCGACGAGGTGGGCTACGAGCCCGTCAGCTCCACGCTGTGGCGCCAGCGCGAGGAGTACTGCGCGCGCCTCATCCAGCACGCCTGGCGCCGCCACCGGCGTGCGCACTCGCCGGCGCCGGGAGCGGGCGACGGCGCGGGCGACGGGCCCGGGCCGGACGGCGCGCCCACGGCCGTGCTGCTGGACGGGCCGGCGCCGCGCGTGGTGCTGGGCGGCGGCGCGTGGGCCGGCTCGCCGGGCGGCGGCGCGTGGGCCGGCTCGCCGGGCGCGGCGCCGGCGCCAGTCTGACCCGCGCTGGCGCTGGCGCTGCTGCCCGCGCTGGCCGCCGACGCGCCGCTGCCGCTGCCCGCACCGCTGCCCGAGCTCCTGAGCCCACCCGAGCGCACTTAATTATTGTTTACGCTAGTGTCGCGTGTACATACGGCGAGTAGCGTAGGAGTGTAGCGGCGGCGCGCCCGGCCGGTGCGCGCCCGCGCCGCGCCGGACGTTGTTCTTTCGCGTTTAGAGACGTTCGACGTGTTTACTGGAGTGTTTTGTATTCGCGTGGCCGAAGCTTAGTGACCGTTTGATTTGCGACCGATGTTCGCGCGCGTTCACCGCGTTCTGTCGTTCCGATTCGTATCCCTTGGTTTGCGTTCGCGTGCGGACCTGTTCCCGGTGAGTGAAGCCGTCGATCGGAGAGGATCGTTCTCGCGAGCGTGCCCTTTTTTATTCGTCACTAGTGATGTAATGTAAGGTATTGGATAAAATTGAGGAAACTCTAAAAGCTTATTTTTGTATTCGATGAATATCACTGTCTATCTGTAAAATTCTAAAACAGAGCTGTACTTATAAATATTGTGAAGTTGATGATTTGTTACCGATTGTGAGATATCATTTTTCTTCCCCGAAATGGTGTCGAGCAATAGCACAAGTAGATGTCCCCGGTCCCGGCGTGTGTGTGAGGGTGTGTGTGTGTGTGTGTGTGTGTGTGTGTGGTGCGGCGGAGTGCGCACGCTTGTTCAGCTTCCTCACGGCAACATGTTGAAGCACCGCCTCACGTCACCACACTTGGGTTACATTACATGCATGACGTCACACGAGCCCGCGCTCACGGGCGCTAGTATTATCGTATCTTAATAGACGCTTAAGAGAAGCAATGGCTACGCCGATTCATATCAATTTTGTCCGTATAGTTTTAATAGTTCCAATTTGTAAGCTTCTCACTGTACCGAAACGACGCGAGGTCGCGTCTATCTATGCGAGGACGGCCACCTGCCGGTCCTCGGAATTAAGAGAGTTTAGAGAAATTTTTGCAACGTTATCTATATAAGCTTAACAAATCAGCTGTGAAATCGGTACCAGAATTCACTTCCGTCCTAATTCAGTACGCATCATAGGAATCGAGCCATTTTATGTAACGCGCACTTTCCACATACCTAGTTAATGTAATTGCCTTCCCCTGATTACATTAGCTGCGGGGCCCGGCGGCCTTCCCCGCCGCCCGGCCCCGCGTGCGGCGCCCGCATGCGGGCACGCGACGCGTGTCACATACGACGTGACAAACAAACTAACACAACGACTCTCTCTATAATCCTCAACGCCTATTCACCCAGCAATGTATGGACTTGCCTCAAGCAACTCCATACATTTTTGATTTTTGTACCGACAGCGTTGCGCATGGTAGAGAGAGCCGCAGTGCGTGTCTCGCGCCCGCGAGTGCCGCGCCGCGCTCATAGACCTGTATATCTGACATAGCGAGCGGGCTGGTACTGCTTCGACGAGTGTTGCTCTTGCAGATTACATTTTGACGATGTTGATAATGTTTAATGTTCATTCACGATGTACAACCGATTCGGCTACTTGAAAGACATCACTATAATTAGCAATAAGATAATATTGATATACCTAAGAGATCGAACGTCCCTTACCGAGTAAGGTAGATATTATTGAAGTATTGTTTATTTTTCGATTGACATCTCTCTAGATAGACGGCGCCGCGGCTCGCGGCTGCGGCCCGGACGTTGCCGTTACCTCACGACGGTTCACTTCTGTGACAGTATTGTCTTTTCTAGCACAACAGACTAATGAATCATTAAATTTTTGTAATTTAACTTTGGAAGTGGTCAATTTTCTACTACTCTGTAAATATTGAGAGCTTATTGCCGGGTAGATCCCAAACCGCACGTCGCAACACGTAATTTATTATATTATGTCTACTATCTATTGATATCAGCGATACGTAATAAGCTTGAAGCAATAACGTTAACGTGTGCTCGACGAGAGGTTTCGCTTTTCATTACCTTGTACGGAACATGTCACCGAATAGTTGTGTGCCGGTTGTTTTCAATTCGTTTACATAAAATGTGAAATATATCTGAAGTGCAAGACAATTCTAAGTGTTGCAAGGTTTAAAGAGTCAGTGTATCGTAAACTAAATGAGACGCTTACAGTTTTGCACATATTTTGCAATAATTATGGTTACAAGATAATGATTATGTAGATAATTTTATAATGAGACGCGCGGGCAATGCGCGAGCGAGGTTCCCCGTCGCTGGCGCAGGCGCACGCTCCTCTCTGCGTTACGTCTGACGTTACTTTACTTTCAACTCGAGGTAACTATTCTCCGAGAGCCGCGTGGAGCCACTCAAGCTCTGTCCTCTAATATGTAATATTATATTGCGCTTTGGAAGACTGATCGGATAAGATGATCTTGAACATTTGTTTTAAAGTCCTAGATGACGTGTTTGTAAAAATCTAAAATCAAAATCTGTAACTTAAAATCACGTAAGTATTTTAAGTTTAGAAGTATGATTTAACTCGACAATACTGATATTTTCACCTAGATAGTGCCGTGTAAACACTTACGTATGTACGCCGATTGTTATTTATTAGCTATTAAGGTAAAGTTACCGCTTATCAAAATATTAGTGAATGTGAACATATAGGTACCTATGGTTAGCCAGTAAACGTTATAAACAAGCTAGATAATTATTTGCTCTTAATACAAAACCACTCAGTCAAGAAATCAGAATTTATTTTAACGAAATCCTTTTGATCAAGACGAATACGAATTTATCTTTAAAATAATTGAAATTAGGATTTGGAATCCTTTTTCCCCATTTCAGGTGTATAGAAATCAACGAAAAGTTGAGAATGAACATAGGTAGTACAAATTGTTTAACGTAATCAATTCTGATTTCTTTAAATTTTGTTATCACAAAAATGCAGTTATTAAAAATGTGTAAGCATTTATGTGATAAGAACTACAATCTAAGAGTATTTCTTATTTAAAGCTCCTTATAGCGTTAGGTATCGAGATTGACCAGTTCCATGCGGCTCTACACGACATGATTTACCAATATGTCGTCACTTTATGTTGGTGAAACCAAAGATTATAACTACTATTAGGCATATTTGCACAAAGAAGTTGTGTTTAATTAAGTTTAGACAATAAGTTATAATATCATTGTATTGTTTATTTTAACTATACTTATGACAAAAAAGTGAGTTCAGTTTGCTGAATGATAGAGGTTTAATTGAGTATTTATTATATATATTGTTGAAGTTTGTACAAAATAAATTAAGTAAACGATAAAATATAGAACTTGACTGCTTTGTTCCGTAGTTTTATTTATTTAAATGAAAAACATCTTATCGTCGGCTGCTCGATTAAGCCACAAACATACTGCTAATTCTCAGAAGTTTATAGCTAAGTTTTGAAACGGTAATAATTAAGGAAAATAATTGAATCTTGCACGGCACATGAAATATGTAACTAGAAATGTTGTATTTCTGCCATTGAATCTGTAAATAATATCTGTATCTGGCATTAACAGTCTAGAAGAAGTAATTTCTTTTAGCTACGACGGGACTTGTCTTTCGTGTTATAATAATGCTATATATGGTTATAAACTTTCTAGTGTTATTTTCATGGATTTGAATGGAACAAACCAGGTAACGTTACAAGATGTGCCTGAAATAATTTTAATAAAAAGTAGATCGTACTGGAGGTTACTTGGAGGTATTGAATTTCTTCCTTCTCAACATCCTGACGGCATCGGTCATTATCGAGCGCATGGCTATGTAAATGGACGAATAGTTTGCTATGACGTGGCTAAAACTTATGATAGCAAAAATGAACCACTTTATTTACATACACTTATTTACGCAGTTTATGATTTATAAATAACATTGTATTTTCTTTCTAAATTAGGCTGGCTGCATACGCCCGGTTTCCTGATTCGGAGACCCCGGATGCACGCATTTCATACAAAATCTTCTCTTTACCGCACACGTACTTATATTTTCCGTCAGCGTTTCCGAACGTTTTCTAGATTTCACTTTGTCATTTTGTTAAGTACTTATTTGATTTGGTTTTCGTAAATACTATTGATCTGACATTTTTACAAAGAAAACTTTTTACAGTAAATTTCTGTTTTGCTATTATTAATTCCAGAGATATTCTAATAAGTAATGTCGTGTTAGCTTATAAGTTAGGTAGGTATGCTGACAACAATATTTTTTTTACGAAAGCTGAAAGCTGTTTTTGTTAATCGTTATTAAGTATAAGAAGATTAATTTTATTTTGTTTTTTAACTAATCATCCAATAACTTTGGATTTATGTTTTTTGTTAATTATATTTGTGTACCTATGTAGTACATTAAACAACCAAACAAATAAATAAATAATAAAGTTTACTAAAAGTAAACTTTATTATCGAATTTTTTAATTGTCGTCTTAACAATTAAACTATGTTTCTATCATTACAACTGTTGTATTCATAACGAAGAAGTTTTTCCTTGAATTAATTAAAAGCTAGAGTTTATTCTAAATTAGACCTTAGTACAAGTGAAGTAACTCCTACAATCAACCTATCACAACGTATGCCCACGCCTTGAAACTGTGTGAAAGATAGATAATATAGCAACACGATTTTAAAAAGAAAATAACGTAACCACCATATCATCTTCGAAACTACAATAGTAGGTTTCATTATGGTTTCTTTCAGATAACAACATTTTAAGAGAAAAATGCTCTAAACAGCATTGCAATAGGATGAAAACACAAAAGTTACAACTCTTTTTGTGAATAGAATTTAGTTTTTTTGCCTCTCCTGTAAAGTCAAGTTAAGTCCTGGTTACATTAATTGATATTACAACTGACGATTATATACATAGGTAGGTACTTACTGTATCAGTTATATTTCCTATGATCTCATATTATATGGTCACCCTACTGCACTTTTCCCTAACAATAAAATTAAAAATGTAATATCTCGTAAATTAAGCTGTATATGTATGTAAATGATTTTTATGTAAAACTTTAGTCATAAAGTCAGTAGAGTAAGTTTTTGTTGAGATTTAGCTCATAGCCGTTTTTGCAAAATGTCTGAATTGAGTGATCCACATTTTCGGCAATAACTGAAGACCCTTGAGAGAGACAATTTTTTTACTTTTGGCTATGAGTTTTGACTATTTTTGACTAAATGTACAATCAGATTTTGTCACGAAATAAAAAAAGATCACTCAATCCAAATGCACATAAAATATGCAGGGTGGCTCGATTATGGTGTCCGGGACTGTATTAATTTGGCATTCCCAATAAAAAATAAGGGAATTGATTTACAATATTTACAATTAGGGGTTACGTAGTTAAAGCATGTTAAGCCGTTAGTCCCGGCTGTCGTTCGTAGACACTCGTTACAGGTCGCCTGAAGCCCGAAAGTCTGATAACCAGTCTTACCAAGCGGTATCCTTTTAATTAAGTAACTGGGTTTTGGAGGTCACATACGAAGTCGCTTCATATAAAATACTTGTATTTAGCTGCATCCGGTTAGACTAGAAGCCGACCCCAACATAATTGGGACGAGTTTAGGCAGATGACGGTTGCTTAGTTACGCAACGCCGCAAAATAAAACTGCACTGTCTATTTTTATTTATGTTTTTTATTAATAATACAAAACTTTCCTATACATTTTTATAAATTACAAAATGTCATGAAGTTTTTGGATATACTAGTATGTACCTAACAACCTAACTAGGGCAGCAAAATATAATATTATTCATTTAGTCTTTAATCACTTGTATGATTTTACATTGATATAGAAAACAATCCGAATAACTGAGTTGCGCCCTGAAACAGAAACGTACGTTAATAAATATTTGTAGGTACTTTTTGCACGAGATCATGGGTCTGTTATATCCGTAAGTAGACATCTAAGAAAGTCGCGGAATCCTTGGGTTGTGCCAACATTTGAGAGGTCAAAATTACAAAACACTGAAGGGTTAGTTAAAAGAATTTATTTAACCACACTTCTACGATCTCATAGAACATGTATACGCGCTATGCCCAGTCTCTTCTTCTCTCTACAAGTTTACAAAAAGCAACTCCTTATAAATAATTTCCATTTTCTCTAATATTTAGTTAAAATATTGCAACTCACCATTCTATTGCTAGGCTTTACTAGGTCTCGTTGGAGACGGGGCCAGAGCATCCCTGTGACAACAAACAACTCCTTGTAGCTATCTAGTAATCTACGAACCACATGCATGTACGTACTCCTGCATAATTTACAAACACTACACACTACTTTATGGAATGTCTGATGCTATGAAACTTAATTAAGCGAAAGCGTTTAGTAACGAATCTTTATTTTAATAGAATTTTTACAATTTGACGTTCTGAACAAGAACGTCGATGTCTACGGATTGAAACAGCGGATACTGGCAAATTAGAGAAAGCGTAGTGCTACGTCGACTGTAGCGCTACGCGTCAAGACGTAGCGGATGTTAAAGAAAGCGTAGCGCTATGTCGACTGTAGCGCTACGAGTCAAGGCGTAGCGGATGTTAAAGAAAGCGTAGCGCTACGTCGACTGTAGCGCTACGCGTCAAAACGTAGCGGATGTTAAAGAACGCGTAGCGCTATGTCGAATGTAGCGCTACGCGTCAAGGCGTAGCGGATGTTAAAGAAAGCGTAGCGCTACAGTCGACGTAGCGCTACGCTTTATTTAACAATAAAGCGTAGCGCTACGTCGACTGTAGCGCTACGCGTCACGGCGTAGCGGATGTTAAACAAAGCGTAGCGCTACGTCGACTGTAGCGCTGTGTCAAAACGTAGCGGATGTTTAAGAACGCGTAGCGCTACGTCGACTGTAATGTTAGGATTTAATCGCTGAAATTATATCATCACGCTATACCTACAAGGAGATAGGTAGGATTTAGTTTAAATTAACGACTTCGCGTTCAGATTAACTTAAAATACTTATAGAATTTAGTCACGTGATCGAAGCCGCGGGCACAACTTGGACAATAGCTCACTCCGTAGTAAAAATGTGTATGTGCGAGTCAGCAAGGTGGTAGAACTATGTTCCGCTGTAAAGTTTGCTTTATGTGATGCCATGACTATAGTTGCGGTGTGCAGGTCAGGCTGTAGTCACCTACAGGCAATAAAAAAACTGCAGCAAATAATTGCTTTAACACTTTAGACAACAATTCCCAGAAAGGACATCATTCAGGTTTCGAACATTTTGTGCCAAATAATTTGAGTCAGAAAAAAAACGGGTTTGTTATGGAAAATAACACCCTCAACATGTTCATCTATTACAACAAGAATATACCCTTCGCTGCTATTCAAGTTTGAAAATACTATAAATCATATTTTTACTGAAAATGATTCGACCATTACACTAATTTAAAATTCGACCGGTTCTGGGTTCCGGTTCTCGCATTCAGCGTATTCCTGCGGCCTTCACCAAGTCATCGGTCCACCTTGTGGGAGGCCTTCCAACGTTTATCTTCCGGTATGCGGTTGCCAGTCCAGAACCTTTCGGCTCCACCGACCATCTGTTGTGCGAGCAATGTGCCGTGCTCACTGCCACTCAAAGAATTTCCAAACTTAGGCAATTCTTCGGGTTATGTCGGTTACCTTGGATGATCTCTTCATGTCTGATCCGATCACGTCGTCAAGAAAAGTCCTATCTATTGCCCTTTGAGTGACTTTCAATCTTCTAATTAGGAAGAGAAGAGGACTAATTATGAGCGACCACGTTTCAAATCCATAGGTCACTCATTTGCAACATGCACTTGTCAAGACTACGGTATATGACACGAGAAGATATTGCGTAGCTTCCCGAACACTCGAAGTTGGACCTACCTAACTGGAGTTTGTCCTAGATAAACATAAGCGTCCACAACTTCGAGTGAAGAGTCTCCGATGTTCATGAGTGGGCGTACATGGTGGGTTGTTCGAAAGAGATACCGTGGCCCCTGGCACAGGCAACTGAAGGAACACGGGTGGGTTTTAGTCAGTAAAAGTCTGACATGCCCTTCTGCTCAGCCCAGAGCGGGAGAGGTCATTTGATGATTTCCCACCCAATAAAAAAAGGGCTGCAATCCCTTGGAGCAGTGAAAAAATCAAACTTCTAAGTCAACGCAATCAAAAGATACGGGCGTTTATGTTCCGTTTATGCCGCATATTTTGACACTCGCAAGGGAATCAAAACCTATAGAGTACTCTCCGAGGACCTAGAATCGTGAAATTTGGCAAGAAGTAATGTTATGTAGCACAAGTAAAGGATAAAATCCAAATTTGTACGGAACCCTCGGTGCGCCGACTCGCTTGACCGGTTTTTTAAATAAGAATATTAACAGCCCTCTGTTCCATGACTGTGGCGTTTTACCTTCGAGTGTGACGGAATCAAACAGCTTCTGAAGGGCCTTGAGAAAGGGTATTCCACCGACCTAGATACCTGCTATTGTACATATAATGAAAACCATTCCCTTTATCTTTTTGTCGTTATTTATTAATACCTTAGTATACCTATCGCTCATGTCCATTGCTACCATGGACCTGAACTGTTTGCATCTTTATACGAATCTCCAAAATATTGTTGACAAAACATGATTTTTCTTACTTTCAAACTCAAATAGCAGCCAGGGGAATTTGTAGACTCGTTGTAATATCAATTATATTCAAGATCTTAACACTTTAACCGCCATCGCCGTAATATTAGGTACGTGTTGTAAGAATATTACCTCACTCGCCACGTCGGAATATTATATACGTAAAAGTCCTGTAATTTAAAAAATATTCAATAAATGTTGAATTTGCTTACTAAATCTTAGTATATTTCATGTTATTACTTTATTTTTAACAGTACTAGATACATATTTTAGCTAATTGAATGAAATAATTAATGGTTCACAGTCGTAATACGTCTATACTCCATCTGTTTAGGTAGTTAACTAAAGGTAAACAATCTTGATATGTCTTTTTATATAAAATAAATCGTATAAAAGACCAACAAATATTATTTAAATTTAGTTAATTACCTAACATCGGTTTAAGTAAATACCTAATTGTAAAAATTTTTAGATTACATTTTTAGTCATTTTTTTAGATAAAAGACATGTTAAGATTGTTTACATTTATTTAACTACCTAAACAGATGGAGTATAAATATCAACCTACTTCGCCGAACCCGTGATTTCACGCAGACTAGTATGTACAACACTAGTCTGCGTCACGTATGAAACTCCTAATGCTAAATTAATAAAAAACATCCTGTTTTTTATCAAACTATCAACTATACATTCATTCAATTTCATAGTTTAATAACGATTTAATTATTTATTCAAAACCCAATAAGCTTAAGTGATATAATATGTAGAAATCAACAAAGAAATATAAATTACCGACTTATTCCAGAACGTCACTAGTGCAGGCGATCCGCGAACGCCGTCGCCGTAATTTTACGTGCGGCTCAAGGTCAACTAAAGTCATATTTTGAATAAACGTTAGTTGCGCTTATGCGCTAGCGCCATCGCCGTGATAAGTGTGATAACCCTGGGCTCTCTTTATTATTAGTTCTAAGCTAGTATCGAGAAATTGTCGACGATGTTATACGACGACGAAAAACTATCTATATATCGATACCTTTAGACTCAAAGGGCGTAAACGCCATTTGGGCCAAAATGACTTTTTGATGCAGTTATATTCAGTTTTTTTTTCTCTATCAATCTGTATAGTTAAAACTGCGAAATTCGCAAAATTAAGGCGAATACGGCCCACGTGATTTTTGGAGATTTTTTAAAGACATGAGGCGTATTTGATATAAATTTTTATTTTAATGGTTATTTGGGTAACATGCACAATTATTAAAAAACTTAAAGGTCGTATAATAAAGTCGTTAACCAAAACTTGAGCATACGCCCTTCTTATTCTCGTATAAAAATAAAATTGACTCATATGACTTAACGTTGATACCGCTAAATCTTGGTCATAATATCGCTCTTAAGCCACATATGGTGCATACACCACTATTATTCCGTTATAAAATTAAATATGACTCATACGCCCTAACTGAGATTATCTCTAAAATATCAACTGTGTCCTATACTCTGTATTAGTTATTTTGTCATATTTATTTTTAGCATTTTACGACCGAAAATTCTAATATTGAATTACACTAAGTAATAGTCTTATGACCGAAAGTTATGTTTGTAGATCGAAATACTCACACTGTGCTCTTAAAAACATGAACTACATAGTATTTGATACCATATTTACCATGTCAATGATGAAATTCAGTACCTAATTTGAAATAGGCAATAGAATACATTGTCAAGTGTAATAAAATGGGATTATAAATGAATATTATTGAGTTCAGACTAATTAGAGCATTCGTAACATAGTTTCATAATTGCCAGCCTTAAGATATGGAGTGACTCTTTAGCAATTTTTACGAAAAAAAAACAGGTTACAAAGTTTTTTTTTTCTGAAAATGCACGAGCAGAACAAGGCATGTGGACCTAAGATAGGTCCACTAGTAAGTATGCCTTGTGCCCGCGAAAGTAGGGGAAATATCATATAAGTAATAAAATAATAATTATGTATCACAAGCCATGTTGAAATAAAATCGAACCTGCGTACGACCCACAAAAGCGCCACTGCGCCGACAGAGCTAACCAGACAAATTTTACCCGACCGCGTCAAAAGGAAGATTATGTTTTTTTGATAATAAGTAGAAACCCGGCAAGCTGTTTATGCATCCGGCAACGTGAAAAAACAAAAAAAAAATGACCAATAGTTTCTTTCCCATTTACAAATGGGGAAAAAACTGTTGGTCGTGTTGTTGGTCATAAATCAGGTTTTATTGAAAAAATTGGCAATAAATTGGCTATAAATTTATTGAATTTTTACATTAAAACCTAATTTATTTATTTTAAAAAGTAAGTTTTACTTTTAATCCATAATATCTAAAGAGTAGATAGTTAGATCTTATCTTGAGTGGAGTGACGCCCTTTTTTATCATTGATAGCGTAATTTATGAGGCTGTAGGTACTTACGTACTTATAGGAGGCATAGGGACATCGACGCGCAATTCAGTACAAGATTCTGAACCCGGTTGAAACTTTGCGTAGGTGATTAAAAAAAAAAGCTGTTCCATACATTTAGACCACGTAGGTATTGCTGTGCTGAATTCATGGTTACAGTTTGCGTGTCAATGTCCCTGGCCACCCTGTAGTTTGTGTACTATTAGGCCATTGTAGTTCTTCAGATTTTTTTCCGGTCCTGGATACATCGCTCATCTCATCGCATTTATATGAGTGTGCGATGAGATTAGCTCATACCTATTTACTTACCTGCCTACTTTTCCGAATCTTTTTTGGATTTGATTTTTAATATGCGTCTTAGGGCTGATTTTTCCATCGCCAGATAACTTTTATTCGAGGAATAAAATTGACGTTTGACAGTTTTTGTATGAAATAACTGTCAAAAATTCAAAATTATTCCTCGAATAAAGTTATCAGATGATTGAAAAAATCAGCCCTTATTCATATAATTATGGTAGGTTAAGAGAGGTCACGTTACGCAAAGAATTTAGTTTTCGGTTTGTTCAAAATAAAAAATCCACATAATATAAGGCTGATTTTTCCAATGGCAGATAGTTTTATCCGAGGAATAATTTTGAATTTTTGACAGTTATTCCACACAAAATATGTCAGACGTCAATTTTATTCCACGAATAAAAATGATCTGTCGATTAAAAACATAGCCCTTATTTGCGGGCTGATTTTGATGTATAAAATTGACGTCTGACAGATTTTGCATGGAAGAACTGTCAAAAATTCAAAATCATTCCTTGGATAAAATTATCTGGCGTTGGGAAAATCAGCCCTAAATAAAGTACAGATAATTACATCGCTCTCTTATTATCTCCTTTAATATCAGTGCGCAAATTTTACATCCATAAATATTATTTTAAGAAATTAAGCAATTATTGTTTCAGTGTTTTAGTATGCGTCAACAAGTATCACGCTGAGTAGGTATTGTTATCAATATTATTTTGTTGCTGTCTGCCATCTCTTAATACTTATTTTTTTAAGCATAAGTACGTATTGCCATAACTCCTCGCACAGAGCAAAATCGTTCGAAAAAGTGACAACTAGCATTTAGTCCGCGTGGGTTTCGAACTGTTTCCATACCAACAGCATAACATTTTTACGCCTTTACGGGTTGTTTTTAACACGCTTTTATTAGCTTTACTTGTAACTAAGAATGTAATAAAATCTTAGAAGTAAATTTTAACCTACTTCTAATTGTCGTATCGAAATGAAACTTTGTATGTATTATGTAGTTCGGATGACAAAACTATAATTTGGTGTATTGGAGCTGATCTGATGATGGGGCCAGGGGCTACTAGTAAACCCCTCGGGTTTGGGGTCATATGATTAGTTTTGTCGAGTCTAAAATTTATTGCACTTGGTGTGGAGGGTCTGATGATGGAGCCAGGAGATGGATAGTGGAACTTTTTAGGGACTACTAATAAACCCGTCGAGCTTGAGTTTATATGATTCGTGTATATTAGCTAAATACTTCTCCGGTGACTGTGTTATATACAGGGGCGGATCGTGAATTTGTGGGGCCCTGGGCTGAAACTACTTAGGGGCCTATCTAAGTACACAACTAATAGCCATGTCAAAAAACTGTTTCTATAATGATATATTATTATTATATATTCTTTATTGCACAAAAAAAAACATAAATATTACTTAAATCTACGCAAGTATTAGTTGTACAAAAGGCGACCTTATTGCTGTGGTAGCAATCTCTTCCAGGCAACCTTTGGGTGAGAGAGAAACCGAAATAGTGATATATATATAAGAATATAAAAAAAACAATAAAATAATTTTATTTATTTAATGAATTAGTAAAAGAAATTGACAGGTTATGTGTGTGACAGTTATGTTATATAATATTCGAAACTCCCTTCAAACTTTGAAGAGTCGCGCGTCGCGCCTGTTGAAGTTAGCGTAACTTTGCAGAGTAGCACCCATCACGGCTTGTTTTAGATTTTTTTGTGATAATGTCTTATAAATCGATGAACGCCGGCAGCACGCACGAAAAAGTATGATTCATTGTCACTCTCTTCCACTTCATCGGCCGATGCGTCCGAGTAGAAGAGAGACAGCGTGACTTTTTCGAGGCACATTACACTTGAAACACTCCCCTTGATTTCATACTTTCCTATCATCGTCCTATCCTTAGCCGAATAACGCATATTGGAAGATCTTACATATCACACATGTAGGTATATAAGTTGTATATAAATTGTTAATAGTACATTGTTACTTATAATTAAACTGTTTTAAATAAAAAAATATTTTGAATAAACGAGTGCAAATAAATGTTAATTTATCTAATAAAAATAATTTTCAATTAAGGGGGCAAATACGTGTAGGCTTAAAAAAAAACATTTTTTTTTTCATGAATCGCTTGTAAAACTAAAAAAATATAGATTTAAAATTTCAAGTTAAAATTCTTATTCGTTTAGAAGTTATAAGCGATTTAGTAAGTGACCATCGGTCACTTTTTTTTTAAACGCGTTTTTCTTGAAACAAGTTTTTTCGAAACGGTGTATACTCTAGCTTAAAAAGTTTTAAACCAATCATCTTGAAATTTGGTTTATAATTTCCTTACACAATTGTGCTGAATATGAACCTCAATCATAAGCGATATTTATATTTTAACTACTTTTTTTATAGTAAACAATATATGAAAATATGGTAAAAAAACATGACTTATTTTAATAGCCCTCTAAAAAATGCAATTTTTGTTTACATTGAGTTTTATATAGAAGACACATATAAAAGAAAGTAATTTTTTTATACCTTAAAAAAATTAATGAAAATCAGCATGAAAACATCCTTTTACACGTATTTCCCCCCTTAACTCAATTCATAGAAGTATTGCAATTTTTCATCAATGTTTTCTTATGACGTTATCACGTAAAAATATCGTCCGTAAACCGACTTTACAGACAACCATTTTTTAAATTCAAATTATCGCCTATTGTTTTTAGAGGTGTCTGGGGGCCCCTTGTAACCTCGGGGCCCTGGGCTGCAGCCCAAGCAGCCCTTAGGTAGATCCGGCCCTGGTTATATACCCCTTCTTTACAACAATAGACGCTTGTAGTGACGTTTAAACCCTAACCGTTTATCATAATGTGGTGTTCATATTAAGTACATACTCCGTTGACTGTCAATACAACCCTTTTTAGCAAGAAAGGACGCTTTAAGTGACCTATACGCCCTAAGCATTCTACAGACAATGTAAAATTTAGGGTTGTAAACAATTTTTTTAATTTTTTTTTGGGGCGTATAGCGTTATAAATTGCAACAGTGACAGACTGTTAGCTATCAGGGCTACTATAGGTGGTCGCTCCATACTAGTCTTCTGTGTATACATGCCAGTAAAAGCGAGAGAAAACTTACCTATTTTCACGGATATTCTTAGCGAGATCAGCTCAATTGAGGAAGGTAGTTTAGTTCAATCTGTTATTATTTTAGGAGACTTGAATGCGCAACCTGGCCAACTATTCTTTTCCGAGCTTAATAGCTTTTGCACGGACAGGGCTTGGGTGTGTGCGGACATAGAATTTCTGGGGACTGAGTCAAACACATTTACCTATTTTGACACGTTTCATCGTAAGGGCAGTTGGTTGGACCATTGTATTGTCTCACAAGCGGCCTGGCAAGCTACAGTTAACGTCGGAATAATTGAGGACATTTTTGCTTCTGACCATCTGCCTATATTTATCGAGTGTAATTTGGGTTCAATTAGTCCTATCTCCGCGATCCAAAATACAACGCGGAGTCCTGTAATCTGGGGGGAAAGAGATGCGGCGCAGGTTTGTAAATATCGAGATCTATGCAGTAAGGGCTTGCGAGACATTGACTTCCCCACAGAATTTGAAGCATGTAGTTTTGGGCCTTGTACCTTATCTAATCATAAGTTGGTGCTAGATAAAATGTATAGGACAATTGTGGATGTATTAAGTGATGCGGCTGTACAATCTAATACCAATGTTAGACCTAAACGGCGTAATAAACGTGTGTGCGGCTGGAACGAACATGTGAGGGAAGCGCATCGGGAGGCTAGACTAAAATACCAAAACTGGTTGTTTCTGGATAGACCAAGTACTGGCCCCGCTTACGACCAACTGTGCGAGTCCCGTAAAATCTTTAAAAGCCGGCTAAAATGGTGTCAGAAACACCAGGACCAGCTTAAAATGGACGTTATAGCTAAACAAAGAGCCGAAAAAGATTTCACTAAGTTTTGGAAGTCCACTAGTAAGCTTGATGTTAAGCCTGGCCTCCCTGCGAATGTTGACGGCCGAAATGACCCAGAAGGTATAGCTAATTTGTTCATGGAGCACTTTAAAGTACGCTCTCCTTTGGGTCCTTCGACCACTATGCCGGATGGTGGGCCCACCGTGGCTGGCGATGAACCTTTACTGGCATTCACAGCGAAGCAACTTAAAGAAGTGATAAACAGTATGCGTAGGGGTAAGTCTCCGGGCCACGATGGGCTCAGTATTGAGCACTTCAAGTTTGCTGGTGTGCATATGCCGAGGGTCCTGTCCATGTTCTTTAATATGTGTATTAGTCATTCATATTTACCTGACGATTTAATGAAAACTACAGTGATACCCATAGTGAAGAACAGGACAGGAGACGTATCAGATAAGGGAAATTATCGCCCGATCTCTCTTGCGACAACTGTAGCAAAACTGTTGGATAGTGTGCTTGAGTCTTGTCTGAGTGAGTACATAAACATACATGACGCACAGTTTGGGTTTAGACCTGGACTGTCAACTGAAAGCGCGATACTAGCTCTCAAGCACACTGTACAATACTACACGGAACGGAAGACTCCGGTATACGCCTGTTTTTTGGATCTCTCCAAAGCCTTCGATCTCGTTTCGTATGAAGTGCTTTGGAGGAAGATGGAGGATAGGGGTATACCGGCGGGACTGTTGAGAATATTTCAATTCTGGTACTCAAATCAGACTAATTGTGTTAGGTGGGCAAATTGCCTCTCAGAGTCATACAGGTTGGAGTGCGGAGTGAGACAGGGGGGATTGTCCTCTCCAACGCTGTTTAACTTGTACGTAAATGACCTCATAGTCGAGCTCAGCGGCATGCGTGTCGGTTGCCGGGTGGGGGGTGTTTGTGTGAACAACATCAGCTACGCGGACGATATGGTGTTGCTGGGCCCGACTGCGAGGTCAATCAGGAAAATGATGAAGGTATGTGAAAAATACGCCGCATCACATGGTCTTATCTATAATATAAGTAAAACCGAGTTCATGGTCTTCAAGGCCGCCGGCAAGTGCCCAGGCACCATCCCCTCAATTACCTTGAACGGCGCTAATATAAAGCAGGTGAGCAAGTTTAAATATCTGGGCCATATACTTGTCGACGACCTTAAAGACGATGAAGACGTGGAAAGGGAGCGCAGGGCGTTGGCGGTCCGCGGGAACATGTTGGCGCGCAGATTTTTCCGTTGTACCGATCAGGTCAAAATAACCTTGTTTAAAGCATACTGCCAGGGCCTGTACACGGGAAGTCTGTGGTTCGGCTGCTCACGGGGGACGCTAAATGCCTTGCGCGTCCAGTACAATAATGTTTTTAGGATGATGTTGAAACTCCCTCGATTCTGTAGTGCCTCAGGTATGTTTGCCCAATTGCGTACAGATGGTTTCCATGCGATCATCAGGAAAAAGGTAGCATCGCTTGTGAGGAGGATTCGAGGGAGTAACAATAGCATCCTGAGGGTCGTGGCTGAGGACCCGAGAGCTCCTGTGCTGAGGCATCTCATGCGAAATCATTGTCAGCATGAAATGCCTCGTAAGTACATGACTCATTAAGAGTTCATCCCTAAATTATGTTACTAACCCTAGTGTATAAGTTGTAGTATTTAAGGTGTGTACTAACAAAAGTGGTTCCTATGTTGTTCCAAAATAAAACAATTATTATTATTATATTATTATTATAGCAATCCTATTTTCTTTATTTATTAATTTATCCTAAATATTATATAATCGTACTGTTTATCTTCAAAATTTAAGAATTTGGGCCAAAAATGAACTTACTCAGTCTTGAAACAAAAAAGTTATGATTTTTTTCTTAAAATATTTTTTGTTTTTTGCTTTTCCTGAAAAGTGGCCTTTTGGCGTTTACGCCTTTTGAGTCTAAAGGTATCTATATATATAAAATTCAAAGTCCTGACTGACTGACTGACTGACTGACTGACTGACTGACTGACTGACTGATAGATCAACGCACAGCCTAAACCGCTGGTCCTAGAGACATGAAATTTGGAGGGTGTGTTCTTCGTGAAGAGTAGGCATCCACTAAGAAAGGATTTTTCGAAATTCCACCCCTAATAGGGTGAAAAGGGGGAAATTCGTTTGTATGAAAAATCTTATTCCTTGAGTTAATAAACTTGAAACTTGGCACGAATACTTATCTAAATAAATTATGAAGATTATCAGTTTTTTTTTCTTCTAAACTACCCCCTAATAAGGGGTTAGGGGGTTTCAAAGTTTGTATGGAAGAATTTTAGCGCACAGTCCGATTTACTTGAAACTCAGTATTTATACCTAATATTGAAAGTAAAGAATAATGTATATCAGGGTTTTTTGAAAATCTACCCCTGACGTGCTGAAATAGGGTAGTCAATTTTTCAGGGGAGGATTTTACTGCATGGCTTGATTAACTCGAAAATTAGTATAAATAATCTTTGAGTCAAGTTATAAATACATCCCAAACGATTTTTTTTTAATTCCACCCCTGTGGGGGTGAAAAGCGGGGATACAGTTTAAATGAAAAATCTTCTTCATTAGGTTAATAAACTTGAAACTTTTCAAGAATACTCGCCTAGGTAAGTAATAAAGTTTACCACTATAAGTTTTTCAAAACTACCCCTCAAAGGGGGATATAGGGGTGTTAAGTTTGTGCGGAAGAAATTGAATGCGCGGTCCGAGTAACTCGAAACTCAGTATTGATACTTAAGACCAAAAATAAAGAGTAACATGTATCAGGGTTTTTAGAAAATCTACCCCTAACGGGTTGAAAAGGGGTAGTTAATTTTACAAGGGAGGATTATAATGCGTGGCTTGATTAACTCGAAAATTGATATAAATAATCTTTGAATCAAGTTATGAATAATCACAAACGATTTTCAAAATTCCACCCCTGTGGGGGTGAAAAGCGGGGGATACAGTTTATATGAAAAATCTTATTCATTTAGTTAATAAACTTGAAACTTGGCACGAATACTTGTCTAAGTAAGTAATAAAGTTTATCATTATAAGTTTTTCAAAACTACCCCTCAAAGGGGGATATAGGGGTGTTAAGTTTGTGTGGAAGAAATTGAATGCGCGGTCCGAGTAACTCGAAACTCAGTATTGATACTTTTGACAGAAAATAATTAATAATAAGTATGTAAAGTTGTCGAAATTTTACCACTGACGGGACAAAAAGGGTTAATTCAGTTTTTAAGGGGAGGATTTGAACTTGAAACTGTATGTTACATTTTCACGCCTAAACCACTGAACTTCTGATTTGGCATAGAGATAGATGGCATCCTGGGGAAGCACATACATTTTATCCTGTTAACACGGTGCCGTGGGATAATTTTCGACATCCACGCGGGCGAAGCCGCGGGCAGAAGCTAGTTAAATATATTGCAGCAATCAGACATTGATAAAAAAAAATCAAATCAATTCGTTTATTGCAATCCATAATGTACAATTACAGGTGGTAAATAAAAGAAAAATAATAGAAACAATTATGGACCCTGTCGGGCACAGCAAATTATAAATAGGTTGAAAGAGGAAGAGCGCTTTATTAATTTTCTTTGTATTTAGAATTAGAATTATTTATATTAGTAGTAGTGGCAGTGGCAGTTCAACGGATAGTGATAATGAATCGGTAAATCACTCTTTTGTTTTTCTAGTCTGTTTATTTATCCTACAGTCAAAAAGACAGCTATAAAATAATAATATGTGTATTTACCTATTTATTTTGTTTTAGAGAAAAATTAAAGTTGATATAGTTATTTTATTTGTTGTTAATAATAGGGGTTAAAGTATGAAATTGCCGTTTTATTGTAATAGGTACTTCGAATTGACATAGAACCTTTATAGGTTTGAGATTTTTGAGTGAAACTTTTTTTCACGTGGTACACACGGCTACACATCAAGCTATGCAAAACCAGTATTGGCTGACCGTTCATTGTGAGAAAATATCATACAAAGTGAGGACAAGACAAACCTGGTTTTGTATTGCTTGACGTGTAGCCGTGTGTACCTATGAAGTTTTTCTTTTAAAAAATGTGCAAAATTCGATTATCGACTTTCAGTTGTTTTTTTTATTCCGCATAGACAAGAAAGATGGATAGGTACTTCGAAAATTCGAGTTATTTTTTAATACGAGTTCCGACGCGGTACTAACTCGGCAGAAACAGCTCGCAATATCAATGTTGCGTTTGGAGAGGGGACTGCTAATCAACGTACCGTGCGATTTTGGTGGAAACTTTGATTTGAAAAACGAATCAAGTGGAAGACCGCCCACACAGGTGAATAACAATGAATTATTGAAAGAGATGGTGGAAGCCGATCCGAGCCAAACTACCCAGGAATTAGCGGCATGGTTTAACGTTACCTTACCAACAATATTGATTCAATTGCGTCAAATCAATAAAATAAAAAAATATGAGAAATGGGTGCCTCATGATTTGACTGATCTGTAGAAAGAAACGCGTGTTGAAACTTGTGTTGCCTTGTTGAATCGATACAGAAATGAAGGATTATTGGGTCGAATTGTGACATGTGATGAAAAGTGGATTCTTTACGATAACCGTAAGCGAAAAATGCAATGGCTGACCTCAGGTCAAACGCCGCAACAGTGTCCTAAAGCAAAGCTTACCAATAAAAAAGTAATGGTAACTGTTTAGTAGTCTCAGTATGGTGTTATTCACTATAGCTTTCTCCGATCTGGTCAAGCAATAACAGCAGATGTCTATTGTGCCGAACTCCGAACAATGATAGCAAAACTAGCAGTGAAACAGCCCCAACTCATGAATCGATCTTCACCATTATTGCTCCATAATAACACGAGACCTCATACAGCACGAGAAACCGTTTTAACTCTACAGGAACTGCAATTAGAAACCATTCGTTACCCTCCGTATTCGCCAGACCTTGCTCCAACGGACTAGCATTTTTTTCGTAATTTGGACAATTTTCTACGTGATATAAAGTTTTCTTCTCAGGAGGCAGTACAAAATGCTTTCACACAGTTTGTCGAATCTAGATCACGAGAGTTCTATCGCAAAGGCATAAATGACCTTCCTATTAGATGGCAGCAATGTATAGATAATAATGGTAATTATTTTGATTAAATAAATATGTTAAATAAAAAAAAACGAATTTCAATTCTTCAGTAGGAACAAATCGGCAATTTCATACTTTAACCCCTAATATTATTTGTCCCAATATTTAAGACTGATTAACGTATGTTTGAAGACTGATTTATTTGCGGTACCTACTACTTAATAAAGACCTTTGATTAAAAATTAGTAAGTTTTATTTATTTTATTAGTTTGTTTATCGATAACTATATTTTACAACACTATGCAAAATTGTACCTAAAGGTTGCTGGAGCTAGGTGCACTCCACGCGAATTATGAGATGGCGGTTAAAGGGCCCATATGAAAACAGCATTTTTTTAAATAGTCGTTTTATGGCATGGAAGTTACATTAAAATTATTTTATTACGAGGGCGACTACCTATACAGTCAGGAATTTAGCCGTTCATTGTGTGTTCCATTCCATGAAATAGTTTTGTTTAACTTTATAAATGTATTTTCATGATTGTGATGAGAATATGGAAAGACCCTGGTGATCCCACGAGGCCTTTTTTGTAGATAGTACTGAATGTTCGCAACTACAGATTACGTACATTCAATATTCTTCATCTTCATTATCGTGTCCATGGCCATCCACTTGTATCAGCCCAGCACTCGAAATATTCAAGATCGCACACAAATTGATTTAAATTTTTATGATTTTGCGGAATTTTTGTGATTCCAAAACTAGGATTTTATTGTGCCAACAAACGTGCCATTCTCTTCCCAAACATAAATTTTATTTTGAATACAAGGATCAGGAATTGTGGGAAGGTCAGGACAGAGGTAATGAGATAAATAACAAACTTCTTTCGATGTTACTATTTTTATTTATTTTTATTTCCATCTTAGTCTTACTTAAGACAACTGTGTCCTTAACTTAGGCACACATACAAGATGCTTGTCAATACATAGGCATATTAACCATATAAATATCTATACAGCATCTATATGTACAATAGTATGTGTGTACCGACGAAGCCCCTTGTTATTAAGTAGAACATGTGTCAAGTCGGCGCCTCCTACACTAGTACCGTCCACTATGTGAACCTCGTACAACAAGCTTCTTAATTATTTAATTTACGACATTTACTGGCAGTGCAACTGACTTGTGCACGTTTCGTACCACAATTCACCGATTTATTATTCATTAATGACAGATATGTAGCGCGAGAGTTAATTTACAAAAAAGCGGACAAACGCGAATCGAAAACCTTCAAAAATAGTTATGTTTCTATTTGTACGACTTGGCTCCCTTACCAGCAGTCCCGAAATGTTCGTGACAAAGTTATTTGTGAACACGGCACTATGTTGTGTTGTAAACGTTACGGGCAAATAGTTCGCGACTCCATTAATTAGTAAATACACCATTACAGTACCAGTCGTTAATGTTTATTGGAAAACTTTATAATTACATTTTAAATATTATTTGAATAAAGTGAGCAGCGCGTGACGTGAGCTGCGCCCGCGGCGAGCGCGCGCCTCAACATCACACTGAACGCCTTCCAGGCGCTAAATTATAAACTTGATCACAGAATTAAAAAACATACTAAGTGCTGAACTAACAGTTTTATATTGATATACAGTAAGTACCTCTAATAACAAAAATAGGTTTTTGGTAAAAATATTTTTTGTTTCTTCTTAACCGATAATCGATAATATATCATATTGTGCTATTTTTTTTTTATTAAAAGACTCGTTATCGAGGATAAAGTCGACAATCGAAACAAACCACCGCTATGTAAACTTATAATACATCGTAGTATTTTACATTACCATGAAATGAGGTCGTAATAATACAAAGATTCAAACTTTTACTACACTAAGCGATTTACACGACGCTAAAACGACTTTAAATTATCAAAAATGATTAATATTAAAAATTATAAATTCTAAGTTTACAGTCGAAAAAAAATATAAAATGAACTCTATTAAAATTATTACAGGAGATCTGAACGTTTATAATGTGAGACTTATGTTACGAGATGTAGCAGAGTTGTATGCGGTTATGTCCGGAGTACCTAGCTCGTGACTAAATGCTGCCATCACGAAATCACATCATAATCGATTCGATAACGGTCTTCTTTGGTGCTCGCTCTAATACTGCGGGGTCCTCGATTCAACGGTTAATGATAATTTATTATCTCGTTTTTTTCTACTTCAATGCCTACAACTGAAACATGGTGGCTTACAGATTTTAAGATCACAGTGTAATCAGTCAATTAAGTTTCAATGGCATAAAATTAAAGTAAAGCATCATACAACCGTTTATTACGAATTGAGAACCGCTAAGTAATAAGAGCAAGTTGAGTTTTTTTTAATAATGAGGACAAATAAAGTCGAAAATAACACAATCATATTCCATTTTTATTAATAATAATTTAGAATAAAAATTCATATCAAGTCCTGGTATGTTAACTAGCATGGTTTATAATGAACAATCCGATTGTTAACTAACCCACTTAGGATAACAAATTTTGAAGTCAGGACAAAACAATGAATGAAAAAACTGACACGCACACAATCTTTTGTCGCGAAAATATACCATTTATATATCATTATTATCCTATGACATGACACGGAAGAAATATCCTCTTATCTTATCCAAATAAAACAGTATTCTAGACGTAAGTTATGCATTGATGTTCATTGTTATGTACAGCCACGAGCACCAATATGTCAACACTTGGCAACTTTCAATTGCGATTTTTTCGTGAAATAACGAATGTAACGATGGGTTCGAAAATGCTATGTTCGTAACAACATAAAATTTCATTTAAAAATAAAGGAGTAAATCGCTTTAGAATAAAGCCGAGTGTATACATACTTTTACTCGTGACTGTAACCTTGGAATTTAAACAGATGCAATTACAATAGGGAGTATTATAAATGCATCTCTGAATCGTGTCGTATCATAGGACCAAAATGTTAACATAACACATTTTAGGGCATTCTCGTTACAATATTATATGTAACGTATGAAAAGCGTAGAATAAAATTGAAGTGGTTACGTTTCATACATTCAAAATCTTGAAAGAAATGAGATCTACACGTTTCTTGTTAGTCAATCATACACTTGCAGGATTGGAAAACCTCAAATAGTCAGCTTGCTTACAAATCACGACATTAAGGCAACGGTCACATCAAACCCTTGGTTTCAGAAAAGCCATTCAAATTAATTGATTTGCTTTGAGTGGTGAACGTGAGATTTCATCATAGATTAACTATAGTCTTGAGCGGCCTTTCCAAAACTGTGTCGTCTCCTTCACAGAAACACACTGCTCTATTTGCTGTCCAAAACTAACTGTATTTTAAATCCAAAGGTCGTCAAAATGTCTTAAGGAAGAGGTAAATACCAGTTATTTTTCAAACTGTACTGAACATGCAGGCCTGTGCAAAATCGAGCAGTGTATTTATGTGTTTTAGATCACCAAGTATCATGGACAAGCAGTCTACAGACACACCAGTAATTCTTATTCATTCAGTTTTTGTTAGTCAGATATTCACCCAAAGATTTCACAAACTTTAAGCTTGCTATCTCAGATATCATATACTCAACATAATCAAATCAATAGAAGGATCAATAAAAGCCTTTTTAAGAAGATAAAACCTTTATATTATTCTGAAATTAAATCGTCATTTTAACTGATAAATACAAAAATTACGGTGTGACCGTACCATTCTTTATGATCAAACATTACCTAAATATTATAAATTGTGACTAATCCAAGCTGCAAAAACAAATTATTTTCGTATTCTGTAATGAATTTAATTTCTATTGATTTTAAATAATCCTATTTACACCTTTTTTTCCAACATCTTTTTTTTAATTTTTGTGAAATATTTTTTTTTACATTTTCATTAATTTGCTTAGGGGCCAATCATCAGAGTTAATAACCTTATTTTAAGAGTATGAAAATCCCTTGTCTATCGGAAGACAGCCGTTTTAATTAATTACAGAAATTGGCATAAATCATCACTAGCATCTTTATTACAGGGATGAATATTTAGATCTCAAAGATGTTAAGCTTATCATGCTAAAGCTGAATTTGGACCAGCGAGATTACTTCTAGAACCTGCGCCAGATAAGGCCTAGAACAGTATACAAACTATTCATTACCACACTAGTTCTATCTAATAATGTCAGTGTCGAAGTAAATTCTCTCGCTCGTAAACTTAAACATACACTATCTGCTATAAGATCGGTCCCAGTAGACAGGAAAGGTAATATAATGTGATTTTGTTCGCAGCTTTTAGTCTATACACGATAGAAACAAAAGCGTGACGCGGGAGTAGTGAGGTGCGCCCACGTCTAAAAGTGGCGCCCAACGTGGGACAGTCGTGTGGTAGTACCCGGGCGTAAATGTGACGTATCTAGCGTTAGAAAGAGACAGTCACACATGTATGAGTCAAGCGGAGATGGAGATGATGCTCTACAAAACCGTTTCAAAAGCTGGATAAGCCATATTTAGGCTGCCCTTCCACCAGGCATGTGCCGAGCTGCGTAGCGATGGATATGTGATTTTGTGACTTATGTGTGTGTCGATATGTTGGTCGTTTGATTTTCATAGGGATTCGGGCTAGCTCTGCTGGAAGAGGGTTAAACAAAGCTAAGTTTCTTACATACGCGCAACGCACACCGATCACAACAAGCTCAGCTACACTGCTTAGCTCCAGTGGAAATTGACACATAGTTTCGTAGTTTAGGTTCACCGTTTAGCTACCTTGCACTCTCCAAGCCCTCATCTCTTCCAAACTAAACTATGAAAATCAAGCGAACCTGTTGGTTGATATTTTACACATATCCATCACTACGTAGCGTAGGACATATTTGGTGCAAAAAGCCTTACGGCCGGGTACTGTACGTCGTCAAGTGGCGCCCAATATGAGACAGATAAAGTGGAGCCCAACGTGGGACAGACGTAATGGCGCCCAACAGGGACAGCCGTGAGTGTGGGCAGTGCGTAGTGTGAGTGTTGTTTGAAATGGTGTGTTATGGAGAGGAGGCAAGATTACTCTGTGTAGTCCCAGCAGTCCTTCTCGTAGCCCTCGTGTACGTGCTCCAGCAGCACCTTGCGCCGGCTGTCGCAATATCTACAAACAACGGAGTCATGTTAAAAATAAAGGTTTTTAACAGCTTCATAGGTCAATTTGTAGATGGCACTTTTATTAAATTGTTAATGTGGCTCATTACCCTATATATGTGGTCCGAAAGACAAGCAGGGCCAACTTCTTCTTACCGTATGGGTAGTAAAAAAAAGTCAAATATTATGAATAAATAGGGTCTTGAGTTGTGACGTTCAATTGCTTCTGTCATCGGTATCTGTATAAGCTTCAAATAAACACTCAAGGATGAAAATGAGAACAGTCTATTATTATTAAACATGTACCCACCTATACTTATCCTGGACCTTCTGTTTGATATCAGCCAGGTTCTCGCTAGTGATGTCACGCTCCAGATACTCGGAGAGCGTCTCCGTGGCCGACTCCAGATCTCTCTGGTTGTCTTCAAAGATCACCGACTGGTTATTCTTGCGCAAGTAGTACGCGAACACGTAGGTGTACATCAGCGTCTGTCGGCACTGACACAGGATATCCACTGCCTTCTTCAGGAATTGCACCTGTTACCAGTTTTAATAATCACTTTTTGATTTAGATGTGGGTACTTTAACATTTCTGTGTTCGATTGCGTTGGGGAAGTGTTATCGCTAAGTTTGCTGCTTAAAACTAAAAAAATAACTATGGTGGAAACCTAAAGGTAATAAACGAAAATCGATACTGTGCAGCATTTGCAAATTAAACAAGAAAGATAACAAAATGATGAGAAGATTCGGCATTTTAAACTTTCTTCATAAGGATATGAAAATTATTACCGTCCACAGTCGTATAAATGGTCTAGCAATACACACAACAAGACAAAGCGCAAGAACAACAAACCGCTGCAAATATCCGCCATCTATTAAAAGGACTTACCGGAAAAGTAACACCTGCCGGCAAAAATCATAAACAAATAAGAAAAGCAATTGTAACAATCACATACTTCAATCCAGCTCATGTTGTGTTGCTGCATTTCCTCCATCTTCTCCTTGACAGAAGCGTAGAGCTTGGACTCGAAGCGCAGCGATTGCATATGATTCATGTAGCGGTTGCAGTAGAATAAGTAGCGCTGCAGCGCTGCACGCGACCGCTCTTGGGCGTCGCGGGCCGCTTTAGCTTCGTCTTCATCGTACCTGCAGGTGGAACCATTAATAGCGGTTTCTGATGTGACTAAACTTAAATGATTTGTGGTACTTGTAATTTAAAATAGAACGAGAAAGGGACGGAAAATACAATGTTCCACAAACACGTAAAACCGTAGAAAGCAGTAGCAGTAGACGTTTCTTTGAAGACTTAATTATCATCTGCCTAGCCTTTTCCCAACTGTGTTGGGGGGTCAGCTTCCAGTCTAACCGGATGCAGCTGAATACCAGTATTTTACATGGGGCGACTGCCTATCTGACCTCCACAATCTAGTTACTGGGTAATACAATACCCCTTGGTAAGACTGTTTGTCAGACTTTCGGGATACTGACGACCCGTAACTACTGTCAAAGATCCACCAACGGCTTAACGTGCTATCCGAGGCACGGAGGGGTCTTGGTATGTAAAGATGGTCACCCATCCATAAGTCAACCGCGGCAAGCGTCTCTTAACCTGATCGATCGACCCGCGCGACTGATACTTACTTTCTTCAACACTTAATTAGGCACAATTAATTATTGATCGAGGGCCTCGATGTCTCTTTCTCGATCTAAGTGATAGTAAAGACTGATTTACATGATGCGATTTAATTACAAGTTAAAGCTACAATTTAAAAAAAATCAATGGTTGCTACAATTTTATCGTAAGCCACAGGCAAGAAGCCTGCATCGTGTAAGTGGGTCAGTAGCCAACATATATTTTTTTTTTGCTTTGATACGGTTATCAATCTTCAATGTTATTATACAGGGTGGCAGTGACATCAACGAGCAAACTGTAACCATGGATTCAGTACATGATTCTGAGCCACCTGCGTTGAAATTTTTCGTTGCGCGTCGATGTCCCTGCCACCCTGTATACTATAGTAGTAGTGGTGGTTATTGTATGTTTTGTTATAGTTATTAAATTATGTTTGACCAAATAAGTGTTATGGCCGACCATACCTATTGCAATTGTACCAGCTGCTACCGTGCGGCTCCCAGGGCCCGAGGCACACCCAGCAGAAGTCCGCCTTGCAGTTCTGGTTCTTGCACACCATGTGGTTGCAGCCGCCGTCCTTCTCGATTGTCACGTTGCACTTCGGGCATTCCTTCGTGTTCGCAGCGATCCAGTTCGACGTCTCCGAATCGTCATCGCACTTCTAGAGGAAATATGATGATGTTGAAACAAAGTGATGAATGAACTTGTTTAACGGAGCTGTTCATTTTATTAGAAAAATTATATGTAAGGAAATTAACCGTTTATAATTTAGTAGTTTCGGCCGAAGTTACGGGCGATTCTCCTCCGTATCACCTACGGAGTTAAGAATAGTTTGAGGCCCAATCTAAGAATGCATGGCATAATGATTTTCCAATTGTTCCTACTCCCGATGTGATTTCGACCCATTCGAAAATGTTTATGAATCGGGTGTAGGGTTCACTCCGAAGTTTGGAAATACTTTCTAACGGGCCCGTATTTTCGTTAACGAACTTAGAAAGTAAGCCCCCTGGCGACAATTTTGTATGAGAAGGTTACAAAAATCTAAAGAACGATTGATATTATAATCTGTTATCACGTTACCTTGATCCACTTCCGGAGCAGGCAGCACCGCACGGGGTCGTGCCAGTTCTCGCCGCACGCGAAGCAGAACGTGTGTCCGCAGCGACACGTGACTGGCGCCGACTCCACGTACGCCACCTTTATCGCGTTGCTGCAGTCCGGAGACGGGCACCAGCGCAGGAGCCGGTTGCACTGCACGTGGCGCAAACATAAGAGTATATTGTAACTTAGTGACAGACGTCACTTGTAAACGGTTTACGGTAACCGTTTACCTAGTATTATAAGTGTCCGCCAAAGCGCTTTAGGGAAACTTTGTTATTTATTAAAATGTTAGAAATAATCGTCTACGGTTGCAATATTTGTAAATATCTGAACGCCATGTATCTATCAACATAAGAATGTATGATATTGATATGTCATTGCTTAATTTGGAATACTTTGTACCTATTTTAGTATAGTAATTTTATTCCAGGTACAGGTGTTTATTTTATTTTATTTTATTTCTTAAGAAAACTTACAGCTAAGATACAGATAGTTGACAGTTAGTGAAAGAAGGCCAATTAAAAGTTTTCACTGACAATATTAGGGTAGTACAAGAAACAATAGACAGGCAAGCGAAAGCAAGAATAAGTAAGCACTCGGAGAGAATCAAGAAAAGACTGAACAGGTTTTAGTGATCTTCAAAGAAGTTTTTACACAGAATTTTTTTTTAGTTTAGGAACGCTGGTGGAGAACAAATCAAGATCATCAACACTCTGACACAACGAGTTGTATGCCCTGCTAGTTCTTATCATATAAGAGTTTTGTCGATATATGCACCGCACAGAGGGAACATACAGAGGTTGATGATTCCTTAAAGTAAAAGATGGAACGCGCAGCCCAATTTTGCTAATAAGTTCAGAACAGTCGGTTGAACCATTTGCTAAATTGAATAAGAATACCATGTCGGCAATTTTTCTCCGCTCAATTTGTGGAAGAATGTGAAACTTCCTACAACGGCTGTAATAATTAGGCAAATAGGTTTTGGATCTAAACTGAATGTACCTTAAGAACTTCTTTTGAATACTTTCGATGCGATTGACGTAAGTAATGTAAATAGGATTCCATACTGGTGAGCAGTATTCGAGATGACTGCGCACAAAAGCACAATAAAGAATTTTGAGTGTTTTGATGTTTCTAAAATCGGCTGATATCCTCATGATGAAACCTAGTGCCTTAGAAGCTTTATTAATAATATTATCGATGTGTGTGTCAAAAAGAAGTTTCGAGTCGAAAGTGACTCCTAAGTCTCTAATCGTATTAACTCTGGCTAGTGCAGTGTTGGCTAGATTGTAATCGTAGATAATAGGTTTATGTTTGCGAGTGAAGGTGCATGTGTAACATTTCGATACATTTAGATCCAAGCGGTTGGCCGTACAATACTCTTGGAATCTGTCCAGATCATGTTGGAGACGTTCAGCATCTTCATAAGATCTGATTTCACTTAGGATCTTCATGTCGTCCGCAAACAAAAGAACTTTTGAGTTAAAGAAACATGAAGAGACGTCATTGATGAAGATGTTGAATAACAAGGGTCCCAAAAGTGATCCCTGTGGAATCCCTGAGGGGATAATCATAGTTCTCGATGTGTATCCATTAAGAACAACAGTTTGACATCTGTTGGCCACATAAGATGAAAACCACCTGAAAAGATTTCCACTGATACCTATAGCCAATAGCTTGCGCAAAAGTATAGCATGATCCAAGCGATCAAAACACTTGCTGTAATCTGTGTAAATTACATCTACTTGTGTGCGACGAGCCATACATTCAGTCAAGTAGTCACCACAAAGAATGAGATTGGTAGTTGTGGACCGACCTCGAAGGAAACCATGTTGACGGTCACTGATGCTTAGTTTAAGACAAGCATATAGCTGTTTGTATATTATTTTTTCCAGGATTTTAGCGAAAATACATAGTTTGGATATGGGCCTGTAGTTTTCCACGAGGTTTCTAGGCCCTTTTTTGTGGATCGGAGTGATTAACGCCGACTTCCAAATTGTAGGAACCTCACCTAAATTTAGGGACCGCCTGAACAGAAGTGAAAGAGGAGGAGTCAGACTTTTGGCACAGTTGAGTATAAAAACTGGTGGAATATTGTCTGGTCCTGCTGATTTAGTTAAGTCAACTTCTTTAAGCAGATTGAATACGTCTAATTCATTAACCTCGACTGAATGTATGTCCGAAACAATATCGCTCAAATGCATGCTAGACCCCCGCACGTGGTCATTGGAAAGATCGTCGTCACCGTTGATACTACTAGCAGAACTGAGAAAATTAGAATAGAAATAGTCGCCAAACATGTTACAGACATCCTCTCCTATACTTGAAGTGCTATTTCTATATTTAAGTAAGGAAGGATAAGCATTGATTTGATTTTTGATTTTACGTACGACCACTGTGAGGTCACTGATAAGTTCACGTCGCACAGCAATAAGCACACCACCTCCCAAAGTTTGTTTCGTACTAGAATAATTTCTATCGCGCCTCCACACTAAGTAACGGTCGTCAAACAATTCACTGTCTTTAATACCCTCAATAAGCCAAGTCTCAGTTAAGCAAATGATATCATAGAAATTAACACACACATTACGATAGAATAATAACGTTTTTGTACGCAATCCCCGAACATTTTGGTAAAACACACTAATAGGTGACATCGCAAACAGAGAGATTACTAATTAATAGTACTTCAATAAAAATTGTAATGTGGGGTACATTCAGTTTAAAGCAAAAAGTTAAATTATGATACATTAAGAAAATGAGCGAGATCAAGCCGAATACAATCTTAGGACCGTGCAAATAGGATTCAATAGAGAAATAGCTATGGTCAACACCGAACGATAAGAGAAAAAAAGGGCAGCGGTAAAGGAATGCGCACAAAAAAATGGCACCAGTGTTTCTCAAGCTATTAGCGTAGTGCGTGCGAGTATACAAGTATGACAAATTATAAAATTGACACATTTTTAATTCAGAATTTTTTTTAAGTCCTGTTCCGTTTTTATGTGATGGGTTGGAGAGGTAGTGTTTTTCTTTATAAGGATTTTGCAACCAACTACCCACGTGTATAAAAAAACTCGTCAGTCGGTCAGCCAATGTCTGACCGACTGACTAATGTTATAGCTTCCTCTGCCTTACCCTTAGGGGATTACAGGTGTGATGTTATGTTATGTGTTATGTAAACTTACCTCAACAAAACTATTGGTGATGATGTGTTGGTACTTGAGCTTGACGCGCGGGTCGCGCACCAAGCGCATGACGGTCGCGTCGTCCACGAGGATGTCACACGCGTGGGCCGCGCACGCTATTGTCTGACCCTAAAACAATAAACACAGATTTTAGGTTTAAGTTTTAAAGCTAGAACATAAAGATCGATTTAAATAAACAAGGAAGATTATAGAAAAACATCTGTTTAACTTTCGTTCAATCAAACATTGAAGACGCATTGTTGCATTCATCACTCATTCTATTCATTGTAATTTCAAAGAATACAATCAGTGAATGCAATGTAGTGTACTACTGATAGATACTTTGTAGTAATAATGTAATAATATTAAACCCTGGCGTAAACGTAGCGTGTAGCGTCAAATTAGCTAGGCCTAGGACTTAACCATGGCTAGTTCAAAAGTCTTCACTAAACTATACCAGCCGGTCGATTCCGTAAAAACTCACCGTGAAAACTTAGGTGAAGTGACCGTGAAGTGAGTTGTCATTCCGCCCTATGCTAGGATTGACACTATTGTCAGCTCACTTCACCTACGTTTTCACGGCGAGATTTTAACAGAATAGATCAATGGGGCAATTCTCATAATTTTAAGAACGTTCACAGTCTGATCTCGGTGTCAATCTGTCAAAAATAACTCTTATTTCCCTACATTTCTGACATTTGTTTGTTGCCGAGATAAGACTGCGAATAGATTATGAACGTTTTAAATTACGAGAATTAACCTTCAGCTGTCTCGTTCATTTTCTAGTCTAGTTTGTAAGCATTGATATAGAGACCATTATTTGGTGAAAAGCTATATCGTGAATTCGTGATCCAGCAATAGTTATCATTTTAAATGTCGTACGTCAATCAGTACTTTCTACATAATAACATAATGTAATAATAAAAACATTATTCTGATTCGATTTTTATCGGCTTTTAACAGTGCAATAAATCTTGAATTTCATTCACAACTTTCTACATAAGAATGCAAGAAAAACAATAACATTATTTTGATTCTACACTCGAGAGCAATGAATCCGGGTCACTTAAAGAATGTTAAAAGTCTCGGAAACTAAAAATGATAGGTTAATGCAATAAATTGTATTTAATAGTGTCAGTCCAAGCGAAAAGGGTCCAGTGCGCGGCATTTAGTTTCCGAGATATAAGAGGTTTTGTAAAGTTGGGTATAAAAATTGCATTTCGCGATTTTAATTGGTTATAAATAAATGCTCAATTATCTACAATTTCATATAGTAAATGACTATATACGATGTTTCTAAGTACCAGAAACTTTATGAAAAAAGTTTACTAAAAAGGTACCAGTGGGTGGCATGTCGATATTCTGGGAATAAAATACGTTTCAATACCCCGTACTGATCACTTCTAATAATTTAATTATATTTTAAGATTAAAATGTTGAAACTACGTGTAAAAGGTCCCTTAAAGCGGGGAACTCCCTGCTACTATGCAACTACTAAGGGGATTTACTTTGCTTCACTTCGACATAGCGGGGATTTCCCTGATCGTTTTTTGCTACCTACGTGTCCTATAAATAGATCTGCCTGTGATGCAATAATTTATTTGTCATTTGACACCGGAAAGGAAACAATATCCGACAGTCTTTGTGTAAATATAGCAGTTTTTATTATCTTAGCTGTTTTAAATTGAGTGAGTGAAAAGTGCGCATAAAAATGAATAAAGGTAAGTCTTTACGTTGTCTATTATATCTACTAATACTATGTTTGTTGTTACGTGTTGTGTTATGTATCGAATAAGCTCCAAAAGTACTGAACCGATTTTGAAAATTCTTTCTCCAATACAAAGCTGCATTATTCAGTCATAGGCTATAATATTATTAACGTTATTACGCTTAGCGGGGCCGAGGTCGAAAAGCTAGTTCTATAAACCGGGGTATCGGAATGTTACGGAGTTCTTGTGTGTATCTACAGCTGTTACCTACTTTTCATATTTAGACCTCGACAGGGGCGAAGCCTCCTACAGACAGCAGTCGTCTTTAAATTCGATTTTTTATGGATTTTAGAGATTTAGAGATTTATGGATTAAGCGTAGATTACGTTACGTTCCTACTTATTTATTACATTTTAAAAGAGAGCAGCTTTAATCATAATAATTCGGCTGCATCCACATAGACTGAAAACTGACCGCGACAAAGTTGATAGGCTAATGAATCTCAATTAGTCATAATTTCATCCCATTTATACTAAATTCAAATTTGTTTTTAGGTAACATAATTATTGAAGATTCAACCGAAGGTTCCAGCTCTAGTGATGAATCTAAGCATTCTGATGGACCTGTACCACTTTCTATGGAGGTGGAAGTAAACACACTACCTGTTTTGGCCTCGACCGCAACAACGCCGGATTTACCAACAGAAGAAGAAACCGTTGCACCTTATTCAGGTACTTACAACTTAGAAAATAATTTCACAGAGTCGACATCTGAGATGGATGAAACGGATCAGTATTATGAAAAAAGCACTAATACAGAAGCAATCAGTGAAGATGAAATACATGAGTGTTATGATTTTGCTAAAATAGTTAGCCGAGCCTTGTGTAAAATCAAAAAAGATCGACGTGATCATTGTATGCATGCAATAGTACATATTCTTTATGACTACAGCAAGGACTCTAATACCAATTAAGAAGTTGTGTTAGGTACCTATGTCATAGACATAGTATGAAAAAATGACCTGTGTAGTATGTATATTTCAACTATTTGTTTTCAGAGTTTAGCTATTCAGCGTCTGTAGAACATGAAGACTATGAAAATTTTAATTTAGAGTTCAAAAGTCAACGGGGTACAGAATTATCGTGTGACATCGAATTTAGTGCTTGTGAGCCGCTCGAAGAGCGGCAAATTGGTAATATTTTACTAGATGATGATCCTTTAATTCTAGACGATGTAACTCAGGCCTCATTCTTAGATACTGGCTGTGGATGTAATAATAATTGTGTGTCCAAATTTCAAAAAGATGTAATATTAAGTAGTAGGTTAGATTGTATCGAATTAAATTCACGTTGTAATGAAGGAGTCAATCATCATCACTTGGTCTTGAAAGGAGCTTTAAATGCTCTCTTACGTACAAGTGAAAATACATTACATTCAAAAAACAGAAACTTGCAACGAAAAGAATACACGGTAAAGTATTTCTTTCGAGGTGTTTCAGTATGCAAGATTTTTTTCCAATATGTATATGCCACTGGTTTGAAAAGGTTAAAAAATGTAAAAAAGAACTTTCTGGACAGCGGTGTTGCTCCAAAGGTCCACGGGTCACGTAAACGACCTTACAATTGTATTAATTTGCAAACTAGATCAGACGCAATCACTTTTATAAGACAGTTTGCTAATGAAAACGGTTTAGTATTGCCGGGCCGATTACCAGGCCACCAATTTAAATCTGATTTAATAATTTTACCTTGTAGTATGTCTAAAGCGTATGTGTACAACAAATATTTGGAAACTATAGCTTTACTCGATAAAACTCCTATTAGTAGAAGTAGTTGGTATGATCTTTGGGAAGATTTTTGTCCATATGTCGTTATACAGAAACCGAAAACAGATCTATGTGCAACTTGTCAGAAAAACGTGACCACGTTGGGACGAATGGGTGGTTTAGATGAAAAGGAAAAAATACAGCTTGTAGAAAAGTCGAGGCAGCACCTTGATTTAGTGCAAAATGAACGAAAATATTATAACAATGTAATCAAAGTTGCGACTGATTCAATAACGGACTCTACTCTTATTCTTGGACCTCATGAACCATGTTCTTATGATGGCGTCATGCATTACTCTTTTGATTTTGCCCAACAGGTGCATTTGCCGCACAGTTCACAACAAATTGGGCCACTGTATTTCTTGACAGGATTTAAAGTCAGTTTATTTGGTGTTGCTGCAGAGCCTTTGAGAAAGTTCGTTTTGTACGTAATTCCTGAACCCTGTGCTACTGGGAAAGGAGCTAATGTAATAATTTCAATGCTACATCATTTTTTCGAAAATTTTGGTATAGGCGAAAAAGATGTTGTTTGTCATGCAGATAATTGTGCTGGACAAAATAAAAATAACTATGTCATGCAATATGCAACATGGCGAGTTTTAACAGGCAGACACCGAAGTTTCCGTATATCTTTCCTTCCCGTGGGTCATACGAAGTTTGCACCCGACATGTATTTCGGTCTATTCAAAAAAAGTTTTAGAAAATGGGAATGCAATAACTTAAAGGATATTCTTGCAGCTGCTGTTCAAGCTTGTCCGAAAACAAAATCTATAGTAGCTGTTCTAACTGGTGATGAGAAAGGAGAAACTTTTGTGAAAACTTACGACTGGGCCAATTTTTTTCAACCTGATTGTGTAACTATTAACCAACTTCTGCATTTTAGTCATTTTGAAACAAATGAAGATAATAGAGGGCACATGTTATGTTACAAAAAATATACTGACAGTCAACCAACTGTATCAAAGGTTTTGAACCCGAATAAAGTATACGGTTTTCCTTTAGAAAAATCCCCTGCAGGCATGACGTACGAAAGAAAATCGTATCTTTATAATAAGATTCGTGAATTTGTACGTGAAGAATCTAAAGACATTTTATGCCCGAAACCCATTCCAAATGTTGATGTTGACCACAACTCTGTCCCAACAACATCTGTCGAGTACTCTTTTCAGAAACCATCAATTGAAAAGAGTATTCGACAAAAACCAACATGTTCGTACTGCAAACAGGTTGGTCATAGGAATCAGGTGCGAGGAGGAATTTATTTTTGTCCAAAACGTAAGTTGGAGTCCCAAATAGAATAAGTTTTATTTTTATGTTTGTATTGGCTTTTTTCAAATATTATTGCAACAGAATAATGATTATTTTAGCCACTGGTACCTTTTATGACATTACATAAAAGGTACCAGTGGCTAAAATAATCATTATTCTGTTGCAGTAATGTTTGAAAAAAGCCTGTCTTGTTATTTTGTTAGTTCCTAAATAGAGTAAGAATACTTAATTTTAGTTTTTTATTGTTAATTACTATCGCAATAACTAACTTTTTATTAAATATCGGCAAGTGGACCTTTTTTACTAGACTGTGTATCCTTCTTTTATTTTGATAATAATTGTTTTAGTTTTGATGTCAAAAGTATAATTATAAGTTGATTCTATGGAAAACATATCAATCTACAATAATGAATAAAAATCTACGTAACAAGCAAGTAAAAGTGTGTTTTTTTTTCACTCAAACTTTCAAAATGCTTTTTCTCAAATCAAGCTTTTTCAGAATTTCAACTTCAAATGTCTGATAAAAAAAAACGTGTGCTACTTTTTGATTATTTTTTCAATCCATACTATCAATTGACTATTCTAGATACCGAATCCAGTCTTAACTCAATACCCCACTACTGGACCCTTTATGCCTGGACTGACACAATAGACAATGTAATACTCCTTAAATGAAAGTAAAAAAAATATGAGTCACCATACATTTTATTAACACAAAATTACATAAAGAAAAAAACTGCTGATCTCTCCTTAAAACAAAAATAGGAAACATGAAATTTTTGAACTTTATTACGATTTTCTTGAATTTTAATACTTCGTATTGCCTCCTCGTGCTTCCATTACTGCGTTTACGCGGTTTGGCATGCTGTACACCAAGTTCCTTATACGATTTTGGGGAATATTCTCCCATTCCTCTGTGAGAGCAATTTTGAGCTCACGAAGCGTGATTGGGGGAGGGTTTCGTTGTTTTACGCATCTGCCTAGCTCGTCCCAAGCATGCTCGATCGGGTTGATATCCGGGCTGGCGCGCTGGCCACTCCATACGAGTAATGTTCATCTCTTGAAGGTAGTCATTCACAATCCTACCTGTATGAGGTCGGGCATTGTCATGCATAAATATAGCATCCTCACCTAAATTGACCATAAATGGACCAACGTGATCATTGAGGATTTCTTCCACATATCTTACGCTAGTTAAAGAGCCGTTTTCTATGATCACCAGCTCTGTGCGACTTTCAGAAGAAATTCCGGCCCACACAAGTACAGACCCACCACCGTAGGCTACTTTTTCTTCGATGCATGCTTGCTTGAATCTTTCCCCTGGTCTTCGATACACTCTGTGTCTTCCATCGTGCTTGTAGAGCATAAATTTTGATTCGTCGGAGAACATAACTTTTGACCAATCTTCAATACTCCAATTTACGTGGCTCTGGGCATATCTTAGTCTTGAAATACGATGCCCACGCTCCAGTTTAGGGCCGTTTGCAGGTCTAAGGGGTTTTAAGTTAGATTCAGCAAGCCGACGTCTTACTGTCCATGCACTTGGGTTACTTCCTCCGAGGCGTCGAAACTGATTTGTGAGTTCAGTTCCTGTGAGAAAGCGATTTCGAAGCATGGTGTTCATCAAGTATCGGTCTTCTCGTGCTGTGGTACACCTGGTTCTGCCCGTTCCTGGTCTGCGTAGGTTAGAACCAGTTTCTTCGTAACGTCGGAGAACTCTTTGTACTGTTGACAGCGACACACCGACAGTCCTGGCTGTATCGCGCTGACTCCGGCCGGTTTCCAGCATTGTAAGTATTCTGGTGCATTCTTCAGGCGTAAGCGACATAATTTCAGCTTGAATAATGAATATAGAGCACTATCAACATGGTTTATGTACCCACATAAATGACAGATTACAAACAAAAGCAAAACCAAATGCTGTAATTTCGTAGTTCCATCTTCGAAAGTGGCCCTTTTTCAAATTTGATTTTTTTATGATATAACTTTACAATAACTAAGAAGTTTTAATACCTTCATTAAGGAGTATTACATTGTCTATTAAATACAATTTATTGCATTAACCTAGCATTTTTAGTTTCCGAGATTTTTAGGATTCTTCAAGTGACCCGGATTCATTGCTCTCGAGTGTATTAGGCTGTACTGTATTCACGACACGTGCAGTCAATGTTATCTTTACATACATAATATTAAAAACGGAATAACACCGACATTTCAACCCCTAAAAGGGGTCAATGACGAACACACACAAAGGAGTATCAGGTACTTATAACACTTTTGTAACAAAAAGAGAGTGTATTCTTTGCATGTGTGTGTTGTCTTTAGTTATTCATGCAGGGGTAACCTCGAAAACGGAATAAAATTTTGATTGTAATATCTATGACGCATTGAAGTATCTGCATTAAAGTCGACCACAGACGACCGAAGCGTAAGACGTCTGATATCTTTCATTTACGTTAGATTGTGATATCCCGTCTTTTATTTTTTCGCGGCGTTTCGCATTTCAACCATGTAGATTATCGTCTGTTTAACCGGACTGCCTATGGATGCCTCAAAAAAATTAAGGCCTCCAGCCATGGCTGTTCTCTCGTATATTCCGTCCTTGTTTAAATATCGGATTGGATCTGAGAATTAATGCTTCGATTTTTGAAGGACCTGTAGAACATCAGTGTTAAAGTATTGAATGTATGTTCTATTTTCGGCAACTTTTTTCAGGTCGATTTTTGTAAGACATCTGCGATACCAATGAACGTGATAGGTATTTTCTGTGAAGTTTTATGCACAGTTTCTTCCTGAAGTTGACGTCTTAAACTAAGCTGATATTTAAATAGTACTTAGGTATACTTACTAGGCCCTCCTCCATTATTTTAGTAGTTAAATATTCACACCAACATTGTGTGCAAAATCTGTGGCCGCACTCCAAACCCGTCATCAACTGTAAAATAAAATGCATCATTGATTTCTGTATCATTTAATTTGTTAACATTCCCATACAATTAGATTCAAATACTTATACATAAATAACTAAACCACAAGAACTATCTGTACGCCACATAAAATTTTGTTCCATGCGCAACTCACAAATCAGCCCAGCAACTAATCGGGTAAAAACGAATAATAATAAATAATTGTGTTGGCATTATGTTTTAAGGTTAAATACATAATCAATAACTCGTGTTCATAACATCTGGTCTGGTTCGATTATTGTCGCTTCAGAAATCTTACCGACCGATGTTATGTATGTGCCTACCTACTATCTAATAATCTTGTAAGACGAAGCTAGAGACTATAGTCTCCACGACACAGAGAATTAGGATTCTCTGTGTCGTGGAGACTATAGTCTCTAGCTTCGTGTATAAGGCTAGTGCTATTTGAATTTTGACTGCTCTCTTGAACAATAAAGTTTTTATTATTTATTTATATAGTCTATTTAGACATTATGCTATGTCGCATCCACACTACAAATCATCAATGTATGTGAATCGCGGAGACAAGCCGTCGGTCGCTGCGCTCAAGCAAGCGCGCAACTTCATACAAAATCTAGGTAATAGGAATAGAAAGTAGCGACGCGTCGTGTTTCGTCGCGGGCAAACTCTGTGCAACAATCTAAGTACCATTCTTTTTCTTATCTATTCATCTATACTAATAATAAAGCTGAAGAGTTTGTTTGTGTTTTTGTTTGTTTGAACGCGCTAATCTCTGGAACTACCAGTCGGATTTGAAAAATTATTTTTGATCACTATGACCCTTAGGAGTCTAGCAAAAAGAAAAAAATCAGAATGAACGCTAAGCGAAGCGAACTGACAGCGCGGGCACGTGATGCGATGCGACGGGATGGGTCGGGGGAACAATAAATTTTACGCGGACGAAGTCGCAGGCAGAAGTTAATCTTGAATAAGGTCCTCTAAAATGATAAAATAACAAAACAACTTGAGCTTAATCATCTTGTGAGCCTAGCACGAATTTTCAATTTTAAAATTCAAAATACTCATTTCGAATATAATATTTACTTAGTTTTAAGACTATTCATATCTATGGGTGATACTTATTATGCTCGTTGCCAAAATTTTAACATAAATGGTATAAGTTTAGAACTGCATTTTGACGATGCGGATTCGTGCTAGGGCCTCTGCTTTGAAATTCGTATTCTATCCCATCATCAAACTTTCTGTTACGTTAGCTAGGTCAGTGCTTAAGCTTATAACAGCAAAAATAGTTGATACAATCCGATCCAAACACTATGGCGGTTCGGAACATGTGGCGAGTCGCTGCGCAGTAACAAATTCACCTGTCAGTGGGGATGAGGTGAGGTACTGCGCAGCGAGTAGCGCACTTCAGAGTCGCCATAAAGTTTGAATTATAATAATAATAATAATATCCCTGGACATTTCACACAGCGCCATCTAGTCCCAAGCTAAGCAACCTAATGCTTGTGTTATGGTAACAAGATGGCTGATAAACTACTTATATACTTTTTTTTTTGTAAATACATACATATTATGGATAGAAAAACACCCAGACTCAGAACAAATACATGTAGGTCATACAAATATTTGTTCCGTGCGGGAATCGAACCCGCGACACGCAGCGCAGCAGTCAATCGCTTAACCACTGCGCCAACCGTGCCGTCAAAATTTTTTGGGCTTTGGGAAATTGGGCTGTAACTCTATTCATTAGTGTTTGTGGAAAGTCGTTTACTGATAACATTGTTACTCATGAATTTCCTGCCAAATGAACGTAAACATTAGAAGTTGGTCGTTTATTTAATCAAGTCTAACTAAAATATTGTAAAAAAAATTAATAACTTTAAACTGTGGAATTCACTGACAAGTTACTCAACAAAAAAATTATTACTTCTAAACGTAAAAGTATCATTGATTATAGCATAATAATTTATCAGACTATAATGTTCCCACTGCTGGGCACAGGTCTCTTCTCTCTATGAGTGGGCCGTAATCCACCACACGGTCCATGTGCTGGTTGGTAGATGTCACATATCTTCGAATTTTTGGTTCTAGGACATGCCGGTTTGCTCACGAGGTTTTCCTTTACCGTATTGAAAGCAATGGTGATGAAATATTTTACACAAAGTAAAACGCCTGTCTGGGTTCGAACCTACGACCTACAACTCGTAAGTCACGGCCGTGCCCACTGGGCCACCACTGCTCACAACAATGATAGTGATTTGTCAAGAATCTATTTATAAATTTAGACCTACCGCCAGGGTAGCCAGCGCCAGTAAATATGATTCGCGGCCGTAATAAGTATGTATTTACAGAATTATAATCATTAAATCTCTGTAAATAAATACATACTTGTTACGGTCGCGAATCATATTTTGTTCAAAATACAACCTGACACTGACCTACAAATTGGAAAAAAAAGTTTAAAAAAATCTAATTTCGCGGGCTTTTTTTTATTGACAATGGGCTCACTCTTAACCTTAACCAAACACCGTAGTTATTATAAACGTATTTATGCTAAAGGTGAAAAACCTTTAGTCATTGGTATCTTATCAGTTTCCTTTGGGGGCAAAAGATAACAATAACAAGATAAAGTTAATAACAAAAACAAGTCACTTACTGAGGTTGGAAGGATTGAAAAACATATTTCACATTCCTCTGTCCCTGATGTTGATATCCGTCTGGGCAACTAGAATAAAACAGAGGATAATATTAGTCCATTAATGGCCCACTGCGAGGTTTCCTCTCATATACATAGAGGAAAATGGATATTAGAGCAGGATGATCATTTCAGCCAATACATGTCCATTGCTGGACATAAGCCCTCCTTGCGTCGCCACAATGACTGATCCTGTGCTCAGAGCAGTGGGGTAGTTGCGTAACACACTAACAGTAGGAATAGCTTTTTATTTTGACAGTTCAACAACATTCGTTGCGTTATTTACGTTGTTGGGCACACAATTTTTCGAACTTATGAAGGAATGGATTAGCAACATGCTTCAAAATAATACAGATTGTGACTGATTGTGTTACGCAATTAGGGTGCTGGGTACCAGAACAATAGTACTCCTTTCTCTTCCCTCTATTAATGTATAAGAAGACATGTAGAGATTCACACTAACACTGTTTACCTTGAAGGTCATTCAACCTATCCTTAGAAGCTTAATACTACCTGGACCTGAACTTAGGTATTAAACCTTCTTTTTCTATACTATAATAATCGAAACTTAATACTATAAAAAAGAGAAAAGATTTGATTGACTATGTTTGTTTGTTACGTTACACATACATAGGTGTACCATGACCTGGATTAGGATCCAGGTCATGGTCCATTTCATGGTCAAATTTCATCCAAATCCTTTCAGCCGTATTAGCGTGAAAGCATCAAAGTAACAGTGTTCGCATAGGTCTCGATAGGATCGAGACCTATGCTGGTGAAACCGCGGGCGCACCTAGTACCTAATAGTATCACAAAAAAGAAAAATTTGTGAATTTCTATGTAGGGGATAATCTTCGGAACTTCTGGTCCAATTCCGAAAATTCGTTCTCTAATGAAAAGTTACAGTATTGCCGGAGGTCAGAAAGGTATAGCGAATCACTCTTCGCTGATGTTACGGTTCGCAGAAATCACTCTCAGTCGACGGTTGGTTTCCACGAATAAATCCATCGCCGATAGAACTCATCATCATCTGCCTAGCCTTTTCCCAACTATGTTGGGGTCGGCTTCCAGTCTAACCGGATGCAGCTGAATACCAGTATTTTACATGGAGCGACTGCCTATCTGACCTCCACAACCCATTTACTGGGTAATACGATACCCCTTGGTAAGACTGGTTGTCAGACTTTCGGGCTCGCCGATAGATCTATTCGCCGAAAACACTGTTCATCGATGGTCGCTTCAGCTACAACACCTTTTACCGATGGAACGGGTCGCCGAAATACTTTAAACACAAATAATTTCACATCAGCTTCCTGGTGTAGGTCTCTAGGCCTCAGACATTAAATATTAATAATAAATAGAAACAGCAACTTTATATTAAAAAAGAAAAAAAAAACCTTTTTAAAAACAAGCAAGGAACAACTTTTTTTTAAAAGTCTTATCTCTATGTGAGACTTAGAACATAAGAAATATGTAGCTGCTGACAAAACAAGCAGTTTTCTTTGTAGTTGTGTTGCATCAAATTATGTCATTGGAAATCAGCCAATATAAGACATAGGCCATAAGAAGGACCATATTGTGAGGGTCAGGTTTACATTTGTTATGCTATAGAGACCTATTGGACATACACAGGTTTCTGTAAGCCAATTTAATTTCATCTGTACTAATACTAGCTGCGCCCCGCGGTTTCACCCGCATACGTTTCGATCACGTGGGAATGTCGGGATAAAAATTATCCTATGTGTTAATCCTGGTTATAAACTATCTGTGTGCCAAATTTCATCCAAATCCGTTCAATAGTTTTGGCGTGAAAGAGTAAAAAACATCGATCCATCCATCCATACAAACTTTCGCGTTTTTATTATTAGTAGGATAGGATTATCTATATAATATTATAAAAAGGTAAAATCTGTGAGTGTGTTCTACATACAAATATGTAGGAGGTATTCTTCGGAACTAATCGGGGCTTCCTCTCTAATTACGGCAACGAATATACGGGCCTGTCCGAAAGTAGTTCCGATACGTCGGAATGAACCCTACTCCCGATTAATTAACTTTGTCGGACGTGCAAAAGCACATCGGAAGTAAGGACAACTGTCTTGGTTCGGACCCCGAACTAATCTTATGTCCGTACGTGATACGAAGTAGGAACAGCCCGTAAGTACGGCCCGGCCCGGTAGATTTTACGGAATCGGGTCTTAACCCGATTCCGTAAAATCTTTCATTAATGGGAAGCTACAGTATTGCCAAGAGTGACATAGGATATATTTTAAGTTAAAACAAGATCATCTCACGCGGACAATCGCGAGTAGAAGCTAGTCTTGTAAAATCTCACGCTAGGTGATTTGGTTCGCTGTAGTTAATTTGGTCAGCCAATCACAGCAGCATGAGAGTTAGTAATATTCTGCGATGATCAGCCTTTCAGTAACCAGGCTCAAGTCATGACATTATTACTGTAAGTTCGCATGATTTTAACGATTTTGCAGTTTCAACAATGAAAACAATAAATAAAGTCATAGTTGTGAAATGTTGTGACCTGGAAAACAAACATATTTTACTAGCTAAGCTAAAAAAATTGATTGCAATTCCATATCAAATACTATCTATTTTTAGGATAACATGGTGTGAATTCTGCGAAAAACAGTAAATTAATAGCTGTATTATAAGGCAAACACTTTGGGATTCTCCCACTACAATTGGGATTTTGTAATTGAGGGTATTGAGGAAAATAGGCCAGTTGACAATAAGAAAAATACTACTAACTAATCGAAACTCAAATTGATTTTGTAGATGATTTCAGATAAAGTATTACTTTTGAGAAATCACTGCGTAAAAATAAAGCCATTGGTCACGTGGTATTGAACGCGAATCAGAGCGCGACACGTCATTCCTTGAATGTAATTGACTGTATTTTAAATTGTAAATAAAAACATTTATTTTCGAGTAACATGGACCCAAAGCGATAGTAACAATTTACTTACAAACTCTGTTAGTACAGTTTATATATATCACGAAGCGACGCGCGCTTCACATGTGGTAACCAAGCGTACAAACTCTCTGTGAATGTGTGCGTGAAGACCAGTAGCGTCAGCACGTAACACACACGCACACCCCCCACCCACGCACACCCCCCACACATGAACACCACACACACACACACTTCCGACTCTACTATTGTCTCGGACGGTACCGAGAGCTCCTGCACTTACACACACATTTGCAGCATGTTTGTATACTTGATAACCACAAGAAAAGTGCGCGCCGCATCATGAGATAAAAATACTGTAGATGAGACAAAAGTACTTTCAAAATTATGCGCCAGACATGAAGTTTCTTTTGATGACGATAATGGTCTTGAAAGGAATAACACTGATTAGTGGTAGCCAAATTGTGCGAGGGGGACTCCCCTTGTTAATACATATGGCTTTGCTCATTACTCTACTAAATTAGTAGTATTCAGTCTTATTCTCAGGTACTACATAAAAAAATATGAAATGCAAATCCTCTAACATAATACTTTCAAAGTACCTAAACATTAACACAAATAATTATTTATCTGCTTTGAATATGTTATTTTTTAAATATTATATTAAAAAAGCTTGTTATTTAAGACTACCAAAAATTATAATATTCTGACAGGAGTAGTAAATGTAGTTTCTGTTCAGTCGACACTTATTAGAAAAGCACATTTGACAAAAAAAAAATGATGTTAAAGAAGCAGCCATAACAGTGTTGATAATTATTAAATTAAATTGCGTTATAAATACTTAACTTTGTTAATGTTAATATTTTGCTGAAATAATGAATATTTCAGCAAAATATTAACAAGTTTGAGGAAAATAAACCAGAAGGTACATTACTAGTTGGTTTCTCAAAAATTTTCAACTAGAAAATTATTTATGGAATAACTCACATGAAAAGGAAATTATCCTTAACAATATCCTGTTTTTATGAGCTAGACAGTATTGCCTAAAATTCCATGAGTCAGCTTTCACAATGAAAATGACATCATTACACATATCTACTTAATAAGTAAAAAGTTCACACAACATTCCGTATCCAATATGTTCTACCTCCTTACTTCAATCATGACTAAGAAGGTTTGAATGACCTCTGCGGTAGTAAAACTAATTCCAAAAAAATTAAACTTTGTTTGTGGAAAAACCTTGCAATATAATAAATTATTTATAAAAATTTTACCTTGGGCCTTTGTATGACTGGTTTTCTGAATGGATTAATGACTCTAGCCTCAGAGAACAACTGGTCTTGGTCCCCATCATAGAATCTTTCCATGAGCTTTTCTTTATCCCATTTGAAATGGTTTAAAAGTATGCGGGTTGTTGTTGCTGGTATCTGTAAAATAATGCATGTTTTACTAAATACAGACCAATAAGGAGGAAAATACTCTTGGCACAAACATTTATGATTAGCCTTATCATACATTTGGGACATGCCAACAAACAAGCATTTTGTTTGTAATCAAAATATTTGACAATATTATTGTTGTATTCTACTCCTACATATTTATACATAAACAAAAAAATGTATTAGCATCAGATAATTATCCAAGCAGTCATCAGTGTTATGACTCATTCCTCCTACTACAAGGAAACCTTTGTTACTTTATTTTCATACATTCAATATGTAACTATTCCCTCAACTCAGATTTTTATTTATTGCTATGAACATGCAATATTGCATTGTAGATATGGCAACATAAATAACAAGGTGAAATGATTTTTAGCTATAGTTCATATGGAAATTAGGTTTGTGGAACAACAGCATTTTACCCAAGCAAAGAGCATTACCCAACTTTGTTGGTAGCCTTAATAAGGTAACACATAACTTTTCACCATATCGAACACTAATAAATTGGAATGCGACACAAAAGAACCTATGGAAGAACGACAGTGTACGAGTAACCTCATTCGATTAGTCCATTGTTTACCACTAACATACTGACCTCGACAACAGTGTTCACTTCTTTGATGCAGTCAACCATATGCTGAACGATTTCCTCCGTAGATAACACCTCATATCGATATTCCTCAAGCTCCGTTTGTCGTTCCCGTGTACTGTGTGTCTCAACGTCCATTGCAAAGTCGACATCGTCTCCGCTAGACTCATTCCCAGAATCCACATCATCCTTTGTGTCATCTTCGGAGTCCATCGCCGAAACTTTGACTAAATATGTATACTAGATAATAAGGGTGCAGCCAGAGTACGTCTAATGATGAAATAATTACACCTAAGATTTAGGAAAGGTCAACAATGAAGAAAATAGTTCACCCGCGGGCTGCCAAAACCTCTGACGTATGGATAGGCTAGGGTTACCAAGTTCAAAATTTAAAAATCCAATAATTAGATGGATCTAACGACATCCAAATGGAAACCGTTTAATAAGTAAGGAAAAACCTTAATAATTATTTTTAAACAAGATACAAGTAAATTCATAATTTTTCCATCAACATAGAAAAGAATAATGTTTACGATTTTATCTTTACATCAAAATTAAATAGAGAGCGTAAATCTTAAAAGACCATGCTCCAAACAAGGTAGTCTTGACGTCTCCATCTAATTTAACCGAGGCCAGTGCCGTATACACAATGGCTTGTATTGGTCTGATTGGTAAATGGCCACTCTCACTACCTACCTATAATGGGGTGAATAGAGGGATACGGGGGTGAGTCGAACGAAACTTTCAAAGAGATTTATCGTGTTTTACTATAGTTTGTAACTAAAAAGGACACCCACGTTTATATTGAATAATTTAGCGCCCTTGTTGGCAACGATCTATTAAACTATTTCAAAGTTTTTTCCCCAATCCGATTCACCCCTCCTGCCACACCCTATTCACGCCATTTGACCACATTTGACCCGGGACGAGATTTGTGGCTTAGTAAAAGCAAACCAGTAGGACATCTTCATAAATTCGCACCGCGCACGGTTTGTATGTGAGCGCGCTCGTACGCGTACAGGGCTGCCAGTAGACAATTTTAAATTATTCAGCCACGTTTCTGAAATTATAAGAAATTGTGTCAGGATACACTCCATAAAAAAAATCCTTCACATACACACACAATAATGATTATTTATCGTGTGAACTTGTCTTGTCTACAACTAGTGAATAGAATAGAATAGAATAATTTATTTTGCCAAAAACATGGTTACAGGGTGTTACGTTACATTATACATTGTAGAAGTTCAGCATGTCTCACCGTATAATCGATATGCAGAATTGATTCATCTAAAATTGGTACAATTTAAAATGTCATTATTATTATTCACATGTCATTAATTAATTTAGCAATATTATAAAAACAATAACTCTTTTCTTAAATACAAAAATTGATCCATAACCTCCAAAAAAAAAGATAAAAAATAAAAGTATTATTATTTACATGTCATGAATTCGTTATATCCTAAAAACATTTTTCAATAAGCCATTTCTTTAATACATGTCTCAAACGCATACGAACGCACATGACCGTAAACGCACATGAACGTAAACGTAGCGATGGGTCCGAATTGTAGTATTGTCGTATAATGAATATGAACTCGGATTATAACATTTAGGTTTACCGTATCAATTATACATGAGGATCCAGGATACATAGTATTAACTCTTGTGTATTTCCAGGGTTCTTGTTATACTCACGAAGACTAGTGCATACAAAGTTTATTCATAGATACATTACTACAGAACTAACAAAATACAAATTGAAACACAACTTATCTATTTGACAGCTAGTCGACCGACTGACTACCCGCGCCAGGCACGCGCTTTTTAGAACGACACCCACAAGACATACATTTATTTTTATTTGATGAAAATGGAGCCAATATTACAGAATAATATATTATTATTTAATAACTAACAATAGAGGATACGATCAGTCACCTAATTATACAGTTTTTGTATCCAATTATACAATCTGGCAGCCCTGCGCGTATGCGTCGTCGCACGCACACACTGACAAAATTTATCGCTGCTAAAGGTGTGCGCATAGACTAATATATATAAAATGAGGGTGTGCGCCAGTCGTGGCTGTGACGCCGTACTGTAATATCGTCCGCGCTCGCGCACGCTTCGCCGCAGCCCTGCTGCTCGTAATAAATAATTTGTACGTGTACCTACCTACCTCCTTTAACTAAAAAGATGGCTACAAATTCGAGTAGCTATAGAAAATATTGCAGTGTTTATGGATGTCTTAATAGCAATTTGTCAAATCGAGAATTGTCTTTCTTCACATTACCTAGCGAACAAGAACGGTAAGTATCAAATCTACCTACTAAACCGTACTTAGGTACGTACATAATTTTGTGTTAGCAGCAGCTGTTTACCTATCTATAGTGTTTACTCCAGATTTCGTTCACCAGCCGATCGATTCTGTAAAAAACTCACCGTTAAAAGTTAGGTGAAGTGAGCTTAGAGTGAGCTGTCAATAGTGTCAATCCCTAGCATTGAGATAGGAAAAACATGGAGATGCCGCGTTATTCTATACATACATTTGCTTATACAAATATGAGTGAAATATGATCCAGAATTTGAAATATCGTTATGTCTCATTCTTTCTAGTGAGATAATCTTATTTGATAAAAGAGGAGACAACCATATTTTAAGTTGTTGCTAATTATGGCAACATTTTGTCTTGACGTAGTGACAGTTGTAGGTAAGTGCCGTAGCAGCCATCTTATGCGACAAGTTTCGTGGTAGTTTTGCTATCAAATGGTTGTTTGTTTTTTGTATTATTGAGATTTGCGAGAAAATTACGAGGATTTTACCTTTTAAAACTGCATGTAAATGTTGAAAAACATAAGTTCAACGTGCCTGTGTGTTGTATTGTGAAGTGTGGTGCAAGAAAGAATGAAAATCAACCTCAATTGACTTTGCACAGGTTATTAGCCGGTTTTCATGCATTAATACATACAATAATACACAATCGATGATACAATTGTAACGCGATCATGAATTGATGGCTAAAGAATTGATATTTGGGCTCATTTCCATATAACAGGCCTTTTTATTATATTTGCTAATTCATTCGTTTGTTTACAAACAGATGTCATAATGGAATAGTGTTGTACCGTTGCCGACTTACCGTAATAGTTTCCGAAACTAGTTCCTCTGTTGAAACGATATCCGTATATTCTGCGATGTTAACATAAATAATCTTGCGTCTTATTCGGTCCGAGTGACCTAGCTAGGTCCGGCCTGTGGTTCACACTTCACAGCACCAAAATCCATCGTGATCCAAACGTGATAACTAGTAAAACTCGTATATAGTATCGTTACTCGTTATAGTAACAACGAGATAACAGTTGTTCCTTGATGGACACAACCCTAGCAATGGCAGCCATTTTATGAGACAATATGAGTTGTAGGTATGCACCCTTTTTTTGTAGGTATTTCCAGTCCATACTTTTCTATGTCAATGATCCCTAGCATTAGTTGGAATGACAGCTCACTCCACGCTCACTTCACCTAAGTTTTCACGGTGATATGGTTACAGAATCGCACTGCTGGTACCAATTTGTATTTTAATAAACCGGGAGAATAATAGAAACAAACTTTAGCATGCCGGGAGTGCCGGGATTAAGTACCTAAAACTGTAGACCGGGAGCCAGTCTTTTTTTAAATAAACATTCTAAGTTAAATCGTAATGATGTACTCCTATGTGTATGTGTACCGGAAGTAAATGTATAGACTAGGAGCCAGTCTTTTTTGCACACAAAATAATCATCATTATAAATAAAACTCGTAATGTTGTGTTTTTATATGTAGGTGCCCCTTGATTAACGCCTGCGGCCATGACCACTCTTCTAATTTGAATTGTTTGTTCTTTTCAGGCGCTTAAAATGGTTGCAATTGATAGCACGTGAGGATTTGATAACAAAACATCCACTCCATTATTATGTATGTGAAATACATTTCAATACGCAAGACGTCTGCATGAGATCTGTTCGCAAAGTATTAAAAAAAAATTGTTTTCCATCTCTAAATTTACCTAACCCAATAAAAGAAGATAAACAGATGCAAACCGATGTAAAAACATCAGATGATTCAACCCAAACAGAAATAAGCTATGTCTTGCAAAATACAATTGAAATTGATTTAACAACTTCCAGTTCTTCATGCCAAACAGTTATGATGACTACATCGGACAACATAGTTCAAAAAGCCGCTTCACTTTCTGCAGATACTCCCCGCAAAAGAAAACTGAAATCTGAGTTGTTAGATTGTAAAAAACGGTTGAAAGTACACGAATCAGAGCTTACATCACGAAAATCATCAAAAGACATGTTTTATAAGCTATGTGATCGCTTATTAACAAAGAACTTAGCCGAATTTGTTAAAGTGCAAACGATCTTAAAACCAAGCCACAAAGGGAACAGATATAGTCATGCTTACAAGATGTTTTGCTTGAATTTGTATTACGTTAGCCCACAAGCTTACCGTTTATTACAAAAGACCCTTTGTTTACCCTGTAGAACTACGTTGAATAAGTTATATATTCCGATAACTACCGACGTCAACGACGAGTTAATGGCAGTTCTTAAAATGAAAGTAAACAATATGTCTGAAAGAGAAAAACAGTGCAGTTTAGTAATGGACTCGATGAGTCTCAAAACTAATCTTTTTTATGATATAAAACATGACAAAATCATTGGCTTTCACGAAGTACAGGGGGTACAATCTCCGTCACCTGCGAAACATGCCTTAGTGGTACTTATAAGAGGTATATTTGTGAAATGGTACCAGCCAATTGGATTCTCTTTGTTATCGGAATGTTCAAATGATATCAATATTTCTCTGTGGATTGATAAAATTATATCCAAACTCTTTGAAATCGGATTAAAAATAAGAGTGTGTGTATCAGATCTTGGATCAGATTTGTTAAAAGTGTCTAAAAAAAGAGGAATTTCCGTGAACAAAACATACTTCATTATCGATAATCATAAAATTTATTATATTTTTGACGCACCACATTTAATAAAATCAATTCGCAATAACTTGATGACATATGATTTTCATTTTCAAAATGGTTCTGTAGCAAAATATGAACATATTGTCCAATTTTACGAACATGATAAAAAAAAGGATTATAAACAAGCACATAAATTGACAAACAGTCACATTAATCCTACAAATGTTGAAAAAATGAAAGTGCGCTACGCGACGCAACTTTTAAAAGTAGATCTGTAGCATCCGGTTTATCGACATTTATAGACTTTAAAGTAATTGATGAGTCGGCAAGAGCTACAGTTGAATTTATACAGATGATGAACGATTTGTTTGACACACTAAATTCTTCAAATTTTCGTGACAGTTATTTGTACAAAAGTGCATTTAGTGGGACTGAACATCAAAAGGATTTTTTCAATAAAATGTTAACTTTTTTTCAAACAATAAAGTTACGCGATCCCAAAAATGGAAAAGACGTTACCAAAAATGTCAAATTTATTAATGGTTTTGAAATCACGATACAATCAATTCTACAACTACATGAAGATCTGAAGCAGGAAGGATATCCATATATACTAACAAGACGTCTCAATCAGGATATAATTGAGAACTTTTTTGGCAAAATCAGATCAAAAAATGGTATGGCCACAGAACCAACCAGTAGGCAATTTATATCCGCATTTCGTAAGATTTTATTTGTTAATCTGATACGGGCTCCAAAAGAGGGTAATTGCGCTGAAGATCTGACAGAATTTGTTGTCCATTTGAGAGATCATAACATTCATGAAAATGAATTTAAAAAATCTGATAACGTTCCAGCTCTTTTAACTGTGAATAATAATAACCCAACACCAGAAAACTACACAACTGCATTGCACGAAATTGTACGTTCGGACTATGCACAACTAGACATGCCCGAAAAAAAATCCTTTTTTTATGTATGTGGAGCCTTGTTAAAGAAGTGCCTGGATCGTCATAATAATTGTGAATTATTAACATCGTATTTGGACGCAAGTCAGCGAGCTTGCAACTACAGTGCAGAATCTAGGTATCTCCACTACAAAGATTATTCAACGGACCGAAATTCATTAGTGGTACCGCCTGATGACTTTGTTAAAAACATTGAAAGGATGGAGCAGGTTTTTCAAAAATCATTTGAAGAGGAACATATAAACTGTAAAATTGGCATGTCAATTTACGAACAGCTTAAAGATGTTGAATTTTCATTACCGTGCCCATGCTTTCCAAAGATATTTTTGCAAAAGTTATTTGTAAGAATGAGGATATATTTTACATTAACCTCAAATAAAAAGGCATTTCGTACTTGTCGAAACAGACGAAATTTTTTTTCTGTAAGTATGTAATTTCTAATTAGTATGTAAGTAGTAGTGTAATTTTGTTATAAAATCACAAAGGAGATAATTATTTAATTTTGTATAGAGCTAATGCCTACACCATTTTCATGGTAAGTACCTAAACGAAAAAGTAAAAAATACTTTATACCTAGTGTAAAAAATACAACTTCATAATTATTTCATTTTATTTGAATAAATACATGATTCAGTAAAACCACGTTTTTATTAGTCATATTTCGATCGTAATTTTTCAAATAACAAAACAGATAACATGACGTAGGCAATGAAAAAAATGTAGTCGGCTCCAGCTGGTCGATTCTGTAAAAATCTCACCGTGAAAACTCAAGTGAAGTGAGCTTGATGTAAGTTGTCAGTAGTGTCAATCCCTTGCATTAGTTGGAATGACAGCTCACTCCACGCTCACTTCACCTAAGTTTTCACGGTGAGATGGTTACAGAATCGCACTGCTGGTCTATGTAGAAAAAATAATTTAAAAAAACTTTGTATTAAAGGTCCCTCCCTGATGCTTACCCTACAGGGGAACATTGTTTTGTATAGAGATTGACTATGTATTTTTGACGATTGAATAAAGTATAAGTGACAGCCCTACAAGTTTAGGCTATTATCGCTCGCTCGGGGTTTGAGTTGGCCTGTGGTGACCAATCGGACTCATCTGTTTAGGGTTCCGTAATCAAATTGGGCACCCTTATAGTTTCACCAAGTCCATCAGTCTATCTGTCCGCGGTTTAACTCAACGACCCATGAACCCATGACAAACTCAAACTCAAATAATTTATTTCAATTTAAACCATTTACAGGCACTTTTGAATTGTCAAAATTAAATAGTCGGTCAGTTAGTCACAAAGTTGAAGCTAGTTGCCCATTCCAAAGCGTAGATCTCTATGGAGAAGAACGGGCAAGAAACTCCACGGACACTCTTTTAAATCAAGATATTTTTACAAAATCCTGAGTACATTATTCTTATTGCTTCTATATGTGAGAACAATGTAAAGAAACAAATTAAAATATAAAATAAGCCCTGGCAGTTAAGAGATCAGTCTCAACTGATGGCGCCCGTTCACGAACATGACGCGTGGATCAGCACCACCCAGCTCAACCATTTCGTAGGGAACCGAATGATCCAACACACGCGCCACCACCAGTGAGACATTTAAGTGAGCATGACATATTCTCAATCAAATTATCAAATCAAATCAAAATATAGACTAAAAAGTTTTAGGGTACCCACGACCAACTTAGTTGCCCAGCAACTTTTTTGTCTCGGGCGCTGTCTCCTCGCCGAGATTTTGATGATGCGCACAAGGGAGCGATAGCAACACTACTTTTTTGTTAAATCGGGTTTTCGCCGTGCGCTCACTTGGACAGTTGCATCGAAACCAGCGGACAAAAATGTCTCCCAGCTGTCGCGACGATACCATAGACTATTATGGTCGGTACATGCACGCACTTTCATACAGACCAGGGGGTCTACTCCGAAGTAGTATCGGCCGAATGTTTCGTCGTTTCCTGCTACGAAGTTACTATTTGGTTCGGTCGGTTCCGATCCTACACTCCTACACTCTTTCAAATATTGACTATGGTCCCGACCCAACTGAGCTGATCCGAACTTTTTTCGCATTTTTCAATAATATTCGGTTCGGCCATGTGTCGCATGTCGGTCCGATCCGAACATTCGCACTTTGCACTTCGGAGTAGGCCCCCTGGAGACTTGATGTGCGAGTCAAATCTGTCTACGTTGTGGAGACAAAGAGAGTGGGCGCACTCCCTTAATGGCAGTTATACATAAAAATCACGCCTCACAGAAACTTTTTTATCCCTTAACAACTGTAAAGTGGGGATGATATTTTTTCTCGTCTATTAGATTCCGGATAGGTCTCCTAAAAATATTGAGGATCCAAACGGAATGAATATTTTTCGATTTTGGAATCCACCCGCCCCTTTGGTCGGGGTGTCTTAGTTTACTTATTAGGACCAACTTGTTGTGACCAACGGTTGTCGTGATACCGTTGGAACTCATGATTAGAATGTTTTCTAATGACTTTGCTATTTGAATAATATCAGTTTCAGATTTCAGTTTATTTGTTTTTTTTTTGTTTAAAAAAACGTTGCCCCACACTAGGAATTTCTCCTGTATCGTGGGTGGTTTCAGTTAGTCAGTTTTTGAGTGAGTCATGCAATTCTGTGCAAATATCTATCCAATTAGCCAGTTTTCTTTACTGTGCAATGTGCATGGTCTCCCATTACCATAAATTATTACTTAGAAACAAATTTGAACGGTTTGACCAATTTTTGTTTTTTTTTTTTTTTGTTTGACGGTTTAGAATTTAGATTCTACAATTGGATCCAGTAGTAGAGGTTTGCACCGGAGCGAGATTTTAACAACAAATTAAATTCACCGGTGATTGGGCAATCTCCGGAGGTCACCGGAGAATAAAGAAATTTTGTTTCTTTTTTTTCATTTATACATTAAAAATGAAGAAATAAGATGCTTTTACTATGGGTTTACTCCGGTACTCACTGCTCCGGTGCAAACCTCTATCCAGTTCCAGTAGGTGGAGCTGCATTCGGGCAAGACAACGTCTGTCGAGACCGCTAGTCTCAGTGAACGGAAAAAAACAACACTGGCTAGTCTTTTGTAACTTATGCAATGATATTTATCAGAATTATTTTATTAAAAGGCAAATCGTTATTTTTTTTATATAAAATAACACTTTAGGCAGTTAGTATTTTAAGAAAAAGTTGGAATGTATTTTTAGAAAAATATTTTTATTTAAGAATAACTTATAAGCTACATTACATTTAGATATTACTATTTACAAGTAACTAGATAAACAAATATTACAAACTTTTAATAACAATAATTATGGAGCAATATATTACTTATCATCACAAATCTTTTTTTAACTTCTCGTTATCTCAATATCATAAACATCAGGAATCAATCAATCAAGATTTATGCTAACCTTGATTCCTGATTTTAAGGTAAAAGTTAAAAACAAAAAAACTCAAAAGTTCTTGCAGGTTTTATTTCTACCCTAACAACGATATTTATACTGGTATATATTGCTTTTGTAACTTGGTCCATCACAGATCACCTCATTCAATTTGATCAGTCATCCCCATAAAATATGCTTCTTTGTCTTTAAAATTAAGAAAACTTTAACAAATAATATTATTTATGTTATTAAATTATCTAATTCATTCTGAATGGATTCAAATTGAAGAAATATTGAATACAACTCGGGATGAGTCAATTCTATTTCAGTTTCATTCCTTTCTCTTTTAAGTGATAAGTATGCTTTGGGGATCTTGCACTTTTTTCGATAGTCTGAACTTAACTCAGCATTTAACTTCCATGAGAAATTTAAAGAATCATTAGTTTCATTTGTTGAAGAACCAAGTTCATTAAGAGTGGTTCTCGTTTCTGCTGACCAGACTTTAACTATGGAATCAGCCTTTTCATTATTCAATCCAACGGTTTTGAGATCGTTTTTTAAATCGATGGGCATAAAAATATACTTTAACATTCTTTTAAATATGTATTGTAGTGCTTTGATGCTCATAATTAAGTTTTCTTGTTCAATGCCAAATATTTTTTCCAGCTTCAGTCTTTCATCATCTGTAAATATTTCTGTGCTCTGAAGTGTCAGTTTCGCTAAAATACGGCGGAGGAATTGTTCGAATCTCGTTTCATCGAGCTGATTGATAATACTAATACCCTTGCTCAAACTGTAACAGAAATCCAAATACAACTTTATGTAAGTGCATGAAATTAAACACAAAAAACACTGTCCTAATATCTGTATTACCTTTGCGATATTTTCATCCAGTGGCAATCCATTATAGCTAACTGAAATTAAAAAATTAAAACCCAAAACCAAATATACTGTACAGAAAATCTGAAATTATTCTCCCAAATATCTCGTTTTGACGTTTATGTATTTTAAGTTTTCTAATGTGTCACTCATGACACAATAGAAAAGCAATTAAAAAAAAAACTACTTACTGTCATTGTCAAACTGACTGTCGAGATTGTCTTTTTTCTATAGGGCAATTAGTGGCGATGTAATTTTCTCTGTCTCAAACAAAACAAAGAGTAGGTACTATACGGGTAGCCGGGTAGTCTCAAATGTGGAAACGACTTGGTTTTTTTAAGTGGATGAAATTATTAGAAATTACATACAAAGATTCAGCCTTGTGACAGACATACGGCATAGGTTTAGTAATAGTGTTAGCTTAGTTGTTTTGGCATAGTAATTTAGTTAGGTTTGAAACTTATGAAACCCCTATGAGGCCTATAACGGCTATAACCATAGCATGATGAAATGTTGCGAAATTCTTGAGGTTGATGCAATCCGTTGTAATTTTGTAAGCTTGGCAGTTGTTGCCAGCTCATTCATGTTGACATTATGGTCCGTCGTCGTGTTCGTAGTTTTTCGTTGTACGACATTGTGTGTGTGCAAAATAGTGTAAAAAAATGACGTTTCTTTTTCTTCTATCTGTGTGTGTGGAATTTGTGTGATGGCGTGGTAAAATTGAAAAGGTTATAAAAATTACCATGGCCCTAAAAGTGAACAGAGTACCTGAGAATATTGACTTCCCTAAGGAAGAGGAGAAAATTTTAAGGTTTTGGAAAGACATCGATGCATTTCATAGTTGTTTGAAACAGTCAAAAAATAAACCCAGGTAAGATTCGCTTATTTTACGAAAAGTTAAATATCGTCTGTTAGATGTTGATTTTATTATGACTTGTGGTATTTCGATTTCATGTGTGTTATTTATTTAATCATGGTCATGGACTGTGGACGTCCCAGTTGAGCCAACTAGGTACATTCCACCCTCCATGAGGTGACCACAGTTCCATGCGTTTTTTGGTAACGGCTTTCTTATAAGTTAGACGCCTAGCCTAGGCCAATAAACCATCTAGAGATAGAGAGTTCACCCAGCAGGTATTGAGGTCACAATTAATTCTATAAATAATTTTGGTGCAGCATACTTAAGGCAGGGGTCACAAATTATTGCTTGATAAATCTGTCACTTACATGGTTTAGCAATAGAAAAAAATAGTCTTTTATTTGCCTATACATATGTTAATCCATTGAAACCATAATTTAAAAAAATATATATTATAAATAAATTAATGAATATTTTAAAACCCATGCTTTATGGCCTTTTATGGCCCAAAGCAAGTACACATCCCCATGAATCAGACTTGCAACTAATAACTCATAAAAGGTGTACGTTACCCCAGCAAGAAAGTGTCTCCTAGAGTTATATGAGTAGAACGTATAATTGGTGCCTTATCTGCTGTAAATGTGCCCCCAAATAAAAAATGTGTGCCCCCTGTCGTTTTGGAAAAAAACGGAAAAAACGATTCTTGCTGGGGTAACGTTTTTCTAGAAGGAAAATTCTAAACGAATGATCGGAGAGAGAAAAATTGTGTATGGCCAGAGAGCTTATATGTGTGCCAAAATGTGCCCCCAAAAATAAAATCTGTGCCCCTTCAGGTTTTCGAGATATTGCATTTCCTGCTGGAGTAACGTTTTGATGAATCGTATATCTCTAAAACCATTGCATGTGCCCCTGTAGAATAAACATACACGAGTAACTCTTAATGTGTGCCCCTTAGTGCCCTAATTAGATTTAAGAAAATATTTATAGTTTTCAAGTTATCGCGATTTTATGAAAACCCGAAAAAACATCGCAGCGCCTAAATGAGACAAGGCATAAGTTCGCTGTAAACTGTATTCGGTCCTTCTTGACGCTAATAATAACCATACAAAGTTTCAAAACTGTTCATGCATGCGTTTTTGAATAATCTTGCTAAAAGTCAAAACGATGGTGTCATAACTTTGACGGCAAAATACAAGGAACCGGCTCAATCCCAGATGTGTAGGTGTAAACCAAAATCTTGTGCCTTTAGTCAAAAATATATGGTGAAAATATTCAGCTTGGAATGTTTCGCATTAAGTAAATATTAACAAAAAACCAAAATATGTAAGCAACGGCTGGTTATCCGACCAAATTTGAATGACTACTAAAAAGCGACGGATTCATACATATCGATGACCTTCTTTACTTTACTCACTAATCGGTTCACACGTGTTGTGCCGAAGTACACTGAAGTAGAAAAGTAATAAGTAATAAAATAAAATTGTTATTGGATTATATTCTACTAGCTGTTTCTATGACCTTACACATGATTAAGTACATTATAAAGAGTACCTAGCCTAAGTGCTATTCCAAGGTAAGCTATCTTCTCCATTCTAAATTTCATTAAAATACATCCAGTAATTTATGTGTGAATATCCAGATATTTGCCATTTGTTTAAAAAAATATATAGTTCATGAAATGTGTGATGAATACCTACTACTAAATAGAGGTAGCTCTTTTTTGTATATAAATAAAAAGCCCGTATTTGTCTTTATATATATTTATTGATAAGCCGTAGGTTAGATAAATGAACAGTAAGTTTTTCATCATTACGGGGAATGCTCCAACCAGCCCGCGAAATTCAAAATTTCTTGCGTTTTTTGCAATTTGCAGGCCACTGCTAGGTTGTATGTTGATTAAAATATTATTCGCGGCTGTAAGACGTATGTAGTTACAGAATTATAATCATCAAAGTCACCAATACAACCCTCCAAGTTCATAAAGGCGTAGGAACAAAAAAAAACAGAAAGAGTCATTCCTACAGCTTTATCAACTTAGAGCGTTGTATTGATGATTTTGTGCAATAATTGCTTTAAGAATTAAAATTAAGGGAATAAAAATAATAATTTCCACATCAACAGGCAGTTTCATTTAATATAATCAGTAATCACAAGTTGCATTTAATATATTTTTTAATTAGCCCACAAAACTTTGGAACGCGACTGTACGGACAACAGCTTAGGTATAATACGTCGAATAAAGAAGGTCATCGATATGTATGAATCAGTCGCTTTTTAGTAGTCATTGGAATTTGGTCGGATAACCAGCCGTTGTTTACATATTTTGGTTTTTTGTTTATATTTACTTAATGCGAAATATTCCAAGCTGAATATTTTCACCATATATTTTTGACTAAAGGCACAAGACTTTGGTTTACACCTACACATCTGGGATTGAGCCGGTTCCTTGTATTTTGCCGTCAAAGTTATGACACCATCGTTTTGACTTTTAGCAAGATTATTCAAAAACGCATGCATGAACAGTTTTGAAACTTTGTATGGTTATTATTAGCGTCAAGGAGGGCCGAATACAGTTTTCAGCAAACTTATGCCTTGTCTCATTTAGGCGCTGCGATGTTTTTTCGGGTTTTCATAAAACCGCGATAACTTGAAAACTATAAATATTTTCTTAAATCTAATTGGGGCACTAAGGGGCACACATTAAGAGCTACTCGTGTATGTTTATTCTACAGGGGCACATGCAATGGTTTTAGAGATATACGATTCATCAAAACGTTACTCCAGCAGGAAATGCAATATCTCGAAAACCTGAAGGGGCACAGATTTTATTTTTGGGGGCACATTTTGGCACACATATAAGCTCTCTGGCCATGCACAATTTTTCTCTCTCCGATCATTCGTTTAGAATTTTCCTGCTAGAAAAACGTTACCCCAGCAAGAATCGTTTTTTCCGTTTTTTTCCAAAACGACAGGGGGCACACATTTTTTATTTGGGGGCACATTTACAGCAGATAAGGCACCAATTATAGGTTCTACTCATATAACTCTAGGAGACACTTTCTTGCTGGGGTAACGTACACCATAAAAGTGGGTGGGTTGGTCTTAATTGTGTGTGTTAGATGAACATTGTTTCTCTGTGTGTAAATGCTCAGTATTGCTCTAGCTGCATTCTCACACACAGAAACAATTTTTATTAATACCAATGCTATGCTAGTCAAGATTGTTGATGAAATTCATTTAATTCCCTGAAGCAATAACCTCAAGGGTTTCAGTAGGTACCGAGCCCTTTCAATATATTCATCTTTGAAATTATAGGGGGAAAGTTGGTCTAGAGAGAATAGAGATGATGACAAATTGTTTTATTTTGAACTCAAAAAAAAAGAAAAAGCTCCCAAAAGAATGTTTCTAATATTCATACATTCGTGTTTTTTTTACAGGTATTCTTTTTATGATGGGCCGCCTTTTGCAACTGGACTTCCACATTATGGCCATATCCTTGCTGGAACTATCAAGGACGTTGTCACCAGATATGCACACCAGCAGGTATCATACCATTAACAATACTTTTAGTGCTTAAGGCGAAAGCGTCAGGATAAACCGTGGAATTCAAATTCTCTTGTTTTAGTGTAGTTTTTTTTTTTAGTTTTTTTTTTAAATATTTAGTTAGAGAATTATAATTTAAAAAAATATTAATAACTCTCATAAGTTCATATTAAGTTATAGTTAGTTTATACTAACTTCATATTACCCTAATAAATATATAAGTCTTATAGGGGTCCGAGTGCCCACTTGGTTTATCGAGATACCGCCAAGCGGTTAGTCGACTCTTCACGTGACCAGAGGGTTGGCCTGTTTCTTGGCCAAAGAATTAGCATCGCCATACAACGTGGCAATGCTGCCAGCGTTTTGGGCACTGTTCCTGTTGACAGCGACGCGGACAAATTTTTTGATGCCCTATGATTCTATTGCTTGTTTCTTTTTTTCATCATCATCATCTTCATGATGATGATTATTTTAATATCGAAATAAAACTACAATAAATTCAAGTACAATAGGCTAGATTGTAATTAATTATTATGAACCTGATTCATTTTAATAAAGGATAAAAAAATATATATTTCCCTTTTGAATGACTATTTTATGAAATTATGACATTTGAGGACAATTCAAACTCAGGGAGTTGCATTGTTGATTCTAATGATTATAATTCTGTAAAGTCATATTTGTTACGGTCGCGAATCATATTTTAATCAACATACAACCTGACACTGACCTGCAAATTGCAAAAAATGTAAGAAAATTTGAATTTCGCGGGCTACCTTAGCACATCTCCCTTAAAATGTGCTTAGTAAAACATGCAAACATCTATGGCTTGAGGCAATCTTTTGCTGAAGAATTTACTGCTGGAACTTTGTAAGAAAAAGATTATCATTATTATAACATTTTTAAATTGTATTTATAGGGGTATCATGTAGAAAGAAGATTTGGTTGGGATTGTCATGGACTTCCTGTAGAGTTTGAAATTGATAAAGCGTTGGGCATCAAAGGTCCAGAAGATGTTGCGAAAATGGGCATTGATAAATACAATGCAGAATGCCGTTCAATTGTAATGAAGTATGCTGGTGATTGGGAGATGATCATCACGCGAATGGGTCGCTGGATTGGTGAGTTTGCTACACAAAAAAATTTACTTTGCCTTAATTTTGTGTATACTATTTATGTTATTGGTAAATCTCATTTGTTTATTTCAGATTTCAAGAATGATTATAAAACCCTTTACCCTTGGTTTATGGAGTCTATTTGGTGGGTATTCAAAGAGCTGTACAACAAAGGGCTGGTGTATCAAGGTGTGAAAGTAATGCCTTACTCCACAGCCTGCTCCACCCCTCTGTCCAATTTTGAGTCTGGCCAAAACTACAAGGATGTTGTAGACCCAGCAGTTGTAGTGTCATTCCCTACAGCTGAAGGGTTCTCATTGCTCGCTTGGACCACCACTCCATGGACACTTCCCAGCAACTTAGCACTTTGTGTCAATCCAAAACTAATTTATTTAAAAGTAAAAGAAAAGAGCACTGGTACTTGTTATGTAATCCAAGAGTCAAGATTCCCTGCTGTTTTCAAAAATGTTGAAGATTTTGATGTTCTTGAGAAGTTTGCAGGAGAGAAACTTAGAGGAATAAAGTATACACCTATATTTAATTACTTTGTAGACCAATGTCCTAACGCGTTTCAAGTGCTGGTTGATAGTTACGTGACGGACGACTCCGGTACTGGCATTGTACATCAAGCACCATACTTTGGTGAAGACGATTTTAGGGTTTGTCTAGCAGCAGGCGTCATTACTCGGGATCAGGATATTATATGTCCTGTCGATCCCAGTGGTAGGTTTATGGAGCCAGTCAAAGATTTCTTGGGACAGCATGTCAAGGACGCCGACAAAAATATTATTGCTAATTTGAAGACTCGCAACAGACTTATCCAATTAGGTCAAGTTAAGCATAGCTATCCATTTTGTTGGCGTTCCGAAACTCCACTTATCTACAAGGCGGTGCCTTCCTGGTTTGTTCGGGTCGAAAACATGAGTCAAGAACTTTTGAAATCTTGTGAAGCAACCTATTGGGTACCTGAATATGTGAAAGAGAAGAGATTTAAAAATTGGCTGAAAGAAGCTCGTGATTGGGCTATTAGTCGTAATAGGTACTGGGGTACACCAATTCCTTTATGGATTTCGAGCGACAGACAGGAGGTAGTTTGTGTTGGTAGCATTGCGGAGTTGGAAGCTTTGACGGGTAAGGAAATAAAAGATTTACATAGGGAAAGCATTGATCATTTGGAGATCCCATCATCACGACCTGGGCATCCGCCACTAAAAAGGGTGTCTGAAGTCTTTGATTGTTGGTTTGAGTCAGGCTCTATGCCGTACGCGCAATGCCATTACCCATTCGAAAACAAAAAGGAGTTCGAAGATGTGTTCCCAGCTAATTTCATTGCTGAGGGTATCGACCAAACAAGAGGCTGGTTTTATACTCTCATTGTTTTATCGACAGCACTATTCAAAAAACCACCGTTTAAGAACTTGATTGCAAATGGTTTAGTTTTAGCTTCTGATGGTCAAAAAATGTCAAAGAGAAAGAAGAACTATCCTGATCCTCTAGAAGTAGTTAAGAAATACGGCGCTGATGCTTTACGTCTTTATCTCGTCAATTCTCCAGTGGTAAAAGCAGAGAATCTTCGATTTAAAGAAGAAGGTGTCAGGGATATCATTAAAGACGTATTTCTTCCGTGGTACAATGCTTTTAGATTCCTAATACAAAATGTTGAAAGAATCGTCCAAGAGGATAAAATCGACTATAGGTTTAACGAAAAAGCAGTAAGAGAAAATGTAATGGATAAGTGGATTACATCGTTTACGCAATCTTTGATCCAGTTTGTGAAAAAAGAGATGGCGGCTTATAGATTGTATACTGTTGTACCGAGGTTGACCAAGTTTATTGATCATCTCACCAACTGGTATGTAAGAATGAACAGGAAAAGGTTGAAGGGAGAGAGTGGTGTTAAAGACTGTCAGGTCGCTTTAGATACTTTGTTTGGTGTTTTATCCGATATGGTAAGAGTGATGGCACCCTTCACCCCTTTCCTTACAGAACTGATGTACAAGACGCTTCGGCAACTTTTGCCAGGTGAATCACTCGAGAGTGTTCACTTCAACATGATATCAGATCCCAAGATAGAATTAGTAGACACCAATATAGAAAGGGCTGTTCAAAGAATGCAAGCTGTGATCGAATTGGGAAGAGTCGTTAGAGACAGGAAAACAGTACCGATCAAGTATCCTTTGCCGGAAATGGTTGTCATTCACCGTGACCCTATTTATTTGGACGATGTGAAATCCTTGGAGCGATACGTCTTAGAAGAATTGAATATTAAGAAATTGCACTTAACAAGTGACAAAGAAAAGTATGGTATTACACTGAGAGCAGAGCCAGATCATAAACTTCTTGGGACAAGGTTGAAAGGCGATTTTAAAGCTGTCACTAAAGGTTTGAAGGACCTTAACAACCAGCAATGCGAAAAACTTATTGCTGATGGATTTATTGAATTAGTTGGACATCGCATTGATGTCTCTGAAGTGAGAATCATATTCCAGGCTGAAGGCAACGATCAATACGAAGCGCATAGTGATAATGATGTACTGATTCTTCTCAATGTTACTCCCGATCAGGATATGCTTGACGAAGGTTTTTCTAGAGAGATAATAAATAGAGTTCAAAAGTTACGGAAGAAAGCTCACTTAGTACCGACGGATGATGTGAACATTTACTTCTCTGTTAACAAGTCCAGTGACATTGTGCGCATCATAAACTTGCATCGTGAGTTTATTGAGAGTACAGTCAAAGGGCCTCTGATCCCGATTGAACAGATCAAGCCATCCATGCCTGTAGTTATTGAAGAGACGCAAGAACTGAAAGGTTCTTTGCTAAAGTTAGTTATAACTTGGAGGAAGGAGGTAAAACTGCCCGCGAACCCTTGGGCGAATATTGTTCTACAAGATCTAACGCCTCGGTTTGGTGTGTCGAGTAAGCAAGGTAGTCTTATACTTAAGGATAAAATGAATAAATTTATAACTTTAGAGAACCTTTACCATGAGGTCGCTGTGCTCTTTGGTCTCTATGGTATGAAGTTTACATTATGGTGTAATGGGGTTGAAGTAAAAGATACTACAAATTTAAATTCTAAAACGTTGATAGCTTCTCCGAATAAACCTAAAGATTGCGAATCTAAAACCAGCCCGTTCTGCAAATTTATTAATATCGCGAATGGCATAAGATCAGCTACATTGTTCTTAGAAAATCCGATAGGAAAACGTACTTTAAATCAGGATGATGCATTAAAGTTCGTCACAGATTACTTGGGAATTAAAGCGAGCGATGTCGACAAGAAGTTATTTAAATAATTGTTTATGTTAAAAGACATTATACTTAGTCCAACATCGTATATAACTTATTTATTAAGTATTAACTAATCCCTCGATGCGTTAATGAAAAAAACATTAACGTTGTAATGTTCTCCATGCTAAAATAATATTAACAATGCAGTAGTATTGTACTATACTGCAATGTGATTCTTGTAGGACCATGGTAGGCTTTATTCGCGTGCTGTGCTTTCATGTGTTTGCGATGCTTATATCTATTATTTATCTATATATTCTTATGATATGAGGCTGTCAGAGGAACCTGACTTGCCCACATTTAACTTTGTGGCCCTTTTAACAATCTGACCCTAATAATTTTTCAAAAAATAGTTGAAGTGTCTAAGTACATAACCGCAACGTCCTTCATTGGACGACTCCTGGTTGGTACGATAATATTATATTGAGCCGTGCCAGTGTTGCCCAAGGGTAAGGAGATTATCACACTGCGCCGCGCTTCGTCGCGTACCGTGGCGCGAATTTAATATTGTATCAGTTTGTATAGAAAACACAATCTGCAGATTGTTTGCTATGCCCGTCCCCCGCTATGCGACGGAGCACGGTGCAGTGTGATATTCGCCTTAGGCAGTTTTCAGATAAATACAAGTAGATTGCACACAGTCACAACTTCACAATAAAGCACTCAAATGTGTGTGGGTAAAGTGACTTCTGTGATGACATCTTCATAGTATATATTTATAATATAGTATTTTTATTATTTTCGAGTCCCCTCACTTGTCTTGTTTTAATAAATTATTGTTGAACCCCCTTCCTTCTTTCATTGTGCGTCCTACGATAATCTTTAATATTATAGAAACCAATCATCACCCACTTATGTATTCTAATATAAATGGCATAGAATTTGGCGCCGAAATAAAACAATAAGTACGAGTTAAACTTTATTTTAAATGTTTCCTTCATAAATAAAACAAATAAGCATTGAACATTGTTCATTCAACTATTATATCGTAACAGGTGCAGAGAATTAAAACTCATTTAAAATGTGGTTCCACGATAGGGTTGTGGCGTACCTAGTTACAACAACATTAAACTATAGGTAGGTACGTATGATAAGCGAAGCGATATGAAGCAATCCTTGTAGGTTTGCGCGTTATACAGTACTCGTGTTTGATACGATGCGATGTGATCAACATGATTCCAAATAGATTCAATTTACACGTACACATCACAGATATAAACATACGACGCGTAATTTAATAGCTGGAGGAAACATAGCCACGGACTACACATAGATGTTTAGAATGTAATCTTACAGCCATTGATTGACAATAATTGACTTATTGAACAGGTGTTATAGTTATAACTGGTGATCGCACGAATCTTAATAGAACGATTATATTTTTCCTTTGAATACCATGTGTATTGTGCGAATTTCATTAATAACTTAATATATTGAATTTCATATGTTATGTAGCAGCTATACAATTATGTTCGATAGAATAAACTTTGGTGTTCAGTCATTAACCTAAACAATATTACAAATAGTTAACCAAAGAAAAACAACGAAACCAATGTCTTTTATTTCACTCAGAATAGGGTTTCATTTAAACGAACATTATATTTAGTCAACGGATTTAATAATATGACTAACATCAATATTATGAATTATTTGCTATTAGGTAGTGATTATTACTAACGTGTTAGTACGATACACGGGATTGTAAGTAATGTTGCTAGATTTCACTAATTAAACAACAAATAAATTTGAAAATATACATAAATAAGATAATATTTAAGATTACCAGTTTTTTTGTTAATATATTGGAAAATAGCTATATTTCGTTTAGTTTATCACTGTATGTATCACAAGCGCAGTATAGATATAGAACACATTGCAGGTTATACAGATTCTAAAATAATTTTGTTATTTCCCTCACCATAAACGTATAATACTGTTAAAATAAAGCACAAGAAAGTGCACAAAACATTCGATATTTATAATTTTATTGCTTTGTTTAGAAATGCTTTCATGGAACAAAATATTGCTATAAATTAAGATGAACATAATAATCTCGAATACGTCACAATATATAGAATACATAGATAACTATATAATACTTACTACTAGAAACATGAGGTGCCATATAAGGGGGATTAAGTATAATAATGTTATATGAAATACGATGCAGACCGATTGCCACTGCGTATGAGACACGCGATTAAATAGTTTTAAACATGTTACAGTAAGCCAACGACGATTTATATAGAGATAGATTGATAAATACCTATGTATGTAATAAATAATATTTTATTATGCGCCAACAAGTTATATGCACTCATATCATAAGCTAAATCGTTTAAAAGAGCTAAACTGTTATCTAGTAAAGGCATCGACGTCGTCAGTAGTCGGATTCATAAGTTAGCATCGAGTTAGTTATTGCACTTTACACTAAAAATACACCACATCATATAATAATGTTACACTAACGTACTCCCTAACGCCGCGCGCTGTGTATGCGGCGCGACTTAGGCCACTGCCGCGGCTCCATCCGGTCGACTGACAGCGAGTGCTAATAAATAAATTATATATTTATCTAGGACATGTTTTTATTAAGTTAAACATAGCGAATATTTCACACTAGAAATAACTAAAGATTCATTAACATTTTAAATACATTATAAGATACAACATCGCCTACTCAGTGACTAGTCTAACGGCGTATAATGATCATCATACTCGTAACATTTGAATAGCAACAACGATAAATAGGTACATCACAAGGGGGGCGTAAGGCTAGACGCGGCGCGCTGGACCAGATTATGCTCTATACTGCGTCTTATCTGCCTATAACAAAGATAAATTCACTTTTTTATTCAATTACAGTTACGCGATGAACGAGGTGTAAAAAGACCCATCACATCCATTGAGCAAACATTGCTGGTAAATTACTTTTATTTTTGGTGTGAGTAATCGCTTCAGCGAGCAATGTACCGCAAGCAAAACATTGTGCTTATGGGTTCTTGCAACAAACTACATGAATAGTAGGGTATTTAAAGTTAAAAAACTTGAGAGGTGTCAAGGGACACCCGGATGGAACGAAATATAACTGGCTTTCTCTCTATAAGAGAGACAGAGAGAGAGACAGAGAAACACGCGCACGCTGCACGGCTTACAACTATAGCAAAAAGTGTCGTTCCAACTTTTGGTCTTAATTTTTTCCGTCTAGCCCCCTTTCGCAACGCGCGATAAGGAACTTCGTTCCAATTATAATATTTAAAACTTGTTTTCGTGAAGTAAGTATGACCGTCAACATTTCTGCAACCAAAAGGTTCACAGGTATGGTCCAGTACAAAACAATGATCACAATGAAGGGGGAGTATAAGTGACTCTTGGCTCCGTTATGCGTCTTTTTACACCCGTCATGTCAGTATTCAAGTCGTACGTACCGTGTATTTACGTCACTTGCGTGCGTTAATACTGCGGCTGATGAGGCAGCGGCGAGTCTCGCTCCGGCAACTTCCGCACTTTCATCGTGCCGTCCGCGCCGCACGAAAACAGGCGGCCGGCGTTGTCTGCAGACAAACATTACAGTAGTCACATAACTTTTCTGAACAAGTATCCAGGATTGCCTATCTAGGAAATCACCATTTTAAAAAACGCTCCGAAAATTAGTCCTTAGGGTCGAATTCAGGACCAATTTATTAAAAAAAATACAGAAATTATAACATGAGGGCGCATAAAGCCTTCAAAATAAGCCACGATTAAGAAGGCCTTAATCGTGGATTATTTTTATAACTTAGTCGTTGCGATGTGAAAAAGAAACCATATTAAAGTAATGAAATAACGATACATACCGATATGTATTTGCGTGACACCCTGGCCGATGTGCTTGAAGAAGGAACTCCTGGCGTGTTCTCCGGCGAACGTGTACAGCAACTGATGCGTCGTCAACGAGAACACCTGGGAAATGAAGGTAGTATTACAGGTAAGATTGTTTTCTCCACAGGATAGGACATTCATACAGCTTCATTGATACAAAACAAATCAGCAGACTTCCCTCCAGCGTAGAAGATAATAATTACTGCATTATCTGTTCTAGTGGGTCTAGGAGTTGGAAAACCTATTTAGATCTGCAGGAAAAACAAAAGAAAGCTAGCAGCATCAGCTGTTACATTACACCTAAGCGCTTCTATAGTGGTGGCCCAGTGGTACCTAACTGCGGCGACATACGAGTAGGTCGATCGATTCTGTCCAAATCTCACCGTGAAAAGTTAGGTGAAGTGAGCTGTCAATATTAACAATCTCTAGCATTAGTTGGAATGACAGCTCACTTTACCTAAGTTTTCACGGTGAGATGGTTAAAGAATCGCAGATGGTCGGCGACGTTAGTTCTGATTTTACCACGCGCCAAAAGATCTTTGTACAGTGATAAGAATCACACGAAGCGCGCAATTGCATTATAGATCTTGAAGTCAATATAACCAACCCGTATTGAACAAGCGTGGTTACAATGCTCTTGTAAATTGTCTGTATGTGCGGCTGCAGTGGGAAAGTAACAAGGTGGTATTATTATACCTTGATGTCTCCATCAGCGGCTCCAATAGCATAGTAGTCTTCCCTGGGCGACAGCGCGACGCACTTGATGGGCGCGTGGTGCGCGTGCAGGCGGTGCCGGACAGCGCGCGTGCGCAAGTCCCACACCAGCACGTCGCCGCGCCGCCCGCACGACACGAGCGCGCCCAGGGACCCCGCCCATACCACGCACGCGGCGCCGCCCTCGTGACACGTCCACGCTATGGGCAAAGACACGCATGTTGTACAGACGCCAGCACATCAAGCTACTACAATCTGTCAAATTTCTTTAATAGATTTTCAACTTTATCGCTAAAGCATTAAGGTCCAAGGTCGATTGGGAAAATTTTACAGTTTCGGGTAGCTTGACCTGCTGGCATCTGTACGTATGTCACTAAGAGATTCTGACCGAGACTTCGAAAAATCTTGTTTAACATAAAATGTATCTTATGGCACTAGGCAATACTGTAGCTTTCTATTAGTGTAAGAATTTTTGTAATCAGATCAGTACTATTCCTTCCAGAGATTATTTTTTACAGGCCTTTCACAGTTATTTTACCTCTGACAGCTGCAATCCAACAGCAATCTCATTGTCATGAGATTAAAGATCACTGAAATATTAATAGTGATGCAAAATCAGGTAAAATAACTGTGAATGGACTGTACAAACAAACATTTTCATTAGATAGATGATGATATTACTCCACAGATAGGATTAGGATTTACCAGTTCTCTCATATTAACTGACAAATAATAACCACAGTGGCTTCGCGTTAAATGAGATTTCTCAAGTTTGTGCTGGCTTACAGTGATGCAGTATCACAAATAATGCGATAAAATATAGTTTACAGAAAAAATAAATAGTACAACCAATTAAAAATTCATACTCACAAACCACTAAAGCTTTCTTGGTGGGCATCAGTGTGTCCCATATAGCAACGTTTTTACTCTCGGAGCTATGTCCAGCTGAAATAATGAAAAACAAAACAAGTTAAAACCTTGTAAACCTTGTTAAGTTATACCAAGTATAGGTACACCTTGAGATCGTTTTCACTAATAAATAAATTTAAAAGAAACTATCTCTAGGCTTATAACTATAATAATATCTCACCTGTTGCTACTAAACTGCAGGAACCGAGGAAAACGAAATCACTAATTCCTTTGCTATGACATTGATGGGTCTGTAAAAGAAAGAAAATATATTATAGGGACCCAGCAATTTTGCAAGTCCATCCACAAAAACGCGTGAATAATCGAAAAAGATTGCTTTGGGTTCTTCTCTTCGCTCTGGACCCATCAGGAGTAAAAACCCTCCATCCCCGTTGAAGAAACCAGAAGACACGCCATACTTCTTGAAGGAACAACAGAGAGGCAACTCCCGTAATTAAAAGAACGGACGCATTCTAATCTCACTCTGTGAAAAATGCCTTTCAATTTTTGATAAATTTAGACACTGATCGTCGCTGAGATGAGATTGCGACTAGATTTTGAACGATTTTGGTTGACCTTCAGATGTATAACAATATGTGAATTAAACACTTTCACTGTCCACAATTTAGACGCAATAGTTAAATAATGATCCTGAACCATATGTGGTTCATAGTACAGGAAATGGGTTAAAATAATAATAATAAACAACTTACAAAGAATGGCCTGGGCGATGCATGCGGGTGTCCCGCCTGATGCGGCGCTGGATGCAGCTGCCACATCGCCAGGTTGCCGTCAGCATCCGACGCGGCAAACTTGTTGCCGTAGTCGGAGAACCTTACGCGCGTGACCTTCGCGAACGCACCGGGAGCACGCGGAGACCATACGCAGGAGGGGTGGCCCCATTCCCAGAGTTGGACTGAACCGTCCGCGCCACCCGTGAGGTCTGAAATATGATATTGGCATCATTTTAAGACCACTAACGCCGAAAAGTTACGATTGATAAATTAATAATCGTGATCAGGATAAATTTTCGGGATGAAATAGATTTATTAGGCTGAGACTATGCTACTAAATTGTTAGGAAATTCAGTAATCGTCAATAGATATCAACTCAATTTAGAAGTTTATTTCGGAGGATGCATGGTGAACCCTGGGCTATACACCTGGCCAAGTTCCTAAGATGATGAGAAGTGCTGAAATGGCCCTGTAATAATGTATTTTAAATACAGCATTCACTTACACAATGGTTGTGAGGGATGGGCTGCCATCCTTTTGATGTTGTCGATTTTGTGTTTCAGCACCTAAATAGAACATTTTTGTTACAAAAAATATTGATAATTCAATGACGGACAATTATAATCATCTCCAACAATTAGATCGGTTAGTAACATTCATGCATCACATTATTAATAAAACAAATTTGCAATAGACAACGCAACATACATTAGCAAAAAGAGACAGTGGAAACTTAACAAAAATAATTCGAAAACACTGGTCAGAAACATCTACTAAACGGACCTCTACAACGAAAAAAAAAAACGGTGCCCTGAACGTAAAAAACCGCTGCTCTTGAGAACTGCTGCGAAATGAGGACTGATGAGAAAACAAGCTGGCACATCTATGTGAACAGCTTAGTGAACTGTACGTGGAATGAGAAACAAAAAATAAAACAAAAGAAATCGTCATGGGAGAAGAATAAAATAATAATCCAACAAAAAACACGATGTACATCGAGCTAGAAATAAATTTTGGGGAGTGCGACCGCTGGCTAGGGATGTGACGTAACGAAGGTGGCGGAGGAGTGGCTAGGGTTGTCACTGACCGGTTTCATGAGAAGCTTCGAACGATGCAGCACCAGTCGACAGTACTTCGGGTCGTGGCAACCCGGGAACTGTAGACCCTTCACCTGCGATCAACACTCTGTTATACCGAACATACACTCATACATACACTTTTTAAAGACAAGAGGACCACTTTCTATTGACTACGAAGTGTTGAATAATTGAAATTAATACAATACCTTTCACTACAAAAATGGCTTTGAATCCATTACCAAATCGGTATACGGTTACCTACCCTTTTTTCCTGGATATTTATAGAAGACTTAAAAGCTAATTTTGTTACCCTAAACTGTCATTTAGTTGAAATAAAGTTGATAATCGCACAACAAAATCTCTGGGACTCCTTTGAGTATAGTTTCGGAGAATAGGTGTTGTAAAGAGATTAGTAAGGAAAGCGCGGGCGAAGCGCGAGGCGACACGAGACAATGTAACAAGTACAGACACGCACACAATAACCACACCAAGTTAATATTTCCCAGCATCTTTTTAGACTACTGGATGAATCAATGTTCTTTTGGGACTTCTATTTTTTTGATAAAACATTGGTCAATAATTTAAAAAAAATTGAAATTTTAACGGCATGATGTTACTTGAGGACCCAGGGACCTAAGGTGTGTGCACATATTTTTGAAGCTTTGTATCAAAATTGAACGAAAGGAAAACCTAAAAGCCGAGGTTCAAATTAACAATGCCATGTCAATTCATGAACTAACTTTAAATTACACCTATTACGGCCGAACCCAATAACTTATTGACAGATAGCTACTGATGGTAGCCAGTTTAATAATTAAACTGGCTACCATCAGTAGCTATCTGTAATAATAATAATTATTATATTAAAATAATAATTATTATATTAAAATAATAATTATTATATTAAAATAATAATTATTATATTAAAATAATAATTATTATAACTGTCAGTATAATATAATCATACAGATCGCTACTGATATAGGTTATTGGAACGTTAAAACCAGAGATAGATAGGTTTTTCTATCTCCAGTATGCCAAAACTGGTGATACCGGTTCGCACGTTACACTGCTACATACGATCTTTTGGCACTCGCATGACGCTGATGAGGCGGCGCTGTTGGTAAACATTTGTGCAAATATTTTGTGATGTATTGAAAAAACAAGATGGCGGCGTTAGCTCCGGTTTTGGCCACGCTCCAAAAGAGCCTTACAACTTACATTTTAATTAGATTATTTTAACTTTTAAAAGATGGCACTTCTTTCAATGAAAAGAATTAAAGGAACTTTTCTTTTATTAATTATTTTTGTTGTTGCAACATTGATTCACCCAGTAAGTCTGTTTAGTGCATTAGTTATTACGTGCACGTACTGTAGCGATATACGCTTCTAGGCCGGTCGGTACGCTGCTCGACCGCAGCTCCTGTTAAGATGTTATATTTACAGTTACTTGTTAGTTCATACTTCTATGTTAGGTATTATTATTGGAAGGATTATTCTAACCACTTTAAGTAAAACATTAACATAAAGTATTTTCTAACTGAACAGACAGCTGTGCTGCTGGGGAGTTTGTTGCGCCACTTCTTCTTCTCAGCGATAGCACTAGGAAGTGGTAAAGGGCGGGTGTTTTTGGGGACTGTCTATTGTAATTTTGACGTTCGAAAAGTGCCTAATTTGAATAAATGACTTTTGATTTTGATTAGTTACGTAATATTAGTGGAAAGTTCTTCAATATGTCACCAAGATTATAACCTTATTGTAACCCTTTGGTCGCCAGTGCTTAAAACTATTATAAATTAGGTTTCAAAGTTGCAAACATTGATGTTAGAGCTAAGTTCTTATAATGCCCAAAACCATTCCATGCATGTCGAGTTATTGATGTGGCAAGGATAAACTTATTTGTAGTCAGGCACGGTAAATAATTCAAGTTTATCGTTGATCTCATTTCGATTTAAACCAGTAGTGCTATTCTGCAAAAATCTCACCGTGAAAACTAAGATGAAGTTTAGTGTGCTTGAAGGGAACTGTCATGTCAATCCGTACCATCAGAAGACAGGATGACAGTTTACTTCAAACTCGCTTATTTAGTAGGTAGTTAATTTGTCATTTTTAAAAAAGTAAAATTAGTATGTTATTTGTATTAGGGCTGATTTTTCGATCGACATATAATTTTTATTCGTGAAATAAAATTGACGTCTGACAAAAGTATCTGGCGTTGGAAAAATCAGCCCTTAGTGCATTATTTCTAAGGAATAAACTACGATTTTAGCGTACGTTACTTACAATCCAAGGCATACGTGATAAAAAGCATGTTATCCAACTATTATCATATATTTTATGAAGATCATATTCATTACATTGCAGATTAAAATGTCATGTGTGTAGGGCAATAAAAACCAAATACACACGACATTATCACGCCTTTAATCTTGAGTGGTTGATAGAATTAGTGCCAATAACTTTTCTGCTGATAGGCAAGCGAAATTATGCATAAATACAAAGAAACTTTCGTGCTATCGATGTGATTTTCACCAACCCAATTAATTTTTTTCTTGATTAGGGATTTGATAACTCTTTATTTAAAAGTTTAAGCTGCTTGAAATCCACAGGATATTATACTCCGCGTTTTGTCCCCCTTCAGGCCAATACAATTTACAATAATTAGTAATGGATGTGTACTTACAACGCTGGCACCTCGTCCAGTTTGACTGGCCATGCCGACGGGCACTTGTGGGGCGTTGGGATTTAGTGGCGAGCTGTTGCCTGTGCCTGGCACTGAACCGCTGTTTGGTCTGTGGGATTAAAATATTGTATACGAGACGTTGAAAGCAAGAAAAGGAACATCACTAGTAAATAAATTCATGTTTTCTCAGATAAACAATTCCATTAATCCTCCGCTGAAAGTAAATAGTATTGCCTTGTCTGCATGCTTATTGTATCATACATTCTGAAGTTTGAATGTAAACCAATGTGTACTCCTTGCTCGACGGTGGCGATGATTGACGCAGCTGACGATTTTGAAGTGTCAACATTCTGGGCAGTTCCGTTTTGGTAGCAAGGATTGACGGTCGGCTCATCTTTTCACCACGTTGTGCCCTATTCTTGTAAAAATCGTATTAAGGGCGGCAGTGACAAGTCCATCCCTTCCATACGAGAGAGTAGACTCACTTGTCGTGATGCTGTATCAGCAAGAAGCCGGTGTCTGGTAGCGCAGCGGGGTCGGCTGCGAGCGCCAGCAGGTCCAGCTCGCACTCGTCTTCGGCCCACCATGCGCCTGAGCGCAGTAGCAGTGACACGTCCATCTCCTGGACCTCTCGAGCTGTTGCTACGGCTAACAGACAGCCACCGACCTGTCAAATAGGAATACATACATTGTTATATGTTACCATCACACAGGAAGTTTCTTGAGCAACCTCCTTATCCTTCGTGACAGCAAATGAAGGCTTCATTTGCTGTCATTTTAACGATGATAGAACATTTCTTTCGCTCCCGACGACCGTTTTGTTCGCTTATTTCGCCACTAATTAGTAGGTCTGCCAAAATATTGGCCAATATTGGTGCCTTGTTTTCCTGATGTGGTGTGCAGTAAAACCGATTCAGGCGTTACTAAATGGGTCACTTCTCACATTGTCGAGTTTGGCACATTAATTTTGAGCCAGAAATTTAATCATAATTTTTTATATAGCAATATATCTAAAAATTTCAGATGAACGTGACCCGAACTGTACAGGTTGATGTATTTCTTTACATAGATTTTATCATTAAAAATGAATAAAACTATTAAGAAAAACCTGTGCCTTCGAGGGACCTTCGTCTGAAACGAAGTTCTTTACGCAAAAAGAGAGAAAATCTGAATTTAATACGCGTTTTTAATACAGAGCCATTTTGTATACGCTTTTAGAAGCCCTCATATGTCGCCATTTTGACCACAGCTCACAGTGGCTATTAGGACCCTCAAAAACCATGAAAAATATCTCTGAGAGACAGAAAGAAACTTGTATGGAGGGGGCATAACGCTTTTTCGTTACGTGACGATTTCTACCAGTTTACTCTTGCCGCAAGCCGCGTTAAAGAACATCGTTCCAAAAGTGACGTGCGAAAGTTACTAAACACTATAACATAAAAACAAAAGCTAATGAAATGCTTACGACGAAAAATTTACAAAAGGCCAAAAGCAAATTTTCAAAAGGTCTGAAATTATGGGCGAACTTGGTGTCTTTTTTTTTTGAAGCAGTAGCCCAGTGTCGTCTCGCTCTTTACTTATTGAATTTACTTGTTACCTTGTTGAGGCAGAAGGCAGCGATAGAGTCCTGTTCCTTGTGAATGATGCGCACAGGGTTGTGCAGTTCCAGGTCGTGCTCGCGTTGTGTTTGTGGTATACACCCGCCCCGCCCTTCGGCTGCCATCGTCTCTGCAGTTACTGATTGAGTTCGACGACGGGAGAATACGGCTCGAATGAAGAGATCCTATACAGAACAAAGGTTTAAATGTGACATAATTTTAAATACAGTAAAGCTCAAAATAGGATTTTCATATATTTATTTGCATTCCATAATGTTGTAGAGGTGGTACGTAGGAGATGACGAGACGAACTGAATAGGTTTCGTCCAAACTTGAAGAAGGACAACGCGAAAAAAATCTTAAAATCCTAAGTGAAGGACTTACCTGGACCGGTTCCTGCCTTACGAGGAAACTCCACAATCTACGTGCGGGCGCGGCACTATATAGGACCGTGCTGAACGGTGTATTACGCTTCTCTAATAAACATCTGTAACAAAATAATTACTTTTAATTAGCTTGTAAGACAAAAGGCCTTTTAAACTTTGTAACGAATAACTTCGCAAAGTTAGGCGCAGTTGATCACGAAGAGAAATTTTAATCAGCGCGCAAATAAAATCTAAAAAGAGTAGTAGAAATCAATCTAATTAGTCTAAGTAGTCTAGTCTTTCTACCGTAATTAGTGCGTACACTGATGCCTTCAAGTTTGTTTTTATATCTATTTCTCAGGTTATATGGCATTGTTTTTTTTCTTTAGTTGTGTGTTAGTTTGTATTCAGATTGTAGTTATATTTTTTTAATAAGAATGCAAGTGTAGTAAATGTATAGCTGTCTAATATTTAATAGTTTCGTTTTTTCGTATGAGCTCTTTGTTGGAGTGAGATAATGATAATGGAACTGTTTTAATTATTTTATTTTGAACTCTTTGAAGTGACTTTAAATTAGTTACTGCTGCGGTTCCCCATATCTCAATTAAATATTCTAGATGCGATTTGACTAACGAGTTATAAATCAAAGTGCGCACTTTATTAGGAATACAGTTAGCTACTTTACGTAATGCTCTCAATAACGATTTTAATTTACTTCTGATATGGTCAATGTGTAATTTCAAAGTTAGTTTTTCATCTACCCTTAATCCAAGATATGTTTCGTTGGTTGGTCGTTTTATTATTTCGTTATTTATTTTAAGAGGCGAGAAGTCCGGTATACGCTTATTTTTAGTGGTAAAAATCATGAATGAGGTTTTCGACGTATTAATTGTAAGAAGGTTGTACTTTAACCATTCGTTTAGTAGATCAAGGTCATGTTAAGCGTCCTTTATAATGTTATGAATTGATAAAATAGACAGGTGTCGTCTGCATATAGTGTTAGGTGTCCTGTTGACCTGAATTTTATTTATTAATATTCTTTATATAATTTAGAAACAGTAACGGACTGATAATCGAACCTTGAGGGCAGCCATATGAAATATTTTGGACCGAGCTAGTATTTCCTATTTTAACAACTTGACGCCTGTTCTCTAAATACGATTTGAACATTTTATGTGCTATACCTGTAACATCTATGTTATCTAGCGTCTGTGGCAGTTTTTGATGACTCACGGTATCGAACGCTTTTTTTAAATCGATGAATATGCCTAAGGCATAGCTCCCTTGATCTATATAGGTTTTGATTTTGGTGACTAGATCCATTGCAGCCGAGAGAGTACTTGATTTAGAGCGAAAGCCATACTAGTCGTCTATTAGAAATGTTTTATGTGTCAAATAGTTATTTAGGCGACTATATAATATGCGTTCAAATATTTTGGACCTTACAGGTAACACTGTCACTGGTCTGTAGTTGCTTGGATCAGTTCTATTTCCAGATTTGTAAATACGACTGACCCTAGCCACCTTGAGGGTATCGGGAAAAGTAGCATGTAGTAAACAGGCGTTTATACAGTTTATTAGCTGCTCAACGATTATATTTTTTAGACACTTTATTGCATTAGTACTAATGCCACCCAGACCAGTGGTAGTGTCGAGGTCGTCAATGATTCTAATTATTTCCTCGATGGTATACAGCGTTGGTTCGTTTAGTGTTATGTCATGTGTATAGTTATGATCATACATTAGTACGTTGCCCGTATGTGTGTGATAAGTGTCTGGCATTTTTTTTGCTAAGTCTGCTCCTATAGATGAGAAAAAAGAATTAAACAAGTCACATATTGAGTTACCTTCTGTTAGAAGTCCAGCGTTTGACATTGGTTTGGGAGGTGCAAGGCTGTCTTTAATTTTATTCAATTTCAATCCTAAGTTATTAATTAGGCCCCAAATTTTTTTTTTTGGTTGATTACTGCAGTTTTGAAATAAATAATAGTAATAGGTCTCCTTATGCGTGTTTGTTAGCATCTTCACTCTCTGTTCAGATTAATCTCCAGTTTCACATACCTGTATTTATTAATAGGTGGGCCTGTGGGTAGTTGTTCAGGGAAGCAGCCGGGGATGTAGTCTGCCGGAGGAGCGCGAGACTCCAGTGTTTCCGTCAACTGTTGCTGCCATTGGTCCACGCGGCGAAGGGCGCCGTGGACCATCGGACTCGTAGTCGCTAGTTCTGTTTGTTGGAAATAATATATGTTAATCAACTTGTGAAGCTCCATAATCAAACATAGGTCGACTCTTAAACATTTGATTAAAGGGCGTTCCCACAGGTGCGTTATTATCGGTCGATAATATCGGATGCGCTGTTGCAATATGCTGAGGGGTAATTCTCGTAATTTTAAGAACGTTCACAGTCTGATCTCAATCTCAATCTATCAAAAAAACGTCTAATTTCCCTACATTTTGACAAGTTTTTGACATTTGTTTGTCGCCGAGATGACACTGCGACTAGATCTTGAACGTTTTAAATTACGGGAATACGGTCCACACACTACTGCGATAATAACGACGCAATAGAAGTAGGACGGTTGCGTTCGTCTACCTTCGATATTCCGATATAAGTTCTAAGAACATTTTGTATTAGGACTCATACGATCTTATACACACCTGCGTTAATAAAGTAGTAACGTGTGCAGGCCCGGGTCTGTAGTGTTGGTTACACGCACACGTTAGAAATATCGGGCAATAAAAACGCAGCTGCGTGGCAAGTAATCGGGGCGCATTATCGTAATAATGCATCCGATATTATCGACCGATAATAACGCGCCTGCATGTGGGGGAGAGCCTTACTGCTTGCTAACCACACACTTTCAATGAGGAAAAATGCCAGTAGCTTACACAATGGCGTGCAAGTAGGTTGTATACCATTGTCTTTATCCAATCATAAGTTATGCATTGTTCAGAGATGCAGCATACTATGATAGATAATAATGTCATGCAACCTACACACATGGGATTATGTAAGCTACTGGAAAGTAGTCTGTGTTGGAAATACAATAAACGCGGACAATAACTTACAAAACAAGGTTTATCTTTAGCCCGAGGTGTGAACCATCGAGCCATATTAGAAATTCGAACTTTATTTCGACTTAGTTAAAATTGTGATTACAAAAACTGACGTAAGCCCGAGTCAATTTTGTATTAAAAACTTTACACTCGTCAGAATAAAGTTCACAATACGATAACTAGCTCAAGGGTTTGTTTTGGACAAAATTTAGAGCTCCTTTTGTATTGAGACGGAAAAGGTTTTAATTAACGACCCTAGCAAAGCAAAAGGTTCTCCATCGATAACATACCTGACATTTCAATCCCGCACAGCTGCAGGAAGTTCTGCAACTTCTGCTGCGCGAGCCGCAGTACCGCGATACGCATCACGAGCCACGAGTACGAGTCAGGGTCCGAATGCTCCGTGTTCGCCTGTTTGCGGTGTTGCTCTTTCCTGCTGGAATATGATGTTTCTGTTAGTTTTGTGTGGAGTTAGAAATATTACATCAGGTGGTATAAGAGCTCATCATCTGCCTAGCCTTTTCCCTACTATGTTGGGGTCGGCTTCCACTTTAACCAGATGCAGCTGAATACCAGTATTTTATCTGGAGCGACTGCCTATCCTGCGATACCCCTTGGTAAGACTGGTTGTCAGATTTTGGATTACTGACGACCCGTAACGACTGTTAAAGATCAAGGCACGGAGGGGTCTTGGTACGTGAAGATGATCGCCCATTCACGAACCAAGCGCGTCAAGCGTAGCTTCACCGGATCTACCGTGCGGCTGTTATGAGCTAATAAAATAATATTAGGTGAACATGTAGGTGAAATTAACCCCATTATTCATACAATATACTGAATAAACAATATACTGAATAAACAATATACTGAATAAACAATATACTGTTAAAAGAGTATTTCCATTTTACAGAATTTACAAGTAAATGGCATGGTCATATAGTAACTACATTACTGTTCTTTTCTTTACAAAGTCTTCTATCTATAAATACACGGTGTCGTTTTGCATCCTGGTCAAATTCAAGGAGGTAACTATGCTACTGATTCTCGTCACGATTCCATAATAAAATAAGTTTTTTTCTAATTTTCTGAAATCGCATGTGTGGGACACGCATTTTAAAACGCGGCCTGTGTGAGACCACACTGTAACTGCCCTTTTACACACACATAAAAACGCGGCCGCTTATACGATACCATGACGCGATTCTGTTCTTTGAAAGTGGTGTATTCTGAAATACTGTCAAACTTAAATAACTAAAAAAACAAGTATGCATTCATTATTTACCGATCGTAATTTTATTTGATTATTTATGTCTTTCATAACAGCCACCTGAAATTTGACGAGGATGCAAAACACAGCTTGTATAAAAATCAATTGCCGCGTGTTTGTCTCGAAAATGGCTTAACCGATTGTGATGAAACTTTGGTAAGTTGTTGTGTAATCGGAGAAGGTTGCTAACAAAAAAGGCATTGCAACGCATGACGGGCGTTAGCTAGTAGTATTATGAATTGCATCGACAGTAATCAGAGTTTCATAGTCTGCGGGGTGATTGCGTAACAAACTATTAGTAGGAATGGCTTTAATTTTGACAGCTCAACAATATTCATTGCGTTATTTACGTTGTTGGGCAGACAAATTTTTCGAACATGCGAAGTAATGGATTAGCAATATCTTTCAAAATGATTCATATTGTGATTAATAGTGCTGTTTTAACTGTTCTCTAATAGTAGCACATATCAATTCAATGTTACTTGGCATTGGTGGTGTCGAAAATATCGTCATCCTCGTTTTCACTGTAATAATCTTCATCGACGTCTTCAGCGCCGGACTCCGCTGAATCGTAGTCGTAGTTCTCAGGGTCTTGCTCGGGCGTCGGCTAAAATAACATGTAAGTAATTAATTTAAACAAAATCACCAAAGTGGATGAAGCAAAAGTAGTATGTGAGGATCGTAGCAGCCGATCGATTCTGTAAAAATCTCCCCGTGAAAAGTTAGGTGAAGTGAGCTTAGAATGAGCTGTCAATAGTGTCAATCCTTAGCATTAGTTCGAATGACAGCTCACTCCACGCTCACTTCACTTAAGTTTTCACGGTGAGATGGTTACGGAATCGCACTGCAGGTGGCGTTCCGTAGTTTCTGTCTACCCCCATGGGAAGAAGCCGGAACCCAAGTAACATTTAAGCGGAAAAATATTATATTTACCAGCGCATTACCAGCTATAAGCTTAATAAATGATGTACAAGAGTGTAAACATATGTTTAGGACTGTACTAAAGTATATCTGTACAACTGTATACAGTATAGCTGATTAACGGCTGTATAGAGCCTAAATTTTTACCTTTAGCTTTTAAATAGCATTGGAAAACGCTAAAATACAGACCGCGGCGTAAAAAACTGCGTTCAGCAACTTTATACGACAATAACTGTATATTGCTCTCAAATTATACTTTTGTATAACCTACTTCTGTACAAGAGCATTAAATATTGTTATAGCCTGAATATTGGTGTAAAATTACTCTATTGTTCAGCCTTCAAGTTAAGCTTGATAATAGCTGTACAACGGAAATCTAGGATACTCTTAGCAAGCAATTCCCTTTATAATAGTGTAATACAATTCTATCTCATGTAGAAGAGTTTAGATTTACTCCTTTTTAAAGCCTTATGCGATTGGCATACATTTTTCCCTTTTTACAGTTTTTCGTATTTTAGAAGATTAAAGTTATTATTATAGTGTTGGCATACACAATTATCCAGCTTATCGATTATTTTGAAACTAGTATAGCTTAACATCAGTCTATTTATTGGATACAACTAATAACAAAACGGAGTCATAATTTTGATCATTTGCCAATTTGTTAAGTGAACAAGAGTTAAGATGGATATAAAACCATGGAAAAAACAAAAAAGAACTGGCGGAATAAAAAGAAAATTAAAAAAAGTTTATTCCCAACGTGAACTAACGGAACAAAATATAATTTTACAAGGGCACGGACAGCCAAATTCCAAGTTGGTATCACCACCATGCAATGAGTGTTCCGTAGAATCAAAATTGTTGGATCATGATGAAATAGCAAATATCTGTGCTGAAGATATGTATGTTGGGTTAGTAACATGCGGTGAAGGTTCTGTACAGGCAGAATCGGGTATAATGGAGCAAAGTATGGACAATTATAGCGAAATTGTTGAGTCTGAAAGTTCATCAGATAAAGACGAAGCAAATCTAAATTTATTGTTTCGCAATAATATATAAAAATGGGCAATTGACAAGAATATTTCTCAAAGTGCATTAAAAAAATTAATCCAAATAATAAACGGAAGATTTCCAGACTTATTACCTCAGGATCCAATACAATTTAAAGACTTTTTGCTTTCTACACAACATGAAAACAAATTCAATTCATGACCAAAGACGATAAAATAGTCAAAATAAAGTCTATCAGTGAAGATGGTGACATAATTTGTAATATTATCACAAGACTATCTGTTGTTTTTGAATTACCTGTGAAGTCATCGTTTTTTAATATATTCAAAACGAAATTAAATAACAGTCAGTGCAATGATATAGTTTTACGTGCTGGTGATATTAAATTTAAATATGTTTGTATTGAACATGGTGAGGAATCATATTTCATACCACTTTTACACACTTTGTGAGAAATAAAATTTCATTGATTTAATTAATAATTTGTTTTATTTTCTCTCTTAATTGAGGTTGGTACAATAAGATTCTAAAGTTCTTTTCATAGCATATTTAGCCACAAGGTTTTGTTTGTTCTTAAAACTGCAATATCACTTTCAAACACAAGATTTTGTTTGTTCTTAAAACTGCAATATGACAATCAAACACAAGATTTTGTTATTTTGTTTGTTCTTAAAACTAAAACTACAAGTTTATTTATGTGATATTTTTCAGGAGGCCATCTTAATAATCCCTTCTTTTCCCAGCAACTTGGCACGATGGATAGCTGAGGTTATCTTTCGATTGTCTCTACAATCTTGAATGTCATGTTGATCCTGAAAAAAGCAATATAGTAAAAACATTGAATGCAGTTTTCTTTCCTTTTAAAAATTAACTAAAGTTGCCCCTTGCCTTAGACTACAATTTTCTATAAATTACCTAGATAGTACTCTGCATCCAAGCAGGAATAAAATATTCACTTATTACAGTAGGTACTTATCATATAAAAACAATCTTTTCGAACATACTCTATTATACTCGTATACGCTTTGTTTTAAAAATAGACTTTTATTTTTAGTATTTCTACTTTTTTTAGAGCCTAATAGTTATATTATGTATTCAAAAAATTCATTAAAAACTAGAAAAAAGATAAAAATGCCATTAACAAGGATTCGGATTGTTTTATCGAAAATATTTGTTACACTTTCGATAAAACAATCCGATTCCTTGCTCACCGCCTTACGGGCCTTGGTTTGGGTCATAATGAGGTTTTCTATATTTTCAACTGAGCCCTAATTAACTGTATTAATGAATATGAATAAGACTTTAACACAGCTTCTACAGTACTTAAATACTAATGTACAGACAATGTTACTCTTTAGGCTGAGATACGTTCTTAAGTAACGACTCTGTTATGCAAAAAGCTGCATTAAGGGGTACTAGAAGAGCAAGAGCTGTATAAACTAAGGACGCCATTTTATCATAACCTATAAATTGCATTTCAATTTTACGAGATATTTTTTTGTTTGTTTTTGAAATTTCAGTACAAATTTACAAAGGATTTTAACTGTATAGTACACACAATTACGTTTACTATCAATAGAACTGTCCGGGTTACTCTTAAAACTGTTTTCAGATTTGATCACATATTTGTTGTTACAGAAAAAACGTATGTATATTCCTTATTTCGAAGGGGCGTGAGTTTTGAGCTTAAAACTAGTATACATATTCACATAAAAATATCAGTCGCAAGCATAATAACAACGATAAACAGGAAAAAGTACTTACCACTTAGTTATTAAATATTATTTTCACTTATACTTCACATAATATGGTCTCTGCCTTGGCACATAGTAAATTAAGAAATAAAATGGAGAATGAATTCAACCACGAACACAATTATAATATATTTATTCTTCTATTAAGATTTTCACAAGCCTGAGTCTGTATAAAAGAATAAAAAGGAAAATTAGAGAATGGAAGCTGTATAAAAGTATATAAATAGTAGCTTAGCCAGCCAAATAGTACAGCTATTATGCAGCTGTTATACAGATAAATCTACACTTAAAGCTGTATAATTTTGGGGCCCATTTCAGAGTTACAAGGGCTGTATAGCTTGCTATACAGTCTTTATACAGCAACGTTTAACAGCCTGTAGTAAACAAATAGTCCATAATATAGCTTTTATACAGTTTAAAATGTTACTTGGGAAGTTTATGTATGTACATAAATCATCAAAGTTTAGAGAAGAATAACCACCAAGAATTACAGAAGAAGAACTAGCTGTGACTGTAGCGTATCCAATTTTTTTTTTTACTTCAACATCTGTTTTATTTAGTGTTCTTGCTATGTTCAAGATAAAATACTTTTTTCTTCATCATTTGCCTAGGTTTTCCCAACGTTGGGGTCGGCTTCCAGTCTAACCGGATGCAGCTGAGTACCAGTATTATACAGGGAGCGATTGCCTATTAGATCTCCACAGCCCAGTTACTGGCTAATACGACACCCCTTGGTAAGACTGATTGTCAGACTTTCGGGCTTCTGACGACTCGTAACAACTCTCAAAGATCCACGAATGACAGCCGGGACCAACGGCTTAACGTTCTTTCCAAGCCACGGAGGGCGTCTTGTATGTAAAGTTGGTCACTATCCACGGATCAACCGCGGCAAGGGTAGTTTTAACCTGATCAATCGACCTGTGCGGCTGTTATTACTAAGTTTAATATTTATATTACAACACAAATGAGACAGTATCAATAACTTTTAACATTTTGATGGCGGGTATAAAATCTATGCTTTTATCCGCTAGTTCAAAGAGTATAATTCTTGTGACATTGGAATAAATCAACAGTTAATTAAATGGTAGTTACCTTGGTAAGCAGATAAGTAAGTATACTGCAGTGTGGAGGCACGAACTGTTCCCTGTAGGTAGGTCGCCCTTCCTGAATGTTCTTATGCGGTGCGGTAGGACCAAGTCCTAGGAGGCGCATGTTCAGTAAGGCGCGCTTTTCCCGCAGGGAGGACCAGACTGATGTGCCTTCAGGACGCTCTACTAACTTTGGCTGAAAGTACAGATTGTTTTATAGGTTGTGTAAAATACATTTTCGGAGGTAGTCTTGATTGGTGGGTAATAATAATAATATCCCTGGACATTTCACACAGCGCCATCTAGTCCCAAGCTAAGCAACCTAATGCTTGTGTTATGGTAACAAGATGGCTGATAAACTACTCATATAATTTTTTTTTTTTTTTTAAATACATACATATTATAGATAGAAAAACACCCAGACTCAGAACAAATTGTAGGACTTACAAATATTTGTTCTGTGCGGGAATCGAACCCGCGACACGCAGCGCAGCAGTCCGATCGCTCAGCCACTGCGCTAACCGTGTTGTCAACCGGGTAATAGCCGAGACGTAGTTAAAGATGGTAGTCAAGAGGTTGTCGTCTGTGTCTTTTTCCTCAGTCGGATAGAAAACGCCGACCTCCATAGCTATTCACAACCACTCGTTACGCTTCCGTACCGTCGAACATCAATCAATGTTATCGTAGGAAACCTCTAAACGCTGTTCACAAGTCAAAAACCTGAAAATTTTGTTAGTTTAAGGGCTGACTTTTCCATCGGCAGATAACTTTTATTCGAGGAATAGAATTGACGTTTGACAGTTTTTGTATGAAATAACTGTCAAAATTTCAAAATTATTCCTCGAAATAATTTATCAGATGTTTGAAAAATCAGCCCTAAATCAAATAGACGACCGTTATTCCTCCGACAGCTGTTTGCTGTCGGGGGCAAGGCAAATCAGCACCCTAATTGCGTAACACACAATCAATCGTAATCTGAATCATTTTGAAGCAAATTCCATCCATTGATTCATAAGTTCGAAAAATACAATGAATGTTTTTGAACTGTCAAAATGAAACCGATTCCGAATAATTGTGTGTTACGCAATTAGGGTGGAGGTTATCTGAAAGTGTCAATTTCGATACGATAGTTTGTCGGATGGTCGTGAATAGCTATGCAGATTTAATTTCAAAACATAATTTATTTTTAACTTGTAAGTATTTTTTGGAACCAATTTCCAGTAATTAATATAATTTATCAGCATTATCAATTAAATTTTATTTGCTGGCAAATAGTATTCCGAGCAATATCGTAAAGACTGCGTAGTTGGTATGGCTACTGACCTGCAAGGACGGCGCCGGGGCAGTAGTGAGCAGCCTGCGCACGCCGCCCCCGAACAGCGTGGCGTGGTGCGGCGCGGCGGGCGCGTGCGCGCACAGGCGGTACAGCAGGTGCGCGTCGCGCGCCGCCGCCGCCCAGCCCAGCAGCGCCAGGTGCACGGCGCAGAACGCCTCGGCCAGCAGCACGGGCAGGCGCGGCGAGTCCTCCTCCTCGGCGGCGCGCAGCGCGAGGCCGCGCAGGGCCGACACGCCTGGCGACCACACAAATGTTACCATGCCAGCCCACATATTATTCATTTGGCTAAGGTGACACTAACACTATTTTATGTTGATTATGCTACCGAACAAATCAACCGGTTCGGGATCAGGATCCGAACCAGTTATTAGAAATAAGAAAACGACAACGTCGATGTTATTTTTGTACATGGAGATACATAGACTAAATCTATGCCATTCTAGCTTATGTCTGCGGCATCGCCGACGTAATTTGGAATGCTATCACGCAATTAAAATGTTATTCGCATTACGTAATAGTCAGCCTTTGTAAGTACTACTGTAAAATATGTGTGTTTAGTTATACGTAATATTTAGCCATAAATGTATTGTTCATTGATGGAAAAGCACATACGAGATAAAATATAAAATTTTATGTGGAAACTACATAATATGCCAATAGGTAAACTGCTCTGCAGTTTGGCAAAAGTAAAATTTGTTTGTAAAACTTAGGATGTCACCACGAATAAACGCTTTTTCATTATTTTTTTTTTTATAAATGTTTTTTTTAGTCTGTGGAAATATAACGAAAACGTTCATACCTGGCCATTTGTTCGGAGGAGTTGTGACAGTGAGCTCCTCAGTGGAATAACGCCTGTGCCGTGTGAGGATCTGACTGGTACCAGGAGCTTCAGCTATGGTACTGTCAAACAAAATACACGCAATAAATACTTGAACACTGTCAGCCGTATCAATATACTATGCAGCCCAAAACCGATAAAATCTTTTGTCCAAATCTATGAAATGCACCTTTGTTTCTCTCACCTCTATGTGCGACCACAAACAACAGAGGAGCAATTCTCATAATTTTAAAAAACGTTCACAGTCTCAATCTGTCAAAAATACCTCTAATTTTTGACATTTGTTTGTCGCCGAGATGAGACAACGACTAGATTTTGAACGTTTTAAGTTACGAGAATAAAATTGACCGACTGATTTCACCCGGAAATGATTCAAACAATGCTCGAGTTTTATTCAAACCTATGCTCGTAGTCATTCTATTAACATATTAATAACTTACTGGTCGTGATGATGTGCGTGCTTCAAGCTGAACGTGTCCGAATCACACAGACTCTGGTAGATGCAAGCGGATAAGGCGACTGATAACTGTCTCAGTGTGTGCAGTATCCTGGTCGCAGACCCGCCAGGGATGCCCAGTTCACCGATAGTGCCCAACATGTCGTGGGCTACGGACTGGAAATAAAAAAGTTTTTGAAATGCGAAATCATTCAGAAATGTAGGTAAATATTCATGAACGCAAGCCGCTTAAAACTGGCGACAGGATACTGCGCTAAAATCACAAGGACGCAATATTTGGCTCGTTATTATTTATTTTATACTTATTGCATAAAAATAGTTTAACAGAGGCAAACTTGATTCTATGGGTGTTCTCTTCCCGTATACCTTAGGCTTATGGGTTATTTATTTCTATATACTTTATTGTACACCACAAAAATACATTGCAAAAAATAAATCGAACACTACAAAAATACAAAGGGCGGTCTTATTGCTTTCTGCGATCTCTTCCAGGCAACCTTGGAATGGACAGTGATTTGCCTGGACATAAAATGGGTTGTCTTTCTATATTCAATTTGTCATTGGGAGATACAGGCATTATGCACACTCAAACTTGATATACTGCGGGAAATTGAATAGCAATGCTATTCATTTTGACAATTCGACCACAATCATTGCATTATGTTGTCGAGTAGATTAATTTTTCAAATAATTGGGGTGCTGGAATTACAACTCATGTATAGTCGGCACTTCGATGGTTTACAGAATCTAAGGAGAAACTAAGAAAACTCACCTGTAAATGTCTAACAGGATCAGCCACAACAGTGTTGTTGGTCGCAACAGCAGCTGCCAACAACGGCAGCGTGGTGGGGAATGGTAGCGGTGACAGTAACTGCTGATGCTGCTTGTCTTGTCCCAACTCCTGCAGTAGCAGCACCAGCTCCATGCGCACCGAGGCCAGCCCGCCGCCGCCCGCGCCGTGTAGGGAACAATACGATAGTAATGTTCGGAGGAGAGTCTCATTCGCTGTGAGGGAGCGGAAATTGTTTAATATATCTATATGTATCTATGTCTTAGGATAAGTTATCGAGAGAAGCTCATGACAGACATGAGACAGTGAACACATTAGTGCTTTTTAGCGCGAGTAACTTGTTAAGATACACTAGTCGTTCTATTTGTGCTATATTTTAAAATGAAGAACGACGAAGATGGACTGCCATTAGCTGGCGCGGCTACTGGGCGGGGACGGGTGCAGTTGCCCCCCTGCCCTGGGATTCGACCTTACTGAGTCTAAAACTCTAAATTAGACATAAACATAGTTTTGTAACCTGTATTTTTACTTTGTGTACAGTATATTACTTAAGATACAGGTAATTAGTAGTTATCTTCGAAAAAAAGGCTATCGAGGCTTGGGAAATCCACCCCCCTTCCTCAGAGAGAAATATTTGCCCCCTCCTTGAGCGAAAACCTAGATCATTTGCATACAAACACAAATGACGTTGTCTTGTTTCCTGCCCTAATTATTGGACTGATTAAATTAGACAAATAATTTTATTCCAAGAGAAAGTGTATCAGAAGTAAATGTTATCTGAACTTAATTTTTTTAAATCCTTTCTGGGAGTTCTACAAAAGGAATAAACAACTAAACTATACACGACTCATATTAACTGCACTCACCCTTTAGCCACTTCTTTCTATTAAGCGCTCGCTGCACTTTAGCTTCAAAGTCCGCCTTCTCCCTAACAAGCAGCTGATGTAAGGTAGGCCTATCAGGCAGCGGTGGCAGCTCGGGCTCCGAGCACAGTAGGGCTCCACCCCCGCCGCTGCCACCAGTCGCAAGGTACCCACATAGACGTCGCAGGGCTTCCACCTCGCGTTCTAGCCAGATGTACAGCTGGTACCGGAGGTGACCACCTAAAGAATAAAATGTTACGAGATAGAAGTGATGTTATAAACGTTTCTGATGAGATTTAGCGAGAATTTCGTTTTGATGTTATACTTAGGCATTAGAAAATATCTTCTTTGAAGCGTCTAGCTTTTCGTTACTGTGATTTCGATTATTTATTTTGGCGCAACAACAAAAGATAATTGAAAAACGCACCGCATTGGTCAATTAAAAATCTCGTCGTACTGAAAACACGATATGAAATATTTTTCAGAAATTCTCTTCTTGATGACAAAAACGAAATGTGAAAAAAAAAAGAAGTGTGAACTAGTACTCACTTTCGTTACATAACGAACTCTTATTCAAAATTCCACGCATTTATACCCAGCGGTTTAGGCAGTGTTGACTGTCAGTGAATGAATGAATTTTAGATTTTTATTAAATAGATTTATTTACAAGACCATAATCGTATCGAAAACATAGATTCACTTACCATCAACTTCAAACCCAGTAGCCAATGTACTGAGTTCCTCCATCAATATCTTAAGACAAGCCACAAACTTCAACTGTTGCGCCATGATGTCGACAGAGGGCGCTTCTTCTCCGTCCTTTACTTTCTCAGCGTTTCCGTTTACTGCTGGTTCTTCTTTTTCTTCTTTTTTGTCCATTTTCATCTCTAACGGTGGAGTGGATGCTCCAGATTCGTCCGATCTATGTTAGAAATGATAAAATTAGTATTGCTATCATCTAACTAAAATCTATAGCTGTAATTCACGATGTTTCAAAAATCGAAATTCATTTATTCAAATTAGGCTGAGAATCAGCACTTTTCGAACGTCAAAATTACAAAAAATAGTCCCCCAAAAACGCCCGCCCTTCACCACTTCCTAGTGCTATCGCTGGGAAGAAGAAGTGGCGCAACAAACTCCCCAGCAGCACAGCTGTCTGTTCAGTTAGAAAATAGTTGATTGTATACAATACTAGGAACCTATGTTCATAATTAACATTACAAGACCAGAACATAAAAATTAAATTATTTGCCATATGTCAGCTAGCCACGCCAATATACCAACAAATAAATAAAAACTATACGTACTCAAGTTAAAAAATAATTAATTAAAATTAAAATGTTAATAAAAGCTTACTACCCAAATAAAAGCCCCCAGGCATAAAGGGCGTGACAGCTTACATATTTATGCGTTTACTTGGATAGATTTCTGTAGCCTGCAAAAACTGACTATCAAACTAACCGATAGTAAACAGTTTAAGGCTGATTTTTCAATCGTCTTGATAACTTTATTCGAGGAATAATTTTGAAATTTTCACAGTTATTTCATACAAAAACTGTCAAACGTAAACGTTTTTCCTCGAATAAAAGTTATCTGGCGATGGAAAAATCCGCCCTTAAATGATTCAAGTAAAAAAATAAAATTTAAATATTTTTTAATAAGGTACAGTCACGAGCACCGATATGTCAACACTTGGCAACTTTCAATAGCGATTATTTCGTGAAATAACGAATGCAACGTTGAAATACGACACATTACATAAACCTATGGGTTCGAAAATGCTATGTTCGTAAAAACATAAAATTTCATCTATACTTATAATAAATCTGTAGAAGTGAAAATTCTGTACATTGAAAATATCAAAAAAATAAATGGCAGGGGGTGTTACTAGACCGACACCGAACCCAAAAATGTGATTAAAAAAATTTTTGTCTGTCTGTTTGTCTGTCGGTCTGTCTGTCTGTCTGTCTGTCTGTCTGTTTGTTCGGGCATCACGCAAAAACTACCGGTTCGATTACGATGAAACTTGGTATAATTATTCTTTAACATCCTGGGCACCGCACTGGGTACTTTTTATCCCGGAAAAGTATATACCTACAATAAAAAACAAACTTAATTTTGCGGTTCGATCCCTAGACCCGATACTGCAAAAACCGCAAATAATAAGTTTGTCGTAGGTTAAGTCACCCGCAATGGAGTTCATTTTTATTCCTTTTAGTTTTTAGAGTTATTTAGGTTTATTTTTATATAAGTCGTAGGTATAGATTTTAATTGTAAAGTATAGGTAGTATATTTGATAGTGCACGTAGTGACCGTAGGTTATTTTATAATACTGTTAGGTAGGATTAGTCATTCGTATAGATATTAGTTTTTAGGGATTTTGCTTATTTATTGAGTTTAGATTAGTTATCATCAGAAATAGGTTTATTTAGGTAGGTAGGTATTTAATTTTCTGTTATTGAGTTATTTTTTTTAAATTAGGTAGGTACTTTTTTTTTTTTGAGGATGGGAAATCATCAAATGACTCCTCCCGCTCTGGGTGGAGCAGAGGGAGTGTCAGACTCCAAACCCACCCGTGTTCCTTCCTTAGCCCTTTATGTTCCAGGGCAGTGGTAAACCTTTCGGATGATCCCGCTACCCTGGCAGGATTAGGTAGGTACTTAGGTAAAGATATCATATAGGTACCCTCTTAATCACCACTAATAATAATGAGACACAATTGGTTTTCTATTGTAATTAGCCACAAAGGGCCCGCGAGATAGATGGCATTCTGGGGAAACACATACATTTTATCCTGTTAGCACGTTCCCGTGGGATAATTTCCGACATCCACGCGGGCGAAGCCGCGGGCAAAAGCTAGTTAAAAAATAAAGGAGTAAATCGCTTTTGAATAAAGCCGAGTGTATACATACTTTTGCTCGTGACTGTACATAAAGGCTTTGTAGTACAACCTAAAAAGTATACATTATTAATTGGTAATAACATGGTGTAGGAACAACAAATTGTTGGGTGAATCGTTGCTCTCCTAGCTAGATTACTGAGTAATCTGTATTTAGAATAATCGTGCAAAGATATTGTGCTCTTGAGTGAAGTCCGCAAATGTAACGTAGGACGTTTTCATTTTTTCTTTGCAAGTTAGTTAATATTAGATGGATTAATGCTATTAACTTTGATTATAACTAAAATGCAGTTTTATTTTCCTCCAAAATCGAAGTTCTTTGACCACTTTGCTTTACTACCCATAGTTTTGGATTTTACCCTGAAGTCTCATTCGTAAAATCACCATGTTTTTATAAACGAAACTGATTTAAATCAGCATAAGACTGATTTTTAAGCTTCTCTGCCATTCAAAATTTCGTTTGTACTGTTATTTTCTACTAACTTTGGTATGCAAATGAGGCACGCTTGTTATCGTAAACCTATTTTATTTAGCCTACTCTTAACCAATATCTAAACTCGCAAACCTACCCATATTTTTAATACATACCAAACACATACATACACAACTACACACATACATACATTACAACATCACTAATCCGAACACACATATTAACAGTGCCAATACACAAGCACCCTCTCACACTCCCTCACACACACCTACATCATTGATCACCATGAACATCACACTACCTGCGCACTCAGTTAAATTAACCTTGTACTGTATAACTTACTTTTATTTAAATTTACCTATTTGTGTTTAGTTCCAACTACTTGAGAACGCTGTAAGAATCTAGTAATTATGTAAACTGGAAGGGAACTGTCTCCTGAGATACGGGCTTACAACCTAGTTCAGGAGGCAGTGCGCTTATGTAACTGTGTACTTACTTTGTTTTCAATAAAGCATTATTATTATTATTATACTGTAGTTACAATTAGACTCACCCCTTATCATCTTCATCGTCCCAGCTAAGGACCAGTTCCTCATTTTTGATCGATGTGACAGGTGCGCCCCAGTCCACTTCTACAGCCGTTGCGCCCCAATCCACGTTAGTCGGTTCTTCATCTGTGCATAAATGGATTAGCTAAGAACTTAGAACCATTTGGAGGAAATATTTGTGGACCTGAGCTTACCTTGAGTCGCCAATAAATGAGAGGTCCATAAATATTTCTATTGTGTACTGCCATGCATTTTATTTCAAGAGTCAGCAAAGAGTATGAGATAAATCAGAAAGAATTCGTTTGCTTTTTATTTCAAAGTTCTGTTTTTTTTTGTGTTTTGGATTCAGAATAAGAACTATACAGACTGCCAGGGACATCGACGCACAAACTGTAATCAATGACTCAGCACATGATTGTAGAATCCCTAGAGTAGAAATATTTGTTATGTATAAAAAAAACAGGTATTTCATAGAAAAATGCAATACCTACGCGGTCGAAATGTATGGAACAGCAATGTCTTTTAATAACAGACGAAAAATGTTGTACCAGAATCATTTATTGAATACATAGTAATAGGTTGCGCGTCAATGTCCCTCCCACCCTGTATACAAACTTTATAAAAGTCAGTTCACACCGAGACGCGACGCGATGCTGCACACACTTACAATAGAATTTTTTCTACTACACATTTCAGTGAGAGCGCCAAAACCAAATGCGATCCTGTTGAAGTACGCCACGAGGTGTCAGACTGCGCAATTTGTCGGTCACGAGTATAGAGTACCCCTAGCAGCAGCGGGTGAACTAACCCAAAACCTTCTTTAAAACAGGAAAAGATAAACAAAACAAGCAACAAAAACCACAAAACAAAACATAAATCAGTGGACGTACAAACGGACGTGAACGTTGCGTACTTTTGGCTGTATTATCCGCGAATTGTCCGGAGTGGATGATCGCGTCGTCGACGGACAGCGCGGCCACGGGCGCGCGCGGCCGCTCGTCGCGCACGCGCGCCGGCAGCTTGGACAGCACCTCCAGCGCCAGCGCGGGGCAGCCGGCCTTGAAGTGCCCGTGCGCCGTCTGGAAGTACAGGCGGCGCTCCAGGCGCGTGATGCCTTCTTCTGGCTCGTGTTGGAGGAGGGCTAGTGTTCCGCCCTGTGAACAAAATTAAATTATTATATAGCTAAATGGAAAACATTATGATTTTTACAATCGATGTATATTATTAACCGACTTCTGTTACATAAGGCCATTAACAAGTTGACCATATAGTCTAATGAAAGTGTAAACAAGGGTTTGTTTACACTTCATACGTATCAACTTGCCAATGTTCAGGTTAAATTCTTACGCAATCACCCACTAAAGGGATTTAGTATCACATTTATCTGAATTTATAACAAGTTTCAAGTTTAAATCTCACCACTTTTTCTAACAATTATTGGTTAACAGATTATTGAATTGTAGTTGAAAAATTATCGACGAGAATTTTAATGAGTTTATACTAACTTAAATTATAAAAATCGTTTTTAAAATATTCGAATTATCAAATCAAAGCACTCAATTTGCACTACAAATTGACATCCACAGGTAAGTTTGAACCGACCCTAGAATTAAACGCACACCATTACCCGTAAGCCAGAAACTATCATCGCTTGCTCCAAAATTCTGGGATTGATTGACCCTCATGTGATATAATAATAATAATGCAGGTCATCATAATTTTTGTGTAGTCACTATGATAATGAATATTACTGCCTTCAGCCGGTCGATTCTATAAAAATCTCACCGTGAAAACTCAAGTGAAGTGAGCTTGATGTGAGTTGTCAGTAGTGTCAATCCCTAGCATTATTTGGAATGACAGCTCACTCCACGCTCACTTCACCTAAGTTTTCACGGTGAGATGGTTACAGAATCGCACTGCTGGAGTCAGGAGTTATGGTAACTTGAAATCGAGAAAAAATACTAACCTGACTAGGCATGTTATGTCTCTTCAATCTAGGATGCGTGCGCAGATACACGTAGAAGTTGAACACGCTCGGCATGGGCTCATTATCTTTCGCCGCGTGCAATCTTCCTGCGTTGCTTAGCAACGTGTCAAGCGCGTCTCCAAAGCGTTTCAGTTCCCATAGTGCCATGGAACGGACGAACGGGTCTGGGTGAGCGCTTTCCAAGTCTAGTTCACCGTCTTCAGTTTCACCGCTGTGAAGGTAAATGGTGAAATGAGTAGTGTTGTTTAGTAGGTGGCGTTGGAGTTATATAAAAATAGTATTGAATAATGTCCGGTTCACATTATTCCAGTAGCATTCCAGTCCAGCGATCGAAATCAGCGCTGCTTTTTTATTCCAGCTCGCCGGTTTTAGCGCCACTGAAATAGTGTAGACCAATCCAGTGCTGGATTAAACATAGAACAGTGAATAAGCATTGTAGTTTTTTGTCTGACTGACTGGAATAATGTATACTATGATCCAGTCTTGCACTGGACTGGAATAATGTGAACTGGGTATTAGTTGCTTCACTCGATATAGCTCAGCCTGTACGGAATTTGAAAAAACCGAATGCTCAGCAGTATGGAGTTTATAACCATGGAGTATTTAAACGTGCCTTGCGATACCAAAGATTTTCGAGAACTACCATTAAAGTTTCCATCTGTGGAATTTGTCGGAATCATGACACATTATGATGAGCCCAAACGAATGGCCTATGTTCAGTAGTCGACGCTTAATTGACCACTTACCCCAAAACTTGATCCATTATTAACTTCTTCAAGCTGGTCGGCAGTGGGTTGTCAGCTTCGTATAACCGCGCCACAATCATAGCCAGTTGTAAGTCTCCAAGACGTGTGATAAGCACCTACAAGGAATGATGCATTCGAAATAAGATTTCTTGCGTAAGTTAATAATTTGTTGATATTTTACCGTACATAACAAAGTATATGTGACCGAGAAAATATTTGTGACGTACCAAGCCGTTAATACACACATCGAGTTTTAGAAACAGTTCCTCTTTTAAGATCGTGTGGTAGCATCTACATCGCCACATGCGAACTACGTGTCATACTGACGTCACACAAAAAACTTGCATCGCGCAAGCAGAGTTTAGGGCGCAATTAGCACATATTCCCGACATCAATCGTCGGACAGTAGCCCACCAGACCCAACACCCGTCTGGTCGGAGTATCCTCCCCTTTTTGATGGAGCATGAGTGAACTATACACCCTGTGACTCATACCTCTACAAGCGTAATCTCTGTCTAAAGCGCTATGTCACATTAACGCCGCAGCCGTGGGAACATTTTGTGTAAGGTGATACTTAAATTTTTCTTAAAAAAGAAATTGTTATCGATAACGTACCTCTAAAGCATCCTTGATAGCCCCTCCGAGCAAGAAGAAGGCGGCCGCGTGCTCAAATCGTTGTCTGCCGAGCAGAACGAACGCGTTCTTCAACGCAGCCTTACGCCAACGATCTTCCGTGAAGTCGTTTGAGAAGAACTAAACAGAGAACCACAACTTGAAAATAAGGAAGTAAAGTTTTCACTAGTAAAATAATCGGCATTTTTATTTACCTATGTAATATTTTTTTTTAGATTGATGATGAAGGGACTCCATTCAATTTCTAACAGACTTCAAAAAGTAGTTCAAATTATTTGAACGAAAATGCTTATACAGACACTGAAACTGGCCTTAAGTCTTTGTAAGGTAGCCAATAAGAAATACGTAATAGTTTGCCATTCACGGGTACCTTCAAAATGTTCAAATTCAAAGCATTTATTTCAACAAAATCAATTACAAGTATTTGTGTTAGTCAGAAAGTCAAAGCTACTCGTAGTTTCTTAGTAAGGTAGTACTTACACTAGTCATCTTATCATCCCTACAGGAGCGGAACAGTCCCCACAGCAGCATCTTCTTCTTCATGGCGAGGTACAGCAGCGCCGCGTCCATGGGATCTTGTTTCTGCATGTAGGAGGCTCGGGCTAGCTTCTCCATGCAAGTGCGGAGCAACTCGCCACGGACCCACCAGCCGACACCTGCATTTAAAGAAGGTGGCATATAAGATATCATGAACGTGTTATTTCTATCAAGATCATGTCGCGTAAAAAGCTTCCACGCGCGAGTTTAAGAATTTAATAAGCATAATCAGCCTATATTGTTTCCACTGCTGGGACACAGACCTCCTCTCAGTGAGAGGGAGTGGGCCGTAATCCACCATGCGGGCCCAGTGCGGGTTGGTAGATGTCACATGTCTTCGAATATTAGGTTGAAATAATTTACACAAAGTAAAGCGCTTGACTGGGTTCGAACCTACGACCTACAACCCGTAAGTCTAGTAATAAAAAAAAAATAAAAAAAAAAGTCGCGGCCGATTAAAAACATAGAATTTTTTTACTTATACTTGATCTTTGCTTAACGCCTTTGAAGCAAGTTTTTTTTCCTATGGATTTGTTTTTATACCTTGATACACTTGACATAAGAAATAATCAAGGCTTGGAAAAATAATAAAATCAAAAGACTTATTATCAGTATTGATAAAACTGTTCTGCGATAAGACAAGTAAAGAACTTACCAAGTTCTCTCATAGTAGACCACTTCGGCGTTCCCTTAGTATACCCGGGTATCAACGCGAGCAGTTGCTCGTGCGTCTCTGAATGGAAGGCCCACACTAGGTTGCAGGTACCCACGCCTGTGCGTTGAAGGGTCGCGCGCTGTGCGAGGGGTAGGCAGCGGAGAAGGTAGCCGTAGTGCTTCATGGCTAGGAGGAAGCGAAGGCCGCAGTCGTCGAGGGAGTCTGGAGAACATATTGGAATTCGTAAATTTTGGATATTTTTTATGAAATAGAAATTTACATTTCAACTTTTTTTTTATAAACGTACCATACTTACATATGCATTTAATGAAAAGCTGTTAATTTGTTTCAATTTTATTTATTTGTATAGACAAACAAACAAATAAATAAAATTGAAGTGACTGTCTGATCCAACAACAACAATATTTGTCAATATAAACTCACCTGGCAATATCTCCTGTCCCTGCGCCTGTGATACATCAACGCGCGCGCTTGTCGCGAGTCGCTCAGCGAAGTCGGCATCACACGTAGACACGGTATCTGCTAACGCTAGCAAGTGCATCTGGTCTAGAGAACTGAGGCCCGGCAAGTGTGTGTGGGTCAGTAGACGGGAGAGGATGCGACCTGCGGAAAATAAATGTGTAGGTGTCTTAAGCTGATGTCTGTAAACTTTAAAAAAAAAATATATATATGTAAAACGTTGAAATCGAAAAGCCGTCATTAAACTTTTATGATAGTGATGTTTCTGATCATTTGCTAGTTGTTGTCAAAAATTACAGCAGGTAATTCAGCTCATTCGTCTTAGCATTATACTGAGCGATGGCCGTTTTGCCGTTTTTGTAGATGTGACGCATATTTTTCCCAAACTTATTCTTTTTTTGTGTTCATCGTCGTCATGGTTACCGCAAATAAACGAATGTTCTTTTCTTACTATTAAATTACTTGAAAAGAAATTATAGAGGTCTTATAGAAAACCAGTTAACCGACTGTTTTGTCATACTTAAAGACTTAAAAACCTAGATCGCAAGAAAGAAAGAAGAATATGCAAGGAACATTATATGGTAATACAAGAAACAAACAAACTCAAGAATGAACAAAATTAAGTAAGGTATTTGGGCATAATGTACGCACGAAGACATCAAGCTACACATTTTCAGTTTTAGCAGAAGGCCAATTCTCGTAATGTAAAACGTTCAAAATCTAGTCGCAGTCTCATCTCAGCAACTAACAAATGTCAAAAACTTGTCAAAATGTAGGGAAATTAAAAGTATTTTTTTGACAGATTGAGACTGAGATCAGAAGGCCAATTCTCGTAATTTAAAACGTTCAAAATCTAGTCGCAGTCTCATCTCGGTGACAAACAAATGTCAAAAACTTGTCAAAATGTAGGGAAATTAGAAGTATTTTTTGACATATTGAGACTGAGATCAGACTGTGAACGTTCTTAAAATTACGAGAATTGCCCCTCAGACTGTGAACGGTCTTAAAATTACGAGAATTTCCCCTCTGACCTTTCGAAAAGCCTAAACAATGGCTTTTCGTAGAAGTCAGTTTATACTAGAAATGTATAACTTGATATGTCATCGTGCGGACTTCAGCACCCCTTATATCGCATTTTACCTTGTCTTAGCCCAAAGTGTGATAAAGGTTGTCGTTCAGGCATTGAGGGACGTCTGTCAACTACCTCCTCTTTTTCACCCAACAATAAGGCGTCAAGGTCTTCTTCTGTATCCTGTATTGTTCCTTCGAATAATTCGTTATAGTCCTGCGAAATTAAAAACGAGGTTTTAATAGAAATATAATGCCATCAGAATCTCTCCATTTTTTTGGAACGAAGTTCCTTATCGCGCGTTGTGAAAGGGGGCTAGACGGGAAAAATGAAGACCAAAAGTTGGAACGACACTTTTTGCTATAGTTGTAAGCCGTGCGGCGTGCGCGTGTTTCTCTCTCTCTCTCTCTCTTATAGAAAGCAAGCCAGTTATACTTCGTTCCATCCGGGTGTCCTTTGACACCTCTCAAGTTTTTTTGTTCACACTCAGGCCCTATATGAAAGCTCAAAGTAGTATACATATAAAGCGGTGGTGGACAGAGCTATGCTCAGAGTTTATCTGCATGGTCAAATCAGGATCTCCAATAAGGGAAATTCGCAGGAAAGCCACTGTAACTGATCCTGGTGTGCGCTGGATGTGGGCAGGACCGGTCGTTATGGTTAGCTTCGGAGGTCTATAAAGGCCAGCACTAGCTGTATTTCGGTTAAAATTATGTGGAAGAATTAGCTTCCTTACCTTAGCTTCTTGAATAGTGGATGGATGATGCGGGGACTCCTTGTCAGCGACGAGCATGGTCCATAATGGCAGCGGTGGCACCGACGTAATTTCTGCGTAGTCTAACTGGACGTCCTCTGTTATCTGTATTAGTTTATAGCGTTACATTGGTCAAATCTAAATGGATTAGAAGTTTGAAATATTTTTGTTAACAATTACAAACTATTTTAAAATTAAAATAATATTTTATTACAACTCCTGATTCACTTGCACCACAAATCACTAAATACTTTTAGCACTTAAAATATTATTTAAAACATTATTCTGCCTCTATTATCGTCAAACTATTGGCAGGAACAAAATAATGTTTTAAATTCGTTTAGCGCTAATCGTATATAGTGTTATGCAAGCCCGCCTTAAAAGTACTTGTGGAAAATTCAAGGAGTTTTCGATAAGTTAAACGTGATAGATGTTATTTTTTCTTGTTGACATAAACATGGATCCCCATAAGGCTTCGCGTAGATGTCTTGATCGGCACAGCAGCGCCCGGCGGTGTATATAACTTATATTATGCGATCAGAACGACCACTAATCCATTAAACTCAACCACCACTGACTCAATTAACCCAATTTTCAAAATCTGCACAAAGAACATAAAACTTACAATATAATACAGTGTCTTCAGCGCGTGTACATAAAAGCTAAAGTTACCTGTGCAACGCCATCTAGCGGAGAAGCGGCGCCGGCGGCGAACGACACGGAGAGCGTGCGTGAGCGCGACCAGCCGCGCTGCAACACACGTGCGTCATGCAACAGCGGCGAGACAAATAATCGCAGGTGTACAATGAACAGTGGCGAAGGGTTTGTAACAGATTCTCTTCTTTTTAAAGTATTAAAGGACATTAGGTCAAAAATGTTTCGGGCTTAGTGCAAATGTAACGAGACCTATGCCACTAAATAGTCTATTAGACGAGAAGAAGCTTTTACTAAGACGCCCATAACAAACCTCTCATTTCTCTCTTCGTGGTTTCAAGATAAATCTATTAATACCTCATTTTTTTAAATCAATCAATCGATTTATGGTACTTATGATATATGATGCTTCTGGCTCTTGTGATACAGGACCTTCTAGTACAAGAGCAAGCGCTACACTGATGTTTGTCTTTAAATGAAAATAAATAAATTATTAAATATATGCTAAAATAATGCATAATCATTTTCATTTAGTTATTACTGACACATATTTTAATGGTGTCTTTGTACAAATTACTCCTTATACAATAGAGTATTCAGTTACTTAGGTCTCTTTGGTGGTGGTCGTTTGGTACACTATTGCCCATTGTCTTGTAATAAGACCAAAGAAACGATGGATGGACTGTATGAGAGATGAAATTATGGCTAGATAAGGGGTGATTACTGAGACGAGAATTAGAGATGTATGGGAGAAGACATGCTGCGCCAACCGCAAATAAATTGGAATAAGGACAGGAGAAGATGATGACTAGGAGAAGTGGAAAGAGGGAAGGGAGCCCTTGCCCTGCAGTGGACAGCAAAGGTTTATAATAATGTTTGTCTTCTTTTTCCAAATATGGCAATTACTGATGTCTTTCTGTTGGAGTTTTCGTTTGGCCCTTCGCCACTGACAGTGAAATATTATGTCTTCAATCATGTGGGTTTTTACTAAGGCGATTTCTTATGGACGATTAATCGCAAGTGTATGGCTATGATGGCAACTTTCCTAGTGGGGTTTATTCATGCCTCTACATTTCTTTGTACTTCATATTATTTAAGCTATTCAAATAGATGAGATTACGAGTTTATAGTGGAAATGTGTCACATATTTTGGTACTACATAAGTTTCAAAACAATTAAGTTCGAAATACTTTCTAAGGTTTTCAACTATATTATTATTTATTGGTTAATAATTTAAGTGTTTAATTTCAAAAATATTATTCAAAACACCAGACAAAACACACACTGAAAATAATAGTAGTTTAGTGATTTATTTAATCACAGTTTAGATTTCAAAAACAGTTTGTTAATATGATTAAAATTTCAACCCTTTTAAATATTTGTTAAGCAAGCGACACAGGACATCGCAATATTACATCAAAACACAACATGTTACAATATTAATTACTTAAGTATCAAAAAAAAAAAAAACATGTAAATATTATTAACAGTTCGGGGGTATTAAGCTAATGTGAGCTTTATTTTTAAGACATACAGCACATATTCAAGTGGATATTAGTTCGTTCAGTGTATTTTATGCGCACACAATACATTGCAGCGTTTATTTTGTGTTACAATTATTATGCATAATATTCAGTGTTGGTTAGTTTGGCATGGCAACATTACGATGCCATTTTAGTTACCTTTTCAATCAAAGAATGCTACATTAAAATGAGTGCAAACGAGCATAGATGATGGATTAGATTTTAGAAGTAATAATAAAAGGCCATACCTGTCTGGATAAACTATCTTCGTCACCTTGAGAACTGCGTCCAGTGTAAGTTCCACCGATACATCTGGTAGTATCAAAATATTAAGTTAAATACATAACAATCGATCAATCAAGTTAAGCTACGCTTGTCGCGGTGGGTTCGTGGATGGGTGATTATCTTTATACGTGCTTTCCGAGACCCCTCCGTGTATCGGAAAGCAGCAGTTCAGCCGTTGGTCCTGGCTGTCATTCGTGGATCTTTAACAGTCGTTACGTCGTCTGACTGCCCTGTTGGTCTCGTGGTCGCAAGCGCGACTGCTGAGCGCGGGGTCCTGGGTTCGATTCCCGGGTCGGGCAAAATGGTTATTGGGTTTTTGCATTAGGAATGTGTCAGTAACAGCCCGAAGTTGGTAGCGTGAAGCCCCCGTGCCTCGGATAGCACGTAAAGTCGTTGGTCCTGCGCCTGATCTCTCCCCGGTCGTGTCGGATTGCCGTCCCATTGGACTATGAGAGTACAGGAACAGAGAGTGCACCTGAGTTTACGCACACACTTGTGCACTATAATATCTCCTGCGTACCTGGCTAATCTCAGTTGGGATTGACCACCGTGACCGAAATCGGTTGGGAGGAGGAAATGTAAAATACTGGGGGCCTAATCCGAAGTGCAAAGTGCGAATGTTCGGATCGGACCGACACATGGCCGAACCGAATATTATTGAAAAATGGGAAAAAAGTTCGGATCGGCTCAGTTGGGTCGGGACCATAGTCAATATTCGAAAGAGTGTAGGAGTGTAGGATTGGAACCGACCGAACCAAATAGTAACTTCGTAGCAGGAAACGGCCGAACATTCGGCCGATACTACTTCAGAGTAGACCCCCTGGTATTCAGCTGCATCTAGTTAGACTGGAAGCCGACCCCAACATAGTTGGGAAAAGGCTAGGCTGATGATGACATTTTGTTGTATTCTTGGTAAATGTCGTTTAAAACTGGGTCCGAACCGGGTCATGGAAAACCAATATGTATAAGTTCCTTTCATTGATGACAAAATACTATTAGCCTCGTTCAGTCACAGGACCCCAAAGTTTTTGGAACGAAGTTCCTTATCGCGCGTTGCGAAAGGGGGCTAGACGGAAAAAATTAAGACCAAAAGTTGGAACGACACTTTTTGCTATAGTTGTAAGCCGTGCGGCGTGCGCGTGTTTCTCTGTCTCTCTCTCTCTCTTATAGAAAGCAAGCCAGATAAACTTCGTTCCATCCGGGTGTCCCTTGACACCTCTCAAGTTTTTTAAACCCGCCCAGTTTTGGACCATACAAAAAAACGGTATTTCTATTATCAAGATAAATCATACCTGACCAAATGAGCAAGGATAGCTTTCACCCATCGTATTTTGCCGCTGTTCAGAAGCTCCATCAGTTGCTTGGGGTGGTATTGAGGTAGCACCGGGCAGGCCATTTGCGAAGCCTCGAATAAACCGTAGTCTGGCATATAGTCCAACAGTGGCTGGTAAATAAAACAATATTCTTAGTTTTAAACTTTGCGAAAAAGATTATTACTCAATCGCGGCTGAATGGGTATATTTGGTATTTGGAATATTTGGTACACAAATAAAAGACATCATGGATAATCAATGGGATACTTCTTATCCTCCACGAAGTATTATCTCATTTCAGGATTCAGGTGAAAACTCAGGTAGTAGGCTATTGCTGAATAAAATTAAGATCCTTGTCGATCGCTGCTTCCACATTCGAGGGTCGCCATCTCCAAAAAGTCTAAGTTTTCTTGTTTTCACTATCGATATAACAACGCGACGTCAAAACAAATGAATACCTGAGGTTGATCCGGTTGTGTTTTGGTACGTCTTCTAGCGTCTCGTTCTAATAGTTGCAAGTTGATTGAAGACACTCGCTGTAGATGAGGCGCAGATATACGCAAGTCTGAATCACGAAGCGCACGAGACTCGCTACCTTCTTCCAGTTCCTGTTTGATATCCAGATTGTTTTAGTAAAATAGTGAAGGCTGTATATGACTATAGCCAATTTAATGGCAATAGAATTGAATTTAGTTGGGAAAGAACAACCTTATAAGATTATTCAAGTAAAGCTATCCAATAATAATAATAATCAGCCTGGACCAATCCCTCATACAGGCGTCATACAGTCAAACGCGGCAATAATTAAAAATGTCGTGAAATCGAACCTCACCTTTTTGCACTATTAGGTGAACTTACTCCTTCCATAAGGAGCTTTAGGTTCGTTGAGTGTTCTACAGGAATACTAATTGATGGAGGTTGTATACCTACATGACAGTGTTTTAATATTTGAGTAAAACTGTTTAGAATCTGTCACCAAAATCTGTTCCATCAAGGAGAAAAAAAAGTCGTTATGTATTATATTAATTGTGGTGTTAATAAATGTGTTCTATCCAAATAGCCTCTTGATTTCAATACATGCCCACTGCAAGTTCATTTTAATGTTTAACTGTCCCAACTTCATACCTGTGTACCCATCAATCCAGACGCCGTCTGCGGATTCTCAGGCTTCCACTGCGAATACACGTGCATTTCCGAGTCCATGCCAACCACGAGTATACCGTCTCGAACCCAAGATATTTGCATAGGTAAAGGTGGTAGACCATCAGCGGTCTTTAACTCTATGCGCCGGAGTTGCATCCATCTGATCTCTTCGATGAATAGGGGCGCGGCTAGCGAAGACGCCTTGCGTAGGATTGGACGGTTGGCGTTTATTGATTCTTTCATTGCCTAAAAATTTATGAAGTTTAGTTATTCTATTGATAAAAATAATTGTTTATTCTGTTGTACTGGCTACGCTGGTTTTGTTAATGAGTATGGTTTTTACTATAAAATTACGAAAAACAAAATTAAGTATTCGTCCCTATCTTTTGGAACTATACCTACCTTCATGTGGTCCGCCAACTAAAGTACTGTGATTATCTAGCTAAGGACTAGAATAGTATAGTCTATGCAAATCAAGAGCGCGCGTCATTTGACTTTTATATCATTGACATAAGGTTTAAATTGCAATAATTGACGCGCACTCGTGAAATATAATGAAATAACTTTCTTTTATGATCTTTACAGACGGTCTAATGAACCAAAAAAAAAAAGAAACAGTAACCATATTTTTTTTTCGTTCTTCATCACAAGAAGAACATCTTACAACGTTGAAACGACATTCTTGACGATTCATAAGTCTCTGTAAAAGGTCTTAAGTACTTGAAATCAAGCTTTTCCTGTTTGAAAAATAACTACAAACAATTGACAGTACCCGGGCGATAACATGGCACATTCGAGAAAGAGACAGTCACACAAGTCACACAGATACAGCCCGATTCTATACGGCGGTTCGGAACATGAGGCGAGTCGCTGCGCAGTAACCAATTCACCTCTCAGCGGGGGTGAGAGGTGAGGTACTGCGCAGCGAGTAGCACACTTCAGAGCCGCCATAACGTTTGATTTGGGCTGTATTTGTGATAGAGACGACGCTCTACTAAGCCGTATTTTTATCAACATAACATCACGGCTGGATACGCCGAAGGGTTAGGCAAAGGTACACACGGCTACACGTCAAGCTATACCAAACCAGTTTGTCTTGGCCTCACTTTGTATGATATTTTCTCACAATGAACGGTCAGCTAATACTGGTTTTGCATAGCTTGATGTGAAGCCGTGTGTACACCTATAGTACACCCACATTTCGGCAGTTATGTTGAACCCATGCCGCCGAACACACGATCCACGTGAGACACAATGGTTTTTTTATTTTTTTCTGTAATTACGGCATTTAACCAGAAGTATGTACCATGTAATAGGGGGGTGAGCCTATTGCACTAATCCAGACTGCGGGTGCTACTAAGAAATTCCAGGTGGAAAAAACAATAACACTTAGTCCGACCCGGGAATCGAACCCAGGACCTGAACCTCAGCAGTAGTGCTAGCGACCACTAGACCAACGAGGTAGTCCAAAAGTCGATATGCTATTTATAAGACTACTTTGCTTACCTTTAGATTAGCTTGTGCTAAATCGCTGGATACAGGGGTGAATAATAACACTCTTGAACCAACAGCAACTGTTAAAATGTGCGATCCATCTTCCTTCGACACCCAGTCCAGTTGAACTAAATGTTTCTGCGTCAACGGACAAGTGTTGCCATTCTCCATAATACTCTTGCGTAGTGATTGAAGGGTGCTGAATGATGGGACTGCGAGTAATCCGGCTGATTTGCCCGTGTCGCCCTCGCCGTTGCGATTGTTACGGCCTTCGTCTGATGATAGGGTTTGGAGTACCTAGAAGATTTGTTTATTGAGTTAGTAGCGAAATGTCAAAAAGTTTTGAATTATTTCCTATAAAACGATTTGGTTATTATAATGTGAAATAAATTATACAAATAACAATTGATAACGAAGAGGGTGGGTATAAAACTAAGATTTAAAACTGGAAAGATTGTATGGGTTTTAGAGAACTACGTATGACGGATATCGATTTAATTTAACACGAGACCACGAACACCGGCGGGGTGATTGCGTATCGCACTAAACAGTAGCAATGTCTTTCATTTTGACAGTTCAACAACATTAATTGCGTTATTTACGTTGGTAGACAAATTTTTCGAACATAATGAAATAATGGATTAGTAAAATCCTTCAAAATGATTCAGATTGTGATTGATAGGGTGTTACGCAATTAGGGTGCTAGTGTTTAAAAGGCACGATAAATTAGAGCTGATTTTTCAATAGACATAATTTTTATTCGTAATATAAAATTAAAGTCTGACAGATTTTGTATGGAAGAACTGTCAAAAATTCAAAATTATTCCTCCGATAAAACTATCTGGCGTTGATAAAATCAGCCTTAGGGGCCGATTTTTTGATCCGTAGTTAAACTCAACCAATTGTTAAAAATAGTAACTAATGGTTAAATTTTTGCAAAATGCGTTTTTTTATTAATTTTTAGTTTATCTAATGGTTTTTTATTTTTAACTAATAGTTCATTATTTGACCATTAGAAATGATATTATATCAAATACTAAAAATTGATTTAAAAAAAAAACACATTTTTCAAACATTTTACCATTCGTTACTATTTTTGACAATTGGTTGAGTTTAACTACGGATAAAAAAATTGGCATTTAATAACATTCTGTGAAGCTCTAGTTCATTTCTGTGACTGACTGACTGAACTAACAACAGAAAATCAATCATTTGTCGTGAGTTTGATAGTCTTTCAGAGAATGAAATTTTTGTGTCGATTAGCCTTACAGAAACCAAGTGTACGACGGATTAGTATTCGAACATCAATAGTGAAGATGAGATGAAATACATTACAAGTTTACATACCTGATTCAACCTCTGCTTCTTCTGCATAAACGACGTATCATGTAGATACGACAGATCAATTTGCGTATCCGTACAAACACCGACCCTGGGCAGACTAACATTCCTCAAGGGTATCGTATCTTCTAGTAACCATTCAGCTCCCCCTGTACTCTCACATTCATACACACAGACACATAGGTTGACGAAACGAGCGTCGGAACTTGTACTGTTGGTGGTTGTGCCGCCTTTGGGACGAGTGAATGAACGGCCGCATTTGTAGGCGCACGCGATGCGGCCGGAGTAGGCTGCGCTTATGTGGAGGGGTTGGCCTGTAGGAAATAATGTATTTTAATTGAAAATCTAGGAATATTTGTCAAGTTTTGGGAAAACAAACTCAATGTTATACGAGACACAAATTCCATCGCAGGCAAAATTTATTTAGGACCTTTTTATTAAAAAACGGTCACTCCAAAGCCGACTTATACTCCATAACGCTAGAGTCGCTACTTGATTGAGCGGCAATACCTGTAAACTACCAAGATCAGGTTTCAAAGTATAGTTATAATTCTTGTTACCTGGAATGTCTATCGCAGATTCTTGATCTTTGTTCATCATTTCCCACTCTTTCCATGTGTAATCAATGCCTTCATCCTCCGTTTTCGTCACGTGACATTTCCAAAATCTGCACAATCCCATAATTATGTCTTAGATAACATACATGTCTTATGATATGATCAGAAGAAATCTCGTAAAGTGTTTGTTCAAATATGAAGATTATGAATAAACAATGTTAATTCAGATATATGATTAAAAATATCAAGGCAAAAAACGCCGAAAAAAACACGTTTCTTGTTAAAAATTAAAAGCCTCCCTTTAATGTTTACTTTATTTTATTTGTTGTTATAGCGGCAATAGAAATACACACTGTGAAAATTTCAACTGTCTACCTATTACGGTTAATGAGATACAGCCTGCTGACAGACAGACGGACAGCCGGACGGACAGCGGAAGCTTAGTAATGAAGCTTGGGTTATAAGAATAAATTTGATTTTTTTCTTTTTTCTTTACCTTAACGTGCTGTCTGAACAAGCAGTAGCCATGATGTACGGTGCTAGACAAGCGGGGTAGATAGATGCAGAGCTCAGATGACCAGCCGCAGGCGTCGCGTGGATTACATCTACACCGTCAGGCAACGATAGCGGGCATTCACAGACCTGGAAAAAAAGTACCACATAAATGTAGCCTAATAAATACCAGAATGTGTCTCCAAGAATAAAAGTTTTTGATCGTACAGAAAATGTGTAGGAGTCTTCCGTACAACGAGTATTATAAGTTTGTTTAGTAAATTGGTAAGTCTTTTCGAATTTCTCTGGTAACAGTGAAGATCTCCCATTGCAATAAGAACTAACATTTTCTGTGAGTTGCTGTGTGATCCTGTAGTAACGGGTATGTGACGTGATAAGACTGGCAAAATGTATGCAATTTTTCGTTATCAGTATCTTGTTGGCTAGTAAAATGAACTCTTGTAAATGTTTGGACGAATAAGATATCGTTTACATTGTGATGAGTGATGTGGCGGCATCTAAATCGCCAAATGCAAACTACGCATCACACTGACGTCACGCCAAATCCTGCATCGCGCAAGCGAAGTTTACCGCGCGACTAGCATATATACAACGTTCCGACAACTATATCAGCGAACTCCTTTAAAACATACCTTCTTGGTCGATATAGATATGTGTGAATGTGCGAGCGGCTGTGGCGGTGCGCGGTCATTGTCCATAGACACGGAGTTCTTACGGGACTCGCCTTCGTCCTCTTGTACCAACGCGCTGTCTGGTACATACATCATGCTGTTTGTAAGGTCATCTGAGAAAGAGAGCGAATATTTAGTGGTGTCAATCGGGTTATTTATGACAAATCAGAAAACATTACCCTCGTTCTGCGGTCAAAAATGCGAGTTAACCGGTCAACGCTCCGGTCTAGTCAATTTATCTAAACTAATATTATAAAGAGAAAAATAAATAATTTGTATGTTTGTTTGCTACGCTTCCACGCTAAAAACGGCTCAACGGATTTGGATGAAATTTGGCACATAGGTAGACCATGACCTGGATTAGGACATTGGGATATTTTTTATTCCGATATTCCCACGGGATCGAGACTTATGCTGGTGAAACCGCTGGACGCAGCTAGTCAGTTATAGACCAGCTTAAAATTAGTCAACAACAATGATGTGTCTTTTTATTTCTATGCAATAACAATTCATCTGCCTTTCCTTCAATAGTCTATGTGTTGTTAGTGTTTTTATTCTATACTAACTTACCGTTAGGATCCGCCTGTGAAGACACAGTGAGTCTCCACATATGCACGGTGGATCCCCCATCAGTTCTCTCTAACACGACGATGTAGAACGGCTCGTTGAACGTGGCCGCTTTACGTAAGTCCACTATCGCTTCTAAACCAGCTTCCGTTAAGGCGTTCCCTTCGGAGTTTTCTAGACCTGACTCTGCGTTATCGGGTTCCACTGAATTGCGTTCACCTGAGAATTAATATAGACATGAATATTAGTACAATAACTTGACCGGGCGACGAATGCTTATCGCGTTTCGCTAACGAGTTTCGCTAGTCTTCTCTGTCTGGATCAAGACTGTTATAATCATTTAAAAACGATTCAGCAGTTCCTACCACTTTTTGGTGGAAGTCTAACGTTAGTCAAATAGATGGCTGTATTTCAGTTTTACATGGTTCAAGAACACCGACACCCTCTCAGTTACTGGGCCCTAATTCACTATGACTACTAAGCTAATCCCGCCAATCTCGCGTTCATTTCGAGCGGTTTTGTTCATTGTGTCATAGAGTTCAGTTCATTGTGTCGTTGTTAGGAAATCAAATCACTTTCAGGAGCCATATGCCCCTGAAAGTGATTTGATTTCCAAACAACGTTCCTGAGTTGTTTTAGTTTCTTCAATATTTCTGTCTTATTACTTACCAGTAATAAGTTGTTCCTGGAACACGTGCAGCAGCTGCGTGTTGTGCCAGTCGTGCGTCGCGTCGGCTATCGCGTGCAGCTGTATGATAGCGCCTGGCCGGGCTGTGGACTGCTGCGACACGATCTGTATGCGCTCGTGTAAGGGAATGCCTCCACCTTCTTCTAAGGTTGACTCGGATGACATCGACATTGTGTCGTGCTGTTGGTCAAAAGTCGAGGTAGATAAAGTGAAGTAAAGCCTCCCGCACATTACGCGACCTGACATGACTTACATGCCATGGCCTCGTGGCCTGGTCGCCTAAAGAGCGGGAGGACTAAGAAGTAATGTATAGTGTGCCTGTGACTAGAACAAAATTTTGAGGCACAACTTTGTTAGCGCCAATTATAAAAGTAAATTGTTGATTTCAAGTGTAATTTTGACTAAAATAGGACATCGACAGTGGCTTTTTAGAGGAAATATCAATTTAATTTATTCGCCAATTAAGTTCGATTTGCTTTGTTTGTTTTTAGCATGGCAACCGCTTTCCAGACCGACCTAGCTTGCGGCTGCTTTAACCCACCCGGTTTCCATCAAACCGCAGTAGAGAGAAAATTCGTTTCAAATAACCATTTTGTATCTTCTTTTCGAAACGGTGAAACAACATTGGTCTAGTTAACTTTCATTGGTGTAGTTAACTTTGGCCCAGTAAGTGGCCACGTTGATTGCGGCTTCAGTAGCTATCTTAACGTTCTCAAACTTAAAGGAGTAGGGACACTGGACGCTCCATCAAGAGACCGTTTTGTTTGCGTCTGTCCGCTTAGCTTCAACACCCCAAGTTTATGAAATATTCCTCTCTTCTCCGCTTCGGTGGAAACTACCATTAACCTGCTGTGTAGTGACTACCATCTATTTACCATTACATCTGTATGACGTCTCTCCGATGTGGCTATTTCAGCCAATAGTGTGCGCGCATCTATCACAGCTTGGAAAACCCGTAGACTCTCGCCGTCACTCGCTACGAAACACGCTGACGGTGAATTTGATAGGCTGCCGAGCGTCGTACTGAAAATTGAGAAGCAAATGAAAAATCATCCAGGGGCCACTAAAAGACTGAAAATCTCTCACATGTTGCTAGTATCGAGTAATGTTATCGCTAGGGATGTGTGTTTGTCCAGTGCGAGAGAGAAATGGAACTAAAGAATCATCAACCATCATCATGATAGGAGCCTTTTGGCCTCGTATGGAACTTTCTGTTTTATTTTCCATTTTGTTACTTTAAAAAAATATATAATTTGGTTTTTTATTTTTGACTGCGTTTAGTTTACTTTGTGATCTTCTTGTATGAGTCGCAATAAATATTTTTTCTTTCTTTAAACAGAATGTAATTATTCCGGTGCGAAAAAGGGATGATCTTGTTTGATTGAATCTTAGAAACATCACAATCATGTAATAACGAGGAAGTCTGCTTGAGCTGCCTGACGGTATTTATTTATAACTAGCTGACCCGGCAAGTTTTGCCATATAAATTATTTCTAGCTGCCCGGCCCTACTTCGATCGCGTAGTGTCCTACCCCCTACGCTACTCCTACCCTAATCCTACCCTACTCCTACACTACTACTATCCTCTACCCTACTCCTATTCTACTTCTAACCTACTCCTACCCTACTCCTACCGTACTCCTAACCTACTCCGTACTTCAATTCGAATGGACCCGAGTCTACCGTACCGAAAGGGACGATCGTCAAATGTTTGACAGAAAAGTAGGTAGATCAGTTCAATTTTTCCATATTTTCTCACCGTTTAAACCTTCCCTGGACTACGACAAACATTTCAAAACCCAAATCAGCTAAATCAGCCCAGCCGTTCTCTAGTTTTAGCGAGACAAACGAACAGCAATTGATTTTTATACATATAGATAGATAATAGATAATTACTAGCAACTCTCCGTGGTTTCACCCGCATAAGTCTCGATCCCGTAGGACTATCGGGATAAAAGGTATTCAAAAATCAAAAGAATCAAAAGTCATCTATTCAAATTAGGCTGAGAATCAGCACTTTTCGAACGTCAAAATTACAAGAGACAGTCCTCTAAAAACGCCCGCCCTTCACCACTTCCTAGTGCTATCGCTGGGAAGAAGTGGCGCAACAAACTCCCCAGCAGTTCAGAATCATGTACCGAATCCATGATAACAGGTTGCGTCGATGTCCCTCCTGCTACTATGTATAAAGACACTTCTTATTGACAAACCCTAGCTAGAACCCTATAGACAGTAATTACACGTAATTTTGAAGTCAAGCACATCACATTGAGAATACAGTAATCTAATATCACTATATGTTATATTATATGTGTTATTCTAACGTATAAGCTATATTACTGTATAATCAGCCTAGTGTTTCCACTACTGGGACACTGGCCCAGTGCGGTTTGGTAGATGCCACATGTGTTCGAGTTTTTGGTTCTAAGACATGCCGGTTTCCTCACGATGTTTTCCTTCACCGTTTTGAGGGTGGTGGTGATGAAATAATTTATTCAAATTAAAGCGCCTGTCAGGGTTCGAACCTACGACCTACAACTCATAACTCGCGGCCGTTACCACTGGGCCACCTCTGCTCTCATATATATATTACTGTAAAGTTTCATAAAAATCTGTTCAGTAGTTTTGCGTGAAAGAGTAACAAACATCCATCCATCCTCACAAACTTTCGCGTTTATAATATTAGTAGGCTAAGATAGTAGTATATTAAGTAATCTAGAAGTATGGATGAAATACTTAAAAACCTTAATATCTGAAAGAATATTTACCTAGGCAGTAAAGTAGGCAGCCAGGCAACATTACTGAAGGCAGACAGATGTGGCGAGTTAACGCGCGCCAGTTCGGACACTCCGCCCGACTTGCCGAGCGGACCCACGCACTCGACGCGCCACATTATCAGCTCTGAACAGAGCCCGCCGGCTGCTGCATCATCGTCGTATTTATGGTGGTCCCGTTCACTATCTGTTGGGAGATTGTGGATAAAATTATTGTTCTGAAGGAATATGAAAAGCATCAGGTACTTACGGCAACCTGAATTTTGGACGTTGGTGACGTGCATATTGGAAACGGTTTGCTCTTGTCACATAGCAACACGCGTAGAGCACGTATAATGCAGAAGTTAGAATACCAGCGCTGCGGTATTCATTTTTAAATATCGCAGCATTATGTTGAGATAAGAGCCTTTTTGGCCAAATCCGTTCAGCATCCAACAATACAATTTTTTTTTTATGAATTTGATCTTACCGGATATGTTATGATGACTTGTAGTTAGTAGTAGAGGTAATACTGGATGGCATGTAATATCGTTTACTCTAAACCTATGGCCCGACGCTCTTGAAGCGTGGCCTATTGATAGCACCTGAAATTAAAACGCACAATTATTTTCTGCATAGTTAGATCGAAATCTTTATAGTTTGACCAAAACCGCTGTACCGCGCCTTCGGTATGTGCGCGGCGAGACGGGGGGGCAGTGCAGGCCGCTCATTCGTCATCGCTCACGGCGTCCCGCCCCCCGCCTCGCCGCGCATTTCTCCCGCCTCGCCGCGCATTCCTAAGGCGCGGTACAGCAGTTTCGGTCAAACTATAGCTAAATATTTTAAGACCCAAAAGTTGCGAAATTCGAAGAAAGTCGGTTAGAAATAGCGTCCGCGTGACATCCAAAATTAACGTTATATTTTTTTACTTTGCTTACACTGTTGCATCAATATGGAAAGTCATTACTTGTGGTAAACAATCGAGTATCGAATAACCAATTTTTAATCCTTTTTAGGCCAAAGCTCTAAGGTAAAGATTCAGCATTTTTGTGTCGAGCAACTTATGTTCTTCTCGAACAAAGTATATGATAGTTCAAGATGTAAGACATGGTAGGTAAAAAGTAAAGGCCACCACAATATTTTTTTTTCCAGTGAGTTTGTTTCTTTTTTTCTTCTCAGAGTAGTCGGATTGGAGACACCAACCTCATCTAATTTTAAAACATGATTAATTTTTGACTTGTAAAATTTTTGCTTGTACCAATTTACAGAAATAAATATAATTCTGGCCAGAGTCCATTTAGATTGCTATCGACACGCGAAGAAGAAAAAGAATATAATTTATCATTCTATGTTTTATATTAGTTGGTAGCAATTTACTTCATACCTGAGAAAACTTGGACTTATCATCGAAGGTCAACTGCCAGAGGTTCAAGGTCCCGTTAGTGTGGTTGGTGACCATGGATATGACGGGCGCCGAGTCCAACACGTCACCCTCCTGGTTCTCTCCTAAATCTTCGGTGGCTACGCTCATCTTACGTTGCGTTTCATTGTTGTTCTCTTCTGGATTTCCTAAATAAAAGTATTAAAAGAGATTTAGTGGATTTTGGCTGTTCCGATCGATATAGTTAGGTAAGAGTAGCACTTCTCGAACGCTTATAAGCTGTAGTAGAATTAAGTATTTGTAATTCTTACAATTTTGTATGTAGGTTCTAGTAAGACAATTTTACAACGACCGTTATGATAGCTGATTACACGTTTACTTTTTCAGTTTAGGTTGAAAATCAGTAGTTTTATCTTGATTCTGAAAACTGAGGGCCAACAAACTGCAGTCTCTAAACATTACGAAAAAAATTGTTTCCTAACAAAGAAATTAAAAATGTAAAATGTCATTATTACAAGTCAGCAAGCAAGGTCTCTACAGGTAAACCAGAAAAGTATGCGCTTCGATAATCTTCGTATTTCCGAATTGGCACGAACGTCGCGGCACAGAGTGAATCCCCACAGAGGAAATGCTTCTAAGTCTTGTACGCGCTTTTTAGTAGTGCATCTATCCTATTGCGTCTGTATGAAGTTTGTAGGATTACCTACTTAGGTCTTAGATCGTCATTTATCACTCAACAGTCTTGAAAAAGGTTTTGCGTTGCATAGAGTTGTTAATCTATAATTTTATAAACATGGTAATACAAAATAGGCAAGTACTTCCATGGTTGCAACAGCTCTATATTAGATCACATAACACGCGTTCGTATTTCCGAAGATAGACGAGGATTCCCGAAGATAGATAGAATACTCCCGAAGCGCATACTTTTCTGAAAGTTACTCATAACATCAATAAACTGGAAAGTATCATCATACCATTTTCCTGATTCCCATGTTGTTCACCTTCGCCTTGCTGCCACTCGTTCTCTTCTTTTTCTTCCTGTACACTCGCGAGTGGTGTCGTCACTGCTTCTGGCGGTTGTGGTCCCACTGTTATACAACAAATATTAATCATCAACAAATATTATTTGCTCACATGGAGGTTTTGGCTTTAGGAAGTTTGTGGAACATCAAGCTATTCTGATTTAGAATATCTTTTCAAAATGAGTATTTTAAATAGTACATACCTAACACTACTAATATATTCAACTAACTTCGTAGCAACAGCTAACACATTGGATTTTTCGGTCTTAGTTCAGACACTTTATCATGTCATGACTGACGTCGCATTAAATTATAAAAAGATGAATAATATTTTTGTTTAATCAAATTTATGTTTCCAATTGATGTATTTCAATTTAAACAAATATCAATTTTATTTTAGTGGTATTTAAGTTGACTTCAGAGTGAGTAGCACTATTGAAAAATTAATAAAACTGTTTGAAGTCGCAGCGTAAACTCAAATTTATTGTGGAGGAATTAAACTTAAAAAAATATGACTTTTTGGAAAATAACTTATTTTCCATAAGTCATATTTTTTTAAGTTTGGCAACTAAATCATGAACGCAGTTTATTTATTTTAATTTTCCATTTTTTATTCTTTTGATTTGTCTTTCCATTTCTAATTTCAAAATGACACATTAAACTTACTTGGCATGACGGGCTTAGTCCTGTGCCTCACATACAGCGGCTGCGCGGCCGCGTGGTACAGAGCGGCCGGCGTGCACATGGTGGTGGCGTCCCCCAGAGGGAAAGCCGACGGTATCCGCGCTGAGAACGATACTTGTGCTTGTCGGATCGCGCCCGCTTGTAACTCGTCTAGCCATTCGCATACCCTGTAGGAAAGAAAAAGTTTCTATAAAATGTCGAATCACACTTCCGAATTTATGGCTGGTGTGAAGACTAAAAACCCATCTGGCTCAAAAGGGGTCAAAAATGGATCTCCCTTGTTTCATCGAAAAGAAATTGCCAAATTATCACTTCCCAAAAATTTTTCCGCATAATTTAATTTGCCAAATTATTACTTAGCAAAAAATCTATTCACAAATAATCGTAACGCAAAGCTAATGTTTGGCAAGTCAACGTTTAAACAATGACTTGTTTACCACCTAGTACTTTTACCAATTTTTATGTAGTCAAATATTTCAGTTGGAATTGGAAGAACTCATTTTACGCAAAATAAAATTTGCCAAATATTTAGTATCGTCAGTTTTCAATTTACCATTTCTATTCAGTCAATTGTTATAGTCTACTAACTAGTTCAGGCTCGGGTAGCCTGTTTTTTAGGGTTCCGTAGTCAACAAGGAACCCTTATAGTTTCGCCATGTCGTCTGTCTGTCGGTCCGCGGTTTAGTTCAAAAACTATTGGTACTAGAAAGTTGTAATTTGGCATGAGTATACACGTTTATGACGCCGAAAAAGTGGTAAAATAAAATTAAAAAAAAAAAACAATTATTTAGGGTACCTCCCCTACATCTAAAGTGGGAATGATATTTTTTTTTTTTCTTCCTTCCCATAGCGTGGGATATCGTTGGATAGGTCTTTCAAAAATATTAGAGGTTTGAGAAGACCGTTTTATGATTAAGTAAACCGTTCGTGACTTATCAAGCTTTAAAGTACCAATTTTCGTTAGAGTCAAGTGTCCCCCCCCCCTCTACCAACTAAACGGTTGTAGTTAGAAATTGAAATATCAAGGCAGTAGTACCTATATATAACGAAGTTTAAAGGAAAACTATCACACTTAAGTGGGCTTTACAAGTACTTACGAGTAATAGTCGACCAATTGTATTAGACTCGAAAATTTAATTGGATTGGATTGGATAAATTTTACATAGAGCGACTGCCTATCTGACCTACACAACCATTTTTTAATTATATAATCCCCAAAATATCTTATCTTTGACTTTATATTTTTTTCCATAACAAATCATTTGACCAAACGTTTATTGTCTAAAGATTGTTTGCTGTAATAAATCATTTGGTTAAAGACCAAATGCCTAAATGACATTATCGTTGATAATATGCCAGGCAAAAAAAAAGACCATATATATGAAAATGTGCGTACTAAAATTATTCCAAACATTGCATTGGTATAAAAAAGGTAGCTAAAATTAGTTTGGGTAGTAAAATTTTGGCAAAATCTTTTCGGCAAAACGGCAGGATCCCATATTTTTTTATGTGTGTTCGCGGATAACTTTGTCGTTTATGAACCGATTTTGATGATTCTTTTTCATTGTTAGAAAGGAGATATCTCAAGGGTGGTCCCATGATAAGGAAACCAGGATCTGATGATGGCATCCCAGAGAAATCGAGGGGAACATTCGAAAATCGTAGGGGCGACTAGTACGTTTGTTAATTTTTCCAAAGCACTACAATTTAATGAAGGTCTGAGGGGTAATTCTCGTAATTTTAAGAACGTTCACAGTCTGATCTCAATCTCAATCTGTCAAAAATACGTCTTTTTTCCCTACATTTTGACAAGTTTTTGACATTTGTTTGTCGCCGAGATGACACTGCGACTAGATTTTGAACGTTTTAAATTACGGGAATACGGGCCCTGGAGTTGATCTGATGATGGAGCCGAAAGACAGTCGAGGGGACTCCTCAACGATTTACAGCAGTTACCTTGATGCGAACTTTACACCTAGATGGGTTGTGACTGTCATTATGATTTTTAGTATTTTCTTAGGAATAGAACAACATTTTATTTGCATAGACTGTAGGTAGGAGGAGTTACATAAAAATCAAATTTTATAAAAAATGTGATCCTGTTTCACCAATTTGTATTATTATAAATCAGTAAAAAGCCTACTTAACTAGCACTGTACCTAAATAATAATAATATCCCTGGACATTTCACACAGCGCCATCTAGTCCCAAGCTAAGCAACCTAATGCTTGTGTTATGGTAACAAGATGGCTGATAAACTATTTATATAATTTTTTTTTTGTTGTAAATACATACATATTATAGATAGAAAAACACCCAGACTCAGAACAAATACATGTAGGACTTACAAATATTTGTTCTGTGCGGGAATCGAACCCGCGACACGCAGCGCAGCAGTCCGATCGCTCAGCCACTGCGCTAACCGTGTTGTCAAAATAACAAAAGCATAAGCAATAACAAATAGCATTTAGGGTTCCGTAGCTAGTTTGAGGATGTTATAATCTTGTTTCTTCCTGTCATTGTTAATACATAGCAGGTAGTGGTATTGTAATTTATGACCGGTAGGTGCCACAACTAAAATGTGAAAAATAAAAGCTTTTTTTACAAAAAAAAAACACTACAAAATGAAAAATAACTTTATTTCGGAAGTCGGTGGCAAAAACGGAAACGTGGTGTTTTTTTTTATGGAAGTCGGTTGTTTTTTTTTATCTACTTTACTCACCATATAAGAAAGCTGCCATCAACAGGGTGTATAGAGAACAGCAGATCCGGACTCTGATGCCAGTCCCGCAGTAACGACTCTATCTTAGCGTCCAGTGAATCAGGTAAGTGTGTGCATGTGACGTCAGTGGCTATAGAGTTTATAGACGTCGTATTTGATAGACTTGGATGACTGTGGTTGCCGCTACCTGGATAATAAGATAAAGTTTAGAGGTATGTTCAATTCTTAGGCCCAGACCCACAAATTACTAAAGCCAATTAACGCTAAACGTATTTAATTAAAACATCATTCTGCCACTGTCATCTTCAAACGATTGACAGAAATAGAGCGATGTTATAAATTCGACTAGCGCTATACGCATTTAGAGTTTTTGGTGCAACTGGACCTTAGTTTTCTTTCATAGTGGCATACACTTTTCTGAAAATAATATGCACAGTCAATTATTAGTTAAAGAAATTAATCGATCAAATTTTGCTTGTTTGTCTGTATGTTTCATACAATATTGTAAGACAAGCGGTATACCTTCTGGAATCATTAAGAGTCTCACATAGGCTGGCTGTGTTACAATACATGTGAGTTACATTCCGAGGCTCCATGCAATGCAAACACTTTGTTAGATTGTCAGTTCACGCAGATTCTTAGCATATTTTAATTCATGATTCTTATTTTTTAATCCCCTAGTGGGATTTATAGATGTCCGTAGGTGTGTCCGTGGCATCACAGCGGGCCCTATCAGAATACCAGCGCTGTGGTATTTATTTTTTAAATATCGCTGCGTCATGCTGAGATTTTCCTTTTGGCTTTGCACAGGTCTTTATTTTTTTTTATGTAACTTTGTTAGCATTAAATCCTCCTTTTTCTATTTGTTCTTCTTGTGCGTGTCCCAAATAAAATATTTTTCTTTCTTTCATTCAAATAGACAGCATTGAAGTGACGCTTAGGATCCTATTCTATTAGAGGTCCTGTATATTTCATGGATGTTTGCAGGCTGATCGTCAATTGTTTTAAAATTCCGCAATCTTCTGCAGATTGGATCCTGACATTTGTCGTGGTCAGCTTCATGCGTTGCTCCGACAGAGGCGATGGCGTACAGTTTGGGAGTAGTTGCACTATCTGACATTAGACATGTCAGATAGTACAATTACTCTCAAAATATACGCAGGGCGATGTCAAAGGCTAACTTGCTCGTAGCCTGTCTGCACGATCGCTACACTGTGTATTAGTATGTACTCCACACGAATAAAGCATGCAGCATGAATATTCAGTTACCTGGTTGTTCATCGCTATTGCTGTTATCCTCGGATTGCATTTTAGTTAAATGATGACTTGGACGTCTATTTTCTATACGGCAGCGTGAAATAAAGTAAGCAATTAGGCTTATAAATAAACCAAAATTAACCAAAATTATACTTTGAAGCACAATATAATAAAGACTATAATGGTTTGAGATAATTACTGAATATGTAAATTATACTGATATAAAACTCTCTAGATGACGATTACATGGTTGTACAGACGAAAATACACTTTACGTAGATTAAAATAAGGCACCAAATTACTTTTTCTTTAATGAGCACATCGATTAAAGTAAGCTGTTAGGCATATTATACTGATGGAAGCATGTTTATTAAGGTTGTAATTTTGATCAATTTAGTTTTGTTATATCAAAGCCGACTGAAATATCTGTGGAGCATTCATTAAACTGTTCTGAACGTAACAAATCATTGGTAGGATATTAAGACCATTCTCCCTTCAGGGAAATATGTACCTTATATTGTCATCAACACAATCAATATTTGGTTGTGCTCCGCTAATAAGGTCAAATTGATTTGTTTGGCAATATGTTACCGGTACACATAATATTTCTGAAGATTAGTCTACCAAGTTTTTCATTAATTGATTTGGCAAGTATATAAAAAACACTCACTTTCATGCTCTCCATCGGGATGTGCGGTGTGATCCGAACCTGATCCACCCTCGTCTGTTTCTTCTTTGTCTAAAATCTAAAAAAGACAAACAATAAAATGATTATTTATGGCATTTGGGACTATTCATGAAAACAGAAATCTAAAACTAAGCAAGTCTAGCCGACTTATACAAAACAAGGTTTATCTTTAGAGCCAGGTTGAAACCAACGAGTCATTTATGAAATTTGAACTCTTTTCCGACGGAGTTAAAGTTCTTTTACATAAATGGAACTCAAAGCCGAGTCTAAGTTGTCAATTTGTATTAAGAACTTGATACTCCTCTGAATAAAGTTCAAAATAATAAGTTTTAGGTAAATAAGTTCATAAGTGGCTCAGAAGTTTGGACTTTTGAGAAGTCTGGAGTCTAGGTAAGTCTACAGCTTGGACAGTAAAAACAAGTTTACTTTATGAGTAATCTAAACTTAATTTTATAATAAAGAGAAAAGATTTGATTCTTTGAATGTTTGTATGTTTGTTTGTTACGCTTTCACGCTAAAGCGGCTGAACGGATTTGGATGAAATTTGGCACATGGGTAGACCATGACCTGGATTAGGACATAGGATACTTTTTATCGCACTATTCCCATGGGACCGGGACTTATGCGGATGAAACCACGGGGTGCAGAATTTAGTACGAGTAATATTTAATCTGGAAATCCAATATAGATCTTTTTAAGCATAATTACTTTTTTAGTAAGATCGTGCAGTATAGCTTCAGCTTGGCTGGTGAAGTGCATCTCCTTGTTGTGAAGCCAGTGCAGGATGAAGCGGCCCCCTCCCGCCAGTGAGGGCACCAGAGGAATATCCGTCTCCGCGTTGATTGAAGCTGCCAGGTGGAAGTGAAGACCTGTGGATGGTTTGAATTAGTATGAGATACTTATCTATACACATTATACAAAAAGTCGCCAATCATGTCTAACTGTGTGATGTCGTTGTTCTTCTACAATTCGCAACGGATTTTGATGCGGTTTTCACCATAATTTTGAGACTTTATTCCGGAAGGTTTTTGTGTATAAGAAATTAATATTAAACTTACATACAATAAAGAAATCTCAATATTGGGCGACCGCCCGCCCCTGCTTCGCACGGTTTTAAAGACTCGAGTCTACAAAAACGTGCTAAGCAGGGGCGGGTCGCAAGTAATACATAATATCAAGATTATATAGAAATAGAATAGAAAATATTTATTGTCCAGGTAATACAGTAAGCAGGCTCACAGGTGATCAGCAAGTTAAGACGACATGAGTGGCTTAAAATACTACCGGCGTTATAATATTTTTATTTCGTTTGCTAGTGAGCCCTAAACTAGACAGTTAATCTGTATCTTGGGGCTCGGAGTACGAATTCCAGAGTGGAGACTAGAGAGGTGATATCAAGTATGGTATGGTGCGTGTGTATGTGTGATGTTTGTGTGGTGTGTGTGTGTGATGCCATGTCAGAAGTCATAGTACACCAACATTTTGCCTGTCCCGTGTAAAGGGGCTTATACACCGTTAAATTTTGATCATTTTAATCCTTAAAAGGGGTCATTGTACTCATCATTTTAGGCGCGTTAAAAAACCCTCTGTCATTTCATAGTTAAAGTTTTCACTTCTGTTGGCGGTCCCCTTAACTCCTATGTTCTTAATGATTTTGTAAATGCTCATCAGTTTTAAGTTAGTAAGACAAATAAATCATTCAGACTTGATAGCTTGAATGATTTGGGGGGATCATGACCACCACGACCCCCCCACCTCGGACCGCGCCTGCTACGGGACCAACCCAAAAAAATCAATCGATCCATACATTATGTCGAGTTATGCGAACATAAATCTATGGATCAACTGATTTTTTCAATGATCAAAATTTAACGGTGTATACCTATTCCAATAGCCTATTTTGTACTTGTCCTGTGCTCGACAGGGCCCCAACCTAACTGCACATTGTGGAATACAATAAACACACTCAGCGTCTGTAAACGAGACCCAAGGCCTAAACATGATTTTTTTTCGAACTAACACTATAAATAAAATCCATAGAATGAGGATTTTTTTTCATGAGAATTCTTTAGTTGGTTTTCTGCCCGTTCTTCTCGATAGAGATCTATTTTGAAATGGGCAACTAGCTTCAAGTTTCTGACTAACTGACCCGCTCTTTGACCATTCAAAAGTGCCAAATGGTTCAATTGAAGTAAATGCTTTTTTGATGTAATAAAATAACGAGTTTTTTGAGAAAAATCCCGCAAAATCCAATATTTCTTACTATTTATTAATTTGCAGGACAGTATCAGTTTTTTTATCGATCCAAATATGATTCGCGTCCGTAAGTTAATAAACCAATAAGTTTCCCTTCATAATATGATAGGATCACGATGGTATGGCGTAGTAAACTCAGTGTTATTAAGAACATTATATGACCCATAAAATTGTTATTGCCAATAAAAATGAAGTTTCTCTTTAATGCAGTCGATAAACGACTTTACTATAGTCTTCATGCATATTATATTAGTATCTAGTGCTAGAATGAGCTGTAAAAAGGTTCTTTTATAAAAAATATTTAAAAGCAAAACTCTTTTTATTTAAATACCCTACTTCAATACTTTTTAATAAAACCTTTATTCAAACTATCATAATTAAAAAGATCATAAACGAAGTTCCAAGCTATGCGTATCCTCAAAAAAAAAAAAATGCGACTAAACATAAGCTACTTTATTTTAAGTTGCCATTAAGTCTAATGTTGGTTGTCTTCACTTTTAAGTGGATGTAGACAAAGACTTTTGATTTTTAGAATTAGAGGTATAGGAGTCAAAAAGTGTAGTATATTTACCTCCAGTATAAGAAGTAGCATGATACGGATTGTGAAAGTCGTGGGCGCTGTACGTAGAAGGTAACGTGGGAATGGGCGCGCCTGGCTGCTTGGACGACTGTGCCGTCCGTCTGATGTGGAAACATGTCCTGGAACAATCAAATATTGCAAGACATGACGATTTGGTATAATAATCCGCTTCTTACTTTTAGATGCTCGGGTCCTAAATATTGTTGTAGTAGAACATGAATAAATAGTTTGGTTTCCCGGTGGCCACGTTGGCCCTGCAAACTCTAGTTTGCCAACGTGGCCACAGATCGCTCAAGACAGGTTTGGAAGGAAAAAGAGGAGGCCTTTGCACAGAAGTGGTACACAAAGTATTCATAGACATTTTGTCTATTCTTTCGTCGACAAAACCAGTTTCCATGGTGGTCATGCTATGCGTGCTGATAGGTAGTCGCGGGTCCAAACCCTGGTAATGGTTTTAAACGAAAGATATATCAGGGATACAGTAGTTAATTGTAATATACGGATATTCAACTGTCTGGTCATCAACAAGCATCAATCATCAATTTAAGAAGGCCGAAATATCGTCATTAATCGTGACCGGACATTCTTCAATCAATCAATCAAATCATTTCTTTGCAACGAATGTACGTTACATTACAAGGAATGTGCGCAATAGGGAAGGAGTGTTGGGGGGCTATGGAGAAATGTTGCACTTGCACGCTGCGTGAGCGTGCGTGATCCATCGCCACTCGTTCGATGTCCAGGATGACGCACAGGATGGATGGAAAGCAGCACATGAAGTGATTTTTTGCTCCATTGGTGTAATTGCTGTATGGCGTTCCAGTGTGAGGATAAATAAATAAAGAAAGAAATTACAATACAGGTGGAGTAGATAGGAGTGAGCCATGTACATTCTGCCTGGAAATAGGCACGCAAAATTTACAAAAATTGTTCTTGTTCTTGAAATACTAATTCTTTTTATTTTCAGTCTCTACTGATTCTCTTGTATATTTTAAACTGTTCCGAAGCATCAGTAAAAATTATGCTCATATTGCGTGTTGCGCTGAAATTGTTCAAGCGAGTCGATCATAAATGGTTACAACTCGTGAATCATAAAGGAAAGTTTACAGTACAAGGCTGTTAAGAATGTTGTGATAATATCAGACGACATTCATTGCTTTTTTATTGGCGCTTCTTACAAGAGGAATGGAATCTTAGGATTTCGTGGAGTTGATAGAACCTTTTTCTTTCTTTACGTATATGTTGTCCAACGTTGTTTTTCCTCTATCGCGAAGTATCGCATGCACAGACAGATAAAATACGCTATAATTATTATTTCTATTCATTAATTTATTTATATGTCAATTGCGCGCTTTGGTGTGTACACCAAAGCGCGCAACAAGCCAACAACATAACATACTACCATACACGACTACTACTATCTTCTCTTCTATCCAGGAATCGACTCCAGCCGATTCCCATTTGTCCAAATGTGCCAATGTTTCTTCTGAATGTAAGTCAATCTTGTTTTAAAGAGACGCATTTATAGAATGAAAAGCCGTAAATGGGTTTAAAATGAGTAAGAATAGGTAGTTCGTCATAGTATTCGAGCCTTAGGTCCATACATGTGTAGTTCCGGCTTGAAAATACAAGTTCGACCTACTTCATATGTCTCAAAAGCCGCATGAAGCGGTGCGTGGTGCTGCCTGTGCGGCGGAGAGTTCGCGTGTGACGTCACCCAGCGGGCCCACATTCGGTCTCTATGTATGTACGGGGTTTAAAAGGTTCCAATGGGCAGGGAGCTAAAAGATTAGTACATTGCAGCGTTGCGTTAGAAGGGCCCATATTATGTTGGAGATTTTTGACCTAAAATACTAGTGACACCGTGACACCTACTTCATATGCTTCAAGCGCTGCATGAACCGGTGCTTGTGACGGTGCGTGGCGCGCTGTCTGCGCGGCGGCGAGCGCGAGTGTGACGTCACGCAGCCGCCCCCCCACTCGTCCTCGGGCAGTAACGTCTCCGCCCACACGCGGCAGATGTTGTCCACAGATGACGTCACTAGCACGTTGCCGACGCTGCCCCTGGAGATGGATTTTTTTTTTGTAAACTCTTTATTTATGTACATAACGCTTTTATTCACCAAAGTGGTAGAAAGAGGTGTTGTAGCACCAACATTTCACCAGTTATGTTTAAGTCTTATGTAATAATATGCTCGCTCTTTGTTAATTTTACAGTAGCCACCTGGAGTTTAAAATTGAGTCCAGGGGGCCTACTCCGAAGTGCAAAGTGCGAATGTTCGGATCGGACCGACACATGGCCGAACCGAATATTATTGAAAAATGCGAAAAAAGTTCGGAACGGCTCTGTTGGGTCGGGACCATAGTCAATATTCGAAAGAGTGTAGGAAAGGAGCCGACCGAACCAAATAGTAACTTCATAGCAGGAAACGGCCGAACATTCGGCCGATACTACTTCGGAGTAGACCCCCAGGGTGCTACTTTAAAATTCCCGATGAGAAAACCCAATAACGCTTTGCTCGACCAGGGAATCGAACCAAGGACCTCACATCAGCATTCGCACCTGCGACCACTACATCGACAAGGCAGTGACTTCGTTCATAATTTTGCAAGTTAACAAATGCATAAAAGGCCATTTTAATGTGGTCACTCACTCAATTATCTATTAAATAAATCATTTGTATTGCTTTTTCAGTATTAAAAATTTGATAGAGGAATAAAGTATGACTTACTTGGGCATGTATTTGCTAGTCTTCCGCCATGACAGATGTGTGACAGCGCGAGGATGAGCCACGTATATGAATGTGTAGTTCAGCTCGGGCGGAGAGTGATCATTATGTGCCTGCGCGAGCACTGAAACAAGGAAATAATCGCATTTTAGTTGATTCTTTAGTACTTACTGAAGAAGGGGCTCGCGGCTAAATAATAACAGTCGTAGGGGTCGATCTTCAAGGTTAAGCAACGCTTGCAGAGGTTAGTCCATGGATGGGTGACCATCCATAACATACCGAGACCCTTCCAGGCCTCGGATAGCATGTTAAGCAGTTGTTTCCGGCTGTCAGTTGTAGATCATTGATACTGTCTTTTTACGGGTAGTCAGAAGCCCGAAAGTCTGCCAACCAGTCTTGCCAAGGGGTATCGTGTTATCTAGTAACTGGGTTGTGGGGGGTCAGATAGGCATTCGCTTTATATAAAATACTGGTATCTAGTTGCATCCGGTTAGAATAACCCCATAATAGTCGGGAAAAGCTTAGGCAGATTGATTTTTCTCTAGTACTTACTGGAGGACGATATACTACACAAGTTTATTGTATCGTATTTCTGTGATTTTTACATCAAAGCTTAGGTCAATTAGACATACGATGGACCTCGGTTATCGCATTTAAATAGAGGTGCATAGAGCGGCCACGTCATTGTCATCTTTTTTCGGGAGTGTCCATAATGCAAACAGAATAATTATATACTTTAACATATTGTTGGCCTATATGTATACTTATTATACTTTATTCGGATAAAAGAACATCGGAATAACTATGTCCTAACTCAACCGTGTTTGGCGTGTCAAATTTTACAACAAAAATAACAAATGCATAATGTATTGTTCGTTATGCAATAATAGAAAATGATGTCACTGCCGTTTTCCTGCCGAAGATTGCTTCAACATTATCGCGTCATTTCAATGTCGTTCTATGAAATTACTACGAGTAATGAGTATTAACTGGTTTTACAAATTAGGCGACATACCAAACATTTAACTATCTATACAGGGTCCAATTAAAATAGATGGACAAATTTTACCACAGCGCTCAGTACCTACGTCTGGCCAAAGATATCCAAGCAAAAAAAAAAACTGATTAAAATGATTTTATTTTGACCTAAAAATACCTTGCACTCTAGAATAAACACATCTATCCATTATGAGTAGGTACTTGCACTCGCGCCCCGCTGCGCGCATGCTCGTAAGTAGGTACACAGTCAGTTCTGTTACATCCTTACATCATTCTGTATTTAACAAAGTGTTTATGTATTGGGTAACCAACATTTATAAGTGTATTTTTGTTAGCTGATTATTTTAATTGTAAGAATCTAATGCGTTTTTCTTATATATTTTTTTACCATTTTCCTTATTTTGGTGGTCTGAATGATTTCTAAAAGTTTGTCCACCTATTTTAATGGGACCTTATATAGTTTCAAACAGATTTTATCTGGCAAAACAGAGAATTTTGTGGAAAAGGGAGGCCTTTGCCCTGCAGTGGGACAATACAGGGGCAAAGTCCCGAATTGACAGGAGTAATGTATGGAGTGACAGCACTTTGCGACCGAATTCGGGCGTAAACCGATCGCTATGAATGTCGAGACTGCAGTCCCAGGGTACTTAGTTAGTTAAGGGCTGATTTTTCCAACGCCACATAATTTTATTCGAGGAATAATTTTGAATTTTTGACAGTTCATCCATACAAAATCTGTCAGACGTCAATTTTATTCCACGAATAAAAATTATGTGTCGATTGAATAATCAGCCCTAAATAGAATTAATTTGATTTGGAAAATATATTTGTTATGAAAACTACCCACATTTTTCTAAAATTGCAAACATGAAAATAGAAAGAAAGAAAATACATTTATATGCGGCAAACATCTCAAACAAAAAAAAAAAAAACAATCAATCAAATCTTACTTATCTTTTATTTCGACTATAAAACATTACATTGCAGTGACTAGAACACTGCACATGACACAGTGCACTTTCTGTAGTTCTTTGCGTTACGAAAATATTGAAACGCATCATGACATTCATAAAATCATAACCCATTTTACCTCGAGATGGTTACGGCTAGTAGATTAGCCACTGCACTTACTTTTATTGGGAGGAATATTCCCTTATCAAGTAGGTTTCTTACGTAAGCATCTATTTTTACAAAGACGCGAAGAGCGGATTTTGTATCTTATCAGCCACACATTTTGGAGTTCACCTTTCATTGTATCGATATATCATCTTAGTCATAAAAATATTTGCATAGATAAGCACTTATTATTTGATGAGAGCAAGTTACAATTTCGATATGACCTTTGATGCGAATTAATTAACCGCACCTGTTTAAATGTCACTTACAGCAGCACCTGGCCATAAAACATACACATAGAGTTTTAGAAAAAGGTCGGCTATGAACAGCGTCGGCGCTTTATCTGTCCGTCTCTCTCACTTACACATGTGTGACAGTTTCTTTCTAAAGCTCTCACACTGAAGGGAATCCCGAACAGGGAAAGCGCGCGTCCTTTGTTTTTTGTAATGCTTAGGAAGTCACGCGACTATTAGCGCCAGTTTGAACACCTTCATTCCAGCCGGTCGATTCTGCTGAGCTGTCATTAAACCTGATGCTAGGGATCGACAACTATTGACAGCAAACTTCACCTAAGTTTTCACGGTGAGATTTTAACATAGTAGATCAACAGATTGCTGTCACATTCGACGCAAGCGAATCCCGAGAATTTAATCGCGGGATTCGCTTCAGTTTGGCCAACGCTTTAAGCTTGATGTGTTATGTTAACGACCAAAACTGTTTACGATTTATTTTATTACCTTTGTTCTGGTACCAGATCTTGACGAGTCGGTCGTTGATCCCAGATGTGGCAAACAGGACGCCGTCCGGTGAGAACGCGAGGTGATGCGCCGGAGTCGCCGTGTGACATTGCCACACGCATATCCACCCCTAGGACAGGGAGACATTAGATATAGACATGCGAATTTGAGCCTTATTCTTAAGATTATCTGACATGTTTTACAAAACGTTAGTTTTCGTTTTACAATACTTTTGTTTGACCGAATCTGCACGTTAACTTCGATTGAGTTCGATATTAAACATCCTAATACATATTTTAATTTCACAAGACCTGACTTATTTCAAAAATGACTCCAGGAATTGGACCTGGACTATTTTCGAGCCCGAAATAATACCCGTAAAACAGAAATGGGTCGTAATCAGACATTACAATTACTATCTCAAGAAATGTTTGATTGTGCTTGTCCCAAATCAAGACTAAACAAACGAAAAAGACACGATTATTTTGACATTGATTGAAATTACGATAATATTATATTTCATCAATTAGACATTTGACTAGTAATTTACATCAAAATTACAGAATTTGAATAGGAAACTGTCAATGAAAATGCAATGTTTATGATAGCACGAGTCCCTTTAAGTAGGGCTTCCAATACCGGATATTTTTAGTCATTTTTCAATACCAGAATTCCGGTATTGGTGATTTTATTTTCAATAGATTGTATTGTGGTGAAAAAGAGTTTTAGAAAAAAATTGTGTCTTATCCCGGGAAAATGTTAAAACCGCATAGAAAATTTCCAATACTGGGAAGTATTGGAAATTTTCTATGCGGTTTTAACACCGGTATTGAAAAAATCCGGTATTCGAAACTCCTAGTGGATGCGCTAAGGTAGCCCGCGAATTTCAAATTCATTACGTTTTTTGCAATTTGCAGGTCGGTGTCAGGTTCTATGTTGATTAAAAAATGATTCGCGACCGTAACAAATATGACTTTATATAATATGCTATGATTTCATGAAATAGTCATTCAATGGGGTAATATGAACTTAGAGAGATGTATCGATGATTTTTATAACTATAATAAATATTTGTTACGGCCGCGATCCGCGAATCATATTTTAATCAGCTTACAACCAGAGGGGTAATTCTCGTAATTATAAGAACGTTCACAGTCTGAAGGCCTATTCTCGTAATTTAAAACGTTCAAAATCTAGTCGCAGTCTCATCTCAGCGACAAACAAATGTCAAAAACTTGTCAAAATGTAGGGAAATTTGTGGGTTTTTTGACAGATTGAGACAGATCAGACTGTGAACGGTCTTAAAATTACGAGAATTGCCCCTCTGATCTCAATCTCAATCTGTCAAAAATACGCCTATTTTCCCTACATTTTGACAAGTTTTTGACATTTGTTTGTCGCCGAGATGACACTGCGACTAGATTTTGAACGTTTTACATTACGGGAATACGGGCCCTGATACTGAAAACCAGCGCTGGGGCTCTGTCTCGTATAGGGTCTTAGCATTATGCTGAGCGATGGCCGTTTTGCGTGAATGTGACGCATGTTTACCCCAACTTGCTATTTTTTTTTGTGTGTTTATGTTCTTTTTTATGCGTCATGATTGCCGCAAATAAATGTATTTTCTTTCTTTCTATGCTAACCTGCAAAATGCACAAAACGTAAGAACATTTAAATTTCCCGGAATACCCTGACGCTTCCCCTACTTAAGTGAAATAAGAAACTTAGAAGATCAGTATTCTAGTTGCGTCTTCATGAATCACGTAATAGCTATAGAAATATTGCGGTCACCGAAATGAGAGCATTTAAGTGGAACGCAAACAAGTATAGTCTTACTTCACTAAGTTTAACATTCAGCACGAGTCTGGTAAACTCATCTATAAATGATTATCTTCTAGTATAATTTCCGTAACGATTTCCGTCAAATTAGTGTGATAGTTAAAACGTTTATAAGTCTTAGGTGGGTTGGTACGTGGGAAGCCTATTTCAATTATAAACCACTCCACTATAAAACTGTAGTTAATACGTCTAATTGATCATTGTATTCATACTAAACATTGTTGTTACAGACCATAATAGATAAACAAAACAAAGATAACGGCGGACGGTGGAATATATTGTTGTATGTTTTATCTTATCAGAGCGTATCATAATCTGCGTTGTACTCACGGGCTCGTCTTCCTCGGCCTGCTTAGGTTTGTCATCCTTGTCACCACCTATCTGGAATGTCACTCCAGAACTCGCTGGAAATAAGAGAAGGATTTTTTACGCGGGTTATTCGAATAAAGATGTGCCTAGACACTACGTAGAAGTGTCTCCAAGCATGACGCACTAGCGTCCTTCCGCTCACCATTGCAGTAAACAGCGCAAACTTTGCTGACTAGCTATTTTATTACCACACTACCATAATCTGCCCGCGACTTCATCCGCGTGATATTTTTTGTTTTAACTTAAAATATTTCCTAGCAGCAACACTGTATCTTCCTATTAGTGAAAGAATTTACGGGATAGCATCAGTAGTTCTGAAAATTACGCCCTACATAAAAAATCGCAAATGATAGCAATCGCTGAATGATCGCTGGGTGTATTTCTATCTATAATATGTATGTATTTACAAAAAAAAAAAATGTATATAAGTAGTTTATCAGCCAACTTGTTACCATAACACAAGCATTAGGTTGCTTAGCTTGGGACTAGATGGCGCTGTGTGAAATGTCCAGGGATATTATTATTATTATATTATTATTATAGCTCTTTATAATATTAATATAGATGATAGAAGAAAATTATTGTTATAATATGGCAAATTGATACCTTATTGCTATAGGGATAGGTAGAATCATAGAACGCAACATGCAAGATCCTTTGATACTCTTTTTGGTTGGCTTTTCATATTATCATCAGAGTTCAATCACAACACATGATGTGTGATTAATACCTACAAAGATTATGGGTATCGAATCCGTATCAGTAAATTGACTGTTGAGTACAACAAAAACAACCTGAAACAAAATACTGACACGCCCCTGCACTCTAGAATAAATAAATCGATACTACTAAACACTAGTTCTATTTCCTTAACATTGTTATAAATTAGTTTCACTTCCGCCACGATAAAAGTGAATTATAGCGTGGGTAGTTTTGCTGCCTTAAAATCGTTACTTCGCCGCATAAACAACATTAAAAATTGTAATGTAAGTAGGTGCAGTTTCATGGCGCCAGAAAAAATTCAAGATCGTCTCAAATCACAATACTTATCTGATTTCCAGATAAAGATGTACATAAACAATGATAATAATACCACTTGAAACAAGAGTTTTAGCGTCTCGCATAGATAAACTGGAAGAAAGCAATATCTTACGTTGGCTGTCATCTTGATAGAGCGACGCTTGATGCCATAATTGCAGTATCTTGCCGCCTGTTAGCAGCCGGGTGCCCTCGAGATTCCATGACAGCGCAGTGATCGGCCCATCCGCAACCAACTTGCCGGTTTGCACCCACCGGTACTCCAAGCCCTGAACAATCACATGTCACGTTGAATTGAATAATGAATCCGCGTGCGAAGACAGTTTTATATGATAGAGATTGACCAATTGCATTCATATTATGGTCAATTGGCGCTGCGCCATCAGCAATCGTTGAAGTTCAGAGACCTATTACGTAATAAACATCTGAAAATTTCCTATTTCATTCGACAAATAACCGAACTCAGATCTGAATGACGTAATTCTAAGCGCCATTAAGTTCGACTGCAGACAATACATCGTTAATATAAAGAGTAATTTAGAGAATCTCTTTTATGTTTGCATTTCGCGAGCCACGACAAATATTTGGTATTTCATAAAGAGTTTCTGTAAATATGAATGGTTTTGTAATTGAAATGCGTCCAAATGGCCTTGGCAGCAACCTCGTAACTTTTACAAGTACCCTTAAAAAGCCCGATTTTTAGGCTGTAGGTAGACTTTTAAAGAGTTTGAAAGTACCTAGGTACATACAAAGGTATAGACATATTGTAATGAATAAATATTAAAGAGTTAATTAGCCTCAGGAAGATTACTATTTACTGGACTGTGATAATTAAACGACATCAATTAATATGTCACATGAACTCATTGTCAGTACATAGACGGCTGCTAGTATAAACAATGATACTAAAGTACATAGCAGAATATGTAGTATCTTTTATCTAGTTATTCTTTCTGGCATGACATATCAGTATTTGAAATATGTATATGTTAATTGTTAATTAATTGTTTGAGTGCATTGTGTCATATTTCAACACTTTTGTATATTGAAATGTATGTTTCTTTTAGTTCTTGGTAATAAAAATGTTGGCACTCTATTTTGTATCATACCAAACCTAACCAGCACCCCAATTGCATAACACACTATCAATCTGAATAATTTTGAAGGATATTGATAATCCATTGCTTTATATGTTCGAAAAGTTTGTCTGCTCAGCAAAGTAAATAATGCAATGAATGTTGTTGAACTGTCAAAATGAAACCCATTGCTACTGAGTGTGTTACGCAATTACCCCGATGTTTAACTGTTATTGTTGTATTTTCTGTTGTGATAACAGTGCATGCTACATGCTACTATAATCCCTGTTAATCTGCCAACTTTTTACCATGTTAATCAATTTTACAGTAACATTATCAGGATTTTTGGAGAAAATTCGTTGCTTCCACAAATATTGATTCTTGAATGGTGGGCACACTTTGGGTTGAGCAATCAGTCCTGCTACTAAATTGCTGACTGGCTAATAACTTTACTACGCCATTTTTTATTATTATTTAGTTTGTGCGGGAACATCTATATATAAATAAAAATGGATCTTCGAAATGTATGTACGCCCATAACTTTCGAACGACTGCAACATATTGGATAATTCTTTTTTTTGTGTTCGATAATGTCAGGACATGGTTTGTATACGTAATTGTACCCGGTAGATGGCGCTGCTTTTTCGGGTGGGATGACGTCTGCCGGGTCCGCTAGGTTCTATCAATCAATCAGCGTATTACTTATAGGAGTAGTGTAGGAGTAGGTTAGGAGTAAGGTAGGAGTAGTGTAGGAGTATGTTAGGAGTAGGGTAGGAGTAGTGTAGGAGTAGGTTAGGAGTAGGGTAGAAGTAGGGTAGAAGTAGGGTAGGAGTAGGTTAGGAGTAGGGTAGAAGTAGGGTAGGATTAGGGTAGGAGTAGGTTAGGAGTAGGGTAGGAGTAGGGCAGGAGTAGGGTAGGAGTAGTGTAAGAGTAGAGTAGGAGTAGTGTAGGAGTAGGGTAGGAGTACGGTAGGGGTAGGGTAGGGGTAGGACATCACGCGAACGAAGTAGCGCCGGGCAGCTAGAAATAATTTATATGGCAAAACAACGCTTGCCGGGTCAGCTAGTATAAAATAAATATTATAATTATTAAATCTTCTATTAAATTAAAATCCTCTAAAACAACCAGTACTACGTATTTGACTTAATTCAACTAAACAATTACTTACATGAGTGGTAGCAGCTGTATGTATAAGTGGTGTTGGTTCAAATATGCACACTTCGGCCCCATAGGATGCAGCGATCTTCCCTGTATCAGTGCTGCAGTCTAACGAGCCAATGCGGACATAACCATGGACCGCTCCCGGAATTATCTGTACCCTTTCGAAGTTGGAGGCCAAGATCACTATGTTGCATCCTGCTGCATATGCCTTAGGGAAAGAAGAACATGTTGAATACCAAAAGGCCCATTCTCGTAATTTAATACATTTAAAATCTAGTCGCAGTGTCATCTCGGCGACAAACAAATGCCAAAAAACTTGTCAAAATGTAGGGAAATTAGAGGTATTTTTGAAAGATTGAGACTGAGATCAGACTGTGAACGTTCTTAAAATTACGAGAATTCTCCTTTCAATTCCTCTAATCAAGACCATTGAATGTTTATTTTATCACCTACCTAGCTTTTTCCTAGCTATGTTGGGGTTAGGTTCCAGTCTAACTGGATGCAGGTAAATACCAATTTTTTTTTTTTTTACATGGAGATACAGCCCATTTGACCTCCACAACCCAGTAACTACCAGAGAATATTGAACATTGTTGATTTAAAATTGGCACTTTACATTAATAACTGGTGTACAATAAAGTATACAAATTAAAATAATAAAAACCTACTGTAGCCTAAATATAGTATAAATATAAGAAATACTGCAATGTGTCTCAGAAATCATTTATATAAGTAATATTAGGTCAGAAGGAGACTTGAAAGTGATATTTAGATTTGACTTTGAATAGTTTTTTTTAGCTCGGCTTTGTGCAATGCAGTGACATAAGTTAATCCTTGATTGATTCATGTTAAAAACAAATAAATCAGCATTCAAGGACTTATTAGTTATATGACATCTGTGGAGTTAAGGAAATAACACGACTAGTTAGGTAACAGTGATGTGTGATTAATTAAATAATAGTGATCCACCAATGTCAGGAGCAGGGTCCAAGCTACCGGAGGTTAGGGCTCCAGAGACAGGTACAATGCGAGCCGTATCGAGGAGTACTGCCTTTTGAATCAGGCCTCTATAGATGTTGATCGAGGCTTTCGGCCATCAGGTCATTGGCTGATACGACAATCAGCACAATGATAGCCAAGCTCACATTCCACATGTCGACAACCTCAAGTACTAAGTCGAGATATTTAATTTGTTTCTCTTTCTCAGCTTTCACAAGGTTCCCACCATGAGGAATGGTAACATCGATAATCATTGTGCGGCGCGCTAATAGATCTATCACCACTATTTCATAGTATTTTAAGAAAATTGAAATAATTGCATAAACAATATTTTTGTCTCTGTGAGGGATTTGGTAGAAACATGTATTTGAAACATTATCAATTAGAAATACCTTATTCCAAATAATTTTATGTAGGTAACCAAATAAGGTTTGATTTTAAAGATTACATAAGGTCAGTAGATTCATATGCCAAGTATCTGTTTATGAAAAAACTGTTTGAATTGTACAAATGTTTACATTATTGTGTAGAATAGTAGTTCAATATTAATTTTAGCACATTTTCATAAATATTTACTTAACTGATTATGATCATACACTGTAAATGGAAAGATTCTCATGCCATATATTTAAGTAAAACTAGGCAAGGAGCTGTGTTATAACATTAACTCTACAGTTATCAGTTGCCTTTAGTAATATTGTTATTTAAATATCTATAAATGACTGATGCAAATTAGCATTCAAGGAAACTCATTCTATTTGTATGTCTCTTCTGTAACGAATGTTAACTAATGAGGTACAATACGTTCACAAACAATAGAAGATAGTAGTATTTAGTGACCAAACGAAAATGTTATGCTTATCAAACTAGGCTAAATTAGATTTTCCTGTTATGAACATCACTTCTCAATTACCACTTTAGGTGCACAGGATTCTAAGTCACGAAACTTTGCCGTCAATAACGACAAGGACATTAATCAAAGTACTTACTGTGAAAGGTATTCCTTCGACAGAACCAACAGCAAAACATTGATCTCCTGAGTTACAGGCACCACTTAATACTTGGTGACAGTTCATAATGAACTAATAAAACAAAAAATATCTTCGCTAGATTAATCCCAGATAACCGAACGTCACTAACATGGTTTTATTAAAGAAATACATAATTTACAAAAGAAATAAATATTCTAAACATCTCAAGATCTAATTATTTTTTTATTAATTTATTATCACGAATATTTCTCTGACACCTCACATCGAACGTGAGAGAATGACGTAGAGAAAGAAAGAGATAAAATATGTTAAGTGCGTTCAGAATATTATAAGTAGTACATGGTAATCGATAATCCCCAAAGAAATATTTCAAAAATAAAAGCAGTTTTATTGATTATCGTATTCATAAAACTGTTACTTATCACAACGGCACACAGTTAACAAATTGAAAAGAAAAACTGAAAATGCATATCTAGTTTTAGAAATCTTAAATGTGGACGGAATCATCCAGTCGCAGTTTTTGAACGAACCTATAGCCAAGCCATATGTTTTGGTGTTACTAGTAAGAAAATTAACTGGTATTCAAAGTCACGTGTGGGTAGAATCATAAAAAATAATTTAAATAATTTCAAAAGTCTGCCATCATCATAATATTATAATAACGATTTTTTTTTATATTAAGATGCATTTTAAAACTTTCTATCAAATAGTGATTGTTTGTGGTCTTTTGACAGCTAAGCACTGACTGATTGACAACTTTGACGTTACTTCCTATAGTTAATTGATAAAGAAGTATGAATGCCAACGCTTAATCGTTGAATGAGCTGTTTTTTGTGTATTGATCTGTTTAAAAGAATCAAGGACACATTGGACAACAATTTGAAGGACATTATTTCGAAAAACTGGTGACTTATAAGTGTGACTCTGAAATTTGTGTTCCGACGATCTGAGGTGAAGAAGTCAACATTACAGGTAAGGCACAAACAAATCAATAATTAAGTTATCTGGAATAAGATGAATGGTAGAGGGATGATAGAAGAAGGAAGATATATTTTGTTTTCTTTTTACATTATTCATTGTGTGGAATAATCGCTCAAATGAATAAGTAGTCATACCTTACAAGTCTAATAAAATAAATTGGTTCATAAATTATCAACTATTGAAGATACAGCATGTTGCGCGGAGGCGTTCGGCTGATTACCAGGCATTCAGTATTTACATTACAGCAATTGCTTAGTACTTGAAAGTATCTCAGTAGTATTGTGTATTGTCCAAAGTCTAAACAAAACATTGTGTGATATGTTCATAGACTCATGCTTTCAGTGTCTAAGTAATTATTGGTTGTAGTATTACTCACCTTATTTTTAGACTTGTGCTGATTTTTCCAAATTGTCTTTAAATTCAAAAAGTAATTAGGATGGACATGCTTCCCCATAAATAGTCAATAATATGTGTCATATTTAAATGAACATAGCCGGTTTTTGATAAAGCTAGAATTTATTCAAGTTCATGAAAGAAATGTAACTGAATTGGGCTTTTCAGTAATGTTTTCTTCAATCATTTAATATTCTATTTTTAGGAGTTATATACATGCCTCAAAAACATTTCAATAAATAAATATTCTACTTTCTGTTTGGATAATAGGATTCTGTTTTAAATAACAACATGATTTATAAATAAATTAATCTATGATTAGTTAAAGCTGTGACTAATTCATTTTATTATTATCTTAATAACGATGATGATAAGTTCGAATCACGGGCCTCTGTTTCCCGCTGGCACAATAATATCTGAATGAAGTTTTATTTTTGAACAGACACTTGTGCCTAATTGAAACTAATAACTTGCTGTACAGATGTTCCAATGAAATTTACTATTGACCACAGTAAATGCAAAAGACTTTGAACCTTAATACTCAGAGCCGTTGAGCATTTTGGAGGTTTTTTGTTTGAACTCATACATCATAGGTGTGCAATGTGTATGATGTCATCCATTATTTTTCTCCACCATCTGCCAAGGTAATTGAGAAAACACCATGGAAGGTTTGGTTACTTTTGTAATCTTTTAATACCTACTTGCCAACTCAACTCGACTAATAGTTTTAAGCACTTTTAAAGTTATTAAGCAGAAACACATAATGCATTATCATAGTAGAAAATAAAATAATGATTACTGAACAAACTTTCATCCCTTGTATCACCCCCTAGAGGATTATTTCTGAGACAAAAAGTACCTTATTGCAAGTTAAGTTAAGTGCTTATTGCATAGCCAACATCTGGAATCAATTAAAACAATAAAGAGCGATTTTTTGTTGTTAGTATTACCATATTAAACAGCAGACCCAATCTATACCCAGGCATGAAAATAATGCAACAAAGAAAAGCATGCTGTGGCTGTAGTTTTCCAGAAAAAGTCTATATAATATTGGAACAAAGTTCCTTATTTTGGAAAATAAAAAGATAAAAAATGATAATTTAACTCCTATCACCCTATCTTATTAGTGATAATAAACCAAACAACTAATGTAACTATACAATTTGATGAAGACATGCTATCATTTTGTAAATGAGTTTTGTAAACTTTTTTTTTTTTTTTTTTTGGGTGGGAAATCATCATATGACCCCTCCCGCTCTGGGCGGAGCGGAAGGGAGTGTCAGACTTTTACTGACTAAAACCCACCCGTGTTCCTTCAGTTGCCTGTGCCAAGGGCCACGGTACCTCTTTCGAATATCCCGCAGCCCTGGCGGCAGTTTTGTAAACTTGATAATGCTTTGACTGTTTTCTTGATATTTCCAAACAAATCACAACAATTTCTCCTTTAATTGTTGAGTATTTCTATCAGCTCAGTTATTAGCAGTCTGCTGCTAGACATAGGCCTCTCCCAAGTTGCGCCACAGCACCCGGTTCTCTGCCTACTGCATCCTGTCTGTCCTGGCTACCTTTTTAAGGGGGTTGCGCTAAAAATCCCTTAGATTGATATTTTATGAAATAATCATTCAATAGGATTATAATAGGTATATAAAGTTAGAGGGCTGTATTCATGATTTTAATGATCATAATTTTGTAAATACATACTTTTTACGCTCGCGAATCATATTTTGTTTAACATACAAACTTAAACTGACCTGCAAATTGCAAAAAAACGTAAGAAAATTTGAATTTCGCGGGCTACCTAACGCATCCATCTTCCTGGGGGGCGTCGCACGTTTGGATGTAGTAATTCTACTAGACTAATTAAGAACGTAATTTGTAGTTAGCGTCGCTTCACTTCGCTTACTGATTAGATGTGACCCGAATTTGCTGTGAACACGATGTTTTGTCGTGCAAATTCAACTTTTTAAAGTTGAAAGAATGTTCAATAGACATTTGTGAGATCAGGACAATAAGAACACTGATAATTTGCCCAAGTTTTGGCGTTTGGAGTTACGTAAAATCACGCCGTGAATATGCGAAACCTAACAACCAATTTTTTTATGCACCAATGTCCAGTCACCTACAACAACAATTAATCACCTTTTAAGCAAGGAATTGCTTGTGTTAGGGACCTACTGATAAATGCTTGTCTACCATGTATAACATATATAATGGTCTTCACATGATCTGACCAAGATTATGTCTGGACTTTAAAAGAGACAGTAACCTCGGAGTTTGTTTCGGTTTTTCTTCGAAGAGTAGTCAGATAGGAAACGCTGATCTCATCTAGTTTTTAAAATATGATTGACATGCAAAAGTGTTTGTACAGTCAACAGCAAAAGTAGATGATCAAAATCAGAAATCTAATACTAATGAACGGAGTTCGCAGCTATATGGCAGCTGTACTAGTAGTAAATGTTTGGTATATTTTACAATCACATACTTTTGAATCACTTCGACGCCACACAGTTCTGACGCGAACTCCGTTCATTAGTATTGAATTTCTGATTTTGATCATCTACTTTTGCTGTTGACTGTACAAACCTACTTACAGAAATGAAATTATTTATCCTTCTCAAATATAAATAAGTACACTGCACAGTCCCTACAGCTTAAAGTAGCAGCGGTATCCCACTTCACATCTTTCCGTTGGAGCGTAGGAGTCTGAAAATACAACTAAGGGATTACGTAGTGGGCGTTTACGGTCTCCAAAATAATCTCCTAATGCAGACAGCCGACCACTTAGCCACAGCAACATTAGTGTTAAAGCACTTCTTGAACCCCAACTTTCTTGTAGGTGGACCTCACTTATAGTACTTACGACAGCTGTTTATAGTCTAATGTAGTAGTTTTTTATTTGATTTTCCGTCGAATAATTCCACCAAAACGCACCGTGAGTGCGATGTTTCCATAAGAATGGCTGTTCTTCTCTATTGCTTTTGTGCAAGCCACCGACAACGAGGTCATCTACTGAACTAAAATTATTGCCCATTAAAATCTATGTACGAGATCGACACGATAAGAAGAGGTAGCCCGAAACGAGCACTACTAAATATAGGCCTGCTCATACCCCATTGTACTGAAAAGTCGTGCAATCATTAATCCTGGAAATAACCACAACTAAGGCATCAGTCTATCGCATACCTACATTACCTATCTATCCGCAATAGGTACAAATGGTACAATACTTGTGACTAGCACGAAAGGATACCTAATTCGTTGATTTGATAGTTCTTCAATCAACAAAGTCGCAGCTCGGCTCTCTGTAACTCCTAGTCCAACGTGGAAGCAATTAATATAGCAGAATACAATGCGGCTTGTCTATACAGTAAACCGAGATATACTGTAATTGCTTTGATGATAACGCACACACTGTTTACGAACTCTACAATCGGTTGAGAATTATCTTAATGTAGTATACCCGCATCTTGGGGTTACGTTTCAAGAACTTTTTGAGTAGCACAAAGAACACTATGCTCTATACAAGTAATCAATTGTTTCTTTTTGTATTCTCGGCAAGCCAACTTGATTAATAGTTCACAATGAATGAAAAATGCAGTAGAGCAAAGCAGGTGCTTTGTGTGATAATGATAATCATTTGTTCCTCAGATATGAATCTAGTTTTGTATTAGTCATGTAGGATTTCCTTTAATATATAACGCAGTACAATCGTTGTAAATTACGCGATATTGCACCTAGTCATAGCAATCTTTACGTTTGGAATCTATTAAAATGGTAATCTATACTAATATACTGACAACACCACCACCACCAACACCAACACCACAACACAACAACACCTTAACAACACCAACACCAGCAACACCTTTTATGCAAAAAAGTTTTTATTTTTTTATTTATTTTTAATATTATAAAGAGGTATTTGTTTGTTTGAATGTAGGTATGTAGGGGGTAATCTCCGGAGTTAATGGTCCAATTCTAAAAATGTTTTGACTGGTAGAAAGTTACATTATGTGTGAGTAAATTATATTTACATTATGCATTTTAGCTGAGCAGTGAGCTATCACAACTTTTGTCTAGCAAGTCTGAAAGAAATACGTCTTAAAGCAGAATTATTTGCATGCGCTGACTAAACAGTTGTATATAACTAAAAACAATATGTGGCAATCTGGTCCGCCTTAAATAGTTCTACAAAAAAGTCCGCGACACCATATTTCTATCTTTTATATTTTATTAATATCACTTTTATGTAAAATTTTACTTTTATGTAGTATTTTTTTTTTAGTTTGGATGAAAATATAATTTTTAATTATGAATCCTTATCGAATTAAATTATTTTATGATCACAAGGACATTAAAGAGATAAGATTTGTCCATTACAATATGTCAATATTTGGTCATATAGTTTCGGAGATAATAAAAAATTACTAAAACGCAAAATGCCGCTAAAACATTCACGAATATAACTTTCATCAACTTTGTGCAGACGTTTAATCCATTTACCCATAGATGTATAGGTAAATACGTAATTTTTCTGACTCGCGATGTTCATACTTTACGCGCATTGATGACATTGTCGGTATTGTCATTGGGTGATGTAAATTGGTTGGATGTTGTTCTATTGATTTCTATTGGTTTTGGTTGTTTTAAATACTTTGTTCCTTCTTCTCTTCGTAATTCTGGTTTACGATTGTTTCTAACTATATCAGTATCACGTTGAGGTAATAATAATAATAAATCTGAAGAGTTCGTTTGTTTGAACGCGCTTATCCATAAGGATCCATACTGGCAGACAGAATACCGGAAAAATATCATGATACCTCAACCCGGTGTGCTTTCAAATCCCAAAAAAATAATAAACAAGAACTTTTGACATTTAATAATTTCTTTTTAATAATTTCATCAGCACTACATGGATCTCCATGTAGTGCTGATGAAATTATTAAAATTATTAATGATCGTGACCCAAATTCAAGTAGCGGTACTTACTTATAGATAAAATAAGAACAAAAGTCATAAAAAGTTTGCAAAATTTAATCTCAAATAGCTTGGGCAAATTGTTTTAATAAACTCCTGACTGACGGGAAATTTCCAGACACCCTAAAGATTGCAAAGGTGACGCCGATCTATAAATCGGGACCTAAAACCGACCCTGGAAACTATCGCCCGATCTCTGTGAGTCCTGCCAAAGACACGTACAAATTATGCTAAAAAGAATATCACCTATGAAAACGAAGTGATAGCGCGGGCGAAGTCGCCGGCTGAAGCTAGTAACGAAACTTTGCTCTTTATTAAAAATTATAAAGAGCAAAGTTTCGTTTGTTGGTATCCCCGTTTAGACAGCTGATCCAATATTTAAAACCTTAAATACAGTATGAATGAGGAAACCGGCATATCCTAGAACCAAAAATTCGAAGACATTTGTCATCTACCAACCCACACTGGGCCTGCGTGCATGGTGGATTATGGCCCACTTCCGCTAACCGAGAGGAGGCGTGTATCCCAACAGTAGGAACATTGCCCATTTGCATTTTATGACTATGCTTTGGAGTATGAGTGAATAACATACACACATTATTGGAATATATTCTTACCTCGATCATAATTTACTAGCTAACCCCACGGGCCAGACACGTGTAAGGTTCGTCGTCCGGTATAAAATGTATCAAGTGTACCAAGCTACATCTCTGTCGTAAGAGTTGGTTTCAACCTTTACAATATAACAAATATAGAGAGCTACCGGGTCATTTATAAATTATAATATTAAAAATGCAGTAACACAGCTTGAAAATCAATATGAAATGGCCCCGAAATAGCACCTCATCCCGCATCGGTGGGCCAAGTTTGTAAATTAACCAATAGTTGCAGAGTGCACTTAGTGACTGTGACTGCCGTCGTCGTGGGGGTCCATCTATTTTAGAACCGCTCCCCCAGCCGCAGCCGCTAGTCCCTTTCAATTAACGCCTTGACTTCTCACAGAGAGCAAGCTTATAAAAAATAAAAACGGGCGTTATTTTCATGCTACCAGTAATTTGTTTGGTTCTAACTGTTTTTATCTTTGTTGACCATATGAACCGTTTAATGAGGTCGTAAACCCCGTAATTGTTTGTATTGAAACTGACGACGGGATGTGGCAGCAATTATTCCCGACAAATGTGCGAGTATTTAGTACTGTTTTTGTCCGAAAGAAATAGCGCAAACGGTCGCTTGGTTTATGAAACACGGTTAATCCACTTTATATTTTCCGATTAATTTTTGCATTGTTTTCCGTAAAAAGTACGCTTGATAAGGTTCCATGTTATTTAATCCGCGAGCGATAACACCAAATGTATATTATTATCACACTATATAAAGATAATCATGTTACCTTGACCTTACCTTGTTAGTACAATGAAAATGTTATTATTTTTTTGTAAAACATCACCAGTATGTCACGCAAAGGTTTTGAGTTTAATTAATGGCTGTATCTACGGCATTATTTTACAGCCACAACCACTATGTTTGTGCATGATGTTGCACTGTTTAATTAATATGGTCCTACTAATTGACCGTTGTAGTATTTTAAGGGAAATTAACGGGGGTGTTGATAAACGGAATAGGGTAATAACAGCTTACAAGGAAAGCCTGGCCAGACTTTGTATGGTTAATTTTTTGAATGAAAAAGGAGCTTTGTTCTAAGCCAAACGATTCCTAGTAATAGCAAAAAATATGTACCCGTGCTTTTCCTACTAATGCAGAAGAATGTGGAACAAGTGATGACGAAAGTTTTGAATATGAATGTGGATGGTTATAAGAGTAGAGGAAGACCAAAGAAACGTTGGATGGATTGTGTGGGCGAGGAGGTGACTAGAAACGACGACTTCTCCGATGACTCTTCCGACCCCAAAAAAATTAGGATAAGGGCGGAGGATGTATAAGTGCGTACGTTTCCGTGTATTACCTGCAATCTATTAATTTAAAAAAAGTTAGGTAAAAGGCACTTTGCAGAGCGGAGAACCAAGAAAATATCGTAACAATCCGGATTTCAACTTTCCGCGAAAGGAATTTTCCTCAGAAGCATGGCCGTTGCGCCCGTTGCAAAATGGCTGGCATTTTTAGAATGATTCACCTTTATAGTATGTTATGTTGAAATGGCTAACGTATCGACTAAGCTGGGGCGAGTTCTCATGTAGGGTTATTTTTATCCGTCGTGTTTCGATGTCACTATCAAGGACAATATATCTTCCACGTGTATAAAATATGGCGTTTCATGTAGACACGAATAAAAATATTTATTTAACTTGTCGTTTTCAAGGCCTTTGGCTTTTGTGACCTATTTCAGGGCGAATGTAGGGGTATTATCAACAGCTAAGTATGTCGCTAGTGGTATTACTGTAGTGTATCATCATTTCAGCCGAAAGACGTCCTCTGCTAGATATAGGCTTCCCTCATGCACCGTCACTTCAACCGGTTCTGTGTTTCCCGCATCCAGTGGATTCCTGCGGCCTTCACGAGGTCATCGGTCCACCTCGTGGGAGGTCTTCCAATGCTACGTCTTACCGTCAGCCAATCAATTAGTTGTTGTATACACTATAGTATACAACAACTAATTGATTGGCTGACGGTTTTAGTTTCAATGCTTATATTCTGAAATCATCATAATTATAGTTCAAATCATCAGTAGTTCAATAACTAGCTTTGAATTATTAGTTAATCGTTCCAATATTCATGAATTTGCACAGACCAAATGAACCGTAATCATTTGTAGTATTAAATTACAGCTAAAATGAACGCAAAGTGGTTGTATAGAATCCGTTTAGTTTATTTATTCATCTATTTTACCCCAACTGTGTGTTTCACTGGATGTGCCAAATTGCCAATAAAAGCTTTATGGCTCTAACGCTCTTAAGTACCTATATGAGAAACTGAGAAAGTTGAAAGGTCAGCTGGGACCGCATCTTGCTCTTTTACCCGATCTTTGGCCGCTTAGCTGTTGTCTGAAATAATTTTTAGTTTGCGCAGAATATTTTTTTGTTAACATATCTTATCATTTCGCTGTTTACTTTGTGTGCTGCTGTACGAGTGGTATCTTCATTAATTTTATCATCAAGTGTAATAAAAGTAACGTAACCTAACGCAGGCTTCCGTTTTAGCACTGCAAGGTAGATAGATGGAATACTCTTTTTTATGTACACCGTAAAATATATATTATAAAAGATATAAATGTAGAAACTGGTGACACATTCGGCGGTCTTGTCGCTAAAGGTGATATTTTAAAGAAAACCTTTGAATTGATTTAGGGAGAAAGGAGAGACAACACCATGCATGTACTCTGGTATACCATTTACATAACAATAAATACAAAGAATACTAATACTTCACTGCGAAATTCAATCTGCGCCATCCAACTCTAACCTTGCCAAATATAAACTCCATTGAGGGAATCGGTAATATTTTATCAACTTGCCGATAATTGTTTGCATGATAAATGACATATCGATATCTGCTATTTAATAGAAAGCTTTTTCAAATACTTGATTTAATTCAATAACATAGAATAGAGTACAGGATTGGTAGGTACATATTTAATTTCATATCAATATATGAGGCGTATATTCATTAATAATGTGAAATGTCGATGGTTCGGGTGCTATGTTATGATATGACGTATAGGTCAGTCGAGTCGATGGACAGCTCATTACTGAAATTCATTCAAAACTGAAAGCTGTGTCATCGGAAATACTTTCAATTCGATTCTACGTAGGCTTACGTTTATGTTGAGTTCGTTTGAATTCCCAGCGATTTATAATGAAATACAGATTTATGAGATTTATTTTGTTAGAATATATTGGTTTGGTGTCTTTTTCTTTAAACTGACTTCAATATAGTTATTAATTGTTATTATATCGAATAATAATATTTAATAACTTTACTTATGTATGTGCGTTATCAAATGAAATTGCCGGTTTTTAAGGGGCATTGTTAATAATAAAAAAAACCTATGATCAAAATTAATATTGGTCTGTGCGTAAAAATTAACGTTAAATGAACAACAAACGTTCGTTATACACGTTAGTACCGCATTGCGGGTAAACCCAATCTTACTTTATCTTAAACTTGTACTGAAAGTAACGTAAGTTAGGTAACGAAACTATTTTCAGACACTGCCTACCTCAATCCAAGATCTGGACCAGCTGATTTAAATTTCATCCGAGTAACGAAAAGCATCCCTGTCTCCTCACAAATTGCATTTGAACCTTAATTCCCAGACATAACTAAAAGCAACAAAATCTATTAGTATTAAATAATACAAATTGCTCGTATAGTATTACGATATTGTTTTCATATTTCATCCAAATGCTTATAATACATGCATCATGTTATTTATCAACACTCGTACCGCTGGAATGTAACCAAATCTTCGCACAGATAATACAATGTTTCCGTGTTTGGATGGCACACGTCAAAGTAACCCTCCGCTTTTTCCCAGTAAGTAGGTATTAATCTCGTGTAAAGGATCCCATGATACCCTTCCTCTTACACGACATCTATTTCTAAGAACTCTAATGGTCTTCGTTTCCGTGACAAATTGGACCAGTCTACTGGGTACTGATTTTCCAGCTCCGTTTACGTTACGACATTTTGTTACGGCCCCTTTATTTGGAGGTTTTCCCATTCCAATTCTGTTGAACAGGGTCGATTTGAGGGCTTGCAGATCTTACTGATTTGGGCGTTTGCCAGAATTGACCACCTGCATAACGTGGAATAAAAATGTGGAGCAGTTATACAATGACAAGACTGTCGGTACCTACTCAAATCGCATCCCTATACTTATTATAATAATTGTTTTGTTTATTGATATAATTGATTGTTAGTTCTGGATATTTTAGTAAACTAATACTTGACTTGATCAGGGGTCTACTCCCTAAGCACAATGTCCGTAGTTTCCGCCGAATTTACGGGCATCATCATCATTGTCGACTATGGGCGTAAGATTAGTTTGGGGCCCGAACTAAGAAAGAATGACAACACGATTTGACAGTTGTCCCTACTCCCGACGTGTTTTTGTCCGTCCCAAATTATAATTTGTCACTTGTTTTGACGGATCAACTACTTTCGACTGGTCCCGTATCTTCGTTGACCTACTTAGAGAATAGAAACTCAGGCTCTTAGTATCGAACTGAAGTCTGTCTGTAATTTAGTTATTTTCAACAAGTCTAGACACCTGAATGTATTACTAATTCAAGCAATACGAGTATATCTAGAAATGAAATATTTTGTTATCTAATTAGACCCAACTGAGTTAAGTAGTTTCTCTGTAATAGATTTCCATTAGGAGTGTATTCTTAATTTAATGACAAGATTGAAACGAACTCTCAGGAGAATTACAATATTGGCTACAAATGTTTCTCTATAGACACTAAATACTTTTGATACGCGTGCGTTGCGAATGGTGATAATGCTGGAAAGCTGTAGAAAACTGTACTATTAATAAAACCACCATATTACTTTCTCTTTGCCATTAACCACGACTCTCACTTTTACTATGTGCTCTATAAAGTAGTTCATATCGGCTTAGCATAATAAGTCTATAATGTTCCCACTGCTGGGACACAGGCCTCCTCTCTGTGGGAGGGAGTGGGCCGTAATACATCACGCGGGCCCAGTGCGGGTTGGCAGATGTCACATGTTACCGAATTTTGGGTTTTAGGACATGCCAGTTTCCTCGTTTTTTTTCTTCATCGCTTTGAGAGCAGTGGTGATGAATAATTTACACAAAGTAAAGTACTTATCTGGGTAAGTCAACGATGTTATCACTAGGCCACAACTGCTCCTTAGCAAGAGATAAAATAATTAGGTTAAAAGCAGAGCCTATTTTCCAAAGAGCCTATTTTTGTTGCTGGCAAGAAAAAGGAATGTTTTTTTTTACATATTAGTTACGCATTTCTGCCGTCGTAAATAGTAACGGTACCCTCATTCTTCACCCTTCCTTTACTTCCGTTAGCAACAATTTTGTTTTTGTTCGTCTGGTTTTGGTATCTTCCTTTTGGTCTCGCAAAGGTCATGGATTTAAAGTTCACTAGTCATGTCCTCAATTCATTTATACCATCTAATTACCTACTTCTGCGGTTAGGCTGTCAAGGTTAAAGTTTCTTACAATACTGCTGGTTCATTTTCGGCAGATAAAAGGTTATACTCGTACAGGGTGGCAGGGACATTGACACGTAATCTGTAGCCATGAATTCAGCATATGATTCTAGACCCCGTAGTGTAAAAAATTTTCGTCGATTAACAAAAAAAAAAATCTGCTATTGCATAGAAAAGTGCTAAGTATACCTACGCGATCAAAATGTACTGAACAGCATTTTTTTTAATACTTTTTCTACGAAAAATTTCAACCCAGGCGGTTTCAGAATTATGTACTGAATCCATGGTAACTGCACCCTAATTGCGTAACACACGATCAATCGGAATCTGAATCATTTTGAAGCAAATTGCTTCATAAGTTCGAAAAATTTGTCTGCTCAACACATAAGTAACGCACATTTTTCGAACGTATGAAGGAATGGATTAGCAATATCCTTCAAAATGATTCAGATTGTGATTGACCGCGTGTTACGCAATTAGGCTGCTGGTTTATGTCCGCCAGATAAAAGTTCATGTCGACTTTTATGTACTCAAGTGGAACACTACTTTAAAAGTCAACTTTACACAGCACAGTAACGAACGTTTCAAATCCAATAACTTAAACTAAACGTGTTGGCTTAAAATATGTAGCGGCTAATGTTATTGCTATATTATTTTTACTTCCATGTTGTTGACCTATTTGGCTCTCTCTGCTCTGCAGTGGAATATGACGGCAGACAGACGGGCGCCCCGAGACGTTCAACCACCAGATAATGGCATGTCGCCCACGCTAGACTAGAACTGCTTTTTCGGGAAGGTCTGTGTTCTGCCCTAAGCTATCCTTGAGTCCGCCTTGGTAGTAATTTCTTTGATTTATATGCATAGTAGTGGATATTTTTGAGGACTCGGGATAGTAAACCAACAGGCTTGGATAAACTTAAAGCGATTATGAAAGAGAAATAGTTCCTTTATTTTCTTGGTTATTGTTTTAGTACAGCCAATGTTTGGTTTTTTACTCCTGTCAATAAATACCTATATCGTCATCACATTTCCAGAATATAATTTAACATCCAAAGCCAACAGAATTGAACCTTTTAATCGAATATTATAATAGCTTTAAAATGGATGGAGATGACGACGGGAAGGGGTGAGAGGTAGAGGATCGTGCGATGGTTCGCGACCCACATTTCCGAACGGTTCTTTATACGTTCGCGCCCCTGACACATTGACTTACATTCGAAACGTTCGACCCGTTTAAAACTCAGCTACCCCATCAGCAGATGGCTTTACTTTTGGTCGTAATGATGCTCGTTGTAGAAACGTAAACGTGTCTATAAACCTTTTTTAATAAACACCAGAAGAGCTTCTATCTATTTTTATAATAACTTTGGGAGTATAAGAAACGCTAAGGTAATTTATAAAGAAAGATATAAAGTAATAAGTAGCTAAGTAAGTGGAAATAAAACATGTAATGTGACAAAAATTTCGAGTCGTCGACAAGACTCTTAAAACATTCTGCGAGACGGGAGTGTTTCGGATTTTAACATCGAGTTTCCCTATCTTGCTTATAACGTAAAATATGTTTCAGGCTATCCTTGGCTGACTTTAAATAAACATCAAGTCCCTGTTACATGTCCTCACTTGGTACTATGGGTTTGGTTTTATTCGGCGTCGAAATTGAGTAAAAACGGTAACAGACAGCCAATTCGAGTTCTGGGAGAGCACAAAAACTATCAATATTTTTTGTTGCTGACACACGTTCACTAGCAAATCGTTTTGTTTTTGTTAAGATTGCCTTAATGATAGCCTTGATATTTGAAGGAAGAATTTTTTCCATGGCTAGACGATGCAGTATATTCTAGAGATGGTAATATCCGCAATTTCGGAGGAAATAGTGTTGAAGTTCCGTAAGTAGAATAGCTAAGCCAGTGTCTCGTGTCGTCAGCGTAGCGGAGGATGCGCGCGCATTCGCTTCGATCCAACCAGCCAGACATTTGAATGAAAAGACCGATCACTCACGAGCGTGTGGCGTCACGTGTGCGTCTGCCTTGATGACTATGATCTAATTATACCGTCGTAATATACGCTGACATTCACTCCATATCTACACTCTTCAACTCGTGACATAAATTGCATGAAGGTGTAGCTCTAGACTAAGTTTATTCGGTTAAAAATAGTATTTGTCGGTACATTCATAATTATGTAGCAGGTACACGTAAACGATTGTCGGAATTTGTTCTTAGATTTCTGTTTGGACTTCTAAATAAACAATGTCCAACTCGTTACACAGTTTGTGGCAAAAATCTGTGTCCACGTAATATAAAATCAGCCGCAGATCGCATGATTTTTGCTGTCCGCAGCTGACCCCGACTCCGTTTGCCCGGAATTTAATAACCATGTTGGATAAACGTAGAAGAATGTAGAGACAGCGTGTTAGATCCCTTATTATCTTAGTGCTTGTACAAAGCATTGTTCACGATTTTTTATCACAATTAATGAACACGCGATAAGACATTACGTTTTTCTGATAGTCGTTAACGTACACAGTTGTGAGAAACGATTGTGTAGTTGGACAGATGGAGTCAAGGAACGGAGATGTAGTTTAAATATCGAATGCTGGAAGCTGTTGACCTATTCCAAAGCCCCACTTAACTTTTATGTATATTCCCGTCATGCAGGTGTTGCATCTCGGAACGGCTTGCCAAACTAACCAATATCGCGTGGAACGTTTTGTACATAAAACAACCGAAATGTTCCATAAGTGAATAGTAAAGTTGGCAGGTTTACATAATAAAATGTTAACGAAAATATATTCTGAATTTATTATGATAGCAATAAAGTTAACGACCTCGGTGAAATTAAACACATTACCGCATCGATGGAGTTTGATTTTTTTCGCGGCCTTGTGGCGCGTGAACTCGACGTATTTGAAAGGGAATTTATTAAACAAACGGTAAATTACCATTATTGGTAATATTCGAATCATTTACTTAATACGTCTTCGTCTTGGTATTTGTTAATATATTTTCATCATTTGAATGTATAACCTAGTTGATGAAAAGCTTCTAGAAAATATTCCACAATCTGTTGTATAAAAATGTTAATTAATATCTTAGTGAACTCGCTTATAATTAAGATTTCACCCTGATGCAAGGCAGAAGGAGTTCTAGCACGTCTATAAAAAGTTACTTTTATCTACACGATTTGCTAGTCTGGTCGTGGCTTTTACTAATACTTGGTCAACCGAGATCCTAGGCTAGAAAAAGACAAAATTGTACCACAAACCATTATAAAGTTGTCAGAAGACCTGAGAAGAGTTGTAATATTTTTCGCTTCTTTCTAACACCATCAAGGCACTGACAATGACTCAACACGTTTATCACTAAACGAATTTAAGACATCGTTCCCTTGCTGTCAATCGTTTGAAGATGACTGAGATAGAATGATGTTTTAAATACAATCATGTTCAGCGCTAAACGCATCTAGTGATTTTTGGTGCAAGTGGGCCTTAATCACGGAACAAATATTTGTATGACCTACATGTATTTGTTCCGAGTCTGGGTGTTTTTCTATCTATAATATGTATGTATTTACAAAAAAAAAAATGTATATATGTAGTTTATCAGCCATCTTGTTACCATAACACAAGCATTAGGTTGCTTAGCTTGGGACTAGATGGCGCTGTGTGAAATGTCCAGGGATATTTATTTATTTATTATTTATTTATTTAATCAAATACAGGATGGTAGGGGCATCGAACCGCAATCTGTTACCATGGATTCAGTACATGATTCTGAACCCAGACTGCGTTGAAATTTTTCATCGGTTATTAAAAAAAATCTGTTCCATACATTTTGAACGCATAGCTATTGCACTTTTCTATGAAACAGCCACGAGTTTGGCTAAAAATTTGCGGTTTAGAAGCATGTGCTGAATTCATGCTTACAGTTTGCGCATCGATGTCCCTGCCACCCTATACGTAATTATTGTTTTTTTTTTTATTGCCTATGGGCCCACTCTTGACCTCAATCCAGCCCAGAGGCAGGGATGAGATCTACGGTGGAACGAGCTTGCCCAGAAGAAGCCTATTCACTCTCGCCTTGAAGAGATTCGGGTTGTATGAACTCGGGAATGCAGGCAGACGCAGACAGACAATTCCACTCCTTAGCTGTGCGCATCAGAAAAGATGATGAGAAGCGCTTAGTGCGTATATATGATATATTATCCAAATAGGGGTGGTATCCCGCAGTGCGTCTGGACTCTCGATGGTAAAAAGGTTAAGACGGGATGAACTCATGTAGCTCTTGAGCACACTCCCCGAAGTACAGTCTGTAGAAGACGGACAGACAGGCAACACTTCGCTGGTGAGCCAAACTGTGAAGCTTTGCCTTTGTTCATAAAGAGTTCACGATCTCTGAAATCAAAATCATCTTATCAAGCGTAAAATAAATAATAAAACGTTGTCGTACATCTGGCTACTCTTCTACAGTCTATCATTAGACTATATTATTGGTGGTGAAGGTTAATAATATAAGTGATGAGTTCGACTGTGCCAGACGTATTTGAATGACAGAATGAAAATGACGCGCGACGTCATTATCTCACAATCTATATCTATACTCGTACTAATAATAAAGCTGAAGAGTTTGTTTGTTTGAACACGCTAATCTCTGGAACTACCGGTCGGATTTGAATAATTATATTTGCATTTAATATCCCAGTTATTGAGGAAGGCTATAGGCTATTAACATCACGCTGGGACCCTTAGGAGTGCAATCCGGTAAACCGGATCCGGTAATCCGGCGGATCCGGCATCATTATACACTTACCGGATCCGCTATCGGACCCGGTGATTGCATAATTTGGCAAAATAACCGCGCCTTTGAATGTGTGAGGCACCTTAAAAGGCGTGGTAGGTACTTGTGCGTGCGAGTCGTTTGATGTTTCGCGAACGACTCGGTCGAGTTAACAGCGTTTGTTGTTTTGTGTTGCTGCTTCGTGAAATGTAAATAAATACTTTGTTATGCTGTATAAGTACGATACCTACGAAGTAAAATTCAACCGTTTCGCCGCCAAAGTAATGAAATTACGAAAAATTTAAATATTATAAAGAATAGTTACTTTATTGTGAGTCTGTGATTGTTGTATTGTATTATGCTAAGTACTGTGAATACTGGGATCTCAGTTAAGGTTAATTGTCATATTATATTTAATGTTACAATATAGATTATTAATGTTGATCTCTATCTTCAAAATATAAGTTTTCACTTTTTATAATTTGTCGTAATAAAGTTGATCGCGTATATGTATTGTTTTAATTTACTCTTTATTAACGGACAATTAAGTTATCCTGGTTATCTAACCTCATTGACTCAATCCGGCCGGATCCGGTCGGACCCGGCCGGATTCATAGAAATCCGGTCGGATTGAAAATGAGGCCGAATTGCAATCCCTGCTTAGGAGTCAAAAAGAAAATGAAAGTCAGAAAGAACGCTAAGCGAAAACGAAGTGATAGCGCAAGTGATGCGATGCGATGCGACGGGGTAGATTTGGGGAGAAAGAACTTTCACGCGAACGAGGTTGCGGGCAGAAGCTAGTACCTACTTTATATACCTATCTAAATGTTGAAGTTCAAATAAATCGTGGGCTTTTATTGAAAAGTACATACCTACAGGCTGTAACAAGCATGTCATAGCCGTCATCTACACCTTCTGAACATTAAACTAAGTAAAAAGTTAAGTAATAACATTTGAAACTTGTCAAAAAAACGTTGGAACTTTGACGTTCAATATCTCCGTAACCAGAAGGTTCCCAGGTATGGCCTAGAACAAAAAAAAAGTGGATGAATATTACGGAATGAATAAGAGAGTCTCGGCTTACTCGTTGTCAAGCGTTTACACCCGGTTATTTCTAAGTATGTACGTTATTTTGTTTTGAAATTGGGGTGCATTCAAAACAGCCTCGAAGAACAACGATACTTAAATATACATCCAGTGCAAGATGTATGGTCAGCCCTGCTACTGCCTTGCTTACTGGCAATATTTTGGCACGTGCACACGGCTAAATCGTGCCGATATGACAGAAGACGGAGACTGAAATACCACTTGCTTAATTCAATCTGAATCACTTTGAAGCATACTGCTAATCCATTGCTTCATATGTCCGAAAAATGTGTCTGCTAAACAACGTAAATAACGCAATGAATTTTTACGCATTTACACCACTGGTTTTCAATAATGCGGTGCACACACCGCACACAAAAATATATCCATTTAATATTGGCTCTCAGGTTATCAGTATCAGACATAACATTGAAATGTCATGTAATGATTACATTGTCATCATTTTAGATTACTTTTTTTACTCTCATTAACAGACGTGACCTTTTAAAATAAGTCCAACTGTAATTAAGTATTAGCTGTTTATTTTTGACAAATTCTTCATTAAAGTCCGTCTCACGAAAGAAGACTCGAGGCGACGTAATCTTTATTTATTTATATACATAATCAGCCTAGCCAGCCATAATCTACCACGCCGGCCCAGTGCGGGCTGGTAGATGTCACATGTCTTCGAAGTTTTTGGTTCTAGGACATGCCGGTTTCCTCACGAAGTTCTGACCTTCACCGTTTTGAGACAAACATTCAATTAAATTTGTGACCTCCTTCGGCAAGCTAAGGTAAGCCCAAAGGGCAGGTAGTCCGGCATTGATTTATAAAGAAACAAACAAGCCATCTCAAACACTGTATATTTATAAAAATTAAATCTAGCACAATAGAAAGTGAACCTTAAAGAACTAATTAACCTTATATTTAACCAAATTTAAGTAGGTGTCTAATATCATATTTTAATATTGCCAGCCAGCTAAAATTTCAGTATAAAGAGCTAGGGTCGTGGGGAGTTGGAGATAAACCCAGTACTGTTCCGTTTTAAATGTTTATATTAAATAATATGCATTTCAAAATTTAAGGTATAACCTTCCAGTTATTTAAATGTTATTCTATTTATAGTAAATGGGCGCCAGGGACCTTAAGAGTCCCGGATCCTAGAGCCGACGAAGGTGTCCATAATAATTCTGGATGAATGATTCATGTCAAACTCGAGATCCTTAAGTTCAAATAAGTTGACCGGTTTCAAAACCGGACTTAGGTAACCACCGGGTTCATAGAGAATCCGTGTTAAAAATAAAAAGTAAAATAAGGAGTAAAGAAAAAAAAGGGATAATAAAAAAAACAAAAAATGATGTAAATACACTGGTTTAATTTCACCTCTACTGCCAAAACTTTAAAACTTTAAATCATGCGTTATGGTGTTTGCATATCGATATTTCAGTATCGATAGTTAGGGCAAAACCAATAATATAGAAAGTGTCCTCACGTGATTATATTATTGATTTATTAATATCAAACCAACTCGTTTTTGTAAATCTAATGTCTAACACTTTTTTCGTGTCTGTACTTGTATCAGTGGGATCAGTTGCCCGATTCAAAACATTCATTAGGTCAACTCATCCCGCGGGATAAGTTCAAGCGGCCTCAGTTGACTAAAGAGCCAAATACCCTTCCTCAAGAATTGGGTTATCAAAAGCAAAAATAATTTTTCAAATCCGACTGGTAGTGCCAAAGATTAGCGCGTTCAAATAAACTCTTCAGCTTTATTATTAGTATAGATTATACGTTTCTTCGCGATTTTCTCCTTTACCGATGTCAGTGATGTGTAGGATAAACTTGGAAAGTTTTAATAATGAGGGGCTTCCCTTTGATAGGACTTGTAAAGTTGGAGCGTACAATGAGTCAGATAATCCTTTGTGCAGCCAGCCTTAGGGGTCATTCCAACATTCTTAAAGGCACGTGACGCTGCAATGGATTGCTAGTCGTATATGGGGTGCCTAATGCCTTTTCTGCCCTATCTTGTTCGGTCAGCATAAATGCATTGATTCGTTTTTCCATAAGCAATAAACCTTATTAACAAAACATCACGCCTGAAAGGCCCGAAGGGAAAGGCAGAGGTGTACAGTACACCCACATTTCGCTTTATTATTATATTTTATGTTTTATTTAATTATGTTTAGTCCGATGTAAAGGGAGGCGAGCTTATTGCCGATGGCAGTTTCGATAAGCAATTAAGTTTTATATAGGAACTCAAATTAGGATTCTCAGAAATATTCATGAAATATGTAAACATTTGGGGACGCGAACAAAAACATTATTGCAGACATTTCAATACCTAAGCTTCTAGTTAATATGTTATAATAATTATGAAGTCTATTAATAGGCTTGATTGAAACAGTGAAGAAAATAAACAAGTAAAGGGCGTTCTTTGTGGCCGCATTTCAGTGGCGTGGGTGGAGCCTGTGGGAGGCCACGGGTCTGTTTTCATACCCACAACTTACTGGGAATCGTGTTAAGCTAATAACTATGATTTTCCGCAACAATTCTCAATTGTTTATCATGAATATACTTTACTCTTCTAAACTATTGTTTGTGTTTATCCATCAGTCTATAAATAATCTAACTTAGGGCTGATAATTCAAACATTCTGTAAAATTTACAGAATAGCACGCAGTTCGTTTCTGACGTGAAATTCTATGGACGTCACAAAAGATGTGTCCAAGTTGCAAAATTCAAAACGAATAAGTATCTATTCTACTATTAATATTTAACTCATTTTAATATGCATAATTATAGCATAATCAGCCTTTAATGTTCACACTGCTAGGACACAGGCCTCCTCACGGTGAGAGGGAGTGGGCCGTATTTCACCACGAGGGCCCAGTGCGGATTAGTTATTATACACGCGCGGTTTTAAAAGAGAATGGCGTGATTCAAACTCAAACTAAAATCATTTATTTCAATTGAACCATTTCAGGTACTTCTGAATTGTCAAAATTAAATAGTCGGCAGTTAGTCAGAAAGTTGAAGCTGCTGTTGAAGTTGCCCATTCCAAAACGTAGATCTTTATAGAGAAGAACGGGCAAGAAACTCCAAGGACACTCTTTTAAATCAAGATATTGTTACAAAATCCTGGGTACATTATTGATATTGCTCCTATATGTGAGAACAATGTAAAAAAGAAACAATTTAAAATATAAAATTAAAAATAAGCCCTGAGATGACCAGTCTCAACCGACGGCGCCCGTTCACGAACATGACGCGTGGATCAGCGCCACCCAGCTCAACCATTTTGTAGGGAACCGAATGATCCAACACACTCGCCACCACCAGTGAGACATTTAAGTAAGCATGACATATTCTCAACTGCTATGCTCTTTCAAGTCAACATCAAAATATCATAAAAACGGATCCATGGTTCTTACATTTACAAAATTTAAATATCATAAAAACGGATCCATGGTTCTTACATTTACAAAATTTAAAAAATGCTTCTAAATTATACAAAACTAAAGGAATAATAATAAATAAGAAGAGGTATTTAATATTGAAGTATTAAGAATTAAATCTTGATTGAATAAAATAAACATTAAGTTCGTAATGTCAGAAACACAAAAAAAAAAAACAAAAAAAAGGGGTAGCATCTCTTCCAAATTTTTAAATTGTAATCAACTAGTGAGCCCAAGTGCCTGTGGAGCAGGCCAAGCATTTTTATCTACGATATACTCGTCCAACTTATAACATGCTTGTCTATATAGTGTGTGTTTAATGCATGTTTTAAATTTCTTCTCATTTAGTTGAAGAATATCGATTCTATTAACTGCTGCCTCGTTGGTCTAGTGGTCGCAAGGGCTACTGCGAAACATGAGGTCCTGGGTTCGATTCCCAGGTCGGGCAGTATTGACCCCAGCAGTGACCCCAGGGAAGACGGTGGCACAGTGGTCACGTGCTGCCGTGCATAGCGAGGCTTAGGGGAGGCCGTACAGTCTCCCCAGGGATGTGCCTTACAGGCGTTGCGCAGGGGGTGGAATTGGTCTTTTAAGAGGAACCGGGACCACCCCTATGTGCGGATGGTGATCACCGGGGTGGTTTTAGTGAGGTAAAAATCCCACACTCCCCGACCCCTCTCCCCGGAGGTCGGGTGCCTTTCGAAGGTTTCCCCCCAAAAAAAAAAACAAAAGGTCGGGCAGTATTATTGGGTTTTTTTTTCAGAAATTTCTCTGTAGCAGCCCGTAATCTGGATTTGTACCCGGCTGATGACAATAGGCTTGCCCACTATTATATGGGAATTTACTGCTATCAATATCTACCATGCTATCATGTTACGTTTACATAGAACCTTATATCGCCATTGGCGAAATTTGGTTATGCGATAGTAGAATTCTATCTTGGTCTCACGAGATTGCCTCAGGGATAGCAGTCGAAACTGTTAATTAGTAATTATCTACGTGTCCAGAACATTGTTTATACGATACTCCCCAAAGATATACAAATAGAGCAATTAGCCTCGCTTAGATTATTAGGATAGAATTTCCTAGTTCAAAAATAAACCCGACGATAACAAGAATTATTTCGCTATTCTAACCTGATACTTATCCAGAGTTGACAGGATAATCAAGTCTAAATTAATTCTTAGCATTTTGGTTATGTCTACGCAGATTCTATATTTAGCTCCTAGGAATAAGATACTGTACTTGTTCGTAAAAAAATGATAATATGAAACTTTTGACAACTGAAACATCAATTCAAATGAGTATTTTTTATAATTTGTGTGAAATACAAGGCCAACTTTGAATTTCATGAACTCTTCCTGGATATGTAAAACTTTTACCGAGGTATAGAACTAGGGCTTCCATTACGTAATCACGCAATTACGTAATTACGAACTCATTTTAAATTATTTTCAATTCCGTAACTGAAGATGTCAATTCCGTAATTACGTAATTATTGGCATCATCAATCAATCAAAATAGTCAACCAATAAAAAAAAAAATTATACGTACATATTTAAAATGTGGCAACACTATACGATATGGCAACACTATAAATCTATACTTATAATAAATTTGTAGAAGTGAAAATTCTGTACATTGAAAATATCAACAAAATAAATGGCAGGGGGTGTTACTAGACCGACACCAAACCCAAAAATGTGATTTAAAAATTTTTTGTCTGTCTGTCTGTCTGTCGGTCTGTCTGTCTGTCTGTTTGTTCAGGCATCACGCAAAAACTACCGGTTCGATTACGATGAAACTTGGTATAATTATTCTTTAATATCCTGGGCACCACACTGGGTACTTTTTATGCCGGAAAAGTATATACAATAAAAAACAAACTTAATTTTGCGGTTCGATCCCTAGACCCGATTACTGTTCCAACCGCAAATAATAAGTTTGTCGTAGGTTACGTCACCCGCAATGCACAGCTATTAATAGTACGTATGTAAAGTTGTCGAAAATTTACCACTGACGGGACAAAAAGGGGTAATTCAGTTTTTAAGGGGAGGATTTGAACTTGAAACTGTATGTTACATTTTCACGCCTAAACCACTGAACTTCTGATTTGGCATAGAGATAGATGGCATCCTGGGGAAGCACATACTCCCGTGGGATAATTTCCGACATCCACGCGGGCGAAGCCGCGGGCAGAAGCTAGTTTATAAAATAAAATTTTAAGAAGGTGGCTGCGAATTTTCGCAATCGCCTTGTTGAATTTTCATTTTGACCACCACAATAACAGGCGATGCTGTCAATTACAAATGAGCTATAGAAACTATGTTACTGCGTAATATTAGACAAAAATCTAAAGATTTCTTCAGAAGTTGTTTTGATCGCTTTCTTCTTTCGTGTCGGTAAGAGCTATACGATTATGAGCTCATGTCGTTAGTAAGGCTGTTTGTGTATGTGAGTTTAAATATTTGTAAATGCACCCACGATACCTACAGGAGTAATTCCTAGTGTGGGGCAACGTTTTTTTTTAAAAAAAAAGAAGGTAAGTACCCTCGCATGACAGGCCACGACACGTTTTAGGGTCGGTGAGCTATCGGGGTTGTATTCAACAAAGTTTGTAGCGGATTTGATACCCTACCGTGAGTTACTAGATACTCGTTACGAGGTTATAGAATCGTTACTCTTGGCGCCTCAATCGCTTGTACAGTCAACAGCAAAAGTAGATGATCAAAATCAGAAATTCAATACTAATGAACGGAGTTCGCAGCTATATGGCAGCTATACTAATATTAAATGTTTGGTATAATTGACAATCACATACTTTTGAATCACTTCGACGCCACACAGTTCTGACGCGAACTCAGTTCATTAGTATTGAATTTCTGATTTTGATCATCTATTTTTGCTGTTGACTGTACAAGTCCTATCTCCTTACCGAAAGAAATCACTCCAGCATAGCTATTCACAAACAAATCGACAGTCTGACGTATCGAAAATGACACATTAATGATTACCTGATTTGAGAACAGCGTTAGGCACTTTGTACACACACATTTTTCTTACCGTGAAAAACTACGGTTTATTCGACGTGTGTCGGTACGGTTCGTCAGTATTGTATGGATCACTATGGAAGCTTGTTAACGGACACGTTTTTTCTACCCCATGGCTTGTACCGTAAAGAAACCGTGCCGTGTACCAAGAGGACACCTTCGAAAACATTGACTTATGATGACATATGGCGAATTATAATTTAATTTTCTGTGTTTCATAGTTAATTACTTTGCGTGCCTACTAATATATAAAATCAAGTTTTTCTAACATACAATTTTAAATCATCAGCAAACATAAGGCATTTTGCCTTAGAGATAACAGTAGATAAATCATTGATCACTATTATTCATTGTGTAGGTCCAATGGTACTACCTTGACTTACCCCTAATCTAGTAAAATACTCTTCCGACTTATATCCTTCTACCTTAACAAACTGTTTACGTAATTTATGTGTAACTTATGTAATTTTGACGTTCGAAAAATGCTGATTCTCGGCCTAACTTGAATAAATGACTTTTGATTTGTTTTGAATGTTCGATTCGGCATGGAAGCGTATCGAATAGTTGTGAATAGTTATGAAGATCTCAATATAAACACTGTTATGTATTACGTGTTTATTTACTAGCGTGTTTATACGCTATCATCGCCGTGCAACGTGTGCCGAGGTGTGCTATTAGTTTAGCTCGCCGACAGACTATATGCTCATCTCCGTAGTAAACTCAATTACGTACGGGCGGTCGACGTTTGTGTACTGAACGTAATAGCAATGGTCTATTGTGTTTGATAGATAGATGTACTCGATACTGTAATAAGGGAAAGGAAGCATCAGTACCTATACATCTACCTAACCTTTTCCGAACTATGTTGTCGTCGGCTTCCAGTTTAATTGGATGCAGCTTACCACTATTTTACATGGAGCTACCGTCTATTTGACCTCTACGACCCAGTTACTGGGTAACACGATTAACCCCTTGGCAAGACTGATTGTCAGACTTTCATGCTTCTAAATAACCGTAATGACTGTCAAAGATCTACGAATGACAGCCGGGACCAATTAATTAACGTGTGTTCCGAGACACGGGGGTAGTAATAGAAATGCCTACTACACAGTAGAAGAGAAGGGCCTGTAAAACCTAATACAACTGTTATAAGAACTGGAAAATGTTCTTAAAAGGCTGTCGCAATTACTTCAAAAGTAATTAACAGTTCTAGGAACGTTTTCCTGATGCAATGAAGGTTAAGGTAGCTGCCATTACACACTATCTCGTTTCAAATTTCCACCCTGTAATCTGTGTTTGTGCAAATACATAAAACTAATTGTTTCTTTGGAAGATTTTTTATCGACTACTTTGACTTCACTGGTCTTATTCTTGCTTCCAAAACTCTTAAATTGACCTTTATAATAAGGTCTTGACCAATCCTCATCATTGCATCCTCGAATTATTTATTAGAATCCTTAAAATATCTATAACGGAGAAATACTTGCATGTTTTCATGTTTTGAAATTCCATGAATAAGTCTGCCTTGCGCTATAAATAGTTCAAGCTGGGAGTTCGAGGCAATTATAGGAATGGAACGTTTTCGTGGAAAGGCATATACATATTATGTCGCATTGAAACTGCAGTATGGATTCCTGCAAATCATCAAATAAAAAATAATTTATCAGTCTTTCTTATATTATCAGGAAAATCTGAAAATTCTAGGAACAATATTGTTATCTTTTTACAAGGTGATCAACGATTTAGAGTTCCAATAATGGAATAAATACTTAATACAGTAGCGAGCAATTCGTAATTAAAACTTTTATGGAATCGAATTTGGTAGATATGTATAGTTAGTGAATATAAATAACGAGTTTGTCACTGTGTGTACAGAGTTTATATCGTAATCAATATCTATACTAAAAATAAATCTGAAGAGTTGATTTCTTTGTTCGCACTGATCTATGTAACTCCCGGTCGAATTTGAAAACTTGTACTTATTTGCATTTGATAGCCCAATTCTTGAGGAACGCTATTTAACATCGATCAAAACGAAACGAAATAACGGGGCACAGCTATAGGACAATATTTGAAGCATGGTGAAGTTCTGAGCCGAACAGAAAGAACGCTAAGCAACAACAAAGCAAAAGCGCGGGCAGGCGATGCGATGCGACGGAATGGGCCGGGGGAACAAGTTTCTCATGGATGAAATCTCCGGCAGAAGCTAGTAAACGATATAGCATACGCTCGTTATCTCATAGTCCTTAGTGGAGCAGGGCACGTGCCCTGGAATCCCAATTCTATATTGATCTCCAGGGCGAGTGTATAGGTAATCTTGGTCCATCTCTGCAGGCAATTTGTAATCTCAGCCTTTAACTAGATAGATAGAATGTACATTATTGTACAAAAAATTGTATCGCATCTTTTTATAAGTGAAGTATAAAACTTTTCGTCCTGTAGTGCGATTCTGTAACCATCTCACTGTGAAAACTTAGGTGAAGTGAGCTGTCATTTCAACTAATGCTAGGGATTGACACTATTGACAGCTCACTCTAAGCTCACTTTACCTAACTTTTCACGGTGAGATTTTTACAGAATTGATCGGCTGAAAATAGACTACGATATTTCTGTATTCATTTTACTTATGACATTTGGAGTGGCCAAATGTCATAAAATGAAAGTATAAATCTCTTATCTATATATAGAAATAAGTTATAGTCAGAAATATACAGAAATATCGTATACATTAAATTCGCACAGTATTATCGCAATATCACTGACATTTTAAAGCTAAAAGAGTCCCTTTTCCGTACATTTTGCCCGGAATTGATAAAACCGTTTATGAGTACATATTGCAAAACCCTTGTTTCGCACTGTTTCGCGATTTTCATTTTATATTCTTCGTGTTTTCACAAGACTGCCCTGTTGGTTTCGTGGTTGCAAGCGCGACTGCTAAGTGTAGGGTCCTGGGTTCGATTCACAGGTCAGGCAGAGTGTTATTGGGTTTTACCATTGGGAATTATAATCTTAGGTAACAGCCCGGAGTTTGGAAGTTGGCGGTGTGATAACCCCGTGCCTCGGAAAGCACGTTAAGCTGTTGGCCCTGCGCCTGATGTCTCTCCGGTCGGATTGCCGCCCCATCGGATAATGATAGTGAGGGAAGAGAGAGCGGACCTGTGTCTGCGCACTCGCTTGTGCACTATAACATCTCCTGCGCCGAAGGCTGTTCCTTCGCTGAAATTGAGTCTGGAGTACTTTTATTTCTTTTCACAGGAGTATTGCTGTCCTCCAGAAAAACATAAGAGCTGTAGCATATGAATTATAAAGTAGATATTATAAATAAAACATTCGAAAAAAAACTGTTGATGCCTTTGACGTATTCAGGGATTTGTTTTCCCTTCTCAAGCCAAATCTCTGCGACATTGATAAATTACTTATCGATATTTTTAGCGCAGACTAGATATATTCAAGCCATGGTCCGGGGCCTGGTTCAAGCCATGGTCCGGGGCGAGAGGGAGTGGCAGGCAGTCACCTCCTTCTGCGAAGCAGTCATGCTAGCGAAGGAGGTGGCGGGGTGGACGAGGGAACGAACCTCACGCCTCAGCCGCCGCGGGAGACGCTCCGGGTGTCGGGAGCCGCGTGACGACTCCCGGCCACCGTAGGCGCGGGCCTGCGGGCGGAGAGTAATGAGTACCTCACCGTCCGATCATGACCAGGCCCATGCCATGACGGCGCGTATGTGTTCCACGCGCGCCTCAAAGAGATGTCAGCATTAGTGACGGGGCCCGATAGGGCCGAAGCCTGCCAGGGTAGCGGGATCGTCCAAAAGGGTTACCGCTGCCCTGGAACATAAAGGGCTAAGGAAGGAACACGGGTGGGTTTTAGTCAGTAAGAGTCTGACACTCCCTTCCGCTCCACCCAGAGCGGGAGGGGTCATTTGATGATTTCCCATCCACAAAAAAAAAAGACTAGATATATACAATTAGACATGTCCTGTGAAACTTTTTAAACTGAAGTTCTAAATTAAAAAGTTTCGGTGTCGGGCGAGGGATGAATCTATTTAGTGGAGAACAAAGTTGGCGATGCGGTGTTCTGCAACGCCTGGACAAAGTTCTTCGCGTCATCCTAATAAAACGAAATGCAGCAGAGATGTCCCACTTCTTTATGTCCTACGTTTTATACCTGGCAATCATGTACATAGAGATGGTAAAAGTAAATAGCGCAGGCAGCTTGAACACTTCCATAATTCATGGTACGTAACTCGTGTTATATCAGATGTTTCTATTTGCGGAGGCGCCAATCTTGCCGCCTAGTGCTCTAGACGAATTTTAAGCAACTTATGTGCCCTATATACATGTAGTTTGTTATTCATTCTTAGATTTTCAATCCTCGCTTTCCTTGTAGGTACTATTCATAGCTCACAGCGCACCCCAGTTTATCAACGATGGCCAATTTCTCACGTTACACTGAGTAATAATCGTTTGACTTCCGCAATCTTTGACAGAGGATCTATTTTATGGAGCGGAGTTGATGCAGCATTGTAGCCTCTCGTCCGCTTTATATTCTATAGTTGCTTCTAACAATAAAAAGAAAGGATGAGGTCACCTATTTACAGCCTTGAAGCGGTCGATTAGCCCACGTTTTTTATTGTTCAAATTCCCTACGTTTATCTAAAATTATACAGGGCTCCTGTCAAAATATGAAGAGCCGAAATCCTAAGATGATACAGTGATAATTACCAAACAGATTCTATGAAAACGATATTAATTGTATTTATGATGACAAGAATCTCCCTTGTTTCCACCTAATTATGAAATACGATAAGACTTGACATGTCGATGCATTAAGGATATGACTTTAAATCGAATATTCGCAAATCGTTTCGAAATTGTTTGGAAGCGGATTGATATCGGGTTTACATGTGAGGGGCGAGGCTGCGCGCGCACCCTTACGACTCGTAGCGCTTCGAGCGCTTCAGTCGCGTCCGAGCTACGTGAACTATTGACTGCTACGCCGTAGCACTACGATAACAAACTCAGTATATTCATATACCGTCAAAGTGAATCAGTGACGTGATCTCAAAGGAGTCGCGGGAACTTATTGAGAAAACGGACCCAAGGTATGTAATAAATATTAAGTAGAACATCATTTTATTTAATTATATTGAATTTAGTCATGCCTGATACAATGATGTCGTAATATCCAAAGCATTTTCTTTTACTGATGGATATAAGTTACGAAATGAATGCGCTAGTATAAAATGGTGTCGATTAAGAGAAACGAATATTGCATGGTTTTATGGTTTTACTAAAGCGTTTTATTCCATTTTATGAACTTTAGTAATGCAATATATTATGCTTAGAATATTTTGTTTTACGAATTCATTCATAAATCATCTGCAAGATCTTTCGTGTTCTGTTCATTCTTACATTTTATACTGTCTTTGATGGTATGCTTATTAAACGTATACAAAATTCAAAAGAACATGCATTTAAATATTCAAAAACAAGGAAAAAAACCCTGGTATTATTGTTATCAACGCTTGGTTTATTAAAATAAGCAGTTACACTGATTTTGATCTTATTATGTAAAAGTAAAACCATCACTTAGATACATTTATGGATATAACGATAGAAAAGAAAACAACACACATATCTCTTTGTTCACTGCCAGGGCTGCATGCGACGTCATTGCGCTCAACTATTGAACTTTCCATTACAAAGCAGATTCTCCTTTCGCCGATGAATTAACGATAAACTAATAATAGATTACAATAATCTCCTAGATCAAATGAAACCTTCGCAGATGGTGTCACCGATTAACCGCGGTTGGGAAGTGACGATCGAATCGATTCAACATAATTATAACTTTAAAGGCTGCCTCCACGGCGAAGGCGATAAACATAAAATGTATCCGGCGCTTATCCTCCTGCGAAACCCTAAAAGAAGATGGAAAGAGTTAATAGGACATAGCATCACGCCTGTTTTCTCTGAAAGGTTAAGCAAAGGTGTTGGTACACCCCACCTTGGCCATAACCAGTTATGTTTCAATCCACAATGGACAGAAATTTCGACTTTAAGCTGCCATTTACAAATTCCTAAAGGAAAATATCAGGCTAATCGAACCGAAAGAGTTTGAATGCCTTTCTATCAGTAGTCACTAGTCTACATCTATTGTAGATCGAGATCCTAAGGATTCTTGAGCAGCTGAAGGTGAAGACAAAGAACAATCATAAGAAAATCGGCCATAACAACTTTGCATACCAAATTCATTGGTGAATTTGAGGAAGCTATCCATCGCTTGGCGGCTTTTACCCTCCACTCACTGGAAAAGAGGTGGCCTATATTTCGAAAAGGGTGTTATTAAAAACGGGAGTCTTATCGGCTTTCAAGCAGGGATACTAAGGCTTTACGGCTATAAGTAGTGATGCTTATTACAGATATCGGAAAAGTGTTACGTCATGCAATAGTATTCAGAGTTGAAACGTGCCATTTTAAACTCCTACTCGTATAGCCTATGAAATATTGATACTAGCTTATGTTACTGTTACTGTGAGTCTGCAGAAGTCCACTGCTTGGCAAAGGCCATGATTCCAGGCCCATGACTTCCAGCTCTTTCGATTCAGGGCTAAAGTGGATCACTGACGGGACGAGCTGAAGAAAGAGCTCGTCCCGCCATCTTCTACTGGGTCTGCCGCGACGCTTTGGCTATGTCAGGGCTCCACGTAGTGGTTATTTTGTCCCACAACTCAGTGGGCATACGCCAGATGTGGACAGTCCAGTCCCACTTCAGCTTAACGGCTTTTTGAGCAACCAGCTTATGTTAGATCACTTTAATTCGCAGAACGAATATTTATTTTAAACCCTTTTGATTAACGAAGTGATACGTTTAATAATACCTTTGTAATACGGGCCAATGCGAGATCAAATGAACATTTTGTTTAACAAAACACGAAGCTCGTCTGATTAAATGTTATAATAGTGGTTGTGCGAAGATATGCCTTGAGCCGTTTTTCAACTTCAGACAGCGTGAATTATTAAGCGCCAGAACTCCTAATATACCTGTGGGTCTTGAGGTAATAAATAGGCCTTAATTTTGTATTAAATGTTTTGGTTCGTTCATAATTATGTATATAAAGACAAACACGATTATCTCAATACTCAATACATTTATTTGCATTCTACAATGTGAACTTAGGTGGTAGGTACATTATTAAATACCTATACATCATTTTAGATCATTGTGGACCCTGTCAGGCACAGCAAGATAGGATAGAGAAAGAGGGCTATTATTGTAATATGATTTGAAAAAGTAGAATATAAATGTTTTTCTACTGCTCACTTCGATTTTGATTTTATTTATTATTTTTGGTATTCATTTTTAATTATTCATTTTATCTATCATTAAAATATTCATATTTAAGGATTAGGTATTGTTTTAGTTTATTTATAAATATATTAAATTTTTGTTCATTTTTAAATGCTTCTGGTAATTGATTATATATTTTAACTGCCATTACTAAAGTGCTTGTTGAGTGTATTTTCTTAGAGCCACCAGGTAGGTTTAGCCTATTTTTGTGTCGTAGTGTATAATTAGTTTGTATGTTTTTTCGTGTAGTGAATAATTGTTGGTTGTTTCTAACAAATTTGCATATTTCTAGGATATATATACAGGGAAGTGTTAAAAGTTTGTGTTCTTGGAAATGTGGTTTGCAGCTGTCTGTGTCTTCCGTGTTAACTAGGATTCTGATTAGACGTTTTTGTAGCGTGAAAATCTCTCGATCTATCTGTAAGATGTATGCCTTAGTTACACGACTTAGGCATGGCGTGGACTCCGGCAGTATGAAAACCGAAAAAATCAATATCTATGTCTTGTTTACTTATACCTTTTTAGATGCCGTTTTTGTCGTAGTTGGATTTAAGATTGTAACTTTATTTTTGAAAATTCAAGAATAGGAAATAAGATATCTATTTATACTTAGAATCTGTCCTGTCCTGCGGTACTATTCTGTATAATTCTCACCGTAAAAACTTAGGTGAAAGTTCAAGTGAGCTGTCAATAGTGTCAATCCCTAGCAACAGATGAAATGATAGCTCACTTCACCTAAGTTTTCATGGTGAGAATTTTACAGAATAGACTGGCTTTTTTTTCCAACATATATCGATCTTTATTCCGTTGGTTCTCTATTTTCATAGATGACAAGAATAAAATATCGAATAGCGTGTCGTTGTTGTTTTTTTATTTTACTTAACATATAACTACAGAAATGCTATAGGAAAATAATTAGTTTTGAACCCAGACAGGCTTACTATTACTTTGTGTAAATAATTTCATCATCACTGCTCTCAAAACGGTAAAGGAAAACATCGTGAGGAAGCCGGCATGTCCTAGAACCAAAAATTCAAAGACATGTGACATCTACCAACCCGGGGGCCTACTCCGAAGTGCAAAGTGCGAATGTTCGGATCGGACCGACACATAGCCTAACCGAATATTATTGAAAAATGCGAAAAAAGTTCGGATCGGCTCAGTTGGGTCGGGACCATAGTCAATATTCGAAAGAGTGTAGGAGTGTAGGATCGGAACCAACCGAACCAAATATTAACTTCGTAGCAGGAAACGGCCGACCATTCGGCCGATACTACTTCGGAGTAGACCCCCCGCACTGGGCCAGTGAGGATTAGATTACTTACCACTCCCTCTCAAAGAGAGGAGGCCTGTGCCAGCAGTGGGATTATGCTATGCGTATGCCAACATTATCCAAACTAATATTATAAATGCGAAAGTAACTCTGTCTGTCTGTCTGTCTGTCTGTCTGTCTTTGCTTCACGCCTAAACTACTGAACCGATTTGTGTGAAATTTGGTACAGACATAGTTTGGAACTTGAGATTGGACATAGGATAGTTTTTATTACAAAAAAAAATAAAAAAATAAATAAAAAAAAAAAACATTCCGGACATACAGCGCCATCTATTGGTCAAGAGTCGGCATTAATTCAGTACTGAAAATTCATCGGAAAAATGTAAATAAATAGTAAGAACTATTTGGGTAAAACCAAAAATCTGCCGGAAGTCACTATTCCACGCGAACGAAGTCGCGGGCAAAAGCTAGTAATTACATAAATGCTCCAAGAAAATAACTAACATAATACATTCTCGGAAAGTATATTACTTCTATAAGTACGACAAGCTTATAGTAAGCTTATTACGAGAATCTACGTGCGAAAAATATTTTAAACGCTTTTCATTGAAGATTTTATTTATAAGTTAAACCAGCCCTCGATTCTCAATAGTACGGTGTGTTTATTTAGAGGAATTGACTTCTTTTTATAACTTTAAAATCGGTAGGATTCAGCAGCCTTATTGCGTAACACTCTATCAATTACATCTTTACTAATATTATAAAGAGGAAAGATTTGTATTTTTGTGTGTATGTTTGTAATGAATAAACTCAAAAACTACTGTGCCGATTTCAAAAATTCTTTCACTATTGGAAAGCTACATTCATCCTGAGTGACATAGACTATATTTATTGCTAGAAAAGATTAGGGATCCTTACTAAAACTTAACCACCCGTGCGAAGCCGGGACGGGCCGCTAGTTCTAAATAATTTTGAAGGATATTGCTAATCCATTGCTTCATATGTTCGAAAAATTTGTCTGCTCAACAACGTAAATAACGCAATGAATGTTGTTGAACTGTCAAAATGAAAGCCATAACCCGCAGTTTCTAGCTGATGTTATCAGAAAACAAGTGAACTCTGCTGACAATGAATTTGCGTCATTTGAGGTAGGTTGATTCTATGTGTAAGATATTGATGATATCATAGAACTTCCATGAATCCTTTACCTACCAAAGAAACTGATTATTATAATATAGGAATTAGGCACTTTGTATTAATATTGATATATACGAAGTATATGTTGCAAGGAACTTTAATCTTATCGAGATTATAACCCCTGACATTACATCCATGAAATGTTTACAGAAAGGCTCTCGAACTATTGCTGCGAGTTTCCTATCACAGCGTAAAACTTATAATGGAGCAGTATTGTGTATTGTACGCCTCGCGGACATATTGCTGTCATATACAAGTTTTTATTCACCAACATTACGTAACCGCTCGGCGAACATTCTTTTAATATATTTTACTCTGGTCCTTTGGGACGATTCCGGCGTGAACTGTAAAATCATAATATCGTAGAAAATCCCTGTGCTTCATTTACATAAACGGGTCCATTTAATGGTAACGGGTTTATATTAATAAAGCGTCTGTGTTGCTCTCTAGCGGACATTCAAAATATGATAATGTTGATCTATGTTAAAATATGATAATTCTGTAATATGTAAGATATTCGGCCCATGTGACATTATAAGCTCCAAAACCCAGTTTCATTACTAATTCCGTATGATTCCAGTCATTTCCTTCATTGTTTATTCCCAAATAGCTTTCGCTGTTCAGTAAATGTCAAGCTACGTCGATACAAGTAGTATAAAGCTTAATGTAACCAAACGCACCGCAATAGGCAGATGTTTCCAACCGAAACAAATACCGCTCGCCCTAAATTACATTTGTTTCATGTTCACACTTTTCTCTTTGTGAATTTTTCCGTTGTATGTTCAAACAAAACTCACGTTCGTATAAATTAACCCGGATGATTTACATAATGCTGGATCTTCATTTATCGCTGACGTACAGGGACTCTGCTTTGACCTTTATATTGAGCTTAGTAAGATTAATGGCTATTCAGAGACAATTCTGAATAGATAAGCTATTAATCTCAGTAGTAATCAATGTAGAAGGATGTCGCACATATGTATTAATAAGTAGTTGGAGCTAATGAAACCGAATTGCTATTATCTTTGATGTTCTGTAATTGGTTAGTGAAGCGAGATGTCCGGTTGTGTGAAGCCGCAACGATGCGCTCATTGGCTACGTGTAATTGGCAATTTAGTCAATATATAAAGTTGTGCCACTAATATAAATCCATTGAAATAAAACTGGCTGCACTAGATGTTTTATTAGCAGATGTTAACGCAGTCACGGTTTGTACGCGTGAGCTCGACTGCTCGGGGCACGTAACGTCGGGGAAAGTTAAATAATTCAATTAGCACCATGATTATAATTTAGGGTTTAAGTAATGAGGTCTCGAATAAAGGTGTAATTTAAACTGTGACTTATTTGCTTGATAAGAACCAATGATTATACAAAATACATTTTGGTGTGCTCAAAAGCTTTTGTGTTTGACACAATCTTCATAATTTTAACTTTAACATGCATGAGGAGATAAAAATGAACAGATAAGTGGGTGCCAGAGGGTGTGAGGATCCATTTATGTAGAATATGAATTCTTTCTCATTTCAACGCAAACTAGACGAGAATAGTTCATGTGGGTCGTGAAACGTAGTGTTACGTAACGAAAAAATATGAATGGTACAATTTGACTTTTCAACGAACCCTCCGAAATAATGAGAATGGAAATAAGCCTTTCCCCGTAGGTGTCATCATCGCCTACACTCTTCCATAACAAAATAATGGAATGATAGGAATAAGCAGAATTTATCAGCGAGACTTTCAACCTCCCTTCTCCCTGAAATTACTCCTTGTGTGAAAACCTTAATCTCACAACTTTTTCATTAATGTTTTTTCTTTGTCTTGTTTTTCGTTAACACGAAATACTTCAGGTCTTTCGATATTTTCTTAAAAACATCAAAGTAAGTCTTCACATAAAATCTAGCTCGTTCAGGTTTGTTCAAAGTTTGAAGTCTTAGTTTACTAAGCTTTGCTTAAATACAAGCTTTACTAAAATGTGAAGAGGTGTAATTAATGTTGGGTGTGATTACGAATAAGTTGCCCCTTTTTAGGGCTCCGTACCTCAAAAGCAAAAATGGAACCCTTATAAGATCCCTTCATGGTCCGTCTGTTTGTCCGTCCATCAGTCAAGACTCTTTTTCTCAGGAACGCGTACAGTTATCAAGTTAAAATGAATATTAAATACTCAGGCATGCAATCCCTTGAAGCAGTGAACAAATCAAACTTCTAAATCAACGCAATCAAAGGACACGGGTGTTTATGTTCCGTTTATGCCGCATATTTGACAAAAGAGAATCAAAAAACCCATAGGGTACTTCCCGTTGACCTAGAATCATTTGGCAAGAAGCAATGAAAAAATCCGGAAACCGTTAATTTGTAGTTATATACCTACCTACAAATTGGTACGATACCGTCGATGCGCGAGTCCGAATCGCACACATATTTTATACCTTCTGTTCGGAACTTCGTACGCGTGAATTTTCTTGTTTTAACATAAAATATCTTGTTTTAATATAATAGCATCACCCGACCCCGCTATTACTTCTTTTCCGGCTGTTTTTATTTTTTCTCGGTTCTCAAAGGTCGTAGCGTGATGTCAAATAACTTATAACCTCCTTTCTCAAGAATTCGCATCGCATTCGCATTCGTATATACGCACTAAGCGCTTCTCGTCATCTTTTCTGATGCGCACAGCTAAGGAGTGGAATCGTCTGCCTGCGTCTGCATTCCCGAGTTCATACATCCCGAATCTCTTCAAGGCGAGAGTGAATAGGCTTCTTCTGGGCAAGCTCGTTCCACCGTAGATCTCATCCCTGCCTCTGGACTGGATTGAGATCAAGAGTGAGCCCATTGTCAATAAAAATAAATAAAAAATTGGGCTCTCGAATTCAAAAAGGAACTTCTCGAGATTAGCGTACATTCAAACTTCGATCAATATATTGATAGAAGCGTTCAAACAAAACAACAAACTCTTCAGCTTTATTAATAATAATAATAGATAGATATACCCAAAATAGTAATATAACTTAATTCCTCAGGCCTATAAACAGTCCCAAAATATAATTGTGAAAGAAAATTCTCTCACAATGAAACATTCAGTACGTAATGAAATTACTTTTAAACCCAAAGGTGGTATAAAATTATAGGGATGCTCTCACAAGCGTACAAATTTTAATATCACTATAATGAGTAACACGAGACCGCCCACGTATCGCTGTCTAATGTCACAAATTTCCATTTACCGTTATATATTCATGAGCATGACAAACCCTATATATCTCCCTCATTATAAAACCTCCTTTTGAAGTGTAAAATAAAATTGCAATTTTCTACGTAATGAAACTAAGGGGTCCAATTAGACTTAATCGTGGGCTCTCTGCGGACAAAGATACGAGTTCTGCAGAACATTGTATGTGATTTGATGTCGGTGCATTCGACTTCATTTAAGTTGGAGCGCCTGTTATCTAGGTAAGTGGTTGTGTGCTGACATAGTTGCAGGCTTGTACACGTCTAACTTAGATGCTAAGGGTTCACACAAGCAATTTTGGTCTTTCGGTACATAAAAATTTTTGGTCCTTGGCTACATTTACCAAACGTGGTTTGAATGAATGATGTTGAACTAGTTGTAAGGCTACTGTTATTATAACAAGCGTGTGCATCTAAGACGAGCTTTCCCAATACTGCGCACTGAATCAATTCAACCGACATTTTGCTTACTAATGACAGTGGCGTCATTCATAGGATTCAACAGATTGACTCAGGCCATGAAGCATAATGTGCTAGATTAGCTAAATATAGTAGACAAACAAAACAACACTAGAATAAACCAGCATAATTCACGTAATGAGCTTAATATTCCAATTACATTAATGTGTAGCGCTACGCCGTAGCCACCACGGCCGCTAGGTGTACAAAGCGCTACGGTGCGCTACGAGAATAAAGCTAAGCAAACTTTGTAAACGTTCCTTTACGATCCATTGTTATCTTCTGCGAACATTTCGCTCCTATATATAAACTTTTTATTACCTATTATTATTTCTTATTGCTTTACGTTTATATTATCTTCGTTTAGTGATTTTTTAATTTACGTTGTCATGAATTACGAAACGGGTACTGCCCCAGAATTTAAAATCCAAACATGATATTTCGGATTATTTATTCAAACAAGTGAATGTTATTTATTATTCTCCTACAAAAGCGAACGAGAAATTTCACGTGAATATTACTTAGAACGGTATAATATCGTGATGATGACAGTATTATTCCTCTCCTGTCAAATTGTACCTACATTGAAATTAAACTGTCTTCGCAATTGTCCGCTGTCTTCCATAGAACAACGGAAACTTATTTAGCTATTTCTGGCTGTAACGATCGATTTTCAGTCCAACAACAAGTTGAGTGATGTTTAAAAGCGTATAGTTAATACTTCAAGTCGTTAACGTAGAAATGAATGGTTATGACATGGCAAAGGAGTTTATAGGCCCTTAACCCGCAACAGTGTACATTGCCCTTAATGTGCTTTTATTAATATAGCCTGTATTAAGTACACCTATGTATACGTCTGTGTGTGAGTGGTGTGTACGTGTCTTATGTGTGTATTATATACCTGTGTTGTGTATGTTGCGTGTGTGTTTGTGTTGTGTGTCTATTGTGGGTTGTCGTTACGGGTTGTCAGAAGCCCGAAAGTCAACCAGTTTTACCAAGGGGTATCGTATTATACAGTAACTGGGTTGTGTAGGTCAGATAGGCAGTCGCTCCATGTAAAACTACTGGTATTCAGCTGCATCCGGTTAGACTGGAAGCCGACCCCAACATAGTTGGGAAAGGCTAGGCAGATGATGATGAGCCTGTATTAGTATGAACGGAATTTATATACAGTGGCCTCCAAAAGGTAGTTGACATTTTTCCACTTCAGCTGTGATGCCACATTATGATTTAAAATTAAAAAAAAAAACAATCAAGTAATCCTGAGTGATTACTTGTTTTTTTTTTTATGTAAATCCATATGTTGAATTAGTCAATAAAAACGTTAAATAGTGTACAGTTCAAACATTTAGATCACTAGAATTTTCTTCGTCTTTGCTCGCAAAAGACAATTATAAATCAACAGAATATACTGTGATCATAAAGTAAAAAAGACCTTGGAATAAGTAACAAAATTAAACTAATCTGAAACATTTTTAGTATTTAATTAAATTAAACTTAAACTGCGTAAATTTGTCCGTTCATTAAAATAAATTGTGTAAGATAAAACCGCCGAGATTTTTGCCCCGTCGACCCCGGCAACCCACAACGTATTACAAGGCCAAAGTTAATAGATTATCAACTATCCATTAGTAGGGTGAGCGGTCAGTCGCTGGACTCGGTCATAGTGCACATTAAACTGGACTACCGTAATAGGGTTATTGTTGAACAAGCCTGGGATTACATAATGTTACTTACGGTTCCCGCGACCGTATCGATCCGTTAATGTGGCACCGTGCCAATAACAAACTCGCCTACCCTACTCTCCGTGCTGCCCGACTTCCGAGAACAGGGACTTGCGCCCGATGAAAAGTTTCGGTGTTAAAACTGTGAGTGCTTTTTACTGCCCGTGTCGGCTACACGTACAGAATAATTATTTCGTAACGGCCAGTCGGCGCCTAAACTTTAAAACTTACACTTTATCAGTTACGTAGCAGTCGTCTACTTTACAGTTACTCGAGCTCTTTAATTTATTAAACGTAGACCCGCGTATTTATGGAAATAGAACTTCCTGGAGCAAGTCATCTATACTAAAGTCAAAAAATAAAAGGCCCGTTTTGACATTCGAGATTGAGAATGCGTTCTTGACACCTGTCAGTTTCATACAAACGAATACTTACGTGTTTTGCGAATTTGATCTTTATTAACTATGTACTAGAACTGTCAATGTCAAAACGGGCCTTTTATTTTTTGACACCTTTAATAATAAAGCTTTTGGGTTGTTTTTTGTTTTTTGAACACGCTAATCTCTGGAACTAACAGACAGACTAACAGGCTATATGCTTTAACATAATGCTAGGAGTCGATCAAAGAGAAAAAAAAGTCAGAAATAACGCTAAGCGAAAACAAAGTAATAGCGCGTGCAGGCGAAAAAAAAATCAGTTGACCCATACATTATGTCGAGTTATGCGAACATCTATGGATGAACTCATTTTTTTTTCACGATGTCAGGGTTGGTTCTGTAGTAAAAGTTGTTCATAATTATGAGTAAAATGACCCCTTTTAAGGATTAAAACGATCAAAATTTAACGGTGTATCAGGTCATTATTAAATAATAATAGTTTAATAATAGTCTCCTCCATAATATGACACGTTTAAATATAATAGTGGCAATAGCTGTTTCAAATTCGCGACATGGTAAGTTAAAAAAAATAGGGAAGTTCTAGAAAAGGTAAAAATAAAAACCAAAACGGCACAATAAGGTGCCCATGTGTTATTGTAGAGGCACAGTGCATTGCAACTTGTTTTAAAAGACGTTTTTCAATGTAAATTGAGAAGCTTCCTCTTTCAAATGAGTTCTTAAGGACCTTCACACACTCTCCATGTCCCCATGAGCATGAAACAGTAATGCTCGCAAAAGAGGAGGCGGAGCGCGTGAGGGAGAGGCAATCGCTGCGCCCTCAAGCCCCTAGTCACCGCAGGAGACGCCCTGGACGGGAGTCAACAGCCGACTCCCGGCCACCGTAGGCGCGGGCTTGCGGGCGGCGAGCAATGGGCAGCTCGCCGCCCGGTAAGGACCAGGCCCGGGTCGACGGCGCGTTGTGTTCCATGCGCGCCTCAAAGAGATGTCAGCACGAACTGACGGGGTCCGCTAGGGCCGCTGCCTGCCAGGGCCGCGGGTTGTTTGAAAGAGATACCGTGGCCTCTGGCACAGGCAACTGAAGGAACACGGGTTTTAGTCAGTAAAAGTCTGACACGCCCTTCCGCTCAGCCCAGAGCGGGAGAGGTCATTTGATGATTTCCCAACCAATAAAAAAAAAAGGATTAAAACGAAATTCCAAATTTAACGGTGTATAAATACAAGGGAGAGAGGTGTGAGGTTTTGTTATTATGTTTGTGTTAATTAACTATTTAATTTCTCCTCTTTTCAGATAATTTAACGCGAGGATAGGCGCAACATCACAACCATGGCTTTCGCCGGTCTAAAGAAACAAATCAACAAAGCCAATCAGGTGAGAGAGTATATTATTAAACGTTCATTTATAAAGAGCCAAGTCTTAGGGAAAAATATTAAAGACAGATTAAAAACTTCTTAAAGAAAGCTTGGCGGATTATACCATCTTAGACGAGGAATATACAGAGAACTTTTGTCAAGTTTCACAGCTTATAATTCTAATTCAATGCTTATAAGTGTTGGTGTATATCATTGCTAATTTATATTTCGATATCATTTTGTTAAGTTTTTACTTTTATTCCATAACAAGGTAGGTTTTTTGATTTCCTGTTTATTATAATTTATTTGGCTTTATATTGTGCTACCTATACACATACCTATGTGGGGGTCTTGTGGCTAAGTAATAACAGCCGCACTTGTCGATTGATCAGGTTAAGCTACGCTTGCCGCGGTTGGTCCGTGCATGGGTGACCATTTTTACATACAAAGACCCTTCCGTGACTTGGAAAACACGTTAAGCCCGGCTTCATGGATCTTTGACAGTCGTTACGGGTCGTCAGAAGCCCGAAAGTCAGACAACCACTCTTACCAAGGGGTATAGTATTACCCAGTAACTGGGTTGTGGAGTCCAGATGGGCAGTCGCTTCATGTAAAATACTGGTACTCAGCTGCATTCGGTTAGACTGGAAGCCGACCTCAACATAGTTTACAACATATTTATATTGTATTACCTATACCTACTGCGAAAAGATTTGACATTCATAGTGATGTTTTGGATTCACTTCATAGAACCTAATGAATAAATTACTTATGATCGAAATATCAAACCTATATTTTCGTTTAATGGTTATAAATATTTATAAAGTCGTTAGGTTGTAGTACTGTTTTCGTATGGATAAAATCAAAGCGATTATGACTTTACTTTTATGTTTATTTTCAACAATGTGAAATACAAATGAGGTGTTTAACCTTTAACGCCTCACGGCTAAAGCTTTTGAAAAACAAATCTGAACATTGTTCTGGGAAAAAATAAATGAGGTGTAAAAATGTATACCTGCCCTGAAGCATTGCTGAATAAGCCAATTTACAAAGTGGGAGGTTATTTATTCGTTTAGCCATGTTGTTTATCAATCACGCTATGATGAAAATTATTGAGATCATGTTTTTGTTTGTCTTCGAACTCTTAAAAACTTCTTTCCTTCTTCGTATGATATCAAATCCAATATTTTACTCGCATCACAGCCCTGTTACACATTGTACCTCCAACACAGGAAATAAGAAGTACACAACTACACGCTCGCGTGTTTTTTTTTTCATACAAAACTTTTCTACCGCCTTTTGTTTACAACAATACCAATACGCCAATGCAGAGAACATTTATCACGCAACCAGGGTTCGCACTTGGCCGGCTTTTTTTATTTAAATTCAATTTGGCCTGGACTCAGCATTTCACCTCGCGACATATTGTTCCATCGATTCTGCATGAATATTTTTCAATTAACCGGCTGGATGCGCACGGAGTTTATTAAAGTTAATAACCATACCATCCCCTACATTGTTTTCACTGAGCCTACAACAATATTTAGATAATATAACAATCCCGCCGTTTTGTACGCTTAGTTTCCTCTCCCCAGCGTTATGTTTCCTGTTAATGAATGAAATGTTTAACAGTATGCCGAATACTGTAAGAGCCAGGTCGGTTATTTATTTAGTCGCCTAAAACCTGATGAAAAATAAACTGAGGGCACATCTACCTGCGGGGATACCGTCTGGGCTCAAAGCACGTATCTACCTAGTAATGAATTCATGAAAAGATTTACGACTGCGATAGCCAGTGCTATAAAGTTTTTAGTTTAACTATAAGCTTTGGTAACATTTAATCCCTGTGGAGTAATAATTGTAACGTGTCTGGCACATTTGTCTGCGTGGATCACCGTTTTTAAAACTTTTTTGTTCGGAATATTACGTAGAAGGATCGCTCGTAAAGTGCGGAGGCGGCGAGCTGTCGAGTCCTCGTGGTCTTAATTAAACAGTTTTTACGTCATCAAGAATACTCAGTGTTCCCGTAATTTTCCTACTATTACGGCACAGTCATAGTAGTTCATACTAAGCTATTATTCGATGGCTTCAACAATATCGTCGGTCATCATAGTCAAAAGTCAAATAGGCACATAAAAAGCATTTTTGAACGTAAAAATTTACAAAAAAAATAGAATTGATTCTAGTCGCCCCTTCCAAAAGATAGTGGAGATGAATGGGCAAAAAACTCCACCGTTAACATAGCATAGCCCGATTGATCAAAGTATATGAACAACTAGGTATAACCAGCTGCCTCTGTGGGAAATTAGATCTTCTATAGGAGAAGAATCTGATCGTATGTGGCCATTAGATGGTCTATCTGTTAGACCGGAACAATCGTCCGGTTCTAGAATGAAGGCTATACTTTACTTAATACAGGAAGGCAAGCAAATCTGGCGTGATTGATGGCTCGACAGACCCGGTAATGGCAAATCTCGATTACGCCCACCAAGAAACTATCTCTCCGTTGAATATATGAGCAAACTTCCATTTGAATCTAGTACAGAGCGAAATTAGCTTTTCTATTTTCAACTAAAAGTGGAATTCAAGCTAAATTGGTCTCGCTAATGAAAGTTACACAGATAACTGAGTAAACTTTGTCAAAGGAATGAAAATATTATTTCAGGGTACTTACCTCTAGTTCATTTTGCCTAGATAATTTAATAACTAAAGCAATGAGAGCGGTAGTGGCCCAGTGATAAAGGCCGCGACTTAAGAGTTGTAGATCGTAAGTTCAAACCTATACAGGCGCTTTTACTTTCTGTAAATTATTTAATCACCACTGCTCTCAAAACGGTGTCCTAGAACTAAAAATTAAAGAAGACGTGACATCTACCAGCCCACAATGGGCCCGCGAGGTGGATTACGGCTCGCTCCCCTGGGGTAACATTATAGGCTGATTATGAATTTAATAACGTTAGCACACAATCTATAATTATAATTATATAAAAATGAATCCCTATTTCCCTTGGTCACGTCATAACTTCAGAACGACTTTACCGATTTTATCCATCTTTTTTTTTTAAGTTTTCTAATACTTTGTCGAAGGTTCTTACGGAAAAAAAAATAAGAATGTTGCTTCACGCGGACGAAGTCGCGGGCAAAAGCTAGTATATATATAAAAATGAATCCCTATTTCCCTTGGTCACGTCATAATTTGAGAACGACTACCGATTTCATCCTTCTTTTTTTAAAAGTTTTCTAATACTTTGTAGAAGGTTCTTACGGAAAAAAAAGTAAGAAAGTTGCGCAGAAAATTAGAACATTTAAGAATTATGCATTTACATTTAGCGTAAAAGCATAATTCTTACTGCTGAACGGATTTAGATGAAATTTGACACATGGGTAGTCAATGATCTGGAGAAGGACATAGGCTACTTTTCATCCTGGATCGCAGACGAAGTCGCGGGCAACAGCTAGTAATTTTATATTTTTAAGCAACATAGTATAGGTAGGTAGTCAACCTACACAGTGTGTTCATGGTCATTAAATGCGAAAAATTCTGTGCATTCAAATTGACCGAATTTTCTTAATAGATAAAGAACGCGTTTAAAGAGTCCTTTTGTCTTACGAGATAACTTCCTTCGTCGTGTACCCTGACTTATCGTAGTTCGTTTGTCTCAAGTCTTTTCGAATTTTTCCTTTTTCTTTTTCCATCTTTCTTTCTGTGAATAAATTGTCATCTGCTGTTGTTCAGTAAGCGTTCGTTTATGTGCGTTTTACGACTGTTACCGGACCACAAAACATTTCGCCGTAATAAACTGTCCGGTCTGCTTACAGTGCAGTTTTTCGTGATAAAAAGTACGATAAAATAATCAAGGCCACGTAAAAGCTCCAAATATAAATGAAATATTCGGTTTATTATTTGATTTTTAATGATAAATGATTTTATTTTTGTAAGTAGGTTTGTACAAACACTTTTTACACGTCAATCATATTTTTTTAAAAACTAGATGAGGTCGGCGTTTCCGATCTGATTCTGGCTGCTATCCAGCCAGAATCAAATAATAAACCGAATATTTGCATTGTCATTTTTTATAGTAAGTATCAGCAAATTTCCAATTTACGTTTCTTTGAAACACAGGTACAGATTTGAATTCATTTACGTTTTCGACTTGTTACAGAAAATAAAATCCTTAGGTCCTCATAAATCACGGACACATTCAGTATAATCGAATTGAGGAAATTGCGTTCGATGTAATATAATTTGTTGTACAGTCAGGACTCAGGGAGCGCGGAGTGCGTCAATCGGTTGAACGCGCGACCTCGTTTTATACAATTTGTTGGAAGTTAACCTAGCGATAAACGCAATTTACGATAATCTCGCAACATGTGCCATAACCTCAGACCAAATATTTCACTAAGACTTCCTCTCATTTGGGAGAGGGGCTTGTGGCTTAGTAATAACAGCCGCACGGGTCGATCGATCAGGTTAAGCTAGGCTTGCCGCTGGTCCGTGGATGGGTGACCATCTTCATATACCAAGACCCCTCCGTGCCTCGGAAAGCACCTTAAGCCGTTGGTCCCGGCTGTCATTCGTGGATCTTCGACAGTCGTTACGGGTCGTCAGAAGCCCGAAAGTCTGACAACCAGTCTTACCAAGGGGTATCGTATTACCCAGTAACTGGGTTGGGGAGGTCAGATAGGCATTCGCTCCATATAACGTAAAATAAATACGTAAAACACTGGTATTCAGCTGCATCCGGTTGGAAGCCGACCCAAAAATAGTTGGGAAAAGGCTAGGCAGATGATGACTTCCTCTCATTTGGGATGTTTACGTTCGTAATACATCGCATCTTGGGCGTAGTAATTCTTGTAGTCATGAATCATATTCCGTTCGAATGACATCATAAGGCCATTTTTATTGATCTCGGAAAACGCTGCCTACGCCCAGTTGTCAACATGTCATAGCCGTTCTCACATGAACAGTTACAAATCACCATGCCATACAAGCTAAGAAAATAATTCAGCTATTTTAGGCCACGCGATCGATATTTCATATAAATACAACCAGTATCCACTTAAAAATGAATCATATAGCTGTATCAACATTGTATCTTCGTAATGATAATGTACATATACCTTCACATTATTATTTATTCAGAAAGACTTAAGTCCTAATATACAAACAAATTACATTCCATACTTAACCTGCATGTTGTCTGCCATTTATATTCACTACGCTAATATTACATAGATGTATGTTATAAATCTATGAGGATTGGAGCAAATGTTGTGAAAATCTCGACTTATCCCACCTTGGGTGTTAAAAGGGAAGAGCGGGAAGAGAGGTTGGCCGTGACCTAGCCTGCCCTATATCGACGAGGTGCCCCAATTATAACGGCCTTCGCAGCTTCCCTCTAGTCCTGCGACATTGAAGCAGGAGTACACTTAGTTAATGGAGTTATGCATGTAGGGGATACTGAGATAGAAGATAGTTTGAATTTAGTGGATAATGGAAAATGTATCATACTTGCCGAGAAAATGGCAAAGATTATCTTAACCCTTTCCCTGTCCCTAAGATTCACTATTGTGTGTGTCTGCTTCACGGACAGTGAACATAGATAGCTATACCTACATAATATTCAGATAGTTAAGATACAACAAAGATTTATTATAAAAATATTCAAAAAATCAATATGGACTCTACAAATGGACACTCGCTCATTACTTCTAATAAATCCACTCTATTTTCATCAAAATCTATCCCTGAAACAATTTTCGAGGTCACCCACATACCCTAGCTAGGGCACGCGGGAGAGACTCAACCTCAATCCTTTTAGCCTCGACATAGTTAGGAGAAAACTTAGCTAACAGGGTACAGTGATGACATAGAGGGGCGAGGTGCTCATAGAACCTTCCGGGACTGATTTGACTGATTGTGATATTCACAGCCTAAATCTTTATTTATCTGTAGCTGTGAACTTTCGTAAACTAGGTAACTTTTTAGATAGCGGGACGAGCTTGCCAATACAGATAGGATTGGTTTTTTGTTGTCTTTTTCTATATGTAAATGATGTTTGTAACTGTAACTTTAAAGAATCTCTTATCAATGAATGGCTACGACTATGAATATTGGTCTGCACCTGCTCAAAATCGAGAGGAATGGTTAGAAGAAAGGGCTAGGACTTGCCCTGCAGTGGGACAACACAGGCTGAAAATACCTATTATAAACTAGGTTTGAGTGAAAGAATAGATAGATAGATAAATAAACTATTAATTCAGTGCACACAAAAGAAATAGCACAACACGCAAAAGCACAATTAAATAATAACAAATTACACGAATTAAAAGAAAATGAACAAAGTACCAATATAAAAACCGGCCAAGTGCGATTCGGACTCGTATACGTAGAGTTTCGTACCACAAGGCAAAAAACACCGAAAAAGAACACGCTTCTTTTATGGCGACCCGCCCTTTATTTTTTATTTACTTTAATTTTATTATTTGTTGTTATGGCGGCCGTAGAAATACACACTCTGTGAAAAGTTCAACTGTCTACCTATCACGGTTCATGAGCTACAAGTGCTACAACCTGCTGGCGGACAGACGGACGGACCACGGAGGCTTAATAATAGGTCCCTTGGTACTCTTTGGGTATAGAACCCTGAAAAAGAGAACAAATTTTAGCATATTAAAGACAGAAGCCTTGTCTCGTTTCAACTAGGACAATTTTTTTGCTTATCTAAAAGTTGTGCAGTAAAACCACAAACGTTGTTTACGAGTCCGTCCCTGTTTTTACGACGTCCACGAGACATGACAAGGATCTTATTTCTCGACTAACAAGGTCTTTGTTAAAGGTCCCGCCCTCTTCAATTTATTATAAACTGTCCGTTGTATCGTTGCAAACGGGCCTGTGCGCGCGTAGTTGAGTGAAACGAAATGACATTATGAATTTTAGGTGCCCTGGTAAATCTGGTAATAGCTCTTATGTCCTGTCTGTAACATTCTCAGATGGCACGTTAGATTTATGTTTGCGAATTTAATGTTCAAAATATTCCGTAGAGTAGTTACTCGTATATATATGTAATGGGTTGCATATTAGAAAATTTGAAAACTTTCCTGAGCAAATTTCAAAAGCACAACGTACAAATCAACAAAGTTTAAAATAACGATGGTCATTTGATCAAAAGTTCAGCTGACCAAAGTCTGGAATATCAATGTTTAAATTATTTATTACACTATTGACCAAATCGATGAAATCCCAAAGAGCGGCGACGTAGTTCCCCCGATTAATACGTTGTGTGGTCACAGTTCTAACCTAACCTAACTGTTTCGATGTAAAAACTTTTGATCAGTCGTTCATTTGATGTCACATACATTGGGATTTTAAAAAATTTCTAAGTAAAACATTTGGTCATTTAAATTTTGTTATTTCGTTTATTGTTCTTTTGAAATTTGCTCGAGAAAGTTTTGATTTTCTAATATGCAACCATGTAATGGGTTTCAGAGTTATTGGATGGTTTGGTAAGCAAATCCATAGATTATAAACTCAAAAGTAACTTTGTCTGTAGTTACACTTTCACGCCTAAACTCCTAAACGGATTTCGATATTTGGCTAGAAGATACATAGATGGTATTCTAGGGAAGGATATAGTAGGCTACTTTTAGTCCCGAGCACGTTCCCTGGTGGGATATTTTCCGACATCCACGCGGAGGAAACTGTGGGCAGAAGCTTGTAATAATTATAAGTAAAGGCTCGGCAAGGTAACTGTAAATTATGAAGACTTCGAAAGTAAATTAGGAAATTGAAAAACTTTCAATTGGTTACCTATCTTCTGGCGAAAATCCAAATTTCAATTTCCAGTTTTCGGAGTCTGAAGCTCACATTATAAATTGCTTCAGGATATAATAGTATAACAAATGGCTGGTAATGTAAAGTACAAGCTCTATTCTTAGAATTTGGGTCCAATAACAAGAAACGAGTAGCTACACTTTTTCCACCACTTTGAGAAGCCGCTAATCTTTTCATATTTTCCCTTGTTTACATTAAATGTACCTTAAGGCGTACTTTCTATGGTTTATTCTTGGAAAAGATTAAACAGTTTAAGAATAATATTTCTACTATATTACAAACTGTATTGCTTTTTATGAGACGGTTACTTATATTAGGTCTTCACGGATTTGCTTCAGAAAAAGTATAATGACTGACAAATCATCCATGAATGGAAGGCTAAAGATTAATTATCGATAATATCAACAGTTACCAGACACTGACTGCGTTTATAGTGAGTCATTTACGCAGAAGCTTTCCCAGTTATTACAATTTCGATGTCAATGTAGAACGGGCACAATCCGGCCAAGGCTACACCTCGACCCAAGCCTTTGTTCGCGCTCCCAGTACTTCCGCGGTTTATCCTTTGTATAAAGTTTTTTAACAGTAAAATGCAACTTATTAATGCTTTCATTCTTTTATTAGATTCCTTTGATAAATGTTTTAGGTCTTCATTGGAAAAGTATGAAACCTTAGCACCTTTTTATCCGATCAATTACTCCTTCAATGGGTTGGCAGTTTTAATAAGCAATACCTGCTCGAGCTTACTAAGTAATTGAATTCAGTAGTTATATAAGGTGCTCGTTATTCTTACAATATTCACTTATCATATAGAGTATAGATTTTCAAGCAGTTCTATTGAAGTTTTGATATCATTTTCTGACTATAAATAACATTCGTTTTATTTTATTTCAGTATGTCACGGAAAAGATGGGAGGTGCCGAGGGCACAAAATTGGATTTGGACTTTGTGGAGATGGAAAGAGTAAGTACAGCAGTAACTATTTGCTTTTATGGAAACACAATAAAGCTTCAGGATACGTGGTTCGGAGAGGAATATGAATTCAGATGTTATTTCACAATCGAATGTAATAAAAGTGAGGTCGTTTACGTAAAGCTCGTAACCGATTCCGAATACATTTTGTTTGCCAAGGTAATAATATGAATGTTCTTAAACATGATTTATGTGGAAGGCTCACATCTCATTTGTAATATTTTACCATGAATTGAATATACTACTGAATGTATTCAATAATCAATATATTTTTTTATAGAAAACGGACGTCACCTGCGAACTAGTCGAAGAATTACAAACAAAAACAAAAGAGTTCCTGCAGCCGAACCCTACGGCTCGGGCGAAGATGGCGGCCGTGAAGGGCATCAGCAAACTGAGCGGGCAAGCCAAGAGCAACACGTACCCCCAGCCGGAGGGCGTGCTTGGCGATTGCATGCTGCTCTACGGCAAGAAACTGGGGGAGGACACCGTTTTCTGTAAGTTTCTCTCTAAAAATGTTAATGTGTTGAGAGTGTTTTTCGAAGATGGTGAACCAAACTTTGTCATTCAGATGGACACGGTATGGCGGGAGGGGCACACTGGCGTGTGCCGGGCGTGCGCGTGACTCGAACGAGAGCGCAGCGTTGACGCGGCATGGACGCGTGACGTCGCATGCACGTCGCGCGGCGGTGGAACGCTACCCTGGCATCGCACAGACGCCCTTTTTTTTCTTTTTTTTTTCGTTCGTTCTATCGTTTCGCAGTCACGCGACGTGCACGCAGCGTGGACGCTGCGGGTGCTGCGCGCTCCCACGGGAGTCGCGCGTGCCCGGCCAGTATACGCCAGTATGATGGGACATAAACTGACTGACACTTTTTTAGTTGTAATGATAATTTTAATTTGTTTTGATTTATTCATAATCTTAATTTGTTATTGAAGTCTTATCAGCTCCTATCATCTGATGTATATTGGAAGTCTAAGATAAGTGTAGTCACTTAATGAAGCCAAATTGCAGCTTAACATTTACATCAAATATTTATTTTTATATTATTTTGTTTCTATAAATTGTTTATCTAGATCATTATGATTTATGAAAAACGTTCTTTCCAGGACACGAAAAATTGCAAGTATATAAAATAAACCTAGTTTAAACCCCTAACTGGTCCTGGGTTCGATCCCCATCCAGAAATCGCCCTATATTATTGAAACCAGGCCTTAACGGTATACTGTTAAATACCCAGTTTCATTATTCTTCTAGTAATATAGGATTAATGTTTTAATAAAAAATAACTTCTTAGCGAATTGTCTCATCGAGATGGGCGAGGCTCTGAAGCAAATGGCTGACGTAAAATATTCCCTGGACGACAACATTAAGCAGAACTTCCTGGAACCTCTTCATCATTTGCAGACCAAAGATCTTAAGGAAGTTATGGTGAGTTCTGCGCTTTATAATCTTTTATGTAGGTAATTATTATAATTTAGATTTTGTTTTAACTACGGCTTGTGTATGTTTTACCTACGATGTAGAACAGTCCACCATTTTATTGTGTAGTGTAGTGCTTAGAAATTTTTGTTCATTTATAGCACCTCCTTGGCTTATCAGTTATCGCTTATAATCAGTAGCTTTCTCACAAAGGAACAGTTGCACTACTGAATCTTGCCTATTCTAGTTTTTATCTGAGCTGGTAGCCGTCAAAAGGAAAGGTTTATAGAAATAATACAGCGGGGCGATGATGATGTGATCCTACTTCACCCGCATAAGTTTCGATCCCGTGGGAATATCGGGATAAAAAGCATCCTATATTTTAATCCTAGCTATAAACCATCTGTGTGCCAAATTTCATCCAAACCCGTTCAGTAGTTTTTGCGAGAAAGAGTAACAAACATCCATCCATACGTACAATAACTTTCACGTTTATAAAATTAGTAGGAAGTAGGATTAACTGATCTTTTGAACTTCTTTTTCAGCATCACCGAAAAAAACTACAGGGCCGCCGGTTGGACTTCGACTGCAAACGGCGAAGACAGGCTAAAGGTGATTACCATTTATGGGTCACATTCCATGATCCTCTTTTTAATCAGTTTGCCTCTATCAACTTTTATTTTTCGTCTATTTTTCTAAGTTCTTACTTTTCTTTTTTCCGAATGTATTGGCCAGGCCCCGGTCGGGCGAGCCCTTACATGAGCCCAAGTCACAACACACCAAGACAGGGTATGTGGGGAAAAATAAAATGCTAAACTAAAAACACAATAGGCCTGTAGTGCAGAGCTAACACGTCATTCAAAGCCTCATTAGATTTTATTCAAATCGTATAATGTGCGCTCATTTTTTTCATGTTTTTGTTCCCGTCCTCCGTCTGCGTCGCTCCTAACCATCATTCATAACCTGAGTATTATTTTCGCCGTTTGGTTTGTATGCACTTTTTGTTTCTTTTTTGTTTGTTTTTTATGTATCCAATGTTCGCGTATGTATCCGTATTGTTGCGTATCCGTGTGCGTACCGTACGTTTGTGAAGCGGCCGTAACATTAGGTGCTCATATTGCAGACGATGAAATCCGACAGGCGGAGGAGAAGTTCGCCGAGTCGCTTCAACTTGCCCAGATCGGGATGTTCAACCTCCTTGATAATGACGTATGTACCTTTGTTACTTTTACTTCTTTTTCTATGTTATTTATGAGCAAACAAGTTGATGAACCACCTACCCTTCTAACCAAAACAACAACGCTGCTTAGCGGCTTTATTAGGTACTACCTGCGCCCTGCGGTTTCTCCCGCATAAGTCTTGATCCCGTGGGAATATCGGTATAAAAGCATCCTGTGTCCTAATCCAGTTTATCGTCTACTCATGGACCAAATTTCATCCAAATCCGTTCTGCCGTTAAGCGCAACAAACAAACATACAAAAATCAAATCTTTCCTCTTTATAATATTTGTTCGAATATTAGCTCGAATCTATAAAGGGTAACCAATAGTCTCGTATTCGTCATTGTACTCATCATTATGAACAACTTTTACTATAGGACCAAACCTGAAATCGCGAAAAAAAAATCAGCTGTTCCCTACATTTTTGTTAAGTATCCATGTTAAAGTGTATGTCGTTCATAGGTCGAGCAAGTAGCACAGCTGACGTTCTTCGCAGAGAGTCTACTGGAGTACCACCAGCAGTGCACGGAGATCCTCAAAGGACTCGTCTCTACACTTATGGAAAAGTGAGTACAACTTTAAATTGGTTTTCATGCGCAATTTTCTTTTTGGGCTAGTCCTGTTCTTAATTTTATTTGCTTAACGTGTTACCAGCAGTTTCACTCGCATCCCGAAAACGCCCATGTTTTCCCGCGGCGATATTTTCTCGCACTGGAATTTCAACGCTCTGCTTAGCGCCGAGGGTTGAAAATCCGTTTTAAAGGGTTGAAAAAAAGTGTGTTTTTTTAACCCGCTGGGATGCGCTCTGTTGGATTCTTAATGCTGCCGAGCAACACCGAGAGTTGAAAAACCAGTTCGTGATATGTGTACGTCCGTGTGAACGTGGGCTAATATTATGTAACCGGCTGAAAAGTTATCTATGTGCATTGTTAATCCAGGTCATTCATAGTCAACCTGTGTGCCAAATATCATCCAAATCCGTTAAGTGATTAAATCGTGATTGGAGTAACAAACAAAGTTAACAAACTTTTTTACTAAAATAACTATTTTGTACATTTCCAGGAAAGAGGAAGCGGTGAACCGTCCCAAGATGGAGTTCGTACCAAAGACCTTAGCGGACCTCAACATCGAGGGCATCCACGACTTGAACAATGGTAGGCGGTACGGTTCCACCCAGAGTTTGTCCCGTCCTCGCCAACACATCCCCCCTTCTTCCTCTGTCGGCGACCTCAGCAATACAGACCCCTTCACGGCTTGGGAAGCACCCCCACCCTATCGTGCCCAATCGAGGGCAGCGCCACGGTTCAAACCGCACCCGGCGCCAAGAAATCAGATAAATGGAAGGGACCCTTGGACAGGTGACTTTGGTTTTATTTGCTGGGTTATCTTTGATTTTGGTTATGGACGGTAAAGTCTTTGTGTTCTTGGTCAACAAATGTTGCGTAATGTTGCAGCAACATGTTCTTGCTCGAAACATGTTCCACAAGCATGTTGCTCCAAAAATGTTCCGCAACTTTTGTTTACCATGATTTGGCTAGGTGGCGGTTCTAATTTTATTTTATTATTATTTTTGGGAGCGGTCCATGGTTGAAATCTTATAGCACTATTACACATTTCATTGAGGACATTCCGCACGCTTCGGGGCACATTGCAATTTCCGCGAGACGGTAGGACCATAAAATAGAGTGGTACCTGGGTCGGCTCCATATAACGGGTGAAAACAGGCGCACTCTCACTTAGGGCGGATTTCACTAATGGAACTGAACGCGATCAGCACATCTAAACCGCGTTCAAGAGCTGTCAGTGTGTTTTAAACTTGTTTATTGCGGAATATTGACATAGGCGCCGATTTCCTTGTTCACAAACTAAACTAAATTTAAGTTCAGTGCATCTTTTTCTTTCTATTTCATTAAGAAAAAGTCAGCGCCTAACGTAAATTGACGTATTTTTAGTAGCCATGTTTTTAATCACGTCGAAACTTTCTATGGAGTAAATCTTAATTTGACAGGACTAAACTTATATTATCTTTTGTCCTTTTCTTAATGAAATAGAAAGAAAAAGATACACAGAACTTAAATTTAGTTTAGTTTGGAACAAGGGAATCGGCGCCACTGACCGCTCTTGAACGCAGTTTTGATGGTGACGATGATCGTGCTCAGATTCATTGATGAAATTGGCACTTAGACGCGTACGGTCAGCATCAAAAGTCGGTTAACACTTTAGTTGTTTAAATCTTAATTATTGAGCTAAATATTCTTAAAAAACATATAGTTATAGAATATTTAAGAATAATTAACTCTTTGCTGTTACATGAAATAGAGAAAACCAATGTATCGCATCATTTTGTATCAATTTAGATGATTTGTAAAAGTAACAGTGTTAATTGACTTTTGTTGCTGACTGTACGTGTGATAATCTCAATCGAATGCTGTCACGAGTGCGCTTGCACTCGTTGTACGTGAAGCATGTCTAAGCGTGAGTGCGTTTTTGATCGTTTTATGTAGCCAACCTTCTGTACCCATATATTTTGTGGTAGGACGGTGGACTAATAATACACATATCACTCATAACTAACCACGGTACATTAGAATAATGTTAATTTCTTGGAACGGGACTTGCATTAAATGTAGGTAATTTTGGATTTGGCAACGGTCATGCGCGATATTTCATATGCTGTCAAGGTCACACACATTTTAGAAACAAAATAGAACGTTTAGTTAGAGAGTCTTTATTTCAATAATTTGATAGTAATAGTATTCTGTGGTAATAGGTTGATTCTTAGTGTATACTTTTAATTGTATCTATTTTCCGTGTAAATTGCGACTTACGATTCCCAAAATTTTGGTGAATAATCAGTTAGTGGTTCTTAAGTCTTTATTAACAAATATTCAATAAAATATCGCCGTGCGTTAGTCTCGGAAAAACTTGAAAATGGCTCGACCGATTGTGATAAAACTTTGGTCAGTGGTTGTGTGCGCGCCGAGAGATATAAGCCAGGCCTGATAAAAGAGATATTAGCTAGTTAACAAATAAACGTATTTTAGTCTACACTAGCCGGTGCAATGTATGCTGTTATAGTCATATGTAAATATTTAGTCGATTTTTAGTAAAAGTACACAGGAGTTTTAAAATTATGTCAACGTGTTTGACCTCTGGTTTCTATACATGGTGGAGATGACAATAAGGGAATAAAAAAAAAATAATTACTAAGGTCAAGGTGTATACGAAAAGGTGCAATTTGAAAAAAAAAATTCGACGATCGCCTAATCAAGCCTTCGGGAGTGGTATTTGGGAGTAGTAGGGTGGGGGATCACCAAGGGACAACTCAAGGGCATTGACGTTGACCTTAGGGTCATTGACCTTGAGGTCAAGGTCAAAATTCCGAACGTCAAGATCCACGGTTCTCCTAAGGTCACTAACCTTGACCTTGTTCCCAATCTGCATACAAAAATTCAACCAAATATATATATAATAATCGGCCCATCACTAAAACACTTTTTTTATTATTATATATGTTATAAATTATCTCATAGTTTTAAAATTTTCCTGATTCTTTTCCCTTGTTTTCATTTATTGTCGTCTCCATATTGTATGTTCAAAACCAAATCTTGTGTCAAGTGATTCGATTGGTTCTTGCTATTTCCGTCAAACGAGTAAGTTAATATTTGAGTTTATCAGCTTCTCCAAAGTCTGGTGGAAGTTGTGCACATGTTTAGAAACTATTTCTATTTTAATACATATTTTAGAGGTAGCATTTAAAATGTAAATATTGTAGCTTCGCCAATTAGTTTTCAGGTCGCTCGGTTCTCGAATGGTATTTTGTACATCATTTTGGGGCTAAATTACTTTGACATAACATTTTTATTCTTTTTATTTTGAGCTTCTCTTTTTCTGTTCATAACCGAAAAGGTGTACTCACAGGCGTGGGACGATTATTGACAACTTTTCTTACAGGTTGCCGAAAATCCTTTTCCTATATCCCTCCCTCCCATTTTAACTTAGGAATTACCTTATTCTTATCAATTTTATTCTAATTAATATGTGTGTTACTACAATTATTGTTGCCAGTAATAGCAAGAAAGTTGAAATAGAAATACAATAATTTGCTTACCTAAAAAATAAAAAAAATAATTTGCTAAATTTTTTTAATATTTTGTAACTGGCAACATTAATTGCAGTTAATAATTGTCTCCTCTTTATAGAACAATAATACATGTTTCTTACTATTTAGATATTATGTATGTTTGTCTCTGGTAGGAAAGCAAAGTATGGTATGATCTTTCTTCCTGTTTCTTCGAGTAGTCGATATTTGATGTCTCTTTCTTATTTCTGAAGATGTTCGATGTTCAGTCCTTTACAGACGAACTGATTGACATGCACATCGCGGGAAATTAAAGCTACACTTAAATATTATTTTAATTGTTAAAAGTACAGTTTTTTAGAGAAAAGTTCTGATTCTATTTTAAATTTTAATCAATACAGGCTGTAAGCGATAGCGACGCACGAACTGTAACCATGAATTCAGTACCTGCCGGTCTATTCTGTAAATATCTCACCGTGAAATGTAGGTGAAGTGGGCTGTCATTCCACCTGATGCTAGAGATTGACACTTCACCTAAGTTTTCACGGTGAAATTTTTACAGAATAGTACCGCTGATTCTAAACCATCCAGTTGGAGTTTGTCGCCGGTTAATAAAAAAACCAGCTAATTTTATATATTTTCACTGCGGTGTTTTATACACTTTACTTTTGTATAGAACAGCAGATTTTTTGTAATAACCGACGAAAAATTTCTACTCAGGAAGGTCTAGAATCATGTGCCAAATTCATGGTAACAGTTTGCATGTCAATATCCCTTACACAGTGTATTGTGGTAAATTATAAAGTATAAATCACCGTAAAAAAAATTTGATCGATTGTTACCGATAGATTTATTCGATTCGATCCATTTACGAAATAACTTTCGCATTTACGAAACGTCTTTCGCATTAACGAAACAACTTTCGCATTTACGAAATTAGTTCTTGTGGGCATTGAGTATATGGTTTGTTCACGTTGTGCGAAGCTGGTTCCCACGCCGGTTCCCCGGAGCACAAGCCGCCATCGAACCTGGAACTGTTCCCGGGATCGGGCAACCCGTCGCGCTCAACCAATGGTAACACGCGAACACATACATCATGAGAGATTGCATCTTTTTAGATTTGCCTGAAGTAGCACATTCATGAATACATTTGAATGACTTAAAACCATTAGTTAGTCATTGCAATGTAACTCTTATCTCATTATTATAAAGTATAAATTACCGAGATAACGAGTTACATCGCTATGACTTCTTAATGGTCTTACGTCTATCGTGAACGTGCTGACTGTACTAAAATTTTAGATTGATTTTTTTTAATGATTGCTGTAAGTATAACGTAATTCATTCATTAATAGTTTTTTTATTCAAAATTATGAAATAGTTTCGACTTAGAAATCAGTACTAAACTTTAGTGAGCTCTTTGAAACATTTATCCATAATAATATGTAAATATGACGTAATTCATTCATTAATAGTTTTTTTATTCGAAATTATGTAATAGTTTCGACTTAGAGGTCAGTATGAAAATTTAGTGAGCTCTTTAAAACATTAAATCCATAATAATATGAATGGTGTTTTTTTTTAGTAATCGTTCTGAAACAAAATTCAACAACAAAATCAGCTGACAAATTGTTAAACGCGCGTAAACTGCTGTGATTCGTTGGATTAGTCATCAACAGACAATCACAACACTTGACTTGCCTGATTTTGACACGTCAATAACTTTCGTTCCAGACACCAGAGGGGTAATTCTTGTAATTTTAAGAACGTTCACAGACTGATCTCAGTCTCAATCTGTCAAAAATACCTCTAATTTCCCAACATTTTTTGACAAGTTTTGGACATTGATTGTCGACTGATTGCGACTAGATTTTAAACGTTTTTAATTATGGGAATTGGCCTTCTGATGTCAGTTCTGTGCCAAAAGCAGATACCTATTATTCCTTAAACACTAAAATAACTAATCAGCTTTCATATTATAATAGAAATGCAATCTTTCACACGTCAACATACACCGACACAAATCGTTTAGAAAAATATAACTCGAGTAGTTTATAAAAATGCTTTTCTATTTTGTTAAAAACCGCTGACTGGACTCAGAGCAAAACAAAACACGTAGAGTAGATTATGAGTTCGTTTGTACCCTTGCTTTTGACAAAATTACTACCGCTTTTCAATGTTGCTTAAAACTTTTGTGGCGTTTTTGTGAAGTCTTAGCAAAAACCTATCAATAAATCGTCTTTTGGCTAAAAAATTAGGCTACACGTAACGGCTAAATCTAAGTTTTTAAATAAGGGCTGATTTTTCCAACGCGAGATAATTTTATCGGAGGAATCGTTTTGAATTTTTGACAGTTCTTCCATACAAAATCTGTCAGACGTCAATTTGTGTCAGTCCAAGCGAAAAGGGTCCAGTGCGCGGCATTTAGTTTCCGAGATATAAGAGGTTTTGTAAAGTTGGGTATAAAAATTGCATTTCGCGATTTTAATTGGTTATAAATAAATGCTCAATTATCTACAATTTCATATAGTAAATGACTATATACGATGTTTCTAAGTACCAGAAACTTTATGAAAAAAGTTTACTAAAAAGGTACCAGTGGGTGGCATGTCGATATTCTGGGAATAAAATACGTTTCAATACCCCGTACTGATCACTTCTAATAATTTAATTATATTTTAAGATTAAAATGTTGAAACTACGTGTAAAAGGTCCCTTAAAGCGGGGAACTCCCTGCTACTATGCAACTACTAAGGGGATTTACTTTGCTTCACTTCGACATAGCGGGGATTTCCCTGATCGTTTTTTGCTACCTACGTGTCCTATAAATAGATCTGCCTGTGATGCAATAATTTATTTGTCATTTGACACCGGAAAGGAAACAATATCCGACAGTCTTTGTGTAAATATAGCAGTTTTTATTATCTTAGCTGTTTTAAATTGAGTGAGTGAAAAGTGCGCATAAAAATGAATAAAGGTAAGTCTTTACGTTGTCTATTATATCTACTAATACTATGTTTGTTGTTACGTGTTGTGTTATGTATCGAATAAGCTCCAAAAGTACTGAACCGATTTTGAAAATTCTTTCTCCAATACAAAGCTGCATTATTCAGTCATAGGCTATAATATTATTAACGTTATTACGCTTAGCGGGGCCGAGGTCGAAAAGCTAGTTCTATAAACCGGGGTATCGGAATGTTACGGAGTTCTTGTGTGTATCTACAGCTGTTACCTACTTTTCATATTTAGACCTCGACAGGGGCGAAGCCTCCTACAGACAGCAGTCGTCTTTAAATTCGATTTTTTATGGATTTTAGAGATTTAGAGATTTATGGATTAAGCGTAGATTACGTTACGTTCCTACTTATTTATTACATTTTAAAAGAGAGCAGCTTTAATCATAATAATTCGGCTGCATCCACATAGACTGAAAACTGACCGCGACAAAGTTGATAGGCTAATGAATCTCAATTAGTCATAATTTCATCCCATTTATACTAAATTCAAATTTGTTTTTAGGTAACATAATTATTGAAGATTCAACCGAAGGTTCCAGCTCTAGTGATGAATCTAAGCATTCTGATGGACCTGTACCACTTTCTATGGAGGTGGAAGTAAACACACTACCTGTTTTGGCCTCGACCGCAACAACGCCGGATTTACCAACAGAAGAAGAAACCGTTGCACCTTATTCAGGTACTTACAACTTAGAAAATAATTTCACAGAGTCGACATCTGAGATGGATGAAACGGATCAGTATTATGAAAAAAGCACTAATACAGAAGCAATCAGTGAAGATGAAATACATGAGTGTTATGATTTTGCTAAAATAGTTAGCCGAGCCTTGTGTAAAATCAAAAAAGATCGACGTGATCATTGTATGCATGCAATAGTACATATTCTTTATGACTACAGCAAGGACTCTAATACCAATTAAGAAGTTGTGTTAGGTACCTATGTCATAGACATAGTATGAAAAAATGACCTGTGTAGTATGTATATTTCAACTATTTGTTTTCAGAGTTTAGCTATTCAGCGTCTGTAGAACATGAAGACTATGAAAATTTTAATTTAGAGTTCAAAAGTCAACGGGGTACAGAATTATCGTGTGACATCGAATTTAGTGCTTGTGAGCCGCTCGAAGAGCGGCAAATTGGTAATATTTTACTAGATGATGATCCTTTAATTCTAGACGATGTAACTCAGGCCTCATTCTTAGATACTGGCTGTGGATGTAATAATAATTGTGTGTCCAAATTTCAAAAAGATGTAATATTAAGTAGTAGGTTAGATTGTATCGAATTAAATTCACGTTGTAATGAAGGAGTCAATCATCATCACTTGGTCTTGAAAGGAGCTTTAAATGCTCTCTTACGTACAAGTGAAAATACATTACATTCAAAAAACAGAAACTTGCAACGAAAAGAATACACGGTAAAGTATTTCTTTCGAGGTGTTTCAGTATGCAAGATTTTTTTCCAATATGTATATGCCACTGGTTTGAAAAGGTTAAAAAATGTAAAAAAGAACTTTCTGGACAGCGGTGTTGCTCCAAAGGTCCACGGGTCACGTAAACGACCTTACAATTGTATTAATTTGCAAACTAGATCAGACGCAATCACTTTTATAAGACAGTTTGCTAATGAAAACGGTTTAGTATTGCCGGGCCGATTACCAGGCCACCAATTTAAATCTGATTTAATAATTTTACCTTGTAGTATGTCTAAAGCGTATGTGTACAACAAATATTTGGAAACTATAGCTTTACTCGATAAAACTCCTATTAGTAGAAGTAGTTGGTATGATCTTTGGGAAGATTTTTGTCCATATGTCGTTATACAGAAACCGAAAACAGATCTATGTGCAACTTGTCAGAAAAACGTGACCACGTTGGGACGAATGGGTGGTTTAGATGAAAAGGAAAAAATACAGCTTGTAGAAAAGTCGAGGCAGCACCTTGATTTAGTGCAAAATGAACGAAAATATTATAACAATGTAATCAAAGTTGCGACTGATTCAATAACGGACTCTACTCTTATTCTTGGACCTCATGAACCATGTTCTTATGATGGCGTCATGCATTACTCTTTTGATTTTGCCCAACAGGTGCATTTGCCGCACAGTTCACAACAAATTGGGCCACTGTATTTCTTGACAGGATTTAAAGTCAGTTTATTTGGTGTTGCTGCAGAGCCTTTGAGAAAGTTCGTTTTGTACGTAATTCCTGAACCCTGTGCTACTGGGAAAGGAGCTAATGTAATAATTTCAATGCTACATCATTTTTTCGAAAATTTTGGTATAGGCGAAAAAGATGTTGTTTGTCATGCAGATAATTGTGCTGGACAAAATAAAAATAACTATGTCATGCAATATGCAACATGGCGAGTTTTAACAGGCAGACACCGAAGTTTCCGTATATCTTTCCTTCCCGTGGGTCATACGAAGTTTGCACCCGACATGTATTTCGGTCTATTCAAAAAAAGTTTTAGAAAATGGGAATGCAATAACTTAAAGGATATTCTTGCAGCTGCTGTTCAAGCTTGTCCGAAAACAAAATCTATAGTAGCTGTTCTAACTGGTGATGAGAAAGGAGAAACTTTTGTGAAAACTTACGACTGGGCCAATTTTTTTCAACCTGATTGTGTAACTATTAACCAACTTCTGCATTTTAGTCATTTTGAAACAAATGAAGATAATAGAGGGCACATGTTATGTTACAAAAAATATACTGACAGTCAACCAACTGTATCAAAGGTTTTGAACCCGAATAAAGTATACGGTTTTCCTTTAGAAAAATCCCCTGCAGGCATGACGTACGAAAGAAAATCGTATCTTTATAATAAGATTCGTGAATTTGTACGTGAAGAATCTAAAGACATTTTATGCCCGAAACCCATTCCAAATGTTGATGTTGACCACAACTCTGTCCCAACAACATCTGTCGAGTACTCTTTTCAGAAACCATCAATTGAAAAGAGTATTCGACAAAAACCAACATGTTCGTACTGCAAACAGGTTGGTCATAGGAATCAGGTGCGAGGAGGAATTTATTTTTGTCCAAAACGTAAGTTGGAGTCCCAAATAGAATAAGTTTTATTTTTATGTTTGTATTGGCTTTTTTCAAATATTATTGCAACAGAATAATGATTATTTTAGCCACTGGTACCTTTTATGACATTACATAAAAGGTACCAGTGGCTAAAATAATCATTATTCTGTTGCAGTAATGTTTGAAAAAAGCCTGTCTTGTTATTTTGTTAGTTCCTAAATAGAGTAAGAATACTTAATTTTAGTTTTTTATTGTTAATTACTATCGCAATAACTAACTTTTTATTAAATATCGGCAAGTGGACCTTTTTTACTAGACTGTGTATCCTTCTTTTATTTTGATAATAATTGTTTTAGTTTTGATGTCAAAAGTATAATTATAAGTTGATTCTATGGAAAACATATCAATCTACAATAATGAATAAAAATCTACGTAACAAGCAAGTAAAAGTGTGTTTTTTTTTCACTCAAACTTTCAAAATGCTTTTTCTCAAATCAAGCTTTTTCAGAATTTCAACTTCAAATGTCTGATAAAAAAAAACGTGTGCTACTTTTTGATTATTTTTTCAATCCATACTATCAATTGACTATTCTAGATACCGAATCCAGTCTTAACTCAATACCCCACTACTGGACCCTTTATGCCTGGACTGACACATTTTATTCCACGAATAAAAATTATCTTTCGTTTGAAAAATCAGCCCTAAAAAAAATTATTCTGTGCATGTCAAAAGGAGAATCATAGATACATACCCGTGTGACGTTCAGTAGTGTTCGTGTGAATGCGACATATTTGATGGCATGCGCTTTCGAAACTTCAGCATAGCCATATTATGGTCATATCATGTAACTGTCAAACATTCATTACATTGTTAAAGGATGTCAAATTACCATACATACTCTCATAAACATTGATTGCAGTTTTTTATATTCATATTGTTTGGTAGATACTACGAGTTGCTGTATCATAAATTAGATTTAATGCAGAACTCACTTACAGGGTTGTTTTAAATTGTCTAGCTAAACTTCGCTGATGCAATGGGTAATCTACATCTTAACATGTTAAGACAAAAACTAAATCAATTAGATTTTTTTGGGGGGGTCATCGACCCCAGTTATTGTAGTCACTTGAAATATTAGTTTAGAAAATCTATTTTTTTAGTGTGTAAATTTCATAGTCGTGATGGGTCGATATATCTTTTGATAAAACTTATGAAAACAGTTTTTCTCAACTTACACTTCAAGTAACAACACTGACAGCGGTCGTTTACCTCCCAAAATAAAACATCAAATCTTTTTATTTTTTATTTTATCGTGTTTAGGTATCGACACCAATCGCGTCTGCAGAGTTTACCTAGCCAATTTAAAGTAACCCCGTATAAAACCCCCCGTATAAGTAAACTCCATCTTTACGAGGCCAAAATATATGGGACGACCTTACCTAACATTGTATTATCGTTATCATGACACGTAGTATCTACTAGAGGCGAGAACACATTCTTCAGCATCAAAGTTAAACTAGCAGGTAAACGGAAATATTTGGTTTACTACCGTTTATGTCGACTATCAATTGAATGATAAAATTTTTGGCACATCATGGGTACAGCAGAATAGTTGAATTTGATGCTGCAGACTGTGTATCCGCTTTAGGGCCCAAAGCGTAGTGTGATATGTTTAGCAACTGAGATCTGTGCTTTATTATAAGCCTTATGGTAGCATTATGTTAAGAACTATAAGAATGCTCTTATAGTTTCTAAGAAATTGCTACCCTAAGGCTACGGACGCACTGACTGGTCGCTTGTTTAGCGCCTAGAGTCTAGAGAGTGAACTTGCGAGTAACGAAATGAAACGAACGCTCTAGAATTTCCACACCCGGCCGCACTGTGCGCTTGGGGCCTTCGCTAGTCGCCTAGCGTGTATCGAAGGATGTTAAGTCGCTAAGTCTAGGCTCTAATCAAGCTACCTGTCAGTCCGTATGTAGCCTTAGTAAACATGGCTAAGATAAAAATGGTAAGTAATGGAAAGTCAACGATTGCTGTCGCTAACAGTATCGCATTTACTTTGGGCTTAACGCCTTTTGGCACACTGCAGCGAAAGCGAAACGCAAGCGAGCTAAAATACCCGTATTCAAAGTGTAACGGACATACAAAATCGTTGAAACTCTGTCGGTTGAGGGTCATCTCTTAATTTCTAGGGTTCTTACACATAGAAGCAACAAGAATAATGTACCCAGGGTTTTGTAATATATCTTGATTTAAAAGAGTGTCCTTGGAGTTTGTTGCACGTTCTTCTCCATAGAAATCTGCGTTTTGGAATGGGCAACTAGCTTCAACTTTCTGAATAACTGACCGACTCTTTGACAAATCAAAAGTGCCTGTAGTTAGTTTAAACAAATGCTTTGAGATTGAAAAAAAATAAACAAAAGTTCTCTTACCTACACGGTCAAAATGTATGTGAGCAGCTGTTTTTTTTTTTTTTTAATAACCGACTAAGTATTTCAACGCAACAGCAACAGTTTGCTCGTCGAAGTCCCTTACACCGTGTATAGTGCCTCTACCGTTGATTCAAAAACATGGGGTTCACTACCGTTTCATTTCGCTGCGGTGTGATAAAAGCCAAGTTTAGCTAAGTGTGTATGTTCGTACTAAAACTTATTGTCCCCGCAGCATCCCCATTGCCGTCGCCAGTTAAGTCGCCCGCGCGGACCCCAGTGGTCGCCAACAAAGGCCCCTGCTGCACTGCTCTCTATGACTTCGAGCCTGAAAATCAGGGCGAACTAGGATTTAAGGTGAGCTTTATTATCTAAATTATAGTATTTTTTACAGTCAGGGAAATTAATTGTTAGGCAACGTCACTACTGTCAATCAAAGAATGACAGTTGTGATTTGAATATAAATGTATAGACAATTTAATTTGGTACTCTATTTGTAAACATTGAATAAATATAGGAAATATTTGTAAACAATGAACTTAGCAGAATATATAAAGAAACCAATAAATCAACCAAAAGGGATTACAGAAATCACAGACAAGAAATCCTCACAAGGAACATCAAAAACTTTAGAAGTATCAAAAGAGCATACAAAGAATTAATCACACACAAAACCTGGATACAAAAACTAGAACAGACGTCAATAGAAACGAAATCAAGGAAATATATAATAGGTACACCTTGCCTCCTATACCGGAAAAGAAATAACCTTGAAATTGAAACAAACAGGAATCGGAGATGAAACTGTTCAGGACCAAGTTAAACCAATTGAAGATCTTAGAAATCTACAAACACATAAAGCTGTTAAAAGCTGAGAAGAGCCCAGGCTCAGACAGGCTATGCAATGAAGTTCTTAAAATAGGAGCACCCATTTTGATTCGCTACCTATTACATTTATTTAATATGGTGTTGGGCAAAGAAACGGTACCTGAACAGTGGTGTACATCAAACATAATTTTGCTTTATAAAAAAGGAAACCCCTAGACATAGGGAACTATAGACCCATTAGCCGACTAAACTATTTTCATCTCTACTTCTGGGAAGATTAACACAAGATATTGATCGTCAGCAGCCAAGACCATATACATATACACTAGAACAAATTATAGAAAAATACCGGGAATTTAACAGACCTCTGTATCTGGCCTTCATCGATATAGCAAAGCCCTTGACAGCATCAGCCATTGTTCAATATGGGAGGCAGTGCGATGTTCAAACATTAACCAAAAATATATTAACATCCTAAAACATATATACACAAACAGTACTAAATAATAATTTTTAATTAAAAAAAAAAGTCATCATTGTTCCGTTGCGAAAAAGAGAAGGCGCTATTCATCAAAGTCAAAGTCAAATCATTTATTTCAAATAGGCACATTAAAGGCACTTTTGAACGTCAAAATTAAAATTAAAATAAAATTGATTCTAGTCGCCCCTTCCAAAAGGTAGTTTTCGTATGGAGAAGAATGGGCAAGAAACTCCACCGTTACTCTTTTAAAAAAATGTTTTACAATACTTTGCATACATTAATTATATGTGAAGACGATGCACCTAAAAATAAAATTACTATACCACAATAGGTAAAAGAATTAAAATGAATTTATGAAACCATGACATATAAATTGACTAGGTGATAGATACATGGTGCTCACATATTTACAAACATTCCAAAAGTAGACTATTTTCATAAATAAATAAGGAGTAATAAGTCCGGGTGTGACTTTAAGTAATTACAGAATGTAAATTTAATGTCAAAGAGAATAAAAAAAAAAAGAATAAATTATACAATTACATTAGCAACCAGTTTGATTTTGTCTAGACTCTAGCACTATACTTCTACTTTTAATTGTATTCAGTAACTTGACAGTTGAAGGGTTACCAGATTTTGACAAAAAAAATGATAGTGAAGTGGTCCAAGAATGAACGAAATTGAATGAACTTAAAAATATACTTAAATGGTAACTTTTTACATTCTAGTTAACTCGTCTTAAAAACACGATATGCACTATTAAAAATATGTAGAATTTGCTATACATTTTGTTTCTCAACAACTTAGTTACAATGTATTGATTATTATTGTGATTCAGCCACTCTTGAATGTCTTTTTTCTTCCAGGACAGCTTAGGAGTTGTTTAAATTTTTCGAATATTCGACAAACTGCGAATAATTAATGTTTTATTTAAATTAAACATTTTTATCATTCGTTCTTTACGCAAAATCGTTCACAACCCCAACACTATTGGTTTTAGAATGGTAACATTATTTTTCTTTGAACTTTCAAGTTACTGAATACAATTACCTAAAAGTCGAAGTTTAAATCTCATAATTGGGAATGTAAATGTTTTGTTTCAGGAGAACGACGTGATCACGCTGATCAACAAAGTTGACGACAACTGGTTCGAGGGCTCGGTAAACGGAAAGACCGGTTACTTCCCCATCAGCTACGTGCAGGTCACTGTGCCGCTACCCAACATGTAAGCACCGCGACCACACCTAACCACCGACGTATTCATTCATTCCCTACTGATGTAACACAACTTTATACTGCTACGAAGACGAATCGATACAATGCGAGATCATATACAAGGTCAAATTAAAATAGTTAGTGAAACTCCGCAAAGGTATAAACGATGGGTATCAATATTTAAACGCGATAAAAAAAGTCAACGGTCAAAGTCAATTGTAGTAACTTGATGATGATAAAGTATGATTAAGTAAGTAATTAATTAAGTATCATATAAGTATGATTTGAGAAAATTGTTTTTTTTTTTTTTGTTTAATCGTGTTGTAACCTCACACAAACAAGACCGATTTTTTTAAACCGATATTTCAAGTACACTACTTAAGGTTGTCAGATATTTTTGTTACACAAAGTTATGTTTTGTTATCTTTAGATCTCGATACCTATCACATCTGCACAGTTTCGCTAGCTAATTTAATTTGACCCCGTAGTACCCGCAAGGAATCTCAACTTGAACAATGGTACCAATGCCGAGTCGGCCCAACCTTTGTAAAGGTTGTGTTACACTTCTTACTCATTCGTTACGACGTCACGTTACGCAGTATTACGTAGATTTGAATCTATTATTGTGTCAAACGCTCAATGGCAAGCTGTTTATAGTACCTTCTTTATTACGCTGAATAATTTGATGAACTATTTAATTTTATCGGTTCCAATTTGTCTTCCTGTGTATTTCACAGTTTCGTCATCCTTTTATCGTAGCAGAATTTCTTTGACGATATTTCATCATGTCTTTCAATATTAAATACTCAAAATGTTATCAATCTTCCAAACTTTAAAAATATAGTAATAAAATTGAATGTTTTTGACTTTCTAGATGTAAACATCTAATCTAATCTCGAGGAGATAATGCTACGAATTTTACTTATGAAATTATTTTGTATCGTACCTACCTACTGTTTGCATTTATTGCCAAAATAAGTAATTATTTAATATTAAAATTATTGTAATAGAAATCATTGTAATCATGTTGCCATTTTACTTCAAGACGATTTATATTAGTAATGAGTTGGGAGTAAATTGCCGTTATTTTTATGTATTAGGTATTTTTAGTTTTAAAAGTGACTTACGCCAAATATACCAACATCAATTAGAGTACCTTTGCTCAGACTCGAAGGACGAGGAATCATATTGATTGATAATAGCTGGAGTATGAAGTACTGTCCACATAGTAATAAAGTTACTTTGCGTATATAAAGTGGCAAGTGTATGCCATACGCATACCATAATGTTGCATTCCAAATACATACAGCTCAAGTTTATCGATGTGGATATGATAAATGAGATTGATAATTTTAAGCTAAGTGATACGTCATGTCAATCGCAATACATTATTGCTGACGGCTCTCTGCCACGAAGCAGCAAAAAAATCTGTAAAGTGATATTGTTAAACTAACTTTTGTATATTAGTTAAATATCGTGTATCTATTTTTTTAGGTGCATTATCCTTTGTATAGTATTCTCCTTTGACGTACTATTAGTTTATTTAGTTAATTATCCTAATTTGTACCGAAAAGTAAAGGCACAGGAACGGGATATTATAGTATGTATTAGGACTATATTATATAAAACTAGTTAACACATGCGATTAGATTTTATAGATGTATGTTTGCGGGTAATTATTTAACTGAATGGAGAAAGTATACAATGTATCGTATATTATACAATTATTGTGAGAGTATAAGGGATGGAGTCGTAAGAGTTGTTAAACTATTGCCAGAAATCTATGGCGTTTCGATGTTTGATGTATTATTGGCAAGCTATAAAACATAATATAATGTAATTGTGATAACTATGTATATCATGCTGTTGGTGCGGTGTCCTGTCATGTATTTTTATATAGGTATTATATTTTTTATATGTTATACCAGTCCCCATTTAATTTTTCGACATTTCGCATAATAACTCCTTTAGTCATTACATTATCTAGGCTACCTAATTTAACTATATTTTAATGTGTATGATTGATACCAAAAAATATCGAAATTAGTAAATGTACATGGCCTCCATTCAATAGTAATGTTAAATGTACTTTAATTAATGCACTTGAGAGGTAAGATCTTAAATTATTCACTTTGTCCGATATTGATGTTGCAGTAATATTGAACATAAGTAATTTATAATAAATTCATCGCATCATTATTGTCGTAAACGGACCCCATTTTATCACATTTCTGGCATACAAAAGACAATACCTAGATCTAATGTTAGTTGTATGTAAGTTCATAAATAATTGTTCTATCTTCAAGTGTCTCTTAATATAAGTATTTTGAGTAAATAAATATATTCATCAATGTTACGAGGATGTCATGTTTCAATGTTTAATGTGAGGTGATACGGCGTGCACTGGACGTTACAATAATGTCCGCCATCACGTAATATCGCTATAACCTTCTCAATATGCATACCATTTAATCGAATGCAGTACGATCTTATCACTATCCTACAGAGCGGAATTAGACTGTTGTTGTTTTAAATGTGTATAAATTCCACTAGCTTGGGAATGAGTGAATGATTGATGTGAACGATGTGAACGTGTTTCCGTGTTCGATAAACTAGCCTAGCCTGCTCATGAGGAAAGCAAACAAAACTATAGGTACCCAAGCTCATAAAATGACACTCAAAAGCATGTACAGTCGCCAGCACAAATAAGTATGAAACAAAGAGCGAAAATCAATTAACTGCCTAATTAAATTATTGCCGAATTTTACAAACCGGCTATCCCTATGTGTCGCAGATATCGCTTCTATAAGTTAAATTACGATAAAATTAGCAAATTTTCATACTTATTTGTGCTCATGAATGGATAATGATCAAATCATTTCCAATTTTTTGTTGAAAACCTGGGCTTATCACGTTAGCTACCTAGGAAAGGTTAAAGGGACTAGTTTATCAAACACTCATTTTGTAGTTGTCCTATACTGTGTTGGTTCAGTGTTGCTTCACTTGTTACGTATGTCGAATCATTGTATGCTTGTATGGTAATGATACTTGTTGTTACACACTTCACAGTTGACTCAATGTATTTTTAAAACATCGAATTGAAGGTTTACTTCATTCAAACTTACACAAGTACTGGTAAAAAAAACTTGTCAGTATCTTTAATGTGTTTGTAAGTAGAGTTATTCCAACAACAAGTAACATTATCCTGATAGGTGATTTGTTAGCATACCAAAGTATAATTACGTGTCGTAGCACTATCATTATATTGGATCCCAAAATATTTTGCTATTGATGCGAATACCTACGTCTGTTATGGTGTATTATTCTTGTTCATGTTACTGTAATCTTAAAATACTGTAATTTCATAGATTTAAACTTGACGATTTACGAGATATAATGCAAATATTATTGATTTGTATTAAAATTTATCCCGAAACTAATTGCTCGTTTTCGCCTCCTAATAAAATGTTAACAATTAAACACTTATTTTTGTTTCATTTAGATATGCTCACCTACTTTCTGTACCTAAGGCGCCTTTCTCACCGGTCCTTTACAGAATCTGTATAGATTTTCTACCGAGCGCATACACACGTCTCTGTACCGAGTACTACCGAACCATTCGACTCGCCCGTCCCATCACTACACCCGCATTTCACTCACACCCAGCGCAGCCCCAGCAGTCTCGACATTCATAGCGATCGCTTTACGACCGAGTTCGGTCGCAAAGTCCCGGATTGACAGGTGTAATGTATGGAGTGACAGGACTTTGCGACCGAATTCCGTCGTAAAGTGATCGCTATGAATGTCGAGACTGCAGCCCCAGGACCCATAACAAAATGACAAAAACTGTAGCAAACCGAGCCAGTCAAGAAGTGGTTCTCGGTAAAGAATCTGTACACAGATTCGGTACAGAAACGAAAACGCGCCGATTCGGTGAGGAAGGCGCCTAGGTATTCTCAAACTCAATTCTCGGATTATAACTTCAATAAATGCTGTTTTTGCGTGGGATTATTTTCCTTCTAGGTTTCATTGCAGCCAACCACGCCGCGGCAGGTTCAAATAGAAGTTAATTTTGAAAATGTTTTACAGCAAATTGTTTAAATAAAGAATTCGTTTTACCTTCACAATATACTTAATTACGTTACGTATATACTTAAGATGCAGCGATATTACTTTCAAATAACCTCGACGTTGCTTCGCCTTGAGATTCAGACAAAGAAATTTAATTTGGACTAGGTAATGTATAAACGGTGTAATGGAAATGACGCGCAAACTACTACCATGAATTCAGCACAAATGATTCTAGACCGTTCGTTTTATTTCTAAAGTGGTGGATAGGTAGTTGTGGTCTAAGTTGGTTTACAAGCAATATTATTAAGACGTAGTCGACGGAGCCCTTATTTCTCTGTCTGTAGGGTTTAAGGTGGATGCTCCAAGGCAGGGGCGTAGCTACCGCTGTATCAGCCGTATCAATGATACGGGGCCCCTGAGCTACAGGGGCCCCCGACGTGACGTGTATAAGCAAAAATGTTTAAAATAATATCCAGAACCTAAAATTATTGTTGATAAATTATATTTATTTCTGTAAATTGGTTCAAAAATATGTTTAAAAAGGGGACGTGAGTACCGAGATGACAACTAATAGAGAAGTATGGAAGAAAACTGTGTCTGTCTCATTGGTCTAGTGTCGCAAGCGACTGCTGAGCATGAGGTCCTAGGTTCGATTCCTGGGTCGAGCAAAGTGTTATTGGGTCTCGGCTTCCAATCTAACCGGATGCAGCTGAATGCCAGTATTTTACCTTCGGAGCGACTGGCTATCTGACCGCCACAACCCAGTTACTGGGTAATACGATATCCCTTGGTAATACTGGGTGTCAGACTTTCGGGCTTCTGACGACCCGTAATGACTGTCAAAGATCCACGAATGACAGCCAGGACCAACGGCTTAACGTGCTTTCCGAGGCACGGAGGGGTCTCGGTATGTTAAGATGGTCACCCATCCACGGACCTACCGCGGCAAGCGTAGCTTAACCTTCAATCGACTCGTGCGGCTGTTATTACTTAGCCACGAGTCCCTCACCTTCTAAGTGAGTATGCTATATTCTTTATTTTGTAAAAACAATACCCTCTGTAGCTTCACAGTAGGGTAAAAAGGGCCCCCAAAAAAATTTTATACAGGGCCCCATTGGGATGAGCTACGCCACTGCTCCAAGGTAGCCCGCGAAATTCAAATTTTCTTTTAAAATATGATTCGCGGCCGTAACAAATATGTAGTAGGTACCTAGGTGAACCGTTAGTTCAATCAACCTTAGATTTATTCATTGTAGCTGAATAAACCGTAGGTTAATTCTCCTTTATGTATTTCGTTCCTTACTTATTACAAAAATCTGTGAACCGATCTTTAGGTATTTTTAAACAGTAAATCTTTTGACCATAGTATCTCGAAAATAGTTAGAATAACTTTACTTTAGATAAATACTTAACCAGATTTTGACGATAGTATACATAATGCGACGCAAGAGGTGAAAGATATGAGGAAATGCTTGTGGTGAATTAGTTTTTGTACGGTCTAGTAATTAACTCGGGTAGGTACTTAGTATGGATGTGGGGAGAAGTCTTTTCTTGTCGCCTGTTCCACTAAGACGTGGACTATCCATCGTACGACGTGGTGCACAAATTCTATGTCCGTAAGGATTGAGGAGCCACATCAGATTTTTTAAATTTGATCTCACCATTATTTAGCAGCAATGTAGCTGATTTTGCAGCACGAATTCTAGATTTAGCAGCAAAATATATCACTAGTTATATTAATGCAAAAGTGGCTCCTCAATCTAAACGTCTGAATTGAGGAGCCACCTGGAACTCGTTAAGTAATAGATGAATATTTTTGAAAATTTGGTATCATTTAGCAGCAATTGTGCATATTACCTTCTAAAAATTTTGCTTCTGTAGCGCTAAAATGAAAGAAAGTACAACACTTTTAGTATGGCTCCTCAATCTAAACTCAAGAGGTGAATTTCTATTGGATGTGAGCGATCAATTAATATATTCGACATAATGATCATTTAGCAGGTGTTGTGTTTGTTTTTGCAGTCTAGGAATGAAATAGTAAAACTGTTTAAATTTTCTAGAAGAACGCATTTTCTTTGGCTCCTCAATCCTGACGTTCAAATTATACATGTTTGACTGTAGCCACCTGAGATCTCAACGGAATCTAAAGCCAGAGATACTAACATTTAGCAGAAATGTCTGCTAAATATATCTGCACAGTTCAGCAATGTACATACTTTGGATTCTGAAAAAAACAATACTTAACTATTTTCTTGTAAATTCAGTGTGAAGGGTGACCATATTTTACTCGTATGATAGTAATTTATTAAATTTATATTTTCATAACAGGTTATATCTATCGTACCTACGATTTGGTTATTTAGCAATCACTTTCGCTATAAGTTATAGAATGAATGAATATTGGCTGATCAGTGCTTCTCCTGACGGTGATATACACAAAATGACACATTCTATAACTTATAGCGAAATTGATTGCTAAATAACCAAATCGTAGGTACGATAGATATAACCTGTTATGAAAATATAAATTTAATAAATTACTATCCTGGTTTCATTAATACGAGTAAAATATGGTCACCCTTCACACTGAATTTACAAGAAAATAGTTAAGTATTGTTTTTTCAGAATCCAAAGTATGTACATTGCTGAACTGTGCAGATATATTTAGCAGACATTTCTGCTAAATGTTAGTATCTCTGGCTTTAGATTCCGTTGAGATCTCAGGTGGCTACAGTCAAACATATATAATTAGAACGTCAGGATTGAGGAGCCAAAGAAAATGCGTTCTTCTAGAAAATTTAAACAGTTTTACTATTTCATTCCTATACTGCAAAAACAAACACAACACCTGCTAAATGATCATTATGTCGAATATATTAATTGATCGCTCACATCCAATAGAAATTCACCTCTGGAGTTTAGATTGAGGAGCCATACTAAAAGTGTTGTACTTTCTTTCATTTTAGCGCTACAGAAGCTAAATTTTTAGAAGGTAATATACACAATTGCTGCTAAATGATACCAAATTTTCAAAAATATTCATCTATTACTTAACGAGTTCCAGGTGGCTCCTCAATTCAGATGTTTAGATTGAGGAGCCACTTTTGCATTAATATAACTAGTGATATATTTTGCTGCTAAATCTAGAATTCGTGCTGCAAAATCAGCTACACTGCTGCTAAATAATGGTGAGCACAGATTTAAAAAATCTGATGTGGCTCCTCAATCCTTACGGACATCAAATTCTCAGTCGCTCAGCGAGTTATGGAACGAATTATGAATTCGGTAATTCCGACCATCGGCGTGTATTGTGGTAGGTATACAGGTGTGTATTTTCGTAGGGTAGCAGCAGAATACCCTCAGGCTAAACAGTGAGACAAACACAGGACGCAGTCTTCTAGCAGCTGGATGAGTAAGTAGGTAGTTGACGTTCGTGTTAAATGGCATGTCATTGACTCTGGCAGGGCCACCACCACGGATTTTAATTTTGATAAGTAACACACAAACAATTAGTCGCTAATCGAAATTTGTCGGTCACTGGTTCAAAAGATCTAAGGGTTTATAGGTGGCCGATCTGGAGTCTCTCCAGCAGGGCCACATTTATATCTCAAAAACTAGGGCACATAGCGAAGATATGTTTTCTACCATATTTTGTCGCCAATTAGTCGGAATCAGTTGCCATTGTTGCCAGGGATTTTAATTTTGATAACAAAAATTTTTGTGATAAAAAATTTTTGTTATCAAAATTAAAATCCCTGATGGTGGCCCTGCCAGTCAGTGACACATGTCATTTCATTAGGAAGGCCTTTGATATCCAGTAGTGGTGCTAAAGGCTGATAAGTTTGTGGATTGACAACTAATCCAAGTTGACAATATTTATCCTAATAGGTACTGAAAGTTTCTCGTATGTGTAATTAATGTAGTCTTAGAAGTTTATAATGAGAAGCTAAAATGAGATCAAAAACAAACTTGTGTAGGGGGGTATAAATACAACAATATCAGAAGTAAAAGATATTTATTTATTCAATCAAAGTTTCAATTAGGTACTGTAACTGGAATGATAAGAATATTAAGAATTTGTATGTGCTTAAGGCATATCTTTAGGATAGATAAGTCAGTTGCCGCCACGAAGACGGAGTACCAAGTGAAGGGTCGATTCCTTCTGGATGTTGTAGTCAGACAATGTGCGTCCGTCTTCCAACTGCTTGCCAGCGAAGATAAGACGCTGCTGGTCTGGGGGGATTCCCTCCTTGTCCTGTATCTTGGCCTTTACATTCTCGATCGTGTCTGAAGCTTCGACCTCCAGAGTGATGGTTTTGCCAGTCAAGGTCTTGACGAAAATCTGCATACCTCCTCGGAGACGCAGTACAAGATGGAGGGTGGATTCCTTCTGGATGTTATAGTCAGACAGTGTGCGTCCGTCCTCCAACTGCTTTCCAGCAAAGATAAGACGCTGCTGGTCTGGGGGGATGCCTTCCTTGTCCTGTATCTTGGCTTTTACATTCTCGATCGTGTCTGAAGCTTCGACCTCCAGAGTGATGGTTTTGCCTGTCAAGGTTTTGACGAAAATCTGCATACCCCCTCGGAGACGCAGTACAAGATGGAGGGTGGATTCCTTCTGGATGTTGTAATCAGAAAGGGTGCGGCCATCTTCCAGTTGCTTGCCGGCGAAGATAAGACGCTGCTGGTCTGGGGGGATGCCTTCCTTGTCCTGTATCTTGGCTTTTACATTCTCGATCGTGTCTGAAGCTTCGACCTCCAGAGTGATGGTTTTGCCTGTCAAGGTTTTGACGAAAATCTGCATACCTCCTCGGAGACGCAGTACAAGATGGAGGGTGGATTCCTTCTGGATGTTGTAGTCAGAAAGGGTCCGTCCATCTTCCAGTTGCTTGCCAGCGAAGATAAGACGCTGCTGGTCTGGAGGGATGCCTTCCTTGTCTTGGATTTTAGCTTTTACATTCTCGATCGTGTCTGAAGCTTCAACCTCCAGAGTTATGGTTTTCCCTGTCAAGGTCTTGACGAAAATCTGCATACCTCCTCGGAGACGCAGTACAAGATGGAGGGTGGATTCCTTCTGGATGTTATAGTCAGACAGTGTGCGTCCGTCTTCCAACTGCTTTCCAGCGAAGATAAGACGCTGCTGGTCTGGGGGGATGCCTTCCTTGTCTTGTATCTTGGCTTTTACATTCTCGATCGTGTCTGAAGCTTCGACCTCCAGAGTGATGGTTTTGCCAGTCAAGGTCTTGACGAAAATCTGCATACCTCCTCGGAGACGCAGTACAAGATGGAGGGTGGATTCCTTCTGGATGTTATAGTCAGACAGTGTGCGTCCGTCCTCCAACTGCTTTCCAGCAAAGATAAGACGCTGCTGGTCTGGGGGGATGCCTTCCTTGTCCTGTATCTTGGCTTTTACATTCTCGATCGTGTCTGAAGCTTCGACCTCCAGAGTGATGGTTTTGCCTGTCAATGTTTTGACGAAAATCTGCATACCTCCTCGGAGACGCAGTACAAGATGGAGGGTGGATTCCTTCTGGATGTTGTAATCAGAAAGGGTGCGGCCATCTTCCAGTTGCTTGCCGGCGAAGATAAGACGCTGCTGGTCTGGGGGGATGCCTTCCTTGTCCTGTATCTTGGCTTTTACATTCTCGATCGTGTCTGAAGCTTCAACCTCCAGAGTGATGGTTTTGCCAGTCAAGGTCTTGACGAAAATCTGCATACCCCCTCGGAGACGCAGTACAAGATGGAGGGTGGATTCCTTCTGGATGTTATAGTCAGACAGTGTGCGTCCGTCTTCCAACTGCTTGCCAGCGAAGATGAGTCGCTGCTGGTCTGGGGGAATGCCTTCCTTGTCTTGGATTTTAGCTTTTACATTCTCGATAGTATCAGAAGCCTCGACTTCAAGGGTGATAGTCTTACCGGTAAGGGTTTTAACGAAAATCTGCATACCACCACGGAGACGCAGAACAAGATGGAGGGTGGATTCCTTTTGGATGTTGTAGTCAGACAGAGTGCGACCGTCTTCCAGCTGCTTTCCTGCAAAGATCAGCCGTTGCTGGTCTGGGGGGATGCCTTCCTTGTCTTGGATTTTAGCTTTTACATTCTCAATGGTATCTGAAGGTTCCACTTCTAGGGTTATGGTTTTGCCTGTAAGTGTTTTAACGAATATTTGCATACCTCCTCGGAGACGCAGTACAAGATGGAGGGTGGATTCCTTCTGGATATTGTAGTCAGACAGTGTGCGTCCATCTTCCAACTGCTTGCCAGCGAAGATCAGTCGCTGCTGGTCTGGGGGGATGCCTTCCTTGTCCTGTATCTTGGCTTTTACATTCTCGATTGTGTCTGAAGCTTCAACCTCCAGAGTGATGGTTTTCCCTGTCAAGGTTTTGACGAAAATCTGCATACCTCCACGGAGACGCAGTACAAGATGGAGGGTGGATTCCTTCTGGATGTTGTAATCAGAAAGGGTGCGGCCATCTTCCAGTTGCTTGCCAGCGAAGATAAGACGCTGCTGGTCTGGAGGGATGCCTTCCTTGTCTTGGATTTTAGCTTTTACATTCTCGATCGTGTCTGAAGCTTCAACCTCCAGAGTTATGGTTTTCCCTGTCAAGGTCTTGACGAAAATCTGCATACCTCCTCGGAGACGCAGTACAAGATGGAGGGTGGATTCCTTCTGGATGTTATAGTCAGACAGTGTGCGTCCGTCTTCCAACTGCTTTCCAGCGAAGATAAGACGCTGCTGGTCTGGGGGGATGCCTTCCTTGTCTTGTATCTTGGCTTTTACATTCTCGATCGTGTCTGAAGCTTCGACCTCCAGAGTGATGGTTTTGCCAGTCAAGGTCTTGACGAAAATCTGCATACCTCCTCGGAGACGCAGTACAAGATGGAGGGTGGATTCCTTCTGGATGTTATAGTCAGACAGTGTGCGTCCGTCCTCCAACTGCTTTCCAGCAAAGATAAGACGCTGCTGGTCTGGGGGGATGCCTTCCTTGTCCTGTATCTTGGCTTTTACATTCTCGATCGTGTCTGAAGCTTCGACCTCCAGAGTGATGGTTTTGCCTGTCAATGTTTTGACGAAAATCTGCATACCTCCTCGGAGACGCAGTACAAGATGGAGGGTGGATTCCTTCTGGATGTTGTAATCAGAAAGGGTGCGGCCATCTTCCAGTTGCTTGCCGGCGAAGATAAGACGCTGCTGGTCTGGGGGGATGCCTTCCTTGTCCTGTATCTTGGCTTTTACATTCTCGATCGTGTCTGAAGCTTCAACCTCCAGAGTGATGGTTTTGCCAGTCAAGGTCTTGACGAAAATCTGCATACCCCCTCGGAGACGCAGTACAAGATGGAGGGTGGATTCCTTCTGGATGTTATAGTCAGACAGTGTGCGTCCGTCTTCCAACTGCTTGCCAGCGAAGATGAGTCGCTGCTGGTCTGGGGGAATGCCTTCCTTGTCTTGGATTTTAGCTTTTACATTCTCGATAGTATCAGAAGCCTCGACTTCAAGGGTGATAGTCTTACCGGTAAGGGTTTTAACGAAAATCTGCATACCACCACGGAGACGCAGAACAAGATGGAGGGTGGATTCCTTTTGGATGTTGTAGTCAGACAGAGTGCGACCGTCTTCCAGCTGCTTTCCTGCAAAGATCAGTCGCTGCTGGTCTGGGGGGATGCCTTCCTTGTCTTGGATTTTAGCCTTCACATTCTCAATAGTATCTGAAGGCTCGACTTCAAGGGTGATAGTCTTACCGGTAAGGGTTTTAACGAAAATCTGCATACCACCACGGAGACGCAGAACAAGATGGAGGGTGGATTCCTTTTGGATGTTGTAGTCAGACAGTGTGCGACCGTCTTCCAGCTGCTTTCCAGCGAAGATCAGTCGCTGCTGATCTGGCGGAATGCCTTCTTTGTCTTGAATTTTAGCCTTTACATTTTCAATAGTGTCGGATGGCTCAACTTCAAGAGTAATAGTTTTACCCGTCAAGGTTTTCACGAAAATCTGCATTATGATATCTGTAACAATCGAGGAAAGCTAGTTAGGACGGCAAAAACTATAAATTTGGTTGAAGTCTCCGATACGAGAAGGCTACCGAACTAGGACAAAGAACAAAGAAAGTTCGCGATCACAAAATGGCGTCGTAAAATGTAGATTCGTCAATCGTTGTATCTGGTGTAAAACTAAAAATGACAACGTCATTTTACAACAGAGGGGAAATCAGAAGCCAGTTGTGAGTGTATCAATGATAAATAATCGGATGAACTTACCAATTTAAACTTAGCAGGAATAACAAGGTCAGGTACAAATATAAACTTACAATAAACACAAAACACTGTTTAGTCAACGCGAGTCAATCTCAAATTGATTTTCCAGATATTCACAAAACTCGAAAAAGCGAACCTCTCCCATTGAATGAAAACGATTCCTCATTCACTCTTTGAATGATTTGGAATTGATTTTTTGAGAATGGACACCAGTCTTTTGACCTAATTATGTACGTATAAAGGCGCGTCCCCACTAGAGTCGCGTGGTTCCGTGAGGGCGAGCTGGCTAGGCATACTGAATCACATTGAATGTAGTAAAATATTATTTTTTGCTACAAAACCCTGTATGCATCAAAATTCTTAACAAAAAAGTTTGCAATTAGCATGGTTCTTAATTATGTTCCTGTGTAAATATTTCAAACATTTTTGTTGCTCCACATACGTTTACCAAACTTCGACGTCTTCGACAGTAAATGCAAACGCGTAAGGCGAATTGTTTCTTCATTGGATTTTTTTGACATACATTTTTCTTATTTATAGCAGCAACAAGAATAATGTAATATCTTGATTTAAAAGAGTGTCCTTGGTGTTTCTTGACCGTTCTTCTCCATAAAGATCGTTTTGAAATGGGCAACTAGCTTCAACTTTCTGATTAACTGACTGACTATTCAATTCAAAAGTGGCTGTAAGATACTTTGAGTTTGATTTGTCTAAGTACAGACGCCAGCACATCAACACACAAGCTACTACAATCTGTCAAATTTCTGTAACAGATTTTCAACTTTATCGCTAAAGCATTAAGGTTCAAGGTTGATTGGGAAAATTTGACAGATTCGAGTAACTTGACCTGCTGGCGTATGTACCTACCTTTGACCGTCGTTACAGGTAGTCAGAAGTCCAAAAGTTTGCCAACCAGTCTTACAAAGGGTTTTCATCGTATTACCCAATATTGAGTTGTGGAGGTCATCTAGCTAGTCGCACCATATAAAATATTATTGATACAGCCCGATTCAAACTTTATGCTGTCCCGAAACATGAGGCAAGTCGCTATGCAGTAACAAATTCACGTGTCAGCGGGGTTGAGAACTGCCATAAAGTTTGAATCTGGCTGTAATCAGCTGCATCTGATTAGACTGGAAGCCAACCTACTAGATGATGGTGGGTAGTGCGGTTGGCTGGCTTGTGGTGGACTTGCAAGGATCCATTCAAATGTCGGTTTCTGTACAAAAACTAAAATGGTTTTATTTGATTGACTTGACAGTTTTGTAGTTTGCAGGTAATTAACCATTTTAGCCTTAGAAGCTTAGATGGTTAATCACCGGATAGGAGGCTTCGATTGGCTTCTGCGATGCGTTTTTTTAGAGTAGTAAGAGAGCAACACTGATTTATAATGTCAAACATTAGATTGAACTAGATTGTACGGATTAAAGAACCATTCTCTTGAATCTATTTATTTTATCATCTGTGACGCGGGCGTATCGAAAGAAAATTGACTTAAAAAATTATAGAAAGAATATTTTGTCATTTAACCAGTGTTAACAGAAATCGCTTAGTTTATGCGACAAAATAATGTGTTAATACTGTACTGCTGCTCTTGGTTTACATACAATTTCATTGTTTCAACGGCATCTAATTAGTATTTTTTTTTCTTTTGTAAACACGTTTGAGATATTTCCTAAAATTTTTCTAACATACTGTTCCTGAATAAACTATGAGTCACTGGTTTAGCTCTAACGCATACAAGTGAAGTGTATCGGATCCAAATTGTTTGTGTTTTGAAAGATGGCCGATTTAATTCGTGCTATGGGGGCGCCGATCGGACCCCCTCTAAAGGATAAGTTGGGGTCTCCATCGACGGAATCTGAGGACGGTGGAGGTGATATCGCAGAGTTAGCGGCAGATTTAGAGCTGGATGAAGCTGATGGACCTACCACTAATGGTAAGTTAATCAGACAATACAATTAAATGTGGCCTTATTTATTTGTAAGTTGCATGAATGGATGTTGATATAATGATGATTTGTATCAGGCGAAAGGCAGGCAGTGCTGGCCCCTCCTGAGACCGAGTGGTACCATGGCCGGTTGGATAGGTACACCTCTGAAGAAAGGCTTTGGGCTGCTGGGAAACTTGGGAGCTATCTCGGTAAGACATGCTTTTACAGTCTTGTAATGTATTTATTGAAATGTTTTCATTTTCGACCAGAGAAGGGTCAGAGGATCATCTAAGACCATAAATGTCTAGGTTTTAGTCAATAGATGAATTTATAAGCAAAGCATGAATCTTCTGCTACACTATTACTACAATAACCCATTAAACATACACCCCCTTATTCATAAACATTGCTTAAAGTTAATTAGTGATCAGCAACTGCTTTTTTTTTAAGTCTTAACTTTAATCATAGTTTATAAATAAACCTCATAGCTTATGGTCAAGTTAATAGTATTGTCAAAACAAAATATTGTACTTCCTTATCAGTATCACAGTTACCTTAACTAATTTATACAAACAAATTAATGATTTTCCTCGTAGTTGAGTCAGTTGAGTCGTTAATTATTTGCCTTATTTTTGTCTTGTTATCATCATAGCCCCAGGAGCTCACTATAGGGGCAGTTCTCCTAATTTAAAGAATGTTCACAGTCTGATCTAAGTGTCAATCTGTCAAAAATACCTCGAATTTCCCTACATTTTTGTTAAGGTTTTGACATTGGTTGTCGTTGAGATGAGATTGTAACTAGATTTTGAATTTTTTTAGTTACTAGAATTAGCCTTCAGTTTTCAAATGTCATAACTAAGTACTTAAACAGCCTAGGCATTAGAATGTACGTAAAAAGATTCATTTCAATAACTTGTAGGCACATTTAATTACAAACTTTCAGTCATAACAATACACAGACTAATGAAACAGTTCCCATGGTGTTTTCTATGAGAAAGAATTATGCAATTACAATGAATGACATTTCCTATAAGAATCTACACTAATATAACACAGCAGAAGAGTATGTTTGTTTGAATGCACAAATCTCTGGAACTAGTCAGACTTGTTTTTTTTTTTTGCTTTTTTAGAATAGAATACTCTTTAATAACTACACCATATAAACAACAGACATAAATATAGAAATTTTACAAAGGGTTACACAATGGGTGGTTTTATTGCTAAGAGCGATCTTTTAAAGACAACCTTTTTTTAGCCCAATTCTTGAGGTATATAGGCTATTTAACATCACACTACAACCGCTTAGAAGCCAAGCCAAAACAAAACAGTCAGAAAGAACTGCAAGTGAAAACGAAGTAACAGCAGGCAATGCAATTATATATTTTATGCTATTATTTTTATTATTATTAAAAGCCTGTGATGTCCCACTGCAGGGCAAAGGCCTCCCTACTCTCCTTCCACTTCTCTCTGTTTAAAGCTGTTAAGGACCAGTTCTTGTTGAAGGAGTCCAGGTCATCCCACCATCTCGGTCTGGGCCTGCCGCGATGTCCCTTGCCATTAAGAGGGACCCATTGGGTCGTAAGTTTGGCCCATTGGTCGTCTGACATGCGGCAGATGTGTCCAGCCCATTTCCATTTAATCATGGCAGCTTTCCAAGTGACATCAGTTATTTATGGAACGGATGGTTGTGTTAACTCATGTTCCTAACCCATATTTTATGTTAAAATACGAAATTTCACACAAACGAACTCGCGGGCAGACGCTATTTGATAATACAACTACAATGTTAGATTCATTGTTCTGTTGTTTTCACTTGTTCAACAAAGATAACACAATGTAGGTAGTTTCGTATGTATATGGTTACTAGTTTTTACAAAGTTGGTACAATGGGTTGTTATTGTATGTATGAACAGAATAATATTTTTTTAAGACTTGATATTCAAGACAATGTTTTGAACATCAATAAAATATAATAATAATCATATGCAGGGTGGAAGAAATCAATGGGGCCTGAAGGGAAACCACTTTAAATACTTAAGATAGATTAGGAAACATTCCTTTATTTTTAAAAAGAAACAAAATTGCATTCACAAATTTCTCGACAAGCTTACGTAAACCGAAAATCGGACCGGCAAAAAAAAAATAAACACTCGCTATTTTATTTCACTAGTTAATACAGTCAATGTTAAAGATAAAATTTTAATAATTTTATGCACATTTCCTTGTTAGACGAAACATTCTGACGAAAAGTTTAAAAATAGAACATTTAACTTTGTTTGCGGTGCGGAACTGCAATTTTGAAGTAGTCGTATTCCAGACCTGACGCCTCTGGACAATTTTTTATGGGGCCATGTAAAAAATATTATTTACAAAAAGTCCTATGAGACTGTAGAAAAGCTAAGGGTTGAGGTTGAAAAAGTTATTAGGAGCATACAAGCTTGCACAAGGCTACACGAAGTGAATTTAATATAAGACTAAATTTGTGTATCCTAACGAGGAGTCTCATTTCGAACAACCTATTATTAAAGTGTGACATAATTGTAATTTTTAATAGTTCAAGTATCAATGTCTTGCTAGGTAATAATGGCGAAAACGAAGTACAGAAGAAGCTAGAAAGAAGAGCAGAAGCTAGTATAGTATTTGATAATTTTTTCTAGCCAGTACTTATTTGATATTCGTTTTTTAGGGTTCCGTAGTTCACCTCTCAGAACCCTTATAGTTTCGTCATGTCCGTCCGTCCGTCTTCGGCTTACCTTCCTGTTAGTGCTAGAAAGATGAAACTTTTCATGGATATGTGTATTTACCACGTCGACAAAGTACTAAAATAAAATCACGAAACATTTTTTTTCTTGGGGTAGCTCCCCTACACTTAAAGTGGGGATAATTTTTTTTCTCACGTCTATTCTTTAGTGTGGGGTGTCATTAGATAGGTATTTGAAAAACATTGAGAGGCTGCTAAGACGATTTTTTGATTTAGGTATCCGTTTGAGAGATATCAACTTTAAAGCGCATTTTTTTTGTTAAATAGCTGGCTCGGAAAATCTGAAAGAATTCATGATGGTAGTCCATGTGATGAACTTTGAAGGAAAACTATAACGGCTTAGATAAGGCTTTGAATTTGTTACTTCAGGAGTTATAAAGGCCTAACTTGTAAATTGCGCTTACTTGGAAAACTTCGTACAAAAATAAGGAAATAATAAGTAAACATGTCAAATATCCTTCTAAATCCACGTGCCATTATGTTGACTACGAAACCCTATTCTATGCGTGGCCTATAGTTTATAAATAACGTGTAATCTTTTCCTGTTTCACTTGGGAACTTTGCATCATAATATGCTTACAGTATACCCTTTATTTGAGGTTCTGGTTGAAAAATTGAATGAACCGTTTCATTCAATTATTCATAAAATAATCGTTTGATCTGTATTTCATGAAATTGATTATACTGCTATTGACATGACCACCTGTCTGCTTTAAAATAAACTTAAAGTAGGCGCCTCATAATATGTTTAACAAGTAAAAATGTTTGGTCTTTGCTTTGTTTTTTTGTTTAGCCTATACTGTCCCATTGCTTAGCAAAGCCCTCCCCCAAGTCCCTCCAGGAACTCTTTTCCTGCGCCAACTCGAACCAGCCCTCGCGGTACGCGTCCAGGCCATCTCGCCACCGCTTTCTAGGCCGGCCTCGGCGGCGACGTCCATCTTCAGGCACCCATTGTGTGGAAACTTGCCCAGTGGTCATTCTGCGTGCGGCTGATATGAGCCAATGTTAACTTTTTGCTAGAATAACTTATTTTAAAATGATATTCCTTTTCAGTACGAGAGAGTGATCGAAAACCAGGATCATATGTTTTGAGTTACTTGGGCCGCACTGGAATTAATCATTTTAGGTAAGTAAATATTGGTCTTCTACAAATATTTATGTTTACTAGCGACCCGCCCGCGCTTTGTACGGTTTTTACAACTTGAGAAACATCGACATTTCTTAATTATATGTAAGATTCATACAAACCTTTCGGAATTAATTCTCCAAAAGCATGCGGTTTTCATCATCCGTTGTTTAGTCATCCAATATCTGTTCGTTAATATGAAAGAACAATGCGGTCACACAGCAGACACGAGAAGCGACTTTAATTTATAATACTAAGCATAGATTTTTCCTAAATAATTATTAGTTTGCCATGCAATGCAATTTTGAACTGTGTGATTAATTCATTCTCCGATTTTAGTTTTCCTTCCTGATTCATTTATTGTGTTTACAGAATAACGGCGGTATGTGGCGATTATTACATCGGTGGTCGTCAGTTTGACTCGCTGACCGAGCTGGTGGGCTTCTACAGCCACTGCTCTGACCTCCTGAAGAGAGAGCGGCTCGTGGAGCCAGTGCCGCCACCTGAACCTGTCAACGATAAAAAGGTAAAAACCACACACACATAAACGTCCTCCTTTTAAACCAATGCGATAGTTCGATGCTGCGTCAATCAGTCATCACCACCACATCCCATCACATCTGTGAAGTTTCACTAGTTAATATAGCCCTGTGCTGTTATCAGGTTATCACACAGGGAAGTAATATTTTCTGCAAAATAATCCTAAGAAAGAATAAAATTCTCACCAGGATTATCTTTACATAAGGCATTACAAATAATAATAATATCCCTGGACATTTCACACAGCGCCATCTCAAATACATATAGCATGTGTGATTAAAACAATATTAGCTGTCAAAAGTTCAGAAAATCAGTTTATTGAAAAAATCGCGACAAGTATTAGTTTCACACAGTATTTCTAATGCCTAAATAAAGATAATCCTGATGATAAAAATCCTGATGATAAAATAATTTCACTAGACTTTATTTCGCAGATTTGTCTTTAATTTAACTTATTGTCCTGGGCTAATTATCGGCAAAACTGATGATATTTTACCTAATATTTATGTAATGACTTGTATTGTTTTGTTGACAGAGAGTAGTAGCAATACTCCCGTACACGAAGATGCCCGACACAGACGAGCTTACCTTCCAGAAGGGAGACATATTCTTTCTGCACAACGACATGGGCGACGGCTGGCTGTGGGTCACTGCACATAGGTGAGATATACTTACTGATACTGTTAGCCTGTAACATCACACAGCTTGGCAAAGGCCTCTCCCCAAGACTTCCAGCCGGTCGATTCTGTAAAAATCTCACTGTGAAAACTCAAGTGAAGTGAGCTTGATGTGAGTTGTCAGTAGTGTCAATCCCTAGCATTATTTGGAATGACAGCTCACTTCACCTAAGTTTTCACGGTGAGATGGTTACAGAATCGCACTGCAGGTCTTTCGATCCAGGGCTAAAGTGGATCACTTTACTAAACCATACCACTATCCAGATATACTTAGCTAGGTTTAACTGTTTCATGGGGATGTGTATATGTTAGACCTGTTTCTGAAATTGTATCTTGTCCCGGATTTGACGAGGACAGATTGACTTAAAAAGGTTTATCGTGTTACCCAGCAACTGGGTTGTGGAGGTCAGATAGGCAGTCACTCCATGTCTTCTTCTTTTCGTGTCGACGGTACTTTGATTGATTATTATCTTATTGGTTCAGCCCAGTAGGTGGCCACGTTCATGTTAAATACTGGTATTCACCTGCATCTAGACCCCAAAACAGTTGGGAAAAGGCTTGGTTGGGATGATTTGAATTACATAACATTTTGGGTGTACCCATACACACACACACACACTTTGCTGATATAAAAGTCATGGCCAAAAACGTGACGCAGATCATGTCGCTCTACTATGAGTAACAGTTCGTTCAAGTAGATAATTCCCGATATCTTGCCTTGGCATCAATGCGTCCGTTTATTTCCCGATATCTAACATCCTGCTATTAAATGTACAACTAATGCGTAGTTCCCTTGAACGGCTATTATATTTAGAAAGGGTCTACCATTCGTAGCACAATTTATTTACAGGTCAATGGTCACTATAGCACAGGAAGGAAGTCAATATAGTATAGTAGGCATGATTAGATATTTATTTTATTGTGATAATACGCTATTTTGTTTTGGGAGCAATGGAAACGACCGCGACTTACGAGTTGTAGGTCGTAGGTTCGAAAGTACAGTAAAGCGCCTGTCTGGGACAGGCGCTTTACTTTGTGTAAATTATTTCATCACCACTCTCCGAATAATAATAGTACTAGATTCCCGATAAGCGCTTCAAAAACGGCCCGAAAAATAAGACCACAAATACTTTTGTGGTCTTATTTCAAATTAGTATGTTTTTAACCTTGTTACTTTAGACTTAGTTTCATTTTAGAATAAATGACTGAAAATTTAAAAATAGAATGATTTTATTTTCAAGCGATATTTTAAATATATTTTGCAATGGTAATTAAACTTTATGTTTAAGCATTAAGGTTTATAATAAACTGAAGTGGTTAATATTATTTTTAAAAAATCTAAGAAATGTAGATGTTTACGTGTGTGCAAACGTGGCCATTTGAGCGAGTGATTTTTGTTCCTGATTCTTAATCTAGTACTATTATTGATCGAAGTCACCACTGCTTTAAAATGGAGAAGGAAAGCATCGTGAGGAAACCGGCATGTCATAGAACCAAAAAATCGAAGACATGGTGGCATCTACCAAACCGCACTGGGCCTGCGTGGTGGATTACGACCCACTTCCCTCTCACAGAGGGGAGGCCTGTGTCACAGTAGTGAGAACATTATAGAATGGGATTTTTGTTAATTAATTATTGTAGCTGATGATTTATTAGGTTAAACATGAATGCAATACTTCATTTATTAGCGCATATGATTTTCCTTAACTCACTTGAAATACCATTTACCTGTTTAGTGAGGATCATTGTCTGGTGTAATGTGATGTTGTTAGTGTTGTGTAATAAATATGTGTAATTTAGAAACAAATACTTGTTTTCACAGAACTGGAGAGCAAGGAATGATCTTCAGAGAGTTGGTTGAGGATCTTGACCCATCAATAGATCCGAATACCGTCTTCTCATGGTTCCATCCCAACTGCACGAAGAGTGAGGCAGTGGACATGTTAGTCAAGGCTGGACCAGGGAGCTTCCTTGTGAGACCCTCGGACAATTCACCTGGGGACTACTCCTTGTTCTTCCACATTAACAACCAGATCCAAAGGTTCAGGATAGAGAAGAAAGGCGTGAGGTATCTCATGGGTGGGAGGACGTTTGAATGCTTGGATGCTGTCATCAATAGGTACAGGAAGGAGCAGATTGTTGAAGGACATACTTTGGGACAGCCGGTGAGTTTGTTTTAATGTACTATTTGCATTATTTTCATTTGATGTTTTTTTGGGTAGCATAGATAGACAAAGGAATAATTCTTTGTATTGAAACGAAACTAACAAACACAGCTCTGAGTTTAATATGTTTTCAGTTTTGCTCCTGACGATGTATTTTTAACTTTAGTTACATAAATTTCTTGCGCTTTTTTCTAACCTTGTAATAATCGATTCGTGACTTTCGCTTCCTTATAATATCGTATCACGCCAGTAAATAGTTTTGCATGTTTTTGAAGTATTAAAACTTGCATAACCTAAATATTATTATATTATATATATCTGCATTGTAAACAAATTATCGCAAGTTATCACGACATAAAAGTCTTTTGTAAATATTTCATACATATTCACAATAATTTGATTAGATAGGAGATTAGTATCAAGTACATGATTGTTTTTGCGTCGCATATTTTTAACTGTTTATCATTCACAACAGAACAATTGAAGAGTTGAGGACCTAATAACCTAAAATGTTTCAAACTTTTACTTTTACTCAGTACGATAGTTACTTCGCGGTAATTTTTAATTGTACCTACTAATACAGGGTGACAACGTCGCGCAACCTGTTACAATGGATTCAGTACATGATTCTGGAATAATTAGCTGTTCTAAACATTTTGACTTTGCGAAGTTATTGACTTTTCTATGAAGCAACTAATTTCTTTTTTGACAACCGACGAAAACATTCTACGTTAGGGCTCTAGAATCATGTGCTGAATTCATGGTTACAGTTTGCGCGTCGATGTCGCATGCCACCCTGAATTTAAGGACGATTTTATTTATATTTTTGTTCAAATAATGTAGATGTAATATGGCTTGTAGTGTTTGTGATTCACTCTTCCAACTTCAACACAACGGATATCTACAACAGTTTCTTTAAAAGCCGCCATTTTTGTCTTTCCAACAGCTAATAGCAGAAGGCCATGTTATCGAACCACAACAAAGCACAACCGGGGCAGCTGCTGAGAAGATCTACGCTACATTACGCGAGTGCCGTGACCAAATAGGCCTCAAGAAGACCAAGGGAATCAAACACCAAGGCTATCTCAACAAGAAGTCGGATAAGGGAGCGAAGAAATGGAAGGCGCTGTACTTTGTGTTGTTGCAAGAAGGCACTGACACGCATCTGTACTTCTATGACTCGCCTAAGAGGACGAAGCCTAAAGGGTTGATTGACCTGTCGTGTGCTTACCTTTATCAGGTGAGGATGTGTTTTGCTTAAATATGACGATGTAGTTAACATATTTTAAACTTGAACTACTAAATTCACCTTTATTGCTTGTAAAGTGCGCTCTCCATGTCAAGTATTTACCATGGACGTGTGGTTGACTGTAGACTGCATTGTGACTCTATAGTCGAGATGTGCAAAATCAATTATAGGTCTGAAGTCCGAGGTTTTGTTCTTCGATTGTGATTTTAATAGCAAGATTTTTTAGTGATGCAAATTCACCATCTATCTATAATAGTAAATTGCCTTGTGCATTACAAAATCTTAATTCTTGCTTCGTGTTCCTAGGTCCACGAGTCTCTCTGGGAGCGTGAATTCTGTTTCCAACTAGTGGAGCGTGCATTACCGTGCCTGTCAACTCACACGTTTCTCGCCGCTAACTCCGCGACCGAAGAACGCGCCTGGCTTGATGCGCTTAGGCCGCTTTGTGTGCCGCAGCAGGCGAGACATCAATGCAAGGTATGTGTTCCTCATATAGTGTTGTGTGGAGTTTTCGTGTTACCCCGGAACTGGGTTATGAAGTCCAGATAGGCAGTTGCTAAATACTGGTATTCAGCTGCATAGCCTAAATATTCAGCTGCATGTTATGGGACCAGCACTGAAATCACGAGAGAGAAAAACAACTGCTCTATTGATTTTTATGTTCATATAAATCGACGAAATGCATGGAGCAGTTGTTTTTTCTTCATGATTTCTTGATTCTATTAAATTTCAAGCTTGTATTTGAATGTGATCCAAACGGAAAGTGAAGAACAGGCAGAACAGCAGAACGTTGGCAAGACGAAATAGAGTAATTGGTTGGTAAATCATGGCTAATGAAAGCAAAATACAGAAAAAGCTGCAGATTACTGGAGGAGGCCTATACGCTTCGAGGGGTCCTAAATTAATTAACTAGTGTTAATCAGTAGAATTATGAACTTTTTCTATTTTGTAAATAAGAAATAATAAACGCTTTTTTATTTTATTATTTGAATGTGACTCCTCCCCCAGGTGGCTCGCGTAGTTTGGCTGCGAGCGTTACGCGTACGCTGCTTAACAGCTCACCGTCTACCCGCACGATTAGCACCTCGCCCGCATCTTCGCCTGGCTTTAGGCGCAGCGCCCGTAGCTTCAACCAAGCCTCGTCCCTCGCCCGACCCGCACTGGGACGACGAGTTTGTATTCGAGTGAGTACAAACACATCCACATGCACATTAAATAGGTTTATAGAGATATGATGAACAGGGTGTAAAGTTCACTCATACTCCATAGAAAAGGGAGGATCCTCCGACCAGACGGGTGTTGTGTCTGGCGGGTAACTGCCCGATGATTTATCTCGGGCCGTTGTATATATGCTAGTTACGCTGCAAACCTTGCGAGATGCAGAATTTTGCGTGACGTCAATATGACGCGTTGTTTGCATGTGGCGTTGTAGATACCGCTACGGGCAAAAAAGGTAACGTAGTTTTATTTCATACGCCGTAATTGCGTATACACAAGCAACAAATGTAAAGCTTTTCAAACGGCGAGAACTTAGCGTGGTGATTGACCTTTCGTTTCGCGAAACCATATTCCATTAATCGGTTAAAAGCATGGCTAGGGCATTTTTAAGATTGTTTACTAAATAATTTCGTTTTACAGCGACGTGCCTCCCGATGTAACTTCGTTTACAATCACTGTCCACAACACGGGGAAGAGAGGAAAAGAATCTGAAGTAAGTAAAACAATCAATTAATCAATTATCAATCAATCAACTCAGTCTATCTCAGGCTGCGCTATAACACCCTGTCAACCGCCTTCCGCATCCAGTCCGTCCCAGCCACCTTCTTTAGGTCGTCTGTCCATCTAGCTGGTGTTCGTCCCACACTACGCTACACTACTCCGAAGTGCAAAGTGCGAATGTTCGGATCGGACCGACACATGACCGAACCGAATATTATTGAAAAATGCGAAAAATGTTCGGATCGGCTCAGTTGGGTCGGGACCATAGTCAATATTCGAATGAGTGTAGGATCAGAACCAACCGAACCAAATAGTAACTTTGTAGCAGGAAACGGCCGAACATTCGGCCGATACTACTTCGGAGTAGACCCCCAGGACTCGTCTGCTCCACCGGCCATCGGTCCTTCGACAAACATGTCCAGCCCACTGCCACTTCAGTTTGCTCACTCTGCGCGCTATGTCGGTAACTCCGGTTCTTTTCCGGATAATTTTATTCCTGATTTTATCCTTCAAAGAGACACCGAGCATAGCTCGCTCCATAGCGCGCTGAGCGACCTTGAATTTGTGGACCAGCCCGACCGTCAGTGTCCACGTTTTAAGTAAAACAATATTGAATGTCATCAATGTTAAAAGATTTTCAGAAATGATTATGTATGAATTGTGTTTCAGGTTGCTGAACTAACTATCGAACTAGCGAATCTCGCAAACGGTGAAGAGATCGAGGAATGGTACCCGCTCGCGGGTATGACGCCTATTGGGGAGTGGGGATCTTTAAGACTGCGTATAAGGTAACTTTTAAATATTTGTAGGAGAAGGTATGACTGTCTCTCCTTAACATCTTCTTAATTTAATTACTGTGGGCGTACTATGGGTAGTGTTGGTTATTACACAATAGAAACATGGTTTACAGTTCAAATCAGATTATAATTTACGAACCAGTTAGTCACACTAGCGAATCACATACACACACAACTCAACGATACGGAACGCGCGACAGTTTCTATCCACATGTTGTTCGTACGATGCCCAATGTTTCTATGATCTCGAGTTTGATCTCTAGAGCTCTGCTCATACCGTTCTTGTAGATGTTGCTCTCGCCCCACGAACTCAGGCTAGACTCTGTCTAGCGCCACGAGATGTCGCTAACGTTCCGAATAGTCAAACGAATGACTCCGACATATTTTCTTAAAAAAAACTTCAAAAACAATTACATTATGCCACATTGTTTAAACTACCTTCAAACCACGGATGCGTTTAAATACTGGCAGAAAACGAGGTTGTTAAAGGTACAGGGATTGCGATGACTCAGCGTAGATAGAATCTATAGCTAGAGAATTAAATGAGTGGACAACATAGACATCTGCCAGAAATAGGACAGCAGAACCTGGTAGCATTAATTTTCGTATCTAGATGTGACCGATTTACTTATAATCAAAGTCCTAGATGTGAATAGTCGTGTTTTAATTTACAGATACATGCAAGAATTGGTGATGCCTCGAGAAGAATACAACCCGTTGCGTCAGTTACTCTTGGAACCCGGCTTACCTGCTGTCAAAGCTTTGGCGGATCTGTGCCGCACTGACAGACAACCCTTAGCTACTTGTGAGTATTATCATATTATTTTGAAAACGTCATTATCTGATCATTAAACTTAAACACACGAGTGTGAGTATCGCTTGATGAGTATCTCCTATGCACAAATTCGCCACAAAAGATTAACATTGGAGTTTCCTGTACGACAAAATTTACAAAAAAAAAAAAAATCGTATGGAGAAGAGCAATTCTTCTCTAAAACTGCCTATAAGTGCCTATTTCAAATACATGATTTCACAAAACTGGCAAGAAAATAAGATCGAGTCGCGTATTTTTTTTATCAATTCTATTGTTGCACTAAATATGTTTGTAGTGGCTTCGGATTTATTAATAAAATACAAGATAAAATATTATATATATGTCATTATTTTTGTGTCTATGGCCGTCTTATTCTTGATTTTGTATTCTTTTCAGCCTTACTGCATGCATTTACGGAATGCGGGCGCGGTGCAGAGTTAGCCCGAGAACTAGTGAGCGCAGAAGTGGCCCGCGAGACTGATCACCGAGCTATGTTCCGCGCAGCTTCGCTAGCAACCGCGCTCGTTGACGAGTTTATGAGAGCGCACTGCAAGCCCTTCCTGCAGGTAAATATTACATCTTCGTATCAAGCAACACGTGATCAAAGGGGCTTTGTGATAATGAAATAAAAAAATCGATAGAATCCTGAACGAAGAAGACTGTGTTGCAATAAAAGAAAAATGTAAAGAAAAATCTAACAATGTTCTTAATTCTTAATAACTATTTGCTGTTTTATTCTCGTATATATGTCGGGATCGCCCGACTAGTTACAGTTTCGAATAAAGCCCGTATTTTTATTTATGTTAGCCGATATAATCATGCAGCATATTGGTAAAAATGTGTATTCTGTTTGCAGGCAGCCATTTCGGAAACGGTTCAAAGACTAATAGACGCGAAACAATCAGCCGAATTGAATCCAACGAAAATGGACTCTCCTGACGACGCGTGCAACAATGCTGAATTTCTGCTCATGATACTGGATCAGGTAAATAAGAGTACCATTTATTAAACTTTTGTAATGAAAAGATCCAGCCGTGTCTTTTTTAATGTTTATTTATTTAAGGAATTTTTGTTCACATATGCGACGATGTCAATCATACTTTTATAAATAACAACTTCTAAGCTAAGCTTTTGAGAGCTTCCATTGCGTGCGCTGCGTAAACGGTTTAAGTTACGCAAAAATTATGTATGATGGAATTGTTCCTCTTTAAAAGTTATAAAAAAAGTCCGCGACAGCATATTATGTCTTCTTATATCTTTTAATATTGACTCACTATAACCTTTTGACGTGACAACGTCTTATAAATTGGTTTGCCGGGTGACACTTCAAGAAACTGCGTTACGCTCCGCTCACGTTATGCGCTCACAATGAGAGCGAGTGAGAGGCACGCGTCCCTTCCACTCGGGCATGGTTAGCCCGCCTAAGAGCGAGAGAGACAGACATAAAAAGTGAAAGGCACGCGTCCCTTCAAAGTCGTTGTCACGTAAAACTTTCGCCCGTATACCGACTTTACAGGCAACCAATTTTTTTATGGTGATCGAATTTGTTAGAAATTAATGCATTATTTGCGAAGGTGTTTTATCAATAGATATCCTTATCCAAATAAATGCGTTATTCGTCACAAGTATTTAACTGTGATCAAAATTGCCCTTGACATCAATTGATTTCAATCAAAATCTTAGGAGATATCATAATTTTAAAATAACTCTGCAACAAAATAGGTATGTTATTTGATAACGTTCGGCTCGGTTCAACATCACGCTAGGTCAAAGTGCGGGCGAGCGATGCGATGCGACGAGGTGGGGCGGGGAACAAGAATTTCACGCGGACGAAGTTGCGGGCAGAAGCTAGTTATCTAATAAAAAAGTATTTATAATATGTTTGCTGCTTCAGAGTAGGCTGAGCTAATGTACCATGGAATATTTCAACATCCCTTACTGACAATTTCTAAGAGTTGAGAAGAGCATTTCTTGTATTTTTTTATCCATTTATTTCAGGCATCAAGGCCCATATAAACACATACAATACAATATTAATATAATTTAAAAATATTATAAATACATACAACATTATAATTACACTAAAAACTAACTAACGACATGTGTGTGTGTCGAGTTTCTCTGGCTGGTCTCATGTAGCCGGCCACGAAACCGGCGGTACACAACACCCTTCGGCCAGAACTCTTCCTTGAGGAACTTAGCATATTGGGCACATTCCATTAACACATGCTGTGCATCCTCTATTTTACCACACACACCTGCACCCTAATTGCGTAACACACAATCAATCGGGATCAGAATAATTTTGAAGCAAATTGCTAATCCATTGCTTCATAAGTTCGAAAAATTTGTCTGCACAACACGTAAATAACGCAATGAATGTTGTTGAACTGTCAAAATGAAACCAATTGCGATTGATCGTGTGTTACGCAATTAGGTTGCAGGTTTCTATGACAAAGAGATGACCAACGGTAGAGCTCAATACCATCTAATTAGATAAAACCTATGGAGTATATGACTAATATAAGTTGATTATGAAAATGAGGTATATATGTGAGTTATGGTTTCCAGATAACGCTATCAATCTTCACGTCCCCGGAGGCGTGTCCGCGCCCGGTGCGCTACCTGTGCGGGTGTCTGCAACGCGCTGCCGTCGCCAAGTGGCCCAATGAGCGGTTCGTGCGCACTAGAGTGGTCTCAGGTATGTAAAGGTTGACATAGTAGGAAACACTATGGCTGCTATAGGCTGGATGTGGAAGCAAGCCTGGAACGTTGAGTCAGTGTGAGCGCCCCGCAGGCTTCATCTTCCTGCGCCTGCTGTGCCCGGCGCTGGTGGAGCCGCGCGCCTGGGCGCTGCTGCCGGCCGCGCCGCCGCCGCACGCGCAGCGCAGCCTGCTCATGGTGGCCAAGTGCCTGCAGAACCTCGCCAACCTCGTGGAGTTCGGCGCCAAGGTAGCGTGTCATTACTTGTTGTCACTACCAAACTTCAGAAGGACTCTTGTGGCTCTCCAAGCCCAGACTACTGCGAAACGGAAGCGTAATTTGCATTGAGACGTTCTTACCCACGCATGCCTTAGCGTCAGTGACATGACAACAGCAACAGCAGAGCAGCACGCTTTTTATGAACCCCAGATTAGTTAATCTCTTGGACGCTTCGCATTTGCACAAGCGAGCGCCCCGTAGGCATCGCAATGTAAATTCTCCCGCCTCGCTGACGCTTCGGTTTAGTCGCACCTTTATACTTTGAATGAAATTACATAATCAAAAATACCTAGCGTAAAAGCAATTTCATTATAGTAAAAGTGTTGAAAAAGCCCTAAATTACGATTTGTGTAGGTCGTGAATTTGAATCCAGACTGGCACTTTACTTGGTGTATTTAATTTCATCACCACTGCTATCATTACGGTGAAGTAAAACATCGTGAGGAAATTGTTATGTCCTCGAACCAAAAACTCGAAGACATGCGACATCCACCAACCCTCACTGGCGTGCCCGCGTGGTGTATTATGGCCCACTCCCTCTCAGAGAGAAGGCCTGCGTCCCAGCAGTGGGAACATTATAGGCTGAATTCTAAAATTGTTGATATTTGCAGGAACCTTACATGGAAGTGGTAAACCCGTTCATCTTGAAGAATAAAGAGCGTATGGTTGTGTTCTTGGACCAGCTCAGCAACGTGCCTGATCCTGGCAACCCACCACCCGCTCCTAATAACAATTTCGATATTGGTAAGAACAAAATCTCATCATTAATTACGAGGTTTTTAAATATAATCTGCATTTACAATTTATTTGCCAAAAATGTAAACAAATATGAGTTTACGGAAAAATAACTTTACTTCCTACACAATAAAGTTCAGTTTACGCAAACATTTTATAATATTTTCAATACTGCTAGTCACTCTGAAATTAACTTAATTTCCATTAAAATAAAGTTGATATTTGTTTAACTTGAAATAACATCAATTTGAACCATTCGTTTGAATAGACTTGCGTACCAGTGATTACTTATTTCTACGCATTATAAATGATATTTACTATTTCTATGTATGAAAGTCTATCTCGGGGCTTACTGCATTCTTTCATTGTATTAATAATTAGTTAATTTAAGAATAGTTGGGAAAACAGACTCAGAAATGAAAATAGAAATGGATGCTAAAACCGAGGGTCAAATTTACGGCGGTTATGAATAAATAAGCTGGTTAAAATAATAATTCCAATATTTAGAAGTATTACTCAAAGTACTTCCACCAACAAAAAAATTCTTTCGCGTAAAAAACCGAATGTTTTTCTACAGCGAAAGAACTGGCAACACTCCACCACATATGCGTGTCGCACCTAACGGAGCTGCAAGGCCTGGCCAAGACTCAGCCCGCCATAAGGAAACTGGTGACTGTGACCGAGATGCTCACCAAACACAAGCACAAGTATCTCGAGATGATCAGATAGGATACAACTACTAATACACAGGTAACTTGGCATACTATGAATTGTTTTTCTTTGACAAATCTATACTACTAATAAAGCTGAAGAGTTTGTTTTTTTGTTTGGACGCGCTAACCTCTGGAACTAGCTACCTACCTGGAGTCGGTTTTTTTTTTAGTACCACAGAACAGCACAAGAACTACTTAGCTAGTGAAGTACTATTTTATAGTAAAAATATGTATGTTTAGTTAAGGTATATATCTATGGGCCTGCGTCGCCTGAAATAAATTAGTAAATAAATAAATATTTTTGCATTTGATAGTCCAATTTTTGAGGAAGGTTATCATCACTCTAGGACCCTTAGGAGCCGAGCAAAAATAAAATAAAGTAAAAAAAAAACAAACAAAAATCATTTATTTGCTTATATAAGGTACAGAAGGTTGATAAAATGTAAAGAATTGTTCTCTTATTCTGCCTTTAATTTCGGCGTGCAAATATGAAAAGACCGCTGAGCGAAAACGAAGTAATAGCGCGTATGTACAGACGCCAGCACATCAAGCTAGCTACTACAATCTGTCAAATTTCTTTAATAGATTTTCAACTTTATCTTTAAAGTATTAAGGTTCAAGGTTGATTGGGAAAATTTGACAGTTTCGGGTAGCTTGACCTGCTGGCGTCTGTACAGGCGATGCGGGATCACGGGAAAAAGTTATTTTTTCTTTATAAATCTTGCGGGATGAGCTGGACCAACCCGAAAGAAAGTCTACGTACAGGATAATTCATGCTGTTAACAACATCAAAACGTTTTGGGTCACAGACCAGACGAATCTAATCGGAACTGTTAAAATCAAGTGGAGTTTCTTGCCCATTCTTCTCAATACGAAAACTGCCTTTTGGAAGGGGCGACTAGAATCAATATTATTTTAATTTAATTTTTGACGTTCAAAAGTGCCCTTTATGTGCCTATTTGAAATAAATGATTTGACTTTGACTTCAAGTTTTTATAAATAAAAGCTCTGACAAACCTTTCGAGCAAACAAAGCGTGATATTGTGTTATGTGAAATCATTCTGTCAGTTTGTGTGTTTTAGTTACTGTTTTTTCTTTGTTCCAGGGTAACAAGCAGTAATTGTATCGGAGTATCGGTAAAGGTAGCGGCGGACGTAAGTCTTCCGACGTAGAAATAAGGAATTTCCAATAGTCGTTCATGCATAGTCATTGTTAGCTTTAGTCTTATATTACTTTAACGACAACCTACGCATACTACACGTTTGTTTCAAGCATAGTCGTGCCAAAAGTTACGTTTGTAAATGCGTATTTTACATACCCATAAAATCCTTTCTTGAAAAAGCAATTTTTATTTAAAAATTAACAAAAAATCAGCTCTCTAATATTATAAGACCTATTTATAGATTTTGCCCTTTATTCATAAACGTTGCTTCAAGTTAAGTAGTGATTAGCGACTCTTCAACCACACATTTTTGACGTTTAAACGTCACTTAACTTTAATCATCGTTTATAAATAAACCCCTTTATTTAATACAAATATTAATAAAAAAAACAAACATTTATTTATGTTAACTTGAGCATTTATTTTAATTATTAAGAGTAATTTATGGGCGAGAAATATGCTCCATTTATATGTTTAGACGTTCAGTATTTATTTTTATTGAGAGGTCTTCTTTATAGCGGTCAATCTTTTGCTAAAATATATGATTCGATTATATTCTAAGGCGTTCGAGTTCGCCAGCAATAATAAAGTTAAGATCATCGTAATTATGAGAATACCTCTTACTGAAAATGCTTTAAATTCATAAAGAATAGAATTAATATTAATAATCCTTTAATACTATTCGATTATTTAGATTTTTGTACTTTATAGTCCGATTATTTTAGTAGTATATCTAGATGTAGATAACTCTAGGAGTAAAGCTCGACCATCATTCTTAAGACACCAAAAATGTACTAGGTAAAGTGTATGAATGTGATAGAAATGAGTCGTGACTTGTAGACTGGTGTTGTTTTTTGCTAAATTACATTTTTGAATGTTGCACTTACAATCATTGCTGTGCACCTCGACTATATTGATTCTCTGTGATAATATCTCATTATACTTTTCATGAAATTTTGCATTTCATTCTGTGATTAATGATTTTATTCAAATGTTCATTTTGATAGTTTTTATTGTGTAAAGCCCTTTGTACAAACACGTTTTTCTTGCTGTGAAAAGTTCTGAATGGGTCACTATGGAAACTTGTTGATGACACGGCGGCATCACGACACTGTGCTGTCGCCGTATGCGCGTATTCAAGCGCATACGATTATATTAGAGTGTGGCACGGTTTCTTTACAGTACGGCGTATAAACCGCGCCGTAGAAAAAACGTGTCTGTTAACAAGCTTCCATAGTAATCCATACAACACCGGTGACCGTGCCTAGACACGGTGAATAAACCGTAGTTTTTCGAGACAAGGAAAACGTGTGTGTACAAAGGGCCTTAGGGGTGCCTACTGATTTGTTTGACTTATTTTTTCCTTTTTTTTGGGTGCTGTAACTGTAAGTAAATTAGACAAATCTGTAGACTCGCTGACTCAAACTCGTTCCGAACTTCTTCCCCTTCCTCTTGCTCAATAAATGTGTTGTTACTGTAGACAGTTTATATTTCTAGTGCCATATATTCTGTACTTTATATACTTGCACTCGCTTTACATCACAATTTTATAAAGCTGCTATAAATAAAATCGCTGTCGTTTTCTATGACACAAGTAACACAGGCGACGCAACGCTAATTTCAAGTATTTATATTAATTTCATTTCCTTCATAGATTTAAAAATAGAATCAGAACCAGCTACTCTCTTTGGCATTGTAAAATTAAATAAACATTTTTTTTATTTAGGTTTTATTTTTATACAGATTTTTTGAATTTTATTGCAAGTGGATATTGATTTAAATAAGGAATTTGTCTTTTGTCCTTATTCCGCCTGTCTTCACTATTGCAAAGGCTTTTTAATACAGGATAGTTGTACAGTGGTAGATTATCTCGAGATGACTGGAGTAATAACGCGCATCAATGCATCGAAGGTTTATTTATTTAGTATTAGCTTGTAGACCTAGTGGTTGTGTCGTCGCTGTATTTAAGTGTTTAGCTTACGATTGGACAATGTTTAGACTGAATTAAGCCCAATTAGACATGTTAGTATTACGTATTATGCACTAGATTTTCCACAAAATTGTAACAAAAAGTGATAAGAATTTGCAATATTCGGCCCATTTGATAAAAATTTTGTACTGAAATTCAGAGATTATATCCATAGCATAGGAGTTGATATTGTTAATATTTTGAAACATTTTACAATGCTTATGTTTATTTTATTACAATTTTTAGGCATATTGACAAAGTATAAGCTTATTGGAATTGCTACGTTAGTACGGATTGATCGCCAATCAAACAGTTATTTGATAAAATCATATTGGTTTTATGATTATTTATTTGAGAATAATGAGTCGTATTTATCGTATGTTAATTTTACAATTCAATGCAATATTTGCAAGCATGTTTAATATTCACAGTTTTATGATCGGCACAGTTTGTGAAGTGATTGCACTAGTTAATATCTGCATATCACTCAGCTGGTGCTTACACTTGCTATTTATATATTTGAAGGCATTTATTTGTTTTCATTACAGTTATTCAGTTATGAAAAAATAATAACAAGGTATATTATAATGGTTAGTATTAGATTTTGTGACTGTTTTGTAATCTCTTTATATTCTATCCCTTAGCATTTTCTATTTTTAGAAACCCAGACACGTATAAAAATAAAATTACTGAAAATTACTGTGTGTTTTATTTAACCATATTTTATAATCAAACATACTAGTATTGTTACATTTTTGCCCCCAAAGTTACTTTCGATTACAAACCTGTTTGTTGAAGGCTACTAAGGGCTATGATACCACTCAATCAAGATAAATAATTATGTACAAAATATATCAGTCTGATTTACTATTTGGAGGAGCTTTAGCTTCTACAGTTCTTGTTCGAAATGTAAGTAATAGGTAATACGGGCTGGCGTCCGCAACTCCACCTCAAAACACGTATTTAGCGTACGGGTGGGAAAATTAATTTTTCGATCTACCCTAGACCTTCAAGGAAAGCCAGTAAAGCCTTGGTGTTCCTGACAACCTCACTGAGGGTACCTGGGTTACTGAAGTACTTTGCCCTGTATGTGGCAACCATTGGCGAGTTTAAAAACACATGAGCTGCTGTCTCGTCGTACCCGAAGGGGTGGCGTGATGGGTTCGGATCCCACTGGTGCCATGCTCGACCCCTTTCTATAGTGTTGGCTACATCATTGCCTAGCAAACAGCTGTGTCCATTGGTCCATTGAATGGTTGTTATTGAGGCTTCCACCTGGGTTCAGGCGCTGGTGACACTCGCATATTAGCCCAGAGTTGACTGTGTGGCTATTTAGCACTTGTGGGATAGCCTGGCTGTCTCAGAAAATAATAAAAATTTACATATTTTTACTGGTTGTCTCATTTCTTTTTTATTTATTTGCATACAAAATCATGCCTACGTGCCCTGATAGGCTAGTAAGAGGCTCTAAATAAAAGTTACGAATTATGGTGGTATATTGTTTGGAGTATGGAGGATTATGGTTCCATAGTAAGATAAAATTCTTTTTTAATTAGGTATGAGTAATATTTATTTACAAATGTAAAAATATGCAAGTTAATTGTTACAGCTATTAAAAATTATATTCTTTTTACAATTATGTGAGGAATAATATACTGAATGCCATGATAATGCAGCTCACAGCAACATAGGGAGATTTTCTTTCACCAATCCTCGCACACTTCCAAAAGGTTCCCAGTAATCTGAAAATAAAACCAATAATAAGTAATACAAAGAGGAGCCTTATTAGCTTGTTTTGCAACTTGTATAATGTATCTTACATATTGTTTTCACTATTGATCGGCTTTAGCTCTTCAAATAATAAGTTGGTTTCAATATGTTGTAAATAATTATATGAATCAGAGTTTCAATATGATTTCTTTGGCTAAGGTACTTGACAGTGTGTTGGAGGGACAACTTAGTAAACACCTACGAATACACAATGCGCAGTTCGGCTTTAGGCCTCAGCTATCGCCTGAAAGCGCTATCTTTGCCCTCAAGCATACTGTCAAGTACTATACAAAGAGGAGAACGCTGGTATATGCAGAGTTTCTTGACCTTAGCAGGGCTTTCGACCTAGTTAGGTACGACATATTGTGGAGTAAGTTGCGCGAAACGGGATTGCCTGACGCCATCACAAATATGTTTCAGTATTGGTATGGCCACCAAACCAACCAAGTTAGATGGGCCAATGATGTGTCTGACGAGTACAGGTTGGAAATTGGTGTGAGACAGGGTGGATTGACTTCGGCAATGGTTTTCAACCTGAACGTAAACCAGCTGATTGTCGGGCTTAGTAGCACACAGGTTGGCTGTACTATTGACGGTCTCAGTGTCAATAGCATTAGTTATGCAGACGATATGGTGCTGCTGGGTCCGTTAGTTAGTGCACTCAGGTAAGCTAAGTCGTTGGCCGTCGGCGAGGCATATGCTGAGGCGCATGGTCTTAGGTACCTATAACGTTCTAAAAAGCAAACTACTTGGTTTTAGGGTAAACAAAAAAAAAACCAGCACATGTACCCCCTGTTAACGAATACAGGTGCCTGGGCATACAAGCCACAGTATTGTGATAAAATATTACGAATACAAGGCTTGTGTTCCCGGCAGTCATTTTCAGAATTTTTTTGGCCTATTGAACTACATAACCTAAAGCATGCATAGTAACTTACCCTGTCTTATTGCGATCCATAATACTTGGAAAGAATGATCTTAAGTACGCACAGGTGCATATGAGAAGTAGTATCACGGACAGCAAGCTTTGAAAATTAAATATAGCACTCTGAAAACAAAGTTAAAACAAGCGTTTAGTTTGAACCTTATTTACTTCAGTATTTGAAGAATATTAGACGTGTAAAAGATAAAATGACTATACCATTTTATCAGTTTACTAGTTCCGATGCTATTGATTTAAAAAAATATCTGTAATTATTTCCTTCCACTGATAATTAAAAGAAAACAATATTTTTGGGTGCCTTATTTTCGTGTTTGACATTTCATTGACTTGACGCCAACAATTTGACAGATGGCAGTGACATGACAACTCAGCAAGTCAGCACAGACTGAATTCGTTCAGTAATCAACATGATCATAAAGATGAATGAAGTTGTATGCTTTGAATAGAATAAACGGTTAATTAAACCAGTTGGCTGCGACATGCATATTATGTATACTTTCAAGGGGGTATCCCGTTTTATACTGCTGAGGAATAATAAAAAGACGCGGGTACAGTCCAATTCAAACTTTAGGGCGGCTCTGAAGTGCGATACTCGCTGTGCACCCCTCACCCCCGCTGACACATGAATTCGTTACTGTACTGCGCAGCGCAGTGACTCTCCTCATATTCCGAGGTTCCGCGTAGGTTATCACTATCATAAGTATCATAACAAAACATCCCATTCATTTAAGATGGTTACGGTTATGTATAATGCGGCCGCTTTTTCGTGACCTTTTCGATTTGGTCGGCCTATTAGAGAGTTTCTGACATAATATTCTTGATTTTGATTTGTTTCATTACAGCCGTAATTGAAAGCTGAAATTAACAGGAATGGACGTTCATAAATCATTTTCATTTGTTTAAAGTATGCCACCTTTCATAATGTTTTGGGAACTGTGTATTTCATCGCTAAAGTACGACCAGTCTACAATTAATCAAATTTGTTTTTTTCTTCTTATCGTGTAAAGATACAAAATTTAATATTTTTGACGTTATAAGCGCTATACAATGGGTAGGTATTTTTTACAGCTGTTTATTTGGTATAAGTAAGTGTTTTGGTTTGGTACTTGCAAATCCGTTTTTATCTGATTTTTTAAACCATTTAATTCTATTGGTTTACGACAACCAAATCAAAAACTAATGTTTATGTACATAGGTACACAAATTTGAACAAATTGGTATTTTTTTCCAATCTTCTGCGTTGAGCCGTTTTCGAGATCAGAGTAAACTCTAACGTGATGGCGAAGTTAAAAAACATGAGAGGTGTCAAGGGACACCCGGATGGAACGAAGTTCAAAGAGAGTGAGAGAGAGAGAGACAGTCAGAGAAACACGCGCACGCCGCATGGCTTACCTACAAGTACAACTATAGCAAAAGTGTCGTTCCAACTTTTGGTCTTAATTTTTTCCGTCTAGCCCCCGTTCGCAACGCGCGATAAGGAACTTCGTTCCAAAAACTCACACTAAGCATACTGAGAAATCCCAAAACGTTACCGCAGCAAAATCTTAAATAGGTAACTCAAGAACCATATCACACACATATTTTGCTATTTAGTTACCAATATTTTTATAGGTAGGTACGCAACAAAACCTATTCATGTATTTGATTCCAGGCTGAACGAATTTTTGAAAATCGATTTTGCTAGGATAACGTTTCAAACGTTACCTACTCCAGCAAAATGTATTTTCTCAAATAACTTTATAGCTACAATTCACACATATGCTAGGTATTAGTAAAGAAATTGCTCCTCATGATACACTAATTAGGTATTTGTTATGGGCTCATCTCTCAAATGCGCAACAAAATAAAAGAAGACTGTAGATGATTGCAGTTAGGACAAAAAGATCACAACGACAAGTACCTACTTAGTGTCTTTTGAACACCTGTAACGACTGCGCACGTTTCATTTCAACTGGCAATGCATTCCACAAACGAGCGGCCAGGACAACAAAGGATTTATCAAGGAAAGTTGTGGAATGCATAGGCATTTTGAGCTTCAAGTTATCTGATGACCTTAACAATTTCGTACATAGGTACAGTATGTATATACTTGTTTGTCGCAGCAATAACAGGCAGTGTGTACCTACGCCCGTATTATTATGTTACTCTTTGACCTAGGTACACTATAAAATTATCTGCGCAGATATGAATAATTGATGAATTTAAGATGATATAAGAATGTTTATAACTGACTGGCTCAGTTAGTGGTCGGGTGCATATTTATAATGGCGCAGTGGGACACAAAAGACAAAACTTTTTTAATAACTGGAGGTGCTTCTGGCTTGGGGGCTGACTACGCGCAGGCTTTCCTACACCATGGAGCTAAGGTATTTTTCTAATTATTACCATTGCTTGTCTAAAATCCCGCCAGAAAATATTATGCATAGGTAATAAGCCTATTATACCTAACGTTTCCACTGCTGGGAAACAGGCCTCTTCTCAGTGAGAGGGCACTCCCTCTCACTGAGAAGAGGCCGTATTCCACCACGCGGGCCCAGTGCGGGTTGGTAGATGTCACATGTCTTGGAATTGTTTGGTTCTAGAACATGCCGGATTTCCTTAGATGTTTTCCTTCACCGTTTTGAGGGCAGTGGTGATGAAATAATTTACTCAAAGTAAAACGCCTGACTGGGGTGAACCTACGACCCACCACTCGTAAGTCACGGCCCACTGAGACACCCCTGAAAATATTAATGAATTAAAAATTGTAGGTAGATGATTCTTTTTTTTATCGCTTTTAACGTGCACGTATTTCTACATCGTTCTCACATGGTTAATTTCAACACGAATGATGTAAGTAATCAAATATTTTGTAACAATGATTTAAAAGAGTGTCCAAGGAGTTTCTTGCCCGTTCTTCTCCATAGGTACCTACGCTTAGGAATGGGCACCTAGCTTCATATTTCTGACTGATCGACCCTTTGACAATTCAAAAGTGCCTGTAATTAGTTTAGTTGGATTTGAGTTTGAGTTTATAGCCCCTTGTCAATAATTGTGATCGTACGTTTAGCTTGACCACTTTTTAATTATTTGCAGAATGTAGCTATCCTCGACATTGCCGAGGAGCTTGGCAAGGCGACAGCCGACCGTCTGAACAAAATACACGGCAACAAGGCGGTGTTCATCAAATGCGACGTGAGCAAGGAAGAGGACATAACGAGCGCGTTCGAGTCCGTGCTCGCTCAGTTCAAGCAGATCGATGTCATCATCAACAATGCTGGCGTTATGGTCGACTCGCCTAGTATTTGGAGAACTGCCACCAATATTAATGTGGTAATTAAAATTTTGTTAAAATAAACAGAAGGCTGGACAGGTCACATGCTTCCGAATCCAATCGAATTCAGCAACTATTTGTAATCGTATTTTCTTCAAATTGAAGTTGAAACTATGTACAGACGCCAGCACATCAAGCTACTACAATCTATCAAATTTCTTTAATAGATTTTCAACTTTATCACTAAAGCATTAAGGTTCAAGGTGGTTTGGGAAAATTTGTCAGTTTCGGGTAGCTTGACCTGCTGGCGTCTGTACCTAAGTATTTAACTAGTAAAACCGATTTTTTTTTGGGTGGGAAATCGTCAAATGACCTCTCTGGCTTAGCGGAAGTGCGTGTCAGACTTTTACCGACTGAAACCCACCCTTATTCCTTCAGTTGCCTGTGCCAGGGGCCACGGTATCTCTTTCGAACAACTCGCGGCCCTGGCAGGCATCGGCCCTATCGGACCCCGTCAATTCGTGCTGACATCTCTTTGAGGCACGCGTGGAACACAACGCGCCGTCGACCCGGGCCTGGTCCTTACCGGGCGGCTAGCTGCCCATTGCTCGCCGCCCGCAAGCCCGCGCCTTCGGTGGCCGGGAGTCGGCTGTTGACTCCTGTCCAGGGCGTCTCCTGCGGCGACTAGGGGCATGAGGGCGCAGTGATTGCCTCTCCCTCACGCGCTCCATCTCCTGCTTCGCGAGCATTACTGCTTCGCAGAAGGAGGTGACGGCCTCCCATGCACTCTCGCTCCGTACCATGGCCTGGACCAGGGCCGGACGTGAGAGATCGCCGCCGCCGATCGCCGCCACGAGGACACGGCGGTGCTCCGCCCAAGCCGGGCAGACCTCCACCGTATGCTCCACCGTGTCCTCTGGGCGATCCACACACAACCAACAGGAACCTCCCGAAACAACCGTGTCCGGTGAGGACCTGCGTCAGGCGGAAGGTGAGGGCGCCGTGGTGCCTCTCTAGCCACTCCTCAAAGAGGGTACAATTGGGGCGTGCCCAGCACTGGGTTGCGACAATCGCACTCTCCATGCCGCTATGAGATCCCGCCGGAGGTCTGTCCGCTGTACCGTGATTTCTCGCGGCAGCGGAGTTATGCCCCGGCGTTTTGCCTCCTCTCGCCACTCGCTAGTGGTAGGTACCTAAGTTAGAAAGAAAATACATTTATTTGCGGCAAACATGACGTATAAATAGACACTAACACAAAAGCATTAACAAGTTGGGGGAAAACATGCGTCACATCCACGCAAAACGGCCAACGCTCAGCATAATGCTACGAGCAAAGCCTCAGCGCTGGTTTTTAGCGACAGCCGGCGTTGGCGTTGAAGTAGGTACATATAATTATACAGAGATCTCTAGACCTCCGCCTCTTGGCTGATGATGCTGATGTAGATCAGATGCCAAATACAGATAAAAATCATCTAAATCGTCAAGTCATCATCTGACTAGCCTTTCTTAGTCAAAAAAAAAAGCAAAAAAAATATTAATTAAAAATGTAAATAAAAACTTACTAGCCCAGCCTTTTCCCAACTATGTTGGGGTCGGGTTCCAGTCTAACCGGATGCAGCTGAATACCAGTATTTTACATGGAGTGACTGCCTATCTAGGACCTCCACAACCCAGTTACTGTGGGTAATACGATACCCCATGGTAAGACTGGTTGTCAGACTTTCGGGCTTCTGACTACCCGTAACGACTGTCAAAGATCCACGAATGACAGCCGGGACCAACGGCTTAACGTGCTTTCCGAGGCACGGAGGGGTAAAGATGGTCTCGGTTTGTAAAGAAGGTCACCCATCCACAGACTAACCGTGGCAAGCGTAGCTTAACCTGACCGATCGACTAGTGCGGCTGTTATTATTTAGCCACGGGCCCCTCATCATCTGCCTCAGTTCATCTAAATCGTCAAGTAAAAAGTCTAATATATTTTTCAGCTAGGAGTGGTTTCTTTCACATTAAAAGCCGTCAATCATATGAGGAAAGACGAAGGTGGAGTCGGAGGAACTATCATTAACATTGCGTCGATAATGGCTTTGAGTAAATTTCCATATCTACCGATCTACTGTGGCTCAAAAATGGCTGTCCTGCAATTCAGTCAATGTTTAGCGGTAAGGCATTTTAAGGCTTTCAGATTTTATACTCAAACCAGAATTTGTTAGTTTTTTCTCTAATTTCCTAATAAATATTTATTTGATAGAATTTAAAAGCGCTTTTATAATTTCTAAGATGACGGTGTTGTTGTGGACGTCCACGCCACATCCATAAAATGTATGGAAATATCGTGGACGGAAATAAAAAATAAAAGGGTCTACATATTTATTTCCATACTTTTTACTTAGGTGCGGTACTTGTGTTATCGTGACGTAAAGTCACGTTAGAAATTATAAAAGCGCATAATGTCTGTATACGTTTAGGGCATGTTGTTGCACTAATCTCCTATCATTTTTCCAGATGGATCCGTTCTACGAAAACACTGGCATTAGAGTTTTGACAATGTGTTTGGGAGCTACCGACACTCCTTTACTGCTGAATTTAGAAACGAGGGCTTGGGACCCAAAAGTTGGAAACAAAATGGCTGCCGCTGTTGAAAATAGTTACATTTATCAGAAGTAAGTTGTTCTATGAAACACCAAATATAAAAAAAATGGGACACTAATACACAGAGATGCTTGTCAATACAAAAATGTGCTAAGAGACTGTCAATTTGTTTGACCACGACTTACCGGCTTCGGATTTCTTCAAGAGATGGCTGGGTCCTACTAGACCCGACTTACCTCAAATACCTTCAGTAAATGTGTAGGTACCTATAACAGTCAGTTAGTCTATTTTTGAGTACTAAAATAGAGACAGATAATCAGTAGATTAGCATTCCACAAACTAGGTGTCGTTTGTATTTCACAACATGGTTGCACAAGCTAGAAACACAAGTTCATAAGAGTGGATTTCAGAGTGAATTTAAATTAATTTCACTCCACGGTCGAAGCCTACGTCAAAATAATACATATTTGTATATCGACACTTATTTTTCTAACTTGACTTTTTCTTGCAGAAAAGAATCGGCAGTTGCAGCTCTTCTTGATGCGTACAAAACTGGCGCACCGGCTTCAATATGGTTGTCTGTCGATAACAAACCAGTTGAGAACATCACCCCGGCCATTGATCGTGCCTTTAAGGACTTCGAGAATGTTATTTCAGGATCAAATTAGGCTTTAAAAATATTGTGGATAAAAATTTATAAGTTGAACAACCGTCGTTTTCTTAAGCTATGATCCTATGACCCGTAAATGGGACAGCACCCTAATTACGTAACACACTATTAATCGAAATCTGAATCATTTTGAAGGACATGGCTAATCCATTGCTTCATATGTTCGAAAAATGCGTCAGCTGAACAACGTAATCAACGCAATGTTGTTGAAATGTCAAAATGAAACCCATTTGTATACAACTAGCCCGCAGGTGTCCACAGAGGAGATTTTCCTTCTTTAAATCCATGAGTTTCCAAAATTCAATTCGTCTGGCACAGTGGTGCACATGGCTGGGTGAATCTCGCTTTCACTAATCTTTTGGGTTTAGGGGTTTTTTCTTAGCTATCGTTATTAGTACCTACATAAGTTGGTACAGATAACGCAGGTATTACTCGTATTACGCTAAAAATGCATTAATGATCCTTTAGAGTTTAGGTAAATTATTGGGTATACAAGCGAAAAATGTTGCACTTGGATGGAGATGATGGAGAATTTCTAATCAAAATAAATAGATTTGTGTCATTTTTCATAGGATGCGTGTAAATGTAGATATCATTAGGTTAAAATTAATATTAGGAAGCCAGACAAATTTAAGTTTAGTGCATCTTTTTCTTTCTATTTCGTTAAGAAAAGGACAGAAAATAAATATTAGTTTAGTCCTGTCAAATTAGTCAGCCCCTGACGTAAATGTACCTATTTTTAGTAGCCATGTTTTTAATCATGTCTAAACTGTCTATAATATCTTAATTTGACAGGACTAAACTAATATTTATCTTCTGTCCTTTTCTTAACGAAATAGAAAGAAAAAGATGCACTGAACTTAAATTTAGTTTAGTTTGTGAATAAGGGAATCGGCACCATTATCCTTCAAAACGATTCAGATTGAGATAGATAGCAGTGTTGGGCAGATTTTAATTGCAAGAACAGTTAAAGATTAACAATTGATTACCTAATTGGTAAATGTAACCACAACAACTAACAATTAATCAATTGTAAGTAATTGTGGAATATTACAATTAACAATTATTTAGGTAATTGTTAACTGTAGTAGTAACAATTAAAAATTAATTAATTGTTAATTGTGATTTACTACAATTAACAATTAATTAATTTTCAATTGTTTTGTGAATTTTAATTAAAACTAACAATTAAAAAATTTACACAAAAAAATATTTAATTATACAGCAGTATTTTACCCGCGTGGCTCCGGGTAGTAGAATAGTGCCCGCCCATCTATTCCTGTGGTTAAATACGTCTGAGACTTACAGCTTAATTTTCCTAAATCTTTTACTAACTTCGTTTTGATACATTAAAACAACAACAAAAACACAACAAAACAAACAATACAATAAAAACAATCAATCAATTGTTTCTTAGAATTAATTGCAAAATTAATTTTATGAAACAATTGAATTAAAAATTTATTCTAAAAAAGTTGATTGCAATTATTTTAATTGTGAGTTACAATTGACATAAGTACGTTAATCAAATTAATTTAATTGCAAGGTGCAATTAAAAGTTTAATTGCGATTAATTTAATTGCAATTACTTTTTAGTCAGTTAACAAGGTGATTGACCAATTAATTGATTAATGCCCAACACTGATAGATAGTATGTTACGCACTTAGGGTGCTGTTCAAATAGTTAATCTCTCACATCCAAACAGACAAACCGACCAATCGACAAACAGACAAAAATTACAAAAAATTATGAAATGGCATCTAGGTTAGTTATCCTTTAACATCCCAACAACTTTTTTTTTGTATTTTCATTGTACAACATACTTAAACATTATCATTCAAGATATAGATTAGATAAATAGAAGATAGATAGAAACATAAACTATACAAACAACAGTACCTAGGTAAAGAGTGCATCGTTACCTACTAGTACAGACGCCAGCAGGTCAAGCTACCCGAAACTGTCAAATTTTCCCAATCAACCTTGAACCTTAACGCTTTAGCTATAAAGTTGAAAATCTATTAAAGAAATTTGACAGATTGTAGTAGCTTTATGTGCATACTTCTATCGTCGGCGTCTTTATTACATAGGTACTTGTTTGTCGCAACAATAACGTGCAGCGTGTAACACGATAAAATTATCTGCGCAGATAAGAATATTTGAAAGATTTAAGATACCTAATATTTGAATGTGTAGGTATACTGCTGACTGACCACTTAGTTATTGGTCGGGTGCATCGTTGCAATGGCACAGTGGGACGCAAAAGGCAAAACATTTTTGGTAACCGGGGGAGCTTCTGGCCTGGGGGCTAGGTACGCCGAGGCTTTCCTGAATGAAGGGGCAAAGGTATTTATAATTTTCAGCATTTTCTAACTAAGGAAATAAATCAAGTTTATTCAAAAGTCAGGAAAGGAAAAAGAGGTCGCTTTTGCCATTGCTGGGCAAAAGCGTCCTCTTTTTCCTTTCCACATGGACATATAGACAAAAAAAAAATGATTCAAGACTAAATATAATATTTAACTCTTTTTGAATTTTTTTTTGTGTGGATGGCACGTTGCCGCAACAGTACACGTACAGCCACGCACTTTGTTGGCACTATAGATCAGGCTGACAAGTGAACGTGTGATGATGAAGGGGAAAATAAATTATAGGCGAAGGTGACCTATTGTTATTTTTTTACAGAATGTAGCTATCCTAGACATTGCCGAGGAGATTGGCAAGGAGACAGTTGAGCGTCTGAACAAAGTACACGGCAATAAGGCGGTGTTCATCAAATGCGACATGAGCAAGGAAGAGGACATAACGAGCGCGTTCGACTCCGTACTCACTCAGTTCAAGCAGATCGATGTCATCATCAACAATGCTGGCGTTATGGACGACGCACCTAACGTTTGGAGGACGGCTTCTGATATTAATTGGGTAGGTGTAATTTAGCCTGGTTAAGCTAAATTTAGAGAGAGAAAACTAGGTTTAGTTTTCTCTCTCTTTGGCCTTTTCGCTGTATTTGTTCTGCCTGCCATTGGATCATTATAAACTACTTACTTGAGGCCGGCGCAAAATATTCTTCTTCCTTTCTACCTCCTTCTTCCATCTATGTTTGTGTATATGGAGGGATGTAACGCTTAGTTCCAAGCGTTACATAACGGATTATGACTTAATTTGACAAGGAGGTAGATGGCATCCTATGGAAGGCTCCTGCTTTACGAGCATACTTGAGGTGATATTTAAGTCACTGGCAACCTCATGGAAGACCAAAGACATTGACGTCGGTAAGAAGAGGCTGAAACCTTATTTTTGCCCCCACAGCTCTAGAACTCCAGACCCTGCTCCAAGACCTGAGCTCGGTTAGCTTCAGGGTCGGACTTGCGATGAATCGGTCTAAAGCCCCAAGTAATGACCAACAGCACTAAGCGTAAGGTCGAGGTAGATGGGCAGGAAATAATTTATGTCGATGAGTATATCTACTTGGGCCAGTTAGTTGCTTTCGAAAACAGGCAGGAGAGGGAAATCGATCGCCGAATTGAGAACGCCTGGAAAAGCTACTGGTTAATGAAGATGCTAATGCAGGTTGATCTGCCGATCTGGGATGAAGCGCAAACTCATCGACATGTGTATCCTGCCCGTCTAACCTGCAGTGCTCAGACCTCGTTGCTCACCGAGTCACATAAGTTCCGTCTTGGAGTTTGCCAAAGAGCGATGGAACGCAGCATTCCGGGTGTTAAAAGACAGGACAGAATTCCGAACACCACGCTGTGTTCCAAAACGGGAATAATGGATGTAGGAAAGAAGGCTGCTAGGCTCAAATGGCATTGGGCGGGAGTCATCAGCCGTATGCACGATGACCGCTGGGCAAAAGCCTCCACACAATGGGTGCCTGAAGATGGACGGCGCCGCCGAGGCCGGCCCAGAAAGAGATGGCGAAACGATCTGGATGCGTACCGCGAGGGCTGGTTCCATAGAAATGTAAAAAACGCTGGTTCGATGTGGCGCGGGAAAAGAGTTCCTGGGATTTCAGGATTTGGGGTAGGCCTTTGTAGCCAGTGGCCAGTAAAGGCGAATAATAAAAAAAAACAATGTTGTTTATTTTTGTTTTGTGAGTAATTTAATTTATTTATGTAAATTCAGATACAAATTATATGACTATGACATGACTATGAGTGCTAAATTTCTAATTGTTGGTGCCAAGAAAACTAAGACCCAACTTAATTTTCAGCAAGGAGTAGTGTCCTTAACTTTAAAAGGCGTCAAGTTAATGAGGAAAGACGAAGGGGGTATCGGTGGAACAATTATCAACATCGCTTCAACTATAGCATTGACTAAGTTGCCAGGTCTTCCGATCTACAGTGGTTCCAAAATGGCGGTGCTACACTTCAGTCAAAGTTTAGCGGTAAGTGATTCAAATTAAAAGGTGATGTTGTCTAACTAAGGGCGGGTTGTATCACGTCCACTTGACACACGCGTCTACGTAAAAAATGGCGCTAACTATCGTCAATAAAAAAGAAAAACGTTTCAAATTACAATAACAGAATTATGGCTTTGACTTACGTTAAGTAATTACGATTACGTACTCGTTAATATTTGACGTACAGACGCCAGCACACCAAGCTACTACAATCTGGCAAGTTTCTTTAGTAGGTTTTCAACTTTATCGCTAAAATATAAGGTTCAAAGTTGATTGGGAAAATTTAACAGTTTCGGGTAGCTTGATGTGCTGACGTACGTATCACGTTAACCAACCGTTTGAAACAACCGGCTCTTAGTATAATCATTTAGACCTTTTTGACAAGAACAAAAAGCGTCGGACTCGCACATGAAGGGTTCCGTGCCACCGAGTTTTTTTTAATACTTAGTCAAATAAAAAACACGTTTCTTTTATGGACCTGTAAAAGAAACCAGTCTTTTTTTTTGTTCTCTGCGAAAATTTCAAATGTGTTCTTAGTACTACGGTTTAAAAGATACCTACTGACAGCGGAGCCATAGTAATAGGGTCCCGTTGCGAACGGGAACGGGGCTTTGGGTACGGAATCCTAAAAAAGAAACTTCGAATCTTTTGTATAGGTACCTAATAGGTCTTTCAAACAAGATTATAAATCTGTAATTATTTTTATTAATTCGTAAAAACTTACTGATATAAAAAACTATTCACTAAACTCAAACCAAACTCGAGTTCAAGCGCAGGGCCATTAGCCAATAAAAAAAAAACTACAACATGTTACATAATACCATCGATTATTTTCCGAGATAGTGATTCAGCAGCTATCTACTATTATTATCGAATTCTCTTTTCCAGATGGACCCATTCTACGACAACACTGGCGTCAGAGTTCTAACTTTGTGTTTAGGAGCAACTGATACTCCTTTGCTGCACAATTTGGAATTGAGGTCATATGAACCAAAAATGGGAAAGATTATGGCCGACGTGGTTGTGGCTGAAGGAGTTGTATACCAAAAGTAAGTGGTCTAACCTAGGTATTTACTACATACAGCCGATCGATTCTGTAAAAATCTCACCGTGAAAAGTTAGGTGAAGTGAGCTTAGAGTGAGCTGTCAATGGTGTCAATCCCTAATATTAGTTGGAATGACAGCTCACTCCACGCTCACTTCACCTAAGTTTTCACGGTGAGATGGTTACAGAATCGCACTGCAGAAGTCATTGCAGCACAGTCCTTACATAACGCACAGCAGATGAGGCTGCAAAGTCCTTGAGTGAGGGGACCACGTACCGGAGCACGCGGGTACCGGGTAGCCCTCCAGAAGTAGCGCAGGACCTTTGGTGGTGCTTAGAGCAGGCCTATTTGTCGAGTTGTTGATAATGATGAAAAGAAGTATTGCACCCAGGAATTTTCCTTTTTTTAATGGGATTTTAGGGCAACAGCACCACTCTCGGTATTGAGCGGAATCCCAGCGCGTCAAACATACTGTTGGATTTTAAACTCTCGGCGCTAAGCAGTGCGTTGAAAGTTGAAACTGCAGCGCGCGAGTCCTGCATCAAAAATACCTAATTAGGTACCGATTATGTTCAATACCAGAAGTTGCTAAGATAGCCTTAAGAGGGTGCACATAGGTCCACTAGCGCCACTCCTTTAAAAAAATATTATCTCGTGACTGAGAAGGAATTATGAAAATCTGTTCAATCAGCAACCTCGGTAAATGTGTCTAGAATTTTCTAATACCTTTTATAAAATTTCATATTGAGACACGAAGCAACAAAATTCGATCTAAAGAAAAGCGGCCACATTCCTATATATCGTATTTAGTTGCTTCGTGTCTCAATTTATGAAACTTAATAAAAGGTATTAGAAAATTCTAGACACACTTACCGAGGTCGCTGATTGAGCAGATTTTCATAATTCCTTCTCAGTCACGAGATAATATTTTTTTTAAAGGAGTGGCGCTAGTGGACCGTTGTACACGCTCTTAATGGTGTTTTTTTTATGTTAATCAGTATATTTTGTCTATTTCAGGCCAGCTTCCGCCGTTGCTGTTATGCTTGAGATGTTCAAAACTGGCCCACCGGCATCCATTTGGTTGTCTGATAACAATAAACCTGCTAAAAATATTACACCAGTTATTGATGGAGCATTTAAAGATTTTGCGAATCTTTTGTTACCTTAAAACAGTGTAAAATAAATAAGTTTATTTGTGTCTACATACAATGTATGTGTGATTAGGTGATTACAATATGATTATTCGTTTATATTTATTTCGTTCCTTATCTTATAAATCTTTATATCTTTTTTTAAATGAAAAAAATACCTAGTATCAAAAACATTTAAAAATATAAAAAATTGTGGTCCGCCGGTGTCGGGAGTAGGGTCCAGTCCAAGCTACCGGTAGTTAGGGCTCCAGAGACAGGAACCTCCTCACAATGCGAACCGTACCGAGGAGCCACTGCTACTGTCACTGAGGGGCTACTGCCTTCGGAATCAGGACTTGGTTCAATCCCCTAATCAGTCACCGCTCAATCAGGTTAGGCTAGCTCAGGTAGGTCGCTGCCGTGAAACACAACACGCTGGTTTTTATTAACCTAGCTTAGGCAGGTCGCCACAAGTTATAATGTCAATACCAACGCACCTTTCATAGGTAATTAAAAACGTGTAAATTAAACTAGCTTTTATATTAGTAGATATTTAAGCCAATATGTTAAGAACTTGATAATACTAAGGTTTTATAAGTTTGTAAATGTATTACTTTGTAAAAGGACCTAAATAAATTCTATTATTATTAATCAAAAGGCCAATTCTCGTAATTTAAAACGTTCAAAATCTAGTCGCGATCTCATCTCGGCGACAAACAATTAATATCGAAAACTTGTCAAAATGTATAGAAATTAGAAGTATTTTTTGACAGATTGAGACTGAGATCAGCACCCTAATTGCGTAACACACGATCAATCGGAATCAGTTTCATTTTGACAGTTCAACAACATTCATTGCGTTATTTACGTGTTGAGCAGACCAATTTTTCGAACTTATGAAGCAATGGATTAGAAATTTGCTTCAAAATGATTCAGATTGCGATTGATCGTGTGTTACGCAATTAGGGTGCGGACTGTGAACGTTCTTAAAAAGGCAGGGAAGCAGGCGTTCTTAAAAAGGCAGGTGTCCTTGCCTTTTTATCAGCTGCCAAAATTATAGTGAAAGAGATTATAGTAAAGTAGATTATATAATTTTTCCAACTGATAGCAAAATATGATACAGTATCTTGTTTCTATTTATATAACAAAACACACACATACATTGAAAGTCAGACGCCTACACATTACCTAAGCTAACCGAAACTGTCAAATTTTCTCAATCAACTTTTAATCTAATGCTTTAGCTGTAAAGTTGAAAATATATTAAAGACATTTGACAGATTGTTGCAGATGTGCTGGCGTGTGTAAGTACATAAATAATCATAAGAACATTTAAATATCAGTCACACTCCTTAGTTCTCAGCTGCATTGTAAAAACATGGCGTCGTGGGAAGTAAAAGACAGAACATTTTTAATTACCGGAGGTGCTTCTGGCTTGGGCGCTGGCTATGCAGAAACATTCCTAATTCAAGGAGCAAAGGTATTTTTTACACAATTGTTAGCGTTTAAAGCCTAATTTACACGGTGCGATTTAATTTCCTGTGACATGCTATAAGTTGAAGCAACAATAAAACCTTAAAATAGAACTCTAAAACTCTCTCTTTGAAATAGAACTTTTAAATACTTTTTTTTTAATCCCTTCCAATTCTACTTTCTTATAAAATTCGAAAGTGTTCGAAAGTTGATTCGTTAAATTTAAACGTAGGTACCACTTTTTTTCTCATTGTAGAACGTAGCTATCCTAGATATCGCCGAGGAGCTTGGCAAGGCGACAGCCGAGCGTCTGAACAAAGTACACGGCAATAAGGTAGTGTTCATCAAATGCGACGTGAGCAAGGAAGAGGACATAACGAGCGCGTTCGACTCCGTGCTCGCTCAGTTCAAGCAGATCGATGTCATCATCAACAATGCTGGAGTTATGGACGACGCACCTCACATGTGGAGGACGGCTTCTGACGTTAACTGGGTAATGTTTTAGGTTCCTAATTAGTGAAAACGTATAGAAATGCTACCTGCATTTCTATACTTACGTTTTCTTTAAGTTTAAAGATAATATTATGTAGGTACCTAAACACCAGCTGCCAGCCGCTGAAGCTATTTGCAATGTTGTTGAGGAGACCAATTTTTCGAACATATAATAATTATAAATCAATAGATTAGCAAGCCTTCAAAATGATTTAGATTGTTATTGAAAGTGTAGGTATTACACAATTAGGCTGCTGCAGTAAATGCAGATGCCAAGCAAGACTCAAAATACCTACTTTCTTAATTTAATTTTGTGTGTTTGACGGCACCGGTTGGCGCAGTGGTTAAGCGATTGACTGCTGCGCTGCGTGTCGCGGGTTCGATTCCCGCACGGAACAAATATTTGTATGACCTACATGTATTTGTTCCGAGTCTGGGTGTTTTTCTATCCATAATATGTTTGTATTTACAAAAAAAAAATGTATATAAGTAGTTTATCAGCCATCTTGTTACCATACCACCAGCATTAGGTGCTTAGCTTGGGACTAGATGGCGCTGTGTGAAATGTCCAGGGATATTATTATTATTAATTTTGAATTCTTCTTTTCATTTCCAGCAAGGATTGGTTTCCTTTACACTAAAAGGCGTCCAGCATATGAGAAATGATGAAGGCGGAGCTGGTGGGACCATTATTAATATTTCGTCAATAGCCGCTTTGACTAAATTCCCATATATACCGATTTACAAAGGATCAAAAATGGCTGTTCTGCACTTCAGCCAATGTTTGGCGGTGAGTTAAGTTTGGATATGTTTACTTAAACAAATGATTGAAACAATTAGTAAAATAATTATTTTGTTAATCAACTTCTATTCTATAGCAATAATATTTTTTTAAGCAGCACCCTAATTGCGTAACACACGATCAATCGGAATCGGTTTCATTTTGACAGTTTAAACTCACATACATACATTACATTACATTCATACATTTTTACATTCGTTGCGTTATTTACGTGTTGAATAGACAAATTTTCTGAAGCAATGGATTAGCAATTTGCTTCAAAATTATTCTGATTCAGATTGATTGTGTGTTATGCAATTAGGGTGCAGATCTATCTTGGACCCAAAATGGGTCTCCTGTGCCGCTCTGTTCATCTACTTTTCTTATTTCCAGATGGATCCATTCTACGAAAATACTGGCATTAGGGTTTTGACAATATGTTTTGGAGCTACTGACACTGCTCTAATGCATAATATAGAAACGAGGGCATATGACCCAAATCTTGGGAACAAAATGGCTGCTGCCGTTGCGAATAATTACGTTTGTCAAAAGTAAGTTTTTTTTGCTTAGATTCGGAGTTGTATTTATGATTTTAATGGACAATACATATATCTAATATATTTTTATGATTTTAATGGAAAATACAACCTGACTGATCTGCAAATTGCAATGAATGTAAGACAATTTGAATTTCGCGGACTATCCTGGCGCATTCCCCTTAATATTAGTAGGTACACAATATTGTACAGCATCTGCATTCTTCATTCATACTTTCAGGGTGGAGTCCGCAGTTTCAGCTCTTGTTGAGATGTTCAAACATGGCGCTCCAGGAACAATTTGGATTTCCGTAAATAATAATCCAGTTCGAGACATAACTCCGGCTATTGATCGCGCTTTCAAAGATTTTGAGAATTTGTTAAAATAATCCGTGTAAAAAACCGAATTAAACAATCATCCACCTCTCTTTCTTTTGACTTAAACGTGTTGTACCTAAGTATCCGGTTTGATACTAGTTTCAGGATGGAGCGAAATCTGAATACACAAACTGGCAAAATGTTTTTTTTTTTGGAAGTATTTGCAATTTAGTTTGGGAAAGGATTTTTTTATTGGTAGCATGAAGTTGTTCTTGGACGCAGAAATCGCAGTTAAGGATAACCTAGGATTCAAGAGCGAGCGCAAGATAATTTAAAAATGTTTGCAGCTAGGATAGATAACAGTTACCTATGTACTTACTTTGACGACTTAGGTATATGAAAACTCTTGGAATTGAAAGAATCTAGATGCAAGAGTGAGCGAAGCGAGTTCAAAAGTGTAAGCACCCAGCCTCGGATTAGTTACGTTTTCTTTAGGTTTACCCAGAAAAACCAATCTAGGATGCGAAAATTCGTATCCTCTAAAATACATCAGTGGTAAGCCTAAGGCGATTATCACACTGCACCGCGCTCCGTCGCGTACCGCGGCCATACCAAAGAATTGTAAAAAAAAACTGTATAAACTGATACAATGTTAAATCTGCCACCCCTCGCTACGCGACGGAGCGCGGTGCCGTGTGATAATCGCTTAACGGAGGCCCGGGACAGAACTAAGTGGGGCCCACTCGTCTTGGTATGCAGAAAAGTTTGAGAAGTAGGAAAATGCAGGATACAAGAGCGAACGAAGCGAGCTTGAAAGCCGCCAATTAAATACATAATCATATTAATACAGGTAGCCAATTGCACACCTCTATATTAGTTGTCAGCCCCTGACTAGACTTTGCCCTCAAACCTGCTGAAAGACGACTGTACCGAATAGTAACATTGAAAACTACATTATCTGTCCCCAATTTACAAAAATGGTACCAAAGACATGCCAGAAAATTACAGACATATCGCCTTGTTGAGTAGTTTCTAAAATTTTAGAAAAAATAGTAAACAAGCGACTGGTAAATGTCGTAGAGAAGCCAAATGTGTCACTTCTGACAAATCAAATCTCTCACCACATGGAGAATGGAGAATGCTGTGTTGGTGTTTCTTGATTTGGCAAAGCATTCGCCATCGTGTCTCCCGGATTGCTTTTCAAGAAACTTGAGGCAATGGGTATTATAAGAGGTACCCCTCTAGAATAGTTTCACAGCTACTTAACATCGCGGTATCAATATTGTAAAATAGGCAGTCACCAAAGCAGGTTGCTCCCTGCCGCAGGGCAGTACCCTGGGCTCAACGTTGTTTACGCTGTACATTAATGACGTCGTAAATATCTGTCTTAGAAACGCTGAAGTGATCTCTTACGCTGACGACACAGCTATCGTTTTCCACGACACGTCATGGGAACGAGTTTATCGAATGGCGGAACAAGGCCTCTCTCAGATAGCGCAATCCTTAGACTCTAACCTACTGACACTTAACGTTAGTAAAAGTAAACACATTGCTTTCTCCAAAACTAGCTCCTCCAGTGCCTCTCAAACTATGACCTTAAAAATACATACCTGTCCTGCCCATGTAAAGTCCTTAAACGAACTGACACGATCAAATACCTCGGTATAACCTTAAGATAACAATTTAACTTACAAAGCCCACATTTTTGCCCTTTCCTTCAGAGTACGAAAACTAATACACGCCTTCTAAAAACTCAGGGACTGCACCCCTATCGATATTCTGCGAATGGTCTACTTTGCACTCTGCCAGTCGACCATAATGTAGCACATTTATAACGCTAGAAAGGGCGCAACGGGCACTGATCAAAGTCGCAATAAAAAACCGTTTAGATTCCCTGCAGACCTTGTATACTCGTACCACGATTTTGAAATCCTCAGGGTAAGACAAATATTTGTACTCCAAACAACCAACGCCTAAATATCATGCAACAATAAAAAATCGGCCTGATTATAGGGACATAATAAACAAGCGTGTATTCAGAGTACCCATACCAAATGCCAAATTTGAACTAGTTAGACGCGGTACCTATTTTTCCCATCCCAACACCTACAATAAAGTTAGCAAAATCTGCGACCTAAAAGACTGCTTAACCACCACCTGTAAAAAATCCTAACTACGAGCTGTAGTTAGGAGTTTTTAAAATTATCATACGACGCCACCAAAGCTTTGATATAGCTCCTACACACACACACTCTAATACAAACACGCACACACACAGACAAACAAACATACACACACACACCGCAGTACAAGCCTTAGGATAAACCAATATTATTTTATTTTTTTATCAGAATCGCACGAATGTTTTATTTATTTTAACACATCTTTTTTTTGTAACTATCTAACACCTTCAAACTGTAATGTAATCCATAACATTGTAAAATTGCACTCCAGAGCCACAAGCGATGCTTAGTTTGTGGCTCACCGAATCCGTCACATTGTATTTTTACTTTTTGATGAATAAACTTTAGGTATTATTATTTATTTTCTTTGACATATCTCGGGACCCTGGGGTCCCGGACCTTTGAAAGGCATACCAGGGGCCGTAGCCAACTTATTATTTATTATTATTATTTCCTTTATTTCACTTGAATACTTACAAATTACATTTTTAAATATTTTTATAAACAAAAAGATAAAAAAAAAAACATTTAAAAATATAAAAAATAGTAGCCCAACGGTATCGGGAACAAGGTCCAAGCTACCGGCGGCGGCGGTCAGGGCTTCAGAGAGACGAACTTCTTGACAATGCGAGCCTTGTCCAGAAGTACTGCTTTTTGAATCAAGCCCTCGATCCAGCTGCCCAACGAGAGCCTCCTCAGGTGTTGGACGAGGCTCTTGGCTATTAACCCATTGGACGTCACTGTCACAGCCAATGGGTAAATAGGCGGATAGTCGTGACAGTGTCACGACTCAGTGATGATGGGTCGATCCCAGTACAATGTGATATTTCCATTTTCGAGAACTGGGTCGGGCACATACCTATAGTATGGCAACCTCAGATTCCACAAGGCTGTATTACTATTATGAAGGACTCAAACGCCTAGGGCTCAAATATCAAAAAATCAATATTGAAATTGAAAAAGTGACGAATGTTGTCTTTGAAAACCAATGAAAATGACAATGACATTTTGGCTGATATGTTAAATGTTTCTAGATGCGATACAAATACGTGTTCAGTGAATCGTCATTTTGTTTTCATCTAAATGTATTTAATTTCTAAAAAGAGTCAAATCAATATATATAATACATTTTTAGTTTCTACATAACTACAATATTGTCATTTCAACAATGAACGAGGATACGAACGGACTATCGGAGAAAATAATAAAGGAGTTGAATCAAGTTCTCGAGGACCGTCGATTGTAAATATTTACTACCTACAAATTGGCAAAAATTCAAGATACATGATAAGTATTCTGTAAATATCTTGCGTGTTAATCCAACATGTCTGAACATGTTTTTTCAGGACTGAGTTTGACATTGTTCCTGTGGAATCAACTACAAACAAATCACCTGTTCTGTATATTGCAACTTCGTTAGGACTGGAGTCTTGGTGTGTGAAGCATGTGTACAACTACTGCTATTCCGAATTAATTCGTGACTTTTTGACTGAGCCAAAGCGAAGACTCAGCAGATTATCAAATCTAAACTATAAGAGGATTTATCACCTTTTAAATGCAACAATTCTGATAAACCCTGATGTAACCTCATTATGGAACAAAAGAAGAGAGATGACGTCGCAGCGGTTCCACAGCTGGTTTTCAGAGATGCATTTTACTAAATTGGTACTAACAAGGAAGCCAAAATGTAATGAGGCCTATTCATACAGGAGATGGATTTTAACAAGTTTATTTGTAAGCGGTAAGTGTTGTTTTAATAAGTGGTATGAACATGGATATTTTTTATAATACAAAAACAAAAATATGTTCCAATTGTTTGTATGTAGGTACATTATTTAGCTATTATTGCATTAAAATTGATCCCATTGTCTGCTATATTATTAATAGATAATTATGATAATATGGATGTTTGTCTGAATAGATTTGTTTGGAATTTGGCACAGCGGTAGACCTGAATGTAGGATACTATTTTTGTTTGGGTATGTGAAGCAGTTTATTAAGATGAAAAATGATACTGCAGGTAATAGCTACTTACAATGATAATCTGGCAAAACCTGGTAAAAACTGGCTGACAAAACTTCCAATACAGTTCCAACAGAGTTTGACACTGTTTTTATTGTTCACAACAAACTGTTATAAAAAACTACTGGACGCACTGAAATATTTATGTTTCTAATCCAATAGGGGAAAGCAACAGTGCACAAGACTCCAGCAAGCTGTTAAGAAATTCTTTTTTGACATTAAATATAATTATTGTTGATTTCAGAGGATAATGACTCAAGCGCAGAGTTTTTAACTGATCTTGTTAATGAAGAGATTAGAGTCTGCAATATGGCTGCGGATAAGTGCATGAACAACTACCACTGCTGGGACCACCGCGCCTTTGTAATGGATCTCTGCTTGCGCAATAGAGACCGCTTCCACGGCACCCTGGTTCACATAGACGAATACAAATTCATTAAGGATTGGACAGCAAGTCACGTTTCTGACTACAGCTGTTTTCACTATCGTCAGGTTTGTATAGGCAAGCTTTTCACAATTGATGATATGTGGCCAGTATTTGAAATAGAAATGAAGGTAAACTTACGTGAGAATTTCCAGAAGGTATTAGCTGGTCATTTGACTAGTGATCCAGTTGTGACGCCTAGCAAGATCATGAGTACAACAAATGATGATGATCTAATTGCTCTTGTGTTGGGCTATTCTCCAGGTAATTGCACATGCTATGCAACTTGGAATTCAACTTTAATCAAACTTGAAGTGCTATTCTATGAACTATTATCAAATGATGACCTGCTGAAGTACTACAAAAATCATCAGACAATCTGGTATCACCGGAGATTTATTGTGAATAAAATCTTAGACACTTTGTATAACTATTTGGGAGTACAGAACAAATTAAATGGGTTTGTCGAGAATAAAACCAAGCCAGCTTTAGAAATTGAACGCAAAAAGCCTTGTGAAAAGTGTGCTGATGCAGACTTGACGGATCATCACAATAATGTTACAAAACAAAAAAAAAACTGGCTCTGGAATTGTCCAGTTTATAGAGTCTTGATTAGGCACGAGAAGGCATTGTTAAAAGATAGGCGGAGAGAAGAAACCAAATCTACTATTGCCTATGAAACTTACTTAAAGTTTTTTGAAGGTCTCTTTTTGCATTTTAATTCCTAAATAGTATGTAATAAACTGTAACATACTCAGGCTACCCATTGATTGCTGGGGTAATTACTTGTTTATTCTGAATGCAGGCTAGACTCATGCTATGATTTTACAATTCTATCATTACTATAAATTATAATTATATCATAAAAATCTAGTCAGGGGTTGCACTCTTATAATATAAGATTTTTTTAATAATTTAAGCCTTGATTTGATGAATAGAATTCTTTGCATTCAAACTTGTATGAAAATAGATGGCGCTGTTGTTAGATTTGTTAGCCTAAATAGAAATTGTTTATAAAATAAATATATTTTAAAATTACTGCATTTTCGGATATTAATCCAGTTTTAGTAGTTATTCTAAGAGAGTAGGTTTTTTAAATGAAATTATTAATTTAATATTCAATTATATGCTATTTAGAAAAAAATGCGCTCGACGACATTGGCGCCGATTCGCTTGTTCACAAACCAAACTAAATTTAAGTTCAGTGCAACTTTTTCTTTCTATTTCATTAAGAAAAGAACAGAAGGTAAATATTAGTTTAGTCCTGTCAAATTAGTCAGCGTCAGATGTAAATAAAATTGACGTATTTTTAGTAGCCATATTTTTAATCACGTCTAATTTGTCTAAGGAGTATCATAATTTGACAGGACTAAACTAATATTTATCTTCTGTCCTTTTCTTAATGAAATAGAAAAAGATGCCCTGAACTTAAATTTAGTTTGTGAACAAGGGGATCGGCGCCAATGTAGATCTCTGTATTGAACCTAGATGTAATGGAACTGTTTAAAACAGCTATCAAATGCATAGCATAGCATATTCAGCCTATAATGTTCCCACTGCTGGGACACAGGCCTCCTCTCTTCGAGAGGGAGTGGGCTATAATCTACCACGCGGGCCCAGTGCCGGTTGTTAGATGTCACATGTCTTCGGAATTTTTGGTTCTAGGATATACTTGGTTACCTCACGATGTTTTCCTTCACCGTTTAGAGAGCAGCAGTGATGAAATTATTTACACAAATTAAAGCGGAGTCTGGGTTCCAACCGTAGTAAGACTGCAGTAAAAACCTAGCTACTCTAAAAATGTTACTTTACTCATCGTCTTTAATTTTTTTTTATGCTGCAGTGCGTACGAAAATAAAGTAAATGTACCTAAATATAAAAATACAAGTATCAATGTAGAGTTGGTGCATTTTATAGTTAGTAGAAATTAAACTATTGAGGGACATTGAACGAGACACGATAGAAGTTGAATTCTTATTACGTCGACGGGCGTTTAGTGTACCGCAAAAAGTTAAATAATCAATGTAAAGGGTATTCTTCGATAAGACATTGACTGATGTTCAATAAAATAAATATTTAGGTGTATTGACGTCACTCTTGTATTCTGAAACAATTAAAATATTTATCGCGCAAATTGGCTTTCCTAATAGATATTATTTATAAAATAAGAGAAATCCACTACAGATTTCAGGTTTTTTTAGATAGGTTATTTATATGTGACCCTTCATGGCATCAATTAAGTAGTTTTTCTATTAAATGACGCCGTGTTTAGAAACTTGTGACGTCGATTTTAGATCGAAGGCAGATGATATTGAACGAATGTCTAATATTCTCCTATAATCATTAAAATCTTGTGATTTTACGTAGAAGTATAGTTCGCGTCAACATTTATGGCGGCTCTGAGGGCTGCGCAGTACCGCACCCCTCACCTCCGCTGGCTCATGAATTTGATACTGCTCAGCGACTCGCCTCATGTTCCTAGCCGCCATAAAGTTTAAATCGGGCTGTACCTAGACTTGCAGAATTGTTGACAATGGCAGAGTTATCGACATTGGCAGAATTGTCGACATTGGTACCAATTATCGACTTCGGTACACACGGCTACACATCAAGCTATGCAAAACCAGTATTGGCTGACCGTTCACTGTGAGAAAATATCATACCAATTGAGGCCAAGACAAACTGGTTTTGTATAGCTTGACGTGTAGCCGTGTGTACCAATTGTGGACATCGGTTCTAATTGTCGACATCGGTACCAATTGCCATACAGAAAAAATAGAAAAGTCATTTCATTAATACTATCTCGCCTTCTCATTTTATGCAAATGAAACGAGAACGTAATATAGACTACATTTTTTTAGTTATAAGACATTTATGAATAAGGGGATTATTGATAATTGCCAATATAAATGAATTACATTTTTAAGATTACGATGTCTGTACCAAATGTTTACCCTACTACATAGTATGCAATATAATGTTAGTGATTTTCTAAATGTTTGTGATTTCTATTCAGATAAAAGACACTTCTTACATTTCAATAAATGTTTATTTAAATGTTGTTTTTTATTTAAAATGAATGTGTGTGATGAATATTAATACAATCAAAATGTAGTTACTCAACCCACAACAATAATGTCGACCGACCACTCTGGTTCGTAAAATGTGTAATGTGCGGCGAGGTTTGGAACTTTATCTGTGTGGTTCATTTGTTCACCAGCCACGCAGTGCTGCGTAATCTGCATTCGCGAGTTATTTGTCAAAAATGTAAGCAAATATGAGTTTATGGAAAAATAACTTTAATTCCTACACAATAAAGTTCAGTTTACGCTACAACTTCAAACATTTTTATAACCTTTTCAATAGTGATAGTCACTCTGAAATCAACTTAATTACCATCAAAATAAAGTTGATATTTAAGTTGAAATAATGTAAATTTGAAACAATTAAAATTTGAACATAGTGTAGTTGTGGGTCGCAGTTTGACGTCGGAAGTGACTCACGGCCACTCTACGCAGGAATGCGTGCGGGATCGTTCTCACCTACGTTTTTATATAAAGCGAAGCTAAGTACTTACACGTGCGTAGCTTAGCTGTGTGCAGCATCAGCAGCGCCTTAGGAACCTTTTTGTAAACGGGCCAATTAATTATTAAATAACTAGCTGCACCCCGCGGTTTCACCCGCATAAGTTTCGATAGGATACATTTTATCCCGATATTCCCACGGGGAGAATATCGGGATAAAATGTATCCTATATGTTAATCCTGGTAATAAGCTATCTGTGTGCCAAATTTCATCCAAATCCGTTCAGTAGTTTTGGCGTGAAAGAGTAAAACATCATCTATCCATCCATACAAACTTTCACGTTTATAATATTAGTAGGATTAGGAACACCACAAAAAGGAGAAACATGTGTGAAATACGGACGGATGGACAGCACGAAATTATAGGTATCCCGTTTTTGCCTGCCTTAAGAAGAGACAGACCAAAAGATCGTCTCAATTATTCGAGCCAAGAATGATAGAACATATTCACTATTGCATCGCTCTTTCTTCAAACTTAGGTAAACATAAAAACGGAAATGATCATCAGACGAAATCTGCTGAGTTTTTGTCTCCGTTGCAAGTTTTTGTGGCAGTGCTACGCTTCGTAGCATTTCGTAGCCAACGTCTTGTAGCCCGTAGCACCGTAGTGACGTAGATCTATCTTTATGAAGACGTCACTAATTTTAGAAGTCGTTACTAGATTGGTGCTTTATGAGGAAATTCCAGCGATTTATTAAATTATTTTTTACAAAGTAATAGTCTTATCTTTTTTGTATTAAGAAATCTACTTGATGAAAGTCTCCATTTTCATTCATTCATTCACTGACTAATAACGCACAGCTTGAACCAAACCAGACCCAGACCCAGTGGGGTCTTGAAGCATGAAGAGTTCTATAAACGACGAAAGTTACCAATTAAGCTTCGATCAATAATAGTACTAGATTAAGGATCAGGAACAAAAATCAGTCGCTCAAGTGGCCACGTTTGCACACACGTAAACATCGACATTTCTTAGAAAAAAGTTTAATAATATTAACAACTTCAGTTTATTATAAACCTTAACGCTTAAACATAAAGTTTAATTACCATTGCAAAATAGATTCAAAATGTCGCTTGAAAATAAAATCATTCTATTTTTAAATTTTCAGTCATTTATTCTAAAAATGAAACTTACAAGTTTAAGTAATAAGGTTAAAAACATACTAATTTGAAATAAGACAAAAAAAAAAGTATTTGTGGTCTTATTTTTCGGGCCGTTTTTGTAGCGCTTATCGTGAATCTAGTACTATTATTGATCGAAGCAATTAAGGGAGCTTTTTAGAAAAGTCATCCCCTAACAAGGTTAAAAAGGGGATGAAAGATGTATATGGAAGTTCGTCATTTTTGCCGATTGGGAATCCCATCGGGCACATGGCTTGTAAATCAAGAAAATATGTATAAGCACATTTTTTTACAAAGTTACTTTTGTTATTACTTACTAAGTCGTTTCATGATTTGTAAACATTCAGTTTGACATTCTGCCGAAATATCGCCCGTAAAATCCGCAATGACACTTCAAGTGCCATGTGCCATTTCTCCCCATCTATAAACAATACTCGAACTCGTGCCCCCTTGCCGTACAACTTACGAGTTGAGCTTCACGCCATAGTACTAGGGTACTAGTACAAATAACAGGTGCATACGCATTACGCATCGCCCGATGTGGGTCAGGAAGGCTCGCACGCGGGGAACCGCCACCTTTATATTTCACCCTGTGTAAAAAAAAAGACTCAAAACTGACACTATCCATTGTAATTTCAACTTTAATTAAGAAGAATAGTGTTGGTTTTTGGCTGATGAAGGGTTGGTGTTAGGACGTTTCGCAGTCGCATATCACGTGACGTCACAGCAGTGTCGCGTTGTTCGCGGGCTCGTTCCGATCGATATTCGGATTCGGTCGTTCCCGCGAAAGGTCGGAAAGTGCCGAGTGACGCGCCACCACGTGCATGTTACGCAATGATGGTTACAACTCATTGACAAAGATTATTTGTGCCAACGCTTTGCCGCACAAACACGAACGGACAACAACCGGACGGTTTATAGAACAAAGAAAATGTTAGCGAAATAAAAAAAGCTCGATGTTTTTAATTGATTGCAGATTTTTTAAGAGACTAATAAAACATTTTTTTTTAATGAAATAAGTGTCCATGGGTTTTCTTGCCCGTTGTTCTCCATAGGTATCTATTACGCTTTGGAATGGGCAACTAGCTTGTAGTAAAAAGTGCCTATAATTGGTTTATCTAAAATAAATGTTAAAGTTTGAGTTTGAAAAATCCATCAACAATGTCGGAATCCTGAAACCTGAATCCATTTACGAAACAAAAAACCATATTGCGTGTTATGATGAATTTCAGCGACTCCCATTGATATATTTATCTGTTGAATGCATTCCCTAGAGATTTTCATCGGAATTGAATTCAATTCTTCTGATGCTGAATTTTATGCTGTAGAATTTTCAATCGGAATTCTGTGTACTGCAATAGAATATTTTTGAGCTGTCGAAGCTTTATTATTTACGTCGTATACACATAATACAGTAACGATTTCAGAATACGTGCTGATTTTAATCAACTGCTCCAGAAAGAGAGGTTGCATGCTTGTTATATAAGTATGCCTTTGGCTATCGAATTAAGAATTTATTTGGCAGATGTCATGTCTGAAATATTAAGAAAAACCTACATACAGTTGGTAAAGATCATATAGTTTTTGTCCGACTGCTCCAGAAAGAGAGGTTGCATGCTTGTTACATGTTTTTTAGCTATCGAGTTAATATTTGGTAGACAACATGTATGAAATATTAAGAAAAACCCACAGGTGGTAGAGCTGGGAGAAAAGGCTTGAATAATGATAGAATAGAATACTCTATGATTACCATAAAGGAGGTTTGAAGATTTTTATATGGAGCCTGGTATACCTACTGTCGCGCCATTTTGAAATTGGCGGCCACGCAAGTTGATCACGTGACTCAATCATCAACTTTGAACGTTAATATCTCGGAAATGTTTTTCTTTTGCATTCATGTCAGCTAGCGATTTATATAGGTCATAAACACAATAGAAGTGGAAGAAAGAGTAGAGGAAAACGGCCAGTGTGGACTCTCTGCCAGCGTCTGTGTTCCCTTCCACGTATAACCCGTCAGCCTTACAAGCAAGAGTGAACAGGCATCTTCTGGGCTTGCTCGTTCCATCAAAGACCTCATCCATCGCTTAAATGGCCACCAGATGAGATCGAAGTCAAGAGCAGGCCCATTTCGCAAAAAAAGGAGTAGGTATTAAAGGATCGTAGCAGGTGACTTCCTGTCGTTTCTGCCTTCCCCAATGGGAAGTAAGCGTGAGTTTAAGGACGAGTTGTTTCACGTCCACTTGACGCACTCGTATAGTCAAAAATGGAGCTAACTATCGTCAAATAAAAAAAGCGTTGTTTAAAATTACAATGACAAAATTATTGCCGTGTCGCACGTCAAATAATAACTAGTACGTAATCGTTATTATTTGACGTACGTATGTTACGTTAACCAACCGTTTGAAACAACCGGCCCTAAGTATGTAGACCTGGAAGAAATGACAGTACCTAAAGGCAAAAAATCTCAAAGGTCGTGAAATTAACTTGCCAATTAAGTTAAGTCCCGCGCGAATTACTTTAATTGATGAGTAGGTAGTGGAGTACTTAACAAGCCAACCTGCATAAGTAATGAACTGCTTCACTCATTGCACGAGGGTTTATAAATGTAGGTGCAATTTAACCTAGTTAAAATAAATCATGAATAAATTGTGGAGTATTTTTAAACGAAGTTTTGGCGTAGTAAGGAAATAAATCTGATCGGCTACAAATCGATAATTTTTTTAATAATAGTTTTAGTTGTACCACGGAGTTAATAGGACGAAAATAGAACGAAAAAAACATGCATGTTCTCTGTCGCAGAAATACGACACGAGTGGTAGGGGCACGGAAATATGTATCGCATAAATGCGACACAAGCGGTTAAAGGGCTAAAGTATATACTAAGAAATTAATAATATTTAAGCGTAGACTCATAAAAGTATAATAGGTATACAAAGATAGTGGCATTCGGAAGTGGTAGCTCAGAGCATGCCTGCGGGCGTCTCGACGTGCAATGAATTTATAACCCATTAGTTGCACTCGACTACGTGATTAAATTCCTATTTCGCTGTATAATACAATTTTGTACTCTGTTGTACCTGTGAAATAGTTATAGTCAGGCACAAATTAAAATTTATATGAACATTCATAATTTCAAGGTATGATTGCATAATAATATAATAAATCTAATCTAAAATACAATTCAGTTTTAATAATAAAAGCTGTAAAATAATCTTTTTAGTCCAACGAAATTGATTGGTTACGTAAACGAAGTCTACGCCGCGAGCTAAGAATAGCTTCGTAGCAAGGTACTACGCAACGCGTAGCTCGCTACGAAATTGTGGCAGCTCGTAGCTGATAAGTTTCAAGGTGCAAATAAGAACGTAGTAAGTTTACCTTGTAGCTATTATTACCCCTTATGCTACGAGTCTACGAGGTCTCGGCTACAAACGGATCTTGCGTAGGCGAGTGCACTTCCCGAAGGCTCTCCTAGAAGGCGGCTACGACATTTTATCAAAAGGATGTGTACAGAATCTTTGTGTCATAAAATCAAACTGCGGTCTCCAAAATGGCCTGCGAAGTGTACTTGATCATGATAATATGTCCCCGAGAGAGTTTGTTGAAACAGTTTATGGGAAGGGTGATGTTTTCATAGAAACGAACTGATAGGATAGTACTTCGAAAACGAGTTTATCATTTCAAACGAACCTACACATTTCCCGCCTCTACAAAATCGTTTAATTCATTCAACCGTTCCGCAGTCGATTAAAATAAATGGTTCGTACCACTTGACGTGGAAGTAGATATTCCGTTGTGAAAAATACTTCCAGTTCCATTTGTGCGTTGTTTTCATCGTGATTGGAGCAAGCTTGAGTCAAAATATCTAGGGAAGACGCACTGAGACAGACAGTTTGAGATCGAGATAAAACTTGATTCCCTTTTTCTAAGGAAAAAGAAAAATGCTTCGCGTGCGCTCGTGCTCCGTACGCTACGATTATTTATTTCTACTAGATCGCCAGCAACAGCATTGAAAGCTAAATTTAGATTTGCAGCATTTGAGAAATTACGCTATTGAACAGACGTAGCACGTTGTAAAAACTGAGCTCAGAATTCTTGTGAAAATAATTAACGACTCATGAAACTCATTGCAAACTTGTGCAGCTCTCAACCACTCGCATATTAAAAAGCGTTAAGACTGAAGACAGCTCGGATACTAATAATCGTTGGTCCGTCGCCAGCACCTGCGGCCCAAGGAAGGAGTTCGTTAACGGTCATTAAAACTGCATCTGTAAGGACTAGGCCACTGCAATAATTGCATCAAGTTTAACCGGGCTCGATCGATGTGAGGGTATTTACCTCGCCGGGCGAAAATAATCCGGGTACCGGTGATGTCAGAAGGTACAGGGTGCGCATGCGTGAGGACGCTAGTAGGTACTAGTGGGTACAGTGGGTAGCCGGGCGTCAGTCGGTCGCCGGCCGCGCGTTGAGCCGGGCGCGCGTGTGCTACAAATGGCGCCCCGTGGCGGCCGGTGAGGCGCCGGCCCCGCCGACCGCCTCGGGTCGACGGGCCAGCCTGGCCAGACGGGCGCTCGTCCCATCATGTCCTTGCTCAGCGTCACAGGTATATAGTGCTGTGTTTCCCCCCTGATGGTGCTAACCCGCTTTGTGTTAAGATATACGAGAGTTACGCAGCAATTTGTGGTCGTTATGGACGCGTACTGAATGTGCTCAGGTACTTATGGTGGTCAGGGCTAAGGACTCGACTGTGGCAACGTAATACGATCAACTAATAGCCACGTTACGTTGATAATTGAAGAGAAAAACAAGTTTCTTTCTTAGGAGCCATCTATGTAGAGACGCTACATATAGCCCAGTGTTGGTAGCTATGACCGCAGGCTTAATGTATTTCCGAGAACTTTTTGTTTGACTGATATCAGATAAATAAAGTTTGATTACCAGTTTCGATATATTAGTTTGTTTTGCGTGGGTTACAATCGCATATCGCGTGTATCAACCGTGTGCTATTGGTTATAAAGGTCATAGTCACGGCACGCGTGGCTTCATGTTGCACTTTAGCATTATTATAGATTTTATTAATCTTCGTGACATTTTCTATAACAATAAATCGTTGAAAGTACGGCATTATACATTATTTAGAAGTGGTTTTTTCACTGAGCCGAAATGTGGGTCTACATTGCGCGCTATTTAAGTGTTTTGTTTATGCTCTAACGTTTTCAGCAGTCGGTGTATGCCGCCGCAATTTCTAGAATCACAAAGTTGAACGTATTCAGACGTCTTCGCTGTATGTATTGAAGAAAGGCCGCATTATCTGAAGTGAGGTAGTTAATTCAATAGTGCTAGAGCGGGCGCATCGACGAGCCACGCAGGGTGGCTAAGTATACCTATAGTATACAATGTTCTGCTCCATTTAATGCGGATGTAGGTCGTGACCATAACAAGATGCCTTTCTGTAACTGAAACAATTAACTGCCTACTTATTATGGGCTGTATTTCATTGTTGCGGTTGTAGTTTTCAGCAGAAATTAGTCTTTAATGCGGATTTTTAAACTGAACTTTTAAATAAGATTTTCTGTAATCTCTATAGACGTTATGCTGAATATCAGTTTACAAAAAGGAGTCAAACTAATCTGTTTTCCTGGTAAATTTAATGCAATCACGCCTCGCTATAAAATAAGTGGGATGCCAAAGTAATAAATAATAAATGTCGACGAAGCAAACGATGGTAGGAGGCAGTCTAATTCCGTTATTCATTGAGCTATATTACATACTTTTGAATTTGTTTAGGGTGGAATTTCGAATGGTTACCTAGTGTGTTTTTAGGATTTGTTAATATATCGTAAAACTATAAAGACACAGAATCTTCATTTAAGTTTACATTAAACCTAATCACTATCATTGAATATGTTTACTTGATCAAGATCGTTTTATGCGATTTTGTTAAAAAAAATTACAAAAAATAAAATAAAAGTATATTGTGTAGAAATCATACAAATAAAATTAATTTAATTTAAATAACAAGACTCATATATAAACAGATACATAACAGGATACAGACAGGACAACAAGCACAGTCAAAAACGAACAATGTAGCAATATGTCTGCTGCAGCATTGCCGGATCCAGTCCGTTATATACATACCATAATTTATCCAGATAATTTTTCTGGTTTCAAATAAAAAATTATTTCAGGTCAGCATTTTTTTAAATCCACAATATTTTATGCGGCTTTAAGTTTATTTTTACTCGCCCGTCAGTCTATAATGAATCTCTCTAAGTTGTCAAAACGTTGAATAATTCATTCAAGTGCGTGTAACACGTTATAACTAATATGTTTACGCCGACACGTTTGGCGGTGAAAAATTCCCGCCTGTATTGTAAGCTATACCTATGGTTTGAGTATATAGGAGGAACCTACCTAATTTTTCACAACTTTTTACATAGTTGGATTTCGCTAATTAGCTAATTTTGGATATATCTCTTTGCCTATCAAGTTGAAAATTTGTGTTTTATGGCACTACATTACATTTTACGTACATTTTTTTCAGTCATTTAATTCCCCACACAGAAAAGCAAGAGATAATATACAGATGAAAGTAAGGAGACTTATAATTGCGCCTCATCTAGATTTAGATTATGCATCATTTAAATCGTGTTTAATTAAAATTACTTTGGCATCCTAAACTTTACCTTTACGAAGAAAATGAAATTATCTTTGTTTAATTGAGAACTAAATTATACATATTATGTATAATTACTAGAATATATTTACTATTTCAAGTAAAGTATCTACTGCGACGAACGGGGAATAAATAAAGAAATACCCAGTGGAACGTCAATACCTCTCGTCCATAAATTACCAAATAATATCGAAAATACTGTCTGAATTAATTCTAAATTTGTTTAAAATTGTAAGGAGAAAACTCACCGGAGGCTTGGCGCTCGTAAAATTAATTGAATTACGTCGAAACTTTTCTCTGTGGCGGTAAAACTGAACCGAAATCCGTTCAGTAGTTTTCGAGATTAGCTCGCACGTATAGACAGTCGCGGTTCGAAAACTTTGTTTTAAAACATCGCTTTATAAAATTGAGGATTAAATTATTATCAAGACTTTGTCGAAAATATGTTTGAAGTTCTCGGAAAAAATGGACCTCATTTCTGGTACATGGTGTTGATTAGTTTTTAAGCTCTATTTACATGGTCCAAGTTTCTTGCCTGTGGTGTACAATATTTGTACTCCAGACCGTATTTCGGCCATAGCGAAATATTTATATATATATTTGGTGTAATTGCCGTATGGCGTTCCAGTGTGAGGATAAATAAATAAATTGTATAGCGGGTCAATCTCAACTAGCCTTTGGCGCGGGAGATATTATAGTGCACAAGCCTGTGCGCAGATACAAGTGCACTCTCCCTTCCCTTACTCTCATCGCAGGGAAAATGCCTCTTTTCATACAGGTAAGGCGTGAGATTTGAACACTGTGCTTGTTCGGCTTATTAGTCGATATGCACGAATCACTCGAAACAGGCGAATTTTATGCAATAAGTTATAGAAAAAAGGACAATAGCGCACAGAAGTATTAAGAGTTAAATATTATAAAACGTGTACAATTTTCTTAACGTCATTGCATAAAATTCAAAATGTGCCAATTGCCTAATACATATATTTTTTTTTTATAAAAGGCACGACCGGGTTGACATATCTGTTTAGATAAAAAACCCCAAACAAATAAAGAAAAAAAAAAAACATGTTTTTGGAGCTGTCGACTTACCCATAATTAAAAAAAATACATTTATGTATATAGGCTACTCGCACGAAATTAATTTATTAACTTCGTGCGAGTAGCCTATATATATTTTTTTATTATTTAAAAGTGAAGATTGGCCCGTTTCGGGCGAATACATTCGTGCGAATCGACTAAAAAGCTGCTTGTTCACGACAGACTAATATATTGCAAACCGTATTCAAAATTAACATCGGCAAAAATAACCATACAAACTTTCCTGCTCTGCTTCACCCTTTTAGGGCATGATTTTCATAAACCCTTCCCAGCGCCCCACTTTGGTTTTATAAGGAATTCTTGTGCAAAGTTTCCTAACGTGCAATATTGTTGTCATTCACATAGCACAGATCTGTGATTAATTAATATGTAAACTCAATAGTTTTTCGACATACGAGTACGCGCTCCCACTCGATATTCAACTTTATGAACTTAATCAAGTTTGTATGAAGTTAGAGACTTTGGATGACTCCCAGCTTTATTGCACTGAGTTTTCAGAATATAGGTATAGATAGGTACTTAGATGGAAATCATGTAAGTTTATATAGTATTGATATCGGCGACGCTTGTCAACGTGGGCTATAACGCCCCGGGTTTGTGACTTTCAGGGGGCAGTAGAAGACCCAGAGAAAATTATAGTATATCCTATCTTACGACTATATAATATTAAACGATTAAATATAATCGTGGTAATAGCCGTTTCAGATTCGCGAGATGGTAAGTAAAAGAAATTGGGAGGCTCTAGAAAAAAAATATTCTCAGAGGGGTGGTGGGCAAAATAAGGTACAGAACCTATGGTTTCAACCCAGACAGGCGCTTTACTTTGTGTAAATGATTTCATCACCACTGTTCTCGAAACGGTGAAGGAAAACATCGTGAGAAAATTCGGTATGTTAGGACATACCGAATTTCCTCACGATGTTTTCCTTCCAAGACATGTGATATCTAATAACCCGCACTGGGCCCGCGTGGTAGATTACAGCCTACTCCCTCTCGAAGAGAGGAGGCCTGTGTCTTCGCAGTGGGAACATTTATAGCCTGATTATGCCTAGCCGAAACCAAAATTAATAATCCTTGGTTAGCCGAAGATTGAATCAATCAAGTTTCAGCTTGACCACTTAGCTGCATAAATCTCGAATACAAACATGTAAACGGCCACAAATTGGCACTATTGGTCTTAAACCACTTGAAACTGCAACAGGTTTCCGTGGAATTCCCACAGAATTTCAGCATCACTGACACTCATGATGGAGAGAAACTGCGTCGAAAATTATTCAAACAATAGCGAAAGTAATTAATTGTTCTCAGTTTATTGAATATTGGATTAATTCATTTTATTCTGATCGAGGTGCCGAGTTATTCGAGAGGTTGATCGAGTAAATGTAATGCGCGTAGTAAATGCAGGAGTAGTAAACACACGAGTAGTAAATGCGGGAGTAGTGTTGTTACGATACTACATTTTGTTTACAACTTTTTGTTTGAAAATGTTTTATGCTTTTAGGGCTGATTTTTCCATCGCCAGATACCTTTTATTTGAGGGATAAAATTGACGTTTGACAGTTTTTGTATGAAATAACTGTCAGAATTTCAAAATTATTCCTCGAATAAAGTTATCAGATGATTGAAAAATCAGCCCTCGTAAATTATTGTAGTCGATGTTTTTGAGTTGCAATCCTGTAGTATTTTACTGCACTGTTTTTCGCTGGACTACAAGCAATTAAAGCTTATGAGGCTTTTGAGGATTTCTATATTTATGTCTGTAATTTTTATGATGTACAGACGCCAGCACATCAAGCTACTACAATCTGTCAAATATCTTTGATAGATTTTCAACTTTATCGCTAAAGCATTAAGGTTCAAGGTTGATTGGGAAAGTTTGACAGTTTCGGGTAGGTTGACCTGGAGCAGGTGTCTGTACCTACATAATAAAGAGTATTCTATTCTCGGTTTTTACTTTCTCATATCTGCTGTATCAGTTGTAATACGCTATTGTATGCTATTTTTAGCCCAAATTCTACGTAATATAATGCAGTTAAGCTTTATGAAACTTCCCTTTTCTTTATTTGCAATTAACATTTAAACATACTGTTCTTAGTGGCTGTGTACTTATTAACCTTCAAATAAACGACGAACGCTTTAGACATGACACAACACTGAGTAAGTGGAGAACCTACCTACACAGTGATTAGGGTACGACATAACTTAAAGGTTCCATCGATGCGCCTGATTGAAGTTCCAAAACTAATGACAGCACTCGCTTATTTTTCTCCATACACGGGGTTTTTAAATGATCCTCATTCTATATTTCCAGCTTGAGTTCTTTTAAACTGTCGCACTATGAGAATTAGTCATTTATAGAATTAGCCATTTTGAGAATTAGTCCATTAAAGACTCAGTTGCCATTTTGAGAAATGGGCTTTTTGCACCTAAATCCTTTAAAATTTGTCGTTTTCGACAAACTGATATAACTTTTAAATTGTGTCGTAAAATCAGGTCAATGAATTTGTTTATCAAATTCACTACCAACTAAAATAATCCGCATATTTAATTTAAAAAGTTTAATTATTTAATAATCAAAATTTGTACACCCCTCAAACTAGGCATTTTTTTTTTTGCTTTTATTTTGGTTATTTAATTATGCGAATTATTTTAGTTGGTTCGTTATTTGGTTGGTTTTGTTGGTGGTGATCAACGAAATTGTTGTAACTCAGCAAATTGCCGTAATGTGTGAAATTGATAAACAGTTGATCTCCCTGACCGTATAGCTAGAAACTATGCCTATAAGCTTTTGAGTCTATATTAAGTTCTACCCAGAATTTTTTAAATATTTTGACTGTATTAATTCCTGCCTGATTTTTTTAAACTGCCGCAATATCTGATAATTGATCGGGTTTGACAAATGTAGCCGATGAAATCTGAAAGTTTTTTCGTACTGAATGTATGGAAAGCGCATGTGGCTCGTATCAACAGCCGCACGGGTGATGGTCAAATAGGCAGTCGCTCCATGGTACCTACTGGTATTCAGATGCCTCCGGATTGACTGGAAGCCGACCACAACATTGTTGGGAAAAGACTGGGCAGATTAATAGATGTATGAAAAGCATATCAGTAACAGGCTTTATTAATTCACTGAGCGTTGTTGTCTACAACTATCTACGAATATACTGTGTGATTTCGCGTGCCCAGCAAACATTTCGCATTGGTATTCACGATTTATAGATACCGATGATATTATGTAATGCTTCGGTAAGTAACATGGCTTATTTTGTAATATTATGTTTTGTTTCCTTTATTAATGTGGCATGTGTCTAGGTTTTTATGGAAGCCGTTTGTAGTATATCTAATCTATGTCTAAGAATCAGCATTGTCATACAACGCGGCAATGCTGCCAGCCTTTTGGGCACGTTTTCCTGTTGACTCCGATGCGGATGGATATTTTAATGCCCTATGATTCCTTTCCCTCCCTTTTTAACCGACTTCTAAAAAAGGAGGAGGTTCTCAATTCGGATGTTTGTATTTTTTTTTTTTTTTTTAACCGACTTCTAAAAAAGGAGGAGGTTCTCAATTCGGATGTTTGTATTTTTTTTTATGTTTGTTCGCGCATAACTCTTTCGCTTGCCAACCGATTTGAAAAATTCTTTTTTTGTTGGAAAGGGTATACTTCCCAAATGGTCCCATAGAAATTTCATCAAAAACGGTTCAGTAGTTTGGTTTTTAAACCAAAATTACTGGCAAAAATTACAACTTAAAAGTGAAAAATAAAAACTTTTTTGCAAAAAAATCAACCGACTTCCAAAAACGACACTACAAAGTGAAAAATAACTTTAATTTCGGAAGTCGGTGGCAAACAACGAAAGTGTGAACCCAACGACACCGACTTCCGAAATTAAAGTTATTTTTCACTTTGTAGTGTCGTTTTTGGAAGTCGGTTGATTTTTTTATAATATATATACTTAAACATTATTATTATTTTAAGACTGTTAGCTTATATATTATCCTCCTAATATCCTAACTATTCCGGATATAAATGGTTGTCAAGATGTCTGATACTAAATCATGCATCAATGGCTCAAAGGATTTGGCACGCAGACATAATAGTATAGCCAATCTCTTGGATGAAGGATGAAGGTGGGTAGGTTCCCTAGGACGAGAGGGAAGGAGCAACAGCTAGTAGTTAGTATTTTGAGGTACACACGACGACATATCAAGCTGTCCATTTCCTTTTTTTAGCTGACCTCGCATTTTAAAGGCTTTTTGTACAATGAGAAGTCAGCTTATACTGGAAATGCATAGCTTGATACAAAATGAATGATGAATAAATAGAGGATGAAGCTGCCATGTTTCACTTTGCTCAAATTGTTTACAGCATCATGTCATAGTTTGTAAATACTTATAGGTATTCAGTTTAAAAACGGGGTTTTAAGCCAATATTTTACTGATTGTTTAACTCTACCTTTTGTAGCACACTTCAGTTTTATTTCAACAAAATACTAATTGAACGAATCAAAAGCCTTTTGTTTGGTCATTTTTAAATTGATAGCAGTCATTCATCGTTATATAGGCAATTTATATTTAGCCTTTCCAATATATTTAAGTTCTGTGGCTACCTCAAAAATACAGTTTCATTTTAAAGTGCTGATATTAATCTAAAAAATTGATTGGTAAATATATTACTAACGTTAGTATTTAATTTACTATATGCATGCTAGCGTGTATCTACGTTTCATTTGGTTTCCATATTTTCTATTACAACCAGTGATATAGAGCTTTTTTCGACGTTTGACTATTAGTGATCTGTGTAAAATATACTAGTGAGGTGTTCTTATTAATAATTACAAAAAAAAGTGTTGTGTTTTGAAGAGCTGCTCACCAACGAACCGTCGCGTCGTTTGTAAGTTCAAGTTGGTGTTGACATAACTGTACGTTACCTTTTGTACTTAGAATTGTCATTCAAACAAGATTTTTTTCTTTCTTTATCAATCGACAGATAATTTTTATTTTTGGAATAAAATTAACGAATGACAGTTTTTGTATGGAAGAACTGTCAAAAATTCAAAATTTTCCTGCGATAAAATTATCTGGCGTTGGAAAAATCAGTCCTTTGACCAATATTTATTTCTGATGATTCATGAGTTTTAACCAGTTGCAGTCATTTAATAGTTATTCTACCTCTGAATTTGCATCGGTGTCAAACTTACAGTGATGTTTATTCTCGTTACAATAAAGTTGCTATTGGAATGCTGCCACTGAGAAGGCTATCAAAATCACAGTGAGCTTTATTCTTATAACAAGAAGGTTGCCGTTGGGTTGCTACTGTCAGAGGTAAAATAAATATGAATGGTCTGTACATTTGACATTATAGAAACGTACTCACTCACGAATTTGTTTTGCAAGCAGTTGTTGTGCAACGAACATTCATTCGCGATCGAAAGTTCGTTTCGCGATTGATTTTTCGATGCGTAATAAAAGCTCGCACAACGAATGTTTTGCAAAGCAAATGGTCGAACCGAATCCTTGCAGTGAGTACCTGCACCGGTATCCATTACATAAACATTTTGCTTGTTTTGTAATATAATATGAAACATCCACGTATCTCCTCGCTTAGTTTCCGGCCACAAATGTGGCCAACCCGTTCCTTCCCACGGGTATCGGTTAAGGCGACTAAGGGATTATTCCTGGGAAATGGACAACCAGTATATAGCCGAATATATACCTGTGAATAATATCTAGCCAGCCTGCCAAGAATTTAATACTAAACGACCGAAGGTTGAAGTGTAAGTGAAGATGTCGCCGAGATTTTTAAGATTGTTTTAAAATAATGGCTCACATAGATTATAGTTTATTCCTTTGAACAAGATTTGAGCTCAAATGAGAGTAATACATTCTTAAAACAAATACTTAGGCTCTTTGTACGGACGCCAGCAGGTCAACCTACCCGAAACTGTCAGATTTTCCCAAACAACATTGAACCTAATGCTTTGGCAATAAAGTGGAAAATCTATTGAAGAAATTTGACAGATTGTAGTAGCTTGATGTGCTGGCGTCTGTACACTCACGTTTTTCTTGCCGTGAAAAAATACGGCGTACATATTTGCAGTGTGTAGGCACGGTCGTCAGTGTTGTATGGATCACTGAGGAAGCTTGTACACGGACACGCTTTTTGTACGGCGCGGTTTAATGAAACCGTACCTTGTACTAAGGGCCTAAGTGTTAAAATGTCTTAAAGAATGTGCGACCGGAAAAACAAATGACAGGCACATTAACTTCTGCAGTTCGTCGAGGTTATTGCCAAAAAAACTTAAATATAATGTTCTTTTTATAAAACCTACTAGTGATACTACCCTCTATCGACTTTTACCATCTACATGCAGCCGTGCAGCTTATAATTGGCAGGTCAGTGCTGTTCAGGCATTTTAAAAGATTGTTGCACATGTTCTGAAAATTGGCTTCTCTGAAATAACTATTTTACGAAACTGGTTCTCGAAGTTAAAAGCTTACGAGGAAGTTTACAAGCTAGTGGAGCTTGATACCTACTTGGAAACAAATTGATAGTAGAAAAGCTGTAAAAAAGGCTTTTCACCACTTACTTAAAATGAAAGGGTTTATACATATTAGAAGTTGCTATTTGTTAAGTTAAACCCAAATCGTTTTAAACGTCTTGCTGATGTAGTTTCACGTTATTGGCGCGACAATACCCTGCTGTGTCATCAGTTCGCTAAGACAGCACTAATGCGCAAAAGTGTTTACTGCATGGCTCCGGTCCTACCTATGATAAAAACTTTATACAAAAAAAAAAACAACCGACATCCCAAAAAAGCACTGTAAGGTGAAAAATAACTTTAAGTTTTGCCAGCGACTTCCGAAATTAAAGTTATTTTTCACCATGTAGGGTTTTTTGGGAAGTCGGTTGTTTTTTTTTCGTAAAAAAGTTTTTATCTTTCACTTTTTAGTTGTGAAAATTTAAGATTTATATGGTTTTCTCATGGATGCCATTGTCAGAACTGGACCAAATAAAATGGAACCACACGGGAAGCGCCAGCTTTCAAATAAAAAAAAGAATCATCGTAATCGGTTCACCAAGTCGAAAGTTCTGAGGTAGGTAACAAACATTAAAAAAATACAGTCGAATTGAGAACCTCCTTCTTTTTTGAAGTCGGTTAAAAATTGCTAAAAGTTGGAAAAAATTGCCGCTATCATTATTTAAAAAGAGGCTGTGAAGCTTTTTGACATTCAAAGCATAGTATAGTGTAACAGAATTTTTGATTGATAAAAAAAACACAGTTTACAATAATGGTTAAATAAATAATAAATGGTTGTTTCTGGTTCTGTTTGTTAAAGTTTGGTATTTAGTTATAGTTTAGTGGATTCGTTTTTATTTTTGTAAGTTTTACATATCTACTGGTAAAATATGGCTGAACCTATTTCCCTTTATGACCACGTAGTGTACCCATATTTGCAAATTAAAATATCTTTATTTAATTTAAGCTTCGTGCACAGAAGTGGTACGCAGGTGGACTTTTTGACTACCTACTAAAATAATCATTCTTTCAGGTTAATAATTTATAGGGAAAAAATCTAGATGACTAACCAAAAACACAAGCAAAGTTCATACCATTGTCAGAAAATAAAAAAAACAAAAGAACTTTTTGTTATAAAAACGTCTTTGAAAATATTATATACTTTGTTTAAAAAGTATGTTCCATAAACATTTTGTTACTAACTGCTTTCACTAGTGAACTTAACATTTCTTTGATGTTTATTCTACGTATTAACCATAAAACAACATAAAAGAAATAATACAAACTCAAGCTTTCATGATGTACTATCGATTCTAAAATAATTCCATGCACACACAGGGTTTACCGTAAAGGACGTAAAGAATGGCTGCACGTTGTATACGCTTGTGTGTACAAGTCCTATGATAGTGTACTGGAGGCTGCCTACACAGCTGTCTCACATAAGCTCATATTGACATATTAAACTGGTGTATGCTTCGTTCAAGTTATGGGCGGTAGCGTGTAGCCATATTACTTTGAGGTGTTGGACCTACACAACACATAATATCACACCTGTATCCCTTGAAGGGGTAGGTATATTACGCCCTCATTTCGCCAGTTATGTTTAAGTCCTTTGTTATTTTTAGGGGCGAGCATATTGAACCATCGTATTTAAATTCCACGATGATGTTTATTTACCTATTTTTAATAAAAAATGAAAATAGATATTTTGAGGCTCGATAATATATTTTACCGCGATATCCCGAGAATAATAATAATAATATCATTAAACATCCCTTTTACCATAGATTGCGAATAAAACCGCATTCAATAGTATTAATATTGTAAAGCAACAGACACATTACTGTCTCGTGTTGTGGCGCTGTGTGAAATGTCCATATTATTATTATTACTCGCGATACACCTATAGAGGTATGAGGAACAGGGTGTAAAGTTCACTCATACTCCATAGAAAAAGGAGGATCCTCCGACCAGACAGGTGTTGTGTCTGGCAGGCAACTGCCCATTGATTGATGTCGGGAAGTTTTGTATGTATGCTAGTTAATAATAATAATTTATTTAATGAAATAACAATGTTAACTATAAACAGTAGTAATCTGTTGGTACACTTGACTTATGCTAGTTAATAAATCAGGTAGATGTTGCAACCAGCACCCTTACTAAGTTATAAAATAACTTGTATTAAGGGCAGTGGTGAAGTTACGCGGTAAACTCTGCTTGCGAGATGCAGGATTTGCGTGACGTCAGTATGACACGTTGCTCGCATGTGTCGTTGTAGATACCGCTACACACCAATCAAACGAATGTGTTCAGGACTACGAAAAAATCACGAGTTTTGATTGGCTAACACTACGTCAGAAGGCGTTAACGACACAACACAATAATATGAATCCGGCTTAACACTCGATAATTTATTATGTTTCCACTCAAAAAACATAAGATTTAAACGTGATTTTCGAACCCAGAACCCGGGTTTATTCATTCTGTTGTAATCACATAAGATTTTCAGTTTTCGCATGAATTATAAAGCGAGGTATATCGGAAAAAGCTGGATCGTTTATATATTCATGAACAACAGATGCTGTTGTGCGTGAATCGCTTTGCATCTTATTGTTGGCTGTTCTTATGTTCTCTACAATGGAAGCTTTCGTGGTTATTTTGATTACAGATTTCCTGTTTATTTAAGAGAGAAATGTTGGTGGTTTTTGTAAAATAGTAAGTTGAAAATCTATCATCAAGATCTTCATTTAAGGTTAAGTATACAAATTAAAGTATTTACATAAAATAACATCACGCTTGTTTTCGGTAGGGTTAGACAGAGTCGTACCTATAGTTCCACAGTTTCAGTAACAACTTGCACGTTTCACCAGTTTATTTTGTTGCCAAAGTATTTTGAACTGAAAATAAGTGTTGAGAAAATGGGTTAAATTGACTAAAGTGTATGCAAAGAAAGAAATAAATAAAAATGTATAACAGACACGTGCATCTAAATAATTATAAAGATACCTAATTAAACAAAAAATAGTAAAGAGCAAAGATAATGGATTAATAACTCTTAAAAATGACAATGTAAACATAAACTCATGTTATGCCATTAATCGATAGACTTTACATAAATATATACTCAATGTGCCAATGTCACGTATGAAACAGTACATACTGATGCCATGCGTATGTATAATGATAAAGACCAGAGATTAAAAACCTTCTGCCGCTTCAAAACGATCGTTCGAATTTTAACGTTCTAAAATACTTACAAATCAAAGTAAGTACCAACTCTGCGAGTGTTGCCAAAAACGTTTTTTTGTTAACATTAGAGGGGACGTTATTATGCCAATTTGCTACTTCTTGCCGTGGCAACTTCGAATTCGTTGCGAGAGGAACTTTAATAATTAAGTTATTCAAAATGACCTTAAGAAGTCGCAAGGCTAATCTGATTTTCAAATTCAATCTCTGTATAGACGGGAATCTTAAAGTTGCCAGCTTTTTCCATAATTTTATAAAGTTTTTTAGCGTGTCATATTTTAAAAAGAGCTGGGAATATGCGCCTAAATATACTCCTTGTATTTGTTACGGTAGCCTTTGTTGTCCTTTTTAGAGTCCGTATCTAAAAGGTGCCAACGGGACCCTACTACTAAGGTTTCGTTCGTCCGACTGTTCGTCTGTCACAGGGCTGTAAATTTTGAACCGTAATATGTAGACACTTGAAATTTTCACAGAGTGTGTACCACTAAGGCGGTTATAAAAATAAAATATACTTAGTTAAAAATGAAAGGGGCAATACCAATGCAAGAAACGTGTTTAGAAAAATGATAAGCAGTGTTATACAATGATACGGAACCCTTCGTGTGCGAGCCTGACTCATACTTTTATTTATTATATACCAAGCTGTGTAATAAAGTCTTCTAACTTTTAATTACATATTTTTTCCTCTATAAAACAATTGATTCTAAATAATAATTCCTGTGCCTTGCAATCCCATTTAAGAAGGTAGTGTAAAATTGTTTGAATCCATTTTGAATTCTAAGACAGTAGTAAGATTTCCCCAGAGAGCGACACATACTTCATTTTCAATAACTATAAGTCGAACGTGACTTCGTTGACAGATATTGAGGGTACAAAATGATATATGCGAGAATACATTCAAATATCATAAGGGATCTTTTCTGGATATAAGTTTAAATTTATCCCTGACAAGATAAGTAGAGTACAGACGCCAGCAGGTCAAGCTACCCGAAACTGTCAAACTTTCTCAATCAACCTTGAACCTTAATACTATAGAGATAAAGTTGAAAATCTATTAAAGAAATTTGACAGATTATTACTGTAATCTGTCAAATTTCACACACACATCACATTAAGCTACTGCTTGATGTGCTGGCGTCTGTACATTCACGAGCATAAAACATTACACTTCGGGCTGATCGTTCCAACGCCAGATAATTTTATTCGAGGAATTATTTTGAAATGGCAGTTGTTTCATACAAAAACAGTGAAACGTCAATTTTATTCCTCGAATAAAATTTATATGGCGTTGGAAAAAACCGGCTCTAAAAGTTATTTTTCGATGGAAAAAACTGCCCTAACACAATATTCAAACGTAAATTTCCCGGATTGTTTGTATGGAATTTTCGAACCAACTTAATTCTGCTGCTGAGAAACTATACCTATCGATCTTAACAACAATAAAACTGTGTTTTTTCTTGTTTTCCAACAACAAAAATAAAACATTTAAGTAAGTAAAATAAAAGTCAGGTTTTTCAGTTACATTCGAAAGTTCAACTTATCGTCATCATCATCATCTGCCTTTTTCTCAACTGTGTTGGGGTTGGCTTCCAGTTTAACCAGATGCAGCTGTTTACGAGTATTTTAAATGGAGTGACTGCCTATCTGACCTCCACAACCCAGTTGCTGGGTAATACGATACCCCTTGGTAAGACTGGTTGTCAGAATTTCAGGCTTCTGACGACCCGTAACGACTGTCCAAGATCTACGAATGATAGCCGGGACCAACGGCTTAACGTGCTTTCCGAGGCGCGGAGGACCTTGGTATGTAAAGATGGTCGTCCATCCATGGACCAACCGCGGCAAGCATAGCTTAACCTGATCGATCGACCCGTGCGCCTGTTATCACTTAGCTGCAAGCTCAAAATACAGTGCGCGAAAAAATGTCGTTGTGGAAAAAACCACGCCAGTGCAAACATGGGTAAGCCCTTTGGTAAGACTGCAAAATTCAACTCATGGTACGTTCATTAATCAATTTTACGTTTTTTCTGTCAGCGATTTATCAGCCAGTTACCAGTTTTACTTTTTTTTTAAAGAATGTAGGCGAATTCAGACAGCTGTTTCTTCATGTTTGATAAATGTAGATTCTGTTTTTTAGTTGTACCTATGACTCGAGTGGGAGCTATTAGTGCTATTACATTATGTAACAGAGTCGCCCAATTTTTTTTTTTTTACTTCTTAGAATATTAACAAAAAGAATTTAGAATTGCGTGTTTTGAAACCAGGACGGCTTATTCACTGATTTATAATAATATATATTCGTCCGTATATAAGGTCTATAGATACGCCTATATGGGCTAAAGAAGCCATAGAAAATATTTTTTACTATCTAAGGGCTAATTTTTCAATCATCTAATAACTTTATTCGAGGAATAATTTTAATTTTGAAATGAAACAAAAACTGTCAAATGTCAATATTATTCCTCCAATAAAAGTTATCTGGCGATCGAAAAATCAGCCCTAAGTGATTTTTCCAACCCCAGATAATTTTATCGGAGGAATAATTTTGAATTTTTGACAATTCTTCCATACAAAGTCTGTCAGATGTCAATTTTATTCTACGAATAAAAATTATCTGTCAATTGAAAAATCAGCCTTAAAAGAAAAAAAAAAAAAAAAATACATCACGACAAATACTGGTACCTAATTTTTTTAATATCCATTACACTAGTTTCTACGTAGTATTTATTGTAAGTGAAGCGGGCGGCGGCGGCGGCACAGTTGCGCAGTGGAAGCGTACTGGGCCCATAACCTGATGGATTATTGGTAGGAAAATAAGAATATATTATAAGATATGATCAGATTTAATTCTCTCAGAGCAGACACAGGCAGACATTAGTTTTTTAAGGAATGACAAGCAAGTATGAGATGTGTGTTCTATGACACATACACATAGAGACGTTGTCGTTTACTTTACAACTTTCAACATGGCGGCGAAGTAGGAACGCGCCATTTTATTATTATAATAATTACGTAAAAAAAAAAATATATATTAAATATAGGAAATTTTAACATCTATAAATGTTTCTCTTAAATTATTTCGTGTATGAATAGATTAATCTTATAAACATTTAAAAATAAGGCCACATTTTGTTACTGATGATGGTAATTAGTTTAAGAGGCGGACGCAGGCTATTCCTCATTCACTTATTAAAGCAATTTGTAAAGTGTTTTCATTTTGCGACACCTACAGATAAGAAAGGGCTAAGAGGTCATAGTCGAATACCAAAAATAACTTAGAAACTACTTACTCAGATAAAAAAAACTAGTTGCACTCCGGGAGTCCCGGCAGAAGTGAAAACTTGAATATTAACGTTGTGCATTTTTGATATTTTGGAATGTGGTCTACTCTCCCTCCGTCTTACGAATTTTCGATCAGGTCACGTGTCCTGACGCAAGCTCCGTCTTACGAATTTTCGATCAGGTCACGTGTCCTGATCGAAAATTCGTATAATAAACATTTTTTACCCATCACAACAAAAGTGCACAACGCTGCTAAAGAAGTTTTCACTTCAAAAATATAATAGAAAAAATATTCACTATATTTATTTTTTATTTTATTCTTTAAATTGATGCTAGATATTTATTTCTAGCATCGATATTAAGGAATATATATTTTTTTATATTACCCGATATTACCGCGGGGCGCAGCTAGTAAGGCCTTACTAGCTGCGGCCCGCGGTAATATCGGGATAAAAGTGTCCTATATGTTAATCATGGTTATAAACCATCTGTGTGCCAAATTTCATCTAAATCCATTCAGTAGTTTTTGCGTGAAAGAGTAACAAACATTCATCCATCCATCCATACAAACTTTCACGTTTATAATATTATTAGTAGGAATAGGAAAGTAGGATGGATTATCATGTAAAAATAACGAACTTCCATACAAACTGTCATTCCCTATCAAAAATCATTTCTATGTAAGGAACTTTTGTGTAAAATTTGATGTTCTCAAAACGGCGAAGGCAAACATCGTGAGGAAACAGGCACGTCCTAGAACCAAAAATTCGAAGACATGACATTTACCAACCCGCACTGGGCCCGCGTGGTGGATTACGGCCCACTCCCTCTTGCAGAAAGGAGGCCTGTGTTCCAGCAGTGGGAACATTATAGGTTGATTATGTAAGTATGCGGTTTAGGCTGTGCGTTGCCTGTCAGTGACTAACTGAATTTTAGATTTTAATATTATTAAACAGTATCTATTTATTATACTACTAATCTTAAAAATCAATTAATTTAGTCCTTTCATAAGTTTTCCTATCAAGTTCTTGTACTTATTAATTATCACAAACCGCCCATGCTTTGTACCACATTCAAAGACAGGTGAACCAACTCGGGGGAACTATGTCAAGATGAACCATTTTTTAATCGTGTCGTCACAAGTGTGAAGCGAGGCACTTGGACGGATTCTGACCCTAAATACTGAATTAAGACTTTGTTTTAAGACGATAATTGGACACTTGGTTACTTGTAGAATAGTACCTACAGTAAACAGCACGTTCGGAAGGCCAATTCTCGTAACAAAAACGTTCAAAATCTAGTCGCAATCTCATCTCAGCGACACTCAATGTCAAAAACTTGTCTAAAATGTTGGGAAATTAGAGGTATTTTTGACAGATTGAGACTGAGATCAGACTGTGAACGTTCTAAAGATTACGGGAATTGCCCCTCAGGTTAAAACTTGGCCATTGACAATGGTTTTATGTCGTAGCAACGACGGTGGTTTTAACTGACAGTCTGGTCAGCGGCAGTAATCCAAAAGCAACCTTATTAAGCTGAGAATAAAGATCCCTGAGACGTTGACAGTGATGCAAAATCAGAGGTAAGATAACCGTAAAAGGTATACGTTATACGTACATCGTCCGGAGACTGTACACGTTTATATCTGTGAGAAAGAGACGACGCTCTACTATGCTGAACTTTTTCTAAAACTCGGCCTACATTGATAATAAACACGCTATTTATAATAAAATACAAGTAAGCCTGTGTTTTATTTGAAGTAGCGTGTTTAATGAGTCTAAAAAACTAGGAGAAAGTTGAAAGGCACCGATTTACATAAAAGTTCTTTTTTAACCGACTTCTAAAAAAGGAGGAGGTTCTCAATTCGGATGTTTCTATTTTTTTTTTATGTTTGTATGTTTGTTCTCGCATAACTCCGTCGCTTGCCAACCGATTTGAAAAATTTTTGTTGGAAAGGGTATACTTCCGAAATGGTCCCATAGAAATTTCATCAAAAACGGTTCAGTAGCTTGGTTTTTAAACCAAAATTACTGGTAAAAATTACAACTTAAAGTGAAAAATAACAACTTTTTTGCAAAAAAAAACAACCGACTTCCAAAAACGATACTACAAAGTGAAAAATAACTTTAATTTCGGAAGTCGGTGGCAAACAACGAAGAATCGAACCCAACGACACCGACTTCCGATATAAAGTTATTTTTCACTTTGTAGTATCGTTTTTGGAAGTCGGTTGTTTTTTTTTGCAGAAAAGTTTTTATATAAAAATAAAATTTAAAAGACAGCAGTCCATCATTTTAAACAATTACTAAACCTCTTGAACAGGACAAAACCCAAGTAATATTACGTAAAAGGAAATCTAGCCAATCCAATCCATTTTTTCCCTTTAGTGGGAAGAAACGGCTGCACTAATTGAGTGCACGACCTTTCAGTGAAACGTGACAATAGGCCGGAAAATCGCGAAGACTCGTATTTATACGTATTTTCCTTCACCATACAAAAATGTCTACTTTTACAAATACTTATGTCGCATTTCTAACGTAATCATGGCAGTCTGTCTCTTGAATATCGGAGGTATTGGTAACGGGCCGTCAGATCCCCGAAAATATTAGGTAATATTATTGGTTTTATCTTTTACCTTTCGAGAATGGTTTCTAATATACGGAATTCGGTTGCTGAGGGAGGCTAGAAAAAATGTTGCTAGGTGCAGAATAAAACTGTGTTATCACTAAGCAATCAAGATGTGACGTCAAATATGATAAAAACGTTGCAAGTGTGGAAGATTCTTAGTTTTAGATTGTTTGTTTATCATTTTGAAAAATATTTTGGGTAGTATTTATTGCTAAGCGCTTAAGACATAGAATAATAAATCTATCCATCATAGAAAGTAAGTAAGTTGTAGTCTCATTTTCTACGAAATGTATGGGAAAAGTTTTTTTTTGCTATTTCTGTCTTTTCTACTACTCAAACCACAGTTGACTTATAAGGTTTATTGAACCTTATGAGAAGCAGGTTCGATTTGCATCAAAAAAAGCTTTTTTATAGAAATTGCCAATTTTTCTTTAGGTACAAAATCTGCGAATTCAGATGAAAATTTCTGTGAATTGAAGCTACAACGGGTATGGCATTTTTGTATTGAAACGTCCGCCCCGAATGTCATCAAAATAGCGCTAGAAACCTACAAATTCGAGGTTTTTTTTTTACCCTTACCACACTAGTCCTCCTGTATAGTGGGTGCGTTTACAAACATTTACACTCACATAAAAAAACAGCCAGACCCGGAAAAAGTACATGTAGGCAATACAAATATTTGTTACGTGCGGGAATCGAACCCGCGACACGCAGGGCAGCAGTCGATCGCTCAGCCACTGCGCCAACCGTGTCGTCAATTTCCGGGTACAGCACGATTGTGTGAGCCGTCTATTGCCTGATTGGAGTAGAACACAGGTGTACAAATGTTATGTTGGGTGTAATAGCGTAATAGGTAGTTTAGGTGAAATGGTCCGCATTGAATTATATTGCAAGTACAGGCGAGAGAGAGAATCAATAACAATGTACATTATTCCTGAATGATGTAGGTGCTTTGTAATTAATTCTGTATAACACACACATAACATAACGCCTTGTTTCCCCGAAAGGTTGGTCAGAGGTGTACAGTCACGAGCAAAAGTATGTGTACACTCGGCTTTATTCAAAAGCGATTTACTCCTTTATTTTGGAATGAAATTTTATGTTGTTACGATCGTAGCATTTTTGAACCCATAGGTTTATGTAATGTGTCGTATTTCAACGTAGCATTCGTTATTTCACGAAAAAAATCGAAACTGAAAGTTGTCAAGTGTTGACATATTGGTGCTCGTGACTCTACTCCTATAGTACACATTTAGCCAGTAATGTTTAAATTCCATGTAATAAGAGACGAGCCTATTGTCATCAACCTGGACTCCTGATCCTGAGAAATTCCTTATGAAAAACCCCAATAACTTTTTGCTTGACCTGGGAATCGAACACAGGACATTATGCTCAGCAGTAGTGCTTGCGAACACTAGAACAACGAGGCAGTATCTTTAAAAAAAAATTGAACATTTTCAAAGAGTAACGGTGGAATTTCTTGTTCATTCTTCTCCATACGAAACAACCTTTTGGAAGGGGCGACTCGAATCAATTCTATGTTATTGTAAATGTTGACGTTCCAAAGTTCCTTTTATCTGCCTATTTGAAATAAATGCTTTGACTTTAAACATTCTTGAAGAATAATCGAAAACGAGTCCCTATGTCTGAAATTCAGTATCGAAACAACGTATATATAGGTCATACAAACACTTACTTTTTTATGTATTCACTTCGACAGTAATTACGGGCACTTATGAGTCGGTTTTAAAGCTTCCAAAGCGTGAAAATCCGCTTGTAAACTTATACAACAAATTGTTTGCAATAAAATTAAATGAGCATTTATGTGAACTGTGACCTTTACCGGAGAGTCGTGAGTTTAATGTCATAAGTGCTACCTACGCTGTAGAATTTTCTGAGGTTAAGCATGAGGTAAAATAAAGTACCTACAGAGTACAGCCGTTAAAGACGTGGGTATAAGCAGATTGTCAATGATTACTCAGACACCTACGCTTCTGTCTGGAAAAACTTCGTGAAGAAAAAGATAAAACGATGTTTTTTTATGTGTATTTTTAAATCGATTTTAATCTCCGGAAGAGAATATGATTAGAACGAGAGTCTATGTAGGTGTTACCGAAGTTTATTTTTAGTACTACTTATAGACCAGCACCACAATCTGAATCACATTTCTAATCCATTGTTTCATATGTTCGAAAAATTTGTCTGCTCATCAACGCAAATATCGCAATGAGTGTTGTTGAACTGTTAAAATTAAAGCCATTGCTATCGAGTGTTTTAAATAATTATCGCACAGTCTTTCAAAACTTACTTACCGGTTTGGGTTAAGAAAAATCTATTTTTACGGCTGTACAATCACGAACAAAAGTATGTATACACTCGGCTTTATTCAAAAGCGATTAGCTCCTTTATTTTTTAATGAAATTTTATGTTGTTACGAACATAGCATTTTCGAACCTATAGGTTTATGTAATGTGTCGTATTTCACCGTTGCATTCGTTATTCCGCGAAAAAATCGCAATTGAAAGCTGCCATGTGTTTACATATTGGTGCTCGTGACTGTACATATTCCTTTACGATTTCCTATGAGGTACTAGATCTAGGAACCCACTGATATCGAATTATTTTCTAAACCTAAATTAAATCTTCTTTAGGATAAATGGCAAGTAAATGAAAAGATTTTACCTGCAGATTATCAGGAAGTGAAAAAAAACCGGTCAAGTGCGAGTCGGACTCGCGCACGAAGGGTACCATTATCTACAAAAATCAATCATGAGTTGATTGAATGAAAGGTAAATTGCGGTTTACGATATATGATGTATTAAAAAAAAACTACTTACTAGAGTTCGTTCAAACCAATTTTCGGTGGAAGTTTACATAGTAATATAATATAATAGTACATCATATATTTTTTTTAGTTTTATCATCTCTTATTTTAGAAGTTACAGGGCAGACACACAGGTTTATTTATTTATTTTACCATTTATGTACACACATATATATAAACAGACATTGAAAAACAGAACAGAACGAGAGACTTTGGAAGTGTCTCTCGCGCAAACTATTCAGTTTAGAAAAAATTGATATTAGAAACCTCAATATCATTTTAGAAGACCTATCCATAGATAACCCACACGTACGGGTTTGATGAAAAAAAAATTTGAGTTTCAGTTCTAAGTATGGGAACCTCCAAAATTTTTTTTTCTATTTTTGTGTGAAAATCTTAATGCGGTTCACAGAATACATCTACTTACCAAGTTTCAACAGTATAGCTCTTATAGTTTCGGGAAAAAGTGGCTGTGACATACGGACGGACAGACAGACAGACAGACATGACGAATCTATAAGGGTTCCGTTTTTTGCCATTTAGCTACGGAACCCTAAAATCCACGATGTCATTTATATTCCTTAAAAGTAAAGACCGTTTCATTTTATATTTTTGATAGCATCGTTCCCAAAAATGTTGGTATTAGTTTGTTCTCAAAAACCGATTTGCCTGCAAAAATGGGAACTGTTACAGCTGCCGTTCTATGCTCATATGAAATTGAGAGGCATTTGTGCCGAATCGAAAGCCAAGCCAGTGGAGATAGACCTAATAATTTACATACTGAGCTTCCATCTCTAGAAATGGAATTTCGCTGGGGAAATACCCAAATATAAACAGGGATGCTTGTGGTATCTAAACCTTCCTTCAATCATGAGCAAATATAATACTACCAAGCTAAATGTATTTAGCTTGGTAGCATGCTCAATTGAGGCATTGAGCTTTTGAGGGCGCGTTTAGCGCAGTGGCTGAGCAATTGACTGCTGCGCTTTGCATATACCCAGCAAAAGTATTGTCACCAACTGTGAGCGTGTCTTACGCAGTTTACTGTATCCATACATATTCTATATACTTTTCATTCACACCAACAGAAATTACGTTATTATGAGGTATTAGTGAGCGTGCAGACAGTCGGCGGCTGACTTTCCGTTTGGTGCGAATGAGTTGTTGTTTCAATCCCCAAACGAACAAACATTTATCTAATTTACAGATAGTTGTTCCGAGTCTGTCTGTTTGCATAATCAGCCTATAATGTTCCCACTGCTGGGACACAGGCCTCCTATAGGTGAGAGGGAGTGAGCTGTAATCCACCACGCGGGCCCAGTGCGGGTTGGTAGATGTCACATGTCTTCGATTTTTGGTTCTAGGACATGCCGGTTTCCTCACGATATCTTTCTTCACCCTTTTGAGTTCTCCCTATTTATTTATTTATGCAATCACTACACAAGAGAAATTCCGATAACTTTTTCCTTAAACAAACAAATTATTTGTACCTAAGTAAGAAGGTAATACAGCCCTGTTTTGTACTAAAAATAGCCTTCATACCAACAATTTTATGATGTCCACGGAGCAACTCAATAAAGGTCCATAACGACGTATTCCAGAGGGATATTACCATAATCACCAATCTTCATAGGGGAACGAAGTATGTTTGTAGAACACAAGATGATGCTCGTCCTACAGATATATTATCTGTCTGGATATTATTTTCGCTGGAAATTGTTTAACGTTGCGTAGAGAGAATCTTTTGATCTTTATGAAACGCTTCGCATTCGATGATTGTCGAGGCTTGTTAATAAATCCTCGTATTCGGCTTATTAATAGATTAGCACGAATTTACTCGACGGTAATGGGCGAATCGTCGTTTTTTATAGTCAACTCCCACGAAGTTTATTTATTTGTGAGCGAGTCGACCACTCCAGAAATACGTACTATACTGTATTATGCAAAAAAAGAAGAAAAAAGTACACGTTTTATAATAATTAATTCTTATCACTTCTGTGCGGTAGTGTCCTTTTTTTCTATACTTTATTGCATATACAATTCCAAATGTGCCATTTTCGTGCAAATCTACTAATAAGCTAGGTATTCATGGCATGGAGTTAAGTGGTTTTGAATTGGACAGCTTTGTTTACTGGGCCAGTTTCGTCAAGGAAAGCCAGTGAGGGGAAATTAAAGGCGTATTTATATTATAATTTGCATAATTATTTCTAGAACTCTTGCTACTCATTAAACATCATGATGCCCTTTCTCAGCACTCCTAGGTGAGTCTCTATTATTTTCTAATCCGACTTCCTACTAATATCATAAATGCGAAAGTTTGTTTGTTACTCTTTCACAGAAAAACGACTGAACGGATTTGGATGGAATTCGGTACACAGATAGTTTATAACCAGGATTAAGACATAGGATACTTTTTAACCCGATGTTCCCACGAGATCGAAACTTATGCGGTTAAAACCGCGGGGCGCAGCTAGTAATAGTATTAACGCGAAAGTTTGTGAGGATAGATGGATGGGCGTTTGTTACTCTTTCAATCAAAAACTACTGAACGGATTTTAATGAAACTTTACAGTAATATAGCTTATACATCAGAATAACACATAAGGTTTTTTATCTCGATATTCCTACGGGATCGACACACATGCGGGTGAAACCGCGGGGCGCTGCTTGTTTCCAAATATGTTTATTTCATAATATTATGCCATCAACTTATAAAATATTCGTGAAAGTCGGTTGTCACAGCCAACCGGACCAAACCTCTATCTCTTCTTCTTCGTTCGTTCTTCATCTTCTTCATTTCAGTGTACTCGTATTTAGTGTGTTTTGTTGTAAAACTACAACAATAGTCGAATCATCACTGCCCAGTACCCTACGTTACTGCAGGTAATAATTATGAAAACGCAAAAAAAAACGTGTTTTAGAGTTAAAGAAACGACGAAGAGTTTTGGCGCGATTTGTTTTTGTATTGCTAAGCTCGAATTTACCTTGTGATTCCAGTATAGAGCATAGTTTTTAAGGGGTGGTTAACGAAGTGGTTAAGTTCGTCCTTTGAAAAGGCAGGAACACTTAACTAGTTAAACCATAATCTAGTTTTAACTTTCAGATTGTATTGGTCAGCTTCCAGTCTAGCCGGGTGCAGCTGAATACCAGTATTTTACATGGAGCGACTGCTTATCTAAAGTCATTTTAAATTACGAAAATCATGAAAACTATCTCTCTCTTCTCTTTCTATTATAATATACGAGTGCGTGTTTCCTTCTTGACGAGGATCTCCCAACCGCACACGATGTTTTTTTTAATTATTTAGCCACTTTCACACTGTAAATTATAAACCCTATTCATTTCTATCATCACTGAAAGTGCAAATATGAAATGTACAGCAAGATACTTTGTGTAAAAAAGAGCCGTTGACTCACAGCTTCGCATTCAAAGCTTTCTTTACTTCTTTGTGTTGGTACGTTTCATTGCAAAGCCAAGTAGGTCAGTGACACATCAGTTCTGATTCTGATACACAATGTTGCTAAATAGGTTATGATACTTTTAGATAGATAGATACAATATTCTATTTTATGTACGCCATAAAAATTACAGATATATATGTAGACATTTTACAAGGGGTGACACAAAGGGCGGTATTATCGCTAAACGCGATCTTTTCAATGCAACCTCCTACTATATATAAACAATAAACACATACATGATATCTTAAACATATTATACTTATTTATGAAAATATACTAAAATAATAATAAAACAAGTGCAAAGAACAAGAAAAAAGGGTGTTTAAGGAGAGAGATAGTGTTTTAATACCAAAAGGCTGATTTTTCAATCGACTTGAATATTTTGGTAGATTTATGGGCCGATATTTCCATCGCCAGATAACTTTTATTCGAGGAATAAAATTGATGTTTGACAGTTTTTGTATGAAACAACAGGCAAAATTTCAAAATTATTCCACGAATAAGTTATCAGATGATTGAAAAATCAGAATAAGAATGTCTTTTGGTAAATAAATAGTTTTATTGACTTGAGAATTTATCAGAATTATGTGGTCATATTTAAGGGAACCAAACTTTTGAAAACTGAACTTTTGGTGCCATGAAGATGGGACATCGTAGTCGCAAAAAAACAAACAGCTGTCCCATATAAAACTTCAATACCTATTCGACCCAAATGTATGGGACAGCTAATCATTTTTTCGCGATTCCGATGTTGGTCTAAGAGAAAGGGGACTGTCTTTTGTAATTTTGACGTTCGAAAAGTGCTGACTCTCAGCCTAATTTGAATAAATGACTTTTGATTTTGATTTTTGATGATTGACTTCACACATTTCTGATACACGTTTTATATATAAACCTAGGTTCAAATTTGACATTGTTATGATATGACCTGAGACACTTCCGAGTTCCGACAGAGAATTCTAAGAAATAGATATCTGAAAACATCAACGCTTCAGTGATCGACGTTCCTTCTCTGCATAAAAAGATGCCTTACCGCTGCAGTGAAGCAATTACCGGACGATATTATAAATATAGGTTAAAGTCCTAGAGCCGTCTGCGGTTTGTCATAAACTGCATAATATTAGATTTCCTAGAACCCTGATCTTAAGATCCGATGAAGTCGATTAAAGTTCTTTGTAAGCAAATCCTTAGGTAGAGGAAAGATAAGGGGATAAATCGTGAATATTTTGAGAAAAATCGTAACTTATTATTATGGTATTACAAGCTGCGTCTCGCGGTTTCACCCGCATAAGTTTCGATCCCGTGGGAATATCGGGATAAAAAGTATCCTCTATGTTAATCCTATTTATAAACTATCTGTGTGCCAAATTTCATCCTAATCCGTTCAGCAGTTTTTTCGTGAAAGAGTATAACATCCATCCATCCACCCATACAAACTTTCACGTTTATAATATTATTAGGATATTAACGTGAATGGTTGAGATTTGAATAGTAGGTTACTAGGTTATTAACCCCCCACGTGTTCAGTTGTTCTGTGTAATCCTGAAGGACGGTTTCACGGTAAGCCGGTAGGGTCGCGATCTTACCGCGAAATCTCCCTTTCAACCACGGGTTGTCTTAGTTAAGCTTGTAAGATTTCAATAAGATTTTGTCTTTGAAATATAGACTGATATACACATATTACACACATAAACTAACGCCACCTGCTACGATCCTTACGTACTCCTTGCTTGGTTTACGTTCAGCTGCACCCCAAATGCGTGACACACTTTCAATCACATTCTGAATCATTTTGAAGGATATTGCTAATAATTTTTTTTTTCTTTGCCCTGCCCCACACTAGGAATTACTCCTGTATCGTGGGTGCATTTACAAACATTTAAACTCACATACACAAACAGCCAGACCCGGAACAAGTACCTCTACATTTTGTCGCGGAATACTAAGCTAACGCTCTAGGTTGCCGAACCGTAAATTCAGCCAGTATTACAGTTAGTTATTGCAACACTTCTAAAGTGATAGAAATTGAGTACCCGACCTCTTTTATGATCGCCAGTCCGTCTTAGGACTATTGTCCCTTTGACACCAAGCGTCTTTGATGGGAAAGTGTCCGCAGTTGAAACGAGATGGTTTTTGTTATCTTTTCTATGATTTCTTTTTGAATAGTTTGTAATGGTCAAATTAAATTTTAAACGATGGTATATAGGTAATATGAAAGTCTAATTGTCTCGGTCGGTCTGAAGCATACCTTATCCATTAATGATGCGCGAAAAAAATATAAAAACACATCCGAATTGAGAACCTTTACCTTTTTCGAAGGCGGTTAGTTATGGATCTATAAATAAGATACACAATTAATTTATTAAAAAATAATTTTGAATGTAGCGGAGTGTAATCCCAATGGGTAGATGTTTGAGCACAAAACATTTTTATAATACCTTACTGTACCTATTATCTAATTAACACTAATAAATGAATAAATGATATAATTTGATATGACAATCAAGACAATTGGCGTGTATTCATTTATCAATTCGAGAACACTGAAAGTCACTATGAATACCTACACTAATGATGGCCGATTCCCATAATTTACAGACCGTTATTGGTTAAAATTAAGGCTCTTGTATCTTTACCAATAATGAAGCAAAGACGTCATAGCTTTGCATAGTAGACCCTCCTATATGGAAGTAGCTATCACAGGTAAAATTAGCTTACGAATCTATTTATATACCCAGTTTGGCAATAATAAATAATGCTACCATTGGTAAGCAAAACGATTCCTTTTTGTTTATAGGAACCGAGCAAAACTCAACAGGGCCTCTTAAAAATATCTGTATATTACATTTGTTTATGTATACCATTTATAAATACCAGCAGTAACTGTAACAATTCAGTTGGGTAGTTTAGCAACTGTGCCCTGGAGGCAGCGACTGCCGTTGTGTGTCTGTGTAACCGTTCGAAATCACAGTTATGCTACAAACTAACTTTCCTGTGTGAACTCGTGCAGAAGTAGCACTAGACGTAAAGCTATGAGTTCAACTCATCCAGTTACTAGCGGGCGTTCGAAAGTAATTCGTAACTTATTTTAATTTTATTTATTAGGGAAAAAAAAACAGTGACATATTACATTTTGTAGGAAGAAATACCAAAAAAGATACGGTCAAATCTGTAACCAACAACATTTTCCACGGAATACACATCATCATCTGCTTAGCCTTTTCCCAACTATGTTGGGGTCAGCTTCCAGTCTAACCGGATGCAGCTGAATACCAGTATTTTACATCGAGCGACTGCTGATCTGATCTCCACAACCCAGTGACTGGGTAATACGATACCCCTTGGTAAGACTGGCTGTCAGACTTTCGGGCTTCTGACCACCGGTAACGACTGTCAAAAATCCACGAATGACAGCCGGGAAACGAATTAACGTGCTGTCCGAGCCACGGAGGGGTCTTGGTATGTAAAGATGGTCACCCATCCACGGACTAACCGCAGTAAGCGTAGCTTAACCTGATCAATCAACCCGTGCAGCTGTTATTACTTAGCCACACGCCAATCTATTATAATCTTTACAAACCATGCTATTTAAACTAAAACCTACAAACTACAGTAATTTAAGTTATGAAAACATTTCTTGTGTTAAATAGCAAAAAAAAAAACGGGTTGCACTCCGGGACTGCCGGCAGAAGTGAAAACTTGAATAATAACGTTGTGCATTTTTTATATTTTGGAATGCGGTCTGCTCTCCCTCCGTTTTACGAATTTCCAATCAGGTCACGTGTCCTGACGCGAGCTCCATCTTACGAATTTTCGATCAGGTCACGTGTCCTGACGCGAGCTCCATCTTACGAATTTTCGATCAGGTCACGTGTCCTGACGCGAGTTTAACATTTTTTACCCATCATAAAAAACTCTCCTTCCGTCTTACGAATTTTCGATCAGGTAACGTGTCCTGACGCGAGCTCCGTCTTACGAATTTTCGATCAGGTCACGTGTCCTGACGCGAGTTTAACATTTTTTATCGCAAAAAAGTGCACAACGCAGCTAAAGAAGTTTTCACAAAAAAAAAAGTAAAAGCAAACAAAGCAAAACTCAGAAGACAAATCTTAATGAAAAAAAAAGACTATTGAATAAGTATTTTGAGTACAATATTTTTTAATCTACCAGAAGAAAGAGCAAACATATCGATATGATGGATTTTTTTGTTGTAATTATAACTTACGGAAGAAAGTTGGAGTTTTCGGTTGATATAATATGAGCTTAATGAGCTTATTAATAAAGTTGTAGTTGATTGGTGTAGTCTGAATGTTGCTGTAATTATCATGCTTGTTGTAAGTTACTTGTTATTTCCTTTTGCCAAAAGTTTCTTCAAGGTAGCTTTGTAAGTTAGTCATTTCCTAACTTATTTATCTAATCAACTCTGAATTATAACACTGTTTTGACTTATCTTGTTATGTTTAAGAATGTTCATGAAGCTTTGTGATTCAAATATTTAAGGAAATCTCGAAACGGCTGGTTGACATTTCCCGTGACCCAAGGGCTGGCTTTTACCTTGGCCAGAGGCTAAGCGTTGCCATACAACGTGGTAATGCCGCCAGTGTCTTGGGTAAATGTACCCAAGAGACTGGCGACAAATCGAATGAATGATCGACGCTATGTTTCAGTTTGTGAATAGTTTTAGTTAAGTTAGGATATAATTTTAATATTTTTATTACTTGATTAGGAGTTGTTATTTACGTACATATTATTTTAATTCGGAATAAAATATTGAAAGTAGAAAAAAAATACAAAGTAAGCTATCAAAATTTTATATTAGGTACCTGATTTTCTGAACATCTTCAAAAGTTATAGGTAGTTAGGTAGGCACGTGCAACAACATAACCTTTAAATTTCATCTCTACACATTTCTGGGCTTCATTTATTATTCAACAGGGGTCTGAAACTTTCACCTTGTACGCAGGTAGGTAGATACCATTTTTGCGTTTACACCAAAGAGGATTTACTCAGCTATGTAGTTAAAGAACGTTGATTAAACAACACGCGAAATTAAAGTTGCTTGGGAAAAGGATATAGTATTTTTATCTTAAGAAGCGGCGCGAGTTTTACTTGTGGTAACCAAGTGTACAAACACGCTGTGAATGTGTGCGTGAAGACGAGTAGCTTCAGCATATTATAACACATACACGCACACATACTTCCAACTCCGCCTGTGTCTCGGGCGGTACAGAGAGCTCCTACGCTTACTACAAGACATAGTGTAGTGTGCGACTAAGTACTGCACTTGTACGGTAGTATACCCAAAGAGTTACGCAGAGGCATAATATACACCCAACACACACACCCACCTTTCACCAGTTACTTTTCATTTATTTATTTTACCATGATTTATGTACGCACATATATATAAACTGACAAGAAAAAACATAACAGAAAAAATAGGAACAGAGGTGATACTTATTTCATTTTTACTTCATCTTTTAGCGCGTGGCCAAAATCGGAACTAACGCCGCCATCTTGTTTTGCCAATACAATTTTACAAATGTTTACCAACAGCGCTCCCATGTCAACGTCATTGGAGCGCCAAAATATCCTTATGGCATGGTATCTACCTGTAAACTGCCAATACTCTATAGTATCATGTCACCGTTTATTATTAATTTGTACACACACGTAACAGACATAAAATTTAACGGCTTCCACAGCATAGTGCAGCCGAATTTATGGCGTAGTAAACCGGGAAATTAGTTATTGTTTGCACGAACCCTCCTTGCTATGTAAATGTGTTGTGTGTGCGTAGTTTGTAATGTCAGTGGCGTAGTGGTACGCCATCTTGACACGACATATGTAGTATAAGTGACAAATTATGCAATTTTTTTGGCGACTTGGGTTCTTGGTAGGCATATTTTATAGGTTATCTTAGGTATTACTAAAGTAGGTAAACATCAACTCCTTATGTTTGATTATTATACACTTCACGGTGACTTAACGTCATTTAAAAGATGGTTAAAAGATTAATTTATTTGCGTTTGGACTCCCGGGTGGTAGTGCATCTATATAAATATAATTAATTATAATGTCTCTTCAAGGCTTGATATGTTATTGCAGCTACATTTATTTTGAAATAAAAATACTGGAGAGTCAGATATAACAATAATACTGGCACTAAAAACTACAATTTATAAAACAGAACAAAAAAAAAAAATCAAGTCCCTTTTCCTGCCAGTGCACAAAACCCACCGCTAATTTCAAACAGCGAACCCAGTCATTGTTCGACCCGAACGTAGGTACTACGTTGCAACGCAATTGAACGCATACACTGCTCTTTGTAGATAATAGTCAACTGCTACCTGTCGCACTGAGCGAGCTATGAATAGCCCTGGCGAGGATACATCGAGCTCTAAGCGATCATGAGTGGCACTCGATTTAACAGAAGCTCTGGGAATGCATGGTATGTGAATAGAAGCTCTTGAGGTAACAATAGGTCACCCTGTCAATTGTCGTAGGATCTCTTGATGAGGAAATGGTTGTTGAACAGATTTTATTATTGGAGCAAATATAAAGTATTTACAAGGCAGATGTGAGCGGAAGCGCCGGGAGGGGACGCTCTGGGTAGCGGGATCGTCCGAAAGGGTTACCGCTGCCCTGGAACATAAAGGGCTAAGGAAGGAACACGGGTGGGTTTTAGTCAGTAAGAGTCTGACACTCCCTTCCGGTTCACCCAGAGCGGGAGGGGCCATTTGATGATTTCCCATCCTCAAAAAAAAAAAAGGGTGGTTATCGCTTTCGAAGCGTTTCGTAGGTTTTAACAAGGCGAAAAAAACTTTCAACAGGATTGACATAAGGTTTTCGATAGCTTATGTCTGCTAGCAATGTATAGATTCACAGTTATTTTACCACTGATTTTGCATCACTGTCAAAATCTCAGTGACCTTTATAATGGTTGCAATAAAGTTGCAGTTGAATTGCAGCCGTAAGTCTGTTGAAATCACAGTGGTCTTTATAATAGTCGCAATAAGGTTGCAGTTGGGTTACACAAATCTGTTAAAGTCATAGTGATCTTTAATGTCGTTACTATAAGGATGCTATTGGGTCACTGTTGTCAGATGTAAAATAACTATGAACGGACTGTAGTTCTGACTTTTCCAGCGTCGCTACCGTTGATAGAATGTCACTTTGTATAGAAGTCTGTAGTGCCTATTGAAGCTTTCTTTCTTTTGGTTTACTGTGTCCGACAAAAACCTTAGTTTCTCATTGTGGAATGCATAGAATATGGAAGCAAATATCATAGCACTCATTATGTACTGTCACATTCTTCTTCTTTGTGTCTCTGGCGTGACAGTGAAACTTTCTCAGATCATGTTGGCCGAAAACTTCACCACTTCCACGGCGTCTTCGGTGCAGCACAGAAGTCAATTTGACTGCAAGTTTTGGGGCTCATCATCATCATCATTTATTGCTCCGAGGGCAGGACGGGAGGTGAGTTTGCGACATAGCTCCACATCCACACCCTACTGCCGTTCCGTCGAGGAACCCCACTTTACCAGGTTGGAGTTACGTCTTCCCACTTTGTCCAGAGAAGGTAAACATTCGCTAACTTGTTCCAATAAAAAAAAGTCATAATTCTTTCATTCTACCTAGCCTTTTTCTAGACTTTTTTTTTGCAGCTGAATACCAGTATTTTCCATAGAGCGACTGCCTATCTGACCCCCACAACCCAGTTACTGGACAATACGATACCTCTAGGTAAGACTGAGTGTCAGATTTTCGGGATTCTGACTACCCGTAACGACTGTCAAAGGTCCACGAATGACAGCCGGGACCAACGACTTAACGTGCTTTTCGAGGCACGGAGGGGTCTCGGTATGTAAAGATGGTCACCCATTCACGCACCAACCGCGGCAAGCATAGCTTAACCTGATCGATCGACCTGTGCGGCTGTTATTATTTAGCCTCGGGTCGTTCACCAATAAAAAAAAAAAGTAAAATATTATAAAGTGAAGACTGACTGACTAAGACGCCGTTATAAAAGTTATGAAGAGCGAATGGCAGTTTCCTATCGATATTTTAATTGGAACCGATCCTGACCCAATAAGCCGCATAGTCGTCTCTATAGAAAAACCTCTCTCCCGATGGCCTAGATTTCGCCAAGAAGAATAAAAATGATCAAAGCAAGTCCTCTAGAATCTACTGCAATACAATTACTAGGGATGCGGATATCTTCTGCATAAATAATTTCCGCTAAAAACAAATGATAGCGCGGAAGAATATTAAAAACGATGTTTCTAGGAAAAGCATAATCATAATCACCATATAATGTTCCCACCGCTGGGACACAGGCCTCCTCTCTGTTAGAGGGAGTGGGCCATAATCCACCACGCGGGCCCAGTACGGGTTGGTAGATGTCGCATGTCTTCGTTTTTTTTAGTTCTAGGACATGCCAGTTTCCTCACGATGCTTTCCTTCACCGCTTTGAGTGCAGTGGTGTTGAAATAAATTACACAAAGTGAAGCCCCTGTCTGGGTTTGAAACCGCGACCTACAACTCGTAAGTCGGGGTCACCACCACTGGGCCACCACTGCTTCTAAGAAAAGATTAGATTTAATTTCGTTTTCAAGAAGGAAAGGAATGGGAAAGGGGAAATTTAATCTGAGGGGCAATTCTCGTAATTTTAAGAACGTTCAAAGTCTGATCTCAGTCTCAATCTGTCAAAAATACTTCTAATTTCCCTACATTTTGACAAGTTTTTGACATTTGTTTGTCGCCGAGATGAGACTGTGACTAGATTTTGAACGTTTTAAATTACGAGAATTGGCCTTCTGATCTTTCGACAATCGATCCACAATTGATGAAAATTTCGATGAACATACATAAAAGGAATAGATACACACGAACGTTAATAGCTTGGTACTGAAACCAAGAATCCTATAACTTGTTTAATAATATTCTTACCTCTATACGCGCTCACTGCTAACAAACGTTAGCATTGTGCTTATGCTAACGTTTGTTAGCAGTGAGCGCGAATAGAGGCATTGGCCTATAACGTTCCCACTGCTGGGACACAGGCCTCCTCTCTGTGAGAGGAAGTGGGCCGTGATCTTCCGCGCGGGCTTCTGACTACCTGAAACGATTGACAGAGGGACCAACGGCTTAACATGCTTTACGAGGTAAGGAGGGGTCTCGATTGTACAGGATGGGACGGCCGTCAAGCAGCTGCTTGACAATCTTGAGATATACTCAAGGAGATAACAAATGGACACAAATGTGAATTCGGCTTTGGAAGCACTATGTATAGCTCATAATATCCTACGTTTTTTGTAGATGGAAAATAGTTCACTTTCAAACTAAAAGTACATTCCATCGGCACCATTAAAATTTCAAGCGATCCACGTATAAATACTTTATAACTTTAGTTAGAAAACAAACTTCTTTCTCTGAACTAGAAAATTGCATTGAACTTTATTCTGAAATACAGCAACTCAGGTGAAACTCGATACTTAATTCATGAAAAACGTGGTCTACACTTGATATATTATTTTACCTCTTATTTCTGCTACTACCCTGTTATTCTAGTGGTCGCAAGCGCTACTGCTGTGCCTGGGTTCGATTCGCAGGTCGGTTAGTTTTATTGGGTTTGACTATCTGCCGATCGATTCTGTAAAAATCTCACCGTGAAAAGTTAGGTGAAGTGAGCTTAGAGTGAGCTATCAATGGTGTCAATCCCTAACATTACTTGGAATGACAGCTCACTCCACGCTCACTTCACCTAAGTTTTCACGGTGAGATGGTTACAGAATCGCACTGCTGGAATTTCCCCTATTAAATGGGACTTAAACATAACTGGCAAAATGTGAATATACTACACACCTCTGCCTTACCCTTTGGGATACCCCAAAGGGTAAGGCAGAGGCGTGATGATGGTTAAGATGTTATTCCTGCAATTTCTTATTTACCTACTTTGTAAGGCATAGTCGTGGGTGGAGAACGCCTCCGACCCATCATTTCGATATTCAAGGAAATGTTCGAAAATAACCTTTTGTTTAACTTTTGAAATAAACCAATCGGAACCTTGTTTACGTATCAATTCGGAGGTACTTACTCCAGGCGTTTCCACTCATATCTGTCTTCTAAATACCTCTTATTAGTCACCTTTCACTGGTCCTCTTAACATGACCAAACCATCTAAAGTCTATTCATATTTACGTTTCCATTTGATGTTATTTCAAGTTAAACAAATATAAACTTTATTTTAGTGGTAAATAAGTTGATTTCAGAGTTACTAGAAAAAGAAAGTTAGAGTTAGAAAAGTCTTAAAAATTTTTTGAAGCTGTAGCGTAAACTGAACTTTATTGTGTAGGAATATTTTTTTTCCAATAATCATATTTATTTATATGTTTGGCAAGTAAATCGCGAACACAGTTTAAGCATTCTCTTTTCAATGTCACAACATCTTCTTTTAAACCGCACCGTTGCCTTATCACATCATTTCTCAGCCTGCCAGCATCATTCATAGTTTCGTCACACTTGCTTCAATATTTGCAATATTTAGATGTCAATCAATCTGTGTAGCGTTTTCCCAACTATGTGGGAGTTGGCCTTCAGTCTAACCGGATGCAGCTGTATACCAATATTTTACATGGAGCGACTGCCTATCTGACCTCCACAACCCAGTTACTGGGTAATACGATACCCCTTGATAAGACTGGTTGTCAGACTTTCGGGCATCTGAAGACTCGTAACGTTTGTCAAAGATTCAAGAATGACAACCGGGACCACAGCGGCTTAACGTGCTTTCCGAAGCAAGGAGGGATCTTGATATGTCGAGAAACGAGATGGTAACCAATACACGAAATGATCGCGGCAGCGTAGTTTAACTTTCGATAGACCCGTGCGGCTGTTAAGCCAAGAGCCCCAATAGTAACGATTACATGTATCAAATAAAGAAAAAGCATATAGGGCTCCAACAAAATTTATACAGAAGAATAAAAAAAAAAGACTGTAGACTGTCCGTTCGTGGACACGTCTACGAACGTGTCCACAGTCAAAGACGGACTGTACAAAACCTGTCATCATGACTTGGCGAAGAACATGAAGGCTCGTTTTCACTAACTTTAGATGACACCAAAAGCGTGCTGTTGGATTTTCAACTAACGGCGCCGAGCCGAGTGTCGATAATCCAACCCCATGCTCATATTTAGGCATTTATTTGGTGTTAGTGAAAACGAGCATAGGTCCTTTTCACGTCGAGGCCTTCGGAACGTCACGTCCTGACTATTAAGTGTGCTAACCGTCTGATATGAAGGGTTATCATATAAGGAGCCGTGCCGCTATTTCATAGATCAGTTATATAGTTGGGAAAATTACTTAATTAGCTGCTATGGTCTATTTTTATACAACTTCGTATATTTTTATAAATAAGTGGTGAATGTGGGTATACTATAGGTACACTTCTACTTATCTTCGGGGAACATAACATACATAATCAGCCTAGTACGTTCCCACTGCTGGGACACAAGCCTTCTCTCTGTAAGAGGGAGTGGGCTATCACGCGGGCCCAGGGCGGGTTGGTAGATGTTTTGTTTGTTTTAAAAAATCTTTGCCCCACACTAGGAATTACTCCTGTATCGTGGGTGCGTTTACAACTATTTAAAGTCACATACACAAACAGTCAGACCCGGGATAACTAACTGTAGACAATAAAAAATTTTGTTCCGTGCGGGAATCGAACCCGCGACACGCAGCGCAGCAGTCGATCGCTCAGCCACTGCGCCAACTGTGTCGTCACGTGTCTTCACTTCGCTTCCGCTTCAATATAAGTTTAATGGGAAAATGAGTTAGCTTAATTTTCCGTAAAAATTTCAATTCGATGTTCCTCCACTGAGTGGATCTTGTAGGGAAACTCAGAATGAAATTTTTAATTCTCTTCTAATCTATATCTTTTAATACTCTTATAAAGTTCGTTAAGTGCCGATTTTTGAATTCCTCGCTTAGTTTACTTAAAACAGAATGTTTGCATATTTGATATTAAACCTAAAACAATAAAACCTTTTCCTAAATCGACTTTTTGTTGTACTTTGCAAGTCAAGGGTAAAAAGTTTTGAAGTATGTATACAATCTTTTGTTTCTCCGCCGTATTTGGGTTATGTTACTTTTTAAGTATCGTTATTAATATCATTCTAACGTTTTCAAAATAATAATATCATCGCACACAACTCACATAAAATCCTAATAATAATAATGTTTAGGTTTTAAAAGAGACGATGAACTCGGAGTTTGTTTCGGCATTTTTTCTTAGGGATCAGTCAGCTAGGCCGGCGCCATCTAGTTTTAAAATATTGAACAACAATATATTGATGTGTAAAAGTGTTTTAAAAGATCTGTTTAAATAAAATAAACATTTGATTTAATTCTACTCTACACAGGTCAAGATCTATAAACGTTACTTTGCGCATACTTTGGCTAAGCGTTATTCCTGTCGCTGTCAAACTACAAGTGTAAGATAGAGACGGGAGCATGTCTGAGTTCAAACTTGTGCTAACTAATGTTTATAGATCTCGGCCTAAAGCTTTATGTATTTATTATATTTGGGAAAACAAACAGTAGTATATTAAGCACAGTGTTGTCTTAAAATTAAACTAACAAATATACTACCCACAACATTCTCCACAAATTACTATATTATAATTATAATAAAAAACAAGCTGTTAGCAAACTTTAACTGTAGCAGGGCTAACTCAATGAAATAGAAGTTAAAAGAAAAAATATAAACAGTATTTATAATAAATATAAAATATATATGTATATACATATCATGCATTGCTTTGAGCTAACAACACGTTATTGACCAGTTAAGAAGAGTGAGTGCACCTGTGTCTGCGCACACAATTGTGCGGTATAATATCTCCCGTGTAGATGGCTAGTCTCCGCTGAGATTTGTTCCCATGGCCGAAATTAGGTCTGGTCTATTAAAAAAAAACAATTATGACCTAAAATACAGAACTACGTCATGAATAGGGTAGTTAGAGCTTTAGAAAAAGTTTGTCAAACAGAGGTTATAAGGTGACACGACGCTCTACAAAGTTTAACTATTTCTTTAATGTGATGTTACCGGTCTTAACCGTATTAACGGTCATGCGACCGCAGTTTAGAGGTACAGTATTTTTCTCTCACGAAGCGACGCGCGCTTTACTTGTGGTGACCAAGTATCCGAACATGCTGTGAGAGTGTGCGTGAAGACGAGTAGCGTCAGCATATAATACACACACGAACACACACTTCCGACTGCGCCATTGTCTCGGACGGGACCGAGAGCTCCTGCGCTTACACATACATTCACAGCGTGTTTGTGAACTTGGCAACAACAATAAAAATACTATACAGATAGCTTCAAAAAAATTTTCAGCTAGTGAATTAGGGTTTTATAGGCTATCGTTAGTCAGTATTGTAAAAAACGTATTAAAGAAGTCCATATGAAATCGAAATTGGTAACAATTAGGTAGATTTCGAATTGTTTATTGGGACTAAAAATACCTACCGTTTCTACCCAAAAAGTGGTGTTAAGATGCACAAGTCCATCACGATCACATATCAACCGTTTAAACTCCAGTTCATCATTGACCGGAGTTTAAACGGTTGACATGTGATACATAACCCGGTACACTAGTACTTGTGGACGCAACAGGTAGTCAAATCATCATTCATAATACAATTTGTAAACTTTTTTCGGTTAGTTGTTGCTCAACTGAGTTAAAATTCCAAGAATTCAGATTGGCCTCGCAAAATAATATTTTCTAATTTATTTATTTACAATACGATATACAATAATTGGGATAAGGGTAGTCAAATGATGGTGATATCACCCAGAGTAATAGTGATGAAGAGAAAAACACGAAGTAAAGTGCCTGCGTATCCCAATTTGTTTGAAATCGACCGAGAGCGTGTCGGACCACGGACAAACAGACATGACAAAATTATAAGAGTTCCGTTTTTGCCATTTGGTTCGCATGTGGCGTTGTATACATCGCGACACCCTTATATCCGGCAATGCTGCAGCCGACATATTGCGACTTTGTGAGTGTTCGTTTTTGTCTGTGCTTGTTATCCTGTCTGTATCTGTTTGTATAATTCTTGTTACTTGAATTAAACTAATTTTATTTTATATATTTATTTATACGTAAACAAAAGAGCACACAGTAGGACTTCCTAAAAACTTCCTAAAGACTTCCCTCTAAATGTACAAGACAGCACAAAGTTACATACCTATCTACTACATAAACTCACACCATTTTCCCTAGCATAGTTACAATATTATGTCATGTCGTATGTGAAGCCCTTTGCAAATGAATCCAGAGTGAATGCACTGTGAACGCAATCCTGTGTGTAATTTCCCGCTCACTCGTTTGAATTTTAATATACAAGGGCCATTAGTTACAGTGAGGGAGAGGATTTTTCAATTAAACTGATGGGCGAATTACTGCGTAAATAAAAATTAGAATAGTGCTTCTATAGTGTCAGAAGAATTAGTACCTACTGTTAAACATAAAAACTACTCACCCTATCGCAGTCCACTGCTGGACATAGGCCTCTACCATGCTGCGCCACAAGACCCTGTTATCCGCTTTCCGTATCCAAACTTCCTACCGACCTTCTTAAGGTCGTAAACATAACAACACATAAAATAAACTCACGCTTTCTTCCAATGGGGTTTGGCAGAAACTACAGAACGCTTCTCCTTTTGCTTCGTTTACGTGCATACATATGCGTACGCCTACCCATGTGCCAAGTTTCATCTAAATACGTTCAGCCGTTTTTGCGTGAAAGCGTAACAAACATACATCCTACTAATATTATAAACGAGAAAGTTTATATGGATGGATGGATGTTTGTTACTCTTTCACGTAAAAACTACTGCACGGATTTGGATGAAATTTGGCACATAGATGGTTTATAACCAGGATTAACATATAGAATATACTTTTTATCCCGATATTCCCACGGGATCGAAACTTATGCGAGTGAAACTGCAGGGCGCAGCTAGTACCAAAAAAAACAAATCTTTTCTCTTTATAGTGTTAAGTTTAGATGACGTACAAAGGCTACGCAACTGATAGTGTTCGCACTTACGTCATATTCAATTCACGACGATCGCATTCTATTAGAACACGGCCTGTCGAGGAAACAACTGTACGTTCTTGTAAGCTCACAAAGCAATGCTAAAATGATTATATCTTTAGTTCATTAACAATTCATGAGACACAAAACAAACAAAAATAATGATAAAAAATTACAAAACCCCACTTTTTAACGTCAAGAAGATGGTATTATAATCAGAAAATAATTGGGTACCACTCAGAATAAACGATTGGCAAAGATTTTGTCCAATTAAATATAATAATAGACAAAATGAGAATCTTCCGTCAGTGCCATACGAAATCATTTGAATATTGAAATTGAAATCCTGTATTATTGGGTTGGAAATAATTTAATAGGCTGTTTAGGGATTGCTGGTTTTCATGGATACCTAAATAGAATAAAAAATGGCGGAGTATTTTCAGTTTTCGATGTAAAGGGGTCCTTTAGGATACCAATTAAAAACTATATATTATTATGTTTAAATTATATTACTGTCAAAACCTGTAATAATGTTGACAACATCTAACGATTATTTGAATCAGACAAACTAAATTTGGATTTCCGAAAAAAAAAAACAAGACAAGAACTGCCAAGCCTTTTTTCATGTTGGGGTCGGCTTCCAGTCTAATCGGATGTATCTGAATACCAGTACTTTGAATACCAGTACCAGCGATTGCCTATCTGACCTCCACAATCCAGTTACCGGGTAACACTTTACCCCTTGGTAAGACTGGTTGTCAGACTTTTGGACAACCCGTAACGACAAGACAAGACTAAACAAGAATCAACATCATCATCATCATTTCAGCCAAAAGACGTCCACTGCTGGACATAGCCCCCCCAAGCACCTCCACTTCAACGGGTTCCCGTGGCCTTCACAATGTTGTCGGTCCAACTTGTGGGAGGCCTTCCAACGCTATGAGTACATCTTCCGGTACGCGGTCACCACTCCAGAACCTTTCAGCCCCATCGGCCATCTGTTCTGCGAGCAATGCCCACTGCCACTTAAATTACGTCTAAAAAACCTTACGTTAAGCAAGAACAACATACCTAGTTGTATGATACCTGAAGAAGCATCTTAGTATTGATAAAGTAACAGTTAACCCTATTAGGAGATTACTCAATAGAAAAAAAACGTTCAGCCAAATGGGACGGATGTTGGTCGCGAATAAACCTCTAATATGATTACACTGTCGTGAGTAAAGGAGGACGAAAGTGAAAAGTTAGGGGAATACATATTATATACGGATATTGTGCCTTTTTCTGGTAAAAAGTGTAACATATGGTTTGCGGCACGTGCCATGATTTGTAAGGCGGATATAAAAAACAAGGTATTGACAAATCATGTCCGTTTTTTGGTTAAAGGAAAGGTTTTAAGGACAAGTTTGACAGGGTTCATCAGTAATCTATTAATCTTTACAGCACTCTTCTATACATTTCATATTATAAAATAAAATAAACTCGTTTTTTGTGGTGTGAGACCGCATTATTTTTCTAAACTACGCAACAGATTTTGATGTGGCTTTCGCCATCATCTATACTTATAATAAATCTGTAGAGAGGTCAATTCTGTACATGAAATATATTTCCAAAATAACTATCAGGGGGTGATTAGGGATCGATACTGATGCCAAAAATGCAATCAGTAAAATTTTTGTCTGTCTGTCTGTATAACCGTTATAGAAACAAAAACTACTCGACGGATTTTAACGAAACTTGGTACAATTATTTTTCATACTCCAGAGCTGGTTATAGTATACTTTTCATCACGCTACAATCAATAGGAGCAGAGCAGTGAAGGGAAATGTTGGGAAAACGGGAGAAGTTACTCCATTTTTTAAGCTTCCGTCGCGTGTGCAACGTTAATGGTTAAAGCTACACAGAAATCATGTATGACGGAAATGTTCTCCTTAAAATTATATAAAAAATATCCCACGACAGCATATGTCTATCTTTTATGGTTGACTCACAATAACACGTGTAACTCCCGATAGCTTAGCAGTTCGAAGCTTTCTGATTAGGTATATTTGTCTATTCTTACGTTTATAACACTCTCAGTCATCCCTAATTTAAAAAGTTAACATTATTAACTATTCCATAAAAAAGAATCATAGAAATCGGTATAGAAACACCAAAGTTATACATGAAATACGCTAATAATAAGCCATCGCGCGTGAATACTGAATCACTCTCGACGCATCTCGCGGCCGAAGGTATAAAAAGGCGGGGCGTCCGAGCGCGAGCGCGAGCTTCATACAATTTTTGCCTGTTGATGCGAATAGACGTTCAGAGCGTTCGACCTTATTGACAGACAATACTTAATTGATATTAACAAACCGTGCTTATCAGCGCGACTTATAGTCTTTGATAATTTATTTTTAGATTTCTTTTGTTGTTATTTTATAAAATAGGTATTAGTTATTTTAGTAGTAAATATTCGTTCAAATTACAAATTATTAATAGTTTACATTTTTTTTTTAGGTGAAGTAGTAGTAGTTACGCATAGATTTTTAGATACCGACAGGTAAGTTTTGGCTAAATTACGTTCACTTTTTTTAAATTAGTTTTATTTTCATTTACGTTTTAGCTTTATTTTCATTTGCCTGCATCAATGCCACCTAAAAAACGATTATCTTTATCTCGAAATTCGAGAGAAGCTAAGAGAATGAGAAATAGGCGTTCTCAAGAATCGGCAGAGGAAAGAGCACATCGGTTAAAGATACGAGAGTTAGTGCCTCAACTTCTCGAGCCAATGAAAGCTCTCCCGAGAGAGAGATGCAATTAGCAGCTGACAGAGCGAGACGAGCTACATCACGGGCATCTCAAAGCTCTTCTCAACGAGAGCTAAGGCTTACCATTGACCGAGAACAACATGTGTTATCCCGAGAAGCTGAAACTGCTTCACAACGAGAATTGCGGCTCACAGCTGACCGCGAACGGCATACATTATCTCGCGAGTCTGAAACCTACACTGAGAGGGAATTACGTCTCACAGCTGATCGCGAACTGCATGTACAGACGCCAGCAGGTCAAGCTACCCGAAACTGTCAAATTTTCCCAATCAACCTTAAACCTTAATGCTTTAGAGATAAAGTTGAAAATCGATTAAAGAAATTTGACAGTTTGTAGTAGCTTGATGTGCTGGCGTCTGTACTATCCCGTGAGTCCGAAACCTTCACTGAGAGGGAATTACGTCTCACAGCTGATCGCGAACGGCATGTACTACCCAATACATTAACTTATTAGCACACAAGGAGTTACACGCTGACGGAGTCGCGGGCACAGCTATTAACAATAATTAATAATAGGTATGTAAAGTGGTCGAAAATTTACTACTGACGGGACAAAAAGGGGTAATTCAGTTTTTAAGGGGAGGATTTGAACTTGAAACTGTATTTTACATTTTCACGCCTAAACCACTGAACTTCTGATTTGGCATAGAGATAGAGTTAGCACGTTCCCGTGGGATAATTTCCGACATCCACGCGGGCGAAGCCGCTGGCAGAAGCTAGTTAGTAAATATATTTTGGAAGTTTGATGTGTTAATACCGAGAGAGCCCGTGGCTAAATAATAACACCCACACAGGACGATCGATCAGGTTAAGCTACGCTTGCCGCGGTTGGTCTGTGGATGGGCGACCATCTTTACGTACTGAGACCCTTCCAAGCACGTTAATCAGTTGCCCCCGGCTGTCATTCGTGGATCTATGACAGTCGTTACGGGTAGTCAGAAGCCCGAAAGTTTAACAACAAGTCTTACCAACGGGTATCGTATTATCCAGTAACTGGGTTGTGTCAGATGGGCAGTCACTCCATGTAAAATACTGGTGGCTGCATCCGGTTAGACTGGAAGCTGACATCAACATGGTCGGGAAAAGGCTATAGTAGATGATGATGATAATGTGTTAATACATTAAACGGCGACGTCACGGTTGGCGCAGTGGTTAAGCGATTGACTGCTGCGCTGCGTGTCGCGGGTTCGATTCCCGCACGGAACAAATATTTGTATGACCTACAACTACATGTATTTGTTCCGAGTCTGGGTGTTTTTCTATCTATAATATGTATGTATTAAAAAAAAAATGTATATAAGTAGTTTATCAGCCATCTTGTTACCATAACACAAGCATTAGGTTGCTTAGCTTGGGACTAGATGGCGCTGTGTGAAATGTCCAGGGATATTATTATTACATTGATATAAAACTTACGTGTTATAAAGAAATCTCGATGTATTGTTGTACACCAATAAAAAAATAGGTAATGCCACTTATATACCTTACCTACCTATAGGAAAGGCAACTTTTAGGTAGTGGCAAATACAAGGTCCCACAGCTTATTAAATCTAAATACTACTATCGCAAATCTAGGTGACCTACAAACCCCTAGAAATCTTTCCCATTGATTGTAAAACATGACAAACCAATATAGCCCTTGTGTTGGCCTTGCTTCACATTTTGTATTAGCGAATCGACATGCAAACTGAAGGCCTTCGAATAATACATATTACTTTCTGTAGCCTAACGGTTTGGTTGGTTGAAAAGGTCTTAATTTTCTACTAAGGAAAGTAGAATAGCATAATCAGCCTATAATGTTCCCATGGCTGGGTCTGGGGCTCTCTTCGAGAGGGTGTGGGCCGTAATGTACCACGCGGGCCCGATGCGGGTTGGTTGATGTCACATGTCTTTGAATTTTTTGGTTCTAGGACATGCCAGTTTCCGCGCAATGTTGTCCTTCACCGTTTTGAGAGCAGTGGTGCTGAAATTAAATAAACCAAGTAAAGTGCCTGCCTGGGTTCGAACTCACAACCTCGACTCGAACACGAAATCGAAGCAAAGAATATACATAATGATGACGTTTAAGAAGAGAGGAAGTGCGTAGAAGCTTATGTGTTAAGCAGCTATGACGTAATTAATTAAAATGCAGTCAAGCCTTTGCATTTAACTGGATTAGTAGACAGATATTGTGAGATAGAAATCTGTTGTCTCTAGCCAAACTAATTAATATCGGGTTTAAAAATATGATGAGTCTTTTTAACCCCGTTATTAATCCCAAACCGGGAGTCACATACAGGGTGTAAAAGGACTTTTACTCACCAAGCTGACACTTCGCATTCTGTACATAAAAACTAACTCCATCTTCTCCATATTTATCAACCATATCACAATCATATGACTTATCTACTAAGTACACAAGCATAATAAATGATCCAACAGTAGCTAAATAACAGTTTTTACAACTGGACAATGTCAGTTTAGTGAACCGGAATAAATTCTGTAAATGATGCAGAAAACCACATCAAAATCTGTTGCGTAGATTAGAAAAACACCGCGGTCACACAGTTAGACTTGAAAGCGACTTTAATTTATAATATGTATAGATGAAGTTCTTTTTAGTGACGGAAAACATCGGCATGTTCTAATCAAAAATTCGAAGACATGTGACATCTACCAACCCGCACTGGGCCTGCGTGGTGGATTACGGCCGACTCCCTCTCACAGAGAGGAGGCCTGTTTCCCAGCAATGGGAACATTATATGTTCATTATGATATGATAGATTAAGTTAGAATACGTATAGGTCCATAAGTGCCACATAACAATTAAGCATTAAAATGCACTTATTTAAATGCCGCCCCCGATCCGAGGACACTTCAATGAGTGCTCACTACGTATGCATATAATATGCACATAATATGCACGCGAGAATGCTTCAACGCGTGTAGGGATTTGACCTTCAGTTTAGAGTACTACGTCATGTTGTGCGGACTAAGTTGGAATTTCTTTATTTATTTTATTATTTATGTACACACGGTAAAATACATAGGGATATGACATAATTATAATATGATTACAAAGGTATTTAATATGTTTTGCTGTTAATTAACTCAAAACGGTGAAGGAAAACATCGTGAGGAAACTGGCATGTCCTAGAACCAAAAAATCGAAGACATGTTACATCTACCAACCCGCACTGGGCCCGCGTGATTATTATTTATTTATTCAAACCTTACCTACAACTACCATTACAGATCAGCGATCCAAAGCGATAGCGAGGCCTTACATGCTAAATCCTTAATCTACATCCTATAAAATTACATACAATATCCCAAATCTTAACCTACATCTAAATAACATATTATATATAATGTAACTTTTGCGAATTCACTCAAGTTGCAACACAATACATCAACTCTCTTGTGAACCTCGTTCACCACACGCATGGCTCTAGTGAGAGCAGTTCTCGCCAGTAGGTTGGTTCTGGCTGCAGGCACAGCAAGCAGGGGCGGGCGTCGCCGCCTCCACACGTACCGGTCTGGCACGCAAAGGTCCAGGTGCCGTAGCACTCCTGGGTTATGCGCCCCGACACGCAGTAGCTTCACTACATACGCTGCAAGTGCAAAGTCCCGATGCACCCTTGATGCGATGTTTTTTATGTGATAGATTATAGCCCTCTCCGTTTCGAAGAGAGGAGGCCTGTGTCCCGGCAGTCGGAACAATATAGGCTAATAATGCTTTTAGTTTTATTTTCTATTTTCTGTATAATTTTTATTGTTCTACTGTTCTATATTTTTACTTCATTTCTCTGTGACAATGAAACTGCACTAATGCCCCTGCTGTCCCTCGTGGGAAACTGTGTACCTTTGTGTAATAACTTTTGCTGGAACACTGGTACTCATAACACAAGTTAGATCTTACTTTGAGTACCAAAGTTCAAAATACGCTAGTTTTAAAATTTTCTGGTAATACAGTTCTTAGCGTATCATAGTCACTAGTGTTATTGTTCACTTTTTTGAGAAATAAAGAATTTATTATTATTAATTATATTGAGAGGATAGGCAGAAACCTCAGTCTGCTTTTAGCAACAAACTACAGATAAAAAGCTGAGGTTATTATGGTGTAATCGTCGACGATCGTTTAGGCGGTCATTGTGGTCTGAACAGAGATTTTTGGGGAGTGAATGATGTTATATGGTGATAATTTTGGACCGTTAATAAAGACATCCCCGGGCCAAAATAACACAGACATACGATTGTATGTGACTGTGTATTACATACTAGCTTCCCGCGACTTCGTCCGTGAAATTTCTTGTTTCCCCGACCCACCTCGTCGCATTGCATTGCCTGGCCGCGTTTTTGGTTCGATTTCGTTCAGCGTTCTTTCTGACTTGTTTTTGCTCGGCTCCTCAGGGCCCTAGCGTGATATTAAGTAACTTATGACCTTGACCAAGAATTGTGCTATCTAATGCAAAAATATTTTTTTAAATCCGACCGGTAGTTCCAGAGATTAGCGCGTTCAAACAAACAAACTCTTCAGCTTTATTATTAGCGTATACAGATTTGTGGAGGTAATTATCATTGATTTCGTTTAACTGTCAAATGGCGTTCCAATAACTCTTCCACTTTTTATCATTTCATTTGAACTACAGTTATAAAAAAGGAATTGTAAAAAATATAAACCTGAGCTATTTTTAAAACAACCTTCACACAATGAGGTCGGTCTAATGTCGCATGTTCATAATAATTAATATTTAAATAGTAAGTATGGCGTTCAGATTGATGATTCCGCCTGTGGATATTATGTAACTATTTAATTCTACGTAGGTTCATTTGTTTTTATAAATAGAAAACGAAATATGAAACGAAATTCTGGTCATCCTACTGAAAGGAGAACTCAGTAATCAAAATCGATTTATAAGTATCGCTTTTAATCAGGATAAATACATCAAGGTAAAACTGTTGCACTCGCGAGGCGGACCGTCGGGATCGAAAGGGGCGTGCTCTTGATGCAAATCGCGCTTCCTGACCTAGCGGACCAAAACCAATGTTGCGCGCTCGCAGCGGGCGCCGTCCCTCACCCCTCTCGCCGCGCGCGCCCGCGCAGCGGGAGAACTATCCCTTCGCTCTTTCACTACGTTACTGCCTGTTTAATTTAACCTTATTTCTAGATTACATAAAATCATGTTAAATGCTTTATTATTTTTTTTATTTACAATGGGCTCACTCTTGACCTCAATCCAGCCCAGAGGCAGGGATGAGATCTACGGTGGAAGGAGCTTGCCCAGAAGAAGCCTATTCACTCTTGCCTTGAAGAGATTCGCCCCACCATTTGCTAATAAAAGATTTTAGCTATTTATAAGATAAAACACTTTTAAGGAAAGGAAAGACATCTATTGTTAAGGGATTAACCCCTTAACAATAGACATCTAAATACTTCCTGTTACCGAAATAAATATGTATTTTCAAAGGTTTTTTTATAGCCATAAAAAGATGAATTTACACAATATCTGTTTGACATAAAACAAGTTGAAGAGATACATATTTGAACGAAAAGAAGATGAAAGAAAACAAGTTTATTGTCACCGAAACACGTGCATATTAAAAAGACAATTTAACTTCAGTAAGTGATACTTTGGACCGAAAACAAAAATCTATGATTCCGAACACAGAACAGAAACATTAAGTCGAAAAAGTTGAATTGACACATATTTGAAATTAAAATAGTTGTATTGACACATATTTGACTTTAAATAGTTGATTTGACACATATTTGACATTTAAACAGTTGAATTGACACATATTTGACATTTAAGTAGTTGAATTGACACATAATTGACATTTAAAAAGTTGAAACTTCTAACCTACCTCGACTTTAAAAAATATTCGATAATATCGCTTACAACTTACACCACAAACTGTGGTTTGCAAGCCCGCCGTACCATCATCCCATTAATTTAAGCCTCTCTGCCAATGACGCGAGTTTACCGGATACTGAAGTTAAAATTAACCGATACATACCTTTATGTTTTAAGCCAGAGAGTCCATTATGCACTTTAGCTGTTTTAGTGTAATTAATAGTTAAAATGTTTCATGAAAGCTTTGTGGCTACTTAGTAATTATGATTTTGCAAAAGTTTAGATGTTTGTGATTTTGTATGTTTGTTTCACGCTCACGCTTTAATGGCTGAATGGATTTGGATGAAATAAGCGCACAGGTACTTTATTGCTCGGATTAAAATATAGGATACATTTTACTGCAGGCACGCTGATTTTGTAATAGTTGAATGAAAATACATGTTTTGGTGCATTTTTGGGTAGAGTTTCAGTTTCAACAATTTCCTCTGGGAACATTTTAGTGCAGCCACGGATATTTATGTTGGGAAGTTTTGTTTTATTAGTTGTTTAGAGGTATGAGGAACAGGGTGTAAAGTTCACTCATACTCTATAGAAAAGGGAGGAGGATCCTCCGACCAGACGGGTGTTGTGTCTGGCGCGCAATTGCCCAAAGATTGATGTTGGGAAATTGTATCTATGCTAATTGCGCGGTAAACTCTGCTTGCGAGATGCAGGATTTGCGTAGCGTCAGTATGACGCGTTGTTCGCATGTGGCGTTGTAGATACCGCTACAGTTGCATAAAAATACGTTATATACTCGTAACAATTTTTCAGATTTCACTTTTGAGTTTGGGAGAGCATTCAATGTTTTCCCCGCGATTTTTTTATGCATTGGATACTTCATGATAGGCTTTATTTCATAAAATTCACATTTTTTCCTCAAATATATAAATATAATATTATTATATATATTTGGTCCTACTCCAATCCAACTTTGGTCTTGCCGGGGTGTAATATTTTCCTATTCATTACTTGTGAGTGTTTATTCCTCACCCTTAGCCCCACTTACCTCCCCTTTATTTACTCTCTTAAGGAGTTACTAAGCATAACGCTAAAGTCAATCATCCATAAAATACCTTACACGTAAAATGAAAGAAGTTTCCTTATTTATCTTATTGCTGGTTCTAAAGCTATTAGGGTTACGAAGACGCTACGTGCTACGCCGTAGCAAAGCGCTACGCCGTAGCAAAGTGCTACGCAAAAACTACGTGACACAATCTAAGAGATTCTGATGCGGAATTTTAATAAAAGGGGAAAGTAATAAGCTATATTGAAAGAAAGATATGCAGATATACTTTTCTTTTTGTTATGTCGTGTATAATATAAAAACGAATAAGTAAAATAACTCTAATAGCAAGATGATTAACGCTAAGTTGGTTCAAGGTTCAAGCTGGACTGTATCTTATCACAACCACATCATAATACTATTCTGAATATCATATAATGTACAAAATAACAACTCTATTTTCAATTTCGTGAAAGCCTAGCTGGATATTGAATATTTTATGACGCGCGGAACATTATATAATGTTGTAGCTTTACTTTCGTAATTAAATTATACAATCAACTCATTATTTTGTAAATAGGAGTACTAACAAAAGTCCTTCAGACTGAATTTCGGCCATGGTGACGCATCTCAGCGTAGACTAACCTACGGCGTATTCGGCGACACATAGGTGCAGAACCCGTGTCTCTTCCCTCACTCTCATTGTCCAATGAGACGGCAATCCGACACGACTGGAGAGAAATCAGACGTAGGACCAAAGGCTTAACATGATTTGTGGGGCACGGAGGTATCACATCGCCAACTTCCAAACTTCAGGCTGTTACTAATACATTCTTATATCCGCGACAAATGCCCACCTCACACACTGTCATACTATAACTTAATTACTCATCTTTTAGAATACGTGTTTTACATAACTAGGCCAAGCTCTGTTTACTATAAGTTAGTAGTTAAGCATTAGTACCTATTTAATAATAATAATACCTATGCTAAAAACAAATGTAACTTGTTTGTAGACGCCTTGGGTTGACCTGTTAAGTCTACAAAATAAATCTAATAAATAAATAGCAAAAATAAATTCTAAATACAGGGTGGCACGCACATCGACGCGCGAACTGAAATTATGAATACTGAATTCATAGTCTAGCCGCTAGAAATTTTTATCGGTTATCATAACAAAATCAGCTGATTCATAGAAAAGTGCAATATCTACGCGGTAAAAATTTCAATGCGGACGTTCAGAATCATGTAATGAAACCACAGTAATCGGTCGCGCGTCGATGTCCCTGTCACCCTGTATAAAGCATATTCGTGTATGTACATTGCGTTATTTATGTTTCATAGAAAGCACAAGTTCCCAATAGTGTGAACTATAATATGACGTAATAGTGAATATGTTATCGTACGGCGTACATTGCCCTTGTCACTGCGTCTATCGGTTTGTGGGTAAATAAACAAACTAGTAACGCTTCGTGTTGGTAAACATAGTGTTTTGGTAATTTAAACTGTTTGTTTTGAGTTGTTTGGAGGAGAAAGATGTTAAAGTTCTTATGCTGTTTTATGTAGTAGATTAATTGTAATTAAATATTTTTCTGTATCGTCGGTTATGCAGTTAATATATACAAGGTGTAACAGAATTAACGTAAGTCCTGAAAATAGTTTGTTTTTAAATTACTACTGAATCGATTTCAGTAACTTTTGAAATATATAGGTATTTTTTTCAAAATACAAACCAACGATGCCCATTTTTCTGTAATGTTCATTTTTAGTTGGAAAATTGTTTTGTGAACCTTAAATGTGTTTTTTCTAAAATACTGGTATTCAGCTGCATCCGGTTAGAATGGAAGCCGACCCCAACTTAGTTGGGAAAAGGCTAGGCAGATATGATGATGAAATGTGTTTTTTCTGAAATAAAAATGTATTATTATTATTTTTTTTATATAAAAAAATATGTGTTTCTCCATTTCGCCGCCCGCCGATTGAGCCAAAAAAAAATCTTATTTCAAGGTAATTAGACTAAATTATTAATACATAAATAATAATCATTTATTTATTTCAGAAAACGTATAGTAGGTATATAAAGTAATGCTAGTCAACACGATTTTCTTAATAATAATAGTTTAGCTTAAAAAAAAACAGTTTTGGTCATTGTATTATGCTTTTTACCCAATACTGTAATTGGGGTGTATTAGGTCTTGCGTTAGTTATTTACTTATTGTATATTTTGTGGCTATGAGACTGAATAATTTAAAAAGAAAAAAAATTATAATTCGTATTTTCTTTTATAAACATAATTGATGTTTTTAAAAGGAAGTCTTTTAGTTTAATATAAAATCATTTTAAATGAATGAGTTCTTGGTAAAACCGCCGAAATATCTTCGGTACGTTAAGAATTAGCATTATCTCGCCAATGTTTTGTCATTAAATCATAAATGTGTGTGTGTGTCTCTTCAAGGCGAGAGTGAATAGGCTTCTTCTGGGCATGCTCGTTCCACCGTAGATCTCATCCCTGCCTCTGGGCTGGATTGAGGTCAAGAGTGAGCCCATTGTCAATAAAGAAAGAAAGAAATGTGTCTCATGATCGTAGCATGTAGCCTTGGTGTGATGAGGTGAGCGGTTAACTATCATCAACCTAGTCACTCAGCCTTTACTGCTAGGCTAAGCCTCTACAAACTTGAGTTACAACACCAGGTTTTCTTACACAACCAGTGTTTTCCAGTTGACTTTTTAGAGTCGTGCGACCCACGCCACGTTCACCGGTACCTACAGGCAACAATAAAAGGTCATAAAAAGATACGAAAATATAGTTATTTCCTGTTAAAGTGTTTGTTTCAGTAGTTACAGGAAAGGTTAAGAGCAGAACAAATACCACCTACGCAGATGTTAAGTGAAGTGTGTTGAAAACATCGTAAATGGCTGGAGAGGCCTTTTCGATTGAATGAATGTTCTCGGAATAACTGGTGTAAAAAGACGCTTAACGTAGGCAAGTGAGTTCTTTCCGTCATTATGGTCATTTTTAACTCGTTACTAGAGGAATCTTTTTTTCAAATCCGACTGGGAGTTCCAGAGATTACCATTTCAGACACCAATTTATATGGTCTGCACATGATCTGACCAAGATTATGTCTGGACTTTAAAAGAGACTGTGACCTCTGAGTTTGTTTCGGCTTTTCTTCTCAGACTAGTCAGATAGGAAACGCCGAACTCATCTAGTTTAATAAAAATATGATTGACGTGTTTGTACAAACCTACTTCATCTGCCTGGCCTTTTCCCAACTACGTTGGGGTCGGTTTCCAGTCTAACCAGATGCAGCTGAAAGTAATATACATGGAGCGACTGCCTATTTGACCTCCACAACCCAATTACTAGATAACATGATTTCCCTTCTTGGTAAGACAAGTTGTCAGTCTTTCGGGCTTCTGACGACACTTAATGATTGTCAAAGATTCACGTATGACATACGGGACCAACGGTTTAGCGTGCTTTCCGAGACGTGGAAGGGTCTTGGTATGTAAAAATGTCTACCTCTCTGTGTAGCTCTACCTGATCGTTCGACCAGTGCGGGTGTTATTATTTAGCCACAAGCCTCTCCGAACTATGAAATAATCCTATCTGTCCTATATTGCAGAAGAGATAAGACGTACTTATAATTACTTACACAGAGTAATATGCTACAGAAGACAGACAGGATGCTCATTTCCTACCACAATGTGAGGTGGATGTCAGTATAATGAAAGAAGAAATTGAGAGTTTCTTGCATCCGCTGCTGGTAACTTGCAGTGTGTGGGTAAACTATTGTTTTTCTTGTTGGATTGTATTGTCATTAGGCCTTTTATAACCACTACTACGAGAAAACGCCACATGTTATGATTCCTACCCTACCCCTTTGTTTTATTTTTATTTATTACCACCCATATCTGCTGTACACGGGTCATAATCAGCCTACAATGTTCCCACTGCTGGGACACAGGCCTATGTAGAGGGAGAGGGCCGTAATCCACCACGCGGGACCACGCGGGTTGGTACATGTCACATGTCTTCGAATTTTTGGTTCGCCGGTTTCCTCACGATATTTTCCTTCATCGTTTTGAGAGAGTTAATTAAATAATTTACACAAAGTAAAGCGCCTGTCTGGGTTCGAAACTACGACCTACAACTCGTAAGTGGCGGTCGTTACCACTGGGCCATAAATACTTTAACAACGTGTCTATGTTCGTTAATGTTCACTGTCTTACTCACGTCGTAATTTCGGGTTTGCCCCGGCGGGTTTATTTATGTTCCTTCCCAAATCTGAAACTTCCTCCAAAATATTCTTACCTTTTACTTGCCTCACCTTCCATTACATAGACAAGAAACAATATGTTTTTGAATGTCAGCACGATACCTTGGATATGCCTCAGGGCGGGAATGCAGAGGTCGATGGCACAAAATAGGTAAGTACAAAAGGTCGATTCTATACAACGTGCCAAAACACACTCATCTACTTACACTCACGACTGTCATTTTGATAGCAAGAGCGTGGTGTCCGTCACACGAAAGAAGTCCCGCGGCAATAAGAATAATAATAACAATTATTTATTTCTTACAACACAGATAGTAATTAATAGTCAACAGACACAATTTCAATTAATTTGTGGAAGACTGGTGCCTAAACTAAGTTTTTTACAAAACCTGTATGTCAGGTCACCAGGTAATCAAAGATTTAGATTATTATTGTTGCACTGGAGACGATTTGGTTCGTATATCATATTGAAATAAAATAAATAAATAAAATGCAAGTAGTGGAACTAATTAGTATTATAGTTAGTAACATTCCTACAACAGCACTCCTAGCTCACACATCTTTCTCTATTTAAGAATGTGCATTTTAACTAACTAGACTGTAATATGACGTTGAGATAAATCTTAATATAATTATATAATTCTTCTGTACGTGTGTTTGTCATCTAACTCCTCCTAAACGGCTGGACCAATTTGATGAAATTTTGTGTGTATATTTCAATGAGTTTCTGGATGGTTTGAAAATACAATTGGAACCTCTACGTGGGGCTGCTGTCGGTATATTGATGACTCAACCGGGCAGGACGACGTCCGTCAGGTCCGCTAGTATATATGTATATAAAGATTTATGCCGTCGCATGCCTTTGGGCCGTGTCTGCGGGACTTATTTCTTAGGACTAAATGATAAATTTTTGTAAATAGGTTACTAGGTATTAAAAAAATATTACACGTCATAAAAAATCTAACAAAACTCAAAGTTCAAAGTTTCTTTTAGTTTCTGTTCTTTCGAGAAAAAACACAGATTTGAACGGACTTATGTACTATCGCCAAAATCCTAAAAAGGATCCTCTTTTGTTTTACTTACGGACGCAGCTTTGGTGTTTGGTTAAATATAGGTTTTGGCGATAGTACTCAAACTCAAACTCAAACTCAAATCATTTATTTCAATTAAACCATTTACAGGCACTTTTGAATTGTCAAAATTAAATAGTCGGTCAGTTAGTCAGAAAGTTGAAGCTAGTTGCCCATTCCAAAGCGTAGATCTCTATGGAGAAGAACGGGCAAGAAACTCCACGGACACTCTTTTAAATCAAGACATTTTTACAAAATCTTGGTTACATTATTCTTATTGCTTCTATATGTGAGAACAATGTTAAGAAACAAATTAAAATATAAAATTAAAAATATAAAATTAAAAATAAGCCCTGGCAGTTAAGAGATGACCAGTCTCAACAGATGGCGCCCGTTCACGAACATGACGCGTGGATCAGCACCACCCAGCTCAACCATTTCGTAGGGAACCGAATGATCCAACACACGCGCCACCACCAGTGAGACATTTAAGTGAGCATGACATATTCTCAACTGCCATGCTCTTTCAAGTCAACATCAAAATATCATAAAAAACGGATCCATGGTTCTTACATTTACAAAATTTTCAAAAATGCTTCTAAATTATACAAAACTATAGTTTGCAATTTAATTAAGAGATGAGAGAAAAAAAAAATTACTACCAATCATGAAGAGGTATTTAATACTGAAGTATTAAAAATTAATCCTGATTATATAAAATAAACACTAAAAAAAAACAAAAAGGGGAAGCATCTCTTCCAAATATTGAAATTGTGATCAACTTGTAAGCCCAACTGCCTGTGGAGCAGGACCAGCATTAAGCCAAGCATTTTTATCTACTATATACTCGTCCAACTTATAATATGCTTGTCTACATAGTGTGCGTTTAATGCATGTTTTAAATTTCTTCTCATTTAGTTGAAGAATATCGAGTGGTATTTTATTATAACATTTTTCACAGTACCCCATAAAAGAAGTTTTTACTTTAGACAATCTGAAGCTCGGTTGATCTAGTTTGTTCCTATTCCTAGTGTTAAAGTTATGCCTGTCACTTATCTTACTAAAAAGATGTAGATGTTTACGAACGTACATAATGTTTTCGTATATATATTGACAAGGAACCGTCATGATGTTAATTTTTTTAAACAGTTGCCTTAGAGTTTCGCGTCTGCTGAGATTGTAGATGGCTCTGACAGCCCTCTTTTGCAGAATGAATATAGAATCAATATCTGCAGCCCGTCCCCACAGCAAAATACCGTAAGACATGATGCTATGGAAGTAACTAAAATAGACCAGTCTTGCGGTTTCCACGTCTGTTAATTGACGGATTTTCCAGACAGCGTAAGCGGCTGAACTTAGCCGCCCTGCAAGTGATGTTAGGTGAGGACCCCACTGCAGCTTTGAGTCAAGCGTGATACCCAAGAAAACCGTACTTTCGACGAATTCAAGTATCTCCCTATTCAATACAACGTGACATTCACTACTTCTAACATTCGGTAAAGCGAATCTAATGCATTTAGTTTTTTTCTCATTTAATACTAAATTATTTACAGTAAACCAATTATGGACCATAAGCATAGCATTATTTACGTCGTCAAGCTGCTCTGCACGTCTATCCACTTTAAAAATGAGTGATGTGTCATCAGCAAATAACACCATTTGTGGTCGGGTTTTTAGTAAATGAGGTAAATCATTTATATAAACTAAAAATAGGAACGGCCCTAATATTGAGCCCTGCGGCACACCCATTTTGACTTTTAAACCCAATGAATTCACACCGTTTATTTGAACTTGCTGAAATCTGTCATTTAAATATGATTTTATTAAGCTAACAGCTAGTTTACCCAGTCCGTAATGCGCGTACGTGTATATGTGTGCGTTTTCGCACGTTGTATGAACCCGGCCTTCTGTACTTATCTATTCTGTGTCAATGGCGAAACCCGCCCTTCCCCGAACATCAAGGTCTCGGCCACATCGTGACGTCATCACAGGGACGTTGTGGCGCAATGTGGAGATCAGTTCAAGTTTCAAGGGGATTCGGTTGTTGTATGACTCACAGTTAGTGTTGACTGTAGAAGTTTATGTTTGAATGGAGGTTTGTAAGGAATTTAATGAATGTATTATTGTGTGTTTAGTTTGATTCACAAAATGGTTCTATGTGGTGTTTTATTGTGGACTGCAATTTAAGGTAACAAAGGTACGGGTTAATCTTTATTCTAATTAAAAATTCAGATAGATAAATTGCACATTTTACTACCTTTGCTCCATGTGTAATCGATTTCAGAATAGGTATTAGGTCTAAAGTCCCTTGCAAACATATGCTTCGTGCTAAGTCAGTACCTAGTATGATTATTTTAATGAAAGAATATATTGATTTTAAGTCAGAATTTGTACCCATATATACCAGCATACCTATTCACAACCATCCGACAGGCTTCCGAGTTATAAATGACATATTTTAGATTACCTGATTTGCCTACTCCCCGAGACCCAATGCCTATCGCCGTCGGAAGTGTAGCAGTCGTCTATTTGGTTTAAACAAACAAAAGTTTCGGGTTTTGAATTTGTGAACAGCGTTTAGCTCCTTCGATAACATTGATTGACGTTCGATTCGGCACGGACGCGTACCGAATGGTTGTTAATAGCTATGCAGGGCAAAAAACCTTGTTAAGAACTGGATCTACAAAGTTAAACCTACAACATATCCCGTAAAATACATTTTACCATGACAACATAATTATTCCATCGTACATTCAACGTAATCCTCTAATCGGTTTAGTCATACGTTACCTCAAATAATGGACAAGGTCACGGGTGTTCATTCAGGTAAACAAAGCATTATCTCCCTTGTATACCTACTTACGGCCAAAGGGGAGTGTATATAGGTACTTATTCACACTTCAAAGAACGTATTAGCCTTAGGTCTTGAGCAAAAATTGTGTAAGTATAGTATGGTATCAAATGGTTATGGACAGTAAGAAAGTAATCAACATCTTTGCCTTACGTGCGCTACATTTAATCTTCTGCTTAGCTTGTCGATGGCAAAAATATTTTAATTTTTTAAATTTGTTTGATATAGGATAGCATTCGCTGACGCAGCCATTAGGTCCTCACGTGTGCATGCGACAGGGCATGCGGTGCGGTTTGATAATATCACCTAATCATTATAAGAAACGACTAGGAATATTTGATAATATCATCTAATCATTATAAGAAATGACTTTAAAAGAGACCGTGACTTGTGAGTTTGTTTTGATGTTTCTTGTCAGCTGTAGTCTGATGGGAAACACACATAAAGGTGCTATTTAAATTACTTACAATTAACTGAACAATAAATCCAATTTTATCGATTATTGATTTTCTGCGCGTATAATAACTTTTTTATATAAAGGCTCATTCAGACAAGCCATGGGCAAAATTGAGCAGTTGAGACCTCGCGAAATGGGTTAAAAAAGTTATTGGCTTCTTGCATACCTACATATCTTTTTGTGCACATTGACACAAAATTAGGCCAATACTGGGAATCGAAGCATGATAACCCCATCTGATTGCAAATTCGTACAGTCATACTGAAATATAGGTGTCACATATTCACAGTTTAATTTGTAAGTGTCTATAAATTGAGTCGATTTTAATCTAGCGGTAGTAAGTAGAATTCTTGAATGGAAACAAAACAATAGCTACTATTATGGTCAATATTATGAACACATTTTTGTTTATTTATGTCTAGGTATACATTTTGTTGTTAAAATTTGCATCATTATTTTCATTATACGAGAGTGTAATTTCCAATACAAATACAATTCATCATCATCAGTCTATTAACAGTCCGGTGATAGATATACGCAGTTCACTTAATTGTCAACTTTAGATCGGTTTAAATGACATAATTGTCAATACCACCTACCTCTCTTTTACACAAATACCATGCACAAGATCCGGAACATAAACCATTGCACATACGTCAAAACCAATCCTCTCCGTAAATCGACCTAACTGTCAACCACTTTGTCTCTAGATCTTCGACTATAAACGGAATGGGTCAAGCGCTTATTAGTCTGCAAACATGCATTGGGTCGAGTTACCTTAAACTCGACTCGATACTCTCTGCATCACACACATATACACACACAAACTTATACGATTAGGAGCTCCATTGTCAAAGCTTTGAGCTACACATCTATGACTATAAGCATACATCACTGATTATACTTACCTATCTATATCTGGCACAACCTGGGCCCGTACCATCCTTGCTGACTGGCAAAATCTTTGTGCCACCGTGTGAGGTACTTCGTGCGTAATGTTAACTCGTGCATGAATTGATTGACTCGTGCGTGACGGCACGGTTGGCGCAGTGGTTAAGTGATTGACTGCTGCGCTGCGTGTCGCGGGTTCGATTCCCGCACGGAACAAATATGTGTATGACCTACATGTATTTGTTCCGAATCTGGGTGTTTTTCTATCTATAATATGTATGAATTTACAAAAAAAAAATGTATATGTCGTGGATAGATGGCAACACAGTACAGCGAACAGCGCCATCTAACAATTTGATGGGTAAACGAATAATCATGTGATCGGAAACGCAAGCGAGCCCTACCGCTTGGACACGATCGTCGGTGGAGGGGATGCAGCGAGGACTGGCGGAGAGACCGAGTGTGGCGACAGTCTACAGTCGACAGTCGAGCTCGGACAGTCTTGGCAAACGCTCAGTACCGTACGCACGTGTTTGTTTCCGACGCAAGTGTGCGTTTCGGTTGATAATCGCTAGTTTATTAAAGTTACTTTAAATTCAAATTATCTTTTCGTTCGAGTACCCGCTACAGTGCCCACACATACGTAAACTATGTCGGATCGTGAAGAAGACCCGATGTTTCGCATCTCAGCCACCCATTGATGCGACACATCGGGTCTTCTTCCCCAGGTCCAGGGATATTCGTCCAATCGGAATATGAGACTAATGACTTTGACTCTGACCTGTTAGACTTTCGTGCTTCAGACGACCCGTAACAACTGTCAAAGATCCACAAATGACAGCGGGGAACAACGGCTTAACATGTTTTTCGTGCGGAACAACCGCGGCAAGTGTAGCTTATAATATTTTGGGTAATTATGAGGAATTATGTATGTCTTCAATGTTTGTACTCGAATATAAAACTCGGGTAAAATACCAAAACCTTATATGTTGTTGATATTTAGCACATATTATGTAGCTTGATACCAAATAAATAAGTAAATTGAAAGAAAAGAAAAAAAGAAAATACATTTATTTAGCACATACTAAAAGACACACCATTACACCAGAAGGCCAATTCTTGTAATGTAAAACGTTCAAAATCTAGTCGCAGTCTCAACTCGGCGATAAACAAATGTCAAAAACTTGTTAAAATGTAGGGAAATTAGAGGTATTTTTGACAGATTGAGACTGAGATCAGACTGTGAACGATCTTAAAATTACGAGAATCACTCCTCAGATACATACATCAGACAGCAACAAATAAAAAACAAAATACAAAGTGTAAAGACCGATGTAAGAAAATAGCAGGAAAATGTGCCTCACGGCTGCACCAAAAAGGCCCAGTTCAGCAAAAATGCCAGATTAGTGCCTGACGCTGCATGGTTTTTAACTGAACCTGATGTGTGAGGTGACGGATGTAAATTAGTTTTTACATCATGTTCTCTCGCTTGAGGGACTTGTGGCTAAGTAATAACAGCCGCACGGGTCGATCGATCAGGTTAAGCTACGCTTGCCGCGGTTGGTCCGTGGATGGGTGACCATCTTCAAGGTGATCTTTGACAGTCGTTACGGGTCGTCAGTAGCCCGAAAGTCTGACAACCAGTCTTACCAAGGGGTATCGTATTACCCAGAAACTGTGTTGTGGAGGTCAGATAGGCAGTCGCTCCATGTAAAATTCAGCTGCATCCGGTTAGACTGGAAGCCGACCCCAACAAAGTTGGGAAAAGGCTAGGCAGATGATGATGTTCTCTCGCTTCCCAGACATAGACCCATTCATAAAGTTAGGTAAAAGGTAGCGTTGCTTAAAGTTAGGTAGTGATTAGCGACTGTTTAACCATACATATTTGACGTTTAAACGTCACTTTAATAATTGTTTAAAATTATACCCCTAAGTTTCAGATTAAAGAAACGTTGTCCATTGTACCTACTTAGAATACCTACTACGAAAATGTGACTGGAAATGGAAATACTGCGTAAAACCCTTAGCTACAGCAAACACGGGGCTCCTAGGTTCAACCCTGAACTTTGTTTGGGTTTTTGTTGTTTCATTGTTCTTAACTTCTAAAGAAAACTTTGCAGAATAACGCGTACTACATTAGAATTTCGTAACTACGCAATTTCTTCGGTAAAACATCCTTGAAATTATTTCCCGTAATAGCAGTGATATTTGTGTGTGATTTTTTTCCTTGTTTATTGTTTTGATTTATTTCCCTTTTATTACAAGAAAATGTTGTTGTGGTTACAAACAGTATTGTTATAAACTTCATGTTGTTTTCGTGTGTATGTTTTCTCCTATTTTTTCTTTTTTTATTGAAACAAACAAGGCGTTATTCTTTTTTTATTAAGGCTGCCAATAATTGTAATGTTAAGGGTTGATTTTTCCTATGCTAGATAATTTTATACCTAAACATATATATATGTATTTATTTATTTATGTATACTTTATTGTACACCACCAAAATACATAGCATAAAAAGTACATGAAACACTACAAAATATACAATGGGCGGCCTTATCGCATTACTGCGATCTCTTCCAGGCAACCTTAGAACGGACAGTGATTTTCCTGGAGATAAAATGGGACTGTCATTGGTGCAAATATTATGTATACAATACACTAAAATAGATACACAAATATAAAGTGATGCTTTTAACGTGCACGTCTTTCTACATCGTTTTCAATATACAATTTCAACATGAATGATGTAACCAAGATTTTGTAACAATATTTTGTATTAAAAGAGTTTCCGTGGAGTTTCTTGCCCGTTCTTCTCCGTAGGAACCTACTACACTTTTGAAAGGACCACTAGCCTGTAATTGCTTTATTTTAAATAATGGATGAGGTTGAGTTTATTTTGTGGATTGCTCAAATTGGACACCGCGGATCATGAGATCAAAATGTTTATAAATATGTCGGAAGTATGTCAGTCATTCGTTCGATGATTCGGAACGCCAGCGCCAAGCGGCGCTCGACAGAGTCTAGCTTTAGTTCGTGTGAGTCGATGAGAGCTACAGTAGCGGTGTGCAGCTCTGTTGACTAGCAGACATCGTACGGACAACATGTGCTCAGAAACTGTCTCGCGTTCCGTATCTAGTTGTGTCTTGTACCTACAATGTGTGATTCGCTAGTGTGACTAGTTAGACTTGTTCGTAAATAATAATCTGATTTGAACTGGAAACGGTATTTCTATTGCGCAATAACCAACACTACCCATAGTACCCCCACAGTAATTACAATATGACTGAAGATAACGAGCCAGACGTACCTACATTTGCCAGCACATCAAGCTACTACAATCTGTCAAATTTCTTTAATAGATTTTCAACTTTATCGCTAAAGCATTAAGGTTCAAGGTTGATTGGTAAAATTTGACCGTTTCGGGTAGGTTGACCTGCTGGCGTCTGTATGTACCTTCTCCGTCAAATAGGTAATAATGCGCACTTAATAGTGCCTAATTCTTTTATCACACATCACGGACTAAAAAATAAAACAGAAACAAAATACAATTTTTTTACGTAAAAAAGAAAACTTAATTTAAATTATTATGGCTGAAATATGACTAAGTAACCAAAATATATTACGGACGTAAGTAAAAGTTAACTGAATAAAAGCAGCAGTAAGCATGTTTTATTCGCGTTCCGACCTTCGAGCCGTGTGAGTGAACCGATATAAAACGCGCATGTAATGACTGATCGTATTTTGTGCGTGGGGTTCCTTGGCGTTAAGGCTACACGTTTGTTTTATGTTCGCCTATATTATGTCCCACTGCTGGGCAAAAGCCTCCTCTTTTTCCTTCCTCTCCCTTTCTTGTGCGATATCTGGCCGTGTTGGCCTTGCATACGTTATAACATCGTCACACTTTCTCCGTGACTCACACACCTCCCCCGTCTGCTATTTGCTATTAGTACTTGAGTAATTAGTAAGTAAGTGATGTTATGATTATCATTTACATAACATAATATCACGCCTGTAATTCCCGAAGGATTAGGCAGAAGTGGTACACCTTTTTTTTTTTTTTGTGGATGGGAAATCATCAAATGACCCCTCCCGCTCTGGGTGGAGCAGAAGGGAGTGTCAGACTCTTACTGACTAAAACCCACCCGTGTTCCTTCCTTAGCCCTTTATGTTCCAGGGCAGCGGTAAACCCTTTCGGATGGTCCCGCTACCCTGGCAGGCTTCGGCCCTATGGGGCCCCGTCTCTTTTGCTGACATCTCTTTGAGGCGCGCGTGGAACACGTACACGCCGTCCGTCACGGGCCTAGTCCTGATCGGACGGAGAGCTACCCATTACTCTCCGCCCGCAGGCCCGCGTCTACGGTGGCCGGGAGTCGTCACGCGGCTCCCGACGCCCGGAGCGTCTCCCGCGGAAGTGGTACACCTATGGTAACAACCACATCTCGCCAGTTATGTTTAAGTCCCATGTACCTAATAGGGGGCGAGCCTATGGCCATCAAGAGGGAAAAAAAATTGATGGACAACCCCAATAACACTGCCTGTCCTGGCAATTGAATCTAGGACCTCGTGCTCAGCGGTTTGCGATCAAGAACAACGATTCAAAATCAAAAATCTAAAGACATTTATTCAAATTAGGCTAAGAATCAGCACTTTTCGAACGGCAATATAACAAATGACAGTCCCCCAAAAACCCCCTTCACCACTTCCTAGTGATATCGCTGGGAAGAACAAGTGGCGCAACAAACTCCGCAGCAGCACAGCTGTCTATACAGTTAGAAAATACTTGATTGTATATAATAATAGGTATGTTAAGTAATTAACATTACAAGACACAGAACATTAAATTCAATTATTTGCCATATGCCAGCTAGCCACGCCAATATACCTACAAATATAATAAAAACTATACGTATTCAAGCTAAAACATAATTAATTAAAATTAAAACTTACTACCTAAATAAAAGCCTCGAGGCATAAACGGCGTGACAGCTTACATATTTATGCATTGCTGCGTTCTGTTCACATAGCTGTCACTTGAAGTCACAAATGATAAACTACGACCATCGAAGTTTAATAAATAAATAAGTTAATACTAATAACAACTATAAAACCATGGTCAGCAAGACAACCAGTCACAAGCAGCACCCGTTCACGAGCATAACGCAAAGATCAGCCATTACCCCCCTCGCCATATTTGAGGGAAGGAGGCAACCCGACCCCCGACGCTACCGCAAGCAGTGTCATCTAAGGGAGCATGACGAACTTGCTGCCGGTTGTTCAGGCAAGAATAATATGATCAATCGTCGAGGTAATTAGCTCATTAAAAAACTTAAAATTGAGTAGATTATGTCAATAATACATTAAAATAAAATGAAACTGAATTGACTTATACAGTCAAATAAAAATATAGAATTATATAAACTCATATAACCTGTCAGTAAGCTAATTCTGGAGAAAGAACATAAAAATTGTCTTAATCAGGGCGACCAAGTATTCTTATCGTGTAAGTAGTCGTTGATGGAATAGTATGCCTTTGAACAAAGGTTGGATTTGAGCTTTAAACGCATTAAAATGCGTTTAGCAATAAAATGCAAGTCTAGCAAAGAAGAGGGTATCTTGTTATAAAAGGTTATACCAAGTCCAACAAATGAGTTTTGAACCTTATGAAGCTGGTGAAAGGGCACGTAGTTTGTCCTAGAGTTAACACTGTGAATATCACTGTTTTAAGTGTAAACGTCTAAATTTTGCCTAATCTATAAGATGAATTGTGATGGAAACATGAGATTACCAATATCCTTAAAACAATCTCTTAGAGAAACTCTAGCACCTAGTTGGTAAATTGCTCGAACAGCTCGTTTTTGAAGGACAAATATATTTTGTATAGCAGCGGCTTTGCCCCACAGCAGAATACCGTAGGACATAACGCTGTGAAAATAATGAATTAGACTAAACGAGATTATATCTGTGCCTACAATTTTCCCGTACTTACTTTAATGCTAGCCCAGTTTTGTCGTTAGTCAGTAAATTGTGGAAATTGTCGCAGTAAAAGCACTTTACGCGTATGCCTAATTAAAATAAAATAAAAAATATAATTGTACCTATGTAAGGGAAATTAATTGTAAAGCAAATGAACAGCCTACGTACCGTATTATGCAGGTTGTTGCTTTGCGTTTAAAAAAAAATACAAATCATTAACAGACCTATTTTCGGCAGTGACTGGAACAAGGCTGCCAATGATGATAAACCATTTCATTCATCTGTCAAAGAATAACAGTCGTGATATGAATTTACGGACAGAGGTTTTTAGTCAATTTGATAAATAATTAATTTCCCTTACTTTACATAGTGTGACTATTGTCACTAAGTGATTTTAGAATATAATATCCGAGGCAGTAGCAAAGGATGAGACTTTTGAAGATTTCGTTTCGTATTTCGTTTTCTATTTTTAGACAACTAAGTTCTGCCCGAGGCTTCACCCGCGTGGATCTCGGAAATTATCCCACAGATGACAGGACAGGACGTAGACATGAATTTGCTACCGGGATAAAAAGTAGCCTATGTCCTTCTCCAGGATGCTATTTATCTCCTTGCCAAATTTTAACGAAATCTGTTTAGTGGTTTAGGCGTGACTTGGTTTCATTCATACAGAGTGTTTTTAAAATTTATAATGGTTTTAGTTGGTACCGTTTTAATAATAATAACGTTATTTCAGAGAACATCCATATTTGTGTTAGTAAGTACTTAAGAACTATGTAAGTCTGAATATAGTAGCTGTACCTATAAAGTGTGTCTTTGGTATATATTCTCAAATTCATGCGTGACAAACAGAAGCTGTGGCTTAGAGCTATAAAGAATGGAGAGAAACGTAAACGTTTTATTGCCTTACAATTATTTTTTCATTAACCTTTTATTCCAGCCTATAGCCTGTTCAGAAACTGGGTTATGCAGGTCAGATAGGTAGTCGCTCCATGTAAAATACCGGTATTCAGCTGTATCCGTCTGGACTGGAACCTGACCCTAACATAGTTGGGTAAAGGTTAGGCAGATGATGAAACTGTTCAGAAAAGGATGGGTACGATAGGAACCAAATGCTTCGAGCTAAGGTATCATATCAATCAAAAGTTGGTTGGACGTTTAAGCGGTTATCAGACGCTTAACTTTTTGTTCATTTTTGTCTTTTACTCGAAGTGAACCGCCTGAACATAAAATTAATCAAAAGTGAAAAATGAATTCATGAGTGAACCCGTACAACATGAACATGTTTAAATAGCAATTCGGCTAGGCCGCAGGTGACTGAAATCGCAAGTTCCAAAGTAGAGTAGGTATCAACTTTTTTCTTGTGGCGCCAGGTCGCATGCCTAAAATCAACCGTGAAAATACTCAGTCGCAGGCGATCGCCCGCCTCATAAAGGTCGAGATTTCGATGCCAAATGAAGTAGTCACCTGCGATTTCAATCGACCTGTGTAAATGGGGTCGCGATTCGGGTTGTGAGTGGATTTGGTAAGCGACCAGCCGCACGGCGAAAATCGGCCCTCATAAATAACCTATGTGACTCTTTTTAGACTCCTACATGCCATATTAACTCCCAGATACTGTATAGATTTATTTTTCAGTAAAGTATATTTTATTATTATCTCATTTTCCCGGTATCGGCTATAACAGGTGGTTGTAATAACATCATGCTGCGATAAACAATTCTCTTACGAAGCGCGTTGATTAAGTTAAGGCCCTTAGGATCTTCCGCAGTAGTGAGCGGCGGGCGTTGAGTATAGTTGGATATTATTTAGATTAGATAAATAAACGCTAAAATTTGTAACCATATATATGGATAAAGGAACGTTACGTTAAATACGTATCGTTTGTCGACCGAAATATTACGCCCATTGTAAATTTTGTAGTGTGTCATGTATTTTATAAGCTATGTATTTTTGGTGTACAGACGCCAGCACATCAAGCTACTACAATCTGTCAAATTTCTTTAATAGATTTTCAACTTTATCGCTAAAGTATTAAGGTTCAAGGTTGATTGGAAAAATTTGACAGTTTCGGGTAGCTTGACCTGCTGGCGTCTGTACAATACAGTATATATAAATAATAATAAATAAATATTCAGCCTATAATGTTCCCTGCTGGGACACAGGCCTCCTCTCTGTGAGAGGAAGTGGGCACGCGGGCCCAGTGCGGGTTGATAGATATCACATGTCTTAAAAATATTGGTTCTAGGACATATCGGTTTCCTCACGATGTTTTCCTTCACCATTTTGAGAACAGTGGTGACGAAATAATTTACACAAACTAAAGCGCCTGTCTTGTGGCTAAGTAATAACAGCCGCATGGGTCGATCGATCAGGTTAAGCTACGCTTGCCGCGGTTGGTCCGTGGATGGGTGACCATTTTTACAAACCAAGACCCCTCCGTGCCTCGGAAAGCACGTTAAGCCGTTGGTCCCGGATGTCATTCGTGGATCTTTGACAGTCTGATACGGGTCTGATACAGACTGTTACGGGTCGTCAGTAGCCCGAAAGTCTGACAACCACTCTTACCAAGGGTTATATCATACTACCCAGTCATTGGGTTGTGGAGGTCAGATAGGCAGTCACTCCATGTAAAATACTGGTATTCAGCTGCATCCGGTTAGACTGGAAGCCGACCCCAACATAGTTGGGAAAAGGCTAGGCAGATGATGAAAGCGCCTGTCTGGGTTCGAACCTACAACTCGTAAATCGTGGCCGTTACTGGGGTCAGCTTCCAGTCTAACCAGATGTAGCTGAATACCAATATTTTACATGGAGTAACTGCCTATATGCCCCAGTATGACCAACCACATAACAATAAAAATAAACCCATAAAACGATAGTTACGAGTAATAATATCAAAAACTTTGTAGAATATCTGTTGCCGTGTAATAAAGGCATAATTTCGCACAGGCGAGCCGGCTATCCGTTATTGTTGGCACAGAGCCATTAACTTCTATCCATATTACGAAAACTTCCTATAATCCCACTTTTGTTATATTAAACCTTAATGTCATAAGTTTAAGGTTGAAATTTTGTTGTAAGCGCGCGGTATTTTGTAACAACTGGTGAATCTTTTTTGTTTGAAATTTTTTGACTTGACGATCCTAGTTCCTATGTGGATTCCAATTAGAGAATGATGCTGAAGCGTGTGAATGTGGATTGTGGAGCTATGTTTGTGTGTAGAGAAGCACTGTTTTCGACATACACATAAACTCACGCTTTCTTCCCATGAGAATAGGCAGAAACTATAGAACCCCGCCAGCCCGCCACTGCTCCACTGCTTTCACTGCCCTCTTGTTGTTTGCACCGTGTTCTGTATAATAAGCAGCAGCTTTATCGGAGCGTCGCATCGATGGTAGCGTGGTGACTGTTTTCTGATGACAGTTGAAGTCAGGGGAGTCGCTGTCGTACCACATCCATGAACTGCTATATTCCGGAACAATCCTAGCCACTGACAATATTGAAGCTACTAAAACGATGACCACTTCTATCCCGTGCCGTTAAATATGGTTGCCTTACCTTTACCAGACAGCTTGGTTGACTGTACATCAAATTTAATTGGTCTAGGTTTTTTTCTCACAATTTGTCAAAATCCCTTGATCCCAGACAGCCTTAGACAAGAACCTTCTTAAATATAGATCCCATTTTTCTACAAGCTACGACCTCGATTAAGGAAAAAAAAGTAAAATAATAATAAACAGGGTCATCCAAGTTAGACATTGGATCAGCGAGATAGAAAGATTAATTAGACATGGTTGCCTCGCCGATATAATTAATGTACTTGCCAACTTCGTGGGGGCTCGGAAATGTTCGGTTACAGGAATAGTCCTGTCTGTAATGTTATTCTTTAAATAGTTTCTGATATACTTTAATGAAAGGCATCTTTCTTTATATGGTTTGTAGAAGTAGATGTGTGGTTGGAAGTAGTCATTAATATACGCCAAATAGGCCCAGTTCGCCATGAGACATTTATGGCGAACTGGGCCTATTTGGCGTATAGTAGACAACTAATGCTTGACGCGGGTTTTCAACTGGACCCTACGACACAAAGTTTTTTTTGGCATTACTCTTTTTTGTTACGTGACGATTTTTAACAGTTTACTCCAACCGCAAACCTCGTTAAAGAACTTCGTTCCATAATACTCGTATCAAGTGTTAAAATCAACCCACATACAATACAGCTATGGTCCCTAGATATCAAAACACTCAAAATGATTCATGTCTCCACAAATCTATACTACGAAGCTCACGTGCGGATCAGCTTATTGGCACAGTTCAATTGTCACTATAACACCCCTGAACCATTTATTTTGAAACGATCATTTATTTTCAATCGCTCCTGTCGATTTTAGATTTATTGTCTATTTCAATGAATATAGTAGGGATATTGTATTATGGCCCGACGGTTTATTCGCCGTGTGTAGGCACGGTTCGTCAGTGTTGTATGGATCACTATGGAAGCTTTTTGATAGACACGTTTTTTCTACGGCACGGTTTATACGCCGTGTGTAGGCACGGTTCGTCAGTGTTGTATGGATCACTATGGAAGCTTTTTGATAGACACGTTTTTTCTACGGCGCGGTTTATAAGCCCTGTGTAGACACGGTTCGTAAGTGTTGTTTGGATCACTATGGAAGCTTTTTGATAGACACGATTTTTCTACGGCGTTTATACGCTGTGTGTAGGCACGGTCGTCAGTGTTGTATGGATCACTATGGAAGCTTTTTGATAGACACGTTTTTTCTACGGCGCGGTTTGCGCCGTGTGTAGGCACGGTTCGTAAGTGTGGTTTGGATCACTATGGAAGCTTTTTGCTAGACACGTTTTTTCTACGGCGCGGTTTGCGCCGTGTGTAGGCACGGTTCGTAAGTGTTGTTTGGATCACTATGGAAGCTTTTTGCTAGACACGTTTTTTCTACGGCGCGGTTTGCGCCGTGTGTAGGCACGGTTCGTAAGTGTTGTTTGGATCACTATGGAAGCTTTTTGATAGACACGATTTTTCTACGGCGCGGTTTGCGCCGTGTGTAGGCACGGTCGTCAGTGTTGTATGGATCACTATGGAAGCTTTTTGATAGACACGTTTTTTCTACGGCGCGGTTTATAAGCCATGTGTAGACACGGTTCGTAAATGTTGTTTGGATCACTATGGAAGCTTTTTGATAGACACGATTTTTCTACGGCGCGGTTTGCGCCGTGTGTAGGCACGGTCGTCAGTGTTGTATGGATCACTATGGAAGCTTTTTGATAGACACGTTTTTTCTACGGCGCGGTTTATAAGCCATGTGTAGACACGGTTCGTAAATGTTGTTTGGATCACTATGGAAGCTTTTTGATAGACACGATTTTTCTACGGCGCGGTTTGCGCCGTGTGTAGGCACGGTCGTCAGTGTTGTATGGATCACTATGGAAGCTTTTTGATAGACACGTTTTTTCTACGGCGCGGTTTATAAGCCATGTGTAGACACGGTTCGTAAATGTTGTTTGGATCACTATGGAAGCTTTTTGATAGACACGATTATTCTACGGCGCGGTTTATACGCCGTGTGAAGGCAAGGTTTGTCAGTGTTCTATGGAAGCTTGTTGACAGATACGTTTTTTCTACGGCGCGATTTATAAGCTATAAAGCGTAAGCGTATACCTAAGCTTGCTCCGACTCTAATTTTGTTAAAGGATTTTAGTTATGCATCTATTGTTTTACATGGTTATGTGGCACAGATGAACATTCAAGGCATTGTTGATGACAGGTTTTGTTCCGTCAATGGACATAGACAATAAATAATCCATGCTAATAATAAATCTGAAGAGTATGTTTGTTTTGTATGTGTTTGAATGCGCTAATCTCAAGGAGTCTACTCTCTCAGTAGGAAATCCGTAGTTTCCGACAAAGTTACGGGCATATCCTACTCTGTGTTACTTATGGATAAATGATTAGTTCGGAGCCCGAACTAAGACTGAGTGACACCGCAATTTGACAGTTGTCTTCACGCCTGATTGAATTTCGGAGGGGCCCGTTATCTTCGGCCCGAGTATCTTCGTTGACGGACTTAGAGAGTAGCCCACCTGGAACGGATTAAAAAAAATATTTTAACATTTGATAGCCCAACTTTTGAGGAATGTCATAGGATATTTAAAATCACGCTAGGACTATTAGGAGTCGAGCTAAAAGAAGGAACGCTAAGCGAAAACGGCGATGCGATGCGACGAGGTGGGTCGGGGGAACAAGAAATTTCACGCGGTCAAAGTTGCGGGTAGAAGTAATTCTCGTAATTTTAAGATCGTTCACAGTCTGGGCCCGTATTAACGTTCAAAATCTAGTCGCAGTCTCATCTCGGCGACAAACAAATGTCAAAAACTTGTCAAAATGTAAGTTTTTGACATTTGTTTGTCGCCGAGATAACACTGCGACTAGATTTTAAACATTTTAAATTACGTAAATTGGCCTTCTGAACGCGTTCAAAATCATGTTATTACTCTACAGTATACGGGTTCGGAGCGTACATATATGTAATACTTTCAATCAGTCAGGTTCGTACCGAGTACAATCCTGTCAGGTTGAACGTACTCTATCGTAAGCTGCAAACGCGTTCGCGTTGCGGTATTGGCCTATAGTTATAAAGGTCGGTATAATACTTACTATAAGAGCTCCGCGCTTTTTTATTACCGGAATCAATGAAAGGCGTAGTGTAATATTATGATAATTTATTCCTAATAAAGAATGTATTTATTTTACAGCTCACGGGGACAATGAACTCTTCAAGTTAGCTTGAAGAGCTCATTGTCCCCGTGAGCTGTAAAATAAAAGACGGTCACCCATCCACCAGTCCAGTTAGCTCTCGACTTTTTCTATCCTTTTAAATATCGCGGTTGGTCCGTGGATGGGTGACCGTCTTTACATACCAAGACCCCTCCGTGCCTCGGAAAGCACATTAAGCGGTTGGTCCCGGCTGTCATTCGTGGATCTTTTACAGTCGTTACGGGTCGTCAGAATAAGTTTGTATTTTATCATGTAGCTTGTGGGTTACGCTCATCTTGTAGTGTAGGCGTTTTCATACTCTTTGTTGAAGTAGTTTCCCTTTTTTTAAAGGAAATATAGGGGTATGAGGAACAGGGTGTAAAGTTCACTCATTCTCCATAGAAAAGCGAGGTTCCTCCAATCAGACGGGTGTTGTCTGGTGGGCTACTGCCCGACGATAGATATCGGGATGTTGTATATCGCTCGATAAACTCTGCTTGCGCGATGCAGGATTTTGCGTGACCTCAGTATGATGCGTAGTTTGCACGTGGCGATGTGGATGGCTTCCACAGAAATGTAAAAATATACGGTTTAAGATAATTTATTTCACTCAAAAAGAATACAATTATTCACTCCTATGAGTAAAAATATAACAATTAAGATAGGCGACGGTTTTGCTGGGCTATGAACTAAAATTAAGTTATATAAAAATAAAATAAAGAAGAGTATAAACTTACAATTCAAAAATTATTCTTATTAAGGTACAGTCGCCAGCACATCAAGTTACCCCACTTTGACCTTGAACGCGTTATGAGCAACAACAGCGAGAATCGTGCGAAAGAGATGTATAGCTTTTTGTCTGTTCTTACTTGTAATATTTCGTGCTGCAGCGCGTACATGAGAGTGTGTGCGTGTGCGCGTCGTGGTGTACTTACTACTATGCGATAAGAAATGCGTAGCAGTTGGGTTGAATGAATACTTTTGACTTGAATCGAATCGAAATAGGTAATGGAATGGTAATAAAAACAGGCGGCCCGCGCAATGCCTCAAATACATACGAAAGCTTATAATCAATTTGTTTTATTGAAATGATATCTTCTTAATCCTTCATTTTTACATATTATTATTTGTTTCTATTACCTATACCTAAGTATTAAGTAGGTATTAGTATACTCATATTACCTACATTTAAACAGGTAGGTAGGTACGGTATACACCGTTACACAATTTTATTAATTATCATCAGGTAGGTATAATCCGATGTGAGAAAAACATTTTTTTTTAAATTTCAAGCAGGTTTAAATAACCTTTTGCGGGTTTTGTTACCTACTTACTGGCGGGCTGGCGGTCAACTGTTTTCGTGCGTTCCTTGCTCTCCTATTCTAAGTATTTTTACGAAATTTAATGCTGAAAACCCATAACACAATTGCGTGAAATTTTGAAAAAAAATATGGATACTTACCCCGTCACGAACCTGTGTAAGGTTTAGCCAATTAATTATACCTATCAAGTCTCTTGTCTGCCGCCGGCCGTGTTTGAGATTAACGTTACGTCCGCGACACAATCTTTTTACTAAAATAATAAGTTTGAACTTAGTAACGGAATTATCTATACCTACCGAAGTTTGCTTTTACATGCAAGTTCTAAGTAATAAGATACGATTTCGAAGATTATGAATTTTCAAATAAAATTCTAATCTATTATTATCGTTATTTCATCATCATCATCAGCCTATAGCAGTCCACTGCTAGACCGATGTCCAGCCGTGGACTATGCCGTCTCTCCTATTGCACGCCATTCAACTGGATTTTCGGAAAGAAAAGGCCATGGGTTCTCGTAGGAACCTATTTCTATGGGAACTCGAGCGGGGTCTTTTACAAAAAGGACAGTGACGTTTTCAACCGACTACAAAAAAGGAGGAGGTTCTCAATCAGACTGTATTTTTTTATGTTTGTTACCTCAGAACTCCGTTATTTATAAGCCGATTTGCAAAATTCTTTTTTATTTGTAAGGATATACTTTCAGGTTGGTCCCATAGAAATTTCATCAAAAACGGTTCAGTAGTTTGTTTACTATTTGTTTACTGGTAAAAGTTACAACTTAAAAGTGAAAAATAAAAACTTTTTTGGTGGCGAACAACGAAAATGCGAACCCAGCGATACCGACTTTCGAAATTAAAGTTATTTTTCACTTTGTAGTGTCTTTTTTGGAAGTCAGTTGTTTTTTTTTTCTCAAAAAAGTTTTTATTTTCACTTTTGAGTTGTAAATTTTACCAGTAAACAAATAGTAACCAAACTAAGTACTAAAAAGTTTTTTTGAGTAAATAAATGTGGCGTCGTCGGGGCCCCGTATAATAGATTCTATACGGCGCTAGCTCCCCCGTGCTTTCGGCGCCTTAGCTACACAACCGATCATCATGGAATTTTGCATACCTACCTATCAGAAAAGGACATAGGAATAGGATAGGTTACTACGGGAACGCGTGTGAAAGCGCGAAAAAATCTCAAAATAAAATGCGGAATAAAATAATCTTAATCTTTTTATTTAATATACCTAATTGAAAACTAAAAAAAACAAATACCTACTCTAAAATTAAATATACTTACCTACAATAAAATTTATAAAACCAAACTATACAATGGATTAAAAATAAGTAGATAATATTTCTTTTTTAGACGCTTTTATTTTTAGAAAGAAAGAAAATACGTTTATTTGCGGTAAACATGACGCGAAAAGGAACATAAACAAAAAAAAAAACAATTATTAGTATTAGTTTTATTAATATTTGTAACATTAATTATACAGTTACATCTGTCACCAATGGTTGCCAAGCAAAATCAAATGCTGCCGCCAAACAAAAGTAAGCTTTTACCTAGATTAATATAATTGGACTGGGTTGTATAAGACCCGGTACCCACAGGCGGCACGGCACGACAATTTCATTGATATGTCACAGCCTGCTTTGGCATCCTTCGGGACGTTCTGGCATGCCGTGGCATCCCGAAATGTGAATGCTAACCATGATAAAATAAGATCCCAAATCATTTGCGCTAATCCCTTGTCGTGCCATGCCGCCAGTGGGTGACGGCCCTAACTTAAATTATAACCAACAATTAGTAGGTAATGGAAAAATGCTCAAGAATATAACAATGGTGAATACCTTTATTTTGATAAATAAAATAATTACAATATTACAATACAACTTATGGATTGTAAAACTGTGCTACTATTTAATGTGAAAGTTTCTGAGAATGGATGGCTGAATACATAGGATAGGTTCGTACGGAAACCCGGGTGATTGAAGTGCATTATTTACTAGTGCCGTATCATCTAATGGTAAGTTTAGGCTACGACACTATACGCCGTGCACAGTGTCTCTGTGTGTGAACACTTATAAACTCAACGAATACCTACACCTTGCGACACCGAGTGTCTAAGTGTTCAGACACGGTGTCAGACATTGAGTGTACTGCCTATAGTGTTGTAGACTAAACTAAGTTCGATCGGGTCTTATTAGCGCGAAGAATATGACATGACCTAAAAGAGCCCAAACTTGACCTCAGAAATACGCAAGATCGGCCTTTCAGTTGTTATGAAATATAACTACTTACATGGGAGCGTAAATCGTTGCCAAACCAATATGTTAGATATTATTAAATGATAAATAAAAAGTTATTTACATAAATTAAACTCTAATAACTATAGATACCTACTGTAAAATTGTAATAACATAACAATACAAATATAAGCAGATATAGGTATTTATTCAGGCCATGGCAGGCGGATGACGTCATCCTGTGCCGCGAACCACGCCTGCACCACCCTGCAGGTGTGCACGCGGCACGGCGGCAGTTGTCTTCCGGCTTCCCCAAGGCGGGCTGTGTCCATTGAAATCTAAAACAAAGAAAATTTTGTCAATTTAATACTTACCTAGGATTCCTTAGTATGACAAATAGTAGGTACGGGCCAATTTAACTATTATCTGCATTCGCGATTTATTTGCAGATAATGTAAACAAATATGAGTTTATGGAAAAATAACTTTAATTCCTACATCATAAAGTTTAGTTTACGTTAGAACTTCAAACATTTTTATAACTGCTAGTCTAGTAGTGCTAGTCACTCTGAAATCAACCTAATTCCCATTGGAATAAAATCGATATTTGTTTAACTTGAAATCAATTTGAAGCATTAGTTGAATAGACTTTAAATGAGTACGGGACGGTTAAAAAATCTTCAAAATATAAAGATAAACAAATTTGTCGAATTGAGAACTTCCACCCTTGTTGAGGTAGATTGTAAAGAACTGAAGATTTATCTAATACATCATCTGCCTAGCCTTTTCCCAACTATGTTGGGGTCGGCTTCCAGTCTAACCGGATGCAGCTGAATACCAGTATTTTACATGGAGCGACTGCCTATCTGACCTCCACAACCCAGTTACTGGGTAATACGACACCCCTTGGTAAGACTGGTTGTCAGACTTTCGGGCTTCTGACTACCCGTAACGACTGTCAAGGATCCCCGAATGACAGCCGGGACCAACGGCTTAACGTGCTTTCCGAGGCACGGAGGGGTCTCGGTATGTAAAGATGGTCACCCATCCACAGACCAACCGCGGCAAGCGTAGCTTAACCTGACCGATCGACCTGTGCGGCTGTTATTATTTAGCCACGGGCCCCTCTCCACGGGACCTGTGCGGCTGTTATTATTTAGTCACGGAAGATTTATCTAATACATAGTAGGTAATAATGTGAGCGCCGAGCGCCCTTCCAACTACCTACCTACATTTCTATTAGGTAGTAAGTAGGTATCATTTATTTTAATCAATTTTGTTATTCACTTTTTAAGAAAACCATATTTTATGAGTGATGAATAAGTTGAGGTGATATTTATGATTACAAGCTACACATGGACTTACGCTGTACGAAGTTGATGTTATTCGTGTGGTCAGAAAAGGATCGGCAGAGTGTGCGGCGTCTGCCGCCCGGTTGGCGGCGATGGGCTCCTATGGTTCCTCTTTCTTCCCACCGCCAGCCAGAGAGAAGCCAGAAGTAAACAGATTTTTTCTGGAACGAAACAAATAGCTATAGTGTATTTGCCCATAATTACTCAATTACTATGCAAAGATGTATTAATACTTATAATTCCCTACAATAATAGCTTACATAAAGTGATTAAGTTATTTATTTACACACTAACATCGCTACCATTACAGGGTTACACCCAATGCGATAGCGTGGTAACTAGATTCTAACTAAGCAGGGGCTGCAGTCTCGACATTCATAGCGATCGCTTTACGACCGAATTCGGTCGCCAAGCCCTGTCACTCCATACATTACACCTGTCAATCCGGGACTTAGCGAGTTGCGACCGAATTTGGTCGTAAAGAGATCGATATGATGGTATTTTAAAATTATTTTTAAATTATTAGTAATTAAGTAAAATTAAGGTGTAATTTTATGTGTAAACGTAATTTAATTGCATAAATACTCAGGATTATTGTTTTCCTGTTCATAGAAAGAGTAATACACAGTGTTTGTTACACACCGGTACCGGTAACCTAAAACCAACAGCTGACGTTCGTACTGCGGAATAAAACGGGGAGTATTTGTTTACTTTTACTTTATAATAGCACACAATCGTTATTGTAACTCTGTTACATATATCCTCGTGACCTCTTAGCATAAATAGTTCGCTGATTTAGACCTCTGCATTGGGTCTAGATCGCATTGTTTACATCATAGAAAACGAAACTTAGCAAAGATTTTGTTATTCCCATTGTGATCCTTAAGATAATACACAAGAATAAAAAGGTTCATGATCTTTATTTTTGCATTGCTGTTATACCTACTGTAATATTTAAACAAAAAATAACTTTAAAATCTAGGCAACCTACCCACATAAAGAAAAGTAAAATTCGTAAGGCAATAAAATCATCCAAATTTGATAATATTACCTTACTTACTGAATTGGCTTGAGCTGTTTTCAACCCCAACCTAATTTCTTCACTGAACTACGCTAACATCTTTCATTTTCCCTTTCATTTCCAACTTTATTTTATTTGTCTCCTACTTTTTCTCACCGTTTCTCTATTCTACTTTCAGTAACTAATCCTGAAACCATGCCTGTGATGACCCGTAAGGCTACTGCTCAGGAGATCGACCTTAAATTGAGAACGGCCCTCCAAAAACTTGAAGCAAAGAAACTCCAATATGACCAATTGCTACTGGAGAATGATGAAAGTGAGGAGCAGTTCAAGAAAATTGTTGACAAAAACTCAAGCCTTAAACGGGAGCTAGTAGACCTACATCAACAATATCTGAATGTTGTTGATGAACGCGACCAATTGAAGGTGGTCACGGATGGTTTCAACAACTGTAGTCTTTTGTATGAGGAGGCTTTAAGCAAAGTTAGGGACCTAGAAGATGAATTATTTCATGCTAATAGTCGCGTTAACCAGTTAGGAAAACAAATAGAATGTAATCAGGTTAAAGAAAAAAACCATTTATATAATGAATTGTTAAATAGTAATTGTAACCCTCATTCCATAACAACTATTGACCTTACTGAAGATTCCTTGCTGAAACAGAATTATAATTATAGTTATAAAGTTAGTCATAACAAAATGAAAAAATATGCAAGAATGAATAGAATAATTAAAAAATGTAATCAATTTAGGAAACAACAGAAGCACTTTTCCAAAAATATTCCACTGAGGAAAGAACGTGTTGATCTAATAAAAAAATTAAACAATCAGCAAATTAAATTAGAAGACAGCAGAAAAATCTATGAAATTGATACACAGCGCTTACAGTCTGACATACAGGTACTTGAGGGCACACTTAGTTCCCTTTACATTAAATACGTGGGTTCTCAGAACCAAATTAAAGAACATATTCTTGCTGCTAGTGAGTTAGTTATGTGTCAGTGTACTTGTCAGGTTTTAAACCCTGTTGTTGTCCAGCCTGAGGCAACGAAGGACCCGTCCCAGACTGAGAGTTTGTCTCAAGACTGTAACCTTAACCAAGACGTACCTAATATAGTGCAAGATCTATCTCAAGTAGTACAGCTTGAGACTGGTATTTGTCCATCTTTCAGTAGTCATGATTCAGTTATGTTCTCAGATCGTATAGGAAGAGGTTTAGGTAAATTAATTAGTGACAACCTGAGTTATTCTACTCAAAATTATTGTATGCCAGGGTCAACCTACAAACAAATAATGACATCAGTAACAGGAAATATATTTAATCCTAAAACCAACATTACTGTATTTGTAGGTAACAGTTCTAATGTCAAAAAATATTAAATCACTGACTGTGTAACTGAGTTGTTAAAGTTAAATTGTAGAAAAGTAATATTGTGTGCTTTCCCATATTTTAAGAAATTAACAACTAGACAGAACAATTATATTCATATGCTTAATAAGCATAATTGCACTTTTTAGCTAGTCATTACAGTGACAAGCTTGTATATTTTGACACCAACAGTTTTGTGGAATCTTTAAAGTCGACTAGCTAGGGATACTGTGTATCTGCCTGTTAGCTTTAGACAAATAATAGCAAGGCTATTAGCTTCTTACATAAACTCAGACATAAGTAGTATGTCGAAGTCTTGTATTATTAACACCATAACAGTTAGTAATAATACTAATAGTAAGGTGGCTGACCTAAATAAGTGTAGCTCAAATGCTATAAATATTTATACAAATTGTACGAAGGAGGTTCCATTTCCCTTAAGCACTATGAGCTCACTGCCTGGTGATGACATTGAAGTCTTGGGATTAACTCCGAATAATCATTTAAACTAGTTTGTAAGACAACAGAAGATACCAGTAATAATATTCTTATACATATCAACAACAAGGTATCTTCTTGCTATAAATTAAGTAAATATCAAAAAGGAGATCAGCAGAATGCCTTGAAACTATTTCATCAAAATATTCAAGGTATGTCTTCCAAATTATTAGAAATTCAAATGTTTTTGGAAAAAACAAAGTTTGACATTGTTTGTTGTAGGTACTGAACATTGGTTAAAGGATTACCAAATGCTAATAAATTAGTTATGAGAACTATAATGTGGGCAGTTGTTTTAATCGTAAATCTATGCTGCGTGGAGGTTCTATAATCTTAATTAAAAATTGTTTAAAATCCAAAACAACGAAATGACATAGTGGGTTTATCGATTGAACATTGCATCGAACTGTCCTGTGTTGAGCTTGATAAGCATGTTGTAGTGTGCGTTTACAGACCCCATAATTATCAGAACTTTTCGTTATTTGAGTCAATAATGGAAGATGTCCTAGCGAAACTTGATGTCGAGACTGCAGCCCCTGGGGCCCGCTGGGCACGAGAACACATTTGACCCAGCAATGTTTCAACGGACAAAAAGAAAGTGCGTACCTAATTGCTTAGATATTTACTTTAAAATCCAATCACTACCTACTGGATTAACTTTTGTTTAGAATGGTTCATGACTAAACGGAATCAAAAACAATAGTTCATCGAATTCTCTTTACATATATAAAACTCTGAATTTACGCTTTACGCTTGGAACAGCGCGTAGCGCTAACTATATTTCGAAAATTCTGTAGAAAAACACCATTGACACATGTTTTCATAGCCTTTCTTTAGTTTAATTCAAAAATTATGATTACAAAAAATATTACTCACCGTCACCGTTATGCCCGTCTGCCGACAAATATCTATCACCCGGCATCCACTCAATCGAAGCACTATGATGCGCCCTCCTTGAATTTGCGTCAACTGAGGTGCCACAATATTATATTTATAAAATGTTTTAAGAAATTTCACAGCACAGCACACAGTACGATTTTATATCACAGAACATAAATACCCTAACGAACGGGTTTCAAATACGTACGCATAGATAAGGATCAAGCGCAACTGACGTAAACGAACGATGTGACTTTCGTTTAATTTCGTAAAGGATCGGGAGAACTCGGAAGCAGCGGCGGGCGCGCAGGGGCGAGTGGGTGTGGCTTATTCCTATTGGGGCATGTTACATTGTCAATAATATCACGATACCGTGGTAATATTGATGGTATAATAGGCCGTATTACGGTATCGTGATCAATAATTGCGATATCGCGATATTAGTATCGTGATAATATTGACAAATGTGACATTCCCCAGTGAAACATGATGATTGGCTCCCAATTATTAGTATGTGCAACCATTGGGCAATTTTAAAAACGTTGAAAACTCCACCAATCATGCCGAGGATACTTTCTTTCTAACACTCCACGGCGCGTCGTAGTTATATTTATGTATAGAGTTTACGTTGATGTGCTGGCGTCTGTACTTAAATAGCCTTTTAAAAGTTGAAAGTGTTTTGATTCCATAATTACTTTAGGTATACACCGTTAAATTTTGATAGTTTTTATCCGTAAAAGGGGTCATTGTACTCATCATTATGAACAACTTTTACTACGGGACCAACCCTGAAATCGTGCGGAGAAAAAAAATCTGTTGATCCATACATCATGTCAAGTTATGCGAACATAAATCTATTGATCAACTGATTTTTCTTCACGATTTCAGGGTTGGTCAAAAGTTTTTCATAATGTACGTACAATGACCCCTTTTAAGGATTAAAACGATCAAAACTTAACGGTGTATAGTATAAATAACAAAATATCAATGATGTTAAATATTCTAGTTAATTTTATGCGTAGTAGCACTGCGTATTACTTACCTGTCACTTAAAAGTAACTTATGCCTCAGTTGTTATCGCCATAAGCTTAACAAGAACAGTACAAAGTTTTCAAACTTTTAGTATAATTATTGTAATTTCAACAGAACAACATTATTTTAAATAATAATAAGTATAAGAATAGATTTATAAACGGAAAACTTGGTTCCAACTTTAATTTATGCTAGAAGTATTGTTTGATTTATAAACAGGTGTATTGTGTTTATTTGTACAAAGTGAGTTTTTCTATTGAGACAGGATAAACAAGAAACGTTTCAGGGTTCTTATGATTTCCGAAGAATTGTCACTTAAGAACAGAAATCGAAGTATTTTTTGTTTACTAAAAGTTAATAAATAAAAACTAATTTATATCTAATATAAAATTCTCGTGTCGCGGTGTTTGTTGCCAAACTCCTCTGAAACGGCTGGACCGATTTTAATATAATTTTGTGTGCATATCGGGTAGGTCTATGAATCGACCAAAGTCTATTTTTCATACCCCTAAATGTTAAGGGTGGTAGGACACCACGCGAACAAAGTAGCGCCGGGCAGCTAGAAATAATTTATATGGCAAAACAACGTTTACCGGGTATAAATTCGTTTATTTATCTTTATTTGTCTGCTTCATTGGTTTAGTGTTCGCAAGTACTACTGTTGAGCTTGAGGTCCTAGGTTCGATTCTCGGGTCGGACAAACTGTTATTGGGTTTTTTCATTATTAATTTCTCAGTAGCAGCCCCGGGGTACGGATTTGTGCTCGGTTTCGATTCCCGCACGGAACAAATATTTGTATTGCCTACAGTTAGTTGTTCCGGTTGTGGCTGTTTGTGTATGTGAGTTTAAATGTTTGTAAACACACCCACGATACAGGAGTAACTCCAAGTGTGGGGCAACGTTTCTTAAAAAAAAAAAAACTGACGAAATGTGGGTGTACATACAGACGCCAGCACATCAAGCTACTACAATCTGTCAGATTTCTTTAATAGATTTTCGACTTTATTGCTAAAGTATTAGGTTCAAGGTTGATTGGGAAAATCTGACAGTTTCGGGTAGGTTGACCTGCTGGCGTCCGTACATCTCTGCCTAACCCTTCGGGTATTACAGGCGTGATGTTATGTTAATTGTATTTTTCACCCTGTAAATCAAATAAAAACGTACCTTGTGTTTTTATGTAGGTGACGACGGAGTTTATTGTAATGAGCATAAAGTGGTTTGCTTCAAGGAAATGCTTACTGCTTTTTCACACACATAATCGCGAAGTTTTGCGTTGAAAACAATTATCAACACACTATTTATTTTGCTGTAAATATAAAAGCTAGAACTGCAAGCTCGATTCACCGAATTTTCATGTTGGTTTTTGTTTCAGTTAATAGTCTCAATAGATAGCATTTGTCTACTATTATCGCTGCTGACGCGCTCTATACACAATCAAAAATTACTATGGATGCCTTATGTCCAAGAAATACCAAAGTTCACTTTCTACAACACTGACGGCACGGTTGGCGCAGTGGTTAAGCGATTGACTGCTGCGCTGCGTGTCGCGGGTTCGATTCCCGCACGGAACAAATATTTGTATGACCTACAAGTAGTTGTTCCGGGTCTGGCTGTTTGTGTATGTGAGTTTAAATGTTTGTAAACGCACCCACGATACAGGAGAAATTCCCAGTGTGGGGCGCCGTTATTTAAAAAAAAAACTATCGAAATCATAATCGAAAACTTGGCTGGCATGTCGTAGAATCAAAAATTCGAAGACATGTGACATCTACTAACCTGCACTGTGCCCGTGTGGTAGATTATAGCCCACTCCCTCTCGAAGAGTGGAGGCTTGTGTCCCAGCAGTGGGAACATTATAGGCTGATTATGTATGTTATGTAATCGAAAACTATGCAAAAGAGCCCATCAGAACCCCATTAGATAGTGTGAAAAAAAGTTTCCCCAAACGAGGTTTACGTTACGTTTACGTTTTAGGTAATCTTATTGTCTGAGTCTACGAAAGGTAATTAAATCGGCTTCAAATATTCCAGAGCTTTTGTACGTTCCGTTTTTCGTACGTTTGTAATATTTTTACGTTATTTAAACATTTTGTATGTAAATGCTATACTCGTAGGCACGATAAATTAAGATTTCAACAGTGTGTCTCGTTTATAAAAAATGAACGAGCAGGAGTAATCTTATTAACTCGAATGAGAGAATCATATTATTTTTACACATTTGTATTTCCCTAATGGCCTGTTCTCGTAGAGAGAGCAAACAAGCATTTTACCAGCACTGTGGTTCATGCCTTTTATTTTGACTTTCAAAATACTTTTACTGGCCAGGTTTTGAACCCACGTAATAAGCCCAGTGCGGGTTGGTAGATGTCACATGTCTTCGAATTTTTGGTTCTAGGACATGCCGGTGTCCTTACGATGTTTTCCTTCACCGTTTTGAGAGCAGTGGCGATGAAATTATTTACACAAAGTAAAGCGCATGCCTGGGTTTGTACCTACAACTTGTAAGCCGCGGTCGTTACGACTGGGCCACTGTTGCAATTCTGGGCTGGACTGAGAAATTCTAATGAAAAAACCATTAAAAACCCTCGTGCTTAGTTGGCTTTAAACCAGTTAAACGGTTTCTGAGGAGCCCCAGGATACTTAGCAGTAAAATGTTGCACCTGCTGACAATCATTTTGTTCTGTATCAAACATTTTACGAAGCTTTGCAGTGATTCAGCCCAATCGTTCACAATGTTCTTTAATTTTATTTAATGTTGCGGAGTCATTCCCATTGGGATTTCAGCCAACCGACAGTATTTTTAAATGTCACACTATAAACTGTTAAAAGGACAGCCATAATAATAAATATTGGAGCTACATTTTAATTACGTTTTTAGCTGTGAGTAGTCGTTGGGGCTCGGAGGTTACGGGGCCCGACTTTTGAGTACCCGATGCGAGGTTCAACACCTGACAAGTACTTATCCGGTACATAGGTGTCTAACGGACACTTTGAAAGTTTCTTCTTTTCGGCCTCAATTTCTTTAACTGCACCCTAATTGCGTAACACTCTACCAAAATTTACAATCTGATTCATTTAAAGGATAATATTGACGATCCATTGCTTCATATGTTCGAAAAATTTGTCTGTTTAACAACGTAAAAAAATTTCCCATTGTTGGGTCTCAGACCTCTTCCTTTCGAAAGGGGGCTGTAATTTACCACGCGGGCCCAGTGCGGGACATGTCACATGTCTTCGAATTTTTGGTTCTAGGACATGCTGGTTTCCTCACGATGTTTTCCTTCACCGTTTTGAGAGGAGTGATGATAAAATTATTTACACAAAGTAAAGCGCCTGTCTGGGTTTGAACCTACAACCTACAACTCGTAAGTCAGGGCTGTTACCACTAGGCTACCACTGCTCGTGTACGTTCACTTTATGAATATTCATAGCTCAATAAATAAATGCACTGCTGTTACTTACTTACAATCTTAATTCTACGAAATATTGTTACTTCTTGAACCTTTGTTATTCCCCCATGGAAAAACAGACAAAATATTATCGTTAGTAGCTTTCCATATCGCTATTTATTTTTGTCAAAATCTGAGTTGTTTAGATTAGTTTCAGAGAGCGCCCACTCTAAGTAACATGGGACAAAGCCAGGAAGATGATGAAATGGTTTTGTGATTGCCTTAAGAGGAAATGCGGGCGGAAAGACTTTTGAAAATTAGGTATTTGAAGAAACTATCGCCTCTGCCTATCGCCCTCTAATTCGTGCGATAAGGACAACTTTACTGCAGATCCGACTGAATAGCCTAAGTAAAAAGTCACATTTTCGAGGTTTGGCTCTCGCCTATTTTCTCCACCAATAATGAACCAATTTAAAAGCTATTTCATAAACTGGATAAGAACGATATATACTGTGTCGCCATGTTTTCCTTTTTTCATTAATAGTTGTCAAATTTGTACCCTAGGCCTCTGTTAACAGCGGTCTAAATAGGCAATTTTGAGCATTTTTTGAGGTTATAAAAATAATGTATTATCAAAAAGGAAAACATAGGGACATACAAGTAACTAACATTTATTATTCTGTAAAAAATCATAGCCATATGGTCACTAATCAGAAAGAAAACAGGAGAGATCTATAGAAAAAAACACCACCCGCGTTTCCTCTTAAGATATAATCTTGCGTAACTTTTAAAGAATCCTTTAAGAGTTGGTACCTGTTAGTCAGTTAGGCAGGCGTGGATCTAGGTTTTCGCTCAAGGGGGTGGTGGGAGAAAAGTTTCTCTCTGAGGTAGGGGCGAGATTTCACAAGCCGTGAAAGCCTTTTCAAAAAATCCTATCACACCTATTTTCCGAAAACTCAAGAATGGGCCATTTGAAGGATGACTAGCGGATACTACAGGTTGTAAAACTATGTATGTGTCTTCTTTCGAGTTTCAGTTTCAGTTTGGAAGGAGGAAGACAACTACAGCCGTTGCCCCCCTCTCTATCCATGCCTGGGGGCCTACTCCGAAGTACAAAGTGCGAATGTTCGGATCGGACCGACACATGGCCGAATCAAATATTATTGAAAAATGCGAAAAAATTTCGGATCGGCTCAGTTGGGTCGGGACGATAGTCAATATTTGAAAGAGTGTAGGAGTGTAGGATCGGAACCGACCGAACCAAATAGTAACTTTGTAGTAGGAAACGACCGAACATTCGGCCGATACTACTTCGGAGTAGACCCCCTGGTCACAGGTTGCTGATAGAATAGTTAATACCAGCTTGTGACTGTCACACTGAAGGACAAAATCCCCTTCTCATGCAGAGAAGATACGACCATTAATCATCCCAGTAACTTCCTCTTGTAAGCGACTTCGGAATATTAAGTCCAATTTTCTACACAATGTTTTCCTTCCCCGTCGGAGGTGTCTTAGATACGAGTACAAGCTTGGCTTTTGAATAAAACATTATTTTATAAAATATTCTAAGTCGTTCTTGTTGTAAGAATTTGATATAATTATAAAGTACGCATAACGACGAAATGTGAAGAAGCTATATATTCCAGTATAAGCTGATCTCTCAATGTAAGGAAAGCCTATGCAATGTGAGGTTAGCTTATGTTGGAAACTAGCCGTGTGTCTGATGAGGTTTCCCATAGGCAGAAATAACGAACTTCCATTGAAACTTTATTTATTTATACATTATTGTATTTTTGTTATAGCTATTAAAATAACGGACGTATTTTCAAAAATCCTTATAGTGATTTATATAGAGCTCATTTTCGTAACTCTTGTGCAAAAAACCATGTTTCTAGACCCAACGGTTAAGGCTGTGCGTTTCTGTCAGTGAATTCAAGAGTTTTATTAAGTACTCGTAGATGTGTGTGTGTGTGTGTAAGAGCAGTGTTGGCCCAGTGGTAACGGCCACGGCACAGACACCAGCACATCAATCTACTACAATCTGTCAAATTTCTTTAAGAGATTTTCAACTTTATCGTTACAGCATTAAGGTTCAAGATTGATTGGGAAAATTTGACAGTTTCGGGTAGCTTGACCTGCTGGCGTCTGTACATAAGGTGGGTAGGGTAAGTTTTTATAAGTTTGTGATTTTATTTTATTTTTATTCTATTTTGTGCTTTTGACTTGTGTAAAATTTACCTATGGATACTTATCTGAAATAAATGATTTGATTTGATTTTGATAAAGGTTGTGTAGTACACGAGGGACTTACAAAGTATGCATTATTAATTACAAGTTGTAGGTAGGTACAACAAATTTTAGGGTGAATAGTAGCTCTCCTAGCTAGATTACTGAGTAATCTGTGTGTGTGGAGATTGGATTTAGGCGAGACAGTTTTGACTCCCTATTTGAGTATCACAATATCTAATCATCAATAATCTTTTGGAGCTTATAATATAAAAAGAAAAAACCTTTATTTAGCACAGACTAAAACAAAACACAATCGCAAAAATCTTATATGTGATTAAAATTACTTTGTGTGAATTACTTCATCACCACTGCTCTCAAAACGACGAAGGAAAACATTGTGAGGAAACCGGCATGTCCTAGAACCATAAATTCGAAGACATGTGACATCTGCCATACCGCACTGGGCCCGCGTGGTGGATGTCGACTCCCTCTCACAGAGTTGAGGTCAGTGTCCCACAGTGGGAATATTATAGGCTGATTATGTTACTATGTATGTAGATATATAGCTTCGATATGTCGTCGAGTGAACACCGAAATACTGTCGATAACAACATTACAGGAAAACAGAAGTATTTGGAATATTGCCAGCCTCTTCGTCATTTATTACGAAGTTTGTTTATTAAGTAGTCGACAAGTTATGCCCGACACTAAACTGAGAGACCATTTTTCTTACGCGTCTGATTTTGGCAAGCTCACTATAGAATGTTGTAGGTATCGAAAGTCAAAGTTAATACACGGTTTTAGAACATAATTTAATTTTATGTATATTTTATTAAGGGCTGATTTTTTAATCATCTAAAAAAATTTGATAGTTATTTAATACAAAAACTCCACGTCAATTTTATTCCTCGAATAAAAGTTATCTGGCGATGGAAAAATCAGCCCTAAAATAAGTACCTATAAGTAGTATAGTACCTACTATTAATGTAAAATTAATTTGCATGTCTTAAACAGGCAAAATATGGACTGTACAGACGCCAGCACATCAAGCTACTACAATCTGTCAGATTTCTTTAATAGATTTTCGACTTTATGGCTAAAGAGTTAGGTTCAAGGTTGATTGGGAAAATCTGACAGTTTCGGGTAGGTTGACCCAGCTGGCGTCCGTACATTAAACACTAACTTTAACAACGGCTAACACCTATATTTTGTGCAAATAAATTATTCTTATTGTTATCCTACTAATAGTATAAACGTGAAAGTTTGTGAGGATGGATAGATGGATGGATGGATGTTTGTTACTCTTTCACGCAAAAACAACTGAACGGATTTGGATGAAATTTGGCACACAGATAGTTTATAACCAGGATTAACACAATCTTATCAAAAAGTTCCTATGTTTGAATTAAGAATTTGAGATAATTTTCAAGTTATGGAATGACAAAGTGAATATCATACTTAACAAAGTTCAAATTCCATTGCAACCAAAACCTGATTAGGACCTTTTTATTACAAATGTTCACTCAAAGATCAACTTAGAATACATTGTTCTAAAGTAGATAACAGGTTAGGTGGCGATGGAATGTAAATTATCTGAGATTATGAATACTGCTACCTATACTAAAAATTGCTTTAAACAGCCTTAAAAAAGATCAAGTCGCGAAAAACAAACTGCCTTAATTTAACTACCCTAGTCACGTCGTTTCGCTAGTACTCTGTAGTACTCTGATACATTTTCAATTATTTTTTTCATAAATTAGCAGTTATCGTTAAAATCTGACGTAGGTAATTTAAGAAAATTTAGTACCCAATTTACATGCACTACACCTATTTGTATTACGTGATCCGGTATTTGGAATCATTCTCCGTAAGCTCGTGTGCGCTATGCTTAATAACTTGTAAACACGCAACGCTGTGCTATTTTTGGTTCAAATTTTTTGTAACACTCTTATTAAGCGTTTATTACACTGACGGAAAATTCACAGTACATTTTGCTACCGTTTTTGGCGTCTGTAGCATGAAGTCATGAACTTACGTAGCTTCAAGTTCCCAATTTAGTTACCTGTCATAAAAAGTTGCCCCAGTTGACTGTCAAAACTTTTAGTACCTACAAGTAATTTAAAACGCAAACATATGGTTGGTTGAATTGAGTGTCGTGTGTGGGTGGGTGGTAATGAAAATGTGAAATGTGTGTAAGTCCTAATATACGTCGTTATTCACTCTGTAAAAATATTTTTTTGCTATAAAATGTAGTAAAATATTATCACACTGTATACAATAGTGCAGCATTGCTATTCTGTAAAAATCGCACTGTGAAAACTTATTATTATTATTATTACCCGTATAAGTGTCGATCCCGTGGGAATATCGGGATAAAAAGTATCCTATGTGTTATTCTGATGTATAAGCTATATTACTGTAAAGTTTCATCAAAATCCGTTCAGCAGTTTTTGCGTGAAAGAGTAACAAACATCCATCCATCCATCCTCAGAAACTATCGCGTTTATAATATTGATAGAATTAACAAAAAAAACTCTTTCTCACTCTCCATAGTCTCCATATCTCTCTCTTTCAAACAATCTATACCATCTTGATAAATCTTGAAACACACTTAGCTCCTGTGGCAATAAATCCAAAAGGTTAATATGCCTATAATTCTAACTGTACGACCCATATATTTTAACACACGCAATTCAAATAAGGCTGTCACGTTAACTAGTCATTTCATTATGTTTTAAGGTATGTTGCTATTAATTTGATCTTACAATGATAATATCTTGAGTTGAAATAGCCTTATTATAAATATAGCCATCTCATTTTTATCGACAATAGGCCCCATTATATTATACCTATACATTATCTCTTTATATACATTTTATTATCATATTGTTTACATTTATATTTACATTTATTATTGTTTTGCTTGAGTACGTATAGTTTTTAATGTAGTTGTTGGTATATTGGCGTGGCTAGCTGACATATAGCAAATAATTTAATTTAATGTTCTGTGTCTTGTAATGTTAAGTACTTTGCATACCAAGTATTGCGTAAGATCAAGTATTTTCTAACTGAGCAGACAGCTGTGCTGCTGGGAAGTTTGTGGCGCCACTTTTTCTTCCCAGCCAAAGCACTAGGAAGTGGTGAAGGGCGGGCGTTTTGGGGGACTGTCTTTTGTAATTTTGACGTTCGAAAAGTGCTGATTCTCAGCCTAATTTGAATAAATGACTTTTGATTTTGGAAATGGGATTTAAACATAACTGAGGGGGGAATTCTCGAAAAAGAACGTTCAAAGTCTGATCTCAGTTTCAATCTGTCAAAAATACATTTAATTTCCTTACATTTTTGACAACTTTTTGACATTTGTTTGTCGCCGAGATAAGACTGCGACTAGATTTTGAACGTTTTAAATTAAGAGAATTGGCCTGCTTTTGCAATGTATGTATGTATGTATGTACTAGTGTATGTATGTGTATGTAAAGGTGTACTATTGGTATGGTACATCCATATCTGCCTGACCCCTTCCGGGGATTACAGGCATGATGGTTTGTTTTGTTATGTTATCATTTTTGGACGGACAGGACGATTTGAATGTCTTCTTGGAATTGGCAAGTAGTAGAACAGAACCGGGAGCTATGGAAAAAATGGAGAGAGATACATTCCCAGCAGTGGGACAGTACAGGCTAGCTATAATAATAAAAGAGAATGTATGTGTTTATGACCACACGAAAACGTACGGCTGGAGCCGAGTAGGTATACCCGATTCAACTTCATTGACACGAGCGTGACGGATCAGCCGATCGATTCTGTAACCATCTCATCGTGAAAACTTAGGTGAAGTGAGCTTGGAGTGAGCTGTCATTCCAACTAATGCTAGGGATTGACACCTTTTACAGCTCACTCTAAGCTCACTTCACCTAACTTTTCACGGTGAAATTTTTACAGAATCGATCGGCAGTTTCTTTCAATGTTGTGAGCGCAAAGTGCGCCTAAAGAAATTTTCACTTTAATAATAACACACCGATGTGCCACTTGTCGTAATGGCTAATGGTCTGATGGCCGAAAGCCTCGACCAACATCTCTCGCGGTTCTCGTAAGACGGCCTGATTTTAAAACCAGTATTCCTCGACAGGCTTCCTATTGTGTTTGTTTTGCGTTGTGCAATTTCTTAATTTTTTTTTATATTGATATTGAATACATATAATTTAGAAAGAAAGAAAATACGTTTTTGTGCAGCATACATAACGCACCAAAAGAACAAAAACACAAAAAAAAAAAACAATAAGTTGGGAGAAAATATGCGTCACATCCACGCAAAACGGCCATTTATATGAAAAAATAAAAGCTTGTAATGGATAAAAGAATGAACACAGAGTGTGTTAACTAAATACATGTAAAGGTAAAAACATGAGTAGAGCCGAACATTACGAGTACCATTTGTTTTATCATTAAAATTTACTCCTTTAGTTTTTAAATCGTATAAAGTAATATCGACTACAGACTTTAAAAATTCAACCTCGTTTCAGCCTGTAGACTGAGGGTAATTTAGAACTATGCATTAATAATGAGGGCTGTCTGTCTATATGCTCGGTGGTCGCAGTACGCTCATGCCCAGGACCTGTATTTTACAGACCGTTTTAACTTTACTTCATATGTATTTTAAGCCTGCATATTTAACATTCAGATCTTTATATAGGAACTCCTCCACAAAGCTTTGAAGGAGAAAATTGTGAGGAAACTGGCATGTCCTAGAAAGAAAAATTCAAAGACATGTGGTTACGGACCCCTGAATCCTAGCAGTGCAGCAGTAGTAACATGTTTTGTTAAACATAGAAAAGAATGGTATAAGTTATATTTTACACAATCGGCATAAGTTATAACTGAACACAATTGGCATAACTTATAACTAAACACAATTGGTATACGTTTTAAAAAAACACAATCACTAGTGCCAGTATATCGGTCAGTTTTTACTGATATAGAAGCCGCTCAAAAGCATTTTCGCTATAAATAAACCCGAATTCGGGGAACTGCAATGCAAATGTTTGGGTCACTTATTATTAGACTTTATATTTTTCGCTGTGTTGACTGTCTCACATGTATTTGAATAATATCGTTGTTGGTTTCGTCTTTGTTTTGGTATTATAATAGCAATATTATAAAGAGTTTTTACGACACGTGAACTGACAGAAAGCAATATGAATTGAAAACCTTACTGAATGTTGACGACAACATAGTAGGTATAACAGAACTGTATGAGAATCTTTTGGCGCGTGGTCGAAACTAACGCCGCCATCTTGTGTTTTCAATATTATTTCATAAAACAATTTCGTAAATATTTTCCAACAACAACAAAGCATGTGGTATCGGCTGCAACTTACGAGTTGTAAATCATAGGTTCGAACTGAGGACACGCTTTACTTTCTGTAAATTATCTCATCACGGTGAAAGAAAACATAGTGAGGAAAGCGGCCTGTCCTAGAACCAAACCAAGACATGTGACATCTACTAATCCGCACAGGGCCCGCGTAGTGGATTTCGGCCCACCCCATCTCACCGAGAAGAGGCCTGTCTCTCAGCAGGGGGAACATTACAGGCTGATTATGCTTACCAACAACGAGCATTGTCGGTAAGCATAATCAGCTAATAATGTTCCTGTCAATGCCATTCAAGCCTTAAAAGATCCTTTTAACACTGTAATTAATTCTTGCCCATTATCTATGACAAGAAGAGTACCTTTTGTTAAAGGTTTGATTAAAAAAGCTATTGCCAACAATTGTCGCAAGAAATCACTAGTGTAGAAAAGAAAGCTCTCTTGTTTTATACAGCGCTGTATAAGCTGTATAAAGTGTCGCCTGAAAAATAACAGCGCTGAAATAACATTGCAAATAGCGCTGCAAGTTAATTTGCTTGTTACCGTAACCCGTATTGTCTGAGACTTTAATTTACTTGCTAGCTCTGGTCTGAATGCTAGTTTCTGCTGGTATCTTGAAAGAGTTCTTGTATATTGTCACATTTTTTGTGGGTCTTTCGTCTTACTATTTAACAACATCATATAAATCATCATCTGACTAGCCTTTTCCCAACTATGTTGGGGCGGCTTTCAGTTTAACCGGATCCAGCTGAATACCAGTGTTTTACATAGAGCGACTGCCTATTTGACCTCCATAACCTAGTTACTGGGTAATACGAAACCCCTTGGTAAGGCTGGTTGTCAGACTTTTGGGCTTCTGACTACCCGTAACGACTGTCAAAGATCCACGAATGACAGCCGGGACCAACGGCTTAACGTGCTTTCCGAAAATAACAATTAATACCAAACTAGCTTTTGACCGCGATTTCGTCCGCGTGAAGCAACTTTCTTAATTTTTTTTTCCGTAAGAACATTCTACAAAGTATTAGAAAACTTAAAAAAAGATGGATGTGATCGGTAAATTCGTTCTCAAGTTATGACGTGACCAAGGGAAAAAGGGATTCATTTTTATATAATATATATATATAGTCCATATATCTAGCAGCTTAAACAATGTCTGACTTTAAACTCATGTAATTTCGATGTTAAATTAGTTCTTTCTTCCCGTAATAATTTGACTCAGTAGTATGACACTACGAACCACTAATCCGTTTGCTGAGGCCGATATTCTGCAAAGGACGTTTTAAGTAAACATAATATCATACTAAAACATTGTCTAACACTAGCTCCCACCCGCGACTGTGTCCGCATGAAATTATCCCCCACCCGCGCTATTAATTCGTTATCGCTTAGCGGATTGTTTAAGTTTTAATCTTTTTGCTCGGCTCCTTTAGGGCCGTAGCGTGATGTTAATAGCTTTCAACCTTCCTGAAGAATTGGGCTATCAAGTGCAAATAGAATTTTTCATATCTAACTGGTGGTAGTTCTAGGGATTAGAGTGTTCAAACAAACAAACAAAGTCTTCAGCTTTATTATTAGTATATAGATTGGTAAAGAATGCCTAGAAACAAATACAGATTTATCTAAAGCTAAACGACAATCCAAAACCTATTTTCTTGAACATCTAAAAAGAAGTATCTATTCATGAAACGACTGTCCCAAAAAATCTCGCCCCCAATCACTTTGAACCAAATTATAAAAGTGTAAAAATCTCGTATTTTCTTTATTTTTCTTCAGACGAAGTCTTCAGACTCTATAAAGCTTTATTTCACGATGGTGTTTATTGGTGCCCAGAAGTCTAGCAGACTGTCATTGACATAAAATCTTAATGTTATGTACTAAGCCTTATTCTTGGCCCTCAAACCACCAAATGTTGGTAATTTGTCCCCCTTTATTAATGATAAAATGAAATATTGGAATATGAACGTTGTTATATTTATTCTATAAAAGCTAATGGCGCCGATTCCCTTGTTCACAAACTAAACTAAATTTAAGTCCAGTGCATCTTTTTCTTTTTATTTCATTAAGAAAAGGACAGAAGATAAATATTAGTTTAGTCCTGTCAAATTAGGCAGCGCCTGACGTAAATTGACGTATTTTTAGTAGCCATGTTTTTAATCACGTCTAAACTGTCTATGGAGTACCTTAATTTGTCTATTCTATCTATCATTTTGTCTATTCTATCTGTAATTTGTCTATTCTATCTGCCATTTTGTCTATTCTTCCGTCAGCAAATCTCGTTTCTATGGTGGTCATACTCGTGATGTTTGTAAGAAATAGCAATGTTTTAAATTTAGCTCAGTCGGTGTCTCCGAAAATCTGTGGTAATGTCTCGAAGGTCTCATGAAAACTCTGGAAAAGATAAACGACCTCAATCCCCCATGACCTATTTACTAAATAAATATTATCCAAGATTTATTGTTATACTTTCCTTCTCCGAATCAGTTTCAACGCTTTACGAGGCCGTTTCATTGTCGCAACTTGACGATAAAATGAAGATAAAATGTTTTAGTGAAAACTAAGTTTAGGAATTTTAGTGACAATGTTATTTATATGTTGCATTTAGGTTATGCTTGTAATGAAACTGCATTTTTATTGCTTTATGTGTCTATGTTTTGATTGTGAGGGGCTTTTGGCTAAGTAATAACAGCGGCACGAGTCGATCGATCAAGCTACGCTTGCCGCGGTTGGTCCATGGATGGGTGACCATCCTCACATACCAAGACCCCTCCGTGCCTCGGAAAGCACGTTAAGCCTTTGGTCAGCGCTGTCATTCGTGGATCTTTGACCGTCGTTACGAGTCGTCGGTAGCCCGAAAGTCTGACAACCAGTCTTACCAAGGGGTATTACTCAGTAACTGGGTTGTGGAGGTCAGATGGGCAGCCGCTCCATGTAAAATACTGGTATTCAGCATTTCAGCTGCACCCGGTTAGACTGGAAACCGACCCCAACATAGTTGGGAAAAGGCTAGGCAGATGATGATCTATGTTTTGATGTTAACTTTTGTTAAATATTTCTAAACGCAAAGTATTTAAAACACAATATATTAGATAATTATATACCCAAAGAAAGTCTTTTCTACTGAGTGGCAGGGACATCGATCGTGTAAACTGAAACCATGAATTCACTGTACTGAATCAATGGTAACAAGTTCTGCGTCGATGTCCTTGTCACCCTGTATAGAATAGAGAGAGATATTTCGAAAGTATAGTATCAACACAAAATCAAACACGGCTTCAGAAAAGTAATGGCAGGATGTTCAGTTCCTTCGTTCAAAAACTTCAATGTCAACCGCTCAAAGTAGCTTCAATCGGTGTTGCCTTTAAGGACACTAATTTGTATTCATAGTGTAAAGGAAGGAAAGGTGTAATGGGATATTCTTACCTTCTACTTTTGATAGGTTCCAGGATTAACCGATTATCTTCAAGTTTGACGGACGTGCTTCTTTGTAATCAATGAGGCTATAGAGGTATGAGAAACATGGTGTAAAGTTCACTCATCCTCCATAGAAAAGGGAGGATCCTCCGACCAGATGGGTGCTGTGTCTGGCAGGCAACTGCCCGATGATTCATGTCGGGCCGTTGTGTATATGCTAGTTGTGCGGTAAACTCTTCTTGCGAGATGCAGGATTTTGTGTGACGTCAGTATGACGCGTGGTTCGCATGTGGCGTTGTAGATACCGCTACAAGGCGTCTTCTTCTGTGTGTCTGTTCTTGAAACGTGTTCACGGTTCAACCAAGTCTATAAAAATTATTATTTGTACGTACGACTTTGATGCCAATGCTTGACATAATAAATTTGTCAAACACCGTTGGGTGCGACCTTTTTCTAATAATATAATCTGACTCGGTTTCAACCCAGCATGTTTTGAGATTGATGTTTCGTAGTGAGTTTGCAGATACTCCTGTGTAACTATAAACAAAAGAAAGCTATAAAATCCTACAATTCTGAGGTTGATGTTGGTAGTGAATAGTTGCAGATACTCTTGCGTACAACTTATAAATATGTCGGCGGACATTAGAATGTTATTGTCAAGAGTGACAGATGGTCAACGTCACTCTAGCGGAGCGTCGGGTCGATGGCAGCGGGGCGGCCATCTTAGGACGCACTTTCTTTGAGAGAGGTCGCCAGCGCCCCACGTTTTCGACGAATCGCTATCCATCACCTTAATCAAAGTTTATTTTAAAGTGATTAGTGTTGGTCAGAATATTAGTGATTATCATTACGCAATTGTAGAATTATTTTAATGTTATAGAAGCTAAATCGTTGTTTCGAAGACAATACCCACGTTGCAAGATGGATTCTGATAAAGGCCGTCCTGAGCTTTTAAATACTATATATTCGATAAACATAAAATGGCAGCATTTTCTACTACCTACATGCACTTTGTAGTTTCCATTTATCAGGTGTCCGATTAGGTAAGCCTCATGTTCCTACACATCGTTAAAATAATCGTACGGACATCCCCCACGTCGTGGGCAATATAGCCTGCAATCCATCTTGTGAGACTTTTTCCACCTTTTCCCGTGACTGAGCAAAAAAACACGAATCCTTTCGATGCTTTTGCTAGACCAGGGAAACCTATATTATTCTTTCTATATACCCTATGTGCACATAGCCTTTCCGGCCAATCTTTTTGGAAAGTATCCAAAAGAATATTATTACAATATCCGATGATGAATGGTATGGGTATGACCTCCTAAAACAAATAAATGTGAATTGAATCTGAATCGTGTTGTTGTAATAATATGCCACCTCTTTTCAGACAGTGCGCGATGATAGTTGCAATCCCTTCACCCCTTCTTTCTTCCTACTATGTGGCATCATCTTCAACGCTACTGACGTTACGCAAAATCTTCCGCGCGATTACCATATATACAAAATTCCGATAGTAATCGTCGGGCAGTATCCCACCAGACGCAACAATCGTCTGGTCGGAGGATCCTCCCTTTTCTATAGAGAATGAAGAATTTTACACCCTGTTCCGTGTATCTCTGTACCTCCTTCTCCCTTTGATATCGTTTATCTTTGCGATCATGGAAAACCCATGTTTATTGGTGAACTTTTATAGGCTGACGTATTGATGGGATCATTAAAATAGCCTTTGTTTACTCCACAAAAAACACATAAATATAAAGAAAGCACCAATTTATCACCACAGTAAAAAGTTTCAGTATAAATCGACCTTTTTAAGAACACCCTCAATTTGTTATTAGTCCTTTAAATGGTCCCTTTCACCCTTCCATTTAGATTGGTTCAAATATATACGATCGGTAAATCTTCGTACAGTCGTTTAGACGGTTCTTCAAGCGCAAGAAAATCGATAGTTTCGCGATGTGAGCTCTATTATTTGGTTGTAAAATTGGATTCGTAAAGTATGTGCTTTATCCAGTGTTGTTAGGGTAGTATTTTTCAGAAATCGTTGCTACAGCTGGATTATTTACCTGCTTTTTCAACACAATCGCTTCTGTCAGGTGCTTGAATTGCATGATTGCCACATTTCAAACACGATGTTTTGCAGTAGCAGCAGTTTCGAATTGCCACCTATTACATAGACTGGTAATACAGCTGTTATGCACAATATGCTGTTTTGCTTAGAGTGGTGTATCTTTGAGGTGACTTTGTGCATACTAGAATTTTCTTCTAGACGTTACATTTCTTCCAGGTTTTTGTAGAATCCTTCTATGTAGCTAAGCTTAGAGGATAAGTTTTGTAAGTGGTTTACCCACAATAGTACAACTGAGATTTTAGTAGAAATAACGAAAAAGTGCAATATTATTGTCATCAAGTTTTGTCTTGGAAAACACAGCGTGAAGCAAAATATACATGAGCAAGTTTTTTTTTGTAACATCTGCAACACTGCTACTTATTAAGTATTTAAGTTAAATGATGTTCTTTGGGGCTTGCGTTATGAATACAATTTTGGTTACGTCTAACGTAATTTCAAGTCTTTTTAGTGCGACGTTATATTGTGAGTGTTAATTAAATAAACTTACTCTAATTATTATCTTGTATTACTGTTATTGTTAGCCTGCCTCATCCCACTGCTGGGCAAAGGCCACTCCCCATAACTTCCAGCTCTTTCAATTCAGGGCTAAAGTGGACCACTGGTCGTTTGTTTTGACCAGCTCGTCCCGCCGTCTTCTACGGGGTCTGCCGCAACGCCTTCTAGCTGTGTCAGGGCTCCACGTGGTGGTTATTTTGTCCCACAGCTCATTGGGCATACTGCAGACGTGGCCAGCCCAGTCCCACTTCAGCTTTAATAATAATATTCATAGCCTTGACCGCCATAATCTTATTCTGCAATTTTTCGCCATCCGGTCGACACTTCACGTGACCAGAGGGCTGGCTCGGTCTTTGGCCAAAGAATTAGCATTGCCATTCAACGTGGCAATGCTGCCAGTCTTTTGGGAACGTGTGCCAGCGATGCCGACGAGTACCTCAACGCGTAAGTGACCAAAAAAAAGAAAGGATTTTTTTTATTTATTTGTGTGTTAGTTATTGTGAAATAAAGAACAATTGTGCCCAGATGTGTCGTCAAAAATCCATATCACTTCTCTAAGGTTTTCATTCGAAAGACTTTAATATCTTTAAGGCTAGTCAAATGCCTTCTCTGAACGAAATAAAATAGTAGCATTACTTTAAAGTAAGGAGGAAATGAATGTTCATTGAGTTTCCTCGAAACTTATGTACCTATGTATATAAGAGTATACGTACGTGTGGGATTAGGAAGCTTACTTACTGAATACGAAATTTTTCGAAGGAAACGTTCTTTTTTATCCGCGTAAAAGTTTTGTAGTTGATATTGTTTGATTATACTATGTGAAGTATGTGTAGGATAATAATAATAATAATAATTGATCTCATGAAGGGACGCGCCGTTTACTTGCGATAACCAAGTGTACAAACATGCTTCAAATTCACAGCGTATTTCGTGCGCGTCGCTTCGTAAATATCTGAAAAAATGAGAGAACTAAAATTTTTGCTGCATGTTATTTGATGGTAATCATTTTATTGACTTTGACGAAGTTGTAAAGTTTTTAAGTTTAGATCCATACCAATTAATTGAACAAAAAATAAGCTAAAAACACACACTACTACCCGCTCCTTTTACGTAATCGTAAGAATCGAATTCAAAAGTTATTTTTTCAAAATAGGCTAGTACACACGGCTACACATCAAGCTATACATTTCCAGTTTTAGCTGACCTCGCATCGTTTTGGTTTTTCGTACAATCAGAAGTCAGCTTACGCTGGTTATGTGTAACTTGATGTGTAGTCGTGCGTACACAAGACAACCCCCAAAACGCCTAAAGCTGGGAAGAAGAAGTGGCGCAACAAACTCCCCAGCAGTGCTGCTGGGGAGTTTGTTGCGCCATTTCTTCGTTACTAGCAACTTTTTGCGAAAGGGACATTTTGCTACCAGTAGTCATTTTGAGAAGTGGTCATTTTGCGACAGACCCTTCGTTACTAGTTACTAGCTACATTCAGTTACAAAAAATTCATTCTACACATTATTATGCAAAATAATTAACATTACGAAACACCAAAGGTTAACGTTAGTTTTAAGGTGTATTTTTTTTTGCTGTAATGCCAATAAACGCATTTTTCTTTCTATCAAAATATTAAATTAAGTTATTTGCCATATGTCAACTAGCACACTCAGCTAACTAGAATATTATTCCTACTCATTTACATAATTAGGAGTATCATTGTCTCTCCTATATAATGTCATGTCACATGAACGTTGCAAGTGCATATCATAACAGTAAGTAATTAATTCTCGTGGCGTTAGTTATTATTTCAGTATTAATTAACCTAATAGGCCGCAGCTCAGTGCTACTAACCTGACCTATTGACCTCGGCTTGTAACGGGAAGATTATAAGGTTTAATATGTGTAATGGTTTCTGTCTCTTGGCTAGGAGTAAGCTACCTTCTCTTATGATTATATATAAGGGGTTGTGTCAAAGTGCATGAGAAATGGTATCTTCTTTCTGTTAATAACTGGACACAACATACTGCTATTATCATTTATTTTCGCTGTTTATATGTATATTTAGTATATATCTATTATACAGCAAATATATATACAGGGTGACAGGGAAACTCAACGTCAACTCAACTTCCTTAAAAGGGGTTATACTAGAGGTCATTAGCTACAGATTTAGTTCAGTCAATTAGGGGTCACAACTAGATGGTTAAAAAATAAATATTTTGCTATTAAAGACCTTTTATTTCTGAGATTATGTAAGTTTTGCAAGCATTTTTTTTAAATGATGGCCCTTTTTCAACATTATGAAAAGTATCAATTAAATGTTTGGAGTGGAGTAGTTTTTTCTCATAATTCAGTCATTCATTCAAGTCAGAAAATTTAAAAAAAAATCGAAGAACCGACACAGCTCGGTTACCATCCACTTTTGAACAGTTTTGTGCTCTTCACGTTATCCATAAACTTTGGCAAACGCTTCTATAGCTTTTACAAATCTAACAAAGGAAGTAGTGCATAAAAAGGCTTCGTTACAAAGATATTTGTAATTTCATTTAATGAAATTTAATTGAGCTATGCAGTAAGAAAGGTTCTTAATTTGGCTATGTTGCCGGTTAGTGCAATTAAAATGATAAATCTATCAAATGGTTCGGGTAAAGAGATAAATTAAGTGATTTACGTCAAGGTATTTAGTTTGTATGAAAATAAATAAAAAATAAGAATTCATTAATGTGTTCATAATGAAAAATGCTTATTTCCATGGTCTGAACATCTGGTCGAAGTTTATGTTTATCGTTCGGAACACGATGTATATCTATGTATCTATTATAGTATATTATTTTGCACTAATGACAACCCTATTTTTAATATCCACGCAATCACTGTCCATTCCAAGGTTGCCTGGAAGACATCGCAGAAAGCGATAAGGCCGCTCATTGTACGTTTTGTAGTAATAATCGTAATTTTTGTTATGTATTTTCTGGTGTACAATAAATAAATTATCGAAACCGTCTACGAGGTATAGTGATTTGTGGAAATGTTGGTTAACGTAGTAATATTCAACAGTGAACGTTTAGGGGCAATTAAAGTAAAATTTTAAGCTGTACCAACGGTTTAGCTCGCATGAAGTAGATTAAACTCGAGAACCACATTTTCGATTTAGGTTCGTACCTAAATCGAAAAAGTGGTTCTCGAGATAAAAACCTAGTAACAGATAGACAGATAGAGATACGTTGTATTTTATGTTATTGATTAAAAAAAAAAACACAAAAAAAACTTTATTACAAGGTTCTATTTAATCGTGAAGCGATGAGCGTTCCAAAAGCACATCACAAAATGAAAATTACTTGAATGAGCTTTGGCAGTTTCCATTCAATACACAAAACTAATCTGTGTTATGTTCCAGATACATATATAGACACTGTCTCCAATCATGTAGGTATAATCCCTTTGTTTGTACGGTACCAAAAGGGATGCGGTAGGAAGAGGAATTTATAGTTCCCGCACGTAACTTATTGTTATATGTGACATAAAAACCTACGCAATAATACATTTCACTTGAAAAAACTTTAGCAACTACTTAAGGTAAACACCCACTGGTCTGCACCGGCCGCAACTGGTTTTGGTTTGCTTTGTATGAATTCTATAGCACTGCGTCCACTATAAAAATGCGTTGCGTGCAGGTGACGTTACATGGATTAGTTCACTGCGTGCATCGCTCACTGCCGCATGTTGTTTTGTTTACAATCGAGATGAGAACCGCTAAAACCATTGTAAAATGGATGAAAACTTTTAATTCTATTAGTAAAAAGTTATGAAGAATTGTATGATCTGAAACGTCGACAATATTTAAACTAATTGCAAAGAATGCCATTGGCATTTGATTGTCATTTAATACGTTGCGTGCCGTGCGTGTGTTGCGGCTGGTGCGGACCTGTGGACGTTCACCTTTATTTTTCCCAGCCGTAAATACGGCCAACAGTTTTTAGAAAAACTTATACTATGACAGTCTATTTCTAAAACTATATATTTTGCAATAATAATGACTGGATACTATACGTGTAAGCGCCAGTCACTATGTAAAGGATCCTACATGATTTGGGATTAGGAACCTTAATCCTTTTAAGGATAGTTCAGATTTATTTGCACCTAAAATTGTTTTCTGTCAGTCTGAACTCAACTTAGTTATCTTATTAATAAAGTTGACATTTCTGTTAGTTTGAAAAATAGTTATGTCTGGTTTTGTGTCGGCATAGTGTACAAGTTTTTTAAGAATTCATCTCATATGATCTCAACGTCATGTTGGGTGAATTTATTAGTTTTCTACTATTGTAGCTCGACAGTACCTTCAACAGATTTTAGCTTCCTCACAATGATTTAGGGCAGTGTTTCCCACACATTGTTCTGCTATGGCCTGGTAATTTTCATACTATCCCTTCGTGACCCACTCAATAGTTTTAACCCCCCCGCTGTTTATTACGACATATGAATTACAATTAAAAATGTTTTTACACTACCACTGTTTCTACTGTTCTACTTGTGTCTACTGATTTATGGTTTTTGGTTTTTCATATTTCGGTATCGGCTATTTAATGCAAAGTATGGAGCTGCTTATTTTTTTACCAAGGAATTCAAGTTCGCCGCAAATAATGAAAATTTTATCCTGAGGTCTGGTCCCACTACTAAGAAACCGATGGATGTTTTCGAATGAAATTTAATTTGACAAATAAACTGTTTGCTTTCTATTAATTGAATTAAATTTTATTCGAAAACATCCATCGGTGTCTTACAAAACTTCAACTATATCCGACGACCCTGGTTACTTATCTCCTTTGGTGACCGTATGTTTATACCCTGTATTCCCGTTGTCCCCGTAGGTCATGTCCCCGTTAAAGGGGACAAAGGGAATTTAATAAAATAATTAAAATTACTTTCCGTTGTCCCCGTACGCTGTTCCCGTTAATTTATTGTAATATATACTTTTCAAATTATGCCCGTTGTCCCCGTTGAGTTAAAATTAGAAGTGAAAGTGCCTTAATAGAGATAATATTGTACCTAGAAATGCAGGATAAGAATCTCGTTCGATCTAAGTATTGTTGTGAATTTATATCTAACAGTGGGAACCATAGATAATTATTTTTGTTCGCCACAATCTTTTTGATGTCCTTTTGAAAGGACATCATTCAAGTGTCGAACATTTTATACCCAAAAATTAAAGAGCCAGTCAGATAGTACTATTTTAATAATAATAATTTCTTAACTACTATTGTAATTATAATGGTACTATTTTCTTATGGAAAATAACATCTTGAGCATTTTTTACTATTACAGCGATCCGATACGACAGCAGTACTTTTTATCGGCACTTTAATTTTTGGGTATGAAATGAATGATGTCATATAAATGTAAATATAAATACTTTGCTTATTATCAATACATGGAGCATTATAAATGTGTGATGTGTCTGTAATATTCTAACAGTTAGTAAAACATCAAAAGTCATCAAATCTGTCAAAAACGTGGTTAAAACAAAAAGGAATCGTTTTAACCTAAAGTAATTTCGATAAAAAATAGATAAGACTTTTTATTATCCTTAAATCTATTCTTCCTTCGTAAAAAATATTGAAGATTTATTACCGCCTTGGATAGATAAAAATACGGAATTTTATAAGGGATACGTACGGAGGAATATAGGGTGAATTTTGGAACTAACTTTTGGACTCCTTTGAGTAATTTAGGCTGAATTTGATAAAAAACTAAAACTGCATCATTTCATTTTTAGTTTTATGCGCACTTGTATAATTCACTATGTATAAATTATGAAAACACTACAGAATTTTGATAAAAAATGAAATTCAATAACAATTTTAAAAGTCCTGGTTTTTATTGTTTGTCTCGTAATTGTTTTCCTTATTGTTACAGCTGAGATTTTTTATGTCAGCGATGCCATAAAGAGTCGAACATAAAATTATTCTACTCAGCTGTTTGGGTACTTTTATATGTATCGTTTTCCTGTTTTCTGTTATCAGGTAATCAGAACGTCATGTTAATCTAAAGTACCCATGCTATCAATAGTGCCTGCATCTATACCTACGCAGAGTACCTAATCTGCGTTCGCGATTTACTTGCCAGTAAACAAATATAGTTATTGGCAAATAACTTTAATTCCTACACAATAAAGTTCAGTTTAGTTAAAATATTTTTAAGATTTTTTAATTAATGCTGGTCACTTTGAAATAAACTTATTGTCACTGAAATAAAGTTGATATTTGATTAACTTGAAATAACATAAATAGGAAACGTTTTGAATAGGCCTTATGTGTGTAAGGATGGGTATGGACTAAATGATTTGGTAGCATAATCAGCCTAATGTTCCTACTGCTGAGACACGGGCGAGAGTGCGAATGTGCTATAATCGACCACGCGGGCCCAAGTGCGTGTTGGTAGATGTCACATGTCTTAGAGTTATTGGTTCTAGGACATGTTGGTTTCCTCACGATGTTTTCCTTCACCGTTTTGAGAGCAGTCGTGATGAAGTTATTTACACAAAGTAAAGCGCCTACCGGGGTTCGAACCCACGACCTACAACTCGTAAGTCGGGGGCCGTTGCCACTGGGCTATCACTACTCTCAATGAACGCTCTTAAAATAACGAGAATTGCCCCTCTGATTTTAATCAGAATAAAGATCATTGTGATTTGGACAGTGATGCAAAATAATAGATAAAATAACTGTGAGCGGAGTGTACCGATTCTGCCAGCAATTTGCATACCCAGAACACACAGTCGGTCGGTCGGTAAACATACGGTCCACTTCCTTAAAACCCAAACAACCCCTATATCTAAAACTTTTAGAATAACTACTAATTAACAACAATAGTGGCGGTCAATCATGGTTAAGTAATAAGGGGGCTCGTGGCTAAGTAATAACAGCCACACGGGTCGATCGATCAGGTTAAGCTGCGCTTGCTGCGGTCGGTCCGTAGATGGCTGACCGTGTTTCCATGCCAAGACACGTTAAGCTGTTGGTCCCGGCTGTCATTAGTGGATCTTTGACAGTTTTTACGGGTCGTCAGAAGCCCAAAAGTATGACAACTATAGTCTTGCCAAAGGATATCTTACCCAGTAACTGGGTTCTGGAGGTCAGATAGGCAGTCGCTCCACGTAAAATACTGGAACTTCAGCTGCATCCATTTAGAATGACAACGCAAACAATATTTGGAAAAAAGCTGGGCAGATGATGATTCGCGGTCAATCATCTCACATAATAGTTTCTTCTTTAAGAATAATATTCCCTTCACTTATGCGTCAGAAACTGCCTCAATCTACTTATCTTATCTTACAAAGTAAACCACTTAGGTTAATCATACTTCGTATTAGCTCATCTCATGTTTAACTTAATATTCACTTAAGATAATTATAATTTACTTAATTACTTTAACATATCATTCATAGGAAAAGTTCTGCATAAGAGAAATGAATACTTGCTTAAAAATCGTGTGAAATTACCTGCATGGAAGTCACTTTAAGTGCTTACGGTTAAGGATTGTAAACTTTATTACCATCGTCCACAGTCCAGTTTACATTGCAACTGAAAATATTTTATAACCTTTTACACATTTCAATCATTAAAAAATCAACTTTGTTGTTAAGTAACAAAGTTGATATTTGCGTGAATTGCAAAAATATTAACCCTTATAATGACCCCGGTCGTTTGCAGGCCGGACTTTTTATAAATCCGTAGTGTTGTGGTTTGTCGCGGCTTTTCGGAGGCCAATAATGGGGGGAAGGGGGGATTAAACATGCGTTGTGAAACTGTTGTAATAGGTATTCGTTATTTCTATTATTAATGCTAGTGCGGTACTGATGTCATTTGTTATTCATTCATCAACACGTATGGGTTTGACGAAAAAAAAAATTTTTGAGTTTCAGTTCTAAGTATGGGGAACCCCCAAAATTTATTGTTTTTTTTCTATTTTTGTATGAAAATCTTAATGCGGTTCACAGAATACATCTACTTACCAAGTTTCAACAGTATAGCTCTTATAGTTTTGGAAAAAAGTGGCTGTGACATACGGACGGACAGACAGACAGACAAGCATGACGAATCCATAAGAGTTCCGTGCCATTTGTCTACGGAACCCTAAAAACTACACAAGTATTTTTCTGCAATACACAACAGTGATAGCATGTTCACCTTCGAATGCAACATAGTATACAAGTGCTATTGTTACACTTATCAGTTAGTTCATATCAATAATTTATTACCACTTTCAATGTAAAATTAAAACTCCATTAAGCCTAATAGCTTTTATATCGAAAACAATCGAACGAAACTTTACATTGTGTGTTGGGCATAATTCATTATACATCATTTAAATGATTTAAATTGCTATCCGTAGTCCATGTTTAACCACGAATTAATTAAATTTCTGTCAGTAGGTATCAAACCAATGCTGTATTCTTGACGTTTTAAAAACGCCCAAGAGATAAAGTCGTCAAGACAAAAAAAAAAACTGCAATATAATTACCGTCGCTACTACAGCTGTGCGATTCTGTAACCATCTCACCGTGAAAACTTAAGTGAAGTGAGCGTGGAGTGAGCTATCATTCCAACTAATGCTACGGATTGACACTATTGACAGCTCACTCTAAGCTCACTTCACCTAACTATTCACGGTGAGATTTTTCAGAATCGATCGGCAGGTAAAGAACCACGTACCTGTATACACCTCTGTCTAATCCTTCGGGCTACACAGGCACTACAGGTACGGGTATACTACAGGTACAGAGTATACCCACAGAAATGGAATAGAAGAAGAAAAAGATGAAGTCAATCGAATTATACGTCAGATAAATCCAATTCAACATGGAGTAAGAAGCCAATAATTGTGTTCCAAAATTATTGGCATCTTACATCATATTTTTGTAAGGCTAATAACCCTTGGAATACAATATATTTAAGTATTTCCTATCATTATGAACATCAAGATAGTCACTATCTACCTTAATTTCCTCATTGTTTTCGCAGCCTATTTTATCAATAACTAGATATTAATAACACTGTTTTACTACATTAGAGGAAACGTAATAGAATTCTCTTGTAAATTGATTCGTTTAGTATGCATAATGCATCACACCGGCCATGTTTTCCAGTAATAATGTAAACAAGTGTAGGAGCGTGGAGTGCATTGATGCATAATGTTATTACTGCCTGAAGCCATGTACTTATAATAACATGCGACTGAGAAAAATATATTCTTGTCGTTCATAAGTACTGACACATTTACCTTATTGAAGTGTGTTGTTGACGATTTCATATACGTGTAGTTTAATTTTAGAGCTTAAGGTTTTAACTATTACTGTTTACCCTAAAATAATTTGATCTAGTGAGGAGAGAATTTACATTCACTCAGTTTAGTTACCATTATTACATAACATAATTGATACTTAGTTCAAAATCGCTATAAAACACGTGAGTCAACCCGTAAACAACAACACACATGAATGTGTCACATGTAAGTTACACAATGTTATTTAAAAACCTAGACTTTCATTGAAAATCCAAACCGATTCTATGAGTCATGAAAAAGTGAGTCACTAGTCGAGTGCCAATGACTAGCGACCACGAATATTCGACACGCATATAATAATATGTCGTATATAAAAAAAAATTGCCTCCCGACCATCGATTTCGGTTACGGTGCGATTAGCCAGGTACACAGGAGATATTATAGTGCACAAGTAGTGCGTAAACACAGGTGCGCTCTCTGTTCCTTTACTCTCTTAGTCCGATGGGACGGCAATGCGACATCATGATTCGTGTTCTCAATAGACAATGGACATTCGACATTCTCTTGAAAACTCACTTACTTAATATTTAAGAGAAGCAGCGCGAACATTGAGAGCTTTCATAGAGCCTGTTTAAAAATGTATACAGAAAATCAAAGATAAGGTTCAAAAGGAATCGTTAAACATACTGAAAGAAAGGACTGCAGAACAGACTATTCTTCACAGATAACAAGTGATACTCAATACTGTGTACACAGTTATAGTATTATACATGTACAAGGTGTCGTTTTGTATCCTCGTCAAATTCAAGGATGTAACTATGCTACTGATTCTCGACACGAATCAATAATAAAATAAGTAGGTTTTTTTTCCTTCTAATTTTCGGAAATCGGCATGTGTGGGACACGTATTTTAAAACGCGGCCTGTGTAAGACCGCACTGTAACTGCCCTTTTACACACACATAAAAACGCGGCCGCTTATACAATACCATAACGCGATTCAGTTCTTTGAAAGTGGTTTATTCTGAAATACTATCAAACTTAAATAAATAAAAAAACAAGTATGTATTAATTATTTACCAGGGATCGTAATTTTATTTGATTATTTATATCTTTCCAGAATCCTGAAATTTGACCAGGATGCAAAACAACAGTTTGTATATAGCTTCTTTAATCCAACTCGAATGCCATGCCAAAGATCACAACATCGAACATTTGGTAGCACTCCAAGCGGTAAGCTGTTAAGTGACACAATACGAAAACTGTTAGTACCACGTCAGGTTGGATACCTGCCCAGTTTTGGCAAGAAAACTACCTTAAAATTAGAGGTAGACTCATATCATGAAGATGGGAGGGTGGTAAAGAATTTTTGTATGGAGTTTGATGCAGGTTTTTCGTCAAACACATGTCTTCATCAACTGAACATTCAATAAAGGTTTCATTCTTCATCAAAATCTAAACGACAAAAGACTTATAAAGATTGCACTTAAAAAGTTAAAATGAACTCATAATTTCCTCACGAATAGATAGATAGATAGAATCTACTCGTTATTTATTTAACACCATAAACACTTTAGAAAAGGTTTATAAGTAGGTATACAAATAGCGAACATGTCGCTGTTGAAATCATCTATTAAACTTGAATAGACCATCAATTTAAATATTTTTAGTCCCTAATCCTTCCTGAACCCAGCTTCCCGCAGGTTTCAAAGATTCTTTTCTTATGGAAATTCATACAAAGGTCAATTTCAAAGGACACTGTTGCTTAGTCTTTGGCCGTCAATAACAGAAGTCCTCAAGAACGCCCACTGTTGACCACTGATCGCTGCCTACATAGTACAAACTTATAGGATCATATTGAGATGACCCTCTTCATGCATTACTTTGTTAGGGTCATTTATTACAGAATCTACAATACTTTAAATGGGTAAACGTGTTTGTTAAAACCAATTTATAGTAATATAGTAAATATCATTTATGTACAGGGAGCAGTATCTGGTGTATTGTGTGTCTTTTGGTCTGTGCTAAATAAATGTTTTTTCTTTCTTTCTTTCTTTCAGTGCCGATCGAGAGGGAACGGCCCTGACTTACGTGTTGTAGGTCGTCGGTTTGAACCCCGACAGGCGCTTTACTTTGCGTAAAAAATTTCATCACCACTGCTCTCAAAACGGTGAAGGAAACCAAAAATTCGAAAAGATTCGACATTTATGTACCTACCTTCACTGGGCCCACGTGGTAGATTACTGGCCACTCCCTCTCGAAGAGAGGAGGCTTGTGTCCCAGCAGTGGAAACGTGCTTATGCATGCGTGGCTGATTAAGCTATAGATACAGGTTGATCTGGCACGTTTAGCAACAATGAAAATTAACAAACTCTAGTATAATTCTAATAAACTACTAAAACATTTCTTCATCAAAAGATTTCAGTGAAATAATCGTTTCAGTATGCCCATGGGTGCCAACACAAAGCGCTGTACAATTGTGCCCAAATTTCTTAGAACAGCTTACGAGACTAGAATAATTTGCGACAGTTGACAAAGTTCTGTGTTTAAAATTATGAACGCTTACCGAACTGTGATGGCTGGAGTACGCGCGTGTGATTCTGAAGTTGTTAAATACTTGATTAATCTTGTTTTAATAGGAAACATCAAAATAACAGGAAGCCTCAGCTTGATGCTCAGTTTCTACAGTATTTTTTTACGTATACAGCGTCATTCAGTTAGCTACTCGCATTACCAAAACTGGCCCGTGTTGTCTTCCAGCAATAACCAATAAATATAAAAACGTATAATTAGCCTATAATGTTTCCACTGCTGTGACACAGGCTTCCTCTCGGTAAGAGGGAGTGAGTGCCACGCAGGCCTAAGTGCGAGTAGGTAGATGTCACATGTCTTCGATTTTTGGTTCTAGGACATGCCGGTTTCCTCACGATGTTTTTTTTCACCATTTTGAGAACAGAGGTGATGAAATAATTTACATAAAGTAAAGCACCTGTCAGGGTTCGAACCTACGACCATGTCGCGGCTGTTACCACTGGGGCATGACATATAAATGACCGTTAAAATATTAAACGTACTTATATATATATGTGTATCGTTTTAGAATATAGACTAGGAGCCTAAAAATCCAAACTAATATTATAAATGCGAAAGTAACTCTGTCTGTCTGTCTGTCTGTCTTTGTTTCACGCCTAAACTACTGAACCGATTTGTGTGAAATTTGGTACAGAATAGTTTGGAACTTGAGAATGGACATAGGATAGTTTTTATTACAAAAAATAAAATAAAATTTATTCCGGACATACAGCGCCATCTATTGGTCAAGAGTCGGTGTCATCTATTGGTGAAGTCACTATTCCACGCGAACGAAGTCGCGGGCAAAAGCTAGTATTTTATAAAAAAATACGAATTCCATTCCCTTTCATCGTCAAATCAAATCATGTTGTAAAATATTTGTAAAAATATAAAACAAAATGTAATCAATTAGCAATCAGGGGTTCGTTTATCTGGTCGACAGTGCACGTGGGTGTCATAGCAAATTGTGGAACAACTCCCTGTTCTAACTACACGGCGGCGGGAATAATTTATAATTAGACGGAGGAGACGGGTATTTTTTTTAACTAGCTATTTAGCAGTAGTACGTAGTTTTACTTTGTCAATTTTAGAAATAAAGAATAAGAAATAAATGGGTTACGGTTAAGCTAAAAATGGAAATTGTGTGGGTTTGCTACATTATTATGGAAAAGTAATTAAAAAATGGGCGATTATTACCTTTATTTATGTCTGTCTGCATTTTCTAGGAAAAGTGTTTTACCTATCTTGCGAACGCTGGAGTTATCTGCTAGCTGTAGCCGTTTGAACTTTTTTACAGAATTCTGAATTTCAGAAAAGGAACACAACACTGCGCGCCAAAACTAAGACCACACAGACGTTACCCAGAAAGCCACTAAAGTTAGACTGGGCTGGACATTTCTGCCGCATGTCAGGTGACAAATGGGGTATGAGAACCACCCGGTTGGATCCCACTAAACGCAGGATCCATGCCGAGACAAAGATGACGAGACGAGTTTGATTCCTACCGAAAGGACTGGCTAGCAAAAGACAGACTTGAGTGGAAAAGGAAGAGGGAGGCCTTTGCCCTGCAGTGCACACTGCACAGTACAGGGGGCCTACTCCGAAGTGCAAAGTGCGAATGTTCGGATCGGACCGACACATGGCCGAACCGAATATTATTGAAAAATGCGAAAAAAGTTCGGATCGGATCAGTTGGGTCGGGACCATAGTCAATATTCGAAAGAGTGTAGGAGTGTAGGATTGGAACCGACCGAACCAAATAGTAACTTCGTAGCAGGAAACGGCCGAACATTCGGCCGATACTACTTCGGAGTAGACCCCCAGGCTAGTTAGATAGTTAATTTTACAGAATTAAAGCCTCATCCCAAGGTATAGAAATTAACATTTATAGTTTGCCAATCAAGCTATGCTGGATGCGGAAGGCGTAGGACAGGGTGTTGTGGCGCAGCCTAGGAGAGGCCTATGTCCAGCAGTGGACTGTGATAGGCTAGTTGATTGATTGAATCAAGTTATAACTTGCTAACTAAAGTCTACCAAGAAAAACCTCAACTTTTTTTTATAAAGTAGAATTTTATATTTTTATAAAAATTAACATAAGCACACTATGATCTTGTTATTTATACTCTCCAAATAAAATTATGATTTAGTCTCAAAGAAAATTTCATTAAATATTTTTGCTTTAGAGCTTAGCTAATGAGGTTGTATAATATTCAAGTTTTATACTTAGAATTTTGGAGGTAAATAATATCTAATGAGATATTGAATTACTAAAGATATTTTTCTTAGTTATATTTTTTTTATTCTTTCGTTTACCTCTGACATTTTAAGCCAGACATTTTGAAAATAACATAAGTTCATAAGTAAGCATTTGTAATGTTTTTCGTACGTACTCGAAGTTTTCTAGACAAACTTTATTTGTCAAGCTAAGTACAAAGGGCGTCCGACTATAGACTCAATTTTAGGGATGCTAGCGGCTAGCGTCCATTGTCCTTAATTTATTTCTTGGACAAATCTTTCTGTCCTTTTGAAGAGAAATTACAAAAACATTACGGCTCTTATTCAATATACGAGTATAATAATAAACACTCAAGTACGGCAGTGTTATCATATGATAGTGCACACGGAAAAAATCATTTTAAATGATAAATGATACCGCAATTCTTTTTTTGGAAATAGGTGTCAAAAACAGTTTTAAACTTTAAAATAAATGACGTTTTAAAACTAGATGTTTCAAAACTAGTTGTTTGGTGGTGGTGTAGGTTGTTCCTACTCTGAAAAGAATTAACGAAACCAACTTGGACGTCACAATCCCTTTTAATGTCCAGACATAATCCTGCTAAGGTCATATAAGGACCACGATTAGTGAGTATATTTTAACAAAACTCAAGCAGAGGTTTTTTAAAGTTCACTTGCGAACTATCAAAGCGATTCATCATCATCATCTGCCGAGCCTTTTCCCGACTATGTTGGGGTTAGCTTCCAGTCTAACCGAATGCAGCTAAACACCAGTATTTTACATGGAGCGACTGCCTATCTGACCTCCACTACCCAGTTACTGGGTAATACGATACCCTTGGGTAAAACTGGTTGTCAGACTTTCAGGCTTCCGACGACCCGTAACGACTGTCAAAGATCCACGAATGACAGCTTAACAGTTTAACGTGCTTTCCGAGGCACGGAAGGGTCTTGGTATGTGAAGATGGTCACCCATCCACGGACCAACCGCGGCAAGCGTAGCTTAACCTGATCGATTGACAAGTGCGGCTGTTATTACTTAGCCACAAGCCCCTTAAAGAAGTATTAAAGTATCCCTGAAGTGTCAAAGCAAATGAGGTCCCTGATCCCAATCGATTTAGTAATCCACTGCAGTATAATCTCAAAACAAAGTCCGAATGTTTCTTTTTTATTATATTAAGGACTCAATATTCGCCATTATCTGTGAACAGATAAATCCCTTGTAGTCTCTTCACACCGAGAATTCCATTAATGTAATGGTACCTATTTAAATTTGTGGCGAGCGGTTGTTGGTTTTGCCATTGTACGTTAGAGCCTTTTTCTCTTTGCTTGTGTTACCTAAATCTTATTATTGTCAACAAAAACGAAGGCTTTGTTGGTCAATGGTGGTGTACAAAAGGTTACAACACGATATTTAAACCTGAATTTGTTTGATTTGACGTGTGATGTTTATTTTCGATATAAATAAAAAATGATGACAGAAAATTACAGATGATGTGTTTTTCTAAATTGTCATAATTTTGAGATTATAAAATTTGTCCACGCCAATTAGAATATGATGTTATGTTACATACACTAAATTTTACTATTATGTATAAAACATTGTTTATTAAATATTTATTAATTAAAATTGTTATACTTATTGTGGGAGAAAGTTGTTCTCACATTACAAATCTAAGCACGCACAGAGTCGCACACGCATAAGGGTCTGGCGTAGTAGGTACCTCATCCATTTTGATTTGTTTCTACTGTACAGCGGAAGTGTGGCTATAATTTACGTCGCTTTAATTAATTTGGGAAAAAAATATATTTATATTGAAAATGACAGAAATCGATTCAGTGGACGAAACTCCTAACTAAACAAACATTAATTCAGTTACACACAAACAAGTTGTACAAACTACAAAGTGATAATGTGATGCTATTTCCCTACGATATCAAAATTGTTTATTTAAAAGTTCCTGAAGCAGCATTGTAGAAATGTCATCATTTAGGTACACCACACGTAAATAACTCAAAAACTCGTTCGAAGGCGACGCTCAGAAAGTTCAAGGATAATGAATCGGCGCGTAGGGAATTGACTATCTGCTACGGCGTCGTAGCCGACGTAGGCCACCTTGTAGCGAGAGCTACGGCGTAGCGATATTACAATACTTTAGTTTTATTTTTTATTTATTTTTATTGGTTCACCAACAATTGTTTGCACAGGTTGTATGCTAAAAAGTAACATGCCGAAATGTAAATGCAACAGTGCAACAATCACTTATAGGTAAACTCCGCATGCATAAAGGAGTTGTACAATTTTATAATATTAATCTAGATTAAAAAACGAAAAATACTAATCTAAGACTAAATAATATAACAACTTATGGAACTAATTACATTTAAATATATTCTCTCTCAAACGAGAAAATTAAAAGTAAATTAAAAGTTAAACTTTAAGAAAGGTACAATTTATTAATATAGTTTATAAAATAAAATAAAAAATACTAAACTGAAGGTCTAAGTAATTATTATTATAGGTAACATCGTAAGGAACTTATTAAGGAACTTATTATACTTAAATATATATATATATTCTCTCTCAAACGAGACAGTGAAAAGAAAAGTTATTTAACAAGATGCTTAAAAAAGTTGGCCTTCAATCTGCCCAGACTTTCAAAGTGCAAATCAATTTGATCACTGCAGCTATTTACAACCTTGCATAATCTCGCATACGGGGAATTGGCGCCTAGAACCGTTCTTCTCTGCGGAGGGCAGAGTGGTGTAATCACACTGCGAGGAATTCTTGCAGGTGCACGGAAATTAAAAGTGTACAATATTTGTGGGCAGTCAATTTTGTGGTGCATCACTTTACACACAAACATTGCGTCATTGATGCGTCGGCGATTGTCAAGCGAAACCATTTTAAAGTGTGTAAGTCTGTTGCTGTACGAACGTACTTTTTTAGTTATTCCGCTAGAAAACGCCAGGTGCCATAGAAAACGCTTTTGAACGCGTTCTAGACGCAACGAGTGTGTGGCATAATGTGGACGCCAGATCACGCTACAATATTCTAACATACTTCGTATTAAGCAATTGTAAAGCAAAATTTTAGTCTTACAGCACCTAAACTGTTTGGAATTCCTCATGACAAATCCCAGCATCTTAGAGGACTTTTTTATTATATTGTCTATCTGGGGAATAAAAGTTAACTTACGGTCAAACATGACACCAAGGTCTCTTATTGTGTCCAACTCCGCAATCTTTACTCCATTGATATAATAGTCTTGGTCTATTAAATTATGTTTTCGCGTAAATTTAATATGGTAACATTTACTTGAATTTAGATGCATCTTGTTGACTTGACACCATTGCACCAGCCTGTCTAGATCGCTCTGTAGCGCAGAGGCATCATCTTTACATTTAATAATTTTAACAAATTTTAGGTCGTCTGCATACATAAAGATAACAGAGTAAAGAAAACAATTGGGAATATCGTTGATAAAGAAATTAAATAAAACAGGCCCTAGATGAGATCCCTGTGGCACGCCAGACGAGATGCATCGTAATTCAGACTGGAAACCGTTAATAACCACATAAAAAGATCTACCTACGAGATATGAACTCAACCATGAGAGTAACGACCCGGTGATGCCATATGCGCGCAACTTGTTAATCAATAATCCATGTGACACCTTATCGAAAGCTTTACTGAAATCTGTATAAACGACATTCGCTTGGAAACCTGAGTCTATTGCCTTCGTTAATAATTCAGTAAACAGTATTAGGTTGGTAGTTGTGGATCTAGACTCCACGAAGCCATGTTGCTCCTCACTTAGGTACAGCTTTAAGTGATTCTGAATTTGGGGGCAGACCAAAGACTCAAAAATTTTAGCAAAGGTAGACAAGATTGATATGGGTCTATAATTAGAAACCATGTCGTCATTATTTGATTTGTGTATGGGCACCACCTTCGCTATCTTCCATTTAGAGGGAAAAACTCCAGAGGTCAAAGACTTATTAAAAATAAGTGACAATGGTATAACCAACTCGGCCGCACACTCGTAAATAAAAATAGGCGGTATTCCGCGTTAATAAGGCGGTTATTTAGTTGTTTTCTCTTCTTATTTGTTTAGTTGGTCTTATTATTTGTATGTCAAGATGAATTTTTCAAAGATGAATTTTTAATTTTGAGTCACTTTCACTTCAATTCAGGCTTTTGAAGTTGAAACTTTATAAAAACGTTCCATATTAATGACAATGCATTTAATTTAATTTTTACCTCTTCACAAATATCCAATACTCCTCAATAGACCAAGGATACAGTATTCAACTCAAATCAAATAAATCTTTTTTTCTCACAATGTTACACATTACAATGTACAGTCTATATTATGACAGATAATAGAATAGAATTATTTAAGAACTAGCTTCTGCCCGCGGCTTCGCCCGCGTGGATGTCGGAAATTATCCCACGGGAACGTGCTAACAGGATAAAATGTATGTGCTTCCCCAGGATGCCATCTATCTCGCGGGCCCTTTGTGGCTAATTACAATAGAAAACCAATTGTGTCTCATTAGTGGTGATTAAGAGGGTACCTATATGATATCTTTACCTAAGTACCTACCTAATTAAAAAAATAACCTACCTAAATAAACCTATTTCTGATGATAACTAATCTAAACTCAATAAATAGGCAAAATACCTAAAAACTAATATCTATACGAATGACTAATCCTACCTAACAGTATTATAAAATAACCTACGGTCACTACGTACACTATCAAATATACTACCTACCCTACCTAACTACTACCTAACCTATACTTTAAAATTAAAATCTATACCTACGACTTATATAAAAATAAACCTAAATAACTCTAAAAACTAAAAGGAATAAACATGAACTCCACTGCGGGTGACGTATCCTACGACAAACTTATTATTTGCGGTTGGTACAGTAATCGGGTCTAGGAATTGAACCGCAAAATTAAGTTTGTTTTTTATCGTATATACTTTTCCGGGATAAAAAGTACCCAATGTGGTGCCCAGGATATTAAAGAATAATTATACCAAGTTTCATCGTAATCGAACCGGTAGTTTTTGCGTGATGCCTGAACAAACAGACAGACAGACAGACAGACAGACAGACAAAAATTTTTTTAATCACATTTTTGGGTTCGGTGTCGGTCTAGTAACACCCCCTGCCATTTATTTTTTTTATATTTTCAATGTACAGAATTTTCACTTCTACAGATTTATTATAAGTATAGATAATGTGGTGATGGCGGGACGACCTGGACAAAACAAATGAACACTTCCAGCTCTTTAGTGAAAAGTTAACGTTGACCTTTAACTTTTTACTAAAGAGCTGGAAGTCATGGGGAGAGAGAGAGAGACCTTTGCCCAGCAGTGGGATGATGCAGGCTAACAGTAACAGTAACCGTAAGAATAATGTTATAGCACTAATTATAACATTAATTTAAAAAAAAAACAAATAGGTATAGTAGTAAGTCATTTAATTTAGTACCTAGTGTAAATAGTTAGTTATCTATAACATAAAGATAATAGATATTTTTTGACATTTATTGTCGCCAAGATGAGACTGCGACTAGATTTTGAACGTTTTAAATTACGAGAATTGGCCTTCAGTTACTTTTATTGTGGACGGATATAATAATAATATAATAATATCCCTGGACATTTCACACAGCGCCATCTAGTCCCAAGCTAAGCAACCTAATGCTTGTGTTATGGTAACAAGATGGCTGATAAACTACTTATATACATTTTTTTTTTTTTTTTTTGTAAATACATACATATTATACATAGAAAAACACCCAGACTCAGAACAAATACATGTAGGACTTACAAATATTTGTTCTGTGCGGGAATCGAACCCGCGACACGCAGCGCAGCAGTCCGATCGCTCAGCCACTGCGATAACCGTGTCGTCAAATATATTGACTATAATAAACAATCTAATGTTATATCGACCCGTGACAACTGTCAAAGATCCACGAATGACAGCCGGGACCAACGGTTTAACGTGCTTCCCGAGGCACGGAGGGGTCTCGGAATGTAAAGATGGTCACCCATACACAGATCAAAACGGCAAGCGTAGATTAACCAGCACCCTAATTGCGTAACACACAATCAATCGTAATCTGAATAATTTTGAAGCAAATTGCTAATCCATTGCTTCATAAGTTCGAAAAATTTGTCTGCTCAACACGTGAATAACGCAATGAATGTTGTTGAACTGTCAAAATGAAACCGATTCCGATTGATCGTGTGTTACGCAATTAGGGTGCTGATCGATCGACCTGTGCGACTGTTATTATTTAGCCACGGACCCTTAAACATTGCCCTAATCTAAAACATAATCCCTTAATCGCCTTTCATAAAATCTAAAGTACATAAGACATGAACATAAATAAAGATCGGCAGAGTTTATATAATCACGAATTCAGGGTACGTATAATGTGTGTTGGTATAGGTGGAATCATAAAACGGACACTGGTTTGAGCGCGGGCCGACCCTTTTGAACGTATGACGTAAATAATGTAGTTTTACGAGCTTTTGTGTACGGAGAGTACGTACCTAGGATGTGGATATGTGAGGAAGAGGTACTTGAAAACAAAGACTGAGTAAATCTGTTTATTTGTTGTTGTACTTACTCTTTGAATGGTTTATCAGCGTGTAAAAGATCTTTGTATCAATTTTGGGGTTGAAACACTAGGGCCATGGGTGCCCACTTAGTATTTCCCCAAGCGGTTGTTCGACTTCTACGTGACCAGGGACCTGGCCTATTTTTTGGCCAAAGAATCAGCATTGCCATACAACGTGGCAATGCTGACAGCCTTTTGGGCACGTTTCCTATTGACAGAGATGCGAATTTTTTGATGCCCTTTGATTATTTCCCCTCCTTTTTATATACTTGTACTTATTATTATTTTTAAGCTTCTTAAATTATGTAAATAATTGCCGTTAATAAAATAAGTTATATTCGAAATAGTACTTTCAAACCTACTCCAAAAAATAACTAGGTATATCAAAATTTTGTTGTTAACAACTGTGTCTAATCTAAGTTGCAACTGTAATAAGAATAGTGTTAGGTACAGTTAACACCTCGGGCATGACTGAGACAGGCTCTATAAAGCCGAACTTTGTCTCAAACTCGATTTGCCATATTTTCGACCGGGTATTGTTAATATGGCATGTCCTAGAACCAAAAATTCGAAGACATGTGATATTTGCCATCCCGCACTGGGCCCACGTGGTGGATTATGGCCCACTGACCACTCCCTCTCACCGAGAGGAGGCCTGTGTCTCAGCGGTGGGAACTTTATAGGCTGGTTGTGCTGCTAATATAGAAGGAAATGATATGAAAGACAAGGGAGTGAATGGTAGCGTAACGGTTGACAGGGGAGAATTTAAGAAGAAAACGTGAAGCTCCAACCCCAAGTAACATGGGACAAGGGCAGGAAAATAATGATGATGATGACTTCTACTCAATCTAGATGACAAAAAAAGTACTAGCCAAAACAAAAACACAATCAACTCATTGCTAGACACAGGCCTCTCCCAGACTGGGACCGCGGTCCCGGTCCCAAAAGCCCCCCGACCCTGCGCCACAATACTCTGTCCTCCGCCTTCCGCATCCAGTCTGCCCCAGCCACCTTCTTTAGGTCGTCCGTCCATCTAGCTGGGGGGCGTCCCACACTACGTTTGCCAATACGCGGTCTCCACTCCAGGATTCGTCTGCTCCAGTGGCCATCAGTCCTTCGACAGACATGGCCAGCCCTCTATCACTTCAGTTTGCTTACTGTGCAAGCTATGTCGGTAACTCCGGTTTTTTTCCGGATAACTTCCTTTCTGATTTTATCCTTCAAAGAAACTCCGAGCATAGCCCGTTTCAAAGTGCAAAAAAAAACACAACATAAAACGAATCCTCCATTTAACTTGTACAATCTCATAGTGCCACTAACAAACCCTCTCAAGCGAGATCGAGTACCAAAAAAACAAACACTTCAGCACTCACACGCAAAACTTGCCAACTGAATCCTCTTCCTACATTTAATTACCACAGTTTGAGAAAGTTCGTTAAATAAACCAGTAGAGGCAAGAGGCACAGAGGCATTTGCATACGGACGTACTTTGGACATATAATCCTTCAGTTGTCTTCATATAAATTGCATGTAGTTTCCCACGATGTCTCGCCTCGGTACTTCGAAGCTTTAGAAGCTTAGACACCTAAAAATAAAACTTTTGGGAATTATTCACATGCCTTTTTCGAGAATAAGGGGTAGGCAGTAAGTATAGAACTCCACGAACAATAAAATGACTTTGTAATTTGTACATTTCAATCACTTTACCACATAAATTTCTATGAGATAGCTACAGAAAATTTTCTGTCTGACTCCTCTAAGAAAAAATGTCGTAACAAACTCAAGTAGAGATTGCCTAATTTAAAATTCCGCATCCCATTTTGCTTGTCTCCAATTCGCACACACATGCACAGAATATCTTACACAAACACACCCCATACTTTACAGTGGTTTACCTACGCTACAAACAATAAAAATAAAAAAAATTAAATGTATTTTGTTTGTAAAGCTGCCAATATTTACTCGATGTCGCTTGAAAAATTGTTCAAGCTTAGGAATACTTTACATACCCGTTTTTATTTATACACTTTGACTACAAAAGAACAAATTTACATACCTTGTACTCGTCGGAGCTGCCTGTGTGACCTTTTTGCGGTAATTTTTATTTGCATGCGAAAATACACAAATGGCAACATGCCGCACGTTGTTAAAGGACTTTCTGAAGTATTTTACTGACGAAAGCTTTTGGGTACACTGTACGTCACACTGTTTAATTGGGCTGATTTAATTTTTGGTGTGCTACAAAGTGAAGCATCTTTTATTCTGATCTTTTTTGCAAGTTTTATTAATGATTTTTTTAGGCTAAGCGCGCCCCCGGTCTGATTTTTTTAATCGCATGTTCCTACGAAATAAAATCGCAAACGCAACTCATTTTCGTTTGCAAAATGAGTTGCGTTTTTTTTTACCGCAGTGCGCGGACTCTAGTACATTGGTATTGTTCACAGATTGGCGATTATTTATCGCAACTATTTTGTGACGTGTTTTTCATTGCAAGAACTTATTCCAACTATAAAATAAGGAATTGTAGATCTAAGCCATAAATATCGGTTCGTTACGTCTATTTCTGAACATGGTTTTCTCATTGCAATTGACAATCTTGGCTCGGTAATTGGTCATTGCGCTCGGCTGTCGGGTTGGAGATCGGAGTAAGATGACAGTCATAAGGCATAGCAGGTGTGCGAAACGAGGAAAATAATTTGTGTTTATTTACTGTAGGTACTGTAAGAAATTGTGTGTTTTTACTCAATCTTTAAATTTTTTAACTTAGTATGTAGATAAACACGCACCTAAAAAAATACGTACCTACATACAAAACAGTAAGCTGAAATAGCTACTGCCACGTTGTACCTAAATTTAAACCAACTACTTACTTTTTACCGTCACAAAAATATCAAAACCGATTAACATAAAAGCGATCAAAACTACATAAAATAAGTACAAAAAGTTGTTTCCTATTTTTTTAGCACTAGCGTTGGCGAAAAATCTAGAATTTGAAGGCGAGTTGTTGGTCCGGGGAGAAAAGTTAGGACATCCTGTGGGAGTGAATTATTTAAAGTACTACACTTGAAGTAGTGAGAGAGAAGCGGCAATGTGTTTGCTTAGACTTACTGAGATAGTTTTTTGTATTTGAACTAGCTACGCCCCACGGTTTCACCCACATAAGTTTCGATCCCGTGGAAATATCGGGATAGAAAGTATCCTATATGTTAATCCTAGTTATAAACCATCTGTATGCCAAATTTCATCCAAATCCGTTTAGCAGTTTTTGCGTGAAAGAGTACCAAACATCCATCCATCCATTCAAATTTCACGTTTATAATATTAGTAGGAAGTAGGATTGGTGACGTAACAGGCAGATTACTACGGTAATTTAAGACAAGTACCTAGGTCTACTGCTAGAAGTACATAAATAACTGTATAATTACAGGATGGAATTTGAACCAGTGCGCAAACTCTAATAATGATTCTAGTCCCTCTAGCGTAAAAAAATTTCGTTAGTTATCACAAAAAAATCTGCGGTTTCATAGAAAAGTGAAACCGCGGGCAAAATGACTGGTGAAACAACTACCTTTTTTTTATAACCGACGAAAAAGTTCAACGCTGGGGAGTCCTGAATCATATGCTTTAATTATTCATGCTTACAGTTTGCGCACTGGAAAAAATAATCCTGTAGAGAATCGATTGGGATTATTAGCTTACACATTGTTGGTTGTCTGTTCTTATACGTCAGGACAATTTAAACTTTTTTATTTTAACGCTTTTGATAAGCGCTAAATAGCAGAAAACAAAAAAGAACTAACAAAATTTGACGCGAAATTAGAACAGTTGGTCTATTTTGTAAAAATCCTGATGCTGAGGATTGCCAATGTTGACAGCTCTCTTTAAGCTCACTTCACCAAAATTTGACGGTAAGATTTCTATGGAATGGATCGGCTATGGTAAGTTCTAAATTGTCGATAACCTATAATAGTTATAACCGTAAACTAAACCACAACCATTTAACAACCGCTCCCTCTCACAGTATTCAAATGTCGGAGTGTAAAGTTTTTGTTATCTACCGTCGTGGGAACGATGTTTTCAATGAGCTAACTTTTAGCCAAGTCCCCTAGATAAGTCTCCAAACTCCGCCTTCGGGGGATTTGATAAATTGATACAGATTGCGGGTAGTTAAAGTTTTTGTGTACCTGTTGTTTCTCTGTACCCTCGAAGGGACCGGTTAACAAATATAATTGGAGAACTTCCATTTATCAAAGTATTAATTAGATATTTTTGTGTTTGAAACAATCGTAATTCATGTCTAGAGTTTGGAGGTTAGGAGAAACTTTAATGTTGTAATCATTTGTTATATCTAGATCTTATTTGAGTTTATAATAAAATACGTATCATTTTTATGTTAGGCGTTAAAACTATTTTATTTAGTTTGATGGCGTAACTTGTGTCTAATTTTAAGTGACCGAAAATACCTATATTTAACAACGTTCCGTTACCATAATAGAAACATTACAGCTCAAGACCACATTTAAATACAAATATACGACCTATTTACTTAAAAAAATCGTTAATCTGAAGAAAAAACCTAATAATTACTCAAATTATTTAGCGCCTTAAATAAATAATTAAAACATATCACAGGCATATTTATTACAGTCCATTACGTTTTCTTAATACTCAATAAGTCATGGTGGGGTAGTACCATCGATTGCGGTACCTATTCTTGTAGTAGCAACGGTACACACGCAAACGCTGCACGTGGTTTACATAGCGTTTGACCACATTTTATGGTTGAAATAAAGTGATTTTGTTGCACAGTTACTGTAAAATTTGAAGTGTAGAATAATTATGAGCTCCTTGTTTATAAAGCTGGAATTTTAAATGTGTTTATAAATTCTATTGTTACCTGTAAGGAAATGTGAAAAGTATTATCCCATTATTTATAAAACTGTTTTTTTTAAATAAGTGTTTATATATTCGAACCTTTCATGTCAACTGAGAAAATTTAGGCTATAACAATATTTTTATTTTTATGTCAGTTTAAAGATGTTATGAATAATGGGGTAGGTGTCTAGGTGAAGTTATGCAAGTGAATAAGTGAAAAGGTTCTCTGAAAGTCTAATAATAATATCAAAGAGCGGTTTATAGAGTTTTTGTGGTTATAAAAGAATCCAGGCAGTGTAATTCTATTATAGTTGTTTCTATTGCTAAGAAACTAGAACATATTTTTGTGTAAAGTACGACTATGAAAGAACTTGGTGCCATAGCACGAGCACAGGGCACGAAATACTACAAAACTATGTTTTTGTTTAGGATATTTTCATCTTGTAAATTCTCATTAGTCGTTCAAGTCCAAGTTTGCAAAACCTCATTGATTTTGCTGGCATTTATTTATGTAGTATTTACTGAGTTCCAACCATGTAAATATAGCGTCATATTCGTTGTACTTTATTGTCTATGCCATTTAAGAGCTCGAACAAACTTCTAAGCTAACTTAAGTGTTATAAATAGTGATCTAGGAGACCAACAGTCGAAGAGTCTTGACATTTTATGACCTTAATGGGTCTTTCTGCGTAGTTCATGTTATCCCAAACCACTATCCTATAAATATAGCGACTATAGAACTTTAGGGAACCCCTTTATGTGTACCTACTACTCGTAAATGGAAACCTAGGTCATAAAAAACCAATTTGACTGCTGGTCGCAACACTAGTCGCTTCCTCCTGAGCATGAGGTCTTGGGTTCGATTCCTGGGTCGGACAAACTGTTGTTGGGTTTTTCCCATCTGGAATTTTTCTGTAGCAGCACGCCTGGATTTACTCCCGGTTAATGGGAATGGGTTCGCCCCCTATTTCATGGGAATTAAACATAATTGACAAAATGTGAGTAAACTATAGGAATTAACACCTCCGTCGAACCCTTCGAGGAAAACAGGCGTGATGTTATGTTATGCAAGAAAACCAATTTACTTTCATGACAACTCGCACTCTTACTAAGAAAATCCAAGTTAAAAGTGACATGAGAGCACTATGCAAGTAAAGTTATTGCTGAAGTAAAATAAACAGGACAATAACTGTGCAACTTTAGCAGTTAAGTGAACGAAGCTTACTGTACTGTCGCGGACTGAAATGTTAGTATCACTGTGTACAATAAGGTCTAAGATGTCATTTAAGTGGAAACGCGGTCACGTGGTCGTTCGCATTCATTTCATACTAACGTATTCCTCTGTTTTCTCCCTGGTTAATGTTAAATATTTTTCTCCGATATAATGTAGGTATATCTACCACTGCCATGTCCCTATATATATGTATATAGTAAAAATGAAATGCTTTTTGTTGGTCAGCACGTCACTTGAGAACAGCTAGAGCTATTTGGCAATTTTTTGTTTTAAAATGTTCTTAATAGTCCGAATCAGGTTTTTATGGAAAGAAAAATTGGAAAAATCCCTCAAACTGAAAGTCATATTGTATGAATTATTGAAATTTGGACAGGACAATGTCTGTCAGGTTAGCTAGTAAAACATAAATACGCAAGCAATTATGGACCTTAGGGTAATGAACATTTTCAGTCCGCGACTGTAGTTATACCAAGAATCCCGCCCAGCAATCTCAGTAATTTCTAACAGTGTATATGAACGGCGGTCGTTGACCTTCCTCGGCCATTTCAGGGGTCAAAACGGTGTAATAATAGTGATTGTAATTAATGGTGATTATTTGTTTGTTTCAGTAAAAAAGGCGCGCTATGTTTCTATGCAAGGTAAGATTTTATTTTTTTAAATTATTTTTCAATGTTAAATGTTTCAAAATACACTCCTGAACTACTAAATCGAGCCTCCATGTTTTTCCATGTTGGGTATAAAGACCTACAACATCAAAACTTATATAAATAAAATAAAGTCGGGTTCATTAAGTACACCATTTATAACTCAAGAACGGCTGGACCGATTTTTATGATCTTTGATTTGTTCTTCTTCTTAGCGTGTTGATAGCAATCTAAATGAACTCGGCCCAGAATTCGGCTACTTGTTTGGCGCCATCACCAGCGTCCATCAGTTCTTGTAACGTGCAGCTGACAGGACACGCAGGACACGATATCAAGTCCCATCGTTTGTGGAACTGCACCGCATTTAAACGAATGTGAAAAATGAGAAAATTTTCGAAAAAAAAATGATGATAATTCATTTGTGATTCTGAGCCGGCACTAATTTAAGTTTGATTCGCCGGGTTAAAGGAAGGAAAAAGTTTTGATAAAGTTTTAAAACTGATACTGGCCATCATTTTGGTGTCATCATTGCTCCAAAATTAAATGAACAAAAAAATGTAAGGTGGCTCGATTTAACACTACAGGAGTAATCTACGAGTATGCCTAAATACTACTTACAGTATCTATTACAGGCTTTGTTTGTTGATATTCATTCATATACTATCTAAAGTTAAGTCGCGTTTTGTATAGTGTTCCTATGTTGATATGTTTGTTTACTCATAGTGAAATTCATAAGTGACCCCTACAATCATTGTATTTATTTATAATTAATATTAAAGGAAAAAAAACTAAAATAAAACAAGGTAAATATTAATTTAAAAAAACTTTGAATTACGTGGCATTAGAACTCTATTTTTCTCAAAACGGTGAAAAAAACATCGTGAGGAAACGCATGCTGGAAATACTGTCCTAGAACCAAAGAAGCGAAGACATGTGACATCTACCAACCCGCAAAAGTGATATTATACGCTTTGGAATGGGCAACTAGCTTCATCTTTCTGACTAACCGATCCCTTGACAATTCAAAAGTGCCTGTAATTGGTTTATCGAAATAAATGCTTTGACTTTGAGTTTGCATTAGGCCTGCGTAGTGGATTACGGTCCAATCTCTCTTACTGAGAGGAGGCCTGTGTCCCAGGAGTGGGAACATTAAATTCTGATGATGAGGACTCTATTTGCGTATAATAAATGCAATATATTTCTAACCAGTGTTGGTCTATACTAAATAATTTTGCACATAAACATAAACAAGGGATAACCCTGAACCCCAAGTTCTATTTACAATTCAGCGAACCCTTTGAATTAAGTTCAACATGTCCAGCGGTCACACAGACCCGCACAAAACCTTTACAACTACCCTACATTCATTCTAATTTAACTTTCAACGCTCATTAGGCCTTTGATTGATCCTATACTAGGAAACCTATAATTATAATAGTCTTTCTTTTCATGCGCTAGAATACCTTTCTTTATCTGCTAAGCGATTTTAAACTTACTAGTTGTAAAAATAAGGTTTGTTTTGCAGGGGTACAGCAGTTCAACACTTACGTGACACTCAAACTACAGAATGTCAAGTCTACGACGGTGACAGTTAAGGGCCCGACTCCATGTTGGGAGCAAGACTTCCTATTGTGAGTATTTTTAATTTTTTTTTAGTTTAAATTTATATGCATGCAATTCTAGCGTCTATTCTCGTATCTAAAGGCCGAAAATTGTGTGAAGTAGAGTGTTTTCTAGTGGTCAAAGTGAGTGATTTTGTTTTTTTCTTAGGATTCTTGTCTAATTAGTGAGCATTTTAGATGTTTTTTTGTACTTAGCCTAGTATTTTAGCCTGGGAATTTACCTAGATTCCCAGATGTATTGTATTTCAGCGCTGGTATTAAAAGTTACTTTACATGTAGTAGATGTTTCGTTTAGTTTAAATCATGTTAAATTATTACATTAGCACATGTTAATATGTCAAAATAGATCATTAAACAAAATACAAATACCCATTTAATTACCATTATTAAGCATCAGTTTTACTCAAAACTATTAAACTTTGTCGATTCGGCACTCAATGGCTCACGTAGTGTGTTCTTTTCGTTTGAAGACTATTGACAAACCAAACTATTTAAACATATTGATTTTGTTATTTGAAGTAGACTGTCTGAACTTATACCTATGTTTCATTCTAATTAAAAAAAAAGCTTTAAACCAAGGGCAATAACGTTCTCAATTAAAAAACAGACACAACAACTTTACAATTCAGTGCATAATCACTTGCTTTACAAATGTTGCCCACATTTTCTGTCTAAACATTAAACTTTACACCTCGGTATTTGTAAGGTTAAATTAATTAATAATACCTGCACCTATTGCAGTTATTATTAATTCATTTAACCCTACAAATGCCGAGGGACGAACAATCTGTAAGCGAGACAATAACTTCGCACGGGACGTCGCGGCGTCGTTCTCACTGACGTATTTCGCAAATGCCTACTTGTCATTCCTAACCACGTTCTAGGGTTGTATCGAATCCGAAATGCTAGGATTTTTATGACTTTGCCCCTGTGTAGGTCGTATAGGTTTATGTGCATGCATTTATGTATGTGGCGGTTAATTGTTTTGTGGAGTAGATGGGTCAAATTGTGTGCATTTTTGTGTTGTGTGATTAGCTTTGGGTAGCATCGGCGATTTATTCTGTTAGTAATTGGCTAGCGTGATTGGATTTACACCAAATTCAACAATGAAATACGATTCGGTAGTAAAAATGTAGGCTTTTTTTTATTGTTTGAACGGGACCTCGATCACGCCTGATGGAAAGCGATGGATGAGGTCTATGAAGGAACGAGCGTGCCCAGAAGATGCCTGTTCACTCTTGCTTTGAAGGTAGACAGGTTAAAGGTGGAAGGGAACACAGACGCTGGCAGAGAGTTCCACAATTTGGCCGTGCGCATAATAAATATGGACGAGAAGCGCTGAGTAAACAGAAATTGTTTATTTGTGAATTTCCAAAGTCCAATCGTTGGCATTTGGGTATTAATAGATGGCCTATCATTCGAGAGGTCACGTTTAGAACTCAATATGTATACTCCATCAGAAGTTCGTCGTTCGATTTGGCAATAATATTATGTTCTGTTTTTAACAAAGGTTTATAAGACTACAGTTTGGTAGGTAAAAGAGGACTAAAATAAGAGAGGCAGGGGCCGTATTATGAAGTATTAATGCAATTATGATTCCAATTCTTAAAAGGGATGGCGCTGTTGGTCATGTATAGCTCCATTATCTCTCTTTCACACTAGAATAAGGCTGTATACCCATTTTCTCTAACTCTAAACTACACCTAAATAAATGACCAAATAAAACAACGCTGTTCAATTTTCAACTTTCGGCGTTGAGGCGAGCGTTGAAAATCCAACAGTACAGTGAAAACTGCCATTAGCATCCTGCGTCTTTTTAAAACCAGTACTAAACTCTTCAACTAAAGAGGAAGTACTTCAACCCTTAAAACATTAAACCGTCAAGCCTAATTTGAATAAAAGATTTCATTGCGCTTCATTAATGTGGTACGTTCGTACCCGTAGTCCAAAAATACCAAAGGCTTGGGTCCCAGGCAGTGGGTCATTAATCTCAATTGGGCCTTACAGCTGGTGTTGCATAGTAAATAGAAACAAGATGTGTCAGACATCTTGTTTCGTGTTGTATTACTTGGTAAATACGGAACTATGTGACTAGTAATGGTTTTGTTTTATAGAGTATGGTGAAATAAAGAATTCTTTCGAGGATGTACAGTCCAAAACTGTCCTTTGCTGGCGTTATCCGGTAGAACGACATATTTTTTGGTCTATAGATAAAAAAAATCAAAACAATAATTTAAAAAAAACCAAGCAATACTTAACAATAAAAAAAAAACAAAACTACCTATGATAAAAAAATAAATAAAAACTTTATTTACACGTATTACGTATTTTACAGTCTTTTCTACGAGTTAAAAGCAAAACGTTTAGAGTCACCAAGTGTGGACATCGTAAAATGAGTAGTAACCCAAACAAACCTTGACATTAAGTCTTACTGCGGTACTATAAATAAATTATCATATTAGGGTACCATAATTCGTTGCTAGACAATTCTGTTTAAATAAGTGACGGCAAAGTGTCTAAAATTGACGAATTATCATAATTTATCAACAAAATATCCGACATCATTACGACCTCGAAACGCCTCGTGGGTTTAGTGGTTGCAGGCGTTAGTGCTAAGCATGACGTTAGGCCAAAGTGTTAGATTTGTGCCGATGACAATAGGCTCGCCCACAGAGTTGTGAATCACCCCCCAATAGACAGAGGTGGAACACCGCAGTGATTTTAGCCGGTAGGAGGCCGGCATACCCCTCTATCACCCCCACGATGGAGGAAGTCCATGAGGATTTCAACAACAAATACAAAAAACAAAAAAAGGTTTGTCATGTGATACATGACACACCTACAGGAACACCTCTGCTTAACCCTTCAGGAAATACAGGCGTGAAGGTATGTTATTGACGAATAGAGATATAGAGTGGTGGTGGTGTGGTGTGGTGATGTGGTGGTGTGTGGTGTGGGATGTGGTGGGAGATATGTTGTTGTTGTACGAAGTATAATAATATCATAATTTAGGAGATGAGCAGGAAATCCTGGGTCCACCAACCCTGTCGCTCGCGACTACAATTTGTATTATATTAGCATTTCAACCCCCACTGTCGCGTGAACATTGCACAGTGTTGAGCGTTGTAAAGTCACAATATGCGTTGCGTTGTGACGTCTGATGGAAGCAGGATTTGTCGAGGGGAGAAAATGGATTGCATTTAGTGTTGTTTGTTTCTATTTTTAGAAAGATGTCGCCAATTTTAGAAGCTTCGTTTGTGTAAAAGGAGATTCTGTCTTTATTTGGACGCCGTTTTATAATTATTTATAAGAAATAGTTCAGTGACATGTCGTGAGAAAAGTTTTGACAGTGGATGAGAATGACTGAGGAAGCGATGAATGGATTGCGTGAAGAATGATACGACTAGATAGTAGATAAATAATAGAGTTCTATGAAAGAAGAGGACAAATTGTCCCATGGGAACGTGCTACCGAGACAAAAAGTAGCCTATGTCCTTCCTCAGGATGCCATCAATCTCTTTGCCAAAGCGCGTGAAAATGAAGTCAGGTCAGCTAGTAGATCCTACTAATATTATAAACGCGAAAGTTTGTGAGGATGGATGGATGTTTGTTACTCTTTCACGCAAAAACTGCTGAACGGATTTATATGAAATTTGGTACACAAATGGTTTATAACCAGGATTAACACATAGAATACGTTTTATCCCGATATTCTCACGGGATCGAAACTTATGCGGGTGAAACCGCGGGGAGCAGCTAGTAGATAGGTAAAGAAAGAGATAGCATCTACACCATCTTTCTTGTCTTGTCTTATATCCGACTGAAGAAGGTATGTTGATAGCGTGATAGTAGTCTAGTGACCATTACTTTGCACCTCGCAGTGATAAAGAACATTAAAAGACATTCAACAGGTACCTAACAGTGTTGTTAATGGAATTCTGATCATATCAGTAGGACTAACAGAAAATAATGTGAACAGCAATGCTTGTTTAGAACTTATTTACTTACGCCGGAAGTACACGAGGCATTTATGCCTTTAAATTTGGATAAAGTAACCATAATGAATTGTGTAAACTTAGAAATGAATCCTATAGTTGCTCATATCTATTCATTGCTACGCATTTTTATGAAATTAAATATTGCTTTGTGGTGTATTTATTTAGTTCTGTAAATTAAAATAATAAGTTAGCAAATAACAACTAACACCTAATTAACTAATAAAAAACAATTCCTAACTTAACCAAAACTATACACAAATTAAAATATAGCGTCGAAAAATTCATCCGCATCGCTTTCGGCTGGTAATGTACCCAAGAGACTGGCGGCATTACCACGTTGTATGGCAATACTTAGCCATGGGAATCCTTGGACCAGGGGAAGTGTAAACCAGCCGTTTTTAAATTTCCTTAAAAAGACCATGAGCACCCGGACCCCACGGCCCGAGAGTTTCAACCCCAAACGGCTCGAAAATACAATTTCCAATAAAGTTATTGTTATTACTAATATTGCTTCGTTAATCTTGTGTTCACAACGCTACTGTTGAGCATGAGGTCCTGGTTTTGATTCTCGGGTCGGGCAAAGTGTGGAATTCCTCAGTATGAGTGTGAGCCCAGGCAGAAACTTTACTTTGCGTATTTAATTTCATGCTCTCAAAACGTTGAAGGAAAACATTATGAGGAAACCAGCATGACCTAGAACCAAAAAATCGAAGACATTATGTGACATCCACAAACCCTCACTGGGCCCGCGTGGTGGATTATGGCCTACTCCCTCACACAGAGAGGAGGTCTGTGTCCCAGGAGCGGAAACATTGTAGACTGATTATGCCTATGCTTTAATACATTAACACCGATACGTCATACAAAATACTCTACTTTTTGAAGTGAAAACTTCTTTAGCGGCGTTGTGCACTTTTTTGTGATGGGAAAAAAATGTTAAACTCGCGTCAGGACACGTGACCTGATCGAACATTCGTAAGACGGAGCTCACGTCAGGACACGTGACCTGATTGAAAATTCGTAAGACGGAGGGAGAGTAGACCGCATTTCAAAATATCAAAAATGCACAACGTTAATATTCAAGTTTTCACTTCTGCCGGCACTCCCGGACTGCAAACCGTTTTTTTTATCCAAACTACGCGAGCGAATCCGCCTGTAAAAACTAGTTTACAATAAAAACCATTTTAAAAATAAGTCGGTGGCGGTACGCTTTCGAGATGAGTTTTTGCGTCCCCTTAACCATTTATAATAGAGAATTTTGATGGGGAAAAAATCGAAAAATAAGGCTTGAGATTTAGTCAAGATGAATGAAGAGTGTTGCCCTAAAAAGATGACGCAAGTCAATGGCACGCCCAGGGTTGCCGTTGTACGTCTAAATATAAACCTTTAGGTACTTTATTTAATAAGGATAGTAATGCTTTCAGATGTAATGTGTCTTGTGAGTGAAGATAATGGCATCTGGGTTGTACCTATTGTCCTATGTATCATTATGAGTGGTTAAAGAGATCTTTAGATGCTTTATGTGCCTTAGGAACATTTATGGAGTTAAATGTTACTCCAAAAATGTAGGCGTGCTGAAACATCTCCTTCAGGAAATACAGGCCTCATGGTATTATTGGTTTTGTGTGATGGAGAAGGTACGTGTCTCTCGATATCATCAGCCATATTTTAACTATTGTGGGCGTACTATGGGTACTGTTGGTTATAGTGCAATAGAGAAACGGTTTGCAGTTCAAATCACACACTACGGAACGCGAGACAGTTTCTAAGCACATGTTGTCCGTACGATGTCCACTGGTCATGAGAGCTCCACACCGCTCTGTAGTACCCTCGTCACCATCATCATAAACTTATAGCAGTCCACTGCTGGAGGCCTCTCCTATTGCAGGCCACTCAACTCGATTTTCGGCAACTCTCATCCAGCTGCTACCAGCCATCCTGCGAACCGCTCCACCTAGCTTGAAGGCGTCCCACCTTACGTCTTTACACGGTCTTACGCGCTCTCGTCGACTCTCACGAACTCAGGTTTGATTCTGTCGAGCGCTGCCTGGCGCTGGTGTCCCGAATAGTCACACGAATGACTCCGACATGTATATAATTTAAGCGAATTAAATCTTGTCAGGGTGCCAGCTGTTTTAGAACCCAACGGCCTAGCACGCGACGATGGGAAGAGACCAGACGGAATGACCATAATGCCCTGGAAGTTAGGCAGACCTTTGGTGTGGGATGCAACATGTGTCGACACCCTTGCGCCATACCATCTTCCCAGCACGGTGGGCTGTGCTGGAGCGGCTGCTGCTGGTGCAGAAAACGGCGAAAATATTCCAACCTGATTGGGAGTTATATGTTCGAGCCGTTTGGGGTTGAAACACTTGGTTTTTCGAGATATCGTCAAACGGTTAGTCGACTCTTCACGTGACCAGAGGGCTGGCCTGTTTCTTGGCCAAAGAATTAGCATCGCTATACAACGTGGCAATGCTGCAGCCTTTTGGGCACTGTTCCTGTTGATAGCGATGCGGACGAATTTTTTGATGCCCCATGGTTATTTTGCTTATATTTTGCCATGTACAGACGCCAGCACATCAAGCTACTACAATCTGTAGCTTGATGTGCTGGAGTCTGTACATAATTATCATTATTTTAAATGTTAGGTTATAATATAATGTAAATAAATGATGTAAATAATAATAAAAAATAATGTAATTTCTCAGTAGAGTCTAGACTAATGATAACATGCAAATATAATACGCACACGCCACGTCTAAACGCATCAGATTTAAACAAATTATAATGAACAAACTCAAAACTATGCGGATGATTTGCCAAACTTAAGTGGCAGTTGCACATTGCTCGCAATATAGATGGTCGATGTGGCCGAAAGGTTCTGGAGTGGCGACTGTGTACCGGAAGACATGACACGTAGCGTGGGAGGCCTTCCGACAAGGTGGGCCGATGACCTTGTGAAGGCCGCAGGAATTCACTGGATGCAAGAAGTGCACAACCGCTCGAAGTGGCAATGCTTGAGGGAGGCCTGCACCCTAATTGCGTAACACACTATTAATTTCAATTTGAATTATTTTGAAGCATATAGGTTTAAATCATTTATTCTCATAAAGACAAAAAACGCCACTCACATGAGATCAGACAAGATACATTCAGTAAACTTATTTTAGGTAACCGTCACCAAAGTATATGTATAGTATTATAATTATATAAATATTCTTTAGTCATTCAGCAGTTCAACTCTCAACCATTTAAGAACATTCGAGGACTTTAGTCAAGGCAGTTTTCAATTATGTGTTTGGAAAGCCGAGATTTAAAACTGCTGAGAGAGCTAACATTTTTTATGTAACTGGGTAGATTATTAAAGTTGTGCTCCTTCATATGTAATATTCTTGCTAATCCATTGCTCCATATATTCGAATAATGTGTCTGCTCAATAACGTAAATAACGCAATGAATGTTGTTGAACTGTCAAAATGAAGCCCATTGCTACTGATAAGTAGTGTGCAGTTACTCTGCAGTGTCCAGCAGTGGACGTCTTTCGGCTGAAATAATGATTAAGCGGATAACAAACTCAATGAAATATAAGTAATATAGGATGTTTATATCAACATCACGCGAAGTACCGATCGATAAAACGAGCACTAGATTTTTATCAAATGTGCAAGTTATTAATATGATAAGTCTGTGCGAAGTAGGTAGTAGGTACCTACCAATTTTTGCAAACGAGTATTTAGTTCGAGCTATATTGTGTATCAATTCACGATACGAACTAGTGCGTACAAAACCTTGGGCTTTTAAAATCGATTCCAACAATGGGTTTGATTGATTGTGAGAATTAAATGAAGTGGTGATTTCAATGTTAAGTGAGGTTTAGCTTGTGGCTGTTACTATACGATTTTTTTAACGTTTCAGTGATTTAGCTTTTTGTGTTTATTGCTGCATCTTTACATACCGAGATCCCTCCGTGCCTCGGAAAGCACGATAAGCCGTTGGTCCCGGCTGTCATTCGTAGATCTTTGACAGTCGTTACAGGTAGTCAGGAGCCTAAAAGTCTGACAACCAGTCTTACCAAGGGGTATCGTATTACCTGGTAACTGGGTTGTGGAGGTGAGATAGGCAGTCGCTCCATGTAAAATACTGGTATTCAGCTGCATCCGGTTAGACTGGAAGCCAACCCCAACATAGTTGGGAAAAAGCTAGGCAGATGACAATATAGCGAATGTATGTAGATGAATAGATATTTTGTTGTTGCAATACCGAAAACACGCATAAAATCGCAAACAAATCTTTCGCGCCCCCATTTTCCGATTCTAGGCCAAATAAATCGAAGACAAGGAAAAAGTGGCAATTTCGTTCGAGAATCATTACGTCATGACTATGGAGTACGGCACATCTCATTTGCGGCCCTGTCGATTACCGAGGTCACGAGTGCAGATTGACTGAAGTCCACGTCCAATAAACGTCCAATTTAATTTCATACGTCTCTCAGACGTATGTCTGTGATATTCTTAAGATGTTAGTTAGACATCTCTGTGTTTCATTTTGAAAAAGGGATCTTATAGTACAGGGATCTTGAGATTCAGTGCTCGTATCGTGCTAAGCCTGCCTGAATGCCTCTTGAAATAACGCGTGATGTCAGACATTTATATCAGGACTTTGGAACTGATTGAGCGTACACCTCGGGAATTATTTTATACGTCATGTTTTTGAACGTTTAAGAAGACTTAGGACTATGTATCAAACAACAAAATAAGGTACACACAATATTTTTAGAATAGTACATTATAAATGCGAGTTACTTTCATAAATAGTTTAAAAACCTGAGATGTTACATTTTTTTAAATATTATTTTGCAACGCTGCTCAACTTGACAGAAATGATTGAAACTTTTGATTACGAGTATGAAATAACTCTAGCATGTCAAGTCAGAAGAATATTACGAGTACCTAATTGATTCTTAGAATGTCTTTTTTAATTTGGCATGTATTTAAACGAACCTCTAATAATTCCCATTTTGCGCTCCTAAAAATATGATTGAACATAACTATAACTTACTATCTAATCTAATGATAGCTTTTTTTTTGTGAACCTCAAATAATTCCTATTTTGGGGTCCTAATAATATTAAATAACCAATTAAGCAACCAACTTGGTTGTAGTGCTCGCCGGTGCACTGTTTACTTTAGAGATTCATTAATTTAAAAAAAAAAACATAATTAGAAGGTCAATATTTAGACGATCAAATAATTAATATTTTCCTTTTAATTTTAATTAAGAACGAAAAAAATTACCTATTCGACACCAAGGGCGGATCCAGTTTTCGAGTCAGGGGGGCCCCGGGATCTCATTAGGGTCCAGTTAGGACAGGCTCCAACCAGGTGGCGGACTAATTATTTCAGGGGCTCGGGCGGCAAAACAAAATGCCCCATGACCCTCGCCCTGGATCCGCCCTTGTTCGACACAGCATTTGTTAAACAGAGTGTAAAATTAAACTTCGTTTACCCTTAACTTTAAAATATGTAAAATGATTCAAAGAGTTTGAATCGAAAAAGCGTTGTATCTCATTTCTTATTATAAAAAAAGAAACATGTAACAAAAAGACGTTCTTAATAGAAAATCGTGGATAACACGTAATTTCATTAAAAACTTACCTTTTCGCGAAGTTTTAAGTAGGATTTATTGTCAGCAACGTGATGGCTATCCCTTGTCTCCTTGAGCTTATATCCTGCTGTAACACTTTCCATCAGGTACACATTTTTTGCGACCTAAACAAAATAGAAACGCTTTAGTATATGCGGACATAGTCGCGGGTAAAGGCTAGTTAGTTTATATTTTTATCATTAGTTTGATTTCACCTGCACAAAGGCCAAATTCAAAGTTGGCTGGATTCAAGTGTTCGCTCTGTATTCTTGAATATAGGCCATTAATGTTATAATGGGGCATAAAGTCGTTTTGTCCGGGCTCAATGGGTGCAATTAGGGACGAAAGAGGTGACTTCGGGCCAAAATACGAAGCTTTCGAATATACGGATTAGTCGTGATTTTAGTTAAGTCTTTCTAGGCAATTAGTTTTTATTCCTTTATAGTTTGACTGATATTTAAATACATTTTTGCGTTGATTGTAATGGCGATGCGGTCCACGGTTACTTGGGCGTGTTTAGGCAAAATGTATGAAAAGACTTTTTAACAAAAAAAAAATAAACCGCCGAAAAAACTGAAAAGCAAAAAATAATAAACCTTTTTATTTAACCTAAATAACTAAGTTCTCAAACTAATGTAAGTATACCTAAATCGTTTTGAATCGGCGCCAAACAATCAATAAGCAAAGATCAAGAAATTGCCTTAAATTTAAACGGCGCCGACTGAAAATTATCTACTAATTGTTTGCCAAAGGGCAGGCATATGTGGCACTGAGTAGAGTAATAAATAATACACAACTCAGCATTCAAATCTGTGAGTGAACAATAAATCATCCCTATTATCCCACCCTTAGGGCTGGATTTTTTTTTCCAAATTTATATGGGACCAACTTTGGGGTATACCCTTTCCAATAAAAAAAGAATTATCAAAATCGGACTACTCTGTAAAAAGACATGCGTGGTCATACATAAAAAAAAATATACGCGTCGACTTGAGAACCTCCTCCGTTTTTTTCGTCGGTATTTCGTCATCATTTATCTAGCCTTTTCCCAACTATGTTGGGGTCGGCTTCCAGTCTAATCGGATGCAGCTGAATACCAGTATAGCGGTATCTACAACGCTACATGCGAATAACGCGTCATACTGACGTCACGCAAATCCTGCATTCAATCCAGCAGAGTTTACCGCGCAATTAGCATAGATACAATTTTCCAACATCAATCGTTGGGTAATGCCCGCCAGACACAACACCCGTCTGGTCGGAGGATCCTCCCTTTTCTATGGAGGATGCGTGAACTTTACACCCTGTTCCTCATACCTCAAACTGGTGACCCCGACGAATTTTACATGGAGCGACTGCCTATCTGATCTCCACAATATAGAGTACCTAAATAAATAATGAGGCAAATTTTTGTTGGCCACGCGAAGATTTATTTTATAATTTCGACGGTGGTAACTTCTGAAAATGGACAGTAAGAGAAGGCTTGTTTAGTATATGAAACCGCTTTCTTTTAAGCTGAAGCCAGGGGGCCTACTCCGAAGTGCAAAGTGCGAATGTTCGGATCGGACCGACACATGGCCTAACCGAACATTATTGAAAAATGCGAAAAATGTTCGAATCGGCTCTGTTGGGTCGGGACCATAGTCAATATTCGAAAGAGTGTAGGAGTGTAGGATCGGAACCGACCGAACCAAATAGTAACTTCGTAGCAGGAAACGGCCGGACATTCGGCCGATACCTACTACTTCGGAGTAGACCCCCAGGATTATTACGAACTATCGTTGCAGAGTATGTTACGAGTTTTCAATTATAAACTCTAGTCCACCCATAAGTTGGAGTTTATGTGCTGCTTAAGTTTCCTACACGGAAGCAGGATTCACGGTAGGACGAAACTTCCCGTACGTGTGCACTACACGTGCATATTTCATACCAGGTATAGTTGAACACAGTTAGGTAAAAGTTTAATACAAGTAGAAAATTGTTATAAGCTAATTTCTCTATCTGTGCATGGTATTTAAGTTTTTTGTTAGTCTGTAAACGTTCTTTAACATTAATTTAATAAATTAAAATGTTTATTTTTACACTACTCTGCCAATATTTATTTTAATTGTGTGCGAAATAACTTATTGTTCTATGGTTATGATGCACAAGTGCATCTCCATACAACATTACTGCTTAGCACACTCGTAATGTTGTTTAAAAGTGTTTACAAGTTAGCTATCTGTATACCCATGTGCGCCTGTAGGTATATTATCGTGGACTTCCACGTTCACGGTAGTATAGTATGGAAGTAAATATTATAAAGACGCTTTTAAATTGCTATCCACGATCATCATCTTCCTGCCCTTATCCCATGTTACTTGGGGTCGGCGCAACACGTTTTCTTCTTCCATTCTCCTCTGTCAGCCGTCACGCTATCATTCACTCCCTTCTCTTTCATATCATTTCTCACACAATCCATCCATCTTTTCTTCGGCCTTCCTCTCCCTCTCCATCCATCAACATGTATATTCATCACTCTTTTAGTCACATGCGTTTCGTCCCTTCTCATCACATGCCCATACCAAGCCAAACGATTTCCTTTCAACTTTTCTGTCACTGGCGCCACTTTCAAACTTCCTCTTATAAACTCATTTCTTACTTTATCCATTCTCGTCACTCCACACTCCATTGCTATCCACGATAAAATACATTTTACGTAGACATCCACGACAGTATCGTCACGTTTAGAAACTATAAAAGTTTACATTATCTATGTCCGAGTGTACCTACAAAGGACGTTCTAGAGGTAGAATTTTAAGGCAGTTTTCAGGATGGGATTGCAATGCAATGCACATTTTGTAAAAATATACTGAGAAAAGAATCTAGAAACATACCTACGTTATGAGTGAGAGGGAATTATTTAGTGAAAAACTGGAAGTAAAGTCTCGTATAACAAGATGCATGATGGAGCTTGAAAGTCTGAAGCGATTTTCTCTTGAAGTATCCTTATTTACAAAATGTAAATAACTACTGTAAATATTCTATTCATCATGATGAAGATTTCAGTAGTTTAGAAAATACCGCATTTCTTCGTGTCCATGTGGATCTAGAGAGAATTATCCGAACCGACTTATACAAGGAGATTTACAAAAAAAAAAAAATATTATTTGATAAGACTTGTGCAAATAAAAAAATACTTTACAAAGGCGGGTTTAATACCTGAGGCATTTTCTATCAGTCAATCTTTATTTAGAGAGCAGTGGTGGCCCAGTGATAACGACCGCGACTGACGAATTGTAGCTTTGAACCCAGACTGGCGCTTTTCTTTATGTAAATTATTTCATCACCACTGCTCTCAAAATGGCGAATGAAAACATCGTCAGGAAACCAGCATGTCCTAACCCCAAAAATTCGAAGATATGTGATGTGATATCTACCAACCCGCACTGGGCCCAAGTTGTGGACAAGGTCATCAGATATACATATGATTAAGAATACTAATGCGTCTTCATGTCGCACTAGCGTGATGTCGAGCTTCGGTGTGTCGCACAAGCGTGCATTCGAACTATGGTGAGTTGCAGTACAGTTTTGTCGCACAAGTGTTATTCGCACATCCATTTGTCGAGCTCACGTAGACACTCGATTAACACCCACTCCCTCTCACAGAGAGGAGGCCTGTGTCCCAGCATTGGGAACGTTATAGGCTGATTATGCTTAAGGCCAGTCATTATTGCAGCACATCACAATCAGATTAAAATTCAAAGTCGCAAAAATTACAGCTGAAAACATCGAATCCCTAGACATATAGAGACCAATAATAAAATATTGGATACACGTTTCTGTTAGACAATAGAATTGAAAAGTTTAGAATCATATTGTACAAAAATGGTCACAATAAAAATCTACGTGCCATTGTTCATAGTAAACTTTGCTTTCATAAAAAACAGTATTTCAATTGGAATAAAGCTTTTGTTACTATACAGGCTGTTGATTTAGTCACCTGCAATTCGATGAGGGGGGTGATTCTGCCTGTCTATCTACCTACCTTTATACTGATTCGTAATCCTACCCATTTCTGATTCGTAATAAAATTAAAAATCGTGTGTGGGGTCGGGGGACCCCCGGTAGGAACGAAGTTCTAAATGAAAATCCAAGATGGTGGCTGCGAACATTTTCAAATTTTTGCAGCTGCCATCTTGGTTTTTCATTTTGACCTCACTGACTGCTTCAGCACCCTCGAAAACCGTAAAAACAACACCAATGATGACAAATTTTAATCTTTTTGCAGCAGTCATCTCTGATTTTCATTTTGACCTCACTATCGGCTTTAGCACACTTGAAAACCATCTCTCTTTCTGAGTCTTTCGTTTATAGGTAATAAAAAGTAGCGTGGAGCATAACGCTTTTTCGTTATATGACGATTTCTCCATGTTCACTCCTACCGTAAGCTCCGTTATAGAAGTTCGTTCCAAAAATCATACATGCATGCATAGTTGTTTTTCTAATTTTTTTTTTTGGTATATTTTTCTATGGTATAACCGAATATTAGTTTCATTGGGGAAGTAGTTCATTATCACGCCTTAATGGATCATCAACACTGCATTCCTCTGCTGGACATAGGCCTCTCCAATCCAAAGCTGTGTCACAACACCCGGTCATTCTCCTTTCGTGCTTCGCTAGTCGGCGTCTCACGGCCAGCCCACTGCAGTTTCAACTTGCTAACTCTCAGCTTGCCTAACACTGCAAGTTATGGTAACTTCAACGGTAACTTCAATTCTTTTCCGGATAATTTATTTTCGGATCCTATACTTCAAAGAACCTCGTTGAGCGACCTTGGATTTGTGGACCAAACCTACTGACTGCCTTTACCCCTAATGGATGCAGGTGACTAAATCCACGGCATTGTTTTAGAAGGAAGGTATACCCAGGAAATGTCAAAGTTTTTCGCCGGTTATCAAAAAGGGGGGGGGGGGGGGGGTTCAGAATCATGTACTGAATCCATGGTAACGGTAGGTTGCGCATCCAGATCCATGATCCATCCATCCATACCATCCTGTTTAGACTAATTCCTAGTTTTGGTATTCATAGCAGTTGCTCCGTGTAAAATACTCATATTTAGACTGAAAACATACTAATTTGCTAGATACAATACTAGATCTCAGATCGCTACAGAAAACTCGCTGAGAAAAAAATCTCATATCACACATTGCCAATGAAAACAACACCATCAATCAATCTTAAATAAAAAATATAAAAATGTCTTCTCTTTAATTAAAATCTAACCACAACACGAAAACATCTAAGCTTTTTTTTTTTCATTAAAAGAACTAGATTTCAATACTTTTAACCCTGTAACATATCCATCCAAGTCAGCTCAGTACTAACATTCGTTTTTTTAGTTAAACAAAAATAAATACAATTCTTTGACACACGATAAACGTATTTAAAATACAAACTCCATTGAGTTTGCATTTTAAATACGTTTCCCGTAAATTAAAGTAATGACTTTGATTTATGGGACCTGTGAAATATGGTGACAGGTTTGGGTTTTGGTGGTAGGTTAAAACTTTAGTAGATTAAACTTCGGATAGCTTGATGTTCACTTAAATGTCTCACTGGTGGTGGCGCGTGTGTTGGATCATTCGGTTCCCTACGAAATGGTTGAGCTGGGTGGTGCTGATCCACGCGTCATGTTCGTGAACGGGCGCCATCAGTTGAGACTGGTCATCTCTTAACTGCCGGGGCTTATTTTTAATTTTAATTTGTTTCTTTACATTGTTCTCACATATAGAAGCAATAAGAATAATGTACCCAGGATTTTGTAAAAATATCTTGATTTAAAAGAGTGTCCGTGGAGTTTCTTGCCCGTTCTTCTCCATAGAGATCTACCCTTTGGAATGGGCAACTAGCTTCAACTTTCTGACTAACTGACCGACTATTTAATTTTGACAATTCAAAAGTGCCTTTAAATGGTTTAATTGAAATAAATGGTTTGAGTTCGTAAAGGGAAACTGAAAATATTGGATGTAAAAAAAAAAAACAGCCAGCACCATGATTGCGTAACACAGTTTAATCACAATTTGAATCATTTTGATATTGCTAATCAATTGCTTCATATGTTCGAAAAAATTGTCTGCTTTACAATTTAAATAACGCAATGAATGTTGTTGAACTGTCAAAATTAAAGCCATTGTTACTGTTAGTGTGTTACCCAATTAGCTGGTTCAAAGCCTACTCTGGCTGGTCATATCGCGCAATGTAAAAATTATACAATTTGGAGTATTATTCGTCGGTAGATGTGGAGACAACAATACGAAAATAAATGAAAACCCTAACATCAAAATAAAAAAATAATGATTTTGTATTTGAAAGTAAGTGTATTTTTTTTAAACAAAGTAAATAGTAGTGATGATGTGCCCATTCGCCATGAGGAATATTCCCAGTCGCCCCCACATGGATTGCTACCAGGTGGCAATCGGGAATAAAATTCCAAGATCTATCTATCAAAAGTATATATCTAGTATATTTTTTTGATTGAAACTTGGTATGCTGCCAGGAAACGTCATTAGATATACGCAGCTTATTTTTTGTCATATTGTTGTCTCCATCTTTATATAAATGAGATATCCACTAGCTCATTTGTTAATAATCTCGTAGTAAAGTTATGGCCGAACTTGAACCTCAAAAAATATTTGGTGCTTCTCTCCTCGTTTATTAATTAATTCATTTACCCTCTAGCTGTAAAATACGACTAAAGTAGTTAGGAACTGTTTTTACTTACATTTAGAAACCCGTATAAGTTTACAAGTAAAGTAATAACTACGTTCAAAAGTTGGCCATTTAAAAAAGGCGGTGTTTAGTTTAATGGACCTCACTAGAGTTTCGATAACTGCTTTACTTTGTTAGTGTTTCGAAAAGTGAGGAGAAAATTGAGTGGTAATTTGTGTCAAGCAAGTTAACAATCAAATTATTGACTACTTCATTATTCAGTTACTAGCTTTTTCCCGCTTGGGTGTCGGAAAATATACCAAGGGAACGTACTACTGTGATTAAAATCTATCTATGTGTAAATGCAGGTTATAAACTATATGTGTGCCAAATTTCATCCAAATCCGTTCAGCCGTTTATGCGCTTATCCGGAATAAACATTCGTACTAGCTGCGTCGCGCGGTTTCATCCGCATAAGTTTCGATCCCGTGTGAATATCGGGATAAGTATCCTATGTGTTAATACTGGTTGTAAACTATCTGTGTGCCAAATTTCATCCAAATCCGTTCAGTAGTTTTGGCGTGAAAGAGTAACAAACATCCATCCATACAAATTTTCACATTAACATTTATAATGTTAGTAGGATAAACAGACAAACGAACAAAAATTCAAAACACTATATTTTCGGTATCAGACTTCACACACCTCATAGCTATGACTTTTTTTTCAAAAATATTCTATGTACAGTTTTGAATTCGTTACTATTTAATATAACATGTATAGATATAGGTAGATGTACGTATAGATTATGAATTAATTGGGAATATTAACACTATTTGTTGTTTTGTCTTATTGTTAGTTCGTAGATTACTTACAAATAAAAGAAACAAAGAAAATGCATTTATTTGCAGCAAACATGACGCGTAAATAAAAAAACATAAACACACAAAAAAAAAACAAGTACAACAACAACAATACAAAAACAACAATACAACAACACAATACAACAACAACTACAATTACAATACAACACACAACTACAACTTACCATTTCTGACTACCACCCGTAACAACTGTCAAAGACCTGGGGGCCTACTCCGAAGTGCAAAGTGCGAATGTTCGGATCGGACCGACACATCGCCGAACCGAATATTATTGAAAAATGCGAAAAAAGTTCGGATCGGCTCAGTTGGGTCGGGACCGTAGTCAATATTCGAAAGAGTGAAGGAGTGTAGGATCGAAACCAACCGAACCAAACAGTAACCTCGTAGCAGGAAACGGCCGAACATTCAGCCGATACTACTTCGGAGTAGACCCCCAGAGAATGACAGCCAGCTAACGGCTCAACGTGCTTTCCGAGGCACAGAGAGGTCTCGATATGTAATGCATGGTCACTCATCCACGAACCGGCCGCGGCAAGCGTAGCTTATCCTTCAATTGACCCGTGCGGCTGTTATTATTTAGTCACGAGATCCTAGTCGTTGTTTACTTACATTCTGGTGATAATAGCCGAAATCCCAATGACCATTAATCGTGGCGGATATCGGAAAAATCATATTCAACAACGTTTTTTTAAGTACGTAGGTAATACACAATGCACAATGACATGCAAGCTACTTACGAGCACATACCTGTGTGCAAGTAATAAGCATGTACAGGGTCAAATTAAATTAGCTAGTAAAACTCTGCAGACGTGAAATTTGCATGCATGTATGCAGATACTAGCTGCGCCCCGCGGTTTCACCCGCATAAGTTTCGATCCCGTGGGAATATCGGGTTAAAAAGTATCCTATGTCTTAATCCTGGTTATAAACTATCTGTGTGCCCAATTTCATCCAAATCCGTTCAGTAGTCTTTGCATGAAGGAGTAACAAACATCCATACATCCATACAAACTTTCACATTTATAATATTAGTAGGATTCGCGTCTGTATACATGCAAACTTATTTCAAAGCTCATATAGAAAATCGAATGCCAAAAAGTGTTATCAAAGGAACTGAAAAGCAGCACCAGCACAAAACTAGACTCCTGATAAAAATACATGAAACAACAACTCCACAATAAAGTAGATTTTTCTTGTCAGTTATTTCTTTTCTACAGCTAGAGTGAAAAGTATACAATTTTATTTGCTACGAGAACAAAGGTTGTTCTTTATACGGTAAATGAATTAACTGTTAAGAGAGGATAGAGCAAATGTGTTTTCACGTAGGTACTGCTTTTCTCGAAGGAATTAGAAAACCCCGCCGAGGGGTAATGGCGTACCAATGTAATTCTAGTACAATTATTTTTTGTATTTTTCTTCTTCAGATCTTGTTGTTATAATATTATATCCTCTATTATCGTTAATGAACAGGCAGCTGTGTTTGTTGCGCCACTTCTTCGTAGCAAAACGCCCGCCCTTCACCACTTCCTAGTGCTTTCGGCACTAGGAAGTGGTGAAGGGCAGGCGTTTTGGGGGACTGTCTTTTGTGATTTTGACGTTTGAAAAGTGCTGGTTCTCAGCCTAATTTGAATAAATGACTTTTGATTTTGATCATGGAAATTGCCCAATGGTTAAGGTCTGGCCTCTCATGCACGAGGGTTCAAATCCGAGCAACCAAAGTGACTTTTTCAATTCATATGTACAGACGCCAGCAAGTCAAGCACCCGAAACTGTCACAAACTTCCCAATCAATCTTGAATCTTAATGCTTAACGATAAAGTTGAAAATCTATTAAAGAAATTTGACAGATTGTAGTAGCTTGATGTGCTGGCGTCTGTATTTATTTACTGAGTTTATTTTGGACATGACTGACATCGGTGAAGGGCAACATCGTGAGGAAACCTGGACTTATAGTTAATTCAATCTGCCTAGCATTTTCCCAACTAAGTTGGGGTCAGCTTCCAGTCTAACCGGATGCAGCTGTATAGCAGTATTTTACGTGGAGCGACTGCTTATCTGACCTCCACAACTCAGGTACTGGGTAACAGGATACCCCTTGGTAAGACTGGTTGTCAGACTAAAAAAACTAACGACTGTCAAATATCTACAAATGACAGCCGTGACCACGTGCTTAACGTGCTTTCCGAGGCACGAAGGGGTCTTGATATATAATGGATGGTCACCCATTCACACCACAAGACCCTCTTGGACTTATACATAGTCAGAAATCGCCAACCCGTCCTGAGCAAGCATGGTGATGAATGCTCGTGCCTTCCGTGTATGAGAAGAGGCTATTACCCTGCAGTGGTACAGTAATAGGCTGGTATTGTTATCATTCAGTAATAATAATAGTACCAGCCTATCACTGTCCCACTCCAGGAAAGGAAACCTCAGTGCCTCTTAACCTCCTTTGATTTTCTGACTTACTTTTACTTTTTATTGTATTTAATGTTGTCAAGCATTACTTTGTACCTTGTTGAAATATATAATATATGATTACTAGCTTCTTTCTGTAACTTGCTCCTTGCTCAAGTGGAAGGCAATTATACTTTAAAACATATCTTTTGGCATTTTGGCTATAGTTGAGATTTCTATTAATGAAAGTATATTCGGTACTTCCAGAGGTTACTTCTTGCAAACAAACCAACAATTTTACGTCTTAATAATGTTCGTTTAGATGTTTACATGACTTTATCGTTGTTAGTCCACGATTGTAGTCTTTTTTTTAGAGTATTCATGGCAAAAAGTTGGAACATCCTTGGCCCAAAATTCAGCTGCGCGAACTCCGCTCACTGAAACAGTCCCAAGATCATTAAGTGCCATGACATGACATGCGGCGCAGGATGGAAGGTGGGCCACTGTCTGTAGGGACTGTAGTGTGAAATAAGGTTAAATTATAGTAAGAAATAAGGTTTGAATTATCATTATGTCATCGCACAAGATAAAATTGCCTTGTTTGTTAACTCCCACAGAACAAATGAACTGTACAAAAGTCAATAATACAAGCAGTTATAACTACATTTTCTTTCAAGAGTACGTCCATTAAACTAAATCAAAACTTAGAATTGAACCGAGAAAATGAGAAATACTACCTCCAAGAAAAATATTAGCTCATAAAACTTTACTTTTTCCTGCCTCTAGTAAGATGGATATAAGTTAAACTTCATGCTTCTGTCACTTCGGGCTAAGAAAACAAATTTAAAAAGAAAAACAGCGCTCTTCTAGCGAATATTGATATATTTTGATAAGTTTCTGTGAAAGAAGGAGCGGTAGTGAATCACGGAAGGTGTGGCTGAGCCTTGTTATAATTAGGAATAATAATAGTTGGTTTACATCATAAAGAAGGTTGAGTAGTGTTTTCTGGGAGATTGGTTCGTTTGATAGTAAGGTGGTGCTGTAAAAAATTGTAAAACAGTACTGTTAACCATTTTAATATACACTAAATGTTATTACTCGGACTTACGAGTTGTAGGTCATAGGGTCTAAGGGTGGCATGGACATCGACGCGCAAACCGTAACCATGAATTCAGCACATGATTATAGACCCTTATAGTAGATACCCTTTGTCGGTTATACAAAAAAATGCTGTTTCAACGAAAAGTGCAATAATTCATCATCTACCGAGCCTTTTCCCAACTATGTTAGGGTCGGCTTCCAGTCTAACCGGATGCAGCTGAATACCAGTATTTTACATGGAGCGACTGCCTATCTGACCTCCATAACCCAGTTACTGGGTAATACGATACCCCTTGGTAAGACTGGTTGTCAGACTTTCGGGCTTCTGACTACCCGTAACGACTGTCAAAGATCCACGAATGACAGCTGGGACCAACGGCTTAACGTGCTTTCCGAGGCACGGAGGGGTCTCGGTATGTAAAGATGGTCACCCATCCACAGACCAACATAATTACGCAGTCAAAATGTATGGAACAGCAATTTTTTTAATAACTGGCAGAAAATGTCAACACGACCGCACATAATTCTGAACGGTTCAGAATTATGTACTGAAACCATGGTAACAGCCGGTCGATTCTGTAAAAATCTCACCGTGAAAACTCAAGTGAAGTGAGCTTGATGTGAGTTGTAGTAGTGTCAATCCCTAGCATTATTTGGAATGACAGCTCACTCCACGCTCACTTCACTTAAGTTTTCACGGTGAGATGGTTACAGAATCGCACTGCTGTCAATTGGGTCAATCCCTAACATTCATTGGAATGACAGCTCACTCCACGCTCACTTCACCTAAGTTTTCACGGTGAGATGGTTACAGAATCGCACGACAGGTTGCGCGTCGATGTCCCTACTACCGTGTATTTGGTTTGTGTACAATCCATGAAACATGCATGAGCGAGTAAAATGAGATTGTTATGAACATACTCTGACAGCTTAAGCTTTTCAGGAGCTCTCGTGCCATCCGAGACACGGGCGAGGTCGAAAGTGTGTGTGTGTGTGCGTGTGTATGTACTGACGCTACTCGTCTTTACGCACACATCCACAGCGTGTTTGTACACTTTGTTATCACAAGCAAAGTGCGCGTCGCTTCGAAATAAATATTAATACTGTACTTCCTTACTTACTGTAATTCACCTACCTACCTTCTGCCAAGTTATATCAAGCCTCATTCAAATGATATACTAAGAGTACGAGAAACTCGACAGCACCACATCTATCCTGTCTGTCTAATAAACTGCAACAATTTAAAACATCTCTCCCAAAACACATAAATTTCGGTAAACCCGGAAAAGTTTTCAATTCCACTTTACTGTATGAAAATAGTACCGGAGCCATGTGATTTGTTTATACCACAGAACACGGATACGTCTCGACTGGCACTGGCCCACTGCTATAAGGCCAACCGCTTAACTGAGACGTTGCCTGAGGTAGCACCGCGGTGCGGGAGGGGTGTGGTGACGTGATACGAGAGCTCAGTGATTCATCAACTTGTGACAACTATCACCCCTCCCGCACCGCGCAGCTACCTCAGGAAACGTCTCAGTTAAGTAGTCGGCCTATAGTCGTCATTGTCAACAATTTCCAAACAAATCAATCGTTTCAGCATCTACTCGCATTGCGACACAAATTACTTATAGAATCGGCTTTGTTAGTAGCCTTAAATTCTGAGTTGAGCTTTACGATTACTGATAAATGCTTTCACTAACAAGACTGGTGTGGACACTGGACTAGTCCGGTCCTGGAGACTGGGGGCCTACTCCGAAGTAGTATCGGCCGAATGTTCGGCCGTTTCCTGCTACGAAATTACTATTTGGTTCGGTCGGTTCCGATCCTACACTCCTACACTCTTTCGAATATTGACTATGATCCCGACCCAACTGAGCCGATCCGAACTTTTTTCGCATTTTTCAATAATATTCGGTTCGGCCATGTGTCGGTCCGATCCGAACATTCGCACTTTGCACTTCGGAGTAGGCCCCCTGGACAGGTCCACTCAAATCAGTGTTTTTCGTTCAAAAGACTATTTTAGACACTAATCTGCATGGTCTTCACTGGGTCTGAACCATTAAAGACACTTTGACCCCTGAGTTTGTTTCGCCATTTCTTCTCAGTGGTAGTCAGTTTTTTTTATTTATTTATGCATACAGTCTTAATACAGGTTTGTATTTATTTTGTACCATTAAACCAGAAATGCTTTGTATTGATACTCACATTCGCTATAAGAACACTCCTTAATGATTAGTAAGTAAGTATAACTTATATTTATATATTAAATGTCATTCAAGTACCCACACCATTTGTATATGTTATATAAGCAAATAATGTAGGTACACGAATAATATTACACATAACTATTTAAGCCGTAAACATCTATCAGTAAGTACGTGAGTCACATGTAATGTTTTGAATTAGAAGGCCAATTCTCGTAATTTAAAACGATCAAAATCTATTCGCAGTGTCATCTTGGCGACAAACAAATGTCAAAAACTGGTCAAAACGTAGGGAAATTAGATGACATGTATTTTTGACAGATTGAGACTGAGATCAGACTGTGAACGTTCTTAAAATTACGAGAACTGCCCCACTGAGCTGCTCGCTACTTTATTACTTTACTTTTGTCGACTGCATCTTGCTTATTACTTATTTATCGTGTAAGAGTAATTCCTATATCCTATTTACAGACTAAACACTTCCATTTCATTTTTAAACTAGCTTCTGCTCGCGACTTTGTCTGCGTGAAATTTCCTGTTCCGCCGACCCACCGCATCGCCTCGCATCGCCTGCCCGTAGTATCACTTCATTTCCGCTTAGCTTTCTTTCAGACTTTGTTTCTATTTGCCCGGCTCCTAAGGGTCGTCACGCGATGTTAAATAGCTTAAAGCCTTCCTCAAGAATTGGGCTATCAAATACAAAAATAATTTTTCAAATCCTACTGGTAGTTCCTGGAATTACCCCCTACATACAAACAAACAAGTTTTACCTCTTTACAATAATTATTATATTATAACGTTAAATATGATATTAAAATATTATCATTAAGTATAGAGTATAGAAGAATAGATGGCGGTCCGTGACAAGTAAACGGTCAATGCACTATCGGCACTACGAATTTTACTAGTACCGTCTTCTCTGACGTAGCAGGTGCATATTCATTGCTCTGTGGTTTATTCGTTGGCAGGACGAAGCTTCGTTTCGCTGTAGTAAGCTCTTTTATATCGTACGGAGCTGATTTTATGGACTGTTTACGTTTAGTTGCGGTCGCGTTTTGTTTTTGTTCGTTGGCAGGTATGTACATGTTGAAGATTGGCGGCCAGGGGGATTGGTTTTTTGCTTGTGATTTAAAATTGTACTGTTTACGATACCGTCTGCCTGTTTCTATATCTGTCTGCATGAGTTACGATACTGTGTTTGATTTTAAATTGTATATGGTTCTTTTTCTTTATTTTCGGAAGGCTTACAGACTAATAACATTATAATGTCAATAATATATATAAGTAAATTGGTAATTACAAGCCTTCACAGATAAAAACAAAAATTATTACTCCTTCGTTGTCTAAGTTACATCTTATCTATTCTATTTAGTTATTCCCTCAGAATTGGTTCATTTCGTTCAATCATACATCGTTTTATATTGACATCAAGCTACAGACAATTTCATATATTTTTGAAATCAAGATTCCTATTTCAGCATACTACAAAGAGTTTCCGCAATGTCGTCGCCTGACTAATGAGGTCAAAACTGCTTTATACATCTGTATAAAGCAGTTTTGAAGTGAATTTGCAAGCAGATGCTTGCACCGATGTTATGTTATAGACTCAAAGATATTCACTAAATAAATCCCAATGTGTGTGTTTCTTTCAGTAGGTAGCTAATTAGTTTACACAGTTTTAGGAACTAAGTAAAAGTAAAGTTGAATAAATAACGACTTTAATAACGACTTAGTATCTAAGGCCAAGGCATGTATATAAATGTTAGCACCTACTTCGGCATATATATGTTCTCGCATTTATATTGTACTTGTAGTTTAATAGTTGTTCGACAGTAACAGGAATAACGCTTAGCCAAAGTACGTGCTAAGTAACGTTTATAGATCTCAGCCTCAGATAACGCGGAACAAAAAATTAAAAATCTTTTATTTCATAACCAAAACAGAACAACAAGGTGATGATTGGAGCCTCCTTTTAAGCTAAGAAAAAGCCTGTATTAGGAGACTCCGCTCTTTCATAGCTAGATAATTTTGCACCGAATATTTTTGAACGGAATACGGTAAGTATTCCGTTCAAAAATATTCGGTGCTTAACAAATCATAACAATTTTATTTATTTATTTAATTTAAATTAACATTATTCACGTGATTGTCTATGGGGATGGGGGTGGAAGTTGAGTGTGTTTTGTGTTTGTATGTGTAGGTGAATGTGTGTGTGGTAAGGTAGGTTAGGTTAGGTTAGCTTTTATTTAGGTAGTAAGTTTTTTAACTTGGGGGTCTTGTGCCTAAGTAATAACAGCCGCACGGGTCGATCGATCAGGTTAAGCAACGCTTACCGCGGTTGGTCAGTGGATGGGTGACCATCTTTACATATCAAGACCCTCCGTGCTTCGGAAAGCACGTTAAGCCCTTGGTCCCGGCTTTCATTCGTTGATCTTTGACAGTCGTTACGGGTCGTCAGAAGCCCAAAAATCTGACAACCAGTCTTACCAAGTAGTATCGTATTACCCAATAACTAGGTTGTTGAGGTCAGATAGGCAGTCGCTCCATGTAAAATACTGGTATTCAGCTGCATCCGGTTAGACTGGAAGCCGACCCCAACATAGTTGGGAAAAGGCTACGCAGATGATGATGATGACAGGGTGTGACCTACGTGGTGAAAATGTATGGAACAGCATTTTTTTTAATAACCAACGAAACGGCTAGGCTAGTAAGTTTTTATTTACATTTTTTTTTTTTGGTTCAGTACGTATAGTTTTTTATTGTATTTGTAGGTATATTGGCGTGGCTAGCTGACATATGGCAAATAATTTAATTTAATGTTCTGTGTCTTGCAATTTAATTACTTTACAAACCTAGTATTGTATACAATCAAGGATTTTCTAACTGAACCGACAGCTGTGCTGCTGGAGAGTTCGTTGCGCCACTTCTTCTTCCCAGCGAAAGCACTAGGAAGTGGTGAAGAGCGGGCTTTTTGGGGGAGAGTCTTTTGTAATTTTGACGTTCGAAAAGTGCTGATTCTCAGCCTAATTTGAAAAAATGACTCATAATTTTGATTTGGTTTTGTTATATTATTAATACTAAAACTTTTGTCCAACAGTGAAATCAATGACATCAACCTGGGTCTCTTAGTGGAAGTGTGGAACAAAGGCGTTATCTGGGACAAAGCGCTTGGCTACCACTACCTGCCTCTCACTTCCGTCGCATATAACGAGGTAAGATAGAAAGAGATAAACATAGTTTAGTTATAGAGCGTTGAATTAATAAAATATGTAGCAGAGACAGCGGGAAACTGAAGGAATTGTGTAATATTTATGTCACGATTCCTAGGTATGCTAAAATGGGATTTTATTGTGTATGCAAGTGTAGTTTTTATATAAGCACATTTATTAATCCTATATACCTTCGGTATTGGCAGGTTATAAGTTTGTAATATCACCATCGTCTACCTAGGCTACCAAAATATGGGTGTCAAATTTATGACATACCTATAAAGCTATTCTGTTCGGTCACAAAAAACCAGCGCTGAGGCTCTGTGTCGCATAGGTTCGTAGCATTATAGTGAGCGATAGCCGTTTTGCGTGGACGTGACGCATATATTTTTGTGTTTGTGTTCTTTCTCTGCGATATGTTAACGCAAATTGACGACACACGTTTGACGACACGGTTGGCGCAGTGGCTGAGCGATCGACTGCTACGCTGCGTGCCGCGGGTTCGATTCCCGCAAGGAACAAATATTTGTATTGCCTACAGGTAGTTGTTCCGGGTCTGGCTGTTTGTGTATGTGAGTTTAAATGTTTGTAAACGCACCCACGATACAGGAGTAATTCCTAGTGCGGGGTTAATGTTTTATTTGAAAAAAAAAAAAAGTTTTTTTTCCTTCTCGTTTTTCTGTTAAGAAGATAAACAAAATGTTTCTTCTTGTCTGCTAATGAAAACAAGAAGCTCCTATCACCAAGCACAGTGATTAAGACAATTCCCTCTCAAACTGCTCCATGTACCGATTATTGGGTTTGTGTTCAGCGCTGAAAGTTTACGGGCTGTAAAATCGAGTGCAAGTAGTTTATGCTCCAACATAAGTTACTGAAGTAAACTAACTGAGTTAAGTTGGGAACATTACCTACATGTGTGTATATTGGCTGTAAACAAGAAACCTATCACTGTTAATGCTCCATTAAACATTTCATGTTTTATATAGAATATGGGGTCGGCAGTATTGTTTAGTCAGACTTATTGCTACTTCAGAAAAGCAGGAAAAGTTTAAAGGCTCGGCTTAAATCGCACGTTGGCCCTAGCTGTCATTCGTGGATCTTTGACAGTCGTTACGGGTCGTCAGAAGTCCGAAAGTCTGACAACCAGTTAAGACTGGTTATCAGACTCAGACCTCAGACCCAGTGACTGGGTTGTGGAGGTCAGATAGGCAGTCGCTCCATCTAAAATACTGGTACTCAGCTGCATCCGGTTAGACTGGAAGCCGATTCCAACATAGTTGGGAAAAGGCTACGCAGATGATGATGATGACAGGGTGTGACCTACGTGCTCAAAATGTATGGAACAGCAATTTTTTTTTTTAATAACCAACGAAAAATATAACGCAAGGGGACTCAGAATCACGTAGGTACTGAATTCATGGTAAAAAGTTACGCGTCGATGTCCCTGCCACCCTTTATACCTAGTACTGATCACTAAAAGATTGCATAATGTGAGGTACAGACGTCAGCTGGTCAAGCTACCCGTAACTGTAAATTTTTTCCAATCAACCATGAACCTTAATGCGTTGGCGATAAAGTTGGAAATCTATTAGAGAAAGACAGATGATAGTAGCTTGATGTGCCTATAATATTCATTTAAAAAGTATTTATTGGCAAACTGCTAAAGTAGCAATGAAACTAAAACATCAATAACGTTTGTGAAACTGTGAACTATCTTTCCTCGATTCCTCTCTAAAAGCTAAGTGCACCATAATTCCTTCCTTAGAAGTTAATACATACATGTACACGACACAAACCTACGATAATGTTTTATATAACTAAATAACAAAAGACAGTCGATAGAATTCTCCAACTAAAATAGCATTTGGGAAGTCTATGTGTACAGTCAACAGCAAAAGTTCAGCAGAAATTCAATACTAATGAACGGAATTCGCGTCAGAACTGTGTGGCGTCGAAGTGATTCAAAAGTATGTGATTGTAAATTATACCAAACATTTACTACTAGTACAGCTGCCAAACAGCTGGGAACTCCGTTCATTAGTATTGAATTTCTGATTTTGATCATCTACTTTTGCTGTTGACTGTACGTGCAGTCCTGTTATTTTGCCTTTACCATCTGAGACAGTCCGATAGCCTTGAAACGGCAATCCCTGTAAATGCTTACATAAATGTAAACGGGCCTTCGTTGTGCAGTCCTGGGAATATTGCATTATACTTAGGTATATATATAGGGCCGCATTCTAAAGGGTTGAGGGTAGTACGTTTTCGTGTAATGCTATTGAACAAAGATTTCAATAGGTTTACCCTTACCGTACTAAGTCGCGCGGAAGTGTCCATACTGAGGAGCGAGCTCACTCAATAATAATCGAGTTTCCATGATAATCAAGTTTCGGCAACTTTTTGTGTGTCAAAAGGAAACAGAGACGCGGCCATTTTTTGATGCGGCATCGGCAGGGCGAATCTACGATTTAAATATTTGGTATGGAATGAAAAACGAATGGGAAATAGTTTGTTTATAATACTACGGCTACATTGCGCTCTCTCTCGCTGTACAGCAGAGAGCGCGCCAAGTGTAGTTCGCGTTATCGCGGCAATGTAGCCGAAGCATAAGTGTTACGTGCGTGAGATTATGCAGTTTGCTAAAGGATTTAAAATGGACCAACCCTCCCCTCTTTGGAGGTCAGCCTGTAATCTGTGTCTCATTGCTCATACGGAGAAATTCAAGATCTTTTATCAAGAAGAGCAACTCCTATCGTTATTTTTTTTTTATTGACAATGGGCTCACTCTTGACCTCAATCCAGCCCAGAGGCAGGGATGAGATCTACGGTGGAACGAGCTTGCCCAGAAGAAGCCTATTCACTCTCGCCTTGAAGAGATTCGGGTTGTATGAACTCGGGAATGCAGACGCAGGCAGACGATTCCACTCCTTAGCTGTGCGCATCAGAAAAGATGACGAGAAGCGCTTAGTGCGTATATATGTTATTCAATTTGGCAAGTAAATTAATTAAAGGTGTCGTTCTTCGTTTGTTATTTTAGCCGTACTTGTTAAAGTTGACCTTTACGCAACATAGGTATGCTACCGTATTAAAATTAGAAACACGTGTGATTAATGTGTTTAAGACCCAAAATATTTCTTTTTAATATTATAACATGACGCCTTGTTTTCCCGAGGGGTTAGGCAGAGATGCATCTGTAGTACACCCACATTGCGCCAGTTATGTTTAAGTCCCATGTATCTTATTGTCATCAACCGAATACTGATGGGCAATTCTCGAAATTTTAAGAACATTCACAGTCTGTAGGCCAATTCTCGTAATTTAAAATGTTCAAAATCTAGTCGCAGTCTCATCTCGGCGACAAACAAATGTCAACTTGTCAAAATGTAGGGAAATTAGAAGTATTTTTTGACAGGCTGAGACTGAGATCAGGGCCCGTATTCCCGTAATTTAAAACGTTCAAAATCTAGTCGCAGTGTCATCTCGGCGACAAACAAATGTCAAAAACTTGTCAAAATGTAGGGAAATTAGAAGTATTTTTGACAGATTGAGATTGAAATCAGACTGTGAACGTTCTTAAAATTACGAGAATTACCCCTCAGACTGTGAACGTTCTTAAAATTACGAGAATTGCCCCCCCCCTATTGGAATGAAGTTCCTTATCGCGCGTTCCGAAAGGGGGCTAGACGGAAAAAATTAAGACCAAAAGTTGGAACGACACTTTTTGCTATAGTTGTAAGCCGTGCAGCGTGCGCGTGTTTATCTGTCTGTCTCTCTCTCTCTCTTATAGAAAGCAAGCCAGTTATACTTCGTTCCATCCGGGTGTCCCTTAACACCTCTCAAGTTTTTTATCTCAGTCTCAATCTGTCAAAAATGTTTCTAATTTCCCTACATTTTGACAAGTTTTTGACATTTGTTTGTCACCAAAATGAGACTGCGACTAGATTTTGAACGTTTTAAATTACGAGAATTAGCCTTAAGACTTTGTGCTACTACTGAGAAATTCCACACACATCACGCGACCTGGGAATTGAACTCAGGCCCTTATGTTCAGGAGCGCTTGCGACTACTACACCGACGAACCAGTTAAAATTTTTCTTTTTCATGTATCTAGTCCAATAGTCGTTTGTATATCATACAGGAAAAACCAGAGAAAAACTGGTATATATTTATCTTTATACGTTTACGTGCGTAATAAGTACCTCAAAATATAATAAGCATACCAACGCAGCTCAGTGCCTTGTACTTAGTAAAAATCAATAAGTATTTTTAGCTCAGAATACGGTCTTTCATGTCGGCAGAACGTCTTAAATTCTTTAGAAAGCCAATTTTTTGGTACTGATTGTGATTGCTTGTGGTGTGTGTAATGAGATTTTGTAAAAGAGAATGCTGTTCTTGATTTTTTTGGTCTGTATAATAGTAGTAGGTATTAGAAGACATCTCTATTATTATTGGAACGAAGTTCCTTATCGCGCGTTGCGAAAGGGGGCTAGACGGAAAAAATTAAGACCAAAAGTTGGTACGACACTTTTTGCTATAGTTGTAAGCCGTGCGGCGTGTGCGTGTTTCTCTGTCTGTCTCCCTCTCTCTCTCTTATAGAAAGCAAGCCAGTTATACTTCGTTCCATCCGGGTGTCCCTTGACAACTCTCAAGATTTTTTTAAATTGTATTTTGACTGCCTCATCGGCGTAGTCGCAACCACTACTGTTGAACATGAGGTCCTGGGTTTGATTCCCGGGTCGGACAAAATGTTATTGGGTTTTCCATCTGGAATTTCTTAGTAGCAACTCGGAGTCTGGACTTGTGCCCGAGTTTCGAGTTAATTGGGATGTATTCATAATTTGACTTAAAGATTATTTATACTAATTTTCAAGTTAATCAAGCCATGCAATAAAATCCTCCCCTGTAAAATTGACTACCCTTTTCAACCCGTTAGGGATAGATTTTCGAAAAACCCTGATACATGTTATTCTTTATTTTTGGTCTTAAGTATAAACACTGAATTTCGAGTTAATCGGACCGCGCATTAAAATTCTTCCACACAAACTTCAACACTCTTATATCCCCCTTTGAGGGGTAGTTTTGAAAAACTTATAATGATAAACTTTATTACTTACGAGTACTTAGGCGAGTATTCTTGAAAAGTTTCAAGTTTATTAACCTAATGAAGAAGATTTGTCATATAAACTATATGTATGCTTTTCACCCCCACAGGGGTGGAATTTAAAAAAATCGGTTGGGATGTATTCATAACTTGACTTAAAGATTATTTATACTAATTTTCGAGTTAATCAAGCCATGCAATAAAATCCTCCCCTGTAAAATTGACTACCCCTTTTCAACCCGTTAGGGGTAGATTTTCGAAAAACCCTGATACATGTTATTCTTTATTTTTGGTCTTAAGTATAAACACTGAATTTCGAGTTAATCGGACCGCGCATTCAAATTCTTCCACACAAACTTCAACACCCCTATATCCCCCTTTGAGGGGTAGTTTTGAAAAAGTTATAATGATAAACTTTATTACTTACTTAGGCGAGTATTATTGAAAAGTTTCAAGTTTATTAACCTAATGAAGAAGATTTGTCATATAAACTGTAGGTATGTATGATTTTCACCCCCACAGGGGTGGAATTTAAAAAATTCGTTTAGGATGTATTCATAACTTGACTCAAAGATTATTTATACTAATTTGCCAATTTGCTTTTTTTAGCCATGCAGTAAAATCCTCCCCTGTAAAATTGACTACCCCTTTTCAGCCCGTTAGGGGTAATTTTCGAAAAACCCTGATACACATTATTCTTTACTTTCGATCGTAGGTATTTTTAATTTATTAATAAAATTAAAATAAAATAAATATTTAAGGCGGGCTCCCATACAACAACGTGATTTTCATAGATAATGGTACGGAACCCTTCGTGCACGAGTCCGACTCGCACTTGGCCGGTTTTTTATTAAAAACATATCGCGATAAGTAAATAACACACGAAAACGTTGAAACTCCCGTTTAGTAAGCTTTTACTGAACAATGGATGTTAATTTTCATGGAAATCATTGTTAAACCATATATATATATGGGGTATCCACTTTACTATGGTATGCAAATTGTATAGAATTTGCATACATAAAGGCTGTAAACGGGATTTTCCGTGGCGTCAACACAGCACCGCTTTTGTTAACACGGTTACCGCTTACCGGACGAGATTTTTAATGAATACTGACTAACAAGTTGCGGGTTTAACCGATTTTGATATTACAGGGGTTGTACAAAGCCGGAAGTTGAATTATTCGTAAAGATTAACTAGGTATATCGGTTTCTCAGAACCTGATTAAGGGCGAATTTCACCAATGAAACTAAACTTAATCAGCACATCTAAACCTCGTTCAAAAGCTGTCAGTTTCATTATTTAATTTTTCTGAAATGTTGTCACTGAAACCTCTTAAACGCGGTTCAGATGTGCTGATCGCGTCCAGATTCATTGGTGGAATTTGCCCTTAGTTTATGTTCAGATATCTATTTCTTAGTGAGTTTTACTTTAACCAATAGTGGATTAAAAACGCTCAAAACTACGATTTCACAACCATTGTTGGCATAATATGTGTAGTACGGTCAGTGCTCTACATTACCTCACCCCTCTTACAAGAAAGAAGAGGGGAAGATAGGTCGGGTTATGCAGAGCACTTACTGTACCTTTTTTTTTGTTTTCGGGGGGAAGCCTTCAAAAGGCTCCCGAACTCCGGGGAGTGTGGGCTTTTTACATCACTAAAACCACCCCGGTGATCACCATCCGCACATAGGGGTGGTCCCGGATCCTCTTAAAAGACACTGTACCTACCTGTACAAATTACCAAGTCATAAATAATGTCTTAGGCCTCGTGAGACATTTTTTGGGGTATCCAAAAGATTGCCTCACGGGAATATGATATTTTACTTTACTATATCACTGCTTATTAATTAAATTAGTATAATATTCATTATAAATACGTTTTTACAAATTACCTCTTGCTATTATTGATTTATGGAATAATAATATTCTTCGTTAACATAGTCACTAGCTGGGGGGCCCGTGGCTAAATAATAACAGCCTTCTATACATTTCATATTATAAAATAAAGTCGTTTTTGGAACGAAGTTCCTTATCGCGCGTTGCCAAAGGGGGCTAGACGGAAAAAATTAAGACCAAAAGTTGGAACGACACTTTTTGCTATAGTTGTAAGCCGTGCGGCGTGCGCGTGTTTCTCTGTCTGTCTCTCTCTCTCTCTCTCTTATAGAAAGCAAGCCAGTTATACTTCGTTCCATCCGGGTGTCCCTTGACACCTCTCAAGTTTTTTTTTTTGTGGTGTGAGACCGCATTATTTTTCTAAACTACGCAACAGATTTTGATGCGGCTTTCACCATCATTAGTAAATATATTTTGGAAGTTTGATGTGTTAATACCGAGAGAGCCCGTGGCTTAATAATAACAGCCACACAGGTCGATCAATCAGGTTAAGCTACGCTTGCCGCGGTTTGTCTGTGGACGGGTGACCATCTTTACATAACGAGACGGTGACACCCCTGCGTGCCTCGGAAAGCACGTTAAGCCGTTGGTCTCGGCTGTCATTCGTGGATTTTTGACGGTCGTTAAGGGTAGTTAGAAATCTGAAAGTCTGACAACCAGTCTTACCAAGGGGTATCGATAATCGTATTACCCAGTAAAAGGGTTGTGGAGATCAGATAGGCAGTCGCGTCATGAAAATACTGGTATTCAGCTGCATCCGGTTAGACTAGAAGCCGACTCCAAGATGATTGAGAAAACGCTAGACAGATGATGAACATAGTCACTAACTGGAATATTTCACAAAATGTTTAAAAACAGTGTAATTCTAGAATTTTCTTAATAAAAAAATTTGTTTAAACTAATATTTTAACATTTATGGGTTTGTATTTAGGGGGTAATCTTCGGAACTGCTGATCGGATTCCGAAAACTCTTTCACTAATGGAAAGCAAAACTATTGCCGAGTGTCATAGATCTATTTTATGTTAAAACAAGAAATTTCACAGAACGAAATCGCGAGCAGAAGCTAGTTGTGTTATAAAACAAAAATACGTTTATTCAAATTGTCTATAGTGAAATAAAATTAAATAAAATTGTTTATTCTGTTAATAGGATTTTCACGTCATATTACAAAAAAAAAAAAAAAACTTGATGAGGTTGGCGTTTACTATCTGACTACTCTGAGAAGAAAGGGCGAAACAAACCCATAGGTCACAGTCTCTTTTAAAGTCCAGACATAATCTTTTAAAGTCCAGACATAATCTTGGTCAGTTTACAATACAAACCAAACAACACAAACTTACACAAAAATAGGTATCGTTTCACAACGAAAATGCATTGCAATAAAATTATTACAACTACCTTCATTAAAAAAATACATTCTGCACGTTAGAACGTCGGACCGACGCGCGTCAATACGTAATTGTCGGAAGCAGCCCAGTCATCAGCAGTCAATTGATCAGATTATCTCTGAAATATTAATGAGAGTCGGTATTCACGCTAATGAGCTCAATACCGATTGATTCCAGTACTTTGCTAGTTATTTTACCTCATTTGCGAATATATATGGACTGGTTTTGCGGTTAATGTTGAGTTTTAAAGTGATAGAGGTTAGTGTTTTATTTTTTTAATTGCTTCCATTGATTTCACATCACATGAACACAGATAACATAGTGAAAATAAAACGTACTCCCGCTTTCATAAAAAAAAAACAATGATAGTAGACATTGTTGTAGTTTATAACAAAAAAGTTTTCTGTCGAGAGATTGGTATGCAGAGCTAGAAACGAATATATGGAATAATTCGATTTTTACGTTGCAAAATCGAATTATTCCACGTAAAACTATTCAAATCAAATCAAATCAAATCAAATCAAAAGTCATTTATTCAAATTAGGCTGAGAGTCAGCACTTTTCGAACGTCAAAATTACAAAAGACAGTCCCCCAAAAACGCCCGCCCTTCACCACTTCCTAGTGCTATCGCTGGGAAGAAGAAGTGGCGGAACAAACTTCCCAGCAGCACAGCTGTCTGTTCAGTTAGAATATAGTTGCATGTATACAATACTAGGAACATATGTTCAGTAATTAACATTACAAGAAACTTAAATTATTTGCCATAAAATATGTCAGCTAGCCACGCCAATATACCAACAAATATAATAAAAACTATACGTACTTAAGCTGAAAAATAATTAATTAAAATGGAAATAACTACTTACTACCTAAATAAAAGCCTCCAGGCATAAAGGGCGTGACAGCTTACATATTTACGCATAGCTGGGTTCTGGTCACATAGCTGTCACTTGAGTCACAGATGAAAAACTAGGACCATTGAAGTAAAATAAATAAATAAGTTAATACTAATAACAATAACCTGTCAGTAAGCTGATTCTGGAGAAAGAACATGAACATTGTCTTGAGTTAATTAGGGCGACCAACTATTCTTATCGTGTAAGTAGTCGTTGATGGAATAGTAAGCCTTTGAGCAAAGGTTAGATTTTACTTGAGCTTTAAACGCATTGAAAGGCAAGTCTAGCAAAGAAGAGGGTATCTTGTTATAAAAGGTTATACCAAGCCCAACAAATGAGTTATGAACCTTATGAAGCCGGTGAAAGGGGGCACGTAGTTTGTCCTTATTTCTAGTGTTAACACTGTGAATATCACTGTTTTTAGTGTACAAGTGCAAATTTTGCCTAATATATAAAATGTTGGCGAAGATGAATTGTGATGCAACCGTGAGAATACCAATATCTTTAAAAAAATCTCTTAGAGAAACTCTGGCACCTAGCTGGTAAATTGCTCGAACAGCTCGTTTTTGAAGGACAAATATATTTTGTATATCAGCGGCTTTGCCCCACAGCAGAATACCGTAGGACATAACACTGTGAAAATAACTAAAATAGACTAAACGAGCTGTATCAACGTCAGTGTATTGTCTTACTTTCCTGACGGCGTAGGCAGCCGAACTGAGCCTTCCTGCTAGACTTGATATATGAGGTCCCCACTGAAGTTTGGCATCTACTGTTAGTCCTAGAAAAATTGCCGAGCCTACTGTTTCAAGCACCTCTTTATTTAAGACGATGTTGGGTCCTAGATTTCTGACATTCGGTAAGGCAAACTTTACACATTTCGTTTTCTTGGCATTGAGAACTAGGTTATTTGACGTAAACCAATCTGTAACTATTGAGAGTGCACTGTTTACGTCGTCAAAATCTTGTCTATTCCTGTCTACTTTAAAAATAAGAGAGGTATCATCTGCAAACAGTACAACGTCACAGATGCCCTTCAAATGGAATGGTAAATCATTGATATATACTAAGAACAAAAATGGACCCAGTATTGAGCCTTGCGGAACACCTAACTGAACTGGTAGCCCGGAAGATTTCGCGCCATTAACATCTACACATTGGACCCTATTATGTAAATAAGAAATTATTACGTTGAGAGCCACGTTTCGGACACCGTAATGACGTAACTTACGCAAAAGCGTGTCATGGTGCACGCAATCAAAGGCTTTGGAGAGATCACAGAAAACTCCAATAGCATTCTGTGATTTCTCCCATGCGTCAAATATGTGTCTCAGCAGAGCAACACCCGCGTCTGTAGTTGAACGACCCTTTGTAAAGCCATATTGCTCATTATGGAGGAGGCTGTTTAAATTAAAATGTCTTAGCAACTGCTTGAGTATTAACTTTTCAAATATTTTGCTAAACGCAGGTAAAATAGAAATAGGCCTGAAATTGCCAACGTCATTCTTATTACCTGATTTAAATAATGGTATGACTTTGCTACTCTTCATGAGGTCAGGAAAAGTTCCTAAATCAATACATTTATTAAAAGTAACAGCTAGATAGGGGGCTACGATGTCTATTATATTACTTAAAAGTTTAATGGAGATGCCCCAATAATCACCGGTGTTTTTAGACTTAAGTGTATTAAAAATATTAACTACATCACGCGGGGTTACATGTTCGAAACTAAATAAAGGACTACATTTAGGTACACTACTATGCAAAAGGTCTTCAGCTTTAGACGGGGACGAATTTAAGGAGCGAGTCGTAGTTATCGGTATGTTGGCAAAAAACTCATTAAATGCCTCAGCTACATCAGCTGCATTATTAACTAATTTGTTGTCGACCATAATCTCAAGTTGTTTTTCTTGTTTAACAGATTTACCCGTTTCATTGTTAATAATTTTCCAAGTGGTTTTTACTTTATTATTAGAATTTTTAATTGTATCGCCTAAAAATTTTGATTTAGCAAAAGCACTAATCTTTTTGAATAATTTTGAATAATTTTTGACATACTCTAGGAAAGGAGTATCAAACCTGTATTTTTTCAAACCATATAACTCGTATAGTCTCGCTCTACTTTTATAAATTCCCGGAGTAGCCCATTGATTAAAGCCAACAGAGGAACCATTAACGTTAATAGTTTTGGTCTTAAAAGTGGATTGGTACTCTTTTTGCACAACATCAAAAAGGGCACCATAAATTTCATTGGGATTCTCGTATTCTACTATAGATGGTGTAATTCTATGAGCTATATTATTTTTAAACATTTTGCAACGACTGGCTGTATAAGGCCTGCATTCAAGTTTATGCGGTTTTTTATGTACTGGCATGGGGAAGCTAGCTAATAAACCACAGTGGTCGGACGTTAAATCAGTTAACACTAATTTATGTTTGGCATCACAATCACTAAATACATTATCAAGACAAGTTGACGAAGATGCTGTGATCCTAGTAGGTTCAAAAAACAAGTTAATTAAATTATAAGACCTAAAAAGATTGAGAAGTCTAATACTTAATGGAGTAACATCTAAAATATTAATATTGAAGTCTCCACATAATATAATGCTTTTGTTACTTGATTTCAACCTATTGAGAGAATCTTCCATTACCGATTCGAAACTAACAAAATCCCCAGAGGGGGGTCGATAAACGCAAATTATAACATATCGCTCAAGTTCAACACAAGACAACTCTATAGTGCGCTCGATTGAAAGATTAACTAAATCTAAACGTTGTTTACATTTTAACTTGTTTGAAACAAGAACTAAAGAGCCACCGCGAATAGCACTTTTTCTTACAAATGCACTCTGTACGGTAAAGTTTTCATCATTAATAAACACTACTTCATGTTCCTTCAACCAGTGTTCAGTCAAACATAACACCTGAACATCATAGAACTCCATAAATAAACTTAATTCTAGCTCTTTGCCGGACAGACCCTGCATATTTTGATGTACAACATTCAACATATGCGGCTGACCCGTTGTCTCACCTAATAGTTTAAACTACAAGGCGTATCAAAAGTAGTGTTAGTATCAGTACTAACAGTAATCAATGGTACACTACAAGTACCAGTGTCACTGAGTATATTGTATGCTAAAAGATTAGCAATTTGTCTCCTACAACTAGGTGGCAAATACATAGTATAATTTGTCAGTTTGTAATCAGTAATGAATTGATTACAATCAAAATATAAAATAGCATCACTGTGACGACAAGTCCTATTATAAATGAACATATTTAAATTATAAATATGCTTATTTTGCTCATCAGTTAAATGATAGGAATAAGGCAAGGCACAAAAAATAAATTTACAGTTATTAGTCTCATTAAGATGCAACATCAAATGGACACATTCAATTAAGTCCTTTTTCCTTACATTTAAACTATCCCCATATAATAATATAACAGTTGAACTGGGGTTTATTTTTGTCAATTTGATATTACTAATTAATTGGCTAATACTGGCACCGGGTAAATATTTCCTGGAATAATTTTGAATTTGTGACCAACCTAACACGACCTGTGTATATTATTTTCTTTCTCAATTTGATGTTACTCCTCTGCCAAGCTCTTCGGGGAAACAAGGCGTGATGTTCTGTTATGTTATTGTTTGTTAAATTCAAAGTCCCCAATACAGATCCCAAGTGTTTTAGTTTACTAAGTTAAACGCAAAATGAATTTCGCTGCGTATTCCTGTTTTGCATTCGTATTACTAGGAGGCCAGCTTAAAAACACAATATTCATCCTTCGGGTGTGTTTGCATTTGCATTTCCTTATCCATTTACTCCTGTGGGGTAATTGGTACATGTAAATGTAATGAGAGGAAATTATCGTAAAGTTTGGTGTTCATATTCTTGGAGTGTAAGGAGGATGCTTGGAGGGGCTCGTGGCTAACTGATAACAGCCGCACGGATCGGTCGAAGGTTAAGCTACTCCTGCCGCGGTCAGTTCGTGGACGGGTGACCATCCATAACATGCCCCCTCCGTGGCTCGGAAAGACGTTGGTCCCGGCATTCGTAGATCTTTGGGAGTCGTTACGGGGTATCGTAGAACTCATCTAGTTTTTGACGTGACAACGTCTTATAATTCGATGGAGCCGGCTGCACGCACGAAAAAACATGACTCATGCGGCGTTACCTCGCTCTGAGGCGTTCCATTTAAGGCTTGAAGTGCAAGCGAGAGCGCGGAACGAGCGACAAAGAGGCACAATCGGCTTCCGCGTTCGGCAGCGTTCGACATCTGTCTCTCTCCTACTTGAGTGAGCGATGCGTCCGCGTGTAGTGCAGTATTTTCTTATGACGTTGTCACGTTCAACTATCGTCAGTAAACCGACTTTACAGACAACCGATTTTTTTAAAACACAATTCATCTAGTTTGACGTGTTGGTGCCAGTGAAGCTGAACGCGATGCGTTCAAGATCTGTCAGTACCAATATTCCACAACAATGATGACACTGACATCTCTCAATGTGCTGAACGCATTTTTTTTTTCAGTTTCTTTTATGAATTCCATCCTAAAAGTGTTTGTCCAAACCTACTTCCAGAAATAAAATCATTTATCTTTTAATTATTGTCGTTCCAGTCGGACGGTGGGGGGCGGTGGGTGGAACTTGAGGCGCAGGTGATGATGCGAGGTGGCGCTGTCGTCGGCACCACCGGCCCCACTGGCAATGCCTTGCTATTGGACTGCAGGTTCGAGCCGCCCTTCGGTAAGTACTTACATACATAATTATCTACCATTGTCTATTCTGTGCATATTATGACCTCATTACGTGTGAATAAAAACACTCTGACGTGAATAAGTTCCAAAACGCAACAAAAAAAAAAAACGCAAATAAATGCATTTTTTTCTTTCTTTCTTCTTTCTTTTCTTTATTGCGACTCGTACAGGAAGATCTGAAATTAAACTAAACACAGTCAAAAATAAAAAAACAAATTATATAAGCTGTTGTTTTGCATCCTCGTCAAATTTCAGGACGTTGTTATGAAAGACATAAATAATCAAATAAAATTACGATCCGTGCTAAATAATTAATACATACTTGTTTTTTTTATTTATTTAAGTTTGACAGTATTTCAGAATTAACTAACTACTTTAAAAAAAACAGAATCGCGTCATGGTATCGTATAAGCGGCCGCGTTTTTTTTGAGTGTGTAAAAGGGCAGTTACAGTGCGCTCTTACACAGGCCGCATTTTAAAATGCGTGTCCACATGTCAATTTCCGAAAATTAGAAAAATAAAATACCTACTTATTTAATTATTGATTCGAGTCGACAATCGGTAGCATAGTTACCTCCTTGAATTTGACGAGGATGTAAAACGACACCTTGTATAAAAAAAAAGTATGAAAAAGAAAAATGAAACAGAAAGTCCTATACGACGCCAAAAGGCTCCTATGTCAGTATGATGCTGCGACACGAGCAGAACAGATGAGGCTTAAACGTAGCAATAAAGAATGTATGCTATTGTAGTCGGTGTCGTTCGGTTCGCATTTTTGTTGTTTGCCACCGACTTCCGAAATTAAAGTTATTTTTCACTTTTTAGTTGTACCTACCCCACACAAATTCGTATATACTTACAAGATTAGAGGTACCCCAATAACAACTTTGACAGAAATGAGGGTGTACCGTGGTATACTAAACACATCTGCGTACCCCTTTAGAGCGTACAGGCGTGACGTTATGTTGTGTGATTGCGTAAACAATACATACATAAGCGATAGCAGCAATAGCCGTTGATTTGCTGGCATTTATTGAAGAGTTCCGTTGTCTGTCTCCGAAACTCATCATCAGATCTTGTCGAAATTTCTATGGGATCATAAGGGAACCCCTTCCAACAAAAAAATAATTTTTCAAATCAGTTGGCAAGCGACGGAGTTATGCGCGAACAAACATAAAAAAATACAAACATCCGAATTTAGAACCTCCTCCTTTTTTAGAAGTTGGTTAAAAATAAACAATTTTTTGCAAAAATAAAACAACCGACTTCCAAAAACGACACTGCAAAGTGAAATATAACTTTAATTTTATTAAAATTAAAAGTCGGTGGCCAACAACGAAAATGCACGACACCGTCTTTCGATATTAAAGTTATTTTTCAGTAGTGTCTTTGGAAGTCGGTTGAATTTTTTTTTGGCAAAACAGTTTTTTGACAGCTCTATCTGTCAAAAATACGACCAATTCAGAATGCGATCGTTGTTAAAAAGGCGAGAATTGTCAATCTGATAAGTGTAAAAAAGGTAGAGTCACGAACAAAAGTATGTATACACTCTGCTTTATTCAAAAGCGATTAACTCCTTTATTTTTGAATGAAATTTTATGTTGTTACGAACTTAGTATTTTCGTATTTCAACGTTACATTCACGAAAAAATCGGAATTGAAAGTTGCCATGTGTTGACATATTGGTGCTCGTGACTGTACACTGTCGTCTGTAAAATTTTTGTCCCTCATACTGATGCAGGAAAAGTAGATCGGTAAAAATGGAACAACACGAAATTGTTCAAAAAACAGAGTGTATCAAATTGCTATGGTGCAGGAACAATACGTGGAACAATACGAATGTCCATGCATTTGGTTGCCACAGAGCTTTTGTTCGTAATACCGCATACATTGAGGTTATTTTTCTACATTGGTCTTTGAATAAGTTTTTTTTTTCAATACGTATGTGTCAGAAAATCCATATTTATGTTTGAAATAGTAGGTACCCACTCAATATCATTATGGATCAAGATATATACTGTCTCACTATATATAACACTAGCAGTGAGGTGCTGCGGCTGCGGTTTTACCCGCATAAGTATTGATATGTATAAGCTATATTACTGTAAAGTTTTATCAAAATCCATTCAGTAGTTTTTGCGTGAAAGAGTAACAAACATCCAACCATCCTTACAAACTTTCGCGTTTATAATATTACTAGTTGCGCCCCGCGGTCTCACCCGCATAAGTTTCGATTCCGTGGGAATATCGGGATAAAAAGTATCCTATATGTTAATACTGGTAGTAAACCATCTGAGTGCCAAATTTCATCCAAATCCGTTCAGTAGTTTTTGCGTGAAAGAGTAACAAACATCACTCCATCCATCCATACAAACTTTCACGTTTATAATATTAGTGGGAAGTAGGATAGTAGGATAACATAACATCACGCATGTAATTCCTAAGGGTGAGGCAGCGACGTACCTATAGTAACATCCATGTTTCGCCAGTAATGTTTAAGTCACATGTTATATTCACGAGCCTATTGCTCATCAACCGGGTTCAAATATAAACTCCGGGCTGCTACTGACAAAGTCCTGATGGAAAAAACCCAATAACACTTGTGGAAAAATAAGCAAAATAATCAATGGGCATCAAAAAATTCGTCCGCATCGCTGTCAACAGGAACAGTGCCCAAAAGGCTGACAGCATTGCACGTGTGGCGATGCTAATTCGCCGTACATTAGTGTCAGTAGCAGTGTCATTCATTCGTTCATTCATTCATTCGTTCATGCAGTGTTCTCGGTTGAACACTTTGCCCGAGCGAGGATTCGAATCCAAGAACTCATCGTCAGCAGTAACGCTTGCAACCACTTGACCGAGATCTCTATGTATGCTTATAAATTATTATTATAGAGAAAAAAACACATGGTCGTGCCATTAACTTCCTTAAAAGTGTGCCAGTACTTAGCTTGCACGTCGTTGTGCCGTAACAACTGTAAGCAACATCCATACTTTTGTGCACGTGTATTCCTAGCATTCAAAGACAAAGATAAAGATTCGTCGGTTATGTAGGTACAATCACGAGCAAAAGTATGTATACACTTGGCTTTATATTTATACTTTATGGCTAAGCGATTTACTCTTTTATCTATATCTATATCTATCTATACTTATAATAAATCTGTAGAAGTGAAAATTCTGTACATTGAAAATATCAAAAAAATAAATGGCAGGGGGTGTTACTAGACCGACACAGAACCCAAAAATGTAATTAAAAAAAATTTTGTCTGTCTGTCGGTCTGTCTGTCTGTCTGTCTGTTTGTTCAGGCATCACGAAAAAACTACCGGTTCGATTACGATGAAACTTGGTATAATTATTCTTTAATATCCTGGGCACCACACTGGCTACTTTTTATGCCGGAAAAGTATATACAATAAAAAACAAACTTAATTTTGCGGTTCGATCCCTAGACCCGATTACTGTTCCAACCGCAAATAATAAGTTTGTCGTAGGTTACGTCACCCGCAATGCACAGCTATTAATAATAAGTACCAAAGTTGTCTAAAATTGACCACTGACGGGACAAAAAGGGGTAATTCAGTTTTTAAGGGGAGGATTTGAACTTGAAACTGTATGTTACATGTTCACGCCTAAACCACTGAACTTCTGATCCTGGGGAAGCACATACATTTTATCCTGTTAGCACGTTCCCGTGGGATAATTTCCGACATCCACGCGGGCGAAGCCGCGGGCAGAAGCTAGTTTTTTTTAATAAAATTGTATGTTGTTACGAACATAGCATTTTCGAACCCATAGCTTTATGTAATGTGTCGTATTTCCACGTTGCATTCGTTATTTCACGAAAAAATCGCAATTGAAAGTTGCCAAGTGTTGATATATTGGTGCTCGTGACTGTACAAAGTTAGTTGGTTTTATGGATAAGTTCAGGACACATCCGCCGCTAATAGCGGCGTACGAATATTTACAATATATACTACTTATACACTAACAATATTTCTAACAACTAAATAAATCTACTTTATTTGTTTACCCTTATAATTAAAAAATATTTTAATGTGTACAAACAATTATTTTGGAGAAGTATTTTTTTTAATTTTTTTTATTACTTTTGGATTATGATTTATTTATTTTAATGGACATAAGGTAGCTGTTTTTGTACTGGAGAGTGCTATTACAAAATTGGTTATGACATTAGACCCCGACACAGTCAAGTAAACTCCCTAGTCCTATAAAGTATATTCTCAGACTTCCTACAGAAAATGAAATAGGATATTGGCTATTAGGGTCTATGCAAAGTCGACAATTTTCTCTAGCAATGTATCTTGGGGACGATTTCCTTTAAGCCTTTCACAGCGGAAATATTCTGTCGGTGTAGATAAAATAAACTTTTTACATTTTGTTTTTGAGATGTTATTCAAGTAAGTAAGTAGTTTTATTAGTTTGTGAAATGACCAGGGATATTATTATTATTATTATTATTTTTTCTGTCATCTGTCAGGCAGGATGACACCTCAAAATTTTCCGTGTTTTTCTATTTTAATGTATTTACGTTGAAAAATCATTGAGTTTCAAAAATTCGCAATGAATGTGCGCAATATGGAAGGAGTGATGGGGCTATGGACAAATGCTGCACTTGCACACTGCGTGAGCGTGCCCGAACCATCGCCACTCGTTCGATGTCCAGCGCGCACAGGATGGATTGAAAGCAGCACATAAAGTGTTTTTTTGCTCTGTTGGTGTAATTGCCGTATGGCGTTCCAGTGTGAGGATAAATAAATAAATAAATTTATTTATACATACTTTATTGTACACCAGAAAATACATAACAAAAACAAATACAATTTTTAAAACATAACATACAAAGGGGGGCCTTATCGCTTTCTGCGATCTCTTTTAGGCAACACTAGAATGGACAGTGATTGCGTGGATATAGAAAATTGGGCTGTCAGCGGTGCAAAAAAAATATAGTAGTTAGGTTATTTTTTTTTAATTAATTGATTTGGTATACTTGTTACTTCTGAATAGTACATTTTAACTCATAAATATCAGGGATTGGATAAATAGTTAATATTATGGATATCACGAAGCTGTGAATAGAGGGCATCGTTATCTGCCCAGTCTTTTTCCAACTATGTAGAAAAAGTGAATATTAAAGATATCACGAACCTGTGAAATAGAGGGCAGCGTCATCTGCCCAATATTTTTCCAACCATATAGAAAAGTGAATATTAAAGATATCACGAAACTGTGAAATAGAGGACGACGCATCATTAATTACATCCTGAAACCATGCTACTTGTTTGCAAAATCTGCTGCAAAATTAAATAATTTTATTTTATGAATTTTCGGCATCCCTTTTTGACGTCCTGATGTTTTCGCTTACAAAATTTCATAATTAAAACCGCTACAAGCGAATTAATTTGATTTTAATTTTAAAATTACTTCGAGCTTCGAGTTGTATACCTAAATGAATACGAGTGAAAACATTATTTCTTATGTTAAGACTGGAACCAAAACTACGAATTATTTGTAAATTAAAAAGAACCATATTCGAAATGTAAAGCAGAGTCTTCACCACCTGTTGCTAAAAAGAAAACAATTGGTAAATGGGTAATTTCTTATCCCGAAATCGCACACAACTTTCGAAGAATATTCGAACTTTATTTAAACCGAACACAAAAGATTTCCCCTACGAGTTTCCATCATAATTTATATGAGAACTAGCTGCGCCCCGTAGTTTCACCCGCATAAGTTTCGATCCCGTGGGAATATCGGGATGAAAAGTATCCTATATGTTAATCCTGGTTATATACCATCTGTGTGCTAAATTTCATCCAAGTCCGTTCAGTGGTTTTTGAGTAAAAGAGTAACAAACATCTATCCATCCAAACTTTCACGTTTATTATTATAAACGTGAAAGTTTCGGGATTACCTACTTTAATATCCTACTAATATTTTAGTAGGATATTAAAGTAATCCCGATACTTTATGAAGGGCTTTCATAATATAATTAACGCTTATTTAAGCTTAATTATCGCGTCTTATTATATCGATATACACTCCCTTGATATTCAACTCCCTTATTACTTACTTAGTTTTAATAAGCGTTTTAGGATTATAATTGGGTCATGAAAATGACGTAAGATAATATCACGCCTGTATCTCCCGTTGGGGTAGACTTAAATTTGGTCGTTTGTCATAAAGCCGATGTTATAGATGGTTGCCATTTGCTAGGGCACTATAGTACCGTCTTCGGGAGCAATGTTAGCCCAGTGGTTCCGGCCGCGACTTACGAGTTCTAGGTCGTAAATTCGAACCCTAACAAGCGCTTTACTTTGTCTAAATTATTTCATCACCACTACTCTCAAAACGATAAAGGAAAATATCGTGAGGTAACCGGCATGTCCTAGAACTAAAAAATCGAAGACGTGTGAGATCTACCAACCCGCACTGGGCCTGTGTGGTGGATTATGGCCCACTCCCTCTCATAGAGAGGAGGCTTGTGTCCCAGTAGTAGGAACAATGACTGATTTCAATGACCGTTTCCGAGCTGCTACTGAAAAAATCAATCAATTAACTCAGCCTATCGCAGTCCACTGCTGGACATAGACCTCTAGCTGAGGCTGCGCCACAATACCCTGTCCTCCGTCTTCCGCTTGCAGCCTGTACCAGCAACCTTTCTAAGGTCATCGGTCCATCTAGCTGGTGGCTAGGGAGAATCCTACACTACACCAAACTGAAAAATTACTGACGGAAAACTCAATAACAGTTTGCCCCACCTAAGCATCAAATCCAGAACCTCATGTTCAGCAGTCGCACTTGCGTCACTAGACTAACGAAGCAGTCTGTTGTGAATTTGCCACGTTTAATTTAGCTATCCGAGCTTTTGTCTACGTGCTTCGGAGTAATGAGGCTCTAGCAACTTTTCTTTCTTAAACTTTTTAATACTGTCTTTTCAACGCTTATCTAGAGCATTAAACGCAAGAAACAAAAACTAATAGCAAGGAACTGTTAAAACTTTCATTTGCAATTTTACTAATAAACTCACATACATTACATACACACATAAATATTCCCGCACCCTTGATGTTGTGTCTCTTTCCGACGCACGAAGGCTGAATGAGATAGAATGTAACTGAAACAATGTAAAACTTCAACGGTAAAACATTATTGTGACCCAGGACCCTTGTCACGAAAACTAACGTAGTGGGCCCAAGGAGGCGTAAAAATAGTTTGTGGGTAACAATTCTCCAGGACATTTCGTATCCCATAATCGATAAAGGAAAAGATATAAACATAAAGTCGAATTGGCACAAATCTCAAGTGTGTCAGGTTGGCGCCTGGTTGGCTGTTTGAGCCTTGGCACGCTACATGTCCTGATTTTCGAGAATCTATGGTTAGGTCAGACCTGTAAATGGGAGTAATGTTGTCTGATGGTTCATTCCACTTTCGTACAAGTCGTTCTTATTTATAGATTGGAAGAAAAAGCCTTTTGTAGGTCATCGTCATCTATATTCTTAAGTTACATGTGATACTTTGTGAATATGTTTGTTACCTACTCTCTGTCTTTCTTATCGGTCTCTTTTGCTGAGTATCATGACTCGGTTTCAATTTGTCAATGATTTTTCTCCTTTTGTTATCTGTTACAATAAGAGGCCTGGTGGAGTGCGGCGCTGTTAAATATTTCCAGTTCACACATATCTAAATGGCTGAGCTGATTTCCTGTATTCACCTTATAGTGTGTTAAATAAATAAATTATATTATTATGTTTTAATAGTGTAATTGGCTTCGGCCGTTCTATTTAAAATAAAATAAATAAAATAGGGCGCAAATTAATTTTCGGGCAAAAGCAAGTAAAAGTAAAAAAATAATTTTGAAAATGAGTACGTAATTGATGAAAATATCGAAGAACATATATGAAAAAAAAATCTTACAGACGAACATAGAACCTTCTTCTCGTTTGGTTTAAAAATAGACAGTAGCATTACGGCCCTACATGATAATAGATTCTGTTAAGGGTTTTCTAAACAGCTCCACTTTTTCTTCATGCTCGAGAAAATCGCAGGAGGTAATCCAATTTAGTTTGGAGTAACAGACCCTTGCTATCTATTTTCTTTGCTTTTCCATTACGTTATCTGATGAGATCACATCTGAAATAGCCACTTAGAAAGTCATTTACTACCCCATCTTTTATTCGAAGCATTAAAAACTTTTAGGACACTCTTGAATTGTTAATGTTTAAGGGGCTTAATGAAATAGAAACGGTTAAATAATTGCTATCGTTATGAATTTTAGGGGAAATTAATTTATATTAAGTTTAGTCCTAAATTGAATTGAAAAAATATCAGTTTTGGTTTTTTTCTGTGGTTCCATTCTGTCTGTAATCGTGATCAAATCAGAATCAGAAAAACGATTCAAAACTCAACCAAACAATTTTAGAACGCAGCCATTAAAAAGTTAACGCAAAGGAAACAAAAGATATCCAGGACGCGCCGTCACTAGGACGAGACGGTTTTTTATTTTTGTCCACAATGTAACAAACATCAGGCGCCGTCTGGGCGGCTATGTGAGACTCGTGGGCGAACGCTTCGGTGCGCGGGTGCCAAGGTCGCTGTGTCACGTGACCAACTCGGCGACCGCCCGACCGATAATGAATGGACAGCCTTATTACGTCTATGGCAGGCTGTAGACGATTTGGCGCGAAATGCGGCGCGTTCTATTTTTGAATGTGTGTTATTTTTTTTAATGATGGAAATATGAATGATGTTATGGCGGGATGCCTGTTCTATTTATGAAGCGGGACAAAAAAGGCATTGAACCAATGTTTCAGTTTTATTTAATTCGGTATGGGCTTGCTCTTCGCATTGATCTCGCTTGTTGCAAAGCGATTTATGAGGTTCATGATGGAACGAGCGTACCCAGACAATGCTTGTTCACTACTGTTTTGAAGGCTATAAACATAGTTGACACAAAGTTCCACACTTTGGCTGTGTGCATAATACTAATTATTCAAAAGCAAAATAACTTCGAATCAGTTTTTAGAACCATGTAGGTTATCCATGGGTTCCATTACTGTCAGTTTTCAGGAAAACTTGCAAATTAATATTGATTTTACTGTTGCCAATTTTGGTAGACATGGTAAAACGTAATCACGCGTCATGATATTAAACTTAATCATAAAATATCATTTATCAAATCCGTGCCCCACATTGCAGACATAATTACAAAACATGAGGTGCATAAAAGCTATATATTGGCAGCGGGGTGGTTCCGTACGTCAAAATTGATGGATTGTAGTCGTATTAGGCAGTTCCTGTACTCGTATATTTGTGATAAATCGAGGGTCACCAGACGATTAAGCTCGAAAGGGGGAGATAAGTCGTAGTGTCAGTGAAGAGGCTATAAAATATGTGCTTTTAAATGTTTTGTTAGAGTGAATGTTCGCAATCTTATCTAGCAGTAACCCTAAATCAATATAGGTCAGTACTTTATACCATACGTTAACCATGGTCGCCCTCAATTTATTTTAAGCAATCAGTAGAGTTACATACTAAATGATTGGTAAATACTAGGTAATTGGAGCGATTATTTCTGTTCCGAGCTTGTAGTTCACCTAAAGCCATTCTTAATCAACCAAAAACGCTTTGATAAATGAGTAGGCTCATATTCATCAGTGGTTGTTTGGTACAGTTCAAACTAACGTCATGTTAACAGTTTTGGTGAATAGAAAGAAAGAAAGAAAATACATTTATTTGGCACAAACTAAAAGACACACAATACACCAGATACATACATCAGACAAAACGAACAATAAAAAATAAAAAAGAAGATTAAATAAAAAGTGTGAAGTCCGATGTAAGAAATTAGCAGGAAACTATGCCTCACGGCTACGCCAAAAATGCAGACCAAATAAATGAGAGTGTTTTAATGGCAAATCGGGAAGTAGCTGATTCGTATACCTAATTCAGTGGTTTTTTAATTTATAACTACCTGCGCCCCGCAGTTTCACCCGCAAAAGCCTCAATCCCGTGGGAATACCGTGTAAAAAAGTACCCTTTGTCCTAATCCACGTCATGGTCTACTGTTATGTCAAATTTCATCAAATCCGCTTCGCCGTTTTAGCGAGAAAGCGGAACAAATAAACATACAAAAACATTTTTTTTTTCTCTTTAAAATAATATTAGTTAAGAAAACTGATCAAAACTATATTCTAACTTTGACAGTATCTAAGTAGGCAATCGTAGCATTGAATAAAGTTATAGCTGAGTGATTAAAAGTTCTCATTTACTATGAAATACTCTTAAAACAGCCGCTGGCGCGAGCTGTCATAGCAGTTCTGATAATATTATGAACGTTCGTTACTGAATAACATTGACAGTTGAGCAGAAGGCTAATTCTCGTAATTTAAAATGTTCAAAATCTAGTGGCAGTCTCATCTCGGCGACAAACAAAAGTCAAAAACTTGTCAAAATGTAGGGCAATTAGAGGTATTTTTGACAGTGAGACCAGACTTGCCCCAAATTACGAGAATTGCCCCCCTCTGGTGTTGAAGATTTAACAGTGAATTTTATACCTTAACCATAGGCTTAGCACCATAGATATAAAATAATAATTTTGCTGCTGTACTGCTGGTACACAGGCTTTCGCTCTTCGAGAGGGAATCTACCACGCGGGCCCAGTAGATTCTACATGAGGACATTGGACGCGCCAATTTCCTCACTATGTTTTGTTTTTTCACCGATTTGAGAGCAGTGGTGATGAAATAATTTGCACAAAGTAAAAGTGCCTGCCTCTTTTTGCCTTTTCGAACCCTCGACCTACAACTCGTAAGTCGGGGCCGTTTGCACGGAGCCACGACTGCTCTCATTTCATAGCATCATCATCATCATCTTCCTGCCCTTATCCCATGTTACTTGAGGTCGGCGCAACACGTTTTCTTCTTCCATTCTCCTCTGTCAGCCGTCATGCTATCATTCACTCTCCCTTCTCTTTCATATCATTCCTCACACAATCCATCCATCTTTTCTTCGGCCTTCCTCTCCCTCTCCATCCATCAACATGTCATCACAACTCTCCTCTCATTTCATAGCATTTAGAAAAAAATAAGAAAAATGGTTGAGTTGCCAATCCAACCATATTTCCAACTTAAGTAATTTTCAAGCTGTTAATCCATCTATAGGCTTTACCCTTGGCTATGCAAAACAGAATCCCGTAACAATAATATCCAGTTTCATTTTAATAACGCCAAACTTTCCGACAGCTTGCTTGAGGAAAAAGATATTCATTTAATTTTGCTACTCTGATAACCGAAGTTTCTGGTAATTATAAATGGATCCAATTAATTTGTATGCAATTTGATTATGCGGATTGAATGTCGAAAAGATTTGCCTTTTTCGAAAGTTATTATTTTGATACAGGCAGCGGAAGCGGCTTCTGAAATTGCCGTGTGAAAATAATTTACGTTGTGTTTTTATGCATGGCAATCACGTGTTTTTTCCCGCTCGGAAAATACTTTGAAAACATTGATACAGCTGAAAAGTCGTTCATCAGTATAACTTTTGTTTCGTCGGAGCATTTGTGCTGATTACTTACCTAAATACTTAGAGAATAAACGAATAAAAAGCAACAACATTTTGTCGCGAAATAAAAAAGAACTTTACCACATTAAACACGTATAATTTGCTAAAAAAATGCATCCAAAATTAAATAAAAAAGGTTAAAAATCTAATAAAATAAAATACAACAGGTAAAATATAAAATGTTATGGGAACACGAGAAAACAGTAGAGAGTGCATTCCCATATTTTTTTTTGTTTTTTAAATAAAAATCTCAGTTTTAACTATAAGAGAAACAAGACGTACCCATAAATAGTACTGGTTTTGGTATTCCTTGTGTGTGCTATTTTCATAATGTTCAAAAATGATATTTTTGGTTTTGCACTAACGTATATTACAAACGCCAGCACATCAAGCTACTACAATCTTTTATCTGTTAAATTTCTTTATATTTTCAACTTTATCTCTAAAGCATTAAGTTCAAGGTTGATTGGGAAAATTGGACAGTTTCGGGTAGCTTGATGTGCTGGCGTCTGTACCATCAAAGGCCCTCGAGCACCGTACCAAAAAGAAATACGTTCGTTTTGAGTAATTCAATATTTTTGAGGCGAAAAAAGAGTATTTCTTACTTAAATAAAATGAATGACATCATTAATTTCCCTCCTCCATTAAAAGCTCAGTAAAAAAAGCAACCCTTAAGTAGAAATTTTGACAGGATGACTGATATAGGATGTCCTATTTCGCCTTTGTATCGATCGGTTCGATTCCCAGTTCAGGCAAGCGAATATTCAAAAATTTTTGAATGCAGTTTCTTTCTAAAACACTACTTCGGAATTCCAGAGGCTGCTTCAACTTTTCTTCATAACTAACTACGTCTTCATATATGGAGGTAGGTACATAGAAAACCGACATCTGTCTTGTCTCCGCTTCCTCCGATACTCTACAGGAAAGTAGGGAACTGGGTGAAAAGAGGGTGCACGGTCTAATCAATGTATTGTATTATCCGTGTGGGTACATGTGTTCTACATTATTGTATTAGGTCGTTTTTATACGGAGATACAAAAGTGAGTCTGTGCGTGTGTGTTTGTATGTGTGTTGTTCTTTCTTCAATCTCCATTAGTACGAAGGTAATAGAAAAATGTTGGGGCTTTGTAATATCTCGCCTCAGGATTACATAAAGGCTGGTCCCATTCAATACTGCATTGTACTAACAAAACAACATAAATTCAATGATGTAGTATGGGAGATTAGAGAGCGTACCTATCGAGTTATGTTCTAAAATAAACTGTGGTCAAAGACGCAAAAGTGTCTTTCTTATCTTTTAAGTCATCAACTGCCTAGCCTTTTTCCAATGTTTGGGTCGGCTTGCAGTCTAACCGAATGCAGATGAATACCAGTATTTAACATTGAGTAACTACCCATCTGACCTCCACAACCCAGTAACTGGGTAACAGAATACCCTTGGTAAGACTGGTTGTCAGACTTTTTGAGCTTCTGACCACCCGTAACGACTGTCAAAGATCTACGAATGACAGCTGGGATCAATGGCTTAACGTGTTTTCCGAGGCACGGAGGGGTCTCGATATGAAATGGATGGTCACCCATCTACGAACAGACCGCGGAAAGCGTAGCTTAACCTTCCATCAACCCATGCGGCTGTTATTATTTATTATTGTTATTATTTTTATATGAATGAATTGTCAAAAATTCAAAATTATTCCTCCGATAAAATTATCTGGCGTTGGAAAATTCAGACCTTAATTATAACTCTTGATTTATTATAAATAATAAATTAATTTATTTCAGGTAAATAACACCCATTCATTTAAAGTTCTCCACTGTGTAAAGTTATAACAACTACATGACTGATACCATAGAGGGTAGGTGCGTGAAGGCAAACTCTTTGCAGTAGGTACCTGCCGATCTAACACTGGTCTACGTTCGCCAGTTCGGTGAATGGCAGTAACCTACAATGAAGCATTTGAACACATAGATATACTAACATGCTCTTTGAAGAAGTTTCGTAGCCTTTTGTATGAGACACTAATTGACTCAACTCAAACTATTTATTTCAAATAAACCAATTACAGGCACTTTTGAATTGTCAAGGTCGGTCAGTCAAAAAGATGAAGCTAGTTGCACATTCCAAAGCGTAGTAGGTATCTATGGAGAAGAACGGGCAAGAAACTCCATGGACACTCTTTTAAATCATAATAATATTGTTACAAAGTATTGGTTAAGTACATCATTCATGTTCAAAATTATGCACGTGAGAACGATGCAGAACGTTAAAAGCATCCGTAATGAAATCTTGAACTCTTAGACCAATAATTGTTTGTTGTTGTTGTTTTAAAAAATACTGTTTTTTTATTGTTTTTATAATATTAGCGTAAGCGTAACTGTCATGTATGAATAGTTCACCTCCCTAAGTGACTTAAGTTTTATTTATTAATTGTAATCTGTGAACAGCGCTGTGGGTTACATTATTACATAAGTAATTTATTTCTTTCTGTTTATATAGCATTATGTAGCTGTTTGTTGTTCCTATTTGTGAAGGCCTAAGATTTGAGAAGGAGTAATGAAGTGACGGATAGCTGGCGGCATGCTGACGTTTATTTTACAAGAACAGATTACAACTACCATAGATATTAATCTAAACTAATATTATAGAGAGAAAAGATTTCATTTTTGGTATGTTTGTTTGTTAATTTAATAAAAATATTTTGTCAAGTCGTAATACCCGTGCGAAGCAGGGGCGGGTCGCTAGTACGAAATAAATAATAAATTACATTAGATAAATATTGCTCAATCAGAAACCTCATCTCAGTCCTTCGGGATCGAGTTCTTGGAATAAAGTCGGGAGAGATGTATTGTAAGTCTTCTCGACCATCGCGATTATCACAATCATTATCTTTCACTTTCGATTACAGTATTCATTTAGCTGGAGCAATTCTTTTTGGATTATAGTTACGTTGCTAAGTAACTGTTGTCGGGGCTTAAAGACGAATAGATCTGAGAAGAATTTAGTATTGTAGTTGGTTGATTTAATTTTCGTATGAATATCGAGTCCAGCGAAATCCAAATCATAATGATTTGGATTTCGCTGGACTCGATCAGATCGAACCTTAAATATTTCCATAGTTGACTAGTCTGTTTAGAAAATTCAATCTCGAAGTTCTAGTGGCACGCTTTGGATAATAAAATAAGTAACAGATTAAATTAGTTAAATATTGCTCAATCAGAAACCTTGTAATTCGTCCTTCGGGATCGAGTCCTTGATTAATCGTCTTCAAAGAAAGTCAGGAGAGATGTAAGTCTTCTCGACCGTCGCTTCACTTTAGGTCACAGTATTCGCTTCGTCCTCAGGTTAATACTAAAATAAGACACATAATTAATTAGTCTCAACGGTCAGAAATGTATCTCCAATTCCCTTGGTGTTACAACTGCAGAAGACCATTAGGATATTCATGCAACTTCTAGTAATAATGAATGACTTCCACATACTCGAAGACACCTACTTCGGTTGCAAGTGAATTAATTATATTCCAAACACACTCCAGTCATCATTGTCATTTGCAGGCACTTTGTTGCAGGTCGTGTTTGTTTAATTAGAACTGACGCCTGTTTCCACAAAGTTTTGCCATGTAATGTGCTCACTGGAGCGTGGGTTATGGGTCTTTGATGTTTATCTAGGTTACACCTTGTTTATACTTTCATTGCCGTTCCTATTCGCAGTTCTATGCTCATCTGTCATTTGTTTATTTCATGTTATGTCCGCTGTGGAAATAAAAAGTTGCCATATAGGATTTCATTGTATCAGGAGTGTGTTTACAAATTACACTCTCATGCAACTACATTAAAACTCGGAACAACTATCAGCTATATGACCGAGTTCACACAAATGTATGAAAAAACAACTGGTAGGAGCATCCAGAGGATTTTTGAGCAAGCATATTCAGGGTGAAAAGTTGATAGCTGAGTAGATGTGGCATGAGGAGAGAACACCGAAAATATATTAGAAAAGTTTCAGATAGGAGCCCCTTGGTCAGGAGACCACTTTCAGATTTCAAAAAAGAGCCAAAAATAAAGTGATTTTCAGGGCCATTGATTTCCATATGATCGTATGTGGCCTAACCCATAGTGACTTAAATAGGCAAATCCAAAAAAAAATCAGCTGTTCACATTTGTGTTCGCATAACTCGTCAAAATGTAGGGAGCAGTAGATTTTTTTTTCGCGATTTCAGGTTTGGTCCTATAGTAAAAGTTGTTCATAATGATGAGTACTATGACCTCTTAAGAGGTTGTTGGAGTTTTACAAATAACCTTGTATAGTGTCTGCTATATAGTGATTAGTAAATGTCATAAAGCTATACTCGTGCAGATGCAGCAGGGTCCTCCTGTCTGCAATTAACAACAAACTAAAATTCTCTGTCACGGTTTTTAGGAGGACCTTGTTGAGCTGTTTGCGTTTATTTCGTGTCGCGATAAAGTCTTGTATAAATGTACGAAAAGTAGGAAAAAACGTGTACTTGATCTCAGCTCGGAGATTATTTATTATTTTGTTTACTTTCTTAAATTACTTTTTCATCATTTTGATGGTGGGATAGGGAGGAAGATATTGTTTACGAAACTGAGTAAGCAGAATTTGTATGGGTAAATAATATGAGGACCTTGCTTTAAGTAAATAAATACATAAATTGTCGGATCGAAGTGTGTTTTTATGAACTTGTTTTTTGGTGCGGGATAGGTAAATACTAACATGTTTGTTTGGTTCCTAAGATTCATCATCATCTGTCTAGCCTATGTTGGGGTCGGCTTCCAGTCTAACCAGATGCAGCTGAGTACCAGTATTTTACATGAAGCGACTGCCTATCTGAATTCCACAACCCAGTTACGGGGTAATACTGGTTGCATATTAGAAAATCAAAACTTTCCTGAGCAAATTTCAAAACGTCTTTCTGATGAAATGATGATGAATCAATCTTCAAACCTTGCTGTTAGTATTCAAACCGTTCGCCTAAAATCTCACTCCACTCATTTACCAAAATTGTCATCACAATTTTCATCTCACTACAAAAGATTTTAAAATCACAACGCATATTTTCAAAAATTACTTTCCCCCTCGCATACCGTTGGGTGAAATAAGTTATATATTACTGGAAGGCCAACCACCCCCGCTTCAGCGCCCCAATCAAAATTCAAGACAGAATCCCGACTCAAAATAGCATTTCGGAACCTAATTCTCTTTTATTGCAAGCATAATACCAATTAACTTGCGCCCAAGGAACTTTGTACGCGAATTTGTACTTTATAGGCTTATGACAGTTGTGATATAGGTAGATACCGTTATATACAGGGTTAAATTAAATTAGCTAGCGAAACTCTGTAGAAGTGTAGGGTATCCACAAGATAAAATCACATCTGAGATTACACAAAAAGAAACTGATTTTTTAACTTAATACAGCTGTCGATGACCGCACAAAAAAAAAAACAATAAATTGATTTCTTTTTTACTTTTACATGTCTAGATATCGATACCCGTCACGTCTAAGGAGTTTCGCTAGCAAATTTAATTTGACCCTGTATATGTAAAGACATTGTCGAGAAAGTTTTGTTAATATTCGTCTATTTGCGATCTTGTATGTATTTGAAGATAACTTATGCCGTGGTTAAGTTAATAATAAGACAGATAGAAACCCTTAATTACTCGCATGAAGAAAATCACGGACCCCAATTTGTAAGGACTAATTGTAATCGTTTATTAGTCTTAATTGACCTACGCAAAATACGCGTATTGACGTGGAGTTGCGGACACCAGCCCGTATTACCTTAGTCTATATGGAATAATTAATTAGTTCTATATAATATAATAAATACAACTTGTACTAAAACATTTCTGGACCCTATAAAATAAAAACTTACAATTGAAGGCACGTTTTTGAGACAATATGACACCAAGGGTTAGCAGTAGCCCAACAAACAAACCCTTCTATATTTTCCCAACTTTGTTTCCGTTCACCTGCATCCGGTTAGACTGGAAGCCGACCCTCGGCTTCCAGTCTAACTGGATGCAGGTGAATACCAATATTTTACATGGAGTGACTGCCTATCTGACCTCCACAACCCAGTTACTGGGTAATACGATAACCCTTGGTAAGACTGGCTGTAAGACTTTTGGACTACCCGTAACGACTGTCGAAGATCCACGAATGACCGCCGGGACCAACGGCTCAACGTGCTTTCCGAGGCACGGAGGGGTCTCGGTATGTAAAGATGGTCACCCATCCACAGACCAACCGCGGCAAGCGTAGCTTAACCTTCTATCAAACCGTGTGGCTGTTATTATTTACCCACGGGCCTCTCTACAAACCCTTCTATCTATTTGACAATATTCATCGACCTCATATACTTACTTTGACACATTGCGACAGGCTTTTCCGATTTTCACGCTTAAAGAGCCGTGAGCACACAGCTAGTTACATAATTTAATATACTGAATTATAGTGCTTAAAGCTTCATCCTAAGCCAGTAATTCGTAGGAACTCTTTATTACTGGATTATGTCGAAGATCTTGGTATTTGTTTGTGGTATAGACGCAGCTTACGAAAGTATTGATCTACTCAGCCTATCGTAGTCCACTGCTGGACATAGGCCCACAACATCCTGACCTCCGCCTTTCTCACTCAAAAATCAACTTAGAATACCTTTCTCTAAAGTAGATTATTGATTAAGTTGCGATGGAATGTAAATTATCTGAGATTATGAACACTATTATAGATTATACTAGCAGCGTCCCGCGGTTTCACCCGCATAAATTTCGATCCCGTGGGAATATCGGGATACAAAATATCCTCTGTTAATCCTGGTTATAAATTATCTGTGTGCCAAATTTCATCTAAATCCGTTCAGTAGTTTTTGCGTGAAAGAGTAACAAACATCCATCCATCCATCCTCACAAACTTTCGCGTTTATAATATTATTAGTAGGATATCAGAGTGACAGAGATGACGTTCTACCAAGCAGAACGTTTTCTAAAACTCATGTGACATATTTACGGCCGACTGTAGGCATATAAGTTAGGTATATACTCGTATATGGCCTACGGTTCGATGTGTGTTCCGGGTCAACGTGTTGTGAGGAAATGATTTATGGCTATTCAAGTTCCCACGATACGTTAAATCCGTGTGCTCAGCTACTTAATAAAATATAAGATTTTATAATATTCAACGTTTATACAGGGTGGCAGCATACATCGACGCGCAAACTGTAACCATGAATTCAGCACATGATTCTGGATGTAGAACCTTTTCGAGGCGTACCTTTTCTAGCGTAGAAATTTTTCGAGGGTTGTAAAAAAAATCTGCTGTTTCATAGAACAGTGCAATACCTACGCGGTCAAAAAGTATGGAACTGCCATTTCAACGGGTGTTCAGAATCATGTACAGTCACGAGCACCAATATGTCAACACTTGGCAACTTTCAATTGCGATTTTTTCGTGAAATAACGAATGCAACATTGAAATACGACACATTACACGAACCTGTGGATAAGAAAATGCTATGTTCGTAACAACACCAAATTTAATTAAAAAATAAAGGAGTAAATCGCTTTTGAATAATGCGGAATGTATACATAGTTTTGCTCGTGACTGTACTGATTCCATGGTAATAGGTTGCCCCCCTTTATAGTGTAGGTTACTTCTAGGCAAGCCATGATGATGCGGTGTACCATAATACAGGCTGCATTATGGTACACCGCATCATCACTCTACCATCTAGACAGACAATTCTCAAAAACCTCATCATCTGCCTAGACTTTTCGCAACTATGTTGGGGTCGGCTTCCAATCTAATCGGATGCAGCTGAGTACCAGTATTTACTTGGAGCAACTGCCTATCTGACCTCCACAACCCAGTTACTGGGCAATACAAATAGTATAGAATATAATATTTATATATACTCGTATATGTATAATATTTGTTTGCTTTAAAACATGAAACCACTTGGTAAGACTAGTTGTCAGACTTTCGGGCGTCTGACGACCCATAACGACTGCCAAAGATCTACGAATGACAGCCGTGACTAACTGCTTAATGTGCTTTCCGAGGTATGGATGGTCCAACCCATCCTCGAATCGACCTCGACAAGCGTTGCTTAACCTTGTAGATCGACCCGTGCGGCTGTTGTTACTTAGCCACAAGCCCCTCTCGATGGTCAAATACCTGTCCTATACATATAAAAGCTTCTGTGACTCATTCATTTACTAACAAACAAACAGAATATTACCCGAACGGCAATAAATAATTCATTTCAAGACCTTATTCCGAGACTCCAATACCTTATTACGAAATCTGTTTGAGTTTAGCATTCGTGTCACTTGATGCCGAGCACTCAACAGCTACTGAGCAAAGTATTGTCATAAATCACGACAAACAACCCACGAATATGATATCTTTGTGTAGTTAATCACCTACCCTTGTATGTGTGTGTATAATACTTACTTGGTTTGGTACTATAACCCCGCGTTTTCACCAAGGTATAAAACATGTTGTGTCTACTGTTTTCGTTTATCGTTTATACATGCAACAAGTTATAAACATTTGTTGTATACAAAACTTAAGTACTTTAGTACTCCTTATGTTCTATTTACTTGTAATGTGTAATTGTTTGTTTTTCCGAATAAATAAAATAAAATAAAACTTTTCAAAAAGGTGAACAAAATACTGTAGTTATCTAACTCAACTCAAATAATTTATTTCAATTAAACCATTTACAGCACTTTTATTGTCAAAATTAAATAGTCAGTCAAAATTGTATCTGATGCTGGGCAGAGGCGTCCCCATTTTTCTTCCTTACCGCTCTATTTGGTGCGATCCCTAGCCAAGTCGCCATGTTGGCCCCGCGCACCAAAAAAAAATAAAATAAAAAAAAACATGATTAGATCGTTAGATCGTCACACCACCTTCGCCGTGGTCTACCTCACCGGCGATGTCTTCCCTCAGCCGTCCAGTGAGTAACGATCTTTGTCCATATTTTCTATCTATAATATGTATGTATTTACAAAAAAAAAAAATGTATATAAGTAGTTTATCAGCCATCTTGTTACCATAACACAAGCATTAGGTTGCTTAGCTTGGGACTAGATGGCGCTGTGTGAAATGTCCAGGGGATATTTATTTCCGGGTCCATTCGTGCGTCGTGGCCAGCCCCCGCTCCCGCTCCCGCTTTAGTCCGGCTGCTTGTTCTCCCACATCCACTACTTGTGTTATGGAGCGCAGGGTGGTGTTCCTAACGCGATTTTTTCGCTTATTACAGAGGTAAGTTTGTGTTCGTACAGTTACAAGGGTTAGAATAAACAAAGTCTACATGAGTCATTCGTGTGGGTATCACGTGGATCACGTCCAATAGCGATAATTATAATCGATTCCAAGTAAAATTCTCTATTTCATTTGACCGTTATCAGCAACCTTTTTCCGTATAGTTTGTATTACTTCAACAAATTGGGTATGGGTAATGACTATTAATGTTATCATAATAGACGTGGTACAGTCACGAGCACCAATATGTCAACACTTGGCAACTTTTAATTGCGATTTTTTCGTGAAATAACGAATGCAACGTTAAAATACGACACATTACATAAACCTATGGGTTCGAAAATGCTATGATCGTAACAACATACAATTTCATTAAAAAATAAAGGAGTAAATCGCTTTTGAATAAAGCCGAGTGTATACATACTTTTGCTCGTGACTGTATATGATAGAATACCAATTATGTTTTGGGCTTTAATTTGTTCAATCGATACACTTTTCATGGGAAACGAAATAAGGCACCTGATTGAATTAATTGATGTAATTAGGTCCAATTCGATTCTAACAATGATAGAGTAGTAAAATAGATCGTAATTATAGCTTTAAATAGTGAAAGTTTGTGTTGGTTTTAAACAATAAACTACTGGTACAATGGTAAGTATAATTTATGAGATTGGATCGAGCTCTGAACGTCAACAAACGAAATTGGTTACAACATTTTCGAGGTTAATTCCCCCGGGAATTTGGAATATTGACTGCGACTCGACGTAAAGGAATTCGGAAAAGTATAACAGGTAAATAATTCATATATTGGGCATAATTAAATATTAAAACATTGCTGTACCACGGGTTGATTTTTTTTTGGTATTGAGTGGTATCGTATTACCCAGTGAGTGGGTGGTGGAGGTAAGTTAGGCAGGCGCGCCATGTAAAATACTGGTATTCAGCTCCATCCGGGTAGGCTGGACGCCGACCCCAAGATAGTTTGGAAAGGCTAGGTAGATGATTGAACCGGTAGATCACCTGAGCTGAGAAGTCTAGGAATATCTGCAATATTAAAGGAGACAACAGATGCGTTGCAATCACAGAGATAAAGGTGGAATTCCTGGTGCAATATCCATGTTTGGTGTCACTCATCCTTTATAGAACAGTGAGAATCCTTGGACCAGACTGGTGTTGTGTCTGATGTGTTACTACCCGACGACTATCGGGACATTGTGTGTATATGCTAGTTGCGCGGCAAGCTCTGCTTGCGCGATGCAGGATTTTGCGTGACGTCAGTTGAATGCGTAGTTCACGTGTTTCAATGTAGATGCCGCCACATGCAACGCTGCTTGGCGGCAAAAATAGGTAGGTATGATAGTAGTACTTCCCCGGGCAAGCTCTTAGACAAAAGCTCTACTGCATACTAAAACATCATATTATATCGTATCCAATTCTTATTTGAGTAATTTTCTTATCTAAGCTTTAAAATAAACATCTTGTTTACAACAAACGTCTAATCTTAAATCTGAATACACAAATTTCATAGCATTAACCCGCTCTCGCCGCAGCAGTCCGTTTAAATAAACCAACGCTCTCTAGGTAATGACAAGATGGCTCCGATTACGAGATACCGCATATATTATTCGAGGGTTGAGTCGACAGCCAGATGTACCTACATAATATCTTCATTTCAATATCACATGGCAACATGACCATTATTATAATGGATATTGGATTGAGGATTTTAGGTTGTCATTTGTTTTAAGGTTGAAAACTTGTTGTTGATGGGGACTTGCCATTTTTTTCTGTAGGGTCTGTCTCATCATCATCATCAATTCAGCTGAAAGACATCTACTTCTGGACGTACACCTCCCTAAAGTACTCCGACTGGTTCTGTGCTTCTCGGATCCAGCGGGTTCCTGCGGCCTTCACAAGGTCATCGCGATGTCCACCTTGTAAGAGGCCTTCTAACGGTACGTCTTCCGGTACGCGGTCGCCACTCCAAAACCATTCAGCTTCATCGGCCATTTGTTCTGTGAGCAATGTGCCCTGTCCTTTTGAAGCAACAGCATTGAGAAGAATATTACTACTTGATAACTAGGATCAAAACGGCATATAGCTTTGTCGGGTTGACATCTGCCTAAAATCTTTTTATTGGCCTGGGTTTTTCATGAAAATAATATAAATTGAAACTTTGGCATGGCAGCCTGCAGGAAATCACTTGAAAGAAAGAAAACAAGTGATGAAAAACTGAAGCCAAAATCCAAGTATCTATGCGAAAAAAAAACACCAATTAGAAAAAAAAATTGTCTGCTTGGTTGCTAATGAGAATTTTAATAGCGAAAACATTACCAAACCTGGGAATTCAGAAGTCACATAGCAATGCAGGCAGTTTATCATATCGCAATCTTCTTTATAACACGTTTTTCAGCTCTCAAAGGAATCGATAGTTGTCATTGTGTTAAAATATTGGAATATCGATAAGCATGAAAGAGGAAACGAATGGGAATGCTTCATGTATGCGTTTTACCGTCGGAATATCTGAATATATATTTCCATTGATTATTGCAATTGTTTAAAAATGCATGCTCGTACCGTCTCATATTTACTGTACTTTTGAAATTATCTCTCAACATAATAATCATTTGCTACTACTTATACATTTTTGAGTTGGCATACAATAAAGTATATGGACCATAATTTACTGTATACTATTAACATAATTTAAAAGCTAATCGTCTTATAATAATAATAGCAATATGTAATTCAAAGCCCTGACTGACTGATATATCAACGCACAGCCTAAACCGCTGGTCCTAGAGACATGAAATTTGAGGGCGTGTTCGAATTTTAGTGAAGAGTAGGTATCCACTAAGAAAGGGTTTTTCGAAATTCCACCTAAGAGGGTGAAATGGGGGGATTTTGTTTGTATGGAAAATCTTATTCCTTGAGTTAATAAACTGGAAACTTGGCACCAATACTAATCTAAGTAAATTATGAAGTTTGCCATTTTATGTTTTTCTAAACTACCCCCTAAAATGGGATTGGGGGGTTTCAAAGTTTGGATGGAAGAATTTTAGCGCGCGGTCCGATTATCTCGAAACTCACTATTTATACCTACGATCGAAAGTAAAGAATAATGTGTGTCAGGGTTTTTCGAAAATTACCCCTGACGGGCTGAAATTGACTACCCCTTGGTAGTCAATTTTAAAGGGGAGGAGTTTACTGCATGGCTTGATTAACTCGAAAATTAGTATAAATAATTTTTGAGTCAAGTTATGAATACATACCAAACGATTATTTTAAATTCCACCTCTGTGGGGATGAAAAGCGGGGATACAGTTTATATGAAAAAAATTATTCATTTAGTTAATAAACTTGAAACTTGGCAAGAATATTCGCCTAAGTAAGTAATAAAGTTTGTTATTATACGTTTTTCAAAACTGCCCCTCAAAGGGGGATATAGGGGTGTTGAAGTTTTTGTGGAAGTACCTAATTGAATACGCGGTCCAATTAACTTGAAACTTAGTAATAATACTTTTGACAGAAAATAATTAAAAATTAGAAATATTTATTTGTAAATTATAGGTAATAATAAGTATGTAAAGTTGTCAAAAATTGACCCCTGACGGGGCAAAAAGGGGTAATTCGATCTTTAAGGGGAGGATTTCAGCGGGATCGTCCGAAAGGGTTACCGCTGCCCTGGAACATAGAGGGTTAAGGAAGATAACACTCCGGAGTCGTCTGTGAATCTCCATTTGAGCAGGTCTACCTTTTTAAAACGAGACAGAAAAAAACGCTACTGAACCTGATGGTAAAAGCAATTGAAGTCTATTAGAAAAATAGAGATCTCTAATGAGGCGATATACCAGGAAAACCACTTATTCTTTGGTAGCATTATGTTTTAGCTGGACTCGTTTTGCTTAGTTTTTGACGTAACTCTTCTCCCAGTGAGCATTTTTCATCTAGCAGGCTGCAAAAGCCAAATGATACTCATAACTTTCATGAATTTATTCATCAAGGTATTTGGTATATCTAACATCCCAGTCTGACTGAGACTGGGATGTAAAATATACCAAATACCTTTATATATACATAATCCCAAGATATAAAGCCTAACAGATATATCCGATTTGGTACACAGCACTAGCTTAAACGGCCGTATTTCAACGTACGTAGGTACACAGTATAGTGTAAACAGTAGCGAAACTTTGTAGACACAGCCGATTCGGCGTACGTGCTCCAACGTACGACGTATGTCACTGATAAATTATTGAGGAACAGTATAATCGGTAGTATTCTGGCTGTACTTTAGCTGTAAGCAGTTCCGAGGCTTTGAGGTTACCAATGTGCGGTTACGGTATTGTTAAAATAATATGTAACAAATTTTATAATACAGTACCGACCCTGATATTTCAAATTGTTAAAAACTCCAAGGACTCCAAGAAACATGCTGGACCTAGTGTGGAGTCCAGTCCACAAGTTAATTTATTAAAATTATGTTTCCCTTGTAACAATAATATTTTTTTAAGGAGTATTTTGTGGCTGAAGTGGACTGGTTACCAATAAGTTCTATATACACGGATTATTATTGCACGGTTATTTATATGTAACACGGATAAAATGGCAGGGGGTGACTTGCACAATAATGGGCCCCCGGAAACTGTCACTAGCACATAGTGACGTAGCAACAAGGGGGCAACATGCCCTGAGGTGCTTATGAGGAGTGGAGAGGTATTCCACGGCTTTCAGAACAATCCCAGAGCCCGGAAGATGGTCAAGATCCCTACGAGCACTTACTGGAATACTTCCTTCCTCCGAGCACGTTTGCTCTTGCGAGTCTCCACTCAAGCCGGCCAGTAAAGGCAAGAATGAGGTAGGAGCTCTGTTCCTCGTCATTGTTAACTCCAGCTGGTCAATAAAGGCAAGCCAGAGGTGAGGAACAAGATTTCTCCCGGGAGAAAGGGTCTGCGGGGTCGCTACTGCCCAACAGCTCGCTGCCCTGCGGGTTTCTGTATCTCTCTTGGTCTGACTCCTCTCCCTAGGCCTGTTTCGGCAAAGTAAGCTTCCTGCGCAGACCTAGAGTTCGGAGCACGCAAGCCCCACCACGACGTCAACGTAGAGATATTATGGCGGTAGGGTTATTATTATTATTATTTTTGGTTACCAACACGTCAAGACGGGCCATTATGGTGAATTCGTTGACTGTCCGTCTCTGTTTTTATTTATTCTGATAATTGAAATGATTAGTCGAAAGTCTGACAACCAGTCTTACCAAGGGGTATCGTATTAACCAGTAACTGGGTTGTGGAGGTCAGATAGGCAGTCGCTCCATGTAAAATACTGGTATTCAGCTGCATCCGGTTAGACTGGAAGCTGACCCCAACATAGTTGGGAAAAGGCTACGCAGATGATGATGATGAATTGAAATGATTAAGTGTCTTGTTTTTATAAAATGAACTCACACCTAATTAAAGTTTGCCATACAAAGTCACGTTTGTTTAGCGAAAAAACGTTAAAGGTAAGAAGGAAGCAAGTATTTCAACCGACAATTTTTTCGCAACTATAATACTGTTTCCTGCCCACTACGGTATATAGCTCGACGGTTATCACGTGAGTACCTCTTGATAAATGGACCGAAGGCTACAAGCCACCATATCTTTCTGGTTAATAAACTCTTGCCCTAATTCGAGGCCTTTCTCTCAGAGGAGTAGCGCTATTTAGAGAACCAATCTCGTTGATAAGGCTGTTATCTCGCTATCTCTCGCATGTTATAATGAAGTTTGCATGTTAAGGTGCATGTTTATCACACGAGCTTGCTGATAAACCCGGATAAACCAATGTCTTTTCGTCTTTCGTTTTTTAGGGTTCTGTAGCCAAATGGCACGGAACCCTTATGGATTCGTCATGTCTGTCTGTCCGTCCGTATGTCACAGCCACTTTTTTCCGAAACTATAAGTACTATACTGTTGAAACTTGGTAAGTAGATGTATTCTGTGAACCGCATAAAGATTTTCACACAAAAATAGAAAAAAAACACAATAAATTTTGGGGTTCTCCATACTTAGAACTGAAACACAAAATTTTTTTTTTCATCAAACCCATACCTGTGGGGTATCTATGGATAGTTCTTCAAAAATGATATTGAGGTTTCTAATATAATTTTTTTCTAAACTGAATAGTTTGCGCGAGACACACTTCCAAAGTGGTATGTGTCCCCCCCCCTGTAACTTCTAAAATAAGGGAATGATAAAACTAAAAAAAATATACGATGTACTCGTACATTAACCATTTAAACTTACACAGAAAATTGGTTTGTACGAGATCTAGTAAGTAGTTTTTTTTAATACGTCATAAATCGTAAAACGGAACCCTTCATGGGCGAGTCCGACTCGCACTTGGCCGCTTTTTATTTTTTATATATTTTTTTTAAACGTTGCCCCACACTAGGAATTTCCCCTTTGTCGTGGGTGCGTTTACAAACATTTAAACTCACATACACAAACAGCCAGACCCGGAACAACTACTTGTACGCCATACAAATATTTGTTCCGTACGGGAATCGAACCCGCGACACGCAGCGCAGCAGTCAATCACTTAACTACTGCGCCAACCGTGCCGTCGTTTCGAGAGAGTTAAAGTTACGATAATAGAGGCACTTTTAAAAAATCTTCCAGGTTACAACGATACACTTTATTCAGTAACTAGTTTCTGCCTGTGACTTCCACCCGACCCATCGCGTCGCATGGCATCGCCTGCTCGCGCTATATATTCGTTTTCGTTTAACGTCTTTTCTTAATTTTTTCGTTTTGCTCGACTCCTAGGAGTCCTAACGTAACATTAAATAGCCTTCCACAAGGGTTGGACTAAATTCAAATGCAAAAATAATTTTTCAAATCAGACTGGTAGTTCCATAGATTATTAGCGCGTTCAAACTAACAAACTCTTCGGCTTTATTATTAGTATAGATATTATTTTTAACCGACTTTTAAAAAAGGAGGAGGTTCTCAATTCAGATGTTAGTATTTTTTTTTAATGTTTGTTCGCGCATAACTCTGTCGTTTGCCAACCGATTTGAAAAATTCTTTTGTTGGAAAGGCTATACTTTCCAAATGGTCCCATAGAAATTTCATCAAAAACGGTTCAGTAGTTTGGTTTTTAAACCAAAATTACTGGTAAAAATTACAACTTAAAAGTGAAAAATAAAATCTTTTTGCAAAAAAAAAGACAACTAACTTCCAAAAACGACACTAAAAAGTGAAAAATAACTTTAATTTCGGAAGTTGGTGGCAAGCAACGAAAATGTGAACCCAACGACACCGACTTCCGAAATTAAAGTTATTTTTCACTTTGTGGTGTCGTTTTTGGAAGTCGGTTGTTTTTTTTTGCAAAAAAGTTTTTTAGCTTGGAATATTCTTTTGTGTGTGTGTGTTTTTCAAACCATAAATGTGTGTTTTCTGAAATAAAAAACAAGAAAAAAACACTTAATAGAATGTACAGAACATGCCACAAACAGAAATTAGTTTCAAAAAACTTCTAGAGCTGGAAATCTAAAACATTTTTGTAGTTTTCCAGCTCCAAAAGTGAAAAGCACAAGTGTTTAGAATGAATCCAGGTTTTCAATATCCAGGTGGGTTTATTTTAGTTTTAGCGTTGTGGTTTAGTAAAGTAACAGGTATTTAGAGTTAATTAGCTTTGATCGCAGTGGTTTCCGATATTAAGCTAGAACTAAATTAGTATTTAAACGTGATTAAACTAAGTTCAATTTAAACGTTTTAGTTTCGAGGTCAAATTTAAGCATTTAAATAAATAATGTTCTCGTGTATGTTTCGAGGCTAAAGGACTTGGCTGGAATATCTTTTCATGAAACTGTTTCAATATTGTCCTTTAGGACTAATTAGGGTACGTAGACGTAGGAACCATTCCTAGTTTCCAAGAGTTACATTTATTTTTAGTCAGTGGTAAGTGGAGCTCGTGGCTAAATAATAACAGCACCACGGGTCGATCGAAGGTTAAGCTACACTTGCCGAGGTCGGTCCGTGGATGGGTGACCATCCTTTACATATCGATGTTACCCCTCCGGGTTTCGGAAAGCACGTTATGCCGTTGGTCCCGGCTGCCGTTCGTAGATCCTAGACAGCCGTTACGGGTTGTACCAAGTCTTACCAAGGGTATCGTGTTACCCAGCAACTGGGTTGTGGAGGTCAGATAGGCAGGCGCTCCATGTAAAATGCTGGTATTCAGCTGCATCCGCTTAGAACTGGTTGACGTTATCACGTTAACGCCGGCTGTCACTGAAAACCAGCGGTCTCGTATAGGGTATTAGCATTATGCTGAACAATGGCCATTTTGCCTGGATGTGACGCATGTTTCCCCTCAACTTGTTTTTTTTTTGTGTTTGCGTTCTTTTTATGGTTCCCTATCCATTTCCATAAAATTTTAAGACCTAATATAACTTAGTATAATTTTGTTTGGCATAAATTATATTTTCGCATAATATAATTACGCATAACAGCTTACGCATAATTTTTTTAAGCATAATTTCTCTAATCATAATAATGATTAAGCATAATATTCTAAAGCATAAATTTATTGAGCATAAAGTTCTAAAGCATAATAATAATAAGGCGTAGTCGACGGAGCCCCGCTTCGCGGGGCCCCTATTTGTGTCTGCAGGGTTTAAAGGAACCTAACACGAAGGGGATGACGGGGGCTCGTTCGCTCGCTCCGCTCGCTCACTTGAGCCCCCGTCATCCCCTTCGAACCTAACCTGTCCGAGTCGGGGTGCCCCAATTCCCGAGCTCGCTTCGCTCGCTCTTGCATCGTGAGTTCTCATTGCCTTTTTACTAAATCGAGATGTGTTAGACCTTGGGGCACCCTGACTCTTGGAAAAAGTGATTCAGATTCGGGATCCCTTCTTTTCGCATAATGTTCTTTGTCCTAATATACTTCGGCATAACGATTTTGGCACAATTTGTTTTGGCATAATAATACTTCAGCATAATTTTTTTAGGCATACATTTTATGTTGGCATAATCATCTTAAAGACTAATTTGTTTTGGCATAAATTTGATTCGCATAACGTTACTAGGCCTAATGATTATTAGCATAATAATATTTGGGCATACAATTAATAGAAATAACGGAAACAAATTTGAGTTATTTTTACGTATTTATTTTCACTCGATTCAGAATCACTTTTTCCAAGAGTCGGGGTGCCCCAAGGTCTAACACATCTCGATTTAGTAAAAAGGCAATGAGAACTTAGGATGCAAGAGCGAGCGAAGCGAGCTCGGGAATTGGGGCACCCCGACTCGGACAGGTTAGGTTCGAAGGGGATGACGGGGGCTCAAGTGAGCGAGCGGAGCGAGCGAACGAGCCCCCGTCATCCCCTTCGTGTTAGGTTCCTTTAAACCCTGCAGACACAAATAGGGGCCCCGCGAAGCGGGGCTCCGTCGACTACGCCTTATTATTATTGTTATGCTTAATAAAGTTATGCTTTAGAATGTTATGCTTAATAAAGTTATGCTTTAGAATGTTATGCTTAATCATTATTATGGTTAGAGAAATTATGCGTAAAAAAATTATGCGTAAGCTGTTATGCGTAAATAATTTATGCGAAAATATAATTAGGACAAACAAAAGTATGCCAAGTTATATTAGGTCTTAAAATTTTATGCAAATGGATAGGGAACCTCAGATTCGAGTAAAAATAAATACGTAAAAATAACTCTTTGTTTCCATTATTTCTATTAATTGCATGCCTAAATATTATTATGCTAATAATCATTAGGCCTAGTAACGTTATGCGAATTAAATTTATGCCAAAAAAAATTAGCCTTCAAGATAATTATGCCAACATAAACTGTATGCCAAAAAAAATATGGCAAAGTATTATTATGGCAAAACGAATTATGCCAAAATCGTTATGCCAAAGTATATTAGGAAAAAGAATATTATGCGAAAAGAAGGGATCCCTCTTTTTATGCGTCATATTCGCCGCAAATAAACGTATTTTCTTTCTTTCTTTTTCTTTCTTTCCCAACATAGTTGGTTAGGTAGATTGGTAAGTAACATTATAATGTTATCTTTTAATGGTCATTTTCCTAGTTCCAACAATTAATTAATACAGTTTCCAACTAGGCATACAAAACAAGGTTTTTGACTTCACCATTGTTTTAATATATTGTCTACAAAATTTACAGCTCCCTTCGGACAATGGGTATACATAAGTTAAAGTTCATTATGTTTTGAAGTCCTATATTGCGATCAAAAGCATTATTCATGACGATACAGAATTAATGATGTACGGTCACCAAAAGAGATAAGTAACCAGGGTCGTTGGATATAGTTGAAGTTTTGAAAGGAACCGATGGATATTTTCGAATAAAGTTTGATTTAATTAATAGAAAACCAACAGTTCATTTATCAAATTAAATTTTATTCGAATACATCCATCGGTTTCTTACTAAAGTTATCCGACGACCCTGGTTACTTATCTCCTTTGGTGACTGTACACTTGAGTGCGTGTTGCTTTTACGCAATAATGCGCAGGCGATGCGCCTCCATCATGCACCGAGTACGCGCCATCCCCAACAGCATCCTGAAAACCATAGCGGACAGGTGGGATAGCCCCATACTGGGACATTGGATATGCCTACATGCCAGTGGGGCATAGGTACCTAATTACTTACATAAAACTATTTTTCCGGGTAGCTATAAGTACTAACTCTAGTTCTAAGTTTTATTTTGTATACTAACCAATCAATGAACATTGTCTGAAATATAAGTTTTTTTTTTTTTTTTATCTTCTGTCTGGTTGAAGCTAAGAAGGTCATCACCATCAGCATTATTCTCCTGTCTTTATCCTTATTTATTTCGAGTCGGCACACATATCTTTTTCTTGCAAAATTCTCTAAAAGGAGTGGGGTCGTGGCTAAATAATAACAGAAGTAGGGGTCGATCAAAATTTAAGCTGCGCTAACCGCGGTCGGTTCGTGGATAGATGATCATCCATTATATATCGAGACACCTCCGTGCCTTGGAAAGCACGTTAAGCAGTTTGTTTCGGCTGCCATTCATAGATCTTCGGCGGTGGTTACGGATAGTCAATGCCCAAAATTCTGACAACCAGTCATACCAAGGGGTATCGTGTGTTTTTTTTTTATTGACAATGGGCTCACTCTTGACCTCAATCCAGCCCAGAGGCAGGGATGAGATCTACGGTGGAACGAGCTTGCCCAGAAGAAGCCTATTCACTCTCGCCTTGAAGAGATTCGGGTTGTATGAACTCGGGAAAACACAACCTATTTACTCGTTACCCAGTAAATAGGTTGTGGAGGTCAGATAGGTAGTCGCTCCGTGTAAAATATTGGTACTTATGCAGCTGGTTAGACTGGAAGCCGACCCCAACATAGTTGGGTAAAGGATACGCAGATTATAATTTACTTCTCTAAAAGTAAGAAGAAGGAAGTAAAGCGAAAAATATTATACATATTTATAAAATGTTTTTAGTTGAAAAACAAGTTTTTATTTTCAACTAACTAGTTTATTCTTTCGGAACCCACATTAATAATATGTAAAAGGTAAAAAATAAATTGAATTGCACGATTTTGCCGTGCCATTTACCATGCAAGAACAATAAAAATATTACGAATTAATTCACTCATATCCCTTTTATTCGGCGTAGAAAGTTATCAACGCGCTACCTTGTCATAATAAAAAAGAAACGATCAAGCCGAGTAACTTAATAAACCGGAAAATCCCAATGCGTTCTTGCAATTTTCCAGTCGCGAACAGCGAGTAAACTTACACAGTTACATACGCCATGTGTTTGTAACAGCCGAACATATCACAAGAGTAGATATATAACCTATAATATACAACAAAGACCAAACGTCATACTACGTTTTTCGTACATAAATAATTCTTAATTTTACTTTCAAAATGATGTAAACTCTTCAAATTTGGAAGGATTTTTTAGCACTCGAATGACGTTGGTAGGGCTGCGCTGTTGATAAACATTTGAGCAGCTGTTTTGTGAAATATATTGAAAAAACAAGATGACGAACCTTGTAGCCGATATACGTGTTGAAACTGTATGTTGACAAAAAATAGAAGGCCAATTCTCGTAATTTAAACGTTCCAAATCTAGTCGCAGTTTCATCTCAGTGATTAGCATTATTCAGCAGCATTATTCATGACGATACAGAATTAATGATGTACGGTCACCAAAAGAGATAAGTAACCAGGGTCGTTGGATATAGTTGAAGTTTTGAAAGGAACCGATGGATATTTTCGAATAAAGTTTGATTTAATTAATAGAAAACCAACAGTTCATTTATCAAATTAAATTTTATTCGAATACATCCATCGGTTTCTTACTAAAGTTATCCGACGACCCTGGTTACTTATCTCCTTTGGTGACTGTACACTTGAGTGCGTGTTGCTTTTACGCAATAATGCGCAGGCGATGCGCCTCCATCATGCACCGAGTACGCGCCATCCCCAACAGCATCCTGAAAACCATAGCGGACAGGTGGGATAGCCCCATACTGGGACATTGGATATGCCTACATGCCAGTGGGGCATAGGTACCTAATTACTTACATAAAACTATTTTTCCGGGTAGCTATAAGTACTAACTCTAGTTCTAAGTTTTATTTTGTATACTAACCAATCAATGAACATTGTCTGAAATATAAGTTTTTTTTTTTTTTTTATCTTCTGTCTGGTTGAAGCTAAGAAGGTCATCACCATCAGCATTATTCTCCTGTCTTTATCCTTATTTATTTCGAGTCGGCACACATATCTTTTTCTTGCAAAATTCTCTAAAAGGAGTGGGGTCGTGGCTAAATAATAACAGAAGTAGGGGTCGATCAAAATTTAAGCTGCGCTAACCGCGGTCGGTTCGTGGATAGATGATCATCCATTATATATCGAGACACCTCCGTGCCTTGGAAAGCACGTTAAGCAGTTTGTTTCGGCTGCCATTCATAGATCTTCGGCGGTGGTTACGGATAGTCAATGCCCAAAATTCTGACAACCAGTCATACCAAGGGGTATCGTGTGTTTTTTTTTTATTGACAATGGGCTCACTCTTGACCTCAATCCAGCCCAGAGGCAGGGATGAGATCTACGGTGGAACGAGCTTGCCCAGAAGAAGCCTATTCACTCTCGCCTTGAAGAGATTCGGGTTGTATGAACTCGGGAAAACACAACCTATTTACTCGTTACCCAGTAAATAGGTTGTGGAGGTCAGATAGGTAGTCGCTCCGTGTAAAATATTGGTACTTATGCAGCTGGTTAGACTGGAAGCCGACCCCAACATAGTTGGGTAAAGGATACGCAGATTATAATTTACTTCTCTAAAAGTAAGAAGAAGGAAGTAAAGCGAAAAATATTATACATATTTATAAAATGTTTTTAGTTGAAAAACAAGTTTTTATTTTCAACTAACTAGTTTATTCTTTCGGAACCCACATTAATAATATGTAAAAGGTAAAAAATAAATTGAATTGCACGATTTTGCCGTGCCATTTACCATGCAAGAACAATAAAAATATTACGAATTAATTCACTCATATCCCTTTTATTCGGCGTAGAAAGTTATCAACGCGCTACCTTGTCATAATAAAAAAGAAACGATCAAGCCGAGTAACTTAATAAACCGGAAAATCCCAATGCGTTCTTGCAATTTTCCAGTCGCGAACAGCGAGTAAACTTACACAGTTACATACGCCATGTGTTTGTAACAGCCGAACATATCACAAGAGTAGATATATAACCTATAATATACAACAAAGACCAAACGTCATACTACGTTTTTCGTACATAAATAATTCTTAATTTTACTTTCAAAATGATGTAAACTCTTCAAATTTGGAAGGATTTTTTAGCACTCGAATGACGTTGGTAGGGCTGCGCTGTTGATAAACATTTGAGCAGCTGTTTTGTGAAATATATTGAAAAAACAAGATGACGAACCTTGTAGCCGATATACGTGTTGAAACTGTATGTTGACAAAAAATAGAAGGCCAATTCTCGTAATTTAAACGTTCCAAATCTAGTCGCAGTTTCATCTCAGTGACAAATAAGTGTCAAAAACTTGTCAAAATGTAGGGAAATTTAGAGGTATTTTTGACAGATTGAGACTGAGATCAGACTGTGAACGTTCTTAAAATTACGAGAATTGCCCCTCAGACTGTGAACGTTCTTAAAATTACGAGAATTGCCCCTCAGTTTAAAATGACACTGTATTAGTTTACCTGCTAGCTTATTACAACGCGTATATAAGACTTGGTCTCTGTCACACACCTACTCATGCACACAGTCCGTTTACGGAATACGAATTGCGCTCCAAATACTTTTTTTTTATTTTTCCTTTCAAGTTAAAAAAAGTTTCGTTGTTGGCACAATAATAAAGCTGCCGGCTGTTTTGAAATGTACGGGATTACGACTCGAGTGCGGCCATTTTAAAGTGTTCCGCTGTGAAATATTATGGTTGTTATACATTTTTTATTTGGTGGCAACCTCTATGCTTAAATAAAAGAAACGGAATGATCATTGCACGGTTGAAAGGAAAACAGACTTTGTTAATCTTTATGGCGCAATCAGTGGAAAGGGAATTTCTGAGCAGTGTTTTGTTTATACTAGTGTATCGCTCTGGTTTTGTTTGGCGATGAAATATAAAGCTATTGCTAACTTCTACTTTTCTCATGAAGTGTTGTGATGAAGATCAATCAGTTATGGTAAGAATGACATGAAAATCGATCAAGTATATTCAAAGCAGAATATAGGTACAAACGAGTCATAATGCGATTTCTTCTGTTTAAGCCATTAACGGCGAATTTCACCAAACTTTTATACCTAGAATAAGTCTTATCCTGAGAATAAACTTTGATTTTTTGATAGTTATTCCATACTAGAACTGTTAGACGTCAATTATATTCCACGGATAAAAGATATCTGAAGATATATGAGGGGCTTGTGGCTAAGTAATAACAGCCGCACGGGTCGATCGATCAGGTTAAGCTACGCATGCCGCAGTTGGTCCGTGGATGGGTGACCATTTTCACAAACCAAGACCCCTCCGTGCCTCGGAAAGCACGTTAAGCCGTTGGTCCGGCTGTCATTCGTGGATCTTTGACAGTCGTTACGGGTCGTCAGTAGCCCGAAAGTCTGACAACCAGTCTTACCAAGGGGTATCGTATTACCCAGTCACTGGGTTGTGGAGGTCAGATAGGCAGTCGCTCCATGTAAAATACTGGTATTCAGCTGCATCCAGTTAGACTGGTAGCCGACCCCAACATAGTTGGGAAAAGGCTAGGCAGATGATGATGGATAAAAGATATCTGACATTGGTAAAATCAGGCCTTAGAGGGCGAGAAAAGAACATAAATTACACACAATTACATATTTATTCCTCAATTTTTCATAATGGTACAGTCAGCGTCAATAATATCGGAACGAACAGACTGTTCAAAATGATCTAAGCAACTATGAAAATGAAATATTAACTCAATGACACAAGGAATATTTCAGAATGAAGACAGTACACGTTCTGAAAAGCACTTTATCCAATTGAGATAAAGTTTAATTTTCTTAGTTGTTGAGATCATTTTGAACAGTCTGTTCGTCCCGATATTTTTGACGCTGACTGTACCTACCACTGTTTGTCTCTGCATCACCCAAAGGTTGACTGGTAGAAAATGCCTACGGCAAGTCCGCCTATGTACGGACGCCAGCAGGTCAACCTACCCGAAACTGTCAGATTTTCCCAATCAACCTTGAACCTAACCCTTTAGCAATAAAGTCGAAAATCTATTAAAGAAATCTGACAGATTGTAGTAGCTTGATGTGCTGGCGTCTGTACATTTTTGTGCTCAAATAAACAAAAAAATAAACATAACTACAAAATCGGGTATTCTGCAAACTCAGTTATCAATCAGCAGTAGAGAATATGTCATGCTCACTTAAATGTCTCACTGGTGGTGGCGAGTGTGTTGGATCATTCGGTTCCCTACGAAATGGTTGAGCTGGGTGGTGCTGATCCACGCGTCATGTTCGTGAACGGGCGCCGTCGGTTGAGACTGGTCATCTCTTAACTGCCAGGGCTTATTTTTAATTTTATATGTTAAATTGTTCTTTTTTCATTGTTCTCACATATAGAAGCAATAAGAATAATGTACCCAGGATTTTGTAATAATATCTTGATTTAAAAGAGTGTCCTTGGAGTTTCTTGCCCCTTCTTCTACAAAGAGATCTACGTTTTGGAATGGACAACTAGCTTCACTTTCTGACTAACCGACCGACTATTTAAAATGTTGACAATTCAAAAGTGCCTGAAATGGTTTAATTGAAATAAATGATTTGAGTTTGAGTTTGAATCATTCGTATTTCAAACCCTTTCCAAAGGTCTATTCGCCTCACCAACTTTCATTTTATCGGAAAATATCACTAAGTATTTCAAGTAAACAAGTTGAAAACCTATTCAATGACGCACATAAAACTGATTAAACGAACTAACTCATTAAAACTAAGGCTCGAATAAAAGTTCAGTGGTTTCACGCATTTTAAAATAGAAAACTCGCTTTGGATCTGCGCCTCTGGTAATCAAGCAAAATTCGACCTAGCTGTCAGCAAAAGTGAGTTTTAATCAGTCGGAATAGAGTCGTGTTTATGATTTCTGTGTGTCAATAACACTGGTTGGTTTGTGACGAAACGAGGGCATCTTCCGAGCTGTCACGATGACCCGCCGTCCTTGTTTAATAATACTTTCAAGCTTTGCTACTCGTAATGTGCTACGACAAATTCTGTTGTAATAATGTGTCTACGGCGTAGCGTGCTACGGTGCTACGCGAACTATGTAAGTGCTACGTAGGATGCTTTGAAGTTATTTATAAGTAGTCCAATTTGGCCTTGCGTTTAATTACTGCGGCTATTTTAGTATGTTCTTAGTAATGTTTATTGAAATGTACAGAATTGTACAATGTTTTCGAACAAATATTCTGGAATTGTGACTCATTATCATAGTAAGCGAGGCAAAAGTAGTATGTAAGGACCGGAGCAGGTGGCGTTCTGTCTGCCTACCCCGATGGGAGGAAGGCGTGACTTTGTGTATGTGTATTATTTTTATTATAATAGATATTTGCACACCTATTAAGGTAGGATATGGTTTAACCCGTTGAATGCCGTAATTACAGACACAATTAAAAAGCCCTTGTGTCTCGCGTGGATCTACGTTCTATATGAAGGGTTAAAGAACTTTTGTTATACCTAATTATGTAATAATAATAATACCTTTCGTGTCATGTTTCCCTGGTCTGCGCGAGTCTCGTCCAGAGGGGTAATTCTCGTAATTATAAGAACGTTCACAGTCTGATCTCATTCTCAATCTGTCAAAAATACGTCAAATTTCCCTACATTTTGACAAGTTTTTGACATTGGTTTGTCGCCGAGATGACACCGCGAATAGATTTTGAACGTTTTAAATTACGAGAATTGGCCTTCAGATCTTTTCTGCGATCTTCAGTAGGTCGTCCACCCACCTGGCTACTGGTCTGAATTCTTTTGAAAAACCGAGAAACGGCACATGATTCTCGACTCCCTAGCGTAGAAATTTTTCGTCGGTTATCAACTCTAGGATGTTCAGAATTTTGTACTGAATCCATGGTAAAAGGTGGTGCGTCCCTGTCCCTGCCACACTGTATAAATCTGTCAAGTGTTCTTGATAACCATTATACTTTTTTTTTTTTTTTGAGAATGGGATATCTTCAAATGACCCCTCCCGCTCTCGGTGGAGCGGAAGGGAGTGTCAGACTCTTACTGACTAAAACCCACCCGTGTTCCTTCCTTAGCCCTTTATGTTCCAGGGCAGCGGTAACCCTTTCGGACGATCCCGCTACCCTGGCAGGCTTCGGCCCTATCGGGCCCCGTCACTAATGCTGACATCTCTTTGAGGCGCGCGTGGAACACATACGCGCCGTCCGGCACGGGCCTGGTCCTGATCGGGTGGTGAGCTACCCATTACTCTCCGCCCGCAGGCCCGCGCCTACGGAACCATTATACTCTTGATCAAAGATTATACTAATTATATGTTCATATAATGTATGCATAGGTTAGTTACGTTGCTCTGTTTTCGCAGACAATATACACGTTTGTATGTACATATATGTATGTAATGTTTACTTAACTAACCTGTATATTTAGATGTTTGTATAATAAACCAGATAACGCGTTAACTGCACAAGTTTACGTTGAAACATCAAGTTAGGTAATTGATCTTTGTATAGATATGTAATTAGCAACCGAGATTGTTCTGTTATTTAAACAGATGTGGCTTTATCACCTTGTTCATAAGCGTAGATGAATGTCACTTAATCATCGCTTTGGCATAAAAAAAACAAGTTAAAGTAGAATTTGGAAAGTGTTAACGAGAGAGAAAGTGGATACAAATGGGTTCGTGCCGCCCGAAACTCAATATTTTTTAAAAATTATTATAATTTATTCATGAGAGGTTCATGTCCATAGTCACCACGCTGGGCAAGCGGGTTGGTGACAATCAAATCAAAGCAGAGCCAATCCTTTTTGAACGATGACGCTGCTGCCCGTCACGTCACGCTCTGATAGCGTAGTGTGGGATGCCCCATAGGAGGGGGGACCTTAAGAAGAAGGTGGCTGGGACAGACTGAATGCGAAAGGCGGAGGACAGAGTGTTATGGCGCTGCCTGTGACAGGCGTATGTCCAGCAGTGGACTGCGATAGGCTGAGTGGATTGATTATAATTTATCGTTGTGACAATTATGTATGAGCAGTCTTCCCTTAGCAAAATATTGAAGCTCTTTCATTCTAGCACCTATTTATTGTTTTTAAAACTTTGCCCCACACTAGGAATTTCTCCTTTATCGTGGGTGCGTTTACAAACATTTAAACTCACATACACAAACAGCCAGACCCGGAACAACTACTTGTAGGTCATACAAATATTTGTTCCGTGCGGGAATCGAACCCGCGACACGCAGCGCAGCAGTCAATCGCTTAACCACTGCGCCAACCGTGCCGTCGACCTATAAAAGAACAGCCCGTTTATTTTCACTAAAACACGACCAAATTGTTCTATCTATAAATTGACACGTATATTTGAGTCACCATGTACACGAGCATTTCCGTACACATGCATATCTTTGTATTTTACGACCGAGCAATGTGCGGACGCATTTATTGCAAAACGCTATAACTTTGTATGTTACGCGAAATGACGAGGCGCGGTTCTACTGTAAGGGAGTGGTTTCAGGATTACCTATTTATTGTTAAGAGGAAATCTGAAAGTGGTACCGGCGACTGAAAAGTTGTGTGGAAATCGGTTGTCATAGTGTGGGTATGTAATGCGGAGGAATGAGAAAGGGGCCTGGGAATGTTGATATGGGGTGGTTGAGAAAGGGGGTAATACCGAGATACCGGCTAATAGCAAAAGACAAAAAAAAAATAATAATAGTGAAAGAAAAAGACATCAAATAAACTGGCATAGGGCAGGAGAAAGATTATGATGTGTTGTGTAGCCTTTTGGTACAGAGAGTAGGACAAGGCAGGCCGGAACAGGGCAATCTATTAATACTGAACGCAGTTGCGCGCGTCGATTGTCTTAACGATAAACTCAAACTGAAAGCATAATTTATTTCAAACTAGCTGCGCCCCGCGGTTTCACCCGCATATGTTTCGATTCCGTGGGAATATCGGGATAAAAAGTATCTTATATGTTAATCCTGGTTATAAACCATCTGTGTACCAAATTTCATCCAAATCCTTTTAGTAGTTTTTGCGTGAAACAGTAACAAACATCCATCCATCCATCCATACAAACTTTCACATTTATAATACATATTAGTAGGATAAACCAATTACAGGCACTTTTGAATTGTCAAGGACTCAGTCAGTCAAGATGAAGCTTATTGCTCATTCCAAAGCGTAGTAGGTACCTATGGAGAAGAACGGGCACGAAACTCTACGGACACTCCTTTAAATCATAAGATTGTTACAAAATATTGGTTACATCATTCATGTTAAAATTATATAATGTGAGACGTGCACGTTAAAAGCGTCCGTTATATATTAAAAAAAAAACAATTCAGAAATTAAAATAAGTCGGGCAGCTAAGAGATGACCAGGCCCTACTGACAGCACCCGTTCACGAGCATGGATGTATGTATGGATCAGCACCATTCAGCTCAACCATTTTGAAGGGAACATAATGATCTAACACACACGCTACTAAAGAAAGGGTAAGGGACAAAGAAGTCACACGACTACTCGCGTCAGGTGGAACACCCACATACGAGTTAGTAGACGCAATCGGTGGCAGCAAATCTCGTCCTGCATCCCGCTCGGGATTCGCCTCAGTTTGACCAGAGTACACCGACTATTAGACCGGGTACATACAGTAGCAACACGAAAACTATTGTCTCTATTGAAGACAGTTTTAGTCTGACTAAAGATAGTCTAGACTATATGCATAGCGTATACAGAGTGGGAATAAATAAAACAATTGACACCTCAGTCAAACGGCCAAAAGCCCCAAAGTTGAAAAAATATTCCGTTAAACGCCCCTGGGAACTTTCGGGCCTCTGCGGCAGAGCGACGTAGTGCGCGCTACTGCTAAGCATGAGGTCCTGGGTTCGATTTTCAGATCGAACAAAGTTATTGAGATTTTCCATCAGAAATTTTTCAGTAGGATCCTGGATTTGTGCCCCTTTGATGGCAATAGGCTTGTCCCCAATTACATGAGATTTTTAAAACATAACTGGCGAAATGTGAGTGTACTATACGTAAACTTCTGCATAACCTTTTTGGGAATACATTCGTGATGTTATGTTATTATTTAGTAATAATAACAGCCGCTCAGTTCAATCGATCAGGTTAAGCTACGCTTGCCGCGGTTGGCCTGTGGATGGGTGACCACCTTTACATACCGAGACTCCTCCGTGCCTCGGAAAGCACGTTAAGCCGTTGGTCCCGGCTGGCATTCGTGCATCTTTGAGAGTCATTACGGGTAGTCAGAAGCCCGAAAGTATTACAACCAGTCTTGCCAAGGGGTGTCGTATTACCCAGTAACTAGGTTGTGGAGGTCAGATAGACAGTCGTTTCATGTCAAAAACTGGTATTCGGCTGCATTCGGTTAGACTGGAAGCTGACCCCAACATAGTTGGGCTAGGCAGATGATAACACGTGATGTTATGTTTATGTTAAACCAACTGAAAGTAGAAGATACTGTGTCGTATCAGTTCGCGAATTGTGAGTCCCAACCCTAAAATATAATATCTCGTTCAATGTTAGATACGACATAACTGCCCCCTTTGAAGCCATTTACGAAGAAATAAAACACTCACTTCGCATTTAAGATAACTTTGTTACATGGAAATGGTCTCTTTTCTTCACCCAACTTCAAAGTAGCCTATTTTGTAACGGACAATGTAATTTAAGAGTTTTTTATGATTTTCATAACTTATTATAGAGTAATACCCGGTCCTTGAGATTTTTGAACGTGTTTTTTAAACTAATATTACATAATAATATAATAAAAAGAAAGTATTAAATTTTTTGTAAATTCGTTTGTTACGCTTTCACGCTACTACGGTTGAACGGATTTGGATAAAATATGGCACATGGGTAGACCGTGACTTCAAATCAAATCATTTATTTGCTTGAATAGGGGTGGTTACATGAGGTGATATATAATTACAAGTTCTTTGAACCATATCCTACCTTAATAGGTGTGCAAATATCGAATAAAATAAAATTTACACAAACATAAACACAAGCCTTATTCCCATGGGGTTAGGCCTGGATAAGCAGAAAACTACAAAAACGCCACCTGCTTCGATCCTTACACAATACTTTGGATTCGTTTACATCCACACGTCGCACGGTTACGAAAAATATTTATTACATTAATCCATGATTTTAAAGCATACATGACATTAAACATTATCTATACCATATATTGACATTAATTCATTATTATAATTTTATTATTATTGTTTATTTTTTAAATCTAATTACATTTAAATAATCATTAACTTTATAATATGCTGTATTGATCAAAAACACCTTTAATCTATTTTAAGTGATATAAAATTAGTTGCTTCCTTTATATTAGGTATTGGGTAATTTATTATATATTCTAGGGCCCATACAAAATGCACTTTTGTCAAACAAAACCATTCTATGGCGTATTGCTCGAAGTGTACTGGCATGCCTGGTACTTTTTAAAGTTTCATATTTATTTATATTATTTCTAATGTCTAATGCTAGTTCATAGATATACAGAGATGGGAATGCCAATATTTTTTCATTTATAAAATGTGGTTTACAAGTATATGTAGGTTTTAATGCACATATTGCCCGGATACATCTCTTTTGGGCTTTGAAGACTGTTTTTCTCTCAGTGGCATTACCCCAAAACATTACACCATATCAAAAACCAACGTAAGCATGGTAAGCAGATAGAAGTGCACTTTGATTTTCCACTTTACGAGGCATATAGATGGCATATGAATAACGACTTAACTTTGTACATACTTGTTTAATATATGTCTCCCATATCGTTTCTATGAGTTGAGTTTTTTTTGTTATGTTTATTTCTTCATAATTTATATTGAGTGTGATAAATGTTTTAGTTAAGTTTATATTAAGGTCATTTAAATTTAGCCAGTTAACTATAGATCTTAGCGTATAGTTAATTTCATGGTCATGTGTCGTAAGATCTTCAGATACAATTAGCGCAGTACTATCGTCAGCATACATAACCATGGAGGATTTGGTCGATTTGGGGAGGTCATTAATATAAGTGATAAAGAGCAGAAGACCTAAAATACTCCTTTGTGGCACAACTTTGCAGACTTGTATTGGTGTAGACAAGTGCTTTTTTTCGACTTTTGTATTATGTGGAATGCTGGATATTTCAGTTTGTTGTCCTCTGTTAGGTACTTGAATCCTGCGACGGGTCAGGTCATTGGCCCCGCCACCTGCCAATTTTCGGCCGCAGAGGATAGTGAGAGCGGCCAATGTCATACCAACACTACTCCTCCCCTGCGGCCCTACCGCGTCCGCCATCAGATGGTGGCGACCCCGTCAAGGCCGTGGAAGGTAGAGAGCGGCGAACCGCAATACCGGCTCCTCTCCCGCCGCGACCTCCAACCCTCAGCCGTGATGCCTCCCATACGACTTCGCGGCCCGCCTCAGTTGCGATGTTGCCCAAGCGGCACCGCAACCTACTTGTTGGCCGCTACGTCGACGGCTTACTGGCAAAGCCCTGACTAGCGGCCCCTTCTCGGGTTCCTCTTAGCTTCACCGTGGGTGACCAAGCCACGGCTACTGAGCCCCCTCGCCTCGCCAATGCGAAACCCACCGGGGGGGTGTGGGAACCCATTGGGGTGCGGGAACCCACCGGGGGGAAAACATCGCAAGCCTAGCGTAACCTTCGATCGGTCCGTTCTGCCTTCAGTTTAGCCACGAGCCCCTCTTTCCATTGGTCCTTCACTACTGACAAAATAAAACACTGAAATATTGTTAAAGGTCAAATGTCAGAGTTCAAAGCTTGACCCTTGTTCTCTAAATAATTTAGAATGCAACATTTCTATATTGGACTAATTACATTTCCGTATTCAAGAACCGTTTTGGACGCTAATTAAAAAGAAATAAGTTTATTCTACTTAAAAACGAAAGGTTATTTTAAAAGAAAAGAACATTTATTTTATTAATTATTAATGACCGTAGAACGCGGAGGAAATTAAAATATTCTGACGTTTCTACTTAGACATAAAGCTGGCGTGCAATTGAGTTTGAGAAATGATTGTGCTTAATTACAATTTTATGCTTATAACTTGCCATCTCAGTTACGTCGTTCGTGAAGTTATTAATTGTTTATACTTTGTCTTGAAAAATGTAAACAACCACGTTACGCTACCCAAGTAAAAATCGTATAGGTATGTACCTACAACAAAAAAATTGGCTGAGCAGAATAAACGCAAGTCTTGAAAGTAGTGACCACTAAATCGATTACAGTAACTTTTAAATTATAAGGATTTCTTTAAAAAAATATGTATTTTCCTATACTGAATGCCAATTGAGTCAAAAAAAATTAAATCTTATTTCAAGGGTATAAGACTCAATTTTAAATGCATAAAGTAATGCTAGGGTCAACATGATTATCATAATATTAATAGGAGCTTTAATAAACAAATTTTAATCAATTATCTTGACTTGGCTAACGAGGTTGTCGACATGTGGAATGTGGACTTAGCGATCATTATGCCGATAGTCGTGACAGCCAAATGGCTTAATAGCCAAGGGCCTCGATCAACACCTCAGGAGACTCTTGTTGGGCAGTTGGATCAAGGGCTTGATTCAGAGAGCGGTACTTCTGGTCTTATGGACACGGCTCGCATTGACAGGAGGTTCCTCTCTCTGGAGCCATGACCGCCGTGGCTACTATTTTATATACTTGTAGAAGTTAATAGGATGGCTAAATGATACTGCTGCTTATAAAGTCAAATTGAATATAATATCCGGACCAAAGGTTTGATAATACAAAGGAGCGAGGGAGCACACGCGATGGCCGTTAATCGTGTACTGAATGCTCGACTAATATCAATTAGTGAACTGAGGTAAAAATGCACGAATAAGCATTAGTGCATTATTAGTGTATGATTTCACCGTACAATACTTATAAATGTTTTTTTTTATCTTTTTGTTTATAATATGTTTAAAAATGTAATTTATAAGTACTTAGATGAACTAAGGAAATAATAATAGGTAGCTTTAAAAAAATAGTTTTGGTCATTATATTATGCTTTGTAACATAATGTACAGTCAAGGGTCATTAATTGATTACCAGCTTAAGGACTGTATTGCTGTGAACGCGCAGTAAAGTCTGTACCTACGTCTGTGTGTAGTGATGTACAACACAGAACGCACATCTCAGAATTCGCACACTGGCTGGCGTCGAACGAAACAAAAAACATACCGTCGCTTTTGCACATAGGCTACGTAATTACGCATGACTTTGGTTGGTTCATACCATTGCTAAAATTGAAGTCATTTCATCAAGTACCGATAGCTGTTAGTCTTACGTATTAGATTGTCGAACGCATAGGTCTGGGTTCCAATCTCGAGATGGGACTTTTAATTTTTCTTTTCCAACAATAATCTTTATCGGTTTTTTTTATTATTCGATAGATTAATAAACGATAATAATAAGTTATTATATTGTTATTATTATATTGTTATTGTAATATGGGGTTAAAAATAAAAATGTTTTATAAGTAATTTCAAATTGTTTATTCGTTATAATTTTATAAACTAGAAATAAATAAACGTCTAGTTAAAACAGTTTATTTTCTCATAAAGAACAATTTATTGAAGTTAAGCAGGTAATAGCGGTTCACCGTAATTATGCGTTTTGTAAATTCGTTGCACGTAATATAGTCTATTTTATTTGTATTCACTCATTAGTCCGTAACCACTTAGAAAAAATTCTTATCGCTCAGGAATGCTTTTGTTCTCACTCACGGGCCGGTCGATGACTTGAATCCAGTTCGATTTAAGACCATATGTTTAATGCAATAAGGTTGTATTTGGTTTAAAGGACTAGAAATAATAGAAGTGTGTTTGTCGCAAAGATTCAATTTAATATAATAATATTGTCCTTTAATTACCACTATGTGGGTAGATTTGCTAGTTGTAGTTTGTTAGAGTACTTTAACAAACTACAACTAGCAAATCTACCCACGTAAATAAAAAAAGTGCGGACTCCTTGTCACAAATAGTCACAATACAATTAAATTACTCAGTAGTAGTAGCCTACCTAAGTTGCCTATCTCAAATGTCAAAGTTAACAAATCGTATTTATTAGGACTTATTGCGGTTATAGCTTAAGTATTCATTTTCATTATGAAAAGAAGATTGAAGCTAAACCTCAAAATAATCCTTATTACGGATATCACAATATAATTTTAGTATTGCTATAATCAACTTATAATTTAATACTTCGTATAACCCCCATTATTAGCAATGCAATCAAATAAACGCTGGCGCATCGACCCTACAATATTACTACATATGTCTATTCCTCTTATATTTTCCCAGATTTCTAGGCAATGCAGCTTCAATTGCTCATCAGTCCTCTCATTCCTTGCGTCCCATCGCTGTGTGATTAAACCCCATAGATTTTCTATGGGGTTGAGGTCATCAGGAGGTCGTGCCGGCCATGGAATTACTTCTCTAAAATAAAAAAAGGAGTACTGTTAGGCTACTAAGCAAAATACTAATATTACCTACGATTTAGAAACAAAATTATAATGACAATAGATATGTTACATATATTTATAGAATTAATATAGTTATATTAATCCATCATTCAATAATCTAGGTAAATAAATTTACTTCGGAATTATATTTTCTTCTATTTAGACTTTATAAAACGTTTTAAAAAATTAAGGATCAGCAGTTCTACTTTAATAAGATAAATTGTTTAATAAAATAATTTAATCATTACACTTACACTCAGTCCGGTTTCATCAGATATTTGTGTTATATTAAGTCCAATTTTACGCAGCGCAATAATATTCGCTTTCATTTCAATGTTCAAATTTGCTTGCATTTTAAAAGGAACTACAACACCGCTAATATATAGATATAGAACACACGTCGCTAACCCACAATGAACAACGTTCTATTTAGTCGCGATTGAATGACTCTTTAAGTTAACTGCATCCATCTACCTTATAATTTATTTATTTTGATTTCTGTGGGTATAATCCTAAAATTTTACGAATAAGTAACTGTAGTCAATAGCGTGATTAAGTATTCAATGTGTGTGTGTTGAGTGTGTGAATAGAGTGTGTGTGTGTATACTATAAAGTATAGGAATTACTCATTAGAAGAAGGTCGTAAGTTAAACAGAAGTGTCAATCTATTGCTTCGTGAAACTGGCGCGCCGCTTTGGACTGCTACTCACAGTTATCTTCATTCATTCCTCCAGGTCAGAACAAGCATTCTGGTACCGTTAGATACAGACACAGCTCCAACTTTAACATAAGACTATGACGATTTAGTGATATCCAAGGGTTGGGAATTTCATCCACATTGATTGATATCACCTTTTCCTATAAACAATATACTTATAACACAGTTTAACTATATAATTTATTGTATTTTATTAATAATATATTTTATTATGACAGCTTTGACAACGACGTTTAATACGTCGCCATAGCAACTTTTCTTTCAAATCCTTACCGGCAACCTTTTTAGCGGATTATACATGCATAATTTTTAGCCAAAATTAATCATGGCATTGATTTTATTCTACGAGTTGACTTAATAGATCCACGCAATGCAAGGATCAGTTCGGATTTTGCCTCTAAAGCGAATACTACAAAAAGCCTGATACTCTAGGGCCACTTATCCCGGGAATACCCAGCGTACCTCTCCGCTCCGGTACCTGACGGACCCTGCCTACGCCTCCGTCCTTCGTCCTCCGTGAAGGCCTCCTGTACCTATTGGGCCGCGCCTCATCCGAAGGCCGCCTGAGAAGACACTCCTGTACCTACTTACTGGGCCGTGCCTTGCCGGAGCACTCCGAAGATCTTCCTGTATCTATTGGGCCGCGCCCCATCCGAGGACCGCCTCACCTGGCGGGCTGACAACGTCCCCGCCGTACCTCTCGCTCCTGCTGCCGTGCTGCGTTCTGTCCTGCTGCGTGGGCCCTCCTACGGGTGTCCTCCGTGCCGCACACGCACCAGCACCTGCCCTCACCTGCACCTGTAACTGTACCTGCACCTGTACCTGCACCTGCACCTGGACCTGCACCTGTACCTGCACCTGCCTCGCGTCTACCTCCCCAGCTCCAGCTGTATATCCACCTCAGCCTCCTTAACCCACCTATCGCGCGTCGTCACCCATACACCCCACCTCCACATTATACACACCACTGCCATTCCATCTCCATACTTTCTTGTAAATATACCTTTATTTGTTTTCTACCTTTCTTTAAATTAATTTTACCCTTGACTTTAAAGTTAAGCTTTTCTTGTCGCTACACGACAGCTTTTAACTCAATACTTTAATTGGGGTGTATGAGGTATTGCGTTAATTAACACGCTTTTAAGTTACATATTGTATAGGTACTCAGAACACGCACATTGCACAACATGTTAAGTCAAAAATAGTTTTCGTTGGAACATAAATGCTTAAATGTAATCATGTTCTGCATTAAACAGATTACATTTCATGAAAATATTAAGGGAGAACACGTAACATCACGTGGAAAGTGCGTGTTATGCGGGTGCCTTAAATGCGCCCTATCCCATCCTATTCAATGTGTGCCCTATAATGTCCGCTATCAGTTGAAGGGATGACAGTTTTATAAGCCGATTACGTAAGACGCACTAAAGTTAGATGAGTGGAAATAAAAATATGCACTTCATGAAGGCACTTAGAGCGCATGCTTTCATCGAGTGCATACGTTGCGCTAAAGTAAAGTTTATTTAGAAACAGTGAAAACATTATAGGCTGATTAGATTATGCTAAATGGCGTAATACAATCAACGAGCAAGGATATTTTTGTATAATTATGACGTTGGTGGACGTCGCCTAACCAACAGCAATCGTCACGTTCATAATATTCCTGCCTATTGATACATAGCAAAATTTTATTATATAAGCCTTTATTTAAGCCTTATATAAGCCTTATGCCGATATGGACATATGGCATCGAACTATGGGGCTGTACTAAGCCGACCAAAATCAAAATTATACAAACATTCCAGAATAAGGTACTCAGGAGTATTGTTAATGCGCCCTGGTATATAAGAAATGACGAGTGTCCATCGTGACTTAAAATGGAACCCGTCACCGACATAATCCAAAAATTTGCTTAGGCCCATGAACACCGACTCCACCGACATGTGAACATCGAGGCAATTCAGCTGTTAGACCAAACAAATATAGTGCGAAGACTAAAACGGACAAAACCTTTTGAGTTAGTGTAGTGTAAAAAGTGTAAAATTATTAGTGACAAAGTGCTTAAATCATCCTAAATCAGAAATTAAGAAAGTGGAACGGCCTTGTGTAAAGTACAATAAACACTATTCTAAGTTTTAAAATAATTATCACGTAATAAATTAAGTTAGATTGAAATTGCTTATTAGTCTTATAGGCTAGATTGTAATTAATTATTAAGAACCTGGTTCTTTTTAATAAAGGATAATTCATAATTATGTCACTTTTTGTTCAGTGAATCGGAACGCGTGGTTCAGAGAGAACCGCCCTCAAGTTTTTCGAACAAAAGTGACATAGGGACGCAAATATCGTTTTTGGTTAGGCGACGTCCACCAACGTCATAATAATACAAAAACTCCCTAGCTCGTTGATTGTACACTCACACATCAACATGCTCACTATATAATGTTCCCACTGCGGAGACACAGGCCTCCTGTCTGTGAGAGGGAGTGGGCCGCAATCCACCACGTGGGCCCAGTGCGGGTGGGTGGATGTCATGTCTTCGAATTTTTGATTCTAGGACATACTTACCGGTTTCCTCACGATGTTTTCCTTTATTCCATTCCACTCCATCCGTCATTTTGAGATTGTATAACCCTCTTTAAATAAAGGCAAATCTTCAAGAAAACAAACCTTAAGTGTTTAATGTTCGTACAACCAATTATAAACTCTAATAAAAATGCGTCATGAACCTTTTTTCGTAGCCATTGATTGTACCGATTACATGTTGAGGTCCACTATTAAGCTGCCATACCATAAATCATTTAAATAATTCGCGGGGTTACTGCACACGTCAAAAGTACCAAGTGATTACTTGCTCATGCTTGTTATGCAAATTCCGACCCTATTACGATAAAAATACGCACGGAAAAAAATATTTTTAATTTTACGAGTGCAAACTCTCCTGATTGCTCTAACTTTTGATGGGATTACAGTTTAAAGTTTATATTTATGCGAGTGGACTTTGAGTAAATCCTCCGTGCAAGTAATAAAATGAAGAATTTCCGTATATATCTCGAAGTTAGTTATTTTCATTTTCCGCCGTTCTAGGAAATACGGCTGGAAATTCAGCCTGTTCGGTTGCGGTTTTAAACGAAATTTGATGTAATATCCCGGTAATCTTTTCCATCTTTCGTCGACGTTGTTTGTTCTAGGATTCGGGAAATTTCATGGAAATTATGTTTTGAACTGGCGGCCGACGATGCCAAGTTTGCTAGACGTGTTTAGAGTGCAATGACCTATTAGGGTCACGTTCAAAGAAAGATTTATATCGAATACTTGATTGCTGGGCACTTATTGACGGATGTATTCATCATGACTTAACTAAGGGTTCAACACTAGATTGAGTTGCAAATAGGTTTGTACCATATGTATATGTAATCGCAAATGGGGTTGGTGGGGTAACATTTGTGTGTGATAATAATATTAGCTGCTGATAACTGTTTATACGATTCATTTAAAAGTATGTACAGGAACCTATGAGCATGTATTAACTGATGACCATGACAGCAGCACATTGACACTTCTTACATAATTTATACAGAATACAGAAGGCCAATTCTCGTAATTTAAAACGTTCAAAATCTAGTCGCAGTGTCATCTCGGCGACAAACAAATGTCAAAAACTTGTCAAAATGTAGGGAAATTTGAGGTATTTTTGACAGATTGAGAGTGTTGTGTTGATGACTTTAATGATTATAATTTTGTAAATACATAATTTGTTACGGCCGCGAATCATATTTTAATCAACGTACAACTTAGTACTTGCAAAAAACGTAAGAAAATTCGAATTTCGCGAAAATCACTTTAAGATATTGTATTTCTATAAAAATATAAGTATCTTGATAAACCAAGGACCAATCCAGGTCAACGAATACGGCCTTTTCCCAACTATGTTGGGGTCGGCTTCCAATCTAACCGGATGCAGCTGAATACCAGTATTTTACATGGAGCGACTGCTTATCTGACCTCCACAACCCAGTTCCTACGTATAACGATACCGCTTGGTAAGACTGGTTGTCAGATTTTCGGGCTTCTGACGATCCGTAACGACTGTTAAAGATCCACAAATGATAGCCGGGACCAACGGCTTAACGTGCTTACTGAGGCACGGAGGGGTCTTGGTATGTAAAGATGGTCACCCATCCACGGACCAACCGCGGCAAGCGTAGCTTAACCTGTCCGTACGGCTGTTATTACTACAATTAGCAACTACGTAACATAGGCCGCTAATGACATCTAAGGAGACTTGAGTCGCTGGGGAAATGAATTTAATCTAAGAAATTGGGTCGCTCGAACAGTATAATATTAAGGGGATACTGCCATCTTTTCTATTATATACTTAATTAACTACATTTCTATATATAGTTATAATGTGGGGTATCTTTAGTTTACATAGGTAAATTGATCAAGAATTAAATCCTACTATCCTATCCTACAAACTTACGCGTTTATAATATTAATTATAAACGCGTAAGTTTGTGAGGATGGATGGATATTTGTTACTCTTTCACGCAAAAACTACTGAACGGATTGGGATGAAACTGTACAGTAATAAACAGTAATATGCTTATACATTAGAATAACATAAAGGGTAATTTTTATTCCGATATATTCCCACGGCAATCGACGCTTAATGCGGGTAAAACCGTGGGGCGCTGCTAGTCATACATAAAATGGCGCTACTAGTCATACATAGCGGAGTCTCCTAATACAGATTTATCTGCTTAAAAAAAACTCCAATCACTAGTCATGACAGTTTAATTGCTAAAATAATAAACCAATTTTCGTTTTCATTTCAAATCCACTATCAGAATGCTTATAATTACTTCAAATTTCAACCTAAAAATTTAAATATTCTACAATAATTTCTATGAAACTGTGATGCGGTCTGATGTACAGCAACCACATAATAAAATATGAATAACACTTTGACATTGACAATGTCTTTATTTCGTAGCAGTAAGCTGCTACGACATAATACTGCTACTTAGGTGATTTTTATAGTGCATCGGTATGCAGTTGAATGTACAGACGCCAGCAGGTCAAGCTACCCGAAACTGTCAAATTTTCCTAATCAACCTTGAACCTTAATACTTCAGAGATAAAGTTGAAAATTTGTTAAAGAAATTTGACATATTGTAGTACCTTGATGTGCTGGTGTCTGTACGGTGTGAAAGGCTAGTACTTTCAATTGAAAGTAATATACAGAGATATTCACCTTAAGGGAGCAAGATAAGCTTGATTGAGGATAAAATTATTTTAAAGCCTTCTGAGTAATGGTAACAGCCGGTAACTGCCAGTATTATGACGTTTTACGGGCAAACTGGTTTTTGTTTTGGTAATTTTGCGTTGGCTATAGTGTAATGACGGATTTGTTAAGGGTTGTAGAATGATTAGGGTTTTGTAAACTTTGGTGGTTAAACCCGACGTTATAGTGTACCTTCAAATATGGTGTATCCTGTTTGCCCTCTCTCCGGTCGTGTTGGATTGGACTACGAGAGTGAGTGCACCTGTACAGTCACGAGCAAAAGTATGTATACACTCGGCTTTATTCAAAAGCGATTTACTCCTTTGTTTTTTAATGAAATATTATGCTGTTACGAACATAGCATTTTCAAACCCATAGGTTTATCTAATGTGTCGTATTTCAACGTTGCATTCGTTATTTCATGAAAAAAAAACGCATTTGAAAGTTGCCAAGTGTTGACATATTGGTGCTCGTGACTGTACACACACTTGAGCACTATAAAATATCCCGCGTAGAAGGCTAGTCTCCGCTGAGATGGGCTGCCATGACTGAAATTCGGTCTGGAGGATTATTATCCTGTTTGCAATATTATTTGGAGTTTGTAGGAAATCAGCGCTTCCGAAAATGTGTTGTAGGACGTTCAGAAAATGTAACTTACTTTTCAACACGTTTAGAAGACACACATGAGAGGAGAGCATTGTAGTGGGACAATCATCATCATCATCTGCCTAGCCTTTTCCCAAGTATGTTGGGGTCGGCTTCCAGTCTAACCGGATGCAGCTGAATACCAGTATTTTACATGGAGCGACTGCCTATCTGACCTCCACAACCCAGTTACTGGGTAATACGATACCCTTTGGTAAGACTGGTTGTCAGACTTGACAATATTCAATGCTAATAACTGCATGGTGACAAAAAGTATGTCTTTTAGAGGAGAGGAGCTTTCTTTGTATGCATAACCCATATGTGGCCTACAGGTTTGTCCGCTTGTCCATTACAAAAAACTGTCGTTGTCCAAGTATTATTAATTACTAGCTGCGCCCCGCAGTTTCACCCGTATAAGTTTCGATCCCGTAGGAATATTGGGATAAAAAGTATCCTATGTGTTAAACCTGGTTATAAACTATTGATGTGCCAAATTTCATCCAAATCTGTGCAGTCGTTTTTGCGTGAAAGAGTAACAAACATCCATCCATCCATCCAAACTTTCACGTTTAGAATATTAGAAAGATTTGTTAACTACTTTATTGTACACAACAAAAAGGACAAACATATTTGAAATTAGTGAGTTATGGGCGACGATCTCTTGCAGACATTATATTAAAGCTTAAAGACTTATTTAATAAAAGTTCCCTCTCTCCTTCTTCCAGACGCAGAAGGCACAGGCGGTGCGGACCTGCAGCGCAAACTGGACCTGCTCAACGGCACGCTGGACGCAGAGAGAGCCGAGCAGGCACGCAGGCAGATGCAGTACATTGCTCATTGTAAGTACCTAAAGTGGTTTTAAAGATAAGGCGTGATATATATTTAAACAGGGTTATTTGTAAAACACCAACAACCTCTTAAGAGGTCATTGACTCAACTGACAACTTTTACTATGGGACCAAAACTGATGTCGCAAAAAAAAAAACATCAGCTGCTCCCTACATTTTGACGAGTTATGCGAACACAATTAATGTAGGCAGCTGATTTTTTTTCGCGATTTTAGTTTTGGTCCCATAGTAAAAGTTGTTCATAATGATGAGTACAATGACCTCTTAAGAGGTTGCTGGAGTTTTACAAATAACCCTGTATGTGACAAATTTATGTTTTTCTTTTATGTTTTGTGAATATGAGAACGTTGTATAGAGCTTGATGTAGACCATTCCCTACTTTATTAAGTACCTGGTACTTGTTGACACGCCTACACGGTCTTGCCGTACCTGTTAACACTGTAATTTGAAAGTATTGTCAAAGCCAATTATTTTTAACCGACTTAATTAAAATAGTGGTAACCGTGGAGTTTCTTGTAGGGGACAAGAAACTCCACGGTTCCTCTTCCTTCTCCATAGGAAACGACCAATTGGAACCGTGCACCTAGCTTCTGACGTTGCATAATGCCAATCTAGGTTTATGTGATTTTTTTTAACATTCTTTATTAGCTTTAATTACTAACAATGTAATAAAATCTTCGAAGTCAATTCTAACCATTAGCAACAATTGTCGTATCAATTATTATTATTAGGCAGGAGCTATACTTTTTGTAAATAATTGCATCACCACTGTTCTCAAAACGGTGAAGGAACACATCGTGAGGAAACCGGCATGTCCTAGAACCAAAAATTAATTGAAAACCATGTGACATCTACCAATCCGCACTGGGCCCGCATGGTGGATTACAGCCCACTCCTTCTCGAAGAGAGGAGGCCTGTGTCCCAGCAGTGGGAACATTCAAGGCTGATTATGATATGATTATGAACTACGAAGAGGATTATAACAAATCAATCTATTGTGCAATCAGCCATAGTTTGCCAGGAAGATTAATTTATAGATCTGTTTATCTATACAGCAGTGGTATGAATCTGTATTACAGCTCTATATCCATTGACGTAAAGCAGCTTAAGTTAATCGTTATATAAGCAGCGTTATATTATGTAGATAATTACATAGGTAAATTGGTAGGTACCAGGCTATTCTAATCTCTCGCATTATAGAGCCTGCCTGAGTGTCTTTTGAACCATGCACAATGTATGGATTAACGTTGGCTTAGACCAACTTCTGTTTCATTGCAATTCAACGTTAATGTTTACTCCAAATATACAGCGTGTAAAGAGATCCACCACTATACCCTCTCCATTAGGCAAACCGTTTTTTGACTGATGGAGTGAAGTGATTGCAGCAACACACAATATGGGTTCGAAAAAGCTAAGATGACATCAACATACAATTTCATTAAAAAATAAAGGAGTAAATCGCTTTGAACAAAGCCGTGTGTGTATATACTTTTGCTCGTGACTGTACAACACACATTTGACTTCAAATGTATTCTTTTTATCTCTAACCTTCAATATTTCTCCTATTTCAGCGGGTTACTCAGAGGACTCGGACTACACGTCGGACCTCAACTACCCAGTGGGGCAGCATGCCAACTGCAGCGCGTCGCAGTTCCGCAACCATGCGCACCAGATGCATACACCACAGGTAACTAAATAAATGTTGATCATCATTGTTATTTTAATCTTGCTAAATTTTTGTGCCACATTTTTTTTTCTGTGATACCGTTAAACCTGTTATTAAGAACTGTGATGGCATCTGTCCCACCGCCGCCCGACGAGGAAGCGATTAGCTTTCAACGATTTCCTTACTCAAGAAGCATACAAAAGATTGTATGCGGGACCTACAATCTTTTGTAAGTAAAAGAGATATATACTCGTATACCTACTAATAGTTGATCGCTGAGGGTTCACAAAGCTGGCGACTACCCGTTTACCGCAGTGACATGGGCTATCAAAGAGAGTACTCGTTCAACGACGCTCGCTTGGCGGGCAGAACACTCGCTGAGGGACTCATGCTTGGTACATACGCATACCAGCGAGTAATCGTTCGTCACCATTCTCGACTCATTGCTCGTTACTTGCCAACTTGTTTTTAGTGGCTGGCTCTACTAGCTTCTCGTTAATCGCCGGCGGATGGGACAGGTGCCCAGGCGTCCAGGTTAATTGTCACCTACACTAAAGACAGCTAGTCTTTAGTGTAGGTAACAATTAACCTGGACGCGGAAAGTCGGCGCCAAACAATCAATAAACAAAGATCACTATTGCCTTAAATTTAAACGGCGCCGACTCAAAATTATTTAGGTATACTTACATTACTTTAAGAACTTAGTTATTAAGGATTTGACAGATTGAGAGGACCTAAAAAAAATTTTTAGGTCCTCTCAATCTGTGTGGTTCTTTCCTCTAAAGACCATCTCAGACATCAACCTAGATGGTCTTCATATGATCTGACCAAGATTATGTCTGGACTTTAAAAGAGACTGTGACCTCTGAGTTTGTTTCGGCCTTTCTTCTCAGACTAGTCAGATAGGAAACGCCGACCTCATCTAGGTATAAAATATGATTGACGTGTAAAATTGTTTGTACAAGCCTATTTACAAAAATAAAATCATTTATCAAGGTTAAATAAAAAAGGTTTATTATTTTTTGCTTTTCAGTTTTTCGGCGGTTTAATTTTTTTTTTAAGTTTTTATTTTATAATTTTTTGTGGCTATGATTTACTTATTGTTTGCCAAAGGGCAGGCATTTGTGGCACTGAGTAGAGTAATAATACACAACTCAGCATTCAAATCTGTGAGTGGACAATAAATCACCCCTAATTTCCCACCCTTAGGGTAGGAATTCTTTTCCAAATTTATATGGGACCAACTTTGGGGTGTACCCTTTCCAATAAAAAAAGAATTATCAAAATCGGACTTCTCTGTAAAAAGTTATGCGTGGCCATACATAAAAAATATACATATATATACGCGTCGACTTGAGAACCTCCTCCGTTTTTTTCGTCGGTTAATAAATGAAACCATTTCTCTTTATAATATTAGTTTAGATTTATTGTATCACAGAAACCATTAGTAAACCTTTATTGATAAGAAAATAAATTATAGGTATAAAGTGACAAACATTAGCGTCATAGCCTAGTGTTCGGGTAACACAGTTAGTTCGATTTCGTATTAGTGTCATTCGCTGCTCAGTCCTAGCAGCCAACTGAAGTCTGTCTGCTGTTTATTCAAGCGGGTTTTCAAACGTTTTTTATTTATTAATAATTTTTAGTGACAACAGGGTATTTATGAGAGAGAATTCTCCCGTATAATGCCTATCGACTGTGGTAGGCAGTGACGAATATGACAGAGTTGGGAATTGGACATAATTATTTAGCCGCCTCTGAATAATTAAGATACACACACACTAGGTCCTCACTTATTTTTCATTTGTGGTGTTGGTAACATCTTAAGCATTGTTACAGACGCATAGTTTTATAATAGGTAAGGTAGTTATAGTCATTAATTGATATCACGTTTTCTAACCATTCCTCTACTTTCTAATTCCAGAGGTCCTTGGAGGTATCTCGTGAGAATTCGTACGAGAGGGACGAGTACCACATACACGGGGACACCGACCCGCTGTATTATAACAGTCAGCCGCGGACCAACAGGTAACTATAAGACTAAAGTCTAATAACTAATGCTAATGATAATTATGATAATTTCGTTAACTTACCTTAATACTGTTCTAAAAGGGATTCTAGACCTGACGCTGTGTACAGACGCCAGCATATCAAGCTACCCGAAACTGTCAAATTTTCCCAATCAATCTTGAACTTTAATGCTTCACAGATAAAGTTGAAAATCTATTGAAGAAATTTGACAGATTGTAGTAGCTTGATGTGCTGACGTCCGTACATATAGTCAAGGGACGAAAATGTTAAACACATTACTTTAGGTTGATTTTTAGTTGCACCTAATTATTTATTCGACTAGAGACTGATTTTACCAGTCTTTTATCCGTGGAATAAAATTGACGTTTGACTGTTTTTGTGTGGAAAACTGTCGAACATTCAAAATTTATTCTCAGGATAAAACTTATTCTAAGGGCTGATTTTCCAATCGACAGATATTTTTTTTTGTGGAATAATATTGGACGTCTGACCCTTTTTGTGTGGAAGAATTGTCAAAAATTCAAAATTATTCCTCCGATAAAATTATCTGCCGCTAGAAAACTCAGCTCTAAGTATAAAAGTTTTGTGAAAGTTGCCCTAGGTTACATTTAGGTACATTTTTATCCGACTCCAAAAAAGGAGGAGGTTCTCAATTCGACGGTATGTTTTTTTTTTGTGTGTTTGTTACTCGATTACTCCGCCAATTGTAGACCGATTTTCAAAATTCGATGTTCGAAAGGAGATATTTCGGAAGTGGTCCCATAGAAATTTCATTAAAAACGGTTCAGTAGTTTAGTTTTTAAACCAAAATTACTGGTAAAAATTACAACTTAAAAGTTTTTTGCAAAAAAAAAACAACCGACTTCCAAAGACGACACTACAAAGTGAAAAATAACTTTAATTTTGGAAGTCGGTGGCAAACAACGAAAATTCGAACCCCACGACACCGACTTCCGAAATTAAAGTTATTTTTCACTTTGTAGTGTCGTTTTTGGAAGTCGGTTGTTTTTTTTGCAGAAAAGTTTTGAATAAAAATGACAATAAGAGAAGTGACATGTTGATGTGCTAAATAAATGTTTAAAAATTGCTTAATATTTTCGCTCCTTCATCGTACACTGCGTTTGTGTGACACATTGGGCTTTAGAAAAGGACTGTCACACAGATTATGAGTAATAAACATAGAGGTCTACAAGGCTTAACCTGAGGGGCATTTCTCGTAATTTTAAGAACGTTCGCAGTCTGATCTCAGTCTCAATCGGTCAAAAAAAACTCAAATTTCCCTACATTTTGACAAGTTTTTGACATTTGTTTGTCGCTGAGATGAGACTGCGACTAGATTTTGAACGTTTTAAATTATGTGAATTGGCCTACTGCTATATGTACAATTCGATGTGCCATTTCAACGGCGTTCACCCCCTCTCGCAGAGACAAGGGCCGTAATTCTCTATGATACATTGAAAGAAACCACGCGAAATGAACGCGAGATTGGCGGGATTTGCTAAGGAGTTGACGTGGTTTCGAAGTAAGGAATCGTTCAGTGGTCATAGTGAATTAGGGCCCAGGCCTGTTTCCCGGCAGATAGAACGTTATAGGCTGATTATGCTACGCATAGACTGTATAAAAAACTTGACAGGTGTCAAGGGACACCCGGATGGAACGAAGTATAACTGGCTTGCTTTCTATAAGAGAGAGAGACAGACAGACAGAGAAACACGCGCACGCCGCACGGCTTACAACTATAGCAACAAGTGTCGTTCCAACTTTTGGTTTTAATTATTTCGGTCTAGCCCCCTTTCACAACGCGCGATAAGGAACTTCGTTCCAATAATTATGGAAATTAAGATTACGTCAGATTATTTTGACCGTATAAATTAAAATTGTGTTTCATATCCAAACGACGAAATTGTATGTATATCCTAACTAAAATGTTTATTTTCTTATGCTAATTCCAGGATAGACACGTGGTCACAGCTGCACGCACAAGTGAGTGTGGAGTCAGCGATATCATGGAGGACCGCGGCTGACTGGCAGTCTGGAGGTAAGCACATTTTCCCATGGAAATTGTACTCATAATTTAGTGACAATTCAGACCATCACTCCAACAGCTGATTTGTGTGGTTGCTACCAAAATAATATATCAATACCACTCCGTCCATGCCTCGGAAAGCACATTAAGCCGTAGGTCCCGGCTGTCAGATGATGACTTGACTTACAGATTGTTGATCTTAGAGGGTATACAGACTTTCGGGCTTGTGAGTACCCCGTAACGACTGTCAAAGATCCATGAATGCCAGCTGGAACCACGGCCGTACTTTTTCTTTGCTCACAATACTCGTTGCGGAATCTCCTCCATTGACACAATGCAAAAGGGTATTAATAATTAACCCTTGTTATACACGCATTACACAGACATAAATTAAAACTCTGTTGATTTGAATACCTTTTTACCCGACTGCGCGACGCAAAGAAATGTTGGTAATGTGTTTAGCCTATGTATGTATGTATGTTCCTTTGAAGCACTATACAAACCAAACGCCTGGGCCGATTTTTATGATTCACACGTCAATCGATTCCTCTTAGTTCGGCGAGTGTCACCAAAGACATGACTTTAGTGAAAATTCAATATGGCGACTACTGGGTGCCATATTGTAAAAATGAAAAAAATTCAAGTCAACAAACTATGTCAAGTGGGGTATCGTTGAATAGGTGAACTGAACAGTCGGGATCCATTGAAAAATTAGATTGGCTGTCGAATAATGGATCCCGACTATTCGGTTGTTATGTTCCATTATTAGAATAAATTTTATTTCTTCAATGGTATTCATTCAATAATATGTTATAGAATTCTAGACCACCGGACATCTAAGTGCTTGTTTTTATCTTTTCTGTTATTTTTTATTATGAACGTAGTTTGGTTCACTTTTTACGCAGTCGGGTTTTTTTAAATCAGGTTTTCGTTTCACAGAGGAGCAGCGTCGGCCGAGTCTGGAGCGTCAGAACACGCTGTACGATGACAACATGCCTATATATGGGTTCGAGACCTACAGCACCACAGTCACGCACACGAGGTACGTTCTAATCAACTTTCATACATTTTACTTGCCCAATGAGCTGTGGGTTAACATAACCACTTCGCGGAGCCCTGACACGGGTAGAAGGCGTCGCGGCAGACCTCGTAGAAAATGGCGGGACGAACTGGAGAAAACAAATGACAAGACTAAGTGGTCTTCTTTAGCCCTAGATCGAAAGAGCGGGAAGTCGTGAAGAGAGGCCTTTGTCCAGCTTTGGGATGATACAGGCTAACAGTAACATTTTACATTGCAGTCGGACACTAAAAGAGTAACCATGTCATGGTTATTGGAACGAAGTTCCTTATCGCGCGTTGCGAAAGGGGGCTAGACGGAAAAAATTAAGACCAAAAGTTGGAACGACACATTTTGCTATATTTGTAAGCCGTGCGGCGTGCGCGTGTTTCTCTGTCTCTCTCTCTTATAGAAAGCAAGCCAGTTATACTTCGTTCCATCCGGGTGTCCCTTGACACCTCTCAAGTTTTTAATTCAATGTCTGGCTTCAAACTAACGGCTTCCTTTCCCTCCTTACATTTATCGCTATCTGAAGGTAGTCCAAAGATCGCAGTATGTAGGCAATGTTTGAGATAGCCCCGGCATCTCCTCTCTTACAGCACTTTTGTTTGCTGTTCAGTGGTCTTTAGCATGCGTGTCATGTGACTTTGATGTTATTATAAGATGGTATAAATTGGAATGCCTAGCGCATGTTGGTAAAATTCACCATAATGCACTCCACTGCATTCAAAATGTCTGGTGAAAGTTGAATGAAATTTCGAGTTGACATTTCACAAATTAGTTTTAGATATTGTGATGGAAAGTTTATTGAAGAACTTTTTCAACTTTTGTGTCCCATTTTCAACTCAGTCTTAAGTCATTTGATTGGTTGAATCGAGTTTGAAGTAGAGTTTAAAGTTTGACTGCCGATCTGTAGGAATACCACAGAGTGTCGCTGACACTCAAGGCATAGACATCTAATGAGGTTACGTCTGGCGCGGATTAAAAATTAATTGTTTTTTTATTTACTAATATTTTACATTCATATAATTATCTGTTTTATTTTGGAACGAAGTTCCTTATCGCGCGTTGCGAAAGGGGGCTAGACGGAAAAAAGTTGGAACGACACTTTTTGCTATGTAGTTGTAAGCCGTGCGGCGTGCGCGTGTTTCTCTGTCTGTCTCTCTCTCTCTCTCTCTTTGAACTTCGTTCCATCCGGGTGTCCCTTGACACCTCTAAAGTTTTTTTATTTATTTCTGTAACTGTCCGTGACATCACAGCGGGCCCTATCAGAATACCAGCGCTGTGATATTTATTTTTGTTTTATTTTAGTTTGTGATCTTCTGGTACGAGTTGCAATAAATACTTTTTCTTTCTTTCTGTAATAAAAACCTATGACTACCTGTTTAAAATAATGCATTTTTAACACCACTCTTATATTTTTAGGGACCAGTCTCATATATCTCAGCAGCCGAGTTACGAGGAGTTCTACGACTCGTCGTCGTACCACTACCAGACGTCGTACGTAGGTGACGACTCTCGGCAGTGGGACAGCGGCGGCGCCGGTCAGTACTTCTTCGATGACGGGCAAGGCCTGACGCCGACCGAGTACGAGAATGTTGTCAATAAGAGAAGATCTTCAGTTGTTCAGTTGCCGCAAGTGCCGCCTAAACCGGTAAGTTTGCTCACATTTGTAGTTCAGTAACCTGTGATTGCCGATTAGGTAGGTACATTTTAGTAACGGTTCTACTGTATTTCTAGTTTATTATGATTTTAATTTATCAAAAAGGGTTACAGAAACCAGCTGTGGAATTTCTGAATTTAATTAAGAGGGCGGACATAAAAGGAACAACTGAAAAGTTGTGTGCCATGATATGAGCATGAGATAAGGAGGAACGAGGAAAATTTCGCCAGGAAAGTAATGAGTATGAATTTCGACGGCTGTAAGAGTAGGGGAAGAACAAATATACGATGGATGGACTGTGTGAATGATGGTATAGTAAGAAAGGGGGTGATTACCGAGATGCGACTAATAGAGAAGTATGGAAGAAAAAGACATGTTCCGCCGACCTCAAATAAATTGGGATAAGGACGGAAGAATGATAATTACATCTTCACTTTTGAGGACCTAAAACGGAACAGATGACACGAATATCGTGGCCACTTAGTCATATAATTAAAGTACATTAAATCCTTCGATACTATAAGAAGTTTAGAACAAACACAAATGGTGTTTTACTGTAGGTACAAATTTTTCTAGTAGGTAATAAAGATTTACTTTTATTCTTATCTTATGTTTCAGTTGGTGCCATCGTCAAGGTATTCAGACTACAATGAGATGGCGCCCTACAGGCCACGGCCGCGAAGGTCTGCCGCTAGTCTTCCAGGTGAGCAGCTTAGTCCTCCTTATTGTAAGGCTACATTTATAAAGCTTCGGCAAAATTATAGTAAACGTGAGAGCTTGATAAAAAAAACAATATTGATACATGTGGCGATGCTAAACAGGAATAATCACCGATAGCAAAACGAGATACGGTGTTTGAATAATAATAGTTGTACTCGAAATAATTCTTCAATTCGGTAGAGGGTTTAGAAATTATTATATTTATTTTATTTTATTAGTCGTTAATGTCCCACTGCTGGGCAAAGACCTACTTTCTTTCCACCTGTCTCTGTTCAGAGCTGCCAAGGACCAATATTTATTAAAGGAGTCGACATATCGTATTATTATACTTAAAAGAAAAAAAAAAGGTTTAATTGGAGCTAGTATTTTAAATAGAAAAGAGAGAATGAATGAGAATGAAACTTCCATTCTGCTTTTTCGTAAGTCAAAGTATTATTGCCTACAAATAATGCCACAGTCAGCCCCTACCGTCACAAATATCAGAATCGACTGAAAGAGATAATACATTACCTATAGTTTGACCAAAACCACTGTACCGCACCTTCGGTATGTGCGCGGCGAGACGGGGGGCAGTGCAGGCTGCTCTTTCGTCATCGCTCACGGCGTCCCGCCCCCCGCCTCACCGCGCATTTCTCCCGCCTCGCCGCGCATTCCTAAGGCGCGGTACAGCAGTTTCGGTCAAACTATAGTACGCTTTAGAGAGTTGGAGCTCAAGTGCTAAAGACGAGAGGTTTTAACAAAATGATAGACCTGTGAATGGTATAATCAGGTGACAGAGCCTGTGGACCAACCAAAATAGATATTACAGGTCCTATTAATTGGTTGAACGCCTTAAATGCTGCCTAAGCTTCCTGTGAATCAACGTGCTTCCTTTCCAGCCACGCCATCGTCTACCCCGAAGCGGGGCCGCGCGCTGCCGGTCCCGCCGGGCAGCGAGTCTGGCTCGACACGCGGCAGTCGCGGCCGCCGCCTGCCACAGCCCCCCACGCCGATGACGTCATCTATGACGTCGTACGGCAGCTTCACGCGCCCGAGGCGCGCGCCTTCCGCCTCCACGCTTACGCACGTGCCTTACGTACCCGGTGAGCTGAGCTTACGAACATTTTGTTATTTTATTGCGTGAAGAAAAATAACTAGCCAGTACATGCGAGATTATGTAAATTCGAAGGATTCGAGTCGAAAATGCAACTATAGCGTCTAACACAATAATAACAAAATTATGTATCTATAAACTAAATTACTATAGCTGTAAACAAATATTCTTAATTATTTACTAACCATCGCGCATCGATTATGCACAGACAGAAAACCTACTTACTGTCTGCAAATAAAACTACTAGCATGCTATTTTACTTTTATTTACCTATATCTTTAATTTAGTTTTTACGTTATATTTAATGATATTTTATATCATTAAGTATTTATGCACTTTCCAGCCAGAAGCACAGGTTCAACCTAGTTCAGGCAAATTAGCAACTGTGCGCTAGTTTTAATTTTTTAGGTATTAAATGTAAATGTATTCCCTTTTTATAAATAAACGATTATTATTATTATGGGCGGAACGAGTATTTTAAATTCGTTTGAAGTTACGTTACGTTTCTTCCGCGTGTTCGTGCTAGGCCCACGGATAGCAAGCCTTGGAAAACCGAGTTCCAGCGAGCATCTAGACTTCATAAGGCTGCTTAATGACGTCATAATAGAAAGCGATCTTTACGGGAATACGCGATCGTCGTCTTCATATGTCACTTTTTGTGCGGTAAACTGTAAAGCGCCCTCTGTCGGCGCGGCCGCGCGTTCCGTGTGACATAAGAACGCGATGATAGCGTTTTTGCGCGACAATTGCTTTCTACATAATAATATTAGGACGCGGCCGCATGGAGTTGCTTACGCCATACGTTACACGAAACGCTGTCACGCAATTGCGGCCTCCGGGACTTATTACGGCCTGGGCACGACCTTGCCGCTATCAGCAGAAGATTAGCGCGGGGCGGCGAATGGTAAAAACAAATATACAAAAATGTATTCTACAGGTATTGTACGGGTAACGTTCTCTCCGGTTCGACCGGCTTTACAGAATCTTCAATAAATAGTACCCAATTTGGGCGGTATGTTTCAGCCAAGTAGTCCTGAAAACTGAGACTGAAAAAATCTGAAAGATTTATTAAAGGGAAATTTTATTTTACAGAACCTGAAAAACCTATTCCTGATGTGAGTTATGGTTACGATAGCTTCGGGTTTCAGCAAGACTTTCAAGACACTGCCACAGAACCGTATCAAGATACTAATTATAATAATACGACGTAAGTACATTCACTATACAGTACATACTAATCATTCACTAAGGGCTGATTTTTCAATAGTTAAATAACTTTTAACTGAGAAGTCAAACGTCAAATTTTGAGTTTGACAGCTCATGTATAGAAAATATGTCAAACGGACATATTATTCTTCGGATAAAAGTTATTTGACTATAGATAATTTTTATCCGTGGAATAAAATTGACGTCTGACAGATTTTGCATGGAAGAACTGTCAAAAATTCAAAATTATTCCTTGAATAAAATTATCTGGCGATGGATAAATCAGGCCTAAATCTTGTTATGTCAATGAAATAAGAGGACACAAAAATTCTCGTAAGAACACACGGCTACATATCAAGCTATACATTTCCAGTACAAGCTCACCTAGCATTAGTTCGGCTTGCCGTACAATATAAGAGGTAAGATTGTAATAATAATAAGTGACCGAGCAGAGGACATCTTAAAAAAATCCTAATATATAAGGTAGGGACAATGTGCCTAACTTTTGAATAGATTTCGCAGCTAAAACAATAGGAGAAACTTTTTCCAAAAAACGCTAACTCCAAAATCCAAAACCACCTGCTACTAGATAAAATGCTGTATCCGCAAACAATAAAAATACATTAACACAACCACATTTTCCTGAATTCGCCTTTCCAGATTCTAAGAATCATTGTTGCTATATAATAGGGTGCATAAACGAGTCATTTTATCCAGTACTTCACTTATCGAGAAGCACGAGTTGGCTGAACTAATCTGAATCATGATTTATTTATTATACTACAGTCTGTATACATCCACTACAAATTCGCTTTACTAATAATTAGGTCATAACTGCAAAGACTAAGTAATAACAGCAGCACGAATCGCTCGATCAGGTTAAGATACGCTTGCCGCGGTTGGTCCGTGGATGGGTGACCATCTTTACATACCGTGTCTCGGAAGGCATATTAAGCTGTTGGTCTCGGTGGTAATTCGTGGGTCTTTGACAGTCGTTACGGTTCGTCAGAAGGCCGAAAGTCTGACAACCTGTCTTATCAAGGGGTATCGTATTACTCAGTAACTGGGTTTCCATAACCCAGGTCATATAGGCAGTCGCTCTATGTAAAATACTGGTATTCAGCTGCATCCGGTTAGACTGAAAGCCCCTCCCAACATACTTGGGAAAAAGCTAGGCAGATGATGAACTGCAAAAGATCCCCTTATGAATTCATACTTTTTCTACAACCCATTTCAGACCCAGCTGCTGATTCTTCTTGTAGTAGGTATAATTAGGAAAAACATTCTCTTTTTTTATCGTGCACCTTATCTTACTCTGAATATTTTGTTACAGTTATGATTCGGATGGGATGCAACCATTCTTTGATGAAACGCCACATGCCACTCCGCCTGCAGCTGGTAATTATCGCCTTTACTTTGATCAATATAGATGACGGTATAAGAGAAGTAGAATTATTCGAAAACTATACCTAAGTTCATAATATTTTCAACATTACTAATAGTCAAAAGTCTAACAATTATCTGGGTAAAGCTCAATTCACTTGAGTCTGTCAGTAAATCCGCACTGAATATCATCCCATTTAATCATCTATTTATAACAATAGTATGCGATATCAAAATTATGTCAATGCCAGTACAACAGTAGCAAGAATTTATAATAATGCACATTAAAAATGATTCAGTTACATAAAAGATAAGAACTTCCGCACCACGGCGGCGTATAGATTTGTTATGGCCATCAGTTCTTTTTTATTCGTAAACATGGTAGACCGATTAATACACTGTCTGTGCGGTGAGTTTTCATTTAATATTTACAACGTTTTCTTCCAATTTCCAGCTCAAAAAACGCCGTGGACCGAAACAGAGACAATATCACAGTTCACATACCCTATTACTAGTGAGATCGATTCGTTACTACCGAAAACAGTGCCATCAACACTTTCATCTTATTTACCACAACTGTCAGTTGCGAAACAACAAGATTTATATCCAGGGAAAAATTATCCGGATGTTGATTCACAATACGAAGAGCAACAGTATCAGTTCAATCAACAAGACCAACAGTTTTCTGAACAAAGCCAGTATGATGATAAACAACAACATCTACAGGATTATCAGCAAGAACAACAACACCTACAGGATTATCAACAAGAACAAGACTATCAGCAACAACAAGACTACCAGCAACAGCAGGACTATAAGTATGATTCACAATTCGAGTCACAGTACCCAGAAGAAGAGAAACTGCCAGTTTCCCAACAGCTTTTTACGCAACAATTTGAACAAGACCAGCAATATTTACAAGATCAGCAGTATTTCCAACATGATGAACAACAGAAAGCACATCAATTGCCATTCCAACAACAGCAGCAACAAGATTTACAATTTCAACAGCAACAACAGCAGTTGCAATTTCAACAGCAGCAACAAAAACAACAGCAACATCTGCTGCAACAGCAACAGCAGCAGCATCTGTTGCAACAACAACAGCATGCAAAACAACCTGCTCAACAGTTGCAAACAAGTGTAATAGCCGGTGCTACTACTTTAGGTTCATTTATGGCTGGAAGTGCAAAGAAGTTGGGAAGTTTCTTTGGTGCAGCCGCCGCAGCGGTGTCGGCTCCAGCAGTGAGCCAGCCTCCACACACAGTTCCTGTGACGACTGCTCCAACAAGCCATTTTGCTTCATCCGTTGCTCCCGTGACTCCGTTCTCAAGTACCGTGTCCGCGACAACATCCGTCCCGGAAGTGTTGCCGTCAGTGCCAGTGTCTACTGTGACTGTGACCACGTCTGCGCCAGTTTCTTTACCGCGAACTCCGTCTCTACGGAGACAGGAGTCCATACAAAGACCTTCGGTGCGTCGTACTCGGACGTTACCAGACGCACCCGAAGAGTTAACCCAGCCGAGTTTCGACGAAAGTGCCTACGAGGACGAGTATAATAAGACTGAATACGATCAAACAATAGACCGCGAAAGGACTTCTTTGGATAGGTATCGTGACGACGACTTTAGTCATGATACCATCCTTGAAGAAGTCCCCGGCGAGAGGCGTGTGTCGGAAGTGCCGCCGAGCCCCAGCCTGCAGAAGCAGGCGTCTCCGACGAGGACTGTGGCTCAAATAAGGAAACCTTCAGTTGACAGCTATCACAGTCAAACGCCGTCGATTGTTGATCGTAGAACCTCGCAAAGTTCTTTTCACCCCGAAGAGAAACTTGCCGTCCCGACTACACAAGAAGGTAACTGGCTTTTGTTCCTATAATTTATTTTATGTGACATCTCTTTCCTTAGAAAAACACTAAAATGACTGTCGTGATTCATAACTAAAAACATTCATAAAATCAAAAATACATTTAATAAGTCAGTTTAAAAGCACTTAAAGCTTGAAAATATTATTAAATTTTTCAGATCAAACCATTCTTGTGAACACAGACAATAATTTACTGTAATTTTAGTACTATAATAGTACTAAAATTACAGTAAATTACTGAATTACTGTAATTTTGTACTAAAATTACAGTAAATTATTATCTTCCGATACCCAACAAACCTCCGATAAAATGGTCATACCTAATAACAGAAAAGCTTCATTTCGCAGATTCACTCGCGGATAAAACTAAAGTTACGTTCCAAGGAGAGCGCACGACTTACCACGAGGTACCTGAAGTGACTGACGGCTTCCACGAAGCTGAACCTTTATATGACGATAATGTCGAAGAGTACCGTGATGATCACGATACATACCAAGATGATACCTTTCGGGAAGAAAGGGAGAAGTTCGATGACCAAGAACCGTTCCAAGAGACGGATGAACCGTATCAAGAAGAGGATAGTGTGTTTCGTGAGGAGCAGGGCAGGCCAGAGGAAGATAGATTGGAGTTCCAGCCAGAACAGCCGAAGTTGACGCCGAAGCAGCGGTGGCATCGAGCGTACAATAAGATCGTCATGAAGCTGAACGTGAGTACTCTTTTCAATTATAACGATGGGTGCAGAAATAGGAATTTATGAAAACTGATTTATTTTATTTTTAATTTGTTTCTTTTTCAATTTATTTAATTTTATGTGGCATTTTATTTTATTTTATGTTTCGTTTTATTTAATTTATTTTTACGTTTCATTTTGTTTGATTTTATATTTCTTCGTTTGTTTTCCTTTCGATTTATTTTTTCTATGCGTCTAAACTACTAACAAAACGAACAGAACTGATACTACTGAATACTACGAAATCTGCAACCATCGTCACATGATTATTATTTAATTTTTATTTCAATATGTGTGTAAGGTTTTTTTTTACCCATGGAGAATTAACCAAAGCTTTCAATTAAAAAGGACCAGGTAAGTCATAATCACTGAATGTAAATTTGAAAATAATGATAGGTGCGGACTAAACAAGGTTCAATTTGTCGTACGTTGTCCCAATTTAATGAACATTCTAATACATATTTTAGCAGTACAATTGCTATGTTAGGGAAATAAAACAGGTTTTTTACAGCAACAAAGTCACACGAAATTACTGACGTGAATTTATATGCGGCTATTATAGATAAATAAACGTATTTTCTTGTATGCTTATCAATGTAAACTAAGAGTTCCAGTTTTATGCGTCTGCGGTTTATTTTTATTTTCTTTATTACTTTAGGACAATTTCACTTTCTTTTCAAACTGTGTGTTATAGGAGCGACGTGAATTTAAATCATTTTAACAGTGTTACTATTTATTAAGTTGTCACTAAAACTAAAATTGAATTTTGTGATACTTTAAGATATCACACGGTGTTAAAATTAAGTTACCTACATATAAGATAATTATTGTGTTACCATTACCGGTATTATTCTATAGATGTAGAAATACGATATGTTAAACAAGAAAGCTACGTCCACATCACGTCCATAAATACGACAATGGCCCTGATTCCCTTGTTCACAAACTAAACTAAATTTAAGTTCTGTGCATCTTTTTCTTTCTATTTCATCAAGAAAAGGACAGAAGATAAAATAATAGTTTAGTCATGTCAAACTAAGACACTCCATAGACAGATTAGAAGTGATTAACAACATGGCTACTAAAAACCCGTCCATTTACGTCAGGCGCTGACTAGTTTGACAGGACTAAACTAATATTTATCTTCTGTCCTTTTCTAAATTAAATAGAAAGAAAAAGATGCATTGAACTTATGCAGTTTAGTTTGTGAACAAGGGAATCGGCGCCAATATCTACTTTATTTTAACTGAGTCATGTCACAAGACATAACATTTTTTTGTTATAAAAAATAAATACATCTTATACGGAGCAAAATTTATTTTCGAAATAAATAATGAACAACTTTCATAGCTCACATCAACCAAACGACCCATTTTGAATTCGTCTAAAGAAATCTCTAACCAAATCCTCGAAGCTCTTATTGTACGGAAAAGTGCCAAACAAGTCTACACTAAGAGCGTCTGGCTCAGCAGGGGTCACCCATTAGATTACCCCCTTCCGTGTTATAGCCTTACTGACGATTTAATGGACACTCTAATTATCTCTCAACATCAATTGAGGTTACCAAACGTGATATAGGCAGAAGAGGGTTAGAATAATAAAAAAAATGGTTGTTATTGCTAATAAATATTATTACTTATTGATTGAAGAGGCCATTCATTGTGGTTTGCCATTGTGATTTCGTAACCATCAGTTGCTAAGCAAATTAATACTTTGTAAGAATTTTCCTGTAGATTTTCAAGAAAATATTCATACAATATTATATATTCAAAGCTTTGTTGTTTTACAACGAACTCCATATCGAGAAGGCAAGTACAGAAATTGAGCTTCTATTTGTTACAAAAACATTTTTCTTACGAAATAATTAACTAAAATAACCATCAGAATGTAAATATTATACTTTGTAAATTATATTTTAAATAACTCGTACAGTTTGTCCGATAAACAAAGTTTCGACTGAAATGAGATTGTGCCAAACGGTCAAATAAATCGTCCTTTTATATCATAAACGATGAAGATAATATGTAGTTTATTTCCGACACAATATCGCACTACGATAACTGCAGTTCTCGTAGTCGTATGCATTTACGATGCATTCTAAACTTAAAGCCGACGTATGAATGCAAAACACAGCTATTCATATAATATACCAAGTGCAAAGCCCTGTATGTGCTTACGTGTACAATACAAGAGTGAAACTACATATGTAACTTGTAGTTGCAGTTCATTGCTCTACTTTCAAACTAAATGTTGGTACCTACTTTGAAATTATGATAAGAATAACTACTTAGATAAACATAATAGGAATTTTGGTCGTTGTACATACATATGTATAAAACAAATAACGCTAGAATATAGTACGTGCTTATCTAATTAAAAAATAAACGTCACTTCAGTAACCACCATTTACATTTTTTAAAATGTTTCTATTAAACATAAAATAATATATGCTTCATTGTTCATGTTACTAAGTCCCTATTATTATTATTAACCACTCCTCTATCTTCAGCAATACGCGCATGACTAAAATTACAGCACTACGCATAATAAAATGAAACGACACACAATACGGACATTAAAACGAAACAAACTAAGGCCAATTCTAAATTCAAGACTTTAATCCCACTGCATAGTGGAGCAACTGAACTTTAATCCAATGCATTACACAGTACGCAAATAGTGCAAAGTCCTGTACAATTCTGTAACAAGGCAAACGCATATAGAAATAGCGTTGTGCTTTACGCCCCGCTGCGCTGTGCGGGTAGGCACATAATCAAGATGGCGAAGAAAGAAAATGGCTAAATGTTGTTATGTGGCCTTCGAACGGGACTGACCTTGAACGGGGTAAATGGGAACTCAATAAATGGGAGATTGGGGACATATTGATTGAGATGTTATTACGTTGATTAACATTATGGCCAAGGAAATCAAAATTGAGAATTTTCCGAAAATAAAATTTTATAATCGTATCGTAACAGGTTAAGTTTTAAAAGTTACTTCAAGACTTTAAAAAATTCACCCTCAACTTATACTTATATTATAGGTGCGAGCGAATTTAAAATGAAATTACAAGAAAAATATTTTTACCATTTCCTCTGGATTACGTTACCTACGATACATTACTTGTACGGACGCCAGCAGGTCAACCTACCCGAAACTGTCAGATTTTCCCAATCAACATTGAACCTAATGGTTTAGCAATAAAGTCGAAAATCTATTAAAGAAATCTGACAGATTGTAGTAGCTTCATGTGCTGGCGTCTGTACTAAGTATATTTTTCTTCTCAGATTGAAAAATAGGTGATTTCTGTGTTCAGTTACTGCCATCACTTGCATAAATTATAAATCCAAGATGCCTACTACATGTACGTAGATAATATATAACCAACACAATAATTATAAGTAGGTATATAACCAACACAATAATTATAAGTAGTTAAATGTTGAATCCTCAACAATTCCAGCACAAACGAAGCTATTAACACGCCAGCATTAGAACAGCAAACTATGCTTTAGCAAAGTTGTCCGGTCAAGTAGTTTCTAACAGTTCGCTGGTAATAACCAGTAAGGACTTTAGCACACTAACAGTTGTGCTATACAGCGATAGAAGCTAGTAAAGCCAACATGGAAACAATAAGCTTGCAACAACATGGAAGCTAGAGTACTTTGCGTCTTCCTTTAAGATTGGAAACGGGGTTGGAAAAGACATTCCGGCTTGTTACAAAAAAAGAGTTCTAATTCTAATTTGAACTTTATTCCAACGGAGGTTAAGTTCTTATTACAAAATTGTCATTTTAGACTCTGGTTTAAAACCATTTGAAATTAAAACTTTATCATTGTCGGAATAAAGTTCAAAATTAATAAAAAAACCGGCCAAGTACGAGTCAGACCCGCGCACGAAGGTTTCCAAACCATTATCTATACAACATTAGACACTATATTATAAACCTTTTTTTAGTTTAACGGCAAAAAAATCACGTCTTTTGTATGGGACCCCCCTTAAATTTTTACTTTAATTTAATAATTTATTTTTAAAGTGAATATACAACTAAATATTCTGTGAATATTTCAAGCGTCTACCTATTGCCGTTATTAATATCGAGCAAAAAACGGCAAAAAAATCACGTTTGTTGTATGGGCCGCCCCACTTAAATATTAACTTTATTCTGTTTTTAGTATTTGTTGTTATAGCGGCAACAGAAATACATCATCTGTGAAAATTTCAACTGTCTACCTATCACGGTTCATGAGATACAGCCTGGTGAAAGAAAGACAGGCGGACAGTGGAGTCTTAGTAATAGGGTCCCGTTTTTACTCTTTGGGTACGGAACCCTAAAAATGGCTCGTTGGTTCAGACCTGGATAAACTGACTTTTAATAAGGCCGATTGTGTTTGACACGTCTTGAACTTATTTTCAATAACGTGTTAGCTTTCGAAAGAAGGTGTAATGCGTCTCTCACTATATGAAATTTAAAATAATAAATAATAGGAGATCCTGGGCAAAGTTCAACTTGTACTGAAAGTGAAGATTTTAAACCGTTAGAATCTAACTGGAATATGCGTATAGGTGTAATCAAGACGTTCGATGTGCAAACTGTTTTTGTACATGAATTCAGTACATGATTCTACTTCACACATTTTCACCGTGTACGTATTGCAATTTAGTACGAAACAGCTGATTTAAAAAAAAGACCGTTGGAAAATGTCATCGATAGGAAATCATGTGCTGAATTTAAGATAATAGTTTGCGCATCGATGGCCCCTTATACCGTGTAACCTATATTTGTGTCTAAAACCAAATTATCTTGGCGTAACAATGTGGCCTAACTCTCCAGCATCGCTCCACTTCATATCGCCTCGCATTCTATGCGAGATTGTCCTAATAACCAAAGTTTAGAACAAAGATTATGCGGTGCAAACACTGCCGGACTCTGGGTGGCTTTAATTGCCCCACTTCCAATCAGCTCACCCTACAGTGGGCGTGCAAGAGATTTGCATAATTATGATTTTATCTCCCTATTTTATGGCTTCATAACTCATACTCACTAAGTACAGTTGCAAAAGTAGCAAACGCAACGGGAAAGTTCACAGGCAGGATTTACTCGCACGAAAAGTGCGAATTGACACTTTTAAATAATATTATTTTTTCCATCGGTGACTAGCTCGAAGTTAATTTATTTGTAGGCGAGACTAAAACAGCGTGTATTTTTTTCGTAACTTCATTGCTTATAATTGACAAATAAATTAATTTCGTGCGAGTCGCCGTTCCATACTCTGCTCTCGCTTTTATCGGGCGAGTAAGTTCGTGCGAATCGACTAATTTTCATAGGGGTAGAGCAGATGCGTAAAACAATCGTTATGACTTTTTCATCACTTTTTAACTTATACTTTCAACTTATCCAGTTATGATTAACTTATCTGGTGGGTAATGTACACGTAAATGATGCCAGATTATTGGTATAAAAATCACACCTGCTGTAAAGTATTGGAAATTAAAAACACGTCTCTTTTGTGAAAGAGTTACTAACACATGAATGACCCGGCGACTCGCTATCGAGTCAATATAGATGCAGTCGGCAAAGTTCGCGAATGACCATTTTTATCTAACCAACTTTATTTCTATGGACATAAGGGTGAAATCACCGCAATTTTGTCCAGTGTACCTATAGCAGTGGACACCTGTAGCATCTGTTCTCTATTTTACAATATCGTACGTATTCTTTTATGTAGATTTTATCTACTGACCTCACAGCGCAGTGTCCGGAAAACCTTACAAAGCCTTTGTGAAAATAGCTGATCAGTTTTTATCACTGAAAGAAATCCAAATAATTTTACTGTTTGAATTTCGTAGTTGTGCATTTGGCTAAGGTCAATCTACATAAACATTATAAACTTATTGCAGGATTCACTTTATCTTTTCCAAGAAACAGCGGAGGTTAGATGAGATAATTTTCGTTACGCAAACTTTTTGAGAGAGCAAAGTGAGTCGTCACATTTAGGGCATTTAAACTTTTATACCTAGAATAAGTCTTAGGCTGCTTTCCACCAGAGATGTGCTACGTTGCTATGGATGCGTTTGTTATCCACCAATCTTATTCATTGGTCCTCATAGCATAGCACTGGTCGAACCGGATTCAACTAAGCTATGTTTTTTATACGGAAGGATGCGTGCTATGGATGCGCCAGTTGTGTAGCTATGTGCAGATCAGAGTACTCCCCGTGCTTTGGCTATACACCAAAAACATACAAAATAAAAACTTCAGATACATATAAAATAAATGTTACAGGTGTTAAAAGCTTAAATTTTGGGAAATTTTTGAAAAAAATGTGAACTTTTAGGGCCCTCAAACTAAATAGGTATTTCCTAACTGGGTCTACCCCCCCCCCCCCCTGGTTTGGCCAACCTTCACAAAATTCTTAAGAATTTTGTATTCGGATCAGTACTTCCATAGATAACCTCTTACTAACAAACAAATAGATTTTTTTGATGCCCTATGATTCTTTTGCTTATTTTTTCACATGTACATATTATTATTTTAAATGTTAGCTTATTTAATGTACATAATAACATATAACAGTTTTACCTATTTAAAATATTATTTTAGAATTATGTACATAATATATTGTTAAGATCGAAATCCCTCAGGAAAACAATGTTTTATCAAACAATTTGATTCTTCTTTGTAAATATTTGTCCTAATTGGTTTCGTAAATTGAGTTCATATGACTGTTTGAATTAAACATCACTTTGTTGCTTCAAATCTGAGGTGAACAATGGATTGATTCAATCAAAACCCAATAAAATAAATCAAATACCCCTTTTGTTTGCTGATTGAATGAAGACCCCTAGCGACATACCCTATATTTGCCGTTTTTTGGAATAAAACATAACTTGTGTAGGCACTTGAGTCAAGTAGCAAAGCGATAGGAGAATTTCAATATCGGCCGAGATTTAATCGATTCCTTAGACCGTTTGTCAGCCGCCACCGTCAATGGGACGTCAACAAGAAACGAGATTTTTCGAAACGAACGTGACGTCTCTGTGAAGGCTCGGCGGTTCAGTGTGTTATGTTAGATAAAACAAAAGCTGGGCGAACAGCGCCGCGTCAGTGCGATGGCAAAGTGCGGCTGATGTGCTTGCAATACAAAACACATTTGATCTTGTATGAAATGTGTTTTTCTAAATGCAAAACACATTGTTTTTTGTTAAATGCCAGCACATCGGCCCGTTACCGTTTTGGGCCGAGTTCTAGCAGTCGCACCGAACTACTTAAAAATTCGGTGACTGAGATGCCAGCGCTCGGGCGACAGACGTGTGGCCGACCCGTGTCCAGTGTCCATAGTAAATGTGTGTTTCGCTACTGCGGTGCCGTCATCTCGTTCTCGTTGATGTCCTGTTAACGGTGGCGGTAAACAAACGGCCTAAAGCCGTTTAAAAAGTAAAGTTTTCTAATATTACATTAAAGTTACAATAGTCGAAATCCTTTCAGTATTTCTGAGATTATTCCCACAAAAGTATAACGAAACAAATGCACTTTCTATTCAAAGTTCCCTTACAAATCATTAACCATACATTTATGCAAACAAAAATAAAAATATAGTCTTTTTAGAAACACCTCTTTAGAATTTCATTAACATATTCACTACCCAGTGATTTACTTAACGCCAATCCACTTGGCCTGAACTTGTTCGGTAATTGATTGAACCCATCTCAACGAGTGCAATCGTAAAGTAACACTTCATTAGCCTTCATATTATGTCTTGTTAATTAATTTTCGCACATTGTTAGACTGAAGCAGTTATGTTTTTGAAAAATGGCAATTGAGGCCAGGGTTCTCATCTTAGAGGCAAAACGCACTAGAATCTTAAGAGCGTTTACAACGTACGGCATTTCATACAAACTTTCAAGTCCTTGTTTTTCGAAATACATGAACCAATTTTAATGAAACTTCCTACGCATAAGCAGGATATATAGGTCTAAAAAGTTAATTGAGAACATTTTCGAAAAATAGTGTTACAGCTAAATTTGACCGATTTTAAATTTTCTATAGAAACAGATTTCCAATTATCTTTTTTTAAATGAGACATTTCGAAAATGTTCTAACTTTTTAGACCTATGTATCCTGCTGTAAGATCATGTCAAGACCATATTATATGTAAGTGTCTGAAATAGTCTTTTGAGGGAACATTAAGTTATCGTGTAGCTCAACTCAGAACTTATGGAGCTCAACGACTCGACGAACAATACCAAGGACATTTGCGTTATAAGTTATAGGTAATATTACGAAAACGCAATATCCGAAAGAAAGAGGAAAAATCACGCGTCTACGACATTGTCACGATTAGAGGAATTATGCACGGGAAGTTCCATCACGCTTTTTGTCAAAAATTTATCTATATATATATATAATAGTTATATTAAATTATCTGTGAAAACTGTTACATACTTTTATTACGCTTTACCAAGTTCAAAGCTTTTGTAACGAGTAGGCTGTATTATCTACTTAGAATTCTGCCTTAATATGTTTCAACATTAATCTGAAATATGAATAGCTAAAGCAATTCAGTATCTTTACACAAAAGATGAAGGAGATGATGAAGCTTCTAGGCACACTAATAACTAAAGTATCATATTTATTTGGGATACCTGTTGAACGGATCTCTATTATGCCGAGTTTGTGCTAAAAACTTTCGAAGAATAACCAGCCTCAAGATCATAACGCTACCAAATTAAAATACCTACCTACAAAAAGTCAATTTACCAGTTACTGATTAAAATGTATAACTTCGCATAAGACCATGTATAAATAAACCAAATTATGTAGATATTTACTGTTCCAATAATAAAACTGTTCTTAAAAGAAAAACACTGCCAAAACCTTTGAAAATACGTTGAAAAATGTTCCTTTGTTTAATTTCGCCGCGGGCTAATTGTGGGAAAGCCTTCCCCAGAGAGCGTATCAGTTTTACTTTTTATTACCGATATAAATTGAATATATAATTTCTTAGGGTTTTTTGTTTAGGGCTCGATGATTGTTTTTCATCGAGCTATTAGCACAGCGGCGGTCGTCGCCTGCAGAGACCCTACCGCCTTTGAACTCGATCACCTCATTAGTCCAGCTCAGTTGCTCCATACATACGCACATACGAAACTACGCGTTCCCGCTCAGTCCGTTAACAGACTTTGTTGCGTACGCACCCCTTAATAAAAATCAGAAGAAATTCGAAAGTGTCGCTCAGGGTACGAAACATTGCGCAAGCGATGGCAGCGGAAACTCGCGAGGACGCGATAGCGGCATCCTGCGGGCGACCGTGGCCCTATTGATATCGCACCTATCACTCGTTTGTATGCAAATTCTTCGCTCAGGTGTTAACGTTCAGTGTTGTGGTAGACGTTGATGTGTCATCACACGTTCGTAAAATGTTTCGGAGCAGGAAAGGTCAAGCGATCAGTGAGGCGGATGTCCGACGGGAGCAGGCGCTGCAATATCAGAACCGCTCGAATGTGAGCGGTTCGCGTCTCCGCGTGCGTCGTGGATCTAGTTTGACGGATTTGGACAAGTTGCGTTGTGGCGGTGGTTCGAGCGGTGGTGGTTCTATCGGGGATTTGATGAACATGTTCAGTGGTAGTGTGAACTCTGTCGGGAGTGACTCTTTGGTGGCTCGGACTGTGCCGTTGGAGACGGTGCGCCGGAATGTGCCGTTGTCGTCGACGCCGCCGCCGCGCCCGCCCCCGTCGCCGCACATCCATGTGTCCAGACCCGTGGGCCCACTGACGATGGCCCAACGAACGCTAAGATTTAGTAGACTGCTCAAGTACCAACCTTGTTCGGCCGACGTTCTTATTACTCTGGTGAGTGGCACCACTTAGTTTTATTATTATGGATTTATTAACTTGACTCATAAATGTCTTTAACTAAAACTTAACACTTACACAGCTCTAGTGTTTATCTTTTACAGTGAAGTTTGTTTTTTACACAATGTTTTACCAGCTTTATAATCGTTATCAGTCAAGTGTATTGGTCGTGAAAGCTTGTCAAATAGCCCTGACGGGTGATGATTGCGTTATTAACCTATTATCAATTGATCACTTCGATATCATTTGACATTATCGCTACAATATGGAGCTTTATTTAATGATAAGTTTTATTCTCGTTATTTTAAACTATAGTATCTATGTATACTTACCAGGTGCAAATATTTGTAGTTGTTGTTGAAGTGGTAAGACTGTATATAAAAAGGGTATAGGTAGAGTTCATTGACCGTCTATAGATAATTAATAATAGCTCGTTCAATTTAAAAATGTCTAGGAACCTTATCTTTAGTGTCTGTAGTCAATAATTTATTGGTGCAATTAGTTTCAAGGAAATTTTACTTAATTGACTGAATTATGAAAATTTTTATGACAATCATTTGATTGGAAAACTTACATACACTAACATTGAAGAAGTATTTTACATGTTTGTAACTTAGCTTTTGGCTATTGCTTGTCGTTGGAGAATTTCGGATTAATGTTCTTTTATTACGTAAAATCACTCGATTTTTCTTCTATGCAAGGTCGTGAACTTCACCTTTTCTTTAGAAACTTTAAAGGAAGATCTGTATATTTTTTCTTTTAAATTAGACATGCTTTGTTGGAATGCACAGTGTTTTTCCAGTTAGTATTTCCAATGTGTAATTACGAAGTGATTCGTACGTGTTCGTACACGAGCAATCATATTATTTAATTCGAATGACGTCTGTTGATTCCCAAGGGCACCAAGTTAGACAGATAGACTGAAGCCTGCAAATTGCATTTTAAAAATACTACATTGTGATGGAAACACATCTTAATTATCAGCAACAAGTTTCGAACTAATATTATACTAATCTTAGTTTGAAATTACTTGAGTCTTAATTAACATTTTATTGCTAGCATTACGCAATTTTTTTTTTAAATTAGCGTATTGAATTAAGAGTAAAAGAACGGAATTTATTGAAGTCAATAGGTACGAAGTGTAGTCTGTAAATATTATTACTAAACTTCAGACATATTGAATTCAATAAATTCCATTCTTTTATGTTATTTTTGGTATAAATTTATATTGGTATGAATAACAGCTGCTAAAATCACAGATCAAGTAATCTTATTTCATTATAAATTACTATGTACATTCCTAGAAATGAATTGTTTACCAAATTCACTTCTATAGCAGTTTCATGAAATGGCTATGACACGGCAAGTTGACGTGGTATTTCAATGTGATTAACAATAAATTTCCCAGACTGGTACCAACATCTATAACCGTTAGTAAAGTAACTTCTAATGAAGACTATTATTTTATATACCTATATCTAAGACGAGACAGTCCTGTGAGTTCATGTGATAGATTGGCGGTTTCTAAAGTTAGTGCAACACAAATTCACTTGAGATAGACTAACTTTTTAATTTAAGCTTTGTTTAGATCTAGTTAAAACAGGATCCACTTTCGTACTAACCTTCTCTTAACCCTTTGACTGCTGTATGTTTTTTTTAATACTAGCCTACCCTGTCCCACTCCTGGACAAAGGCCCACTTCTTCCATCTATCGCGAGTCCGCGCGTCCTCCTTCCAGGTTGGACGGAACCTATCCAGCTCGTATGTAGTATTAGTGATCTTCCAGGTCACTAATGGCGATTACTATAATTTATGGACCGTTTAAAATTAAGACTCTTGTATCTTTACTATAAGGAAGCAAAGACCTTATAGCTTTGCACACTAGACCCTTCCATATGCAAATTGCTATCACAGGTAAAATTGTCTTACGAATCCATGTATACACCGTTAAATTTTTATCGTTTTAATCCTTAAAAGGGGTTATTGTACGCATCATTATGAATAACTTTTAATACGGGACCAACCCTGAAATCGTGAAAAAAAAATCATACATTATGTCTGTACCTATACTATCATTGGTAGCAAAACAATTAGTTTTTTTTGTTTATAGGAACCCAGAGTACATATTGTGTAGTGCAACAGTAAAATGTTATTTCTTTCAATAATACTAAATGTTGCTCGCGACTCCGTCTGCGATCCAAGAAGACGTAGCCAACGTCCATCTCTGCATGTCATGGTCATGGTCTACCCATGTGACAAATTTCGTCCAAATCCGTTCTAGCGTTAAAGCGTAACAAACAAACATAAAAAAAATTAATATTTTCTCTTTATAATATTAGTTTTAGATAGGTACACAATATTCCTTTATATATTTCTATAATGATACGACACCTTAATACGGATGATACGGATTTTTTCTCCATAAATATTTTGCTAAATAAGCAGAAACCAGTTGTTAGTCTCACTAAAGACAGGAAAACAGCAAATTAAGGTGTTTTTCAAATCAAATTGTCGCCTCCGTGGAAGAAAGAAACTCCACATGCCAAATGGGTGGTAAGATCAGTGCCAGATGGGTGGTAAGACAATATTCTTAATTTCAAGACAGAAACATCAGTGTACCCCTGGTGTTAACTTCTACGCCAAATGAATGTAATTTTCGTAGGTACTGTAAAATATTTTTCAAGTACGTATGTAAAATGTTCATTCTCCTTATTCTCAAATTTATAAAAACCCAATGATCTGATAGCCAAATCTTATCATAATCAAGAATTTAGATCGAACTTAGATTTTTAAGTTTTATAAGTTGGATTTTTGGGCTTTCTGTACTACAAGAGAAGGTCTACATATTTACGAGTAGGTGTGTGATCAGCACTGTTCTGTCGTGGCTTCGTAGCAAGCTTTGTTACTCGACTTAGTAGTTCCTACCGCGCGAAACAGATGGCGTTGTCGTCGTGTTTAGGTTCGTGTTAATGAGTCTCGTTAAGCGTAATATAAGTATTGGATTATTAAATCTTTTTAGATTGTTTTGTTGAATAAATAAGCCTACGTGTTGACTTGAGAACTTCCCTCTTTTTTCGTCGGTCAAAAAGGACGTTATTATGTTGCCAAGTGACTGAAACATTGATAATGTATCTCGTCAGTTTTTTAAAAGTGAGTTTGAGCTATTTTAACGTTGTTTTTTTTCACGTTCCAACAGGAATAAAGTGAGTTTACTCATAATAAAACAATTTCAGTGTCACCCATTTTATTTTCCTTTCAAAGTTCTTTCCAGATAATTTCCTAGACTTTGTGTTGAGATTCAATGAATCGAATCATTGAATGGAATAGAAAGCAATGCATACGGAAGCAGTGACATCACCGCATGGCGGGAATTTCATGAATTTTCAACTACCCTACATTTTTATTTAAATAGCTCTATTTATTGGAATGAGTGCAAACAATTTTCAGTGCCGCCATTGGTACTGCGTCACTTAATATATTTATAAATCAATTAAACTGCAAAGCGTTCCTGCAATATTGTTTGATTTATTCTGACTCTGTCCAAAATTAGATCGTCGTGTTTCTATCAAATTGAATGACTTATGATGCAGTCATCGATAGTGCATTGCTTGCCCAGAAGAAACCGTAAGATAAATATTTGTGTGGACTGAACTATACAGTAGTATGAAAGGGGTTTCCCCCATTACCGCTATTTATTTATATATATATCAATTGCTTGCTGCATTTACAGTACACACCAAAGCGCGCAACAAGCCAACAACATAACATTTAACTAAAAAACTTCATATAAAATATAAAACATAGATTTACTGCTATACATAAATATGTCAACTTCCGGCTCCTGAGCAATCAGGGCGTTCAGCAGATTGATCGCCTGGGTTGTGGGAACCGCGGCTATTGTGGCGGACCGCGGACGGCGACGCTGCCGCTGTTATATAAACAAACATAATCAGCTTATAAAATTCCCACTGCTGGGACGCAGGGGAAATCCACCACGCGGGCCCAGTGCGGGTTGGTAGATGTCACATGTCTGCGAATTTTTGGTTCTAGGACGTACCGGTTTCCTAACGATGTTTTCCTTCACAGTTTTTAGAGCAGTGGTGATGAAATAATTTACACAAACTAAAGCACACGTCTGGGTTTGAAGCAACTACCTACAACTCGTAAATCGCTTCCTATAACACTAGGCCATCACTGCTCAACACCACTACTACTGCGTCGCTGGTGTGTAACACGATTATTACAAAACTAGCACTTCGTCTGCGTGGGTTTTGTTCTCCGCTATTTTTTTAACCCCCGCCACCCATTTTAAAAGGCAGTATTTGAAAATGGCATGGCCCGCCTACGCTTTTAGGCTTTCTGACATTTTTGTTGTTGCTCGACTCCTAGCATAAAGTAAAGCTGTCTATAGCCTTCCTCAAGCATTGGGCTACGAATGCAAAAATATTTTTTCAAATCCGACTGGTACCTACTTCCAGAGATTAACGCGTTCAAACAAACGAACAAACTCATCAGCTTCATTATTAGTATAGATAAATACTTAGATTGTAGGCAAATTATACATCAGGCAACTGCAAGGCTGTCATTACCATGATTAAGGGCTGATTTTCCAATCGACAGATAACTTTATTGGAGGAATAATTTTGAAATTTTGACAGTTATTTCATACAAAAATTGTCAAACGTTAATATTATTCCTCGAATAAAAGTTATCTGGCTATGGAAAAATCAGCCCTTATGTGGATTACTTGTTATATTATATAAATAATTTATGAAACAAGACGTTGAATAAAAACCTGATTATTTATATATTTTGGAATACGTGTTCAAGAAAACAAACCTGCATAATGAATAAAACAATAGACATTTAGCTTTATTTATTCAAATCGGAAATCTCATCAAGTTTTGATAATTAAAAATAATTTCACTACAATTTAATATATCGAATGTTAATAAAAGACACGTTATTTACATTTTGATTAACCCATACAAATCATACTTCAATCATATCTAGGGTTGCCATTTTATTAACTAAAATTTTATACCAAAGTAAACTGAGCTAAACAACGTCATAACAGGTCAAATAATAACAAAATAACTACAACACTCTATTATTATCAACTTCACAATGATAATTATTCATTTGAAATAACCTCAAACCCGAGTATTGCATCGATATAAAATAACCTATCATAAAATTAAAAAAATAAGATTCGTACTTTAACACTGGAAAATTGAAAATTAATTCTTCCAAAATGCACATAAAAATTGGCAACCCTGTCAAACTCAACCATGCGCTCAATCAGGCATATTTCTTCATGAATTTGAGTAAATACTTGAGTTTCGGCATCTCTATGTTATGGATGCATCTGTTGAAGTCTCCGATGACCTTGACGGAGTGCGTCATCATTCTGGAGATGATGTCCTTAAGGCACACGCTAAGATCTGAAACTTCTTTGAAGCCGTGGATGGCTATTTCGGCCATCACTACAGGGAATGGCGATGTTTCGTACAGGAACTGAAAATTTAAAAGTATACGATAAAAAAAATAGGATAAGTACTTTGCAATTAAACTTTACACTGTATAAATTTATTTGTACTTTATGCTCTGTTTGATATAGTTTATATTGCAAGCAACGTGCATCTAATAAACTCTGTGAATTATTTTCTTTTTCATATTAAAATTATTCGTCGACATCTGTTTCTATATTTATTTATTTATTTATTTATTTATTTATAGTTAATTAACACGGCACAGGTCCAATTACATTAATTAACATAGAATTATAAAGATTAAAATAAAATAAGCATTCAAATAACATACAATACAAAAATTAAATTCAAATTCAAAGATGTACAATTCGTGGATAAAATTATTAATGCGAAAATGGTTAAATAAATTAGAAACAACATAAAATAACATAAACTATCATGTAACAGTGGACACCCTCGCATACTGTCTCTCACAAAACACCAGACAGGCACGCATTATTTTCTTCCATTCATCAGCAAACACATCACATTCAGGGTCGGCAGTCAGGAGGGCGTTTAGCATCCTTAGGGTTCGACATACCGGGGATTCAGCTCTAGCAACCGATCTAGATAGCGGTAGTGCGAACAGGTTATGACGGCGGCATTGACGGTGCCCAAGGTATTTTTCGGGCACAAATAGGCAGCAGAAAAGTCCGTGGAGCTCAGGGCAGTCAATACGACCGCTTAGGGTTTTACAGGCAATCGTGAGCTGATCAAAGCCCCTTCTTACCTCCAACGAATTGAAGCCCAACACCCCTAGAAGATAGTTCGTTGGGTACATGAAGGGAAAGTAATGGTACAGCCTTTGATACAAAAATCTCAGGAATGTTTTCTGAACTTTCTCAAGCATCAGTGTCAGTGACGCAGTATGTGGATGCCAGACACAGGCGCTGGACTCGAGTTTACTCCGAACCAAAGTGGTGTATAGTAGTTTAATAACACTGGGATTGCGAAAGTCACGAGCGTTCCTCAAGACAAATCCCAGACGCCTGAAGGATTCCTTTGCAAGGGCAGACACGTGGTCCCTAAATGTCAGACTGCGGTCGAAAGTCACTCCTAAGTCCTTAACGCTGGTGACACGAGTGATCACTATACCCCCCAAATTATAAACATATTTTATTGGTCTCAACCCTCGACCATAAGTCATAACGCTGCATTTACTAATATTAAACAACAACTTGTTCGCAATGCTCCACTCATAGACGGTATCGATATCTTTTTGTAGGAGTTCGCAATCCACCTCTGTTCTGATTTGCGCAGCTAGCTTTAGATCGTCGGCATATAGTAGACATTTTGCGAACCGAATCTTACTAATTAGGTCATTGATCATGATCAGAAACAGAGGCGGCCCTAATACGGATCCCTGACTCACACCCGAGCGAGTGTAGTAAGCCTTCGACTCAAAGCAGCCATGTCGGACGAACTGTTTGCGATCCCGTAGGTAGTCGGCGAAGAAGTTAAGAAGGCCGGATGAGAAGCCCGTAGCCCCTAACTTTGCCAAAAGCACATCATTGTCCACTTTGTCGAACGCCTTCCGGAAATCAAAATACAGAGTGTCGACCTGCCTACCGGATTCCAGGCTACTGGATATGAAGTCAACATGAACCAGCAGATTTGAGTTCACGGAGCGACCAGGTCGAAAACCATGTTGAGCATCAGAAAGATACATATTGGTTTGTTTACAGATAACAGTGTGAAGTACATGTTCAAAGACCTTTGCAATGGTTGATAAAATAGCGATGGGTCTGTGCTCCTCGACAGATGTCTTGTCACTGGTTTTAGGGATGGGAGTAACACGTGAAGTCTTCCACATCTCCGGATACACGCCCGACTGAAGAGCTAGATTAAAAACATGACATAAAGGGGCTGCTAATATACTGCTACATCCTTTAACGATATATGCAGGGATGTTATCCGGGCCGACCGAGCTGCAGGGTTTGAGTTTGGAAATACCCCTAACCACGTCCGGAGGGACTAAAACGGGTAGGGGAAAATTACCTCCCTCACTATTCACCGTGTTTGATTTCGGGTCCAATTCTGGTGTGTCCGGCAGAAATACGCTGGAAAAATACTTAGCAAATGCCTCAGCAGCTTCGACACCTGAATAGACCCTGCCATCAAGCACAACGTCCGGCTCAAACCCACCCTTAGATCGCAGGCTTGAAATGTGCTGCCAGAACAGTTTTGGATTTTTGCCTATATATTTTGTTATCTGCATATCAACAAAACGACCATGTTTCTTAATACTTTTGTCAGCAGTATTGGTTTAAACAGGATTACTGGCAATAACAAGAATTGTCTCCATTTTAATGAAAACTCTTATAAAATCTCTAACTCTTTCTTATCAAAATGCCTCTCCCTTAATATTTTCAAAGTTCAATATTCCAGAGCCGGGCTTCCTGTTCTGAATCAAGTGTAGATACAAACTCAATTCCTGGCATCACGTATCCGGTTGCTACTCAACTAGCCTCTTGGGGTTGACCTACCTAGTTATATGTATGTATTGCTTGTTACTAGTTTCTGTTTATTTGCGTGCTATTTGATACTCAGGAAGTCGGTGACACGGAGGAAATGCGGCGGATTTTGGACGATAGTGAACGAAAAACTTTTTTAGAACTTAAAATTTGTTGGGAAATTGAGGCTTGATGTAGTCGTGGGGAACTTCAAGGTAATAAAGTAAATGTGAATAGTTAGAAATCGATTAAATCGTAAAAATATTTTAGGTCGCTAACAGTCTGAAAGATAACAGCTGCTTTTCAGACGAAACCTTAGTGTTTGTCAAATCATTAAGAGTTTGTTATTAGTCTATTATGTCCGATTCTGAGCATAACTCCGTCATAAGTCTAGGGATTGCATCGGATATCATCAATCTGATAAACTTCATTGCCTTAACGGAATCTAAATGATAACTACAAGTATTTGATCTTACAAGCATCCAGTTACTCCACCAAGAACTTAAGTCTCAAATTGATCATTGGCAGTTTAACTCTAAATTGGTACATATTGGCAGTCTTGATACTTACAACAGTCCTCTCGAGATCTTGACTCTCATGGGAGCAGTTCCCTCCAACTTGCTGCTGCTTCTGACATTCGAAAAGCTTTGAGGCGGAATACTTCTTCAAATTCTCCAGCGTTTCAAAGTGGACTTGTAGTTTTTCTATAACAATTTTTTTTTTAATTCCAAGATTTGCTCGAGCATTTATGTAATATACAGATTACTTTTTCTAAGCATTAAACAGCCTCTTCGTTTCTCAAACAATTGTCAAATTTAACAACCATGAATGGTTGAAAACAGTACTCAAAAATGTAACGTTCTTCTAATACTTTTTTTACAATGTTTGTTCCATCACATTAGTTCGGCCAAGTGGATTAAACAAAACCTCAAAAACATAATTAAAATCACGTTTACCATCATAATACTGGATTTTACTACAGCACACATTACCTTTGTTATTATTACTCAACGCTACGTTTGTTTTGGCCACTACCTGTATTGTCACTAGCGGAAATGTTGACGTTGATAAACAAGGAACGTTGTCCCAAAATAATACGGACGTATGTGGGTTGACAAAGCCGACGGCCAAACCGTAAACAATTTAGATTTTAAGTAAACACACCTAGTTTACTAACAACTTATTTACTTATGTTATTCTGGTACTACCCTTGGCAGTAAATAGTCCGATATTTACTGCTAAACACAGATATTTAGAGAGGATTTCCGAAAGCCTACTTTTCTTAAATACAAGTGCAAGACAATTTTTCAATAAATATTTTTTTATCTCCTACGTATTATCTCTCTAACCTTGTTTGTACTTTGCAATTTTATGACCTGTGGTCCCTAAATGTGTCGATATCACAGAAATAAATAAAATAATAACAACTTCTTAAAAATTGCGATCAATCCATATCTCTATTCCAATAAGCATTAATTTGACTCAAAACCTCCATTAATAAACAGTTTGGCATCTACTGCCAAAGCCAAAATGCTATCCAATAAACGTCACTTACAACCAAAAAATTCAATATCTTGACGTGATCAAAGAGAAAGGATATTGCCCAGTGCCAACATAATCGATTCTCCAACAAACAGGAAGGCTGATTTAACTGAGCTCGACCGCGCATTCATTAAGCCGAAACTACAACACAGACTATGTACACAATAACATCGTACCGACCGGAAGGCATCACTGAACGTGGATATCACCTATATTGCTGTGGAAGTGGAAAACTCCATTGTGTTCTGATTTTAACTAACTATATAGTAACTAAGTAAATCCAAGTATAGTTAAAAGTTTCTTAGGATGCTTTTAATGCTGTTGGGCTATCCTTTTAGAAAATATCATTTTTGGTTCTCATTAGACTAGTGCCACACTCGGCGTTTTCCAGGGAGCTATCTTGGGTTCATTATTATTCTCCAACCCCCAAAATGTTTCTCTTATCATATATGATTATCCAAGCATAAACTGATGATATAATGCAAGCTGAAACTTTGTTTTTATAAGCCTTGTAATTTAAGATGTAGTTTTATTTATGATTCGCGTATGGAAATGGAATCGCGAATGGAAAACGATCATGTGTTGTGATATATATTTTGGGTAACACTTTTGTCTTTTATTAATGTAATTGGCTAATGGCCGTTGTATGTTAAAGTAAATAAATATAATATGAAGAACATACCTGGTAATCTCTGTACCCTTTGGTAACCAAGAGCGAGGCACAATGTAACATTTTCGTCGGCCAGTTGCAAGTTCTCGCCAAGCAGCTTAACTATGCTCTCTTTGCAATATGTCCCGTTCCGAGGCTTACGATCGTGTATTATCACCTAGGGAAGAGTAAAATGGCCAGCTATAATCGGATGACCGCTTGCAGTAATTTGTTGAAAGTCGTTAGGATGTGTAAGCTTGGATTTTAGGGTTTGAATTTTGAATGGGAATGTTTTATGGTGATTTTGTGCATTTGTTTAATCGTGGTTTGCATTAATGGTGATTCTTTGAATGATTGGTGGAATGATATCATATTTGGCCTGTAATATATCCACTGCTGGGACTCAGGACTCCTCTCCGTGTGTGGTCGTGGGCGAATATCCACCATTAGAGCCCAGTGCGAGTTGGTGTAAGGAATAAAAAAATCATCAAAAAAATTTAATCTGGCAATTTTCTTCCGAAATAATACAGCACCCAACTAACAAAATCTTAGGAAACGTCTAATCTAAGAAATGAATAAAATATGAGAAACATGTAGCCCAGGTTCTTTTCAAAAAAGCCAATTTTAAACAAATCCCCTTACCTGGAAGTACAAAGATATTTGTTCGAGGTACACGGTCATGTAGTTAATGGCTTTGTCCGCCTCGTTCTTCATGAGCAGCTTTATTTGGGACACCAGTGTGTCCATGTCCTCCCGGGATTTCTGTGTCCGGACCTGAATGTCCGCAATCAGTGACCGGTACCCATTTATTAGGTTATCTTGAAAATCTGTCGTCTGAAAAATAAAGAGGTTGATTGTTAGTCCTACTATTGAGTGTTTTATATACTTGTTGTGCAAGGTTTATTGTTAATCAAAACCTTATTCTTTGATCAACAAATTAATGGAGGTTTTAATTTGGAATTCATGATAATTTACCATTATGGCATTGAATTTATTTCATCGTCATCTAATGAGTTGCTTTTCTTGCCGTGAGTTACAAAAGTAGTGTAAAATGTTTCGCTGCTGGTTTTGTGTGAGATGTACCAGATGCTATTATAACTATCTTTCTTTAATTTCTTATTAACGTTGTTTTAAATCTTATATAATAATATATATCGAACGTTGAAACTCCATTGTTATTTAAAACAATCAGAAGGAAGAAACGAAATGAGATATATAATTCATCACATCAATTTATCACAACGATTGTTGGGAAGAATTGTACAATTAATACATAACAATTTTTTATGTAAAGTCCGGAAGAAGAGATTTATTATTCAAACAAAAATCCTGAGTATAATAGTCATCTCTTTGTCTTTGACAAACGATTTGTTTTATAAAAAACTGAACAAATATTTTTGTTAGTCACATAGCTGGTACAGATTGGTACACATCAAAATAAATTACTATTATTATTAATCACGGGATGGTATTTGTTTAAACTATGTACTTACGGCAATATTGTATGATCTATTTTGTATAATGTATTGGAGAGCAATTACCTAAAACATTTTAGCAATGTATTCATGCTGCGTTTAAACGTCATAAATGTATAAAACGGGCCAAGTAATTAGGACAACAAGAGTTTTGATGTTGGGGATATCAACTGGAATACTAATACCTGAGTGCTAGTTATCTTATAGGAATAGTAGAACCACTGCCTGATTGACATAAAACATTGTTAACAGGGTGTTGTTATGTTGCAATATTGGTTTCAGAAATTAAATCAAGTTCAATCCTTAATACAGACAATACAAATTTTAAAGCACTGGCTTCTCTTAAGGAAGGCAAACAAATATAACAAAAACAAGAAAGTGAGATTTGACTTTGAGGGACCAACTTTGAGGGAATAACTAAATAGAATAGATACGATGTAACTTAGACTATGAAGGAATAATAATTCTTGTATTTATCTGTGGAGGCTTGTAATTAGCAATTTAGTTATATATTATTGTTATTATAATGTTATTAGTCTGGAAGCCTTCCGAAAATAAAGAAAATAAAATAAAATAGACAGGGTGGCCGAGATATCGACGGGCAAAATGTAACCTTGAATTCAACAAAATGATAAAAATTTTAAGGGTTCAAACAAAAATGAAAATGGTAGCCTGCAAAAGGTGCAGGAATATCTACGCGCAACCATGAATTCAGTACATGATTCTGAACCCTGCGTTGAAAGTATTCGTCAGTTATCCAAAAAAAAACCCGGCTGTTTCATAAAAATGCAATACCTAGGCTGTCAAAATGTATGGAAATTTTATGTTTTTTTTTTTAAACTGACGAGAATTTTCAACGCAGCGTGGTTCAGAATCGTGTAAGTACTGAATCCACGGTTACAGATTGCGCGTCGATGTCCAGCAGGGACATCGATGCGCAATGTGTCAAATCCTGTATAGCTTATTATTTCTGCTTAGATTTTTATTTTTGTTCGAACCCTTAATAAGCAGCATGACCAAAAGTCGTACCAAAAAGTCTCATGCATCATGATCAAAATATTAAAGTAATCATTTTCATAATGTTTTACGACATTACGCGTCGGGGATTTGATTTTTGAACAGGGAATTAAATTTAAAGTAAAAAACTGTTGATTTTGTATTATTCCCTTTACATAACGTTCTGTTTCAAATGATATGATTAATATAACCTTGACTCTTAAACGTGTCATGAGCACGTCTTTCATAAAAACGTAAAAAAAAAAAATACTTTTCCGATTCTACATTAATTAAAGATAACTAGAATATAATTTTTACTTAAACGGTTATCATTTTTTTAGAGCAATAATGCCCGTTTGTTTATGACATGTCAAACAAAATAAAGATACCTAGTGTTTAGGTCATTTCGATTTTTTTGAAAATCTCCGATATTCGGGTTTTGTTTACAAAAACAACTTTTGTAGGAGCTAATATGATAAGTGTAGTCTATAAAAACCAAAGTTTAACTTTGATGCAGAATAGTACGAGATTCCATACATCCATGAGCATTGTCCTTTAATAATTTCGTCAAGTACAGAACCGAGTGACATTAACCAAGAAAATTAACGATTTCTCTTCATTATTTCTCAGTTATTGGTTCTATTATCGAATAATTGTTCATTAACTCAATCTTTATTGATCGATTAATCCGGTATTTATGACAGTAGGCAATGCCAACTTTGATTGGATTTTGTTCTATCTTAATCTATTTTCTCGTTAGGTAACTAAATGGCAGATCTGGCGGATCTAATAAAAAGCTCATGCTTCTACAGCATGTATTAGAAATGTGTGGTTAAATTTAAGGGCGTGGTACAGACCAGCAAACTAAATAAATTTCTCCATGGGACCACGATCGTAATCGCAAAAAATAATCACCCGTCCCATACATTTGGGTCAAATAGGTATTATAGTTTTGTATGGTACACTTGATATTTTTTGGCGATTCCGATGTTAGTCCCATGGAGAAAGTTGTTCAGTTTGATGGTCTGTCTGACCCCTAAATTTGACTACACATTTACTGATACACGCTGTATAGGTACAGTCACGAGCACCAATATGTCAACACTTGGCCACTTTCAATTGCGATTTTTTCGTGAAATAACAAATGCAACGTTGAAATACAACACATTACATAAACCTATGGGTTCGAATGCCATGTTCGTAACAACGTAAAATTTCATTAAAAAATAAAGTAGTAAATCGCTTTTGAATAAAGCCTAGTGTGTACATACTTTTGCTCGTGACTGTATATAGGATACGCCATCCTAACTCACATACGACGTCTCTCAAATAGGCGCCTGTGTATGTCAGAACACAGAAAAAGTAACACAATCGCTGGTATTCCGACAGCATACTCGTACGTTATTATCATAATTAATAACGTTTATAAATACGTTATTATCATAATAAGTTCCCATTATTACCTTCCGAGATAGAGAAGAAAGGCCCATAAATAGGTATTAATGGTCACTTAAGATCTGTGGACTGACCGCAGCAAGGGTAACTTAACCTCATAGTCAGATTGATTAACGCTGTTTTTAACCCACGAGCGTCTCACAACATGATTCTGATTTACATTCTGCAAATTTTCCCCTCCACCAAGAAAAGTTATTCATTAAAAAAATAACGGCCATCTTGGTTATGTAACTTTTTTTTACTTACTTTTTTTTTCGTTTGGGCTCGTCATTGACGCTATGGCTTTTAATCCCTACAGTAACAAGCAATGCTAATGAGGCAAGGTTAAGTTTTAAATGATTTTAGTACCTATATAGTTACGGAATATTTTATTTACATTTTCTTTCATAATTTCCATTGTTTCATGTGAAGGAAATTGTTTGACATTTAGGTTAGTAAGGTCGTAAAGTTGTTTCTTTTTATATTTGGTGTGAGATCATAATATTATTTTTAATGCTTATTTAGTAGGTAGAATTACACTATCTACTAAATAAGCATTAAAAATATAACTATACGCAAAGAAAATTTTATTGTGAACTTGAGAAAGAAATAAAACGATTAAAAGTTAATTAAGTTAACTTAAATTAATTTATTTTTTATATATTAAATTAAAAGAGAACAGAGTACTGCCTTGTTAGTCTGATGGTCGTCCTGGGTTCTATTCCCAGGTCGGAAAAAGTGTTATTGAATTTTCCTTTCAAGAATTCCTCAGTACCAGCCCGCACCCTAATTGCGTAACATACGATCAATCGGAATCTGAATCATTTTGAAGCAAATTGCTAATCCATTGCTTCATAAGTTCGAAAAATTTGTCTGCTCAACACGTAAACAACGCAATGAATGTTGTTGAACTGTCAAAATGAAACCGATTCCGATTGATCGTGTGTTACGCAATTAGGGTGCTGGAGTCTGAATATGTGCCTGGTATAGGCTCGTCCCCTATTACATGGGAGTTAAACATAACTGGCGAAATGTTAGTGTACTATTAGGTACAGTCAACAGCAAAAGTAGATGATCAAAATCAGAAATTCAATACTAATCAACGGAGTTCGCGTCAGAACTGTGTGGCGTCGAAGTGATTCAACAGTATGTGATTGTAAATTATACCATTTACTACTAGTACAGCTGGCATATAGCTGCGAACTCCGTTCAATAGTATTGAATTTCTGATTTTGATCATCTACTTTTGCTGTTGACTGTACACCTCTGGCTAACCCTTCGGGGATTACAACCGTGATAAATTAAATTAAAAGAGGGTCTTTTTACTGGGGATTATTATTTATAATGGGTTTCATGATAAATTGGCATGTTTTGTTTTGGCTTAGGCTTCGATCAATAATAGTACCTACTAGATTCCCGATAGGCGCTTCAAAAACGGCCCGAAAAATAAGACCACAAATACTTTTGTGGTCTTTTTTCAAAATAGTATGTTTTGAACCTTATTACTTAGACTTTAAGTTTCATTTTAGAATAAGTGACTGAAAATTAAAAAATAGAATGATTTTATTTTCAAGCGACGTTATAAATATATTGTGCAATGGTAATTAAACTTTTAGTTTAAGCATTAAGGTTTTTATTGAACTGAACTTGTTAATATTATTAAACTTTTTTCTAAGAAATGTAGATGTTTTCGTGTGTGCAAATGTGTTGTGTGTGTGTTGCTGATCCTTAATCTAGTACTATTATTGATCGAAGGGCTAAGGGACGTTTTTTAGGCACACTTACGTACAGAAATCTGTGATGGAGTTTCCTATCGTTACACACGTTCTACCTACTTTTGAACTCCTAATCTTTTGTTTTTCCGAATGAAAGATAAACAATGTGGCAAACAATGAAAATGAATCGTTCCGTAGGCAATTAAAATTTTGTTTACCTACCTTTATACAGAGTTAAGTCGTTTCTTTAAGAATGGTAAAAATACAATGGACCATTTGCGTTGCAAAAAAAAAAAATCAGCTGGTAATTTTATAAAAAAAAAATCTAACCGGCTAACAAAAAAAAAAGTTTCAACAAAAAATTTGAATGACCATTGCAAAATTGTAATTATGATTGTAAGAAAAATCTATTTCTTATTAATTTTTTTTTATCTTGAAATATTTTCTATAATTTCCCGTAACCGTAAATGCGAGAAAACTTTAATTTAACTAAACAAAAACTCACCTGTAGTGTGATGACGACTGAGATCGCGAATACGAAAATTATTCTGCGATACATTTCCTGTCTTGTATTTCACATCCCGTGATCAACTTTTTTCACACAACATTTTTGTATTTCTAATTTTAAAATAAAAAAAAACTGTATTCTTTATTAAAATACGAGTGTTCTTTTTTGAAATTATTTTGTTATTAGAACCGCAGCACAATGTTGACGGTATGGTAATCTTCGAGGTACTGGTTGTTTAGCCGTCTGCCTTGTTTTGCTCAAGAGCACCGATTGGCTTCACCGCTTGTTATGTTTGCGCTGAAATCTGTATCGCGTCGATGACTCGATCGATCGCTATAGTTTATGATACGAGCTAAATTGTTTTATTGTGAGCTCACACCGCTTGGGGTACCGTGGGATGTTTAAACAGTTTGTGTACGAGTAATTAAATAATTTAATTATCATTTAATTTATAAAAAATAATTAAGGGAACGCATAGGTTTTAATTTTAAATTCTATACAAGACGCATGCTATTTATTTACTCTTTTTTTAAAGTATTTCAGAGACAACACAGGTACATCACTTTGTCATACTACCATAAGACTACCACATACTTTAATCATTGTCATTCGCAAACGGACAAAGTCGATATTACATTATAGTCAATACACATTTTGTGTGTTTGAATTCCATTGTTTCATAATATTTATGCAGAAAAAAGCTAGGCTTTTCATGTTTTATAAATTACGCTCTTTCAGACAACGCACGCCATCGGAATCTTTGAAAAATATGAAAGTGATTATGTTTCAAATCAAATCAAAATATTTTATTTCACATAAACCTACATGGGTACTTATAAAACGTCAGAAGCTAGGTGCACAGTTCTAATTGGTCAATGGTTTGAAAATATTAACTTTAAACTGCATATATTTTTTTTCTTGAAAGTACCTATATAATTATATTTGGAGTAGCTATTACGGCAAATCTCTCAGCAAAAATAATTATTTTAGAAGTTGATTAAATTAATTATTTATACGGAACGAGAAGCAATATCTTGTCTTTAATTGTATTGTACATTCGTCCCGGTATACAAAGAAGATAAACATTCATGTTGTTGTACTTTGTTTCCTCTTCATCTTATGAATAGAGAACATTGTCCATCCATTCATAAAATATAGCTAAGCGGTTCATTCAATGGAACTAGATACCTCCTCATACAAGGAAAAACTTGAGAGGTGACACCCGGATGGAACGAAGTTCAAAGAGAGAGAGAGAGACAGACAGAGAAACACGCGCCCGCCGCACGGCTTACAACTATAGCAAAAAGTGTCATTCCAACTTTTGGTCTTAATTTTCTGTGTCTAGCCCCCTTTCGCAACGCGCGATAAGGAACTTCATTCCAATAATACGTAGCCGGACTCGGAATTAAAAATCCTTTGTAGTCTTTGTTAAACATGTATGCTCTGTACCTAACTAGTTTTAGGGTTGATTTTTCAATCGACAGGTATTTTTTATTCGTGGAAAACAATTGACGAATGACAGTTTTGTATGAAAAAACTATCAAAAATTCAAAATTATTCCTTGGATAAAGTTATCTGGCTTTGGAAAAATCAACCCTTAATACACCGTTAAATTTTGATCATTTTAATCCTTAACAGGGGTCATTGTACTCATCATTATGAACAACTTCTACTACTGGACCAATACCTACATCTCATTTAAAAAATAATTCTGATTCAAAGTTTGATACTTAAAATCCAATAAAAACGTTTTATTAGGATTTAGTACAAACTAAACAATCGCGTGTTATTTGTAGGACTCAAAAGAAGCGATTTAAAATAAAAAAAACTTGAGAGGTGTCAAGGGACACCCGGATGGAACGAAGTTCAAAGAGAGAGAGAGAGACAGACAGAGAAACACGCGCACGCCGCACGGCTTACAACTATAGCGAAAAGTGTCGTTCCAACTTTTGGTCTTAATTTTTTCCGTCTACCCCCTTTCGCAACGCGCGATAAGGAACTTCGTTCCAATAATATAAATTACCTATGTACAGTTCCAATCGACCCGTAATTATTACGGGTCAATTGCAACTGTACATAGGTGCTTAATAGCATAAGCCAGTAGTGTTCCCACTGTTGGGACACAGGCCTCTTCTCTGTAAGAGGGAGTAGACTGTAATCTACCACGCGGGCCCAGTGCGGGTCGATAAATGTCACATTTATCTTCGTTTTGTTACTTGTACAGTCACGAACACCAATATGTCAACACTTGGCAACTTTCAATTGCGATTTTTTCGCTTTTCTTTTCGATTTTTGTTGAAATACGACATATTGCATAAACCTATGGGTTCGAAAATGCTATGTTCGTAACAACATAAAATTTCATTGAAAAATAAAGGAGTAAATCGCTTTTGAATAAAGCCGAGTGTATACATACTTTTGCTCGTGACTGTACGTTGATACATTCTTGAGAGATGTTACAAGATGAATATTGAGTTTAATGAATGAAGTGAAGCTGAAACAATGAAAAGGAAAAACTGATATATTTACTAACATCGTTACAGTACGATTTCCTTTACAAACTTGACGAGATTAGCAAAAGCACACACTTCATGTGTTACCTACTTGGCATTTTTCTTATGTCGGTGGAAAGATCATTAAAATTCTGATAAGACAGAAGGCAAAAAGAAAATAATAAGAAGCAGAAAGCAGAAGAGAATAGAATAGAACACTCTGTATTATCTACACTATATAAATTTCAGATATAAACAGAAATTTTACAAATGGTGACACAATGGGCGGTTTTATCGTTAAGAGCGATCTTTTAAAGACAACCTTTGGATGGATTAAAAAGGGGAAGGAGAGACAAATACTGGTGTGGTGTACCATATAAATAATACAATAAATACATACGTAAAGTATATTATACTAATACCTATGCTCTTTATACTGGTATCCATTCTTTACATAATTCACATGCTGGTCTAGCTAAAAATGGAACACGTCTGGAAATGATCTCGATAATATCATTCCATTTATTCTCCAAAGTCAGGGCGTTCACCTCTGCACTCCATTCTCTAGTCTCAATTTATTGCACCAACACTAGGGTCAAGTGTACGCAAAGGATCCATCATAATAATAATAAATAATAAAATTAAATATTATTATTTTTAAATAAAAATTTTAATTTGTAAGTATGTATTTAAATGCAATAAAGGAGATAAATAATAATAAAAGAAGAAGCTATAAGAATTTGTTGATAAGATAAAGTTTATGTTATTCCTGTCGTTCTCTCCACGACATGTGTTATCCCCAACCATCTCCTCCGTAGCCTGAAATTAATAGATCTAGAAGACTCCCTTTACATCAATCTGCAAAAAGCAGCCATCCTAAACACATGCAGAATCGTTAGGAAATTCATGCAGTTAGACGAAAGTACACTATCACCATAAATTCACCACACCCTGCATTTACTTGGCTTTGGCCCGTAAATGTGGCTCAAACCAGCCTTAGTGCTGAGAAAAAAGAACACCCCCGATAATAATAATAACGTTTATTTATAAAAATGGTGCAGATTTACAATAACTTAGATGGATGAGGTCTATAATAAAAATCTTATACCTCATCCATCGTTTTCTACCAGGCGTGATCAAGGTCAAGAGCAGGCTCATACAGCAATAAAAAAGCTTGGATAGCAATAATACAAATCCTTATTCTCCTTCAGACCAAACTACCTAATCAGCAACCAGCAATTCACCAACAATGTAAACAAATATGAGTTTATGGAAAAATAACTTTAATTCCTACACAATAAAGTTCAGTTTACGCTGCAAATTCAAACATTTTATAACTTTTTCAATAGAGCTACTCACTCTGAAATCAACTTAATATCTATTATAATAAAGTTGATATTTGTTTAAGGTCAGGTGGGGTAAGTGAAACATACTTTACTTTTAATTTTACATAAACAGCTCTAGCACAGTAATATGAGTCGCATTTTTAATAACGATTGATGCGAACTATTCTTCCTTTAATCGGTCATCTATGATACGAGTTCCAAGCTCTATAGTCGTTCTTAAATCGATAAAATCATCGAATTTAAGCAGACTGTGGTTTTGTTTCACTTCCCCCGTGTATGGGGTAAGTGAAACTGTCGCCATAATATGTATAATATTGAGCCTGCGAAACTAATAAAAGGGCTAAAATGACGTGTCAAAATTCTTTTATCTAATATGAGTTGTATTTCGTCGGAATAAGTTTTAATTTAGGATATACACTTAAAAAATGTAATTTGGGGTAAGTGAAACGTAGTCACGGTGGTCAGGGGTACTAAACCAGTGCAAAAATCGAACAAAATTTACAACTAAAATAAAATTGCGAAAAGATTATAAAACATATCATTGTGTTTATTTAGGTGCTTATTGAACAAATTCAAGTTTTCTTATTTAATTCACTTATAATTATGTAAGTAGTATGTAGTAGATTTATTTTAGATTTGTCGTCTAAAATAAATCAAAAATTAAACTCAAATAACAATAAAAACATTGCATTTTGCAGTTTTTCATCAGAGTAAGCAGCTTTATTAGTTTTCCGAATGTAATTTCGAGGCATGTTTTACAAGACCTGGAAAATAAATCCGATTATAACATAAATGAATTAAATTAACTTCGCCGTTAAGCTAACAACTCTAAAAATAGTTTATCAAAAAACTCTCATAAAAAGTTTATAAGTTTTGTTTGTACAGACGCCAGCAGGTCAAGCTACCCGAAACTGTCAAATTTTCCCAATCAACCTTGAACCTTAATGCTTTAGCGATAAACTTGAAAATCCATTAAAGAAATTTGACAGCTTGTAGTAGCTTGATCTGCTGGCGTCTGTACAATGATTAATTGCTGTCTGTTAATAATTATTTTGTTAATTGATGGCTCTACCGAATAATATTGGAGGTCCTCGAACGGTTTTTTGATTTTTGTCGGTTTGTTCGGGATTCTTGCAAAAACTACCTGCAATTTTAATAAAAGTAAACAAGTACCTCGTAGTTCGACTAAAAACTGGTAAATGTTTGGTCAAAATCTATTGGTTAGGTTACCTTCTGAACGAAATGCAAAGATGATAAACAATAGATTAAGTACCTAGTAAAACTAAACATTTTACGCGAGATTACCAAAAAAAATGTTTGTAAACTCTGACACGGGGGAAGTGGGCCATATGTTTCACTTACCCCGGCCACCACTGTTTCACTTTCCCCAATCAGTACTTTTCGAGATTAGAATTTCTACAACTTATAATTCAATTGCCTGCACGTTTAAGCTAGAAAAATCTATTAGAACATGAAATCTACAGTTTGAATACGTTCCTTACCTATAAAAATCTTCAAAAACACTATTAAATTGCTTGACACCAACGAAAAGATTAGGCACGTCCAACTCGTGTTTTGAAGTTCCAAAGATGTCAGATTTCTTTTTTTTATATAACCTTATAGAACTATCGTAGCGACATCTGTGCTAGAGCATTGAAACCTCTTCGTCGATCCTGTTTTATCGACCGATCACTATTAGAGCTGAACTCTATAGCTAAATAGATAGGGTTGGGTGTTTCACTTGCCCCTTCGTTTCACTTACCCCACCTGACCTTAACTTGAAATAAGGTCAATTTGAAACATACTTAAATAAAATTTGAATATATAAACATATTTAATTTTAATTAACCTATTCATTAAATAAAGATCCATAGATTATTTCTCTTCTTTAATTCAAAATTAATAAAAGGGAGTACTTTATTACTAGTTATTCCTAATATGTAATTTAAAGCATATAAATTCCTGTGTGGCACCGAGTAATAAATTTTCGCTTACATTCGTAGCCACTGAAACTACGTGATATCGGCACTGTATGTAATAAAGAGAAAAGACAATGTACCTAATGTACAGTTATTTCCCCACAGAGGACATGGTTTATGGCGCACTAAGAAATAAGGAAGGTCTCTAAAAACAGTAAAGTTACTATTAATATAATCTAGTCTTAACTAGATTCCGTATTTGTTAGACTTCAATATTATTTTTTAGTATTTAAAAGAGTAGATTACCTATAAAAGTTGATGCGATTATTATGTGAAACACAAAAGGACAACGTTTATTTATTTTGTGATCAGCGCCATCTATTGGAATTTCCACGCATCAGCAAGTGAAAACTTTGTGAGCTTTTACAGAAAAAATAACGCTGGGTGAATACAGATGGCACCACTGTTGTTGTCTTCAATGATTTGATGTTGTAGGAGTTTGTTCATGAATTCAGTAAATATAAAATATCTAAGGTGGGAACTCAGCGAATAGATAGAAAAGTTTTACTGTAAATAGTGCCCACACAATAATACGATCTCAATATACTCACGCTGCCTTTTCCGTTTTGGGCTAAGCGAAAATCATAATATGCTAGGTACTCTTCCTGGGGTTACGCTTTTTTGGCCTTGTCATACACGTGCCTCGGGTGCGTGTACTACCTACTTACCTGCCCTTTTGAAGGCCATCAACATTTCGTTTGGTGTACTTATTTCCTTCTAGGGCGACGTAGTAATGACTGGCTTTCATATCGGATTTATCATTTTTTTATTACACAGTCAGAAAATCGTAGTAGTTAATTTAATACTAGGTTGACAGTCTTCGTTGTTTTATTTAGTGTTACTTTTCAGGATCGAGGTGTCTCTAACAGATTTATTTTACCTTTGACAACAGCAACCTTAAGTAGGTATATAGTAAAAGATCATTGTGGTTTTGACAGACTTGTCAGTGGCAGTAATCCAAAAAGCAACCTTATTACTAGAATAATAAAGATCACTGTGATCTTGACAGTGATGTGAAATCAGAGATAAAATAACTGGGTAAGGTCTGTAAGTCTTGTATCAACTATTCTAGTTCAATGTAGGTAATTTTTGAAGGCCAATTCCCGTAATTAAAAACTTTCAAAATCTAGGCGCAATCTCATCTCAGCGACAATCAGTGTCAAAAATGTAGGTAAATAAGAGGTATTTTTGACAGATTGAGAATGAGATCAGAGGGGTAATTCTCGTAATTTTAAGAACGTTCACAGTCTGATCTCAGTCTCAATCTGTCAAAAAATACTTCTAATTTCCCTACATTTTGACAAGTTTTTGACATTTATTTGTCGCTGAGATGAGACTGCGACTAGATTTTAAACGTTTTAAATTAAGAGAATTGGCGTTCTGACTGTGAACGTTCTTAAAGTTACGAGAATTAGGAACCCCTCTGTTCTTCCCTATTCCGTACTCGCTTCGAGTATTGGAATCGATTTCGAAATATCCCGACCATGAATTGCTACTGACTGCGATTACGATTCAACAGTTCCATGTGAGCAGGTTATTGCGTCTCTCCGTATTATGTACTGGGTTTAATATCTGCGTAGGTACTTGCCTGAGAGACGAGGGTGAAGTAGTAGGCTTTACTGGGAGGATAACTGAATAGGAACGTGCCTGTTTTAAGCCTTCTTTTAACTGCTTTTTGTTATGATGTAGTTTAGTTGCTGTAAATTTCGTCGATGTCCTAATTAATAAAGCATTACCTTAAGATTACAATACTATTTAGTCAATTTTAATTTTATTTAAATGTAACTTTTTACCGATGTTACCAATTTTTCATTATTAGCGCTTACCAGTAACTAGGTAAGCTTATTTCTCTGATTTCATTGTTTTATGCATGTGTAACTGATGCTTTGTTATTTTAGTGACAGTGTAATCAATTGTTACGACTGATTTCCCTACCTAAAGGGTGTTGTAAGACTAGTAAGTCCATATCTCACCAGATTTTAGTTCCCTGTCAGACTGCGCTGCTACTGAGAATTTTATACCTAATAGAAAATCCCTATAGTACCTCATTCACCCGGACATTGAACCTAGCCTTAGCGCTTCAAGTGTTCAATTTCACTATTTCACCTTTAAACAAAAGTTCAGCCAGCCTATAAAAATCTCACCGTGAAAACTTATGGCACCGCGATATGTACTGTGTATTTTAGGTTATGTCCAAGTCTTTTAAATTGTCTTAAAGGAAGAATACCTCCCCCCCCCCCCCCCCTTTCCTGCTAATTTCTTACATAGGACTTTACACTTTTTATTTTATTTGTTTTTATTTGACGTATGTACAGACGCCAGCACATCAAGCTACTACAATCTGTCAAATTTCTTTAATAGATTTTCAACTTTATAGCTAAAGCATTAAGGTTCAAGGTTGATTGGGAAAATTTGACAGTTTCGGGTAGCTTGACCTGCCGGCGTCTGTACCATGGTAGGTATGGTGTATTGTGTGTCTTTTAGTCTATGTTAAATAAATGTGTTTTCTTTATTTCGTTTTTCTTTCTTTAAAAGTACGTAAACACATTACTTTCTTTTATTAGGCCACGGTTGAACAATTATCCCCCAAGAAAGTTTCATTATTAACTTAATAAATTAACTTAGTTCATCTAATCCTGGTAATTAGTGTTACGATAGTTAATTAACAGGTAGGAATGTTATGTGGACTGTTATTAGGTGTATTATGAGATTAGCATAAATCAGCTTTGGAGTGCCGTAGAGTAGAATAACATCACGACTGTGTTTACTGAAGGGGTAAACAGAATTGGACAGGAAATCGGCTTTTCGCCAGTTACGACTATACAAACTGGCCTGGACATCAACGCGAATATTGTAGCCAAGATTCTAGAACGATAGGGCAAAAAAAAAAATTGTCGGTTATAAAAAAAATTGGCTGTTTCATGAAAAAGGACGCTAAATAGACCTACGCCGTCAAAATGTGCGCAAAAAATTTCCACGCTAGGTCTAAGGGGTTTAGATCATGTGCTGAATTCATGGTTGGCTGTGCGTCGATGTCCCTGCCACTCTGTATGTTAATAGATTAGAGTTTAGCAATATAAAACCAGGATTTACAATTTGGTTTTTTACAACAAATATGCGGCTATGGAGCTGGTTGGCTTTCCATTTGTAGATTTCCTCAATCACTTTTCAGACTGCCCAAAACTTTGGAAACAGTAAAAAATGTTCTTCAAAGGAACAGTACATGTAGAATTATGTTGACAGTAGGTACCTAAAATAAATATTGTAATAAAACCTACGGGAATGGTTAAGGTAGAATTAATCCTCTGTATAAAATTAATTAGCAGCGCCCCGCTGTTTCACCCGCATAGTTGTCGATCTCGTGGGAATATCGGGATAAAAAGTATCCTATGTGTTATTCGGACGTATAAGCTATGTTACCAAAAAGTTTTATCAAAATCCGTTTAGTAGATGCGTGAATGAGTAACAAACATCCATCCATCCATCCATCTTCACAAATATTCGGGTTTATAATATTAGTGAGAAGTAGGATTTAGTTAACGTTTGCATGAATTTAAATTAAATCCTATTTTGTTACCGTATATTTGCATTTTACTTGAATGCAAATTTCATTAGGTAGCCCGTTCTGAAATGCTGAAACGATTCCAACACACAGGAATGAATATCTTGAGCACAATATTCTATTTCTTTTCATCTGAGATTTTTTAATGCTTTTGGATGATTATAGTAGGTACTTTCATGAAAAAATAACCTAACTATGCCAGCGTCTGTGTTTCCTTCCTCAACAGGAACAGGCATCATCTGTTCACGCTCGTTCTATCATAGATCTCATCCATCGCTTTCCATCAGGCGTGATCGAAGTTCAGCCCATTCAGATATAAAAATTAATAAAAAACCTACTATACTAAATTATGTGGATATCGTTTGTTGTATTGAATCAAAGTTGTGACGCTCAAGGCTCAAACGCACTACCTCGCGATGGTCAACCTGATGTTTTATCTGTTAAGCTACCACTAGTTTTCAGTAGTTTATGTATCGTTAAATAATAGGAGGTATAACTTTCAACAATTTGCTGACTAAGCATTGCTGACGTAAAACCCGGAGTAGCTAAATAACAACGTTTTAAAAAATGTAATACAAATGCTTTGAAACAAAAGCGAGTTATAAACGGTTGACAATTAGATTAATACCTTGTTCACTTTAATTTCCGCTTTCCAATTTATTTAATGGCTTCCACGATACCCTTTCCTATTTATTTAAAAGCATAAACATTACTTTTCCTTGTATTTATTACCTTTGCTCTCAATTAGTAACGAAGTACTGAGTAACGCAGAACATTATTATTCTAACAAACATCCAACATCATTCCAACCATTGTTCCTTTTTGTAAGGCTTGCTATTTTTCCGATATGATAAACTTTATTCATGAAGCGAGGAATATTTTATTAGAAAAATATTTAATATATTTTTTAGCTCTTCTTTGCGACTTCGTACTGCTATAAAATTTGCTATACTGTCGTATTAACGTTAGGTAAAGTTAGGTTCTCGGGTCTCATAACTAGTTGTGGTAATGGATACGTCAAGATTTGACGGATTATTAAAGTATTCTAACAACCCTTTGACCACCTTCCATTTTGTAGCTTTTTTCCCCAACATTGTCAATTTTGTTACTACAGCGAATCCGATCTGCAAATGTCGGTGTAAATTGGAATTCCGGTTCAACAGTAATATCGAGAGCAAAACAAAGCAACGTAGTTGTGCCCTATAATGCATAGGTACAGAAGGTTGGCTGCGTACAGCGAGCGAAAACAAGCGCACGCACACATAGACGCGTACGTATGGAGACCTCAAACAAATACCAGTTGCAACTGTTGCAAGTGCGTGCACTCGCTGTACGTGAAGCGTTCTACATATACCTATGTGCGTGCGTTTTCGCTCATTGTACGGAACCGACCTTCTGTTACTACCTATTTTGCAGTTGCGCTAAACCTTTATGTAATCTGTTCAATGCTTACGTATTCCGGCAGACCATGCGTCCGGAATTAAATCCGGAGCAGAGTGGAATTTTCGATCATTGTTGAGGCTCTGTGAGTCAATTACACGGATACGTTGTTTAATTTGATGTGAATTAAGCAGATGATTCTATTTGATTTTGATTGTAATTATCAGTATTTGTGGGATTTCAATAGTTGCATTATTATTTTGGAACGGATCGAGCTATTGCTTTTTCAGAATAATAAGTTTTTAATTCCTTTGTTTTCACGAGAGAACAGAAACGTTTTTTTTAAATATAGTATTAGAATACTCTTTTTTTATGTTCAATGTACACTATATAAATTACAGAAATAAATATAGAAATTTTACAAAGGGTGACACAATTAGCGGTCTTATCGCTAGAGTGATCTTTTAAAAACAACCTTTGGATGGATTAAAAAGGGGAAGGAGAGACACACTTTATACTGAAGGTAGTCTGTGGTGTACCATTAAATAATACAATAAATACATACATCAAGTATATTAAACTAATCTTAATAAATAATACATTGTGAACTTATTTCTATACTCGAATCTTGTAGGAAAAAGTTGTTCTAGCCTAGTTTTTCCCCTTTCCGTGGACTGCATTTACAGGCACGAACTTTTCTAACATGCCTAAATCTCTCTCTCAAATAAAGTCTGGAACTACGTCATTCGTTTATAAAAATAAAATTGTACTTTTACAGAAAATTTCATATGGATGCAATATTAATTTCTATATTAGTTCCGTACCGATATGGGAACTATTATTGGAAACGGAATGCTCCAGTTAGTCCAAGATGGAGTGTAGTATATTGGTCCGATAAATGAAATGACTGTCTGCTTGCATTAGACCTCTGGCATTTTGATTTCCTTTTATATTATATCCAGATGGCTCTATGACCTACTCAATGTTCCTATATAAAGTAAAATATTTTTCTTTAAGTACCTTATTCAACAAATATCTTAGTAACGCTGAGACTCAGGATATAGGCCAAGATGGATGATAACTGCGATTCAGATTTTGAGATTCAACTTTTTTTTTAAACTAGCTTTTATCCGCGGCTTGGCCCGCGTGCAGGTCGGAAATTATCCTACGGGTACGGGATAAAAAATATCCTATTATTAATCAATAATTCCGTACTACATTGTTTTCGTATAACGCTAGTAAAGTTCACAGTCGCCTTGATTTTTTTCGATATCTTCAACAATCATTGTCATATTTCAGCCAATTTACGCAAAACCTTAATGAATTATAAGTCCAACTAAACCTTATTCTTCACGAATCATTACATGAAAACCGTATGAAAATGATTCGATCTGATATTTATGAGTTTGTGGCGTTCATACAGATAGACAGACGCGGCGGGGAAACTTTGTTTTATAATACGTAGTGCTAGTGATACGAGATTCGAAAAAGTATTTCTAAGATAAAAAGTTCACCCAAACCTGAGGGGCAATTCTCGTAATTTTAAGAACATTCACAAATCTGTCTCAATCTGTAAAAAAACATTTTGACAAGTTTTTGACATTTGTTTGTCGCTGAGATGAGACTGCGAATAGATTTTGAACGTTTTAAATTACGAGAATTGGCCTTCTGGTATGCGCGAAGACGTGTTTGTTTACCAAACAAGATCTCTAAAGAAAAATATACTGTAGGTATCTATGTATTTTTTTCTTGCGGTTGAGAACTTGTCTTCGGCTGAAGCCGAGACGATTTTGTCGAATCTCCTAGCTCCGGTTTCAATTTTCGATAGAATGCGTTGAATATTACATCTCTGCAATATATATTCAGCTCGAACTCCTGTGGCTTTCCATAAAGACTTGCAACAATGTAATATGTAAATTAAGGAAACCAAATATTGAGGTAATAATATTCATATATGAAAACCAACTGTGTAGGTGAAGGACATTTAAATAGGACAATGGGTAACGTAAGATAGAATTTCTGCAGAAAATTTTCTGTCATAAAGTTAAGTTTTTCATAGCAAAAACTTGATTAAATTAAACAAAGCAATATTCCTGAACCAGACTGCAAATTAAATCCATAATCTTGATAAATACCACATATTTCTCTAAACATTTCACAGTAAACTTTGCAACAAATATTCACCAAGGAATTGAATTGAATTAAATGAATAAATTCATTTGCACTTTAGTGTTCGCAAAGAGAAATTGACCGGGAGGGAATAAATTAAAATGGTTTTATTCTGACGTCGAAAAATGCTGTAAAGTTTAAAATTGGCAGGTGATTGTAAAATGGGCAGCTTTAACGACCCCACAGCAAGCTATTGGAATGTTTTACTCGTATTGTGAGGTTTGAACATCGTTGTATCTAGTCATTGTTTTTGGCATACCGTTTGTAGGAATAGCTGATGCAGTTACATTCGATACTAAAGGTGCTGTGATAGTTCTCTATCAGGCATATTGAACTTTATATTATGAGAATAATAATAATAATTTATTTGCCTTAAAAAAGAATACAGATGGAACCTAGGTGATTCGTTATAAAATAGGTACTATACATTGTATACATCTAGTTTTATGTTAAAAACTGTTACCAAGTATTACTACCCTGCCTCTTAAACTAGGTAAACCTGTATCTTAAGAGACAAAAATCTCGTATGGACTCCTTTGGTAAAGATTGGTCCTTGGCAGACCTGGATAGAGAAAGGTGGAAAGAGAGTAGGGTGGCCTTTGCCCAACAGTGGGACATTAACGGCAAAACAAAAATGGTAACTAGGTATCTAGTTACTGTTTTTGTTTTACTGCACAGCCTGTGGCTCAGGAGTGGAGACGTCGCAACGTCTCCACTCCTGAGCCACAGGCCTCCTTTCTGTGAAAATGACTAGGCCATAATCCACTAAGCGGATCCGGTGCGGGTTGGTGGATGCCTCATGTGTCCGAATTTTTTGGTTCTAGGACTTGTCGGTTTCCTTCACCGTTTTGAGATCACTGTACTGGTTTTAGGAATATTGCCGTTACGTTTAACACTATTTTAGTTCTCTTTATTTGTTGTTCCGTCAAATCTCTTTGTCTTTTTTAGATTACCCTGTCATTGCAGATGTTCATAGATAACGATGATCACTCATTTCACTCATGACAACACGGTTAGCGCAGTGGCTGAGCGATCGGACTGCTGCGCTGCGTGTCGCGGGTTCGATTCCCGCACAGAACAAATATTTGTAAGTCCTACATGTATTTGTTCTGAGTCTGGGTGTTTTCCTATCTATAATATGTATGTATTTACAAAAAAAAAAAAAATGTATATAAGTAGTTTATCAGCCATCTTGTTACCATAACACAAGCATTAGGTTGCTTAGCTTGGGACTAGATGGCGCTGTGTGAAATGTCCAGGGATATTATTTCAGACAGGCGTTGCTAACTGTGACACCGTTTTTAACTTTACCTAGTAGCTGTCATCATTTCCATTGTATATTTGTCATTGTTCCAAAAAAAAAACTAGTTTACTTCACCTTTTTTCCTCCCATAAACATGAAAGTACTCGTTTATGAAAAACACAGATTTATCTCTGAGTAACCTCCTTCATTTATTCTTTACAATAATATTATTATCATGGAAATATAATATTATTATAATATTGTTTTAGTATGGCCTGAGGATATTGCCATGTTTTCAATAATACTGTAGTCAGAGAATATGATAATATTTCTGTTAATTATTAGGTATACCGTGTTCCCCGTAAAGATAATAGACTCAACAATATTGTTAACAGAAGACTAATTATTATGAAAACATCATTGTTATAAAAATACCAGCTTATAATAATTAGTAGTTTCTCATCTCTTTGTTATGTTAGTCAAAGATCAGGTTTAATATCCCAAGAATGCTTTCGTATATGTATTTTTGAAAAAAAATATGATTGAAAATAAATAGAGAATTGAGATGATAGTTAGACGGACCTCAAGCCAGGACCAGAGGGGCAATTCTCGTAATTTTACTGACTCAGTGTCAATCTGTCAAAATAATCTCTAATTTTCCTACATTATTGACAAGTTTTTTACATTTGTTTGTTGCCAAGATGAGACTGCAACTAGATTTTGAACGTTTTAAATTACGAGAATTGGCCTTCAGGTATCAGGAACGCATTCTCTCGACGGCGGGACATTAATAGTATAGGCGATTCCGTGCAAATGAAATAATTATGTATATTATATATATCTTTATATATATAGTTCTTCTGTACATGTGTTTGTCACCTAACTCCTCCTAAACGGCTGGACCGATTTGGATGAAATTTTGTGCGTAAATTTCAATGGATTCCTGGATGGTTTGAAAACACAATTGGACCCGGTACCTAAGTGGCGCTACTATTCCGGACAGGACGTCTGCCGGGTCCGCTAGTTAGTATATAATATATATTATAGTAAATAGTATGTATGTGTATATAGCCTATTTGTGTATTTGTGTACCTAGTTTTAATAGTTTAATTTTTTTCACCTACCATCTAATCTCTTCACCACCCTTGGTTGACTGGTAGAGAATGTCTAAGGCATTAAGTCCGCCTTTGTACCTTTTTGTGTGAAAAGTTTAAATAAATAAATAATCTAGTAGTAGATAATTTTAACGAAAATAAAATACTACACAAAGGGTTCTAAAAAAAACGTGTGTAACAGCTATTACAAAATACAGTCATTACTATAAACAGAGTTATTTCATATTAATGTTCTCAAATCACGCTTCAATTTTATGATACCTACTATGAAAATTATGAGTCTAGTACTGAAAGCCCGTCTCCCTTGTTCTAGTAAATTTTAATTTAAAATCGTTTTTACTAGTTTTATTATAGTTGTTAATATTAATTGCTCAGAGATTTTATTGATAGTAAGTTTAATGAGAACTTTGTTTATTTTGATATTGTTTGTTAAATAGAAAATTGGCGGCCATGTTTTGGCTGTAGCTACCTTAGACAGGTAGCTACATCCTATCCTAATTAGTTTAGTTCTAGAATGAATAGTTGTTTACAAATTACAAAAGCTTGCGATTCTTTGATAAAAGGTCATCGGAAAATCGGAAAGTTTTCAAGGTTACAACTACGTAATGTTCGGTATTGTATGTCTTTAAAGTTGTGACTTTTGAAATATCAGAATAGGTACTTATAAAGTTATAATCATTAGATAACAAAACGTATTGATACGGCAGATGCGAGTGGAAACGCTGGGAGTAGATGCCCTAGAAGGATATACACTAACCTTATTGGTGATGTTGTGGTTAGATGCGTAGTACCCGAAACTGACGTTCGTGTATGACCAGAGAGGCAATTCTCGTAATTTTAAGACCGTTCACAGTCTGATCTCAGTCTCAATCTGTCAAAAATAACTCTATATCCCTAAATTTTGACAAGTTTTTGACATTTGTTTGTCGCCGAGATGAGACTGCGACTAGATTTTGAACGTTTTAAATTACGAGAATTGGCCTTCAGATGTATGAATCTAAACGAAGCAAAAGCAGTTGGTGTACGAATCTAACCAAATTCCTTCCATACTCTTGGCAAATATGTGCATACAACCAAAAGGCAAATAGCACAGCTCTATAAAATCCCAAAAATTAATGAGGAAGAAATAAAACAATGTTTATTTGTCACAGAAACACGTGCATACATAAAATAATTAACTCTAATACTAAAGAAAATTATAACAAAATAGATCTATAACCAAGCACAAAATAGAAATAGTCGACAGCTGCACGTCATTACTGTGACCAGAAGGCTTCCACTCAGCTTGATGCTCTGCTATAGGGAGCCCACAGCACAGCGCTGATTTTCAATGGTGACCCGAAAAGGTCGTACGTAACCCAAGGGTAAATGATTTGTACTAATAACATGCCCTCAAAAATAGGCTTTTGTTTCCTCCATCTCGTATCCCATTAAGATAAATATCCCGTCGCTATTCGGCCATAACTTTGACCAGGCCATTATTACTTCTCGCTACTTAATAGCACTCAACTATGCCTGTTTCGGACGCCATTCGAAGCGTTCCTCACACCTGCAGACGTTCTGACGAATAGTTGGTGAATTAATAACATTATTTCCTGTGGGTGTATGGAATTATTTGTTGGTATAGAGATTCCTTGAACACAGGAGTAGTATAATATTTTGTTTTTCCTTGCCTTGTATTAGATGGTGGTTAAGGATTGCCAAATTCGTTGATTCTTTAAAGTTACCTAATGCGTAGTACTCGCATCCAGCATGCGTGATCATCAGAGGTCATCACTCAGAGGAGGATCATGATCAGAGGTAGGAACCTAAACGAAGCAAAAGGAGTAGGTATGTAAGGATTGTAGCAGGTGGCGTACTGTACTTTCTTCCATGGGAAGAAGGCGTTAGTCATTAATGCTGAATTACGTGAGTTGGCATTGACTTTGTATATGTAAGGGTTGGGGAGAGGCTGGAGGTAGCATTGTAATTTATTTCTATTTTATTACTAGCTGCGCCCCGCGGTTTCATCCGCATAAGTTTCGATCTCGTGGGAATATCGGGATAAAAATTATACTATATGTTAATCCTGGTTATAAAACATCTGTGTGCCAAATTTGATCTAAATCTGTTCAGTTTTTGCGTGAAAGAGTAACATCCATCCATCCATCCATACAAACTTTCACGTTTAAAATATTAGTAGGATAGGATTTATGTACACACAGTAAGATTGTTACAGATACGACATAATAGTATGGGGTACAAAGGTACTGCTTTTTTCTTAAGAAATTTCTGCCATCAGACCTGCGAAAATGAAAAAGAAATGTAGACAATAGTGTGTGAGAACATGAAGAAAAGAATTTGATTGGTGATTCTTGTGTGATCGTTGAGATTTTTTCTCACACTATTTCTTGATATTAAAGATAATGGAAGAAATGGTGTCGTGGAAAAAGATTGCCTCTTCAGTTCTTAAAAGAATATAATGGAAACTTGTTACAATGTGTATTATTAAATTTTCTTTTGCACCTGGAAAATGGCCAGTATTTTTTGTTCTTTTATTATGAAACAAATTGATCAGAGGAGCTTTTCATAATCACTATTAACATAGAAAGAAAGAAAATGCATTTATTTATAAAAAAGAACATAACAAGTTGGGGGTAAACATGCGTCACATTCACGCAAAACGGCCACCGCTCAGCATAATGCTAACATACATACCATATCACGTCTGGTATGACTGGTTGTCAGACATTCGGGCTTCTGACGACTGGTAAAGACTGCCAAAGATCAACGAATGACAGCCGGGACCAACGGCTTGACGTGCTTTCCGAGGTACGGAGGGGTCTTGATATTATATAAGAATGGTCACCCATCCACGGACTAACCGCGGCAAGCGTAGCTTAACCTTACCTACCGATCGACCCGTGAGGTGTTATTACTAAGCCATATGCCCCTCACCCATATCACTTCTAACCCTATGGAATTATCCTATGGTTATGGAAATTATCGATAAATAGGGTCTATTATTGACCCTATTTATCGATAATTTCCATAACTACAATATGTTTAATGTCAACTAACTAAGAAACCCGTTGTGTTTAGCATTATCAGCTTAAAACCCGTAATATTATATAGTTTAATGGGGATAATAATTAATCTATTAATGACTGAAACTACGAACAGGCTTCCCTCATTGAAGGGCTCAGCAGAATGAGAGGGTATAATCACTTTGATATCCACGGAGGTGACTTCAAAGGGTATTTTCAGGCGGTAAGAGGTACATTTGAGGTGACATTAATTTAACATGTGATGAAGATCGGTTTCCTAATTGCGTCACCTACTTAACAATCGCTATAGTTGAACCCCTTCATCCATAAACGTTGCTTAAAGTTAAATAGTGATTAGCGGCTGTTTATCCATGCATTTCTTACGTTTAAACGTCACTTAGCTTTCATCATCGTTTATAAACCACGTTTGACAATACATTTTTTATTTAATTGTTTCGTACTACATATTTAGGTAGCAACTCTGGAATACAAGGATGAATTTTTCTTAGGGTTGATTTTTCCATAGTCAACGTTTAACTGAAGAGAAAATGTGGTGGTCTGACATATTTTCTATGCAAAAGCTGTCAAATTGCAATTTTTAATCTTCAAATAAAAGTTATCTGAAGTTTGAAATATCACCCTTAGAATTTTTTTAAGACGAACAGTTTTTAATTCTAGGGTTTCTCTAACAAAAGAAAAGATAAACAATCCAGCACAAACGTAGGCATGAGTTTAAAAAAAAAGAAAAATTTTCAGCCGCCATCTTGGATTTTCATTTTGACCTCACTATTGGCTTCAGCATCCTCGAAAACCATGAAAATTATATATATCTCTCTCTGACTCTGTCTATTATATGTAATAAAATGTCCCAAAAATTCTTTTCCGTTACGTGACGATTTCTCCAAGTTTACCTCGTTCCAAAAAGAAACAATCCTTCCAGTCCACCACTAAAATTATCTATCTCTACGATAAAATCGCAATTCATGAAGAAAAACTACATGACGAAAGTGTCACAGACCACATTAACCTAAACAAAAAAGACTAGCTCCACATCTACCCAGTACCTATGTCGTGATTTAGCTAACAAAGCGAGCCCTTTCTTTTTATATTTTTTTACACTGTGACACGACATGACTACCGGTGTCCGACATAAATCAGCGCCAACGATTTATGTAAGCTGGCATCTGACGTAACACGGTGGGTGAACTTTGTATGAGAATACGCGAAATGTTGACAACCCCTGGTAGGATGGGATGTTTGCGTCGAATTACGCGTATGATAGTGGAATGAATAGTTTGTTTATTGTAAGAAGTAACCTTCAGGCAATGTCGGGGTCATCGATTCATTCCATTTGGTGTTTTCGGAGTAAAATGTTTTCTTCTTCGTTGTTCCCTCAATCATGCTGAGGATTGCGACCACATACGACGCGTCTCCAAGTAATACGGTCTTCTGTAGTGTGATTCGCTCGGTACATACTGCATCCAACAGCTTTCTCTTCAGTAAAATGTTTTGTTGAGAGTTGTCCACTGTGCTGAACAAGCTTCATAATGTTAAAAGAGTATTTTCTTTAAAATTATCGTTAAAAGAGATTGAAAGACACTTGCTAAGGTACAGACGCCAGCACATCAAGCTGCTACAATCTGTCAAATTTCTTTAATAGATTTTAAATTTTATCGCTAAAGCATTAAGGTTCAAAGGGTTGAATGTGAAAATTTTACAGTTTCGGGTAGCTTGATCTGCTGGTGTCTGTACAGAATTCTCAAACAATTCTATCGCTTCTTAATCGTTTTTTCGATTAAAATAGCCACTATATAATCACGCAATCTTCACCTGGTGGATCCTTAGATAACTAATTATCATTCAAAATGTTACAAAGAAAAACATTGTAACGATCTAAAAGTTAATCTTTCGCCTTATCAGCACTCTGCTAAGCCGTTGCGACGCGATGCCGTAAAAAGGGTTTTACAGTTTCACTACGGAACTCCGTTTATTGGCAAAGGAGTTAGCGGACTGACGGGATTAATTGCAATAGGATAATAGAGAGAGCTTTCCTAGCTTTACCTAGGTTTTCCTTGTTGTATTTTTTAAGTTGTTTTTACTGTTAGAGTTGAGGTTCAATCTGTTAGTGTTGTTAATGAAATTAATGATTTTTTAGAATCAGAAAAAAGTGTAGAAGTAGGTTAGAAAAAAGAATCCTTCTGATTTTTTTTTAGTAATGTGTACATTTAAATTTACCTTTATAAAATTTATAATACATATGGTATAGGCCACTAGTTTTACTCAATTAAAAAAAGGTCGTTAAACTCAGTTTTTTTACATACTCGAGTCACGTAAAAGTATGCCAAATTATACATATTTTACACGATTGTATGTTTCATTATTGTTAGTACCTACTGATGTTGTTATTTAGGTAGATTAATGTAAAAATGTTTTCCCAAATTAGCAATAAAGTAATCAAATTTTACTTTATGAAAGTTTTATCATTTTTCAGTTTTCCTAAGACTTTTCCATAACACTTTGCATATTGTAACAAGCGAAACTGACAGACGTTGTCCTACCCGAATAGCTACCTACAGGGTCCAATTTTATTGTGAATCCAAACCATCCAGGGATCCACTCAAATCATCTACCTAGCCTTTTCCCAACTATGTTTGGGTCGGCTTCCAATCTAACCGGATGCAGCTGAATACCAGTATTTTACATGGAGCTCCACAACCCAGTTACTGGGTAATACGATGCCCCTTGGTAAGACTGGTTGTTAGACTTTCGGGCTTCTGACTACCCGTAATGACTGTCAAAGATCCACGAATGACAGCCGGGACCAACGGCTTAACATGCTTTCCGAGGCACGGAGGGGTCTCGGTATGTAAAGATGATCACCCATCCACAGACCAACCGCGGCAAGCGTAGCTTAACCTGACCGATCGACCTGTGCAGCTGTTATTATTTAGCCATGGGCCTCTCCATTTAGCCACAGGCCCCTTCCAGGGATCCACTCAAATATACTTAAAAAATCATCAAAATGACATACAGACGTACAGAAGAATTATAAATCTATATTTATAATTAATTTCTATTTTTTTTTTATTAATCTATTTTTATTTATTTTGATGATTTTAGATTGGCCGCCATGGCCGTAATATGGTCTGGAGGACTATTCCTCCAGACCATATTACGGCCATGGCGGCCAATCTCAACGAAGACTAGCCTGCGGCGCGGGAGATATTGTACTGCACAGGTGTGTGTGCAGACACAGGTGCAAAACCTCTTCTTTTACTCTTGTAGTCCAATGGGACGGCAAGCCGACACAACCAGGGGCAGGACCAACGGCTTAACATGTTTTCCGAGGCACGGGAATATCACACCGCCATCTTCCAAACTATCAAACAGCAGGGGTTATTAAGAAATTCGTAATGGAAAAACTCACTAACTCTTAGTGGATTATAAATACAAAGATAAAAAAAAGTATTCCTTGTTGTGCTTGATATGTCGCCGTGTGTACTTACTTTCATCTGGCTTTTACAATTTACTAAACGAGTTACAACACTGTGTACAACTTTAACTACAGTTTTAATACGTTGTTGTTGCCGGTTCACTAGTTAAAGAATTTAACCTACATACAGTAACGATGTTCGTTTTAATTAAAAATGTAATGTTTTTCTCCCGAGCGGACCTTTTGTGGTAGATTATTGTTTCATCACAAAGATGAGTCTGTTTGCAGTTAGGTACTTTGTTGTTTGAAAATACTTCTAGGGCTCCTGACTTCTTCTTGGAAAGTTCACTTATAGTGGCATTATATGCTGAATGAATAGTAGGGCAATAATCTTATGGCTCTCTATGGCTTAATGGCTGCGTCAGCGAACGGTATTCGCGTTGCTTAATTTTGGGCCAAACAAATTTAAAAATCTATTACATTTTTTGTGTTGTTTTTGCCATATCGGGACGCTAAGAAGAGAATAGTTAAGGTTAGGTACCTTTAAAATTTTGGGTAAAATACCAGAAGACAGAAGGTTTTATTTTGTGGTGTAATATCAGTTTATCTTCTTTGCTAATAAGGCATTATGTTAGAACAGAGGCTAAGGCCGCATCCTAACCAAAAGCGATCGCGTCGTGGATACGCGATCGTAGCGTTCATAAGTCAAATAATTTATTCCAAATAGGCACTTTTGAACCTCAACATTTACAATAAAATAGAATTGATTCTAGTCGCTCCTTCCAAAAGGTAGTTTTGCATGGAGAAGAATGGGCAAGAAACTCCACCGTTATTCTTTTAAAATGTTTTACATAAAAAAGATAAGTACGCAGTAGCGCCAAAAACTATAATTTCGGCAGTTCTGCAGTACCTTTCCGACATTCTCTTTTTTGGCAATCAGTGCCGAGATTGTTGAAAATCAGAGAACATTATGGAACAGTCGAAAAAAAAAACGATCGGGATTCCCTTTCGCAATTACATAGGTACACTTCGAGACAAAAGTTGAGCCACTGTAAAACAAATTACTTTCCGATTCTGCCGTCAAACAGAAAAAGTGTCCCTAAGCCTCTTACGTCTCACACAATAATGTAAACAATTCATCCTTCTTTTCAGCCGTATTTAGGTAAAAGGGCTGGCTGATTGCGGAAAATGCCCCGTTGAATAAATAATGGCTCATAATTAGTGGCCACTCGGCAGATTCGGGCAGACGAGAGGTCGTTTCTTCAGGCGTCGTGAATTGGAAGGAAATGGGATTTCTTAATAGTTCTTAATGGGTGACGTTTAATTTGTAAGTAAGTAGGACTTTTTTGGGTGGTATAAGATTTTATGCTTAGTTATCTGAATGGGCTTAAGAACTCTTTTGTAAATATGAGTACCCTCCTTTGTTTTTTTAAAACAATAATTGATTGATTAAAATGGTCTATTACATATTTTTTTATTCCAAAAAAAATTGTCCCGTTTAGATTTCCCGTAATTGTCCAACTTAAATTGTCCCACTTAGATTTCGCACATAACTTGGTAGGTATTGAAAACATCGGCATGCTCCTCAAAAGTCTCATATTTTATTCCTATGTCCTGTATTCTCCAAGTACAGTTCTAACATTAATTCTAAGGTCTAGAATAAATGTGCGATAGTTGATCCATTTTCTCAATTTCAAAGTCAATCGTTATATAAACCCCTCCGACTTAAGAAACAGTGTTTCTTTAACCCAAAGATTGACTAAAGGAACGTGTGTTTCTAAGAGATTGAGCCCTTCGTTCAACAACGATACGGGTCGAGATAAAGAGCTTCGGATGAAACTCGTTCAGTTCACTCTACACGAATTAGTAGCTCGATGGTTCTTTAAGTCTAGCGACATACTTGACGAGAATTACGGGACAGAAATTTTGCTGCGTTTGTGAGAAAAAAACGACGTAATTTCGGCCTGCATAGGTAACTTAAAAAGCATAACAATCGGTTGGGTAATTTTTGAAGATCAGTTGCTTATGCCTACAATGCAACACACCATGGCGAAAATTACACTTCGTTGTTCATTTACAAAATGCATAGAACGGCGTTACGTCAAATAAGACGTAATTTTCCCCTGATGCGTTGCATTGCAGGTGTAAGCATCAGCTGAACTTTCTCCGCGTAGTTGCAGCCAGTGTGTCGCTGTACTAAGGTCTCGAATAAATTGGCTTTTATAGAGGTCGATTTGTTACGCGTTGTGTTCGTTCTACCGTCAGCATTCTTCAGGGATTCCACGATCGACATTGCCAACACGGTCCCCGTAAAACTGACAATGCATTAAAGGTATTTTTCCTTCTGTAAAATTACCGTTTAGTGTCTATATCGGAACCGTTTATTGAGGAAGATGTAAGTTCGAAGTTAAATCAAAGCCATATTGGCAATCTTAATTTCCCTTTTATCTGCATAACCATTTTCTATTGGTTGTTTAGCGTTCTGTCTTCATGCGATTTCTGGCTGGTCTTAAAACAATTATTTCTAGATGGGTTGCTGGTTGATTATTGTGAGCCGAGTACCATAGGTACCAACCTACGGTCAGTCTCGTAAATTATGCAGGAAACCAGTAACCAGACAATAATCATGTGGATATAATCCGCAGTATACATCCATTCTCGACACCATTATTCAGGGAAATAATGTTCCTTTTTTTTTACTAGCTTACGCTGTCCCACTCCTGGCCTGCCTCCATTTCTTCCATCTTTCGCGAGCCCACGCGTCCTCCTTCCAGGTTTGATGGAACCTATCCACCTCGTCCCGCCATCTCCTACGTGTTCTGCCGCGACCACACCTCACTCCCTCAGGGCACCAGTTCTGTATTATTTGGGCCCACAGTTTGTCGGCAGTATACGGCAGACATGTCCTGCCCAGTCCCATTTAAGTTGAGCAGCCTTTTGAGCCACGTCAGCTGTCTTATATAAATAGTAAACGTTATTATACAAATGACGTTACGTATGTACTCCGAATTCGTTCAGAGAGCGATCGTCAGTGTGCGTCCTGAATCTTTATTATGCTTGTCCTTTATTGCTATTGTGCCACATCATGTATTATGACTATGTGAGTATGTGCCCTATATTTGGCCCGTCTTATATTCGGATGACATACTCAAGTAGTTTCCCCATGTGGGTATGTAAGTATATCCGTAAGTGTATCACGCGTCCATGACTATATCTTTGCATTTATAACCCACTAAGAGTTAGTAAGTTTTCCTATTAGAAATTTCTTAGTAATAGTCCGGAGTTTGGAAGTTGGCGGTGTTATACCCCCCGTGCCGCGGAAACCATGTTAAGCCGTTGGGTTTGGCGCCTAATCTCTCTCCAGTCATGTCGGATTGCCGGCCCATCGGAGTATGGGAGTGAGGGAAGAGGGAGTGCACCTGTGTCTGCACACTTGTGTGCTATAATATCTCCCGCGCCGAAGGCCGAAATATGGCCTGGAGGACTTTATGGAAGTAGGTATATAACTATTCGATCTTCAAAACTTTTCGCTTGTTTATAACGTTAAAATAGTGATGATGATGATATTAGAAATTTTCGAACAAATAATATAGTTTCAAAGAAGGCATAGCAATAGAGATAAACGAAAATAACTGTAAAATCGATTGAAATATGGAGAAGCTACACGCTCCCTACTTCTACAGAAAAAAATTGCAGAATTCTCACATTTTTACGACAGGTACTGTTAACTAAACTCTCACTCACTCTTTATTATATTTACTAGCTGCGCCCCGCGGTTTCACCCGCATAAGTTTCGATTCCGTGAGAATATCGGGATAAAAAGTATTTTATATGTTAATCCTGGTTATAAACCATCTGTGTGCCAAATGTCATCCAAATCCGTTCAGTACTTTTTGCGTGAAAGAGTAACAAACATCCATCCATCCATCCACATATCCAATCATCAATACAAACTTTCACGTTTATAATATTAGTAGAAAGTAGGATATACTACTCGACAGACGTTTTCCTATCCAAATTTCAATAATTCATAGAAAAATCCCATAGAGAAAAAAAAAAACAGTTTTTCCAGAATTTTCCAATTACCATAAAAACCAAATTTGGACTAATAAGAACATTTTAAAATACAAAATAGGCTAATCGGTCCAGCCGTTCTGATGTGATACGCCTACCAACGATCAATGTTTATTTATATAGGTATATAGATATATTATTATTGTGCCAAGCAAAAGATTTATGACAAAACCTATAAAATTTTCGAATTGTCAGAGTATCGTCTATCACTTCGCGTCGGTTAGGTTTATTCAATACTCCTCAGGTGTAATGTATGATGCACAGATAATACCTGAGACTAACTGATAAATGCTTACAAATATTGAAGTTAGTTCAGCGTCTAAACTATAAACAATCTTGAGGTTTGAGTCGATACCTTTACGGAGATGTTTGCTTGTTCCTGGTTGACTGCACCCTTTGTGGATGCCCGATGGCTGCCGGTAACTTGTTGTGTTCACTCGAATTAATACGATATTGTTGCATGTTTCGACGTTTGTTTTAGTACTGTTTAGTCTGTAGTTTAGTGGTTTCTGTTTTTCTTGTATTGCCACGATAATAGTCAATGTGTTGATTTAAATTGGTATTTCCTTTACTCAGTTTGTTGCTTAAAACTAACCTGATTTCTGAAAGCCCATAGGTTTATTAACATCAGAAGGCCAATTCTCATAATTTAAAACGTTCAAAATCTAGTCGTAGTCTCATCTCGGCGACAAACAAATGTCAAAAACTTGTCAAAATGTAGGGAAATTAGAAGTATTTTTTGACAGTTTGAGACTGAGATCAGACTGTGAACGTTCTTAAAACTACGAGAATTGCCCTCAGACTGTGAAAATTCTTAAAATTACGAGAATTGCTCCCCTGCACAAGGACCTTTTGTCACGTGACCAAAATTGGAACTAACATCTTGTATTGTCAATACAGTTTTTGTGACGCAAATTCAAAAATATTTATCAACAACGCCCCCCTGTCAATGTCATACAGGCGCCAAAAAAAAAAAGAAAAGAAAGAAACAAAATTAGTATATATTTGTAAAATGACCGCACTGTCGCATTGAGTACATACACCTGTAATGATAGTTGTAAGGGAGATTTTAATAAATAAATAAAATATCCTTCTAGCACTCTACTTTTACATAAGCTGTCAAATGTCATGTTAGCTGGCTTGATAAATAAATTATAAATATTTTATTTTGTTTGTACAGATAGCATATCAAGCTACTACAATCTGTCAAATTTCTTTAATAGACTTTAAACTTTATGGCTAAAGCATTAAGGTTCTAGGTTGATTGGGAATATTTGACAGTTTCGGGTAGCTTGACCTGCTGGCGTCTGTACAAAGACTTTTACACGTCAATTATATTTTAAAACTAGATGAGGTCGCCGTTTTCTATCTGACTAGTCTGAGAACAAAGGCCGAAACAAACTCGAGAGGTCACAGTCTCTTTTAAAGTCCAGACATAATTTTGGTTAGATCATTATGAAGGCAATGTAGATCGATTTCTGAGATGGTCTTTTGAGGAAAGAACCACACAGATTGAGAGGACCTGTCCAGTCAGTGCATGCATTTGTCAGAAATCGTGCAGCTTAACTCAAAGCTTAAAAAATAACAACATATTACTTTATAGTTTGACAACAGTGAAATTAGCTTTAGCATCCGGAGGCACTGGCCCCTGGAGCTAAATATGACAAAAGTGCTGATTCTGGTATTGTGTACACAACAATACAATCAATCAATCTAGAATACAATATATGGGATATTGTATTCTAGATTGATTGATTGAGTCCCGATAGGACATTGTTGCGGGCCTAAACCTGGGAAAAGATAGTTTTACGTTTAAAATACAACGAAAATTCTTTTACTAAAGGGACAAAAGGCCCTGAACTTATTGTGGTCTCTAAAGATTTGATACAAGGATTAATCGGGATCAGAATTTGTGTTTTTGTTCCCTCAATCGATACCGATCCGACGTTCTTTTATTAACCGACTTCAAAAAAGGAGGAGGTTCTCAATTTAGATGTTTTTGTTTGTTGTTGTTAGATGTTTTGACATTTAAAAAATAAATGTCGTAGCGCTAAATAAATATCACTACATATTCAGCGAGTTGACTACTTCGTTGGTCCTTGTTTCGAGTCCCAGGTTGGACAATGTTGGGTTTCTCTATCTGGAATTTCTCAGTAGCAGCCTGGAGTCTGAATTTGTGTCGGTTGACGGCAAAAGGCTCACCCCTATTCATGAGACTTAAACTTAACTGCCAAATGTGGGTGTGCTGTAGGTGCACCTCTGCAAGGCACTCTTCGAGGATTACAGGCGTGATATTATGTTATTCAGCGGGTTAAATCATAATAATCTAATAACTCATCTCGAATCGCAACAACACTGCAAATACCAGACCGATTGCATTGTTTACATAAACACAAATACACTCACAAAGCGTAATTTGCTAGCTATTCACACATCACAAAGCGTAATTTGCTAGCCATTTATAACAATAATTTGAAATATTATTACCAGGCTTTCTTTCACCAGCAGACAGGCCTATTCTCCACTAGAAATGAGTTCTGTACAAAAGAATATTCACGATATTATTGCTCGGATCCCATTCGTGAAGGTTTTGTCTCCAATGTATAGTGGAAGAGGGATTGTGGTCTCAATTGTGTACCTGAATTATGAATGCGAAATGAATTCGACTTTTAGTTGCAGAATGATGCATTTTATAGGGTTGTGTTTTGTTTTTTGTTAGAGTAGGTATATCGATGTTTTATTAACTGGATCTTAGAAAGTTATATTATTAGTTGGTCTCAAAATTTTACTATGACATTAAGCGTACAAATTACGGGCAAGACATCTTCATTTAATCAGCTATCTGCCGGTTTCCTCACGATGTTTTCCTTCCCCGTTTTGAGAGCAGTGGTGATGAAATTTTACACAAAGTAAACCGCGTGTCTGGGTTCGAACCTACGATTCGTAAGGCGAGGCCGTTACCACTGAGTCAAAGGGATAGCATAATTATTATCAATAGAAATAAACGGAACCATGTTTTAGAATATTCTTATTATGTAATGTTTAGACAAGGAGTTTAACAATTTCGAGAAAACCAAACTCAAAATATACCTACTTTTCTACCTGACGGGTATTACTTCCTGACGTCACATTTCGCGGTCTTATCTTAGCAAAGTTTAAGCACCTGTAAGGTAAGGTAAAATCTTGAGGCGGACGGTAGGTAACTTTAGTTTAGAGATAGTTTATCTTACGTGGACGGCCATTAAAGGGTTGTTTTCGGGATAAGCGATGCGAAGCGGGGTGCAAAAACCGATACCTTCTTCTTGACTTTCGTCTTTTGTTTATGGTTTCCCAAAATATTACACAATACAACAGTAATCAATATTCCAACTCAGTCTATTGCAGTTCACTGCTGGATATAGACCTGCATCCAGTCTGTCCCAGCCACCTTCTTTAGGTCGTCCGTCCATCTAGCTGGGGGGTATCCCACACTACGCTTGCCGAAACGCGGTCTCCACTCCAGGACTTGACTGCTCCACCGGCCATCGGTCCTTCGACAAACATGGCCAGCCCACGCCCAATGAATATTTGCCAAACTGTTTGTTGTCTGTCTGTAAAATCAGTTTGTTGAATGTGCAGTCACGAGCAAAAGTATGTATATACTTGGCTTTATTCAAAACCGATTTCATCCTTTATTTTTTATTGAAATTTTATGTTGCTACGAACATAGTTTCGAATCCATAGGTTTTTGCAATGTGTCGTATTTCGTTGTTGTTTTAGTTATTTCACGCAAAAATCGCAATTGAAAGTTTCCAAGTGTTGACATAAGTGCTCATGACTGTATGTGTGTTATTGTAAATAATTTACAAAAATAAAAATAAGACAACCCCCCCCTAGTACTTTCGATCCTCTTTACCGCAAATATGGTCGGTGAAGTGTGTCGCATCACTATAGTAGAACAATGTGACCACAAGATGTATAACAATAGTACTACATAACGTTACAATATAATGCCTGTATTTCCCGCAGGGTTAGGCAGAGTTGTACCTATAGTACATCTCTATTTCTCCAGTTATGTTAAAGTCCCATGTCATAGGGGGCGACTGTTTCTGGAATTATCTTTTGCGAGAAGATGAGTATACACAAAACTGCATCTTTTATTTTTATGACACAAAATGAAAAGAATCAAATGCTGAAGTAAAAGGTGGTCAACATCAAACATTTTCTATTGTAACATAAAGGATTTTCATCATGTTCTCGTCAAAAACGGCGATAAAGATTTCTCGTTGCGAATTCGTCAGTTTTTGACACTTTAATCATGTTTATCCCATACAAACATGATATACGGAAACAAATAAAGATAAATAATAAAAAAAAAAATACAAACATCCGAATTGAGAACCTCCTCCTTTTTTAGAAGTCGGTTAAAAATACCGTTTTTTTTCCTAATTCTCTTATATTAGCTAGTTAAGTAAAAGATGAACGTCAGGTAGAAGTACGTATTATGCACTTACCTTAACTTATAAATAACGTTATCCAACAACAGGCAACATAATATATTATTGCCCCTGCTTTGGTATTCATACAGGTATTTCGAGCACAAATTCCCGGGCACTTTGGTTCAGAATCTTGTACATAATAGCATCTCAAATTCCAACGAATAGATGCCTAGTACAATATACCAACAGAACCCTGCAACAAAAAAAAAACATTTTATTTCTAAATCAATCTGCCTAAAGTTTACCCAACTATGTCGGGGTCAGCTTCCAGTCTAACCGGATGCAGCTGAATATCAGTGTTTTACAAGGAGCGACGAACTATTTGACCTCGACGACCCGACTCCGACCTCAACTTTTAGTTCGACGTGAATGTTTTTCTTTCTGTTTTTATGTCGGCACCGTGGTTTTATATTATATTCATGTAGGTAATTGGTTATCATCTAATTGTACTGTAGCGGTATCTACAACGCCACATGCGAACAACGCGTCATACTGACGTCACGCAAATCCTGCATCTCGCAAGCAGAGTTTACCGCGCAGTTAGCATAGATACAATTTCCCAACATCAATCGTTGGGCTATTGCCCGCCAGACATAACACCCGTCTGGTCGGAGGATCCTCCATTTTCTATGGAGGTTGAGTGAACTTTACACCCTGTTCCTCATCCCTCCAAAGTACCTTTGTGTGTTGTGCTGTCTTTTGTGTGCGCCAAATAAATGGTTTATCTATCTATCGACAACCCAGATACTTGTTCACACGATATCCCTCCACGTAACGACTGTCAAAAATCTACGTAAGACAACCTGGATCAACGGCTTAACGTACTTTCCGAGGCACGGAGAGGTGTCGTAATATAATGGATGGTCACCCATCCATGAACCAAACGAACCAATCGTAGGTAAACCTTTGATTGACCTCTGCGGCTGTTATTATTTAGCCATGAGCCCCTCTTTATTTGTTTTATTTCCGAATGCGGGCGTAATAAATGAGCGCTATTTGTCTTCTAAACATGCGTCGCCGCGAATTTCATTACTTGAAGGTGTGTAACATTAGTTTTGTGAGGTGAAAAATAAGTAGCATTATTAACCATGAATACAAACAGTGAACGTTTCATTTTAAACCACAAGGGCTGAATTTAATCCAGTGTCTGCGGTTTGAATGAAACATTTTTGTTTTGTAACTTTTTTTTTGTGTGAATATTAACTTACATAAGTTTATTTCCTCGTGTATTTCGGTTGGGTCTGTCAGATACAGACTTCGTTAGCTATACGTGCCATTAGGACGTTGTCGGCTCATAATATGAGAGATAGGTTGACAAATACAGCGCCAGGGCTCATGAATTATTTCGGTTGGATCTGCGTCGTAATTACGGGATGAAATGGTGTATGAGGGAGGATATTCTAGTTACGGAGGTAGACTCATAAAGGAAACTGTCTGTGTTCAATAGCGTAATCATCTATAAGTGTCTAGGTGGCTATAGCGCTTATGATCCCTACCTATAACTATTCCTATTGATATTGACATAAGTTCTGTTATTTTCTTTTTTTTACTTGTATTGACGACGACGCCTTTGTCTTGTACGGTTCCGAGAGCTCCTGTGTTTAAACACACAATAACAGCGTGTTTCTACAGTTTACACTTTGGTGGCCACAAAGAAAGCGTGCATTAGTTCGTGAGATAAAAATACTGTAGTAAAAAAATAAGAACAATCACGTCCTGTTAAATTATTGTTAGTCACATTTAATTATGTCAAGTCATTATACAATACAAAAAATGTCAAGTCATTATACAATACGAAAAATAACTAATAAATTTAATGTCACTGGAATAAACAATATTACGTCATTGACCTGTTTAGTTTCCATAATAAAAAAAATATTAATTCGTTTAAAATATTCTAGACATCATGCATATCCCCTAAATTAACTTACCTATGTTACGAACAAGTGTTCAGAATGAATGTCACGTAAATATGAGCGCTCGCTGCGGTGTAATTGCTGCCACTGATATTGCAAGTTAATGGATATGTGCTGCACTAAAACCTTTAGATGCTGTATATTTTGAAGAAGAGCTTCCTATCCGGGTCACGTATCTAAATCATAACCTTACCGGCAAAATGGCGGTAAAACACCGGTAAATTGTTAGAACTTGGTTTTATGCGGTTATAATTTAAACCTTCATGCGGCCCACCCTCGGAGTTGTACAAGATATATGATTTAGGATGCTGCTAGTTGCGTTTCATTCTTTAAGGGTTGTAATTCATCACTGAGGATTTAAGTTTTTTATTAAAACCTGAAGGCCAATTCTCGTACTTTTAAACGCAGTCTCATCTCAGTGACAAAAAAATGTCAAAAATTTGTCAAAATGTATGGAATTTAAAAGTATTTTTGACAGATTGAGACTGAGATCAGAAGGCCAATTCCCGTAATTAAATACTTCAAAACCTAGCCGCAATCTCATGTCAGCGAATATCAATGTCAAAAACTTGTCAAAAGTGTAGGGAAATTTGAGGTATTTTTGACAGATTGAGACTTACGAGAATTGGCCCTGTGTTCTGTTGGTTACTTATCAAGCAAAATAGAACATATTGTTTGCAGTTTGAGGTTTTATTGTCCGTATATTCAAATCGTAACTGCACTCTCAGACAGTTGTAGGTATGAATCGTACACGGAAAATGCATGTTGGATGTAATTTTGTTTTACAATTCATTTCCCGGCGTGTACCTATGTTAAATCGATTGGAGTCTACGTATATAGACAATATTAAACCTGCAACAAACCGATACAGTTGATGTTCACCCAAGTTGTTGTTGTAACAAATTAAATAACAATATCAACACATTGTTACTAAATGATTGCGTGTAGTGCAAGGATTACTTTAGTTGTTCTGGTGTTTCGAACATTGGACCGTTTTATTTTATCTTCTACAACATTGTGTTTCATTGTTGGATCGCAGCATCTGAATTGGTATTAGTTTTATTGTATTTTAGAATAGAATAGAATATACATTTTATTTTGCAAATATGGGTAATATATAATACATTAAAGCTCAGCCATATTTCACCATCATGTATCATTTATATTATTAACATTCACTTAACCAAAAACCAGAGGGGCAATTCTCGTAATTTTAAGAACGTTCACAGTCTGATCTCAGTCTCAATCTGTCAAAAAATACCTCAAATTTCCCTACATTTTGACAAGTTTTTGACATTTGTTTGTCGCTGAGATGAGACTGCGACTAGATTTTGAACGTTTTAAATTACGAGAATTGGCCTTCAGATCTATCAATCCAGAGTAATTCAGGCAATTCTTTTCTGTAATAAAAACTTGAGTCAAACTTCAATCCATCTACCTAGCCTTTCTCCAACTAGGTTGGGGTACCAGCTATTTTACATGAAGCGACTGCCTATCTGACCTCCACAACTCAGTTACTGCATAACACGATACCCCTTGGTAAGACTGGTTGTCAGACTTTCGGGCTTCTGACGACCCGTAACGACTGTCAAAGATCCACGAGTGACAGCTGGGACCAACGGCTTAACGTGCTTTCCGAGGCACGGAGGGGTCTTGGTATGTAAAGATGGTCACCCATCCACAGACCAACGGCAGCAAGTGTAGCTTAACCTGATCGATCGACTGTTATTAATTAGCCACAAGTCTTTCCGCACACACACTGTAGTACGTTTTATCCACTAAAAATGTCGGTAGTCTAATCTACATGTTGTCTACTTGTTGTAACTATTCTTCTTATAGTTGGTTTATATTTTGTTATGGGACAATTCATTGCAGTTATTAAACCATTAATGGCAGATTTTTCAATCGTCAGTTAACTTTTATCTGAAGAATAAATATGGCGGTTTAACAGCTTTTATTTAGGAACTGTCAAATTTACTCTACGGATAAAAGTTATCTGACTATTGTGAAATCAGCCCTGAGTATAGTATAAAAAGCTTCTGTAATAAAAGTATTTTTTTTTTTATCTCAAAAGCAACTTATTTGCTGTAGGCGTTTCTGTGAACCCTTTCTGCGAGTATTTATAGTAAAGTAATAATCGAGCCCCAATTTCTTGTTAAAATAACAACGATATCTTTCAAAGTATATTGAATAAATTAACTTCTGTTTTTATAAGCTTGGAATCCCCGAAGGCATAGCTATCTAAAAACTCTTGGTACAGACAAAAACTATCAAAGAAAACCAACATTAATAGACCTTTGATAATTTTAAGAAAAAAAAAACTGTATTCTTATCGTTTTTTTCTGTTTGGATTTTAAATAAGAACTTTTTGCTGGCCTCTCGAAACGGAAAAGGTTCCATAGGTACACCCTCCTTCGTTTCTCACATTTGAAATTTGAAATTGAGACCGTGCCTTGTAAATGGCAATTGAATGTGCCAAAGCTTTGATAATGTACTGCGATGCGTTATTCATGTCTGGAAGTGAATTCAAGGTGGAATTAGAGTGATGGTTCGGCTTTTATTAAATGTGGTGTCAAAAAAACACCTGGGTTTATTTTAATAGGGCATCTTATGAAACCGCTTTCTTCTTGCACTTTGTGTAGAACAAACATAATTCGTTTGAGAACGTCATCATTCTGGTCCTTATCCTTATTTATTAAAAAAAAAAACAAAAACATAGTTTATTTAGTTTGTTTATTCGGGGTCAGTGCAACATACAAAGAAAAGAAAATCTTATAACATAAATACATATTTTCAAAAAGTTTAAAACAGTGCCTATTAAGTTGCAAACATTTAATGAGACACAGTAAAACTATTATGACGATGACGTAACAAGCTATTGTCTAACTACAAATAGGTATGTCTAAAACGGACCCAAACGTAAGTATCCTATAAAAAATAGTAGGTGCAAACACTGGATTATGCTCTCAGTTCCGAACATTCAATGCAAAAGTTACGGCGAACGGATATTCAAACTAATATATATCGGAATCTCGTACACCGATCTACTATCACATAAAACTTGAGTGCTTTTCTGAAATATAAAGCCAGCAGTCCACAGAATGGCTTTCATCACGAATGCAAACAATTTATGCATTTGCACTGCAATAGTACGATGCCGGTATGATAGCCGATCGAACGTGACCCGATATTGAGTTATTACGATTTGCATAGCCATAAATCTGATTGGTAGTTTAGATGAGATAAGAAACCGGTAAGATTACGATTAGATTAGCTTGTCTTTGTCAAAATACACGTGTATTATTCATTTGATAAATCGTATCAGCAGTGTGATTCTGTAACCAACTCACCTTGAAAACTTAGGTGAAGTTAGCGTGGAGTGAGCTGTCATTCCAAATAATGCTAGGGATTGACACTACTGACAACTCACATCAAGCTCACTTCACTTGAGTTTTCACGGTGAGATTTTTACAGAATCGACTGGCAGCTTATTAGCACAGACAAAGGAATTGCCAATTACATCTTTACAGTCACAGATGAATTCTCTTATTGAAGACATACGAACAAAAAAAGAATGAGAAAGATGGTGTGTGCGAGAAAGAGAGGGAGCGACAGAATTATATCTTTCTTTTCTCTCATGTAATGAAATCTATCTAAACGTGACGCGTCCTTGAAAAATTCAATTCTCGTCCAGTTATCGAATCGCCGCATAAGAAGTTTCTCTTCAAAAACAACAACCTGAATTAACCAAAATAACCTACAAACTTTTTATTCATAAGGGCATTAACCTTCAATAAACTTCTAAATTAAAAACCCGCACCTTTGATAAGCTTCGCAAAAAAATTGTCCCGAAAAAGATACGAAAAAGTTTTGCCCTAAATATCTTAATCTTGTAAACTTTTTGAAGGATCCGAAGTGCTGCTCATCGCTCCAAGGCCTTTTTCTTTAGTGATCATAAAGATTTATTGCCTAACTATAAAACTTTCGGTCTGACTGAGTTATCGGCGTTTAGCTAAGACCTTGGTCCTAGGTATAGGAAATTCGGATATATCCGAGTCGAAGAGGCGTTCTGAGGGATTTTAACTTCACTAACAGATATGTTACAATAAACGACACGGATGTTTGTGTACCGTTTTTCTTGGGCAGAGGAAATTTCATCAGGCTAGTATGTGTATATATGTGCATATTGTAGTGCGAAGTGTGCGTGAAGGCACGTTGTTGTAAATATTTATAAAATGAATCTACCAAAGATATGTTTTTGAAGGATAAGTTAGAAATAAGCTTCATTTTTGCGTGTGTATCCTTAAAAATGTGCCTTAAAATGGTTTAAAACATATCCAAGATTTTTCAATCGATTTCAAGCGTTTCGTATATTTTTACATCAAATCAAACATATCACTACTTAGTAGGTACTACGACGCGAAAAAATATGGTAAACTTCTTATTGCTGCGTTAAATAAACATAGTATTTTTATACCTAACAAAAATAAAAAAATAAATAAACTGCAAGTATTCGAATTGAAATCCTTTCTTGCATCAACATAAATCATATAGTATTACGATTTAAAAGTGTGATAACATCTGTGTTAACTTTTTCATTTAAACTTTATACACAGTAAAGTTAACGACACAATAAACTAAGTTTTACTTGCGAACAGATTTTATTGTGAGAAGTAAGTGAGTTTACTTGAGTGACATTTAAGTTAGGATTACGATCTTTTAGTAAAAACGATGGTTTATGTCGTTTTTGAGAACTACATGTTTTGTTGTCATCGATGTCCATTTATGCGGGTTTAACAGATTCATTTATGATACAAGTTAATGTTAAAATAATGTAAGGCCAGATATCAAAATAATTCGTCTGGCGTCAAATTCCTAGATGGCGTTTTTAAGTAAGCCATTTTTTTAAAATCCAATTATGTTCAAACATTATTCAGGGAAGTCATATTCATAATAAGGTAATATTATACTAAAGTAGAAATACACTACTATACTTAGGCATAAGTACTTTAAAAATATTACGTGTGCTCTTATAAAAGCAGCACACAAACTAGTTTTGTGCGCAAAAAACCGGCTTAAACTGGTATAAACCCACTGGGGTTGATGAGATTCTCATTTTGCTCAGCACTTGAATTACAGCAAAGAGTTCTCTCCCTATGATATTAACTTTGTGAGCAGGAGTTGCAAACGGAATGATTTTAATCGCGCTAACGTCGGAGAATACGAAGTATCTTTTATTGCTTCCAAGGGGTCAATTCTCGAGTTGTATTTCTAGGGTTGTGTAGCAACGTTATACCAACATTGCAGCAACGACGAGTACACATTTGACGTTACTTTTGTCACTGTTATTGTACTCAAGAGGATGAGTTATAAAGTTTTAATTTATTAACAAACAAATGCTGTACCGTGAGTGAAAATGCTCCGTTTTTGGGACGGTGTATAAAATAAAATGGTTGTAGTTTATTACCTGCTGCATTTGAAGGGAGGTAAATTATCTTCGCATTCTTTATAGAACATGGAGGATTCTGCAAATATCCAGAATACTAAAATGTGAGAAGGAGGCTATATTGTCTTTAATAAATAGAAATATCCTGAACTAAAACAAAGAACGACAACGAAGGATTTCATTGCTAATTAACTTTTAAGCTTCTTTTTTATACTTTTAACTTTTACTGTGTGTGTTTGACTGCCCCAATGGTCTCGTGGTCATAAGTGCTGGTTCGATTCCCAGGTCTAGTGGAAAAACCAATATCACTATGTCCAACATAGTGATATTGAGTGGAAAAACCAATATCACTATGTCCAACATAGTGATATTGAGTGGGAAAACCAATATCACTATGTCCAACATAGTGATATTGAGTGGGAAAACCAATATCACTATGTCCAACATAGTGATATTGGTTTTTCCACTAGACATTTTTTAGTAACAGCCGTTTGGTCCTGCGCCTCATCTCGCTTCGGTCGTGTTGGATTGCCGTTCCATCGGACTATGTGAGTGAAGGAAGAGAGAGTTTACTTATGTCTGCGCACACACTCATGCATTACAATATCTCCCGCGCCGAAGGTTAGTCTCTGCTAAAAATGGTCGTCATGGCCCCAATTCGGTCAGGAGGACCGATTTACTATGAGAAATGCTGATAAATCGTAGAAGCATTTTAATATTTGACCCCTTCAGACCCTTGAAAACGCATAAATACATCATACGAGAAAAACACAACTATATTTCTGCGTAAATATCTCCAAACTTATGTGATAAAATGTTGAGGACTAGCATTTTTAGTCCTCAGCTAGGGTCGAACCGATTTCAAGGGTCAAATAGGGTACAGAGGGTCGATAGGATTCCTACCATATAATATTTAAGAAAAATACGTTGAAAGTTGACCAACAACATACTTCTGTGAATGTAGAATATTCTCGAAAAGAGCGTAGGAAGTTCTGCTAATACTTGTGAAATATAGGAGAGAGTCTGGCCAGATCTTTTATTTTATATGTGGGTTGAAAGTGTATCCTGCGTGAAGTAGCGGGGATTCTTTTAATGTTTGTAAGTAGTGCTGTTTGCACTTCACCTACATGTTTATTGTTGAGGATGTAGTGTTAACTCTTTGGTTCTTTTAGCACTTAGCTTTTGTTGTTAATTATCTGTTAAAATGTAAAGTCAGACAACTTACTTACTTCATTTGTTTGTCTAATGAAAAATAAAAGAAAAAATTATATATTTAGAGAACGCCAAACATAAAAAAGCTCTTAAATCTTGACATTTTTCGTTCTGCAGTCTGTTCCTACCGCAATGGAAAATAGGTATCAGCATTATTGTAAACAGTATACAATTTTTCGCAATAAATTTACAATATTTACATGAAACAATACTATAAAGTTGCCTGCTGTGAAATAGTCAACTATTTGAATACAGGAAAGTCTAACCAACATTAATTATAAGCCACCAATACATCGTCACCTCCCATCGCAAATCGCACATATATTACAGGGGAAGGTGTAATCGTTCGGACATAAATACACTTTAATTATTCAGCCCCGTGTAATGGCATACTACACTGCAGTGCAATCATCGTTAGCACAGTTTAATTGATGATATCTGAACGACCTTACTGCATTAGTTTAGAGGCTATTTTCGTTTGCTCTCTTGGGAGGTACGAACACCAACCTACGACTAATCTTGCAGCGTCTATAACCGTTGTTGTGTAAGAAATAGAGTCTGGTTTACAATGCTTTATCGTTTATTTAAGTTTGTGAGAAGTTAGTACAGTTCTGTGTAGTAGTAACAATGTTAACGTGTAAATGCATTTAATTTTGATTGCGTGTAAATAATTGTTCTTCAGATTATGGTTCTCGGGAATATTTCATTTGCTTTTTCTATTACTGTTTATGAAGTGTGTGTACTAGTAAATTTCTTTTGTTTTAGTTGTTGAATGGAAAACCAAAACTATTTTGTAGGTTTCAGCAGAGCGATTCTGTAACCATCTCGCCGTGAAAACTTAGGTGAAGTGAGCGTGGAGTGAGCTGTCATTCCAACTAATGCTAGGAATTGACACTACTGACAACTCACATCAAGCTCACTTCACTTGAGTTTTCACGGTGAGATTTTTACAGAATCGACCGGCAGTTCTTGTTTTTAGAAAGGTATGTTATAATGAAGAACAGTTTACCCAACGAGACCCCTTGGCAACACTGGTTGTCAGACTTTCAGGCTTCTGACTACCCGTAACAACTGTCAAAGATCTACCAATGACAGCCGGGACCAACTGCTCAACGTGTTTTCTTAGGTACGGAGGGTTCTCGGTATTTTATGGATGGTCACCCATCCACGGACTAACCTCGGCAACCGTTGCTTAACCTTGAACATCGACCCGTGTGACTGTTATAATTCAGCCACGAACCCCTCTACTAATTAGAAAGGATTCAAAACATTTATAAATAAGTGGAAGCTCATCGTACTGTGAATATTATTTCCTTGTAAACGTAACTAATACTTCGATATGTTCAGCAGTATTTATGTCAATATTGATCCTGACTAAGACAGGTAGGCTAATATAATATTTCCGATATTCATTAATACATCCATTTGAGAAGGGACCTGTCAATTCCTCGGTTTGACGAGAAATTTCAATAGAATGGTCTTGATTTCAAAGCTCAAACAGGAACAATAGGTGTGTTCTAGTTCAGTGGATTTGTTTTGAAGCAAACATAATTTATTACTAGTCAGGTCTACGAAGTGATCGTTGACCTGACTAGTATTAATTCAGTTCAGTTCCTTTGTTTAAAAGTAATAGTTTTTTCAGTAGTATTAAAAAAAATCTCTCTCTCTCTCTCTCTATGTGTGTTATTTAAACTGTGAGCGCTGAGGATGAAACACGTCTTTGTGTCATAAGTACTTTAATAGAATGTTAGTAATTTGGGAAATTGTGTGACCACTAGCTGCGCCCGCGGCTTTTTCGGGTCTGTCGCGTGACTGTCACGCTGCTATAGTCGCCTAAACATGAAAGCGGTCTAAGAATCTAGTAGTGCACTGCTAGGAGGTAGACGATGAAGACTCCAAAATTCGGCTTATATTAATGTGTAGCGGTATCTACAAACACCAAATGCGAACTACGCGTCATACTCACGTCACACAAAATCCTGTATCTTGCAAGCAGAGTTTACCGCGCAACTATCACATATACAACGGCCTGACATGAATCATCGGGCAGTTGTCCGCCAGACACAACACCCGTCTGGTTGAGAGATAATCCTTTTTCTTTGGAGGATGCGTGAACTTTACACCCATTCGTCATACGTTTATAAACCCATCCTAACGAAACAACGCATTGAAAATGAGACCTAAATATCCTTCGTCATCAACTGGAAACCAGCCGAATTTGTTAAAAGATTTACACACGACGCGTACATTAACACACCATGCATTATTAAACAGGTGGGAGGATCAACGATCAGTGATTGATCGCCGTTTATGACCGAAATTGACTTTAGGGTTGTCACTTAATACCTGCGTATGAAAGTCATCAGTGTTGCTCGTGATAAATATACCTATGTTTAATGACGACCTGATGGGTACAGTGACTGAGTTTTACTCAGGGTTGTAGGTAAGATTGCGTAGCTTAATAATAATAATAAAAAAATGTAAAACAAATATGCTGACGTTTATGTTCTTCGTTTTTTTTTATTACTACCTGCGCCCCGCGGTTTTATCCGGATAAGTTTCGATCCCGTGGGAAAATCGGCATTAGAAGTATTCTATGTGTTAATCCTGGTTATAAACTATCTGTGTGCCAAATTTCATTCAAATACGTGTAGCAGTTTTTACATGAAAGAGTAAGAAACATCCATCCATCCATCCATACATACTTTCGCGTTTATAATTTTATAGTAGGACTAGCAGCGCCCCGCGGTTTCACCCGCAAAAGTTTTGATCCCGTAGAAATATCGATACAAAAAGTCTCCTATGTGTTAATCCTGGATATAAACTATTTGTGTGCCAAATTTCATCCAAATTCGTTCAGTAGTTTTTGTGTAAAAGTGTAACAAACATCCATATATCCATCCATATAAACTTTTGTGATAATAATAATATTAGTAGGATTTAAATGGCGTGTGGTTTTCGGGAATGTTTTTTTTTGCATCAAACTCAAATCATTTATTTCAATTAAACCATTTCAGGCACTTTTGAATTGTCAACATTTTAAATAGTCGGTCAGTTAGTCAGAAAGTGAAGCTAGTTGCCCATTCCAAAACGTAGATCTCTTTGGAGAAGAACGGGCAAGAAACTCCAAGGACACTCTTTTAAATCAAGATATTATTACAAAACATCTACATCTGAGATTATCGCTGTCTGTACACTACGGGGAATGAAGCCTTATGCATCTTGATCTGTAACATACATTCCCATCAATGATTTTCGCTAATAAAAACGATGCACTTTTTGCGTATTTATTTATTCTCGCACCGTTTTGTACAGACGCCAGCACATCAAGCTATTACAATCTGTCAAATTTCTTTAATAGATTTTCAACTTTACAGCTAAAGCATTAAGGTTCAAGGTTGATTGGGAAAATTTGACAGTTTCGGGTAGCTTGATGTGCTGGCTGTCTGTACAAGAAAATAGCAAGACATTCTCAAAAACCAAACTAAAGTATTTTAACAAATATGCACCACGTTTACAATATTAATGTACCTACCAGAAGAAATATACCAACTCTAACCGTATTTCAACATTTTCAAAGCGCTATTTAACAGCGCCGTGACTAGCTAAAATATTACAGAATATTTCCTTACTAACAACGGGAAAGTTTTCAAATAAAAGCAAGCCACTACTAAGTTACATCGCATTCGGGTAGATATTGGAAATGCTTCGCGAAACTGTATGACTCGCCTGTTTCAAAAGTTTGTGTGTGTGTGTTTGTTTGTGTTTCCTTTTTTTGATTTTAGACTTTGAATAGGATTTGGAGAGGTTTTATGTGACGATTCTTGGTGTGGCTCGGATTCAATATACCTAGCTTGTGCTCGTGGCTTCGTCTTCGAATGTCAGAAATTATCCCACGGGAACGTGCTACCGGACAAAGAGTAGCATACGTGCTTTCACATGATGGCATCTATCCCCTTGCCAAATCCCTTGCAATCCTGAAGGAAACACTCCTAATCTCCTCCTTTTTTAAGTCGGTTAATAAGAAAATCACTCTTTGTTAGTTGCATTATGATCTTTAATGTGATCATAAATGTCAGAATTTCATATTTCAAACTTTCAAAGAGAGTTATTGAAACAGTATAAATCCATACTAAATTATTATAAATTCGAAAGTCACTCTTTCTCTATGTTACCTTTTCACACCTAAACCACTAAACGGATTTCGATATTTGGCGAGGATAGCATCCTGGGAAAGCCCGTAGGCTACTTTTTGTATATTTCCGACATCCACACGGGCGAAGCCGCGGGGATAAGCTAGTTATTTAAAATTTGTACCTTACATGTACATAATTAACAATAACATAATTATAATAGCTTTTACTTATGTTAATTTTCATGTAAATTGTACTTACAAATTACACCCAACAACAGTTACACGTATAATATTCTCTGCTACTAAAACCACTGAAGGCACTACACAATATGACTTACGGCTAATTAGCTACGGATATGATTCCGGGAAACGTTTTCTATGTTAAGAGAGCTTAATTACCCCCACATACAACATACGTAGTGGAACATGAAGTGAGGTGTAACAGGAAATTACATGGACTGAATTATACCCGTCTCATTACCTGGTAAGGGAAACCTCTGATAGTGTTACGTCTATAGGTCGACCGCTTAACTGAGACGTTGCCTGAGGTAGCAGCGCGGTATGAGAGGGGAGGAGGCGTGTGGTGACGTGATGCGAGAGCTCAGTGATTCGTCAACTTGTGACAATTATCACCCCTCCCGCACCGCGCAGCTTCCTCAGGCAACGTCTTAGTTAAGCCGTCGGCCTATAGTTGAATTGCTACTTGTTTTTATCGACGGCATTCAAGATGTTTACGACTGCGTCGTTGGTCTAGTGGTCACTAGCGCTACTGCTGTGCATGAAGTTCTGAACACTAAATGTTAAAGGGGTGCATGCTTTTCTCATAAATTTTCGTTGGTATACTACCTAATATGACGTGTCATCGTAACAATCTGTTTCTCTTTTTTATGTAAACCTAGCTATTAATTTAGACTATAAGGAAATCCTTATAGTCTAAATTAATAGCTAGGTTTATATAGACACTGTGCTTTGCAAATGCAAAGCACAGTGTTTGGCAAATAAACCTAGCTATTAATTTAGACTATAAGGAAATCCTTATAGTCTAAATTAATAGCTAGGTTTATTTGCCAAACACTGTGCTTTGCATTTGCAAAGCACAGTGTTTGGCAAATATACATTATCTTATCCTATCAAATAGTGTATGTCCTAGATTTTTTTTATAGATTATTCAATAATTTATTATTTTAGTTTAAGACGTCACCAAATCAATTTTTTTCTTTCTTTTTCTCATACACTATTGTCTACATTTCTTTTTCATTGCTCCTTTCGCAGGTCTGCTAGAAGAAATTTCTTAAGAAATAAACAGTAGCTTTGTACTCAATACTAATACATATGTCGTACCTGTATACATTTTACTGTATACAGAAAAAATGAAAACTAAACAAAAAAAAATATTGAAACGGCACACAACATTCATACAGCTCACGAAAAATAGAATTACAAAAATCTCATAAACACAAAAAAACTTCCTCGTATTCCAAGAATTAAATTAAACGGTAACGTAATGCATAATTGAAGATCACTTAAGCAAAAACGTTGACGAAATCCCTTTGAAGTCAAAAGTCCCTTTAGACAAGCGTGGAGTTGTGGATAACAAATTACCTCTCATGTCTCTCTCAAGATTTATTGAGACAAGCGAAAAAAAAAAGCTGTAGACGAAATTGTAGTGAAGCCAGTTCTTATGATATCTACTGATGGAATTGTGATTTGTAGTGGTGAGAATTTTTACTTGTTATTATTTTTTAGTCTTATTATAGAACACTACCAGTGCCCCTTCGTTTTACCATCATAAGTCTTGATCCTGTGGGAATATCGGAATAAAAAGGATTTAATGTACTAATCCAGGTCATTGTCTACCAGTGTGCCAAATTTCATCCTAATCCGTTTAGCCGTTTGAGCTTGAAAGCGTAACAAACAAACATACAAAAAATCAAATCTTTTCTCTTTGTAATAGTAGTTTAGATGAGGGAAGAATAAATCGAGCCTAAGGGATTTAATTAAAATGACTGGTATAGACGCCAGCAGGTCAAGCTACCCGGAACTGTCAAATTTTCCCAATCAACCTTGAACCTTAATGCTTTAGCGTTAAAGTTGAAAATTAATGGGCTGGCGTCTGTACCACACATAGGCAAATTACTTTGATTTTAGTTTACTCCATTATTCATTCCTAGGCTACAAGGTTGTGTCTATGTAAGTCCTGCATCTTAAGAAACTCTAACTCCCAAACTACAAGTAGGTATAATTTTTAACCGAGGTTGGGAGTTGGTAGGTTATGTATGGTATGTATATTGTACTTCAAATGGCACTTCAATTAAGCTAAATGATAAAATCCTCATACCTAAAAGTAAGAGAGCTTCAAAAGACGCGAATATAGTTCTTATGTATGTTCCTTACTGACATATCACCACAAGGATATTGACCCAATTTCAGAGGGTAGATTGTAACAATTTACTTGGAAAGATAAGCAGCTTAGGTGTTTTTTTCTGTAGGAATAATGTTGCAGACCGGTATAAAACTCGGGGTAAAGTATTTCCTTTGTATTCTTCGTTGTGGTTTTCGCCAAAGAGGATTGCACTTATGCTACGGCGTAGCTGACGTGATGAAGTCACTGCTACGCCGTAGCCGCATCGTAGCTAATCTGCTACGCTTCGAACGTTGCTTTGTCTGTTTAGTGTAAGGTCATTTTACTAACGAGTAACCTTATGAATATTTCTAATTTTCAACAAGTTTTCCTTTGTCGGTTTTTGGAAATGTTAATTTTCACAAAGGAAGTTTCACATAAAATTTCATAGATATGTTATGAATAATTCACAAACCGAGATTGTTTTAAATTACAAATCTAGAGCAAACACTAAACGTGAAACTGAAGGCATATTTATTTTTGTTAAGTTACACGCTAACTTTCTTTTTCTTTTAAGCAAGATTTCAGACAGGGTTAACCTTACAATTTGCTTGGTAAATTACTTTAGTACTTCAAGAAAACTAAGCCGATTTCAAGCTGGAATAGCTTAACTTTATAATAAAATGAGTTAATTTGTCCTAGAAGTGAAAGACAAATGTAAAGAAAGATTTTTATTCCATCAAGGATAATTGAGTTACAAAAACTACTTAGTTTTAAACACGTTTGAGCCGAAAAAGTAAAGTTTAGTATTTTACACTAAACTTTAATTATACAACGTGTTTTTTTTCATATCCCATAACTCTAGGGGGTCATTGTACTCATCATTATGAACAACTTTTACTATGGGACCAAACCCGAAATCGCGAAAAAATAATCTGGTGTTCCCTACATTTTGACGAGTTATACGAACTTAAATGTAGGAAACAGCTGATTTGTTACACGCTTTCAGGTCTGGTCCTATAGTAAAAGTTGTTCATAATGATGAGTACATTGACCCCCTAGAGTTATGGGATATAAAAAAAAACGCGTTGTATACGAAAAGGGTTTGTTTTGTCCTGGAAAGATACGGGCTATTAAAACATAATATCACGCCTTTTATCCCCAAAGGGTTGGGCAGAGGTGTATCAATAATACACCCACATTTCACGAGTTATGTCTAATTTCCATGTAATATGGAGCGAGCCTATTGGCAGCAACCAGGAACAAATGCAAACTCAGGGCATAGCAAGTATGGTTTTGTGTCCCGATTATGATTACATAATCAGCCTATAATGTTCCCACTGCTGGGACGCAGGCTTCTTCTCTTCAAGAGGGATTGGGTGTAATCTACCACGCCGGCTTAGTGCGGGTTGGTAGATGTCACATGCTTTAGAATTTTTTGGTTCTAGGACATACCGGTTTCGTCACGCTTAACTACGGACTGACAAATTCCAGAAATAAAAACTAAATAACACTTTGCTCGACCCGGGACTCGAAACCAGAACCTTATCTCAGTAGTAGCGCTTACGACCACTAGATCAGCGAGGCAGTCAGGCTATTAATATTCATTATTTAACACAGTTTCATAGTAAGAAGTCACAAATCATATTGCCTACAACATCATGCCGGATTTGATGGATTGATCTGCTAACAATGTAGACTGTTCTCAATTACATAAGTTGCCAGTCACTTCCGCAGGCGTCGGGTTAGGTCACGCCAGGTTATTAAAGATTGTGACAGGAACATTAACACCGTCACGCGATCCCAAGACCAAAGTATTTATTTTACGTAGCAACAATAACAGGAAAGTGAAGATAGAATTATTTAATTAGAATCTAGTAATTACCCGAAATGATCACGGTGAAGTTTTATTTTAATTGGCAAAGAAAACTTTGACCACCCTATATGAATAAATATCCCTAAATAAATATCCCTGGACATTTCACACAGCGCCATCTAGTCCCAAGCTAAGCAACCTAATGCTTGTGTTATGGTAACAAGATGGCTGATAAACTACTTATATACATATGATATTTAAAAAAAACTGTCTTTATGATACCCGAGAGAAGTCAAAACTTGAAAAAAGTGGAGCCGAGTATACGCGATTCAGCGCCGAGTTTACGCGATTTAGCGTTACCGACCGACTGAATTTGAGTATACTCAAATTCAGTTGGTCGGTACCCGATTCACCGTCACTGACACAAACGTGACGGTTCAGTTTCGTTCCCTGTTCAGAAAAAGCGCAAAGTGCACCTAATGAAGTTTTCACATCAAAAAACGATAACACTAAAACAAACTAACATCGCACTAAAAATACTAAACGCAAGAACATTGACTCCAGTAGTAAAGAATGACAAAAAACATAAAATGTTTACGCAAACCGAACTTAATTAAAGCTTATTATGGTAATTCTGATTATGGCAACGATAACGAGGTTTACCGCGGTAAATTCATTAGCCCTGACTGGAATTGCAAAGGAAGAAATTCATGTAGCTGTTGTTGCAACACCGATTAGACCATTTGTTTAGCTTGAAACTGGGTGAATTTGTTTCGGGATTACATTACAATTTTTAATAATAATAATAAAATAATAATAATTTATTTTTGATAATTCTTTATTGCTAGGAAACGTTGAATACATAATCACATACACACGCCTATAACGTTCCCACTGCTGGGAACAGGCCTCTTCTCGCTGAGAGAGAATGGGCCGTAATCCACCACGCGGGCCCAGTGCGGGTTGGTTGATGTCACATGTCTTCGAATTTTTGGTTCTAGGACATGCCGCTCACGATGCAGCGATGGTTTCCTTCACCGTTTTGAAACGTTGAATAAATGGGTTTATTTATTTATTTATAATTATATACTTTTTGTACACCAGAAAAAATATTACAAAAAAAAATCTTTGGTTTTATTTCGAGGGCTCTCTAAAAAAGTTTTCATTTTATTTATTTATAGTCAATTAAAACGGTACAACACCAATTACATTAATTAACATAGAGGACAATAGTTAAGTTTACAATAATCATAAATCATGTTTCTTAAGAGCGGATTTTCAACCAACTTTGAGTAAGTAGGTAGGCAATTTTACCGTGGTAAACTAATTGGTTCGAAATCGGACAGGACAATTACATTATATTAACTTTTTAATTTATGTTTTAAATCTTGGATTTGTACCTATACCTAATTAATTACGCGGGTAGTTAAAAAAATACTACTAACTGTTTGTTGTAGAACATTAAAATATTCATTTTAAATGTGTTTATCAAGTAAATTATAAGAGCGTCCTTTCAAACAGACCGCTCAAGTCTCGTTAAAAAGTCAATAAAGACAGATACAAAGAATAAACAAACAAGAAACACTCATTTCTTAGAAAAAATTCCTTGGCAACAACTTTCCTTTCGTTTTTTACGCACTTAAAGGCTGCTAAACAAATAATGAGATTCTCATGTTCCAATCTTGAAGTGAAGAGGTCGGTAACCGAATACTCAGGCAAGTCAACCTCTTTCAGAGATCCGTGGAGAGTTGAACTTTGTATTTTTATTCTGAAGAAAGCAAGTTTACTTGATTTTTTATAGCAATCGCTAAACTGGCATACTTACCTTGTAAATAGATAAGTAAAGTATTTTGAAAACCGCAGACAAAAATCTATTCTTACGGAGTTAGTTTCTATGCTTTTCATTCCATCAAATATCACGCCTATTTGCTCCAAAAGGTTAGGCAGAGTTGTACAATTGTACAACCACATTTCAAACTAGGGAATGTCCAATGCCACAAAACTGGAATAAATCCAGACCTGGAACTACTATTGCCAGTTTCCTTGTGGGAAAAATCAATAACGCTTTGCCTGATCCGGGGATAGAACCCAGGACCGCAGCTCCACAACTGCACAATGCGATGACTGAACCAACTGGGTATTTATTGTAATATTAAACAAAAGAAAGGCATACAATCTCAACAGTTTTTAGGGAAGCTTTTACACAAAACTCAAGGACAAAAGATGATTAATATTCTTTAGCAACATCCTTTGTCATGAGATCATGTCACAAGTCAGCTTAGTAAAATGAATTACTTGACAATTTCGAGATTATATTTCTAGAATTATTTTTAACGGTTTGTTGTTACTTTTGTAAAATGACTTACATTACGAGGATATGGATTATGTTTAGAAGAGGTATAGTTCCTCGTGAGAGGACAATACTTAAGGATGTATGTCTGGACTTTAAAAGAGACTGTGACCTCTGTTTGTTTCGGCCTTTTTTTGTCAGACTAGTCAGATAGGAAACGCTGACCTCATCTAGTTTTAAAATATGTATGATTGACGTGTAAAAGTGTTTGTACAACCCTACTTACAAAAATAAATGACTACACCTACCAAATTAACTCTGAAAAAAGTTCTTTTTGTAAAAAAACCCGGGTGGAGATTTTCAAAAAAAACCGAAATTACCTAAAAACTACGTACTTTATTTTGTTTGACATTTCATACAAGAACGGCCATTACTTCTCTAAAAAAATGATAATCAAACGATTATAATTTTTTCACTAGAATATAATACATAGTTATAAACTACTACAACTATTACCTATTTATAGAATATAAAAGGTAATAGTTGTTTTTAATTAATGTAGAATCCGCAAAGTATAATTTTTTTATATTGTTTTTGAAAGACATGATCTTGACACTTTTAAAACTCGAGGTTATATTAATCATGTCTTTTGAAACGGAACGTCATGGAAAGGGAATAAAACACTTTTTCACTTTAAATTAAATTCCCTGTTCAAAAATCAAATGCCCGACACGTAATGCCGTAAACAATTATGAAAATAATTACTATAATATTTTGATCTTGATGCATGATACTTTTGGTAATTCTCTGTTACATACTTATACCATTTTACCAACTGTTGATATAACCAGCTTTTCGATAGTTACTGGTACACAGGAACTTTATTAGTTCGGTTGGAAATACCACAAGTGTAACTTTCACTGCGTGTATCCTACCAGTAACGTACATTACCAGAAGTACTTAAATAAACAGAAATAATGATGACAACTAAAAAACAAATGCCTACAAGTCATTCCTTATAGTTTACTGGAATTTTAAACAGCATTTACCTAATCGATGGGCGTGTCCTTAAGCGGAGAATAATAAAGTATTCACTTAAACAATTTACAATGCCTTAAGCAACGACGCTGTGTTGCTAGCATTTAGTTTAGCTACTAGAAAGTTGCCAGGATTAAAATTAAGCAGCTCATTTATTCTTGCTCTAACAGCTTGCGAAGAAAGGTGCATCACTTTGCTTTAATAAAATTGGAATTTTGTCTTGGATGGGCGAACGAGGGAAGCCATTTGACTACAATATAGGAAGCATAATCAGCCTATAATGTTCCCACTGCTGGGACACAGGCCTCATCTCTGTGAGAGGGAGTGGGCCGTAATTCACCATGCGGGGCCAGTGCGGGTTGGTGGATGTCACGTGTCTTGGAATTTATGGTTCCAAGGCATGCCGGTTTCCTCACGATGTTTTCCTTCACCGTTTTGAGAGCAGTGGTGATGAAAGGAACATAGGAACAAAGTTAATTTTAAAGTAATTTTTTTAGTATTTGATCCAGTTGATGGATTATATTGCTAATTCTTATACCCTCTCTTGTTTCTTCTTATGGATCATGTGGTCTGCAATAAAGATTTTTATTTACTTATCTTTTTTATCTGGGGTGAATGGAGAGTTATGGCGCCCTACTTAAGACTAATACCAAGTTCTATAAACGTTACTTAGCACGTTCTTTATCTTAGACATGTTCTTGTCTCTATTTTGCACTTGTATACGTAGTTTGACGGTTGTGCGAGAGTAATAGAAATAACGCTGAGCGTACGTGCTTAGAACTTGTGTAGATATCGACCTAAAATTCCATGTTATTTCTCCATTCACCTTGAGTCGGAAGTGCGGGCTTCGCATATTAGAGCCTAGCCCTATGAACGGTAGGTACACCTATTGAGGGACTCCCTAACTCACTTGTTTAATGTAGCTTAAGCGCCCATTAACCTTCCTGTTACGATAGATCTTTGTGTTTGTCTGTAATACCACCATTACCAGCTTATATTACTGTGAGAGATATATTGATAGCCTTGTAGGTACTTTCTGATGAACAAAATTATAAAATGAGCTTCTTAGCGTGTCGATGGCCATCTAAATGTACTCGGCCCAGTATTTGGCGACGTGTTTGGCGTCATCACTGGCGTCCACCAGTTCTTGTAACGTGCAGCTGACAGGACACGCAGGACATGATATTAAGTGTACCATCATTTGTGGAACAGCACCATATTTACACTCCAAGACGGAGTCGTCTATGAGTCTCCACCTGAACAGGTTTTCCTTGCCTCAGCCAACCTGGGTCCTGAGTCTGTAACATGAACTAGCCTAGTGTTAGTTCATAAATTCATAGTAATATAATTGATTGCATAATTATGCAGGATTAGTCCATGTTCAACCCCCACAATCTTTACCCCCGACCATGTTGAACCCCTTATTGTTTCCATGTTTAACCCCTGGGGTGTTGAACATGGATTTCAATACATTGGTCATATTTTCTTTGTCCACATTCAACCCATCATTGTTAGGTAACTAATAATGACATTAAAGTAATACTGAGAGCAGAAGTGTATTTACTTTCTTTACAATTAATATTTTACAGGTAGGGTAGGGTAGGGCTTAAAGGTCCGCGGGTAAAAAGGTCCACCATGTCTATATCCGAAATCACAGATGCAGGGTACATGATATGCCAGTGGGATTAGTAGCAACTTTGTAAACAAGCCACTAATCACGAATGATAATTACTTGTTATTATAATGATATTAATACTTGATAAAATCGTGTGTTGTCCACACAACGATATATAATGTCTTTTAAAAACAAAGATTTCTTGGTTATTGAGGTTGACTATGCATGGCAATAACCGACGAAAAATTTCGACGTTAAGGGGTCTAAATTCATGTGCTGAATCCATGGTTACAGTTTGCGCGTCGATGTCATGCCACCCTGTAGTTTAATGCAGTGTCGGAAATGAGACTCTTCTTTTGTAAGTGGTTATTATGAACGAAAAAGATGACACCGAGTTTGACATCAATTATGAACAACACCGAAAAAAAATGTCTTAGATACGGTAAAAACGTTTTGTGCGAAACATTTAACTAAAATTCTTACTAAGGAAAATTCTTGAATTCTTTCTGCAGATTGAAGATAATTCTCATCCTACCTAGAAACTCAACATGAACTAAGAATATAAATACAAGAACCATATTGTTAAGATTAAAACTATATCTTAGACTTTCGTGGACACGTGTTTATGCGACGAACTCTAGGAAAAAAACCTTATATAAGTTCTGTTCACTCTAGAATAGGTAGCTCTTGTAGCAAGGATACCTATCGTAGCCAAAATAATAGCAAAAAGGCCGCAGGCGATACATGGAGAAATTTGTGGAGAAAACAAAAATATATACGAGTAATATGAGACCAAAGGGTTGAGTAGTCTCATAAATAGTATTATTTTGTTCCAGCAAACATATTTTTTTACTAGTCATTGATGTCCCACTGCTGGGCAAATGCCTCCCTTCTAACCTTCCACTTCTTCCAGTCCAGAGCTAAGGACCAATATTTATTAAAGGGTCACAGGGGGACAGGATCCATAATTATTTCTATTATTTTTCTTTTATTTACCACCTGTAATTGTACATTATGGATTGCAATAAACGATTTGAGATTTGAGTCCAGCTCACCCCACCATTTCCGTCTAGGCCTGCCGTGATGTATTAAGCGGGACCCACTAGGCACAGCATAAAGTGTAACACTATTAAAAATGATATGAAAACAATTAGACTAAAGCCCACATGTACCACAAAACACGAGAATTTAGCGCTAAACGGAGCTAAAACATCATTCTAATTCTTTCAAACGTTTAAAATCTTTTCTTCTTAGTGTGTCGATAGCAATCTAAATGAACTCGGCCCAGAATTAGGATACTTTTTGGCGCCGTCACCAGCGTCCATCAGTTCCTGTAACGTGCAGCTGACAGGACACGATATTAAGTATCCCATCGTTTGTGTAACAGCACCACATTTATGCTCCAAGGCGGAGTCGTCTATGAATCTCCACCTGAACAGGTTTTTCTTTAAGCGTTAAATGCATTTAGTGATTCGTGGTGCAAGTGGCTCTAAGAATTTAAGTTGATGTGATGATAATGACATACAATACACCTGCCAGCGCTTGAAAACGGGTAGGATGAATCTGGGTCACATTATCACGCTTCAAAATGTTCATACCCAGGCAATAAAAAGTCTAAAAATACATCCAGCTTTCTCTTAATCGATTTATGTGGCAAATGTGGAGCTTCAAATACGTGGGTTGAAATACTGGAGTGCCATATAAATCGACGATACTAACTTTTTATGACAATAGTGAGGGCAGATATCCAATAATTTGGCACTAACTGAGTAGGATTCTGTAAAATGATATTAGGATTTTGTGGATCGTATTATTTTAGGTCTTTCAGTTCATTGGATTTGTTTGATAGGTTTTATTATTGAACGGGTTATAATGTACGTACGCAATTTTCTTGTAAACGGATTTCTATTTAATTTTGAATCTTCTTTTGCGTTATATTAAGCTCTCATTTTGCTATTACAATTTGCGCGTATTCTGGGTTAACGCCAGTACCATTATTATTCTGCATAAACCTTGCGGTTGTTTTAATCTTTGTCACATTCGTGAGGTTGGTGGTACCTATTATATTTCATTTTATTAAAAGTGGGTAGTTTCAGGTTTTTATATAGTACCAACAGCGGTCTATAAATTGCTGATGTAAATTACAGTGAGATTCACATTATGTGTGAAAAATTTAATTCAAGCACCATTTTCATATCAACATTTTATGAAAACGGTTTAAATTAAAATTATCCTTATGCAGCTACATCCGAATATTATCTGGTTCATTTCAATGATACGGTACCATGAATATTCATATTTATACGAGGTGAATTTACTGCAACTTTACCTAAAAACGTGGTCCGTAGCTTTTCAGTGTTGACTGTAATATTTCAACATTTTCCGCGAGGGAAGCCATTTTAAAAGCATTCCGCGCCTTTTGATATATGGATAATTTTTCCGTGCGTCTTTTCCGAGTTTGTGACATTTAAATATATTATATTCTTTTATATAGGTACAGTTTTTCTTATTTATTTATATAGGTCATTGCTTCTTTGTGTATTTAAACAAAAGGGGTTGTTTACTAAAGACACACTTGCCACGTTTGCGTCTTGAATAATGTACTTTGTACTGATTCTGGGTCTTACGTTGAGTTTAATTATTATTGCGAGTTCGTATACAGTTTGCATGAAGTTTGTAATATATTATTAATTATAATTTGCATGCATAATGAGGATGGAAGTTAAACGTACGGATAATTCAGTTAAGATAACGCGGTTTTCGTTCCCATTATAAGCCTACACGTGTATGTCTACTACTCGTCAATTTAAGTAAATGTTGGTCCTACGTTTCTATGTGAGTGTACAGAGGCCAGCACATCAAGCTACTACAATCTGTCAAATTTCTTTAATAGATTTTCAACTTTATCGCTACGGTATTAAGGTTCAAGGTGGATTGGAAAAATTTTACAGTTTTGGGTAGCTTGACCTGCTGGCGTCTGTGCAATGCACGAGCACACAGCTCACGAGATTATAAACGCACGAGTGACGTCCTCTGTCTAACCTAACCTTTAGCGGAACCGTTTCAGTTTGTTGCTGTGTCGGCTACAACGGCTATTCGCGTCAGAGTTCAGTGATGCGTACCTAACCTTATCAATCAAGCTCAGCGTCAAAATAGGCGCCTTCGTCTATAGGAAACTTCAAACTTTTGTTTCAAGTTTCGTGCATGGGCCGAAATAAACCTATGTTCCTATACGTGTTGTGTAGCAGGTTTATTGCGTAACACACTCCAAACGTCACACGCAATGAATGTATTATTGAATTGTCAAAACAAAACAAAACAATAACACATAACTAGCGAAAACAGACGTGATGCACGCAATGACATGTTGTAAAAAATGATGGTCATCATTATTACCTAATGTAATAAAGCAGCTGTTTTCCTCTATGCAGTGACAGGCAAAATACATGGGGCAAGAATTTAGTGAAAATGTTGGTCCTTTGTGACGAAAGTACGAACATTGTTCGATGTAATTAAATAAATTCCGCTGTTCTAGTATTTCGACAAAGTGTCGCCAGGCTCGATTAGTAGGCTCAATTTTCACAGGCCTAAATTCATTCAATTCATTTGAAAGGACGCGTACAGTTCGACTTGAAAGTACAGGCTTGGAGAAAATAAGGAAGTAATATTTTTTTGATTTGATGCTCTTTAATAATTTTTTGCTTGGGAAATATATATAACAACCTTTTAATAACCAACGATATACGTAAGCATTCTTTTAGTGGTGGAACACTGGTACAAACCTAGTTTGGGAGCCAGGAGACCTATGTTTGTGATACTATTTCTGTATGTTGTAAATGTAATGTCTGATCTTGTTACTTTTTTGAAATTAACAATTGTTTTATTTATTTATATATAAAGGAGAATGACCAAAAGCCGTACCAAAAAGTCTCATGCATCAAGATCAAAATATTACAGTAATTATTTTCATATTTTTTTACGACATTACGCGTCGGGGATTTGATTTTTGAACAGGGAATTTAATTTAACGTAAAAAAGTGTTGATATTGTTTTATTCCCTTTACATGACGTTCGGTTTCAAATGATATGATAAATATAACCTTGAATTTTGAACGTGTCATGATCACGTATTGAAAAAAAATTTGTTAAAAAATTATACTTTGCTGATTCTACATTAATTAAAAATAACTACAATATGATAGAATAGAATTTTCATTTAAACAATTATCATTTTTTAGAGAAATAATGGCCGGTTGTGTATGACATGTCAAATAAAATAAAGTACCTAATTTTTAGGTTATAACGATTTTTTTCAAAATCTCCGTGACTCGGTTTTTTTTTTACAAAAATAACTTGTAGGATTTAATATGCTATGTGTCTATAAAAACAAAGTTTGACTTTTATGCAGCATGGTACGGGATTCCATACATCCATGGGTATTGTCCTTTTAAATATGTTGAACGGTCGGTATTTAGTACCAATAGCACCAAATCATCTATTGGTTTTTTCCTGAGGTTATTCCTTTTAGGTTGGTATGATTATTTCAGTAAATAAAGCCTATTGCTATAAATGTGTCACATCTTTGGATTTTTTTAATTTTTATAACAGTTCCGCAATCGAGTGTACGAGTGTACGTTTAAATATATCTTCAAGCCAATGCCATAGTTACATAAACTTAGAACTTAATAGTGACAATGATTGCAGTTGAATTTATACTTAGTTCGTAATTTAGAGCAAAGGCTAAGCTTGTGGCTAAGTAATAACAGCCGCACGTGTCGATCGATCAGGTAAAGCTACGCTTGCCGCGGTTGGTCCGTGGATAGGTGACCATCTTTACATACCGTTAAGCCGTTTGTCCAAGCTATCATTCGTGGATCTTTGACAGTCGTTACAGGTCATCAGACCCGAAAGTCTGACAGGTCTTATAAAGGGGTATCATATTACCCAGTAACCAGTTACTGGGTAATATGATACCCCTTTATATACTCTGGGTATATACTGTGGAGGTTAGATTGGCAGTCGCTCCATGTAAAATACTGGTATTCAGGTGCACCCGGTCAGACTGGAAGCCGACCCCAACATAGTCAGGAAAAGGCTAGGCAGATGATGAATTTAGAGTTTTGCATACGTTTTGCCAATGACACGAATGAATGTTAATAACTACATACATTGGAAGCATTTTAGTCCAATATTTTAGATATGCAGCCTGGCGTTCCAAATTGTTTGAAGTGGAGTTAGCGTTATTAGTTTTAACAGGGTTATGCTTTTAGTGAGCATTCTGAAATGAACGTTATTTTATTTGAATGGGTCACTAGTTGCATTTGGGGCAGTTAACGATGTATAATAATAATACGAGTATCAGCCTATAATTGTCCCACCGCAGGGCAAATCCCTCTCTCTTCTCGTACTGAGAAGGCACGAGCACTGATCACCACGCTTCCTCAAGACGGGATGGTGATTTCACACTAACGTATATTAACTACTAGTAGCGCCCCGCGGTTTCACCCGCATAAGTTTCGATTCCGTGAGAATATCGGGATAAAAAGAGTGAGTCATTAATGTGGAAGAGAAGAAACACAAATGATTGTATTTATTAATACTGATCTTTATCCTGCTGAACCAAGATACTGGCCATAAATCAATTTAATATTTAAAGTATTTTTTTTACCGTTCATTTATTTTAAGTGCAACGAAAGCGAATATCTGCAGCAAAATTATAATTTGTATTTCCTGAAGTTTCGTGCCGAGTGAAGGCGGAAAGTATTCAGTTACGTTTTTAATTGTTTTGATTGCAACAGGGTTAAATGAAACTCAGAAGTTTTGTTTGATTTTACTGTAATTATTTATCTAAAGCATCTAAGTATGTGGGTCTATACGGATGGTCTAGATAAAAAATAATCTTTACCACCATCACCAGCCTTTAGTAGTCTACTGCTGGACATACGCCTCTTCCATTCACATCCTCAATCTATAGCTACGTTGATCTAGCTGCTACTACCGACCTAGCGAAGATCACTTCTCTATTCTACTCTGCGAGCGTCCTACACAATTTTTTCGATGTGTGGTCGCCATTAAGAACACAATAAAATTAAAATAGGAACATTTCAGAAATAAATATTTAAACATTTTAAGGTTAATTTTTACTTGCACCTTAGTTTTCCGATTACGTCATTGCCAAAATTTTGAATGAACATCAAAGTTCGAAAATGTGAGATACGCCCGCTCTGTGGTAAAGGAATTTGTTAGAAAATTGCTTATCCCTATCCCTCTCTGGCCGTAGTACTGTACCGTTTATTCCTGTTCTATCATTGACCTAGATTATACAAGTACCTACGCTGGACTAACTATACTATATACGAAATGACAGTTGTTTTTTGTGCCGATTCAAAGCACTCCGATCTAGCGTCTCAGGAACTAAAATTGACACATATTGCCGCAAATGGCCGTCGTTTTTTTTAGTACGTCTCTGATGATTTAGGTTATAAATCGTGGAATTAAGACTTTTTTCCGTATTTCGTATTTACTACGAGATATTTAGAATATTTTTATCCTGTGAGTACGCGCATCTTGTAATTTTTTGGTAGGTACGTCTCTGATGATTTAGGTTATAAATCGTGGAATAAGACTTTTTTCCGTATTTCGTATTTACTACGAGATATTTAGAATATTTTTAACCTGTGAGTACGCGCATCTTGTAAAACTCGCTGTCAAAAATATTAGTCCCACGGTCACTCACGTTGCTGTCAGCGCCAAAATGGCGAAAATTAAATGTCTTCATTTGGTTATCGATAGTATGAAGTCCAGCGTTCTTGCTTATTACAGGTCAGCGTGTTCTATACATTAGTCAGTCCTTTGTTTCACTAATATTTCATGATACAAAAGACTAGTGACTACAATGATTTCATTCCCAAAACGAAATTAATGAGAAGTTATGTGCTTCATGGATGATAACGTAAGTCTGTGCTCATACGGCGCATAAATATTCATTTTATAGGCCAAATGTGTGATACGAATCGTATTTTAGTATCTGTATGATTTATGTCATGAATGTATTACTTAGTTATCTGATTTTATTTTGGTAACACTAAAAATGGTTCGCTAAAAGTGCTTCTGCAGTGCCCAATCTATATTTGATTTTAAATTATTATAGTCATGTATAATTTCTGAAGCCTAATCAAGTATGCGGCCAGTTTATCTAATGTGAATTTTGTCATTTACCAAAACAGCACCTGCCAGGTAAATCAATTTAAACTGTATTGACAATTAATAGCTAAAATCATCTTTAATTTTTAATTTCTTGTTTTCTATAACGGACGCTTTTAATCTTTTATCTGACCTCCACAATCCAGTTTTTGAGTAACCCGATACCCCTTGGCAAGATTAGTTGAATAGAAAAATACTTAATTCAAACGTGTCAAAATTCAATCAAAATATCTTTCACTAAATTCAAATTACAATTATTATAATTATTTAAATTTTTTTTTTTTTACTAAATTCAAATAATTTACTACCATAACCACAAACTGACCAACCAAAAACAAAAGTCATTCGTTGTTTAAGCTTCCCTACTTTGTAGGTACTTGTATAAATGTCCTTGCGATGTCCTTCTGATTCAGACAAAACTTTGTCTTTGATACGAGACAATGACAAAGTCAAGTTTCTACACTTTAAAACTGGGACAACAGTATCATAAAGTTTGCGTCTCGAAATATATTTAGTGGTTACCACAAAATGTTGGATCTGTGTATGGAATTTAAAGTTTATTTTAATCTTTGTTCTTAAGATAGTCAGACGAGAGACACTTAGCAAAAACACGTATTGTAGTAAGGGTGTTTCTAAAGATAAAACGAAATAAAGCAATTCGTGTAAATCTTGTGGGTTTTTCGCGTTAATATCTTGTCATTTCAGAAATCCTAAGGAGAAATTCTTGAACAACGTCTAATCATGAGACTCTATTTAAAATTGAAGGGTTTCATATTATTTAAACTGCACTCAAATCTGATCAAATATCAAGATTCCTGATTTCACATGATTCTAATACAAACATACATCCCAGCGCTGATTTGCTGGATTAATTTTCTCACCTACCGATCATTTTATTTCCTAACAGTTCATTTTTTTTTATATGTATGTATGTATCTATCTATGTATTAGTACTTATTATTATATTTAATAGTAATTTTCTAGTTATTTATCCAGTATGTTGCATTTGCCATGTTTTGTCTCTACATCACCCTAAGATTGGCTGGTAGAAAATGCCACAGGCATTAAGTCCGCCTTTGTACACACGGCTACACGTCAAGCTATACAAAACCAGTTTGTCTTGGCCTCACTTTGTATGATATTTTCTCACAATGAACGGTCAGCTAATACTGGTTTTGCATAGCTTGATGTGTAGCCGTGTGTACAGACAGTATTTTTTTTACTTGTGCTTACAGTTTTAATACATACCTAAATAAACATAAGTGGGTTATGACGCATAAACAAAAAAATAAGTAAGCACTACTATTAAAATCACCGAGCAAGAGAAAGCATTACTTAATGACAAAAAAAAGGAAATTCAATAAATTGGACAAATGAAAAAGGCTTAAATCCGCGAAAAGTTGTTTTCGCTTTTCGCTTAAGTGTTTTTCTAATTGCTTTTATCGCTCCACAATCTTTACGGCTTCCCGCTGAATTAATTTTAATTAAGACGAAAGAATTTTGTTACGACTTTTTAAGATGTCACTTGATTTACAAAAACACTGGCAGTAAAACGCTGACAGTAGCAAGGCTTACGACGAAGACATTGAAAACAGCAACATTTAACACAGCAGAGCAAGGACATAGAAATGAGCCGAGAAAGCAGTTTAAATCCTGCCAAAAGATTTAAGGGTGAAGCTCGACCTGAAGCACGCGAAGTCTTTAAAAGATGCCCATCCATATACAAATATCACCCATCTCTCCACTAGTCCAATGCTTACTCTAGGATGCATATCCGGTAGGCTCTTAAATACTACTCTTTCCTACGGGCACGTCTTCCCTACAATTACCGCGCCCTCCGGTCTACTCCTTGATATGCAATGGTAGCTGTAGCACCATGAACATGAGGCTACAGGAGCTAGTGCTAGGTTCATTCGATTAATCGAGTCTCGTTGAACCACGCTGAGATCGGTATTCATACTTTCATACGTAATTCATACATTCGACTTTTAAAGATGTCACTTGATTCTTATTTTTCTGTTTTTAATGTATTAGGTAAATATATATTGCTCTTAGCGGACCCGGCAGACGACATCCTGTCTGGTAAAGCAGCGCCACCTGCAAGTTCCAATTGTGTTTTCAAACCATCAAAATTAGTTATATCCAAGATTATCTAAGAAAATATTTACTTGAATTTGAAGTAGTTGCTAGGTTTGATTGAACAACCTCGTGCTTGAGCAATGAGTCTCTTATTTTCTGTTGCATTACGTTACATATAGCTCGATAAATACACTTTTTATATCTTTCTTTAAACAGAAGTTTCTGGAACTAATGGCATGTCTCTTTTCTCGCTGCACCAGTAGTTTACTTTCCGAAAGAAAGATGGCGCTAGTTATCGCTGTTCGCGGAGCATTACACGCGCTCACATTAGGTACTATCAGTGAGTCGATTTTTATAGCTAATAGAAGTTTAACGTGAAAGATTGGGAAGGTAAGCTTTAGTTTTGTAACTATTTGTATTTTAAAACAACCTTGTTTTGAAACTTCAGAGCATAATTTCATTTGTAAAGTTGTCAAGTATTTTTATGCTTCCTACTATAACCCTATCCTGTTTCCTACGAATATTATAAACGCGAATGTTTGTAAGGATGGATGGATGGCAATTTGTTACTCTTTCACGCATAAACGACTGAAAAAATTTGGATGAAATTTATACACAGATAGTTTTCAACCAGTTTTAACACATAGGATACTTTTATCCCGGTACCTATTCAACACTTATTCGGGCGAAACCATGGGATGCTGCTATTATTATATATACATAGTTCTTTTTCCAAATAACAAGAAGTATGTATTAATTGGGAGCATCGGCTTTAATTTTTGGATTCTTTCGTTGAATAACTGTCACGTAGTTAAAATAACTGTTAGTACAGTGTAAATTATTGAACCTCTATAGGCTCATAAGCCTATGCTCATACTACAAGACTCGTTACCGTAGTTCAGCCTACATTTGATCCTAGGTACTTTGTCATGTAAGCTAGATGGCCTAACACGTCATCCTATCCACATAAAGATAGGCTAATCTATCCACGCCATTTGTTTCGCAGTCTGTATCAATCCGCTTTTACATAAAACGTTGTTTACGAAACAGTGCAAACGTTTTCTGCATGTTTTTGTGAGCTGTGTTTACAGAACCTGTATTCGCAAATTTTAAATTAAGCAGAATAAACAAAACACAACGTTCTTTTTATTCTCATTGATAGAATACGCTCTAGAGAGCAAGTTGATTGGATCAGAAATAAAATTAATAAAAGTTTTTTGAGTTGTGGTATAAAAGATTTTGTTGATCGGATGGATACGAATATTGAAATAAAATGAAATCAAGTTGAATGGGAATAATTTATTATAGAACGTAAAATAATACTTCAGATAAGCGATGTATGTAAACGAAGAAAAAGTAGTCTGTAATCAGGATTAAAGGATTAGAATTTAAAGTACCACGTGTAGTCGCTCGTAGAGTAGGACATAAATACAACGTGTAGTCGCTTGTAGTCTAGGATTTAAAGTACCACGTGTAGTCGCTCGTAGACTAGGATATAACGTGTAGTCACTCGTAGACTAGGATTTAAAGTACCACGTGTAGTCACTTGCATACTAGGATTCAATTACTACGTGTAGTCACTTGCAGACTAGGTTTCAAATACCACGTAACTGCAACTAAGACATTGAGATTTCAATGCCACGTGTAATTAAGATAGATGTTAAGGTTTAAGATTTGGTATGAATAAAGATAAGTTTATTGTAGGGACTAGCGTAAGATGTAATTCAGATTAGGTTTTTTTTAGTATAAGTACTATTTCTACTATCGAGTGAGTGAGCACTGCTCTCCTAGCTAAATAACACAGTGATAATTAATTTAATAGCTTCATTGTCTACTTAGAAATAATTACGAACTCCAGGAACGATTGATGACAATTCTCCTATGAATAGCTGACTGGTGGCAAAATTCGACACGTTCGAACTACCCAGCACAGCGTAATAAAACCAACCATGTAATCACTAAACTAAGTGCATAACCAGCTCAAAACTGGCATAAATCTGCTATGAAACTGGCTTTAATTCAGGACTCAGGTCACGTATGCCAAGCTCATTGTCCCAGCCAATCCCGTGCCATCCCTATGCATATTAATGACCAAAAGGCCAAATAAAAATATGGCGTACGTGCGAATTGTGCCCGTTATTATGGACTTATTGGTTTAATTGCCGAACTGTGCGTATTTTGTGATAATGCATGAACGTTTTTAACGTAAATCGGATTGAGTGTGGATAGAATGTTAGATGTTATTAGTGCGTGTATTACCAGATGTATGCAAGCAAAAGGAGTACAAAAAAAGCAAAAGGAGCTTCGATCAATAATATTACTAGATTAAGGATCAGGAACAAAAATGAGTCGCTCAAGTGGCTACGTTTGCACACACGTAAACATCTACATTTCTTAGAAAAAAGTTTAATAATATAAACTTCAATTATATCCGACGACAAAGTTCTCTTGTTTGCCTAATGCATCGTTACCCGAATATGGAGGAACCCAAAACGAGGGTAATGTTTTCAGTTATAAAATTGAAAACTGTACATTTATCATGAAATATGTTTTTCAGTTTATTCAGTCTTACCAAGCGGTTTCGTAAAATGACAACCTGTCTTGCCAAGGGGTATTATGTTACCCTGTAACAGGATTGTCAGTGGAGGTTAGATAGGCAGTCGCTCCATGTAAATACCGGTACTCAGCTGCATTCGGTTAGACTGGAAGCCGACCCCAACAAAGTTGGGAAAAGGCTAGGCAGATGATGATGCTTCACATGCTATTTTTTGTATACCTAGTTCTTATGAAACAAATGTTTTACTATAACTTTTTCGCTGTAGCACACAACAGATGAGATTCAATTTAAAAGTCTTCATTTCATCCTATTTCAGAATATTTCTAGATAAAAAAAGAATGTATCGCAAATAGAAGACCCCAATTCGTAGGTTGCGCAACGCCCCGTCAATTTTACATCCAATAAGTACTGCATACGAATTTTAAACTAATTTTGAAGTTGCCAGACTCTCACTGAATTAGCTTGGCCAGACTTTAGCTATAAATTCCATAGCCCATTTTTACTTAAATCGGGAAAGTTAAGGAGCTTTTGTCGGGGCTAGCGTTTAGAGAAACTAATAAATGCATTCAGGTCGTTCAAGATATTTGAGATGTATAAATAAGGCTTTGTCTGGGTGTTTAAGTTTTCAGGTATTTTGAAAAATGCTCTATGCTTTTACTGCTACTATTGTAGTTGGTAACTAAAATGCTCATTATTTTCCTGTTAATAAGAGCTTTATTTGAGACGTAATGCTAAAAGTGGATTCTTTCTTCTGAGTAAGTGCTACGCGTTTGCTACGGCGTAGCTCAGCTACGTGGCTACGCGGCGTAGCAGCCCAACCGCCGGTTTTATTTCATTTGAAGTGGTTGAGAATTAAAGGTTATTATTATATTCATTGATTAAGGATAAATGATTGATAAAGGATACTCATTATAAAAGAACCCTAACATTACAACATTATACATATAACATACGAACATTACACATTATTACCTGTTTTCCACGAACTTTATTAAAATATAATGTCTTACGAGTTTGTTCCTTCGGTAAATAATTTGATTTGTATGCGAGCAAATATAATACCGAGTCGTGTATGAGTAGTTTTCTTAGAACTTTCCCTTATTGCTTTAAATAAACTACCTTTTACCGTTGACTTTGCTCTTTTATAATTTATTACCTAGCTGCTGTTGACATAATATTAGTTGAAGGGGAAATAAAGTAAAAAGTAATCAGCATAGCTATTTATAATAGCTGGTTATGCAAAATAACTGCTATTGAAAAGCTCTTACGTTATCAACAATCAATCGTCGTGGAAGTTAAAAACGCGATGCTGATTGTGACATTTCGTGGAAACGCTGAATGTTGTTGTGTTGAGTACATTTTACTTTGTTTGACACGTAAAAATACGACAGAAATGAACTAACTATACGAGTATATTGTTAATATGAATAGATAGGTTAATTTTTTTTAACGATATGACATTTTAAATTTTTCTGAGCCTAAAGTTTTTCCTTCCAAACCTTTTTATTTTGTGTGATCACTGCCCACGTTGGCCCCGCAAGCGTTATCAGAAGGCCAATTCTCGTAATTTAAAACGTTCAAAATCTAGTCGCAGTCTCATCTCGGCGACAAACAAATGTCAAAAACTTGTCAAAATGTAGGGAAATTAGAGGTATTTTTGATAGATTGAGAGTGAGATCAGACTGTAAACGTTCTTGAAGTTACGAGAATTGCCCCTCAGATCGTCACACCACCATCGCCACGGTCTACGTCGATGTTCTCCTGATTCGGTCAGTGAGTGACGCCTCACCATCTTTGCCCATCTCTCCGGCCGCATTCGCGCGACGTGGCCAGCCTACTATATAAACATAAAAAAAAAACAAAAGAGCAAATTAATTGAGACCCTCCTCCTTTATAAATAAGGTTAAAAATAAAAACAAAGACATCATCCCATTACAATGTCCTTGTGACCCAGCCAATACTACAATGCCTCGTTTCTTAATTCACTACATTTGTTTCACACAATACCCACTGCATATTCCTTTGTAAAGTAACGTTCATTAAAAGTTCCAGGTACCTATTGTTTCATTATGTTACATTTTGTTTTCTTTGTTTACGAGTATGCGTAATGAAAACCGCTCTTACTCCGCGAATTGCAACTTTATAGCACTGAGTTTAAGGACGTTATATATGGAAGTGGGTCTAGTTAATATAGAGGATGTATGAAATAAATGTTGGTTGTTTAGGTATGAATATAGCACTATATTCAATGTAAATAAGCCTTAGTTACTTATAGAGGTATGAGGAACAGGGTGTAAATTTCACTCATCCTCCATAGAAAAGAGAGGATCCGTCGTATCTGGTGGGCAACTGCCCGATAATTCATGTCGGGCCATTGTATATATGCTAGTTGCGCGGTAAACTCTGCTTGAGATGCAGGATTTTGTCGCGGAGTTCACATGTGGCGTTGTAATACATGTCCACACTGCTGGGACACAGGCCTCCTCTCGGTGAGAGGGAATGGGTCTTAATCCACCACGTGGGTCCAGTGACAGTTGGTAGATGTCACATGTCGTCGAATTTTTGGTTCTAGGAAATGTCGGTTTCTTCACGATGTTTTCCTTCACCATTTTGATAGCAGTGGGGATCAAATAATATAAACAAAGTAAAGTGCCTGTTTGGGTTCGAACTTACGACTTATAACTCGTAAGTCACGGCCGTTACCACTGGGCCACCACTGATCCCTAATAGAGTATCTCTCATTCATAGAGTATCTTCTTTTTTATCTTTTGGAACGAAGTTCCTTATCGCGCGTTGCGAAAGGAGGCTAAACGAAAAAATTAAGACCAACTGTTGGAACGACACTTTTTGCTATAGGTAGTTGTAAGCCGTTCGGGCGTGCGCGTGTTTCTCTGTCTCTCTCTCTCTCTCTCTTTGAACTTCGTTCCATCCGAGTGTCCCTTGACACCTCTCAAGTTTTTTCGTCTTCTTCTCTTTTTTTATATATTTATGTTCTGTAATTTTTATGGTGTACAATAAAGAGTATTCTATCTATCTATCTTTTGATTATTTGTGATTAAAACAGGCTTTATTATTTAAGCTTCCCAAAACAGTCTTTGTATATCGTTAATCATGAACTCACATATTTTATGCTCGTACAAGCTCAACTTTAGACCATAACTTTGAATACATTACACACAGTACAACTCTTATAAAGTTATTTAATTTGCATTAATTTATTCAGTTACAGATTAAACGTTAAGAAGTTTAAAATTACTGCACAATCGAGTTTATATAAATCTCTTGCATAATTTATTTAAATTATTAGCAAGGTTTTTCAAGCATCTGAACGAAAGACATTTCTTTTACAAGATTATGAGGCATAGTACTGAAAAACAATGTAATACTAAGCCAGATGTTCAGTAATAGAATATTGGATAAAAAAACTATTTCAAATGTTTCAGTCCGATTGGAGATTCTTAATAAGAGTTTCAAATTATCTTTTTACGTAAAAAAACTAAACAGATGAGTATCCCTGAACATGAAATGATTTATTTTGGAGTAAGTTAATATGAACTAAAACTGGTTTAACTCATAAAATAATTAGTTTGCAATGAAGGGTCAACGTAAACTTGAGTCTTCTAAATTACATAGGTAAATAATCTCACACCTTTTTCCCATGGGAGTAGGCAGAAAGACTCTTCTAACTTGTTGTCCTTATTAGGAAATACAATATTTGCAAATACACCTTAATTCTGATCTTTCATTTGTGCTTTTGAAAGTTGTTCATAAGCTTATTAAGAGCTTAAATGTTACTAATGAGGCACAATTACTTTTTTTAATGTTACCGACCTTAATAAGGCATCCTTATAGCCGAGGGGCTAAATCTTTTCCGTCATCTGCCCTTACTTTCCTTAACTAGGTTGGGGTTGGTTTTAAGTCTAACCGGATGTTAATGAATACCAGTATTTTACATGGAGCGACTGCTTATCTGACCTACACAACCAACTTACTTGATAATACGATATCCCTTGGTAAGGCTGGCTATCAGACTTTCGGGCTTCTGACTACTCGTAACGACTGTAAAAGATCCACGAATGACAGCCGGGACCAACGGCTTAACGAGCTGGGGGAGCGGGCTTAGAGTGTGTAATCTACCTAGTCTAAATCAAGAGAGGGGTTTAGGCGAATTTTATCTAACCTCCACTGACAATCAAGTTACTGGGTAACATAACCCCTTGGCAAGACAGGTTGTCATTTTGAGACGTCAGAAGAGTTTAAAACAGCCACCATCCCTAGCAACAACATTTAATATTCACCCATCTTGTAAACAGGCTACATAACTTCGTTCTAAGGCGACGTGTTTAACACAAATGCACACCTAGTGTTCCCAAGGCTGTGTTCGTAAAGCCATTTGCATTTCTCTCTGTTTTGTGCAAAAACACGGCCGGTTATTGTTTCCGACCTCGCCTGTTCTTGCTATTGTGACATTATTGTAGGAGTAATTATGTTTTCTTTGGAGCTATAATCTTTTAATATTGTTTATAGGGTAGGAAGGGACGTTGTGGGGCGGAATACAAATATTTTGGGTTCGGCTTAGTTCCGCATTCCAATGTTTTGAAGACAACTTTGTCTGTTGTCTATTACAGTCCACTGTTAGGCATTATCGCAGTCCAATTTGAAATTGAAATTGATTTATTGAAATAATTGATTTACATAAATATTTACAAACTAGGGCCTTAAACTAGAGGTAGGTAAGAAATAATTGGATTCTACCTGAACTAGGAATAAACCTGTATCTCACTCAAGTGCTTATACATAAGTATTATCTAAAATTCTTGCAAATAGTAACTTATTTATCTACTTTAATTAAGGTATATTCAAATTGAGAAAACTAGTATACAACTTTTTTGCATCATCGTAAGACATTTTTGCAACCATACGAGAATTCTATTATGATTTTTGCATTTTTAATAAGGTCGCGTTTACTTCTTCGTACTTACAGAAAAAATTGTCGTGTCAAAAAAATATTAAGATTGCATGTTTACTTATAATATAAATTGTAAAATCTAATAAAAACTAAAATTAATTTTACGGATTATAAATCGTAAAAGACAAAATAAGAATAATTATATAACATACGGTAAAAAGGCTTATAGATAAACATAGGCGGTCTTATGTGACGTCATTATAATCTATAGAATTGATGTATCTTGTCTCAGCAATTTTCTTTGCGGGGCATTCTTGATCGCCTGTTTTGTGGTTGCTCGGTTTTTTAAATCGCAAGCATGTTGCACAATGTGACGGTTCAGCATGTTTTGTGCACTGATTCACCTGATGACTCTGTTACCCACAATGTCCACACGTATAGGTAGCCTCCCGACAAGTCTTTGCAGCATATCCATACTGTAGACATTTAAAGCATCTGGTCACAAGTGTGAAGTCCCTCACGGGGCAGGAAGTCCAATTAATGAACACTCGAGTTTGGTTTATAAGGGCCTTTCTTATACCAGCAGTAACTTCAAGAATGAAGTTGCACGTAGGTCCCTCTTTTTTACCTGACTTGTGACTTAAATTTATAGAGGCCAAAAAAGAGTAATGGGACAAACTAGGCAGCTTCTCGGCTACATTCTGCTCGTAGATGCAATCATAAACTTTTTGATCACTTAAAACGGTCGGTACTCCTATAACCACAATTCTTGGTCTTCTCTTATGGGGCTCTTCCACCTTCAGGTCAGAACTACTTAGCTGAGATGATTTCTTAAGTTTTTCTATGTCATCTTTGGTCTCCGTGCTGATTATAACGCCACCATTTTTTGTTTTGCGCAGTCCTCTAACATGCAATTTCATTTGTTCAGGGCATATAATTTTTTGAACAAGAGATTTAGTGTCCTCACTAGATTTCAATTTATCCGCTGGACAAATAGCAATCGAACTGACATTATTGGGACGCACGAAATTATTTTGATTGGTTTTTACCATGTCAGCGAACGAAACATTTTCTGCCATCGTCGTTGGTTTAGTGCAGTTTTCTTGAATGGTTTTCTTCATATTTTCGAGGCATTCTGTGAGGTCGCCTTTTTATTTCAACACTAGTTTAGAGTTTTGTATTTCTGGGGTTTTTAGCTTTAAGTCCTGGTAGTAAACTGCCATTTGTGAAACGCCATGTCCAACCTTGCGCGATAGGGAATTGATCCTCAGCTTTTGCTCGGAGTTCAGCTTTCCTTCTTGAGCAATGGTGCAGACTTTATTCAGGCATGATTCAATTGAGATCAACCAGTTACTAATGTCCCTGGTGTCCACTGCCTGAATTTTTCCTTCAACCGCATGGTAAGGTATTTGAGATTTGCTGGCAGGGCTGCATGGTGGTGGGATACTTCGAGGGCTGTTTTCACTATTTGACATACTTAAGTCTTAAATGTTTCTCATAATTAAATGTTATTCACTAAAGTAAATCACTAACTTAGCAGAAAAGTGCGCGATTCGTTTTCTAGGTCACCGATCACTCGGAAATATTTTAACGACATATGATAAATAATAGCTTATAAAATTATACTCACGTCTACTCTACTTGAGTGTCAGTAGAGCAGTCCCCAATACAAGTCATAGGCCTCTCATGGTTTAGACTAGATAGAGTGTGTATTCTTCCTAGTCTACATCAAGAGAGGCCGGGTTTAGGCGAAGTTTAGACAACCTTATTCTTTTTTTTTGTTTGTTTTCTTGTTTTAAAAATATACAATAGACGAGTTATTCCGGACGGATCACCTGATCTGATCCCCTGCTGGTTATTATTATGTTTTAATTTTTGTCTGATCCACTATAAAACAGCCAGTGAAGGTTCAATTAACTTAACCCAAAACGGTGCCAATATTATACGTTTAAATTTTAAAACTCTAAAAAAGGCTATCTCTATCAATATCATGTATGATCAACTTTAAACTATTCTACAAACATTTTCACAAAACAAACTACAGAACCTTATATCTACTATAACTAACAAAACGGGAACGTACCAAAAATACCTCAGTAAATTCTCCGTTGTTCCAGAATGTTGTTTAGAGATTAGCAGAGCGTAGTAAGCGTTATTCAGTATCACACACATCTGTTCCGAGGCACTTTAAGTGCCGCGGATGCAACGTCACGTTCGCATTATGTTGTTCTAAAATTGGTTGCCTTTTAGAGAATTATATTGGAGGATAGAAAGTATAGGTTATAAGATCATGTTATATCTACATGTAGGTTTGTGATCATCATCATCATCTACAGCCCGACTTCATCCACTGATGACCATAGGCCTCTCTTTTCGTGTGCCAATCTCGATCCTGTGCCAGCCTCATCCAAGTTCTACCCACGATGGCAGCAATATCGTCCGGCCATCTCGCCCCCGGACGACTGACACTTGAAAGAAAAAAAGAAAGAAAAAGTACTTATTGCGACTCGTACAGGATCATAAAACTAAACTAAACACAGCTAAAAATAAAACAAATTGTATAAAAAGGTAACAAAAGGAAAAATAAATGAAACAGAAAGTCCTATACGAGGCCGAAAGGCTCCTATCTCAGCATGATGCGTCGTCTTTCAGCCCTTGAACGACACTCGGTCACTGCTTTGATAGGTTTGTGACACATGAGACATTTCAGCGTTGTTTCTGGCATGACATCGCAACAGTGATCCCCATGGTATTGCAGGTATCTCTAGGCAGTGAAGACCATTTACCATGAGGTCGGCTTCATAGCCAATTACTAAGTAAAAGCTTACAAAGGTTGATTATGTATTTATAGGTATGTTACATTGAGGTAGGCTTCTAAAATATGTATTAATAAACAGCCATAATATTATAACTTCAACATTATTACAACTTATTTAATCAGGGCAAAGTTGAAACTAGGACTCACCCAGTTTCAACTCTGCCATAATTACCGCTCCTATGAGAAGTTACGTTTTCAGTTGAGAATTTTCTCCTTAAATAATTTTAAAAATATAGCAGTTGAATATTCTCTGCGCGCGGACACCTTCAAGTCCATTTCTCAAGTCCTCAAGGATTTGAAATAAGATTTCGACGTACTACATTTGAAAGATATTCAAATTCAGGCAATGCGTATTTGAGAATTGCAATAGTAACGATTTTATTTCAAACAAATCTGTCGCATTGTTTAAAATGCAATTTTCATCAAAATAACAATTACGAAGTAAAAACGATAAAACAAAAAAAAAAACTGTTTTAGTTACTCGAATTTTCATAGTATTTTTCCAACTTTTTAGAAATTATAAACCTTGTTTCAGAAATATTTGCTGCATAGGATTTTAACATTTTATACGCAGGGTAAAAACATTTTTTATATTTGTATACAGTTCGGGAGCAAAACTTTCAGACCAATTGTTCGATAACATTTAGTGAAGCTAAATTAAAGCCCCATGTTTTCGTTCCGTTCATATTATTCGTAGCAGTTTAAACTAATACGATTGTATTTTCTATTGAATTTACATACTTTGATATTTGTGTTACATTGTGTTAAATGGTACTAAGTAAATAAATTATACATACTTGCAAGATTTTAGGAACATAGAAGATTAGACTGGAAGCCAACACCAACATAGTGTGGAAAGTAGCCCTTTCCCAACTATGTTGGTGTCGGCAACGTGTCGATGGCAAAAATATTAGTTTTTTTTTCTTAAATTTGTTTGGCCCAAAATTCAGCAACGCGGATAGCATTCGCCGACGCAGTCTTAGGTCCTCACGTGTGCAGGTGCGTGACCGATGATGATGATGAAGATTTTAGGAAGCTACACATTTATAATATGATCATTATAACTATCACCTTAGCCCAGCTTCCCACGGGCGTATTCTTGTCGCCGTGATTTTTTTTTGCGTTCTTGGTTTTCAACTCTTGGTTTTGAGCCGAACATTGAAAATCCAACAAAGCGTATCCCAACGCGTCAATAAAACACACTGTTTCATTTTCAACTTGAAAATCCTACTACTAAACCTCATAACAGACTTCAGTAAAGACTGTCACAGACCTTCCAATGTGTGTGATTTCCAAGTCATGACATAGTGCCTGAATGAAGAAAGAAGTTATCTACTTTCCAGCACAGCTTTCAACGAATCAAACAATGGAATCTATTGCTATTTATTATGAATAAAATTGTATTATTAAATTCGTATAGTAAAACAAACATTTGTACTCCCTCTGGCATAACATCGCGCTATCTTTATTTACCATTATTATGTTACATACGTTAAACAAATTAATAAATTATTTATGACATAGGGCCGGTTGTTTCAAACGGTTGGTTAACGTAACATACGTACGTCAAATAGTAACGATTACGTACTCGTTATTATTTGAAGTACGGCAAGGCCACAATAAATTTTAATTTGAAACAACGCTTTTTTTGATTTAACGATACTTAGTTAGCGCCATTTTTGACGTATACGCGTGCGTCAAGTGGACGTGAAACAACCAGCCCTTACTGTACCATTAGTTCTCGTATAAGTCTAAACAGCTTATAACATTAACGAGATTATACTTATATCAACAAAAAAGGACATATTGAATTACTAAGGATTTGTGGTGAATTCAAACTAATGGATGGGACAACACGATAAGAATTTGTTTTGCCTGCTAATTTTGATTTAATTACGAGTAAGATCAACTAGCTGATAAGTACTGCAGCGAGGCATCTTTTGAGGTAGAGGAAGAGATTTTCGTCCTGTAAATAAGATTTTGTGATTGTGTGGATCCAATCCGTGTTTAATCAATTGGAAATCCTTTTTGGATGATGTTCGGGTTTGATAATTCTCTGTGCATGTTTAACATATGTGTGTCCATGTTTATATATTTTGGGTAAAAAAGCTCTATATACTCATTAAAGATACATTTTATTATATGCTATACATACGAAACTCTTTTAGTACAATTACGAGTTTAAATACAGTACACACAAAACACAGTTACAGTTACGCAAAATATAAATGCAGTTTTCTCGTGAAAGAAAAATTGCAACTTTGAGAAAATTAATATATAACATACATAACATCACACCTGTACTCCCCTAAGGGTTAGGCAGAAGTATACCTAAACTACACTCACACTTAAAAATCAAATGCTTAAAAAAAATTAAAATACTTATTTAATACTAGTATGGTTTCGATAATACTATTGTTCGTAACACCATAAAAAATCTACCAAAACTTTTGCAGAAAACCGCTTTTAAATCTTGCGTAAGTCGTCTATTTATTTAGAAATCGTTTATTTATTTACAAAAAACAAAACAAAAAATAAAAAACTAACACAGAAAATAAATACATTCATAGACAAACAATGTTAAACGATGATACCTGCAATAGTTAAAACTGTGGCGCACCACCAATGCCCGACTCCTAGTGAGAGAAAGTTAAATGTATTTATGCTAGTGACTGTACATCATTGGGTATTTCATTTATGACCACTGAAGAAAAGCATAGTTTAGATACTAGAACTGAAAGGTCATCAATACCAGTTCTTTTCCTGTCTCCACCCCATAGTTAAATTATTAAAACATGTACAAACACATCATAATGATAACACGTGATGACGTAACAAAGGATTCGAAATACATCCTTATAATCGGACGCAAAGGAACATTGCGAATTTCCACACGTGAATTTTTAATACCCTACGAACTCATTCATTGCGGAACGCCTCTTCATAACTGCTTGGCAAACGAAATCTCTCGTATTTATTAAATAGGAATAAAATATATACGCGGATTTATTACGCTTAAGGTGCGTGTACACACAACAATCACGTCACTGATCAGTCACGTCAAGTTTCTGGACATGACGTGGTGTATTTATTTGTCTGTTAGACTAAAAAAAAAAAATTGTCCACATTTTACTATGTGAATAAATCTGAAATAGGAAGTAGTTTTCATTTGCAATATATATTACGTTACAACATGTCGATGACGTGACGTTGACCGACACACGCCCGTAGAGATGTGACTGGCGCATGGGTATAATGTCCTACGACTTGACGTATCGACGTGTATGCATGAACCTTTATAAGTATCTCTACTACCTGTTCAGGTAGTTCGAGCCTTGTAAAGCTTCCTGATTAAATTTGCATCAAATCCGTTTGTATTTCAAAGCTGGGTGGCTCGTGTTTTGCACCTGTGCTCGAGTTTCGAGCGTCTCGAACTGGTGTTGGAATGGAACACACGTCGCACCGTTTAGAACATGAATTAGTGGTAAATTGAACGCAGGATCGTGAAAGCTTTGTTGAAATTAACGTGAATAACGTTAATCAAAAATTGAGCATCGTGGAAAGGATTTGTGATATTTGCAGAGGGGTTTATATGGGACATTTATGGAACACTTGAGTAACTAATCAATCTTTTGAGACTAACATAACACAAACATATCTAGCCGATGACGTTTCTGTTGAGACTAAATTCTAATGCAATGTTTATGAGGAATTCATTAAAGCCATTAAATGCATAATCAGACTGTAATATGCCCACTCACTCCCTCTCTTCGAGCCTCCTCTCTTCGAGAGGGAGTGGGCTGTAATCCACCACGCGGGCCCAGTGCGGGTTGGTAGATGTCACATGTCTTCGAATTTTTGGTTCTAGGATGTTTTCCTTCACCGTTTTGAGAGCAGTGGTGATAATTTTCGTACACAAAGAAAAGCGCCTCGTAAGTTGTGGCTGTTACTATTGAGCCACCACTGCTCTCCGTTAGTCACACAAAAGCCATTAAATACGTCACTATTCCTACAAAAAGTTTCTTATCCCGTATATTTTTTCCCCAAATCATACTATTACATATACGAGTACAAGCTCTTGTCACGGTCACAGATTTTTGTCCCAGTCTCGTTTATATTTTAAAGCCGATTGGCTCGAGCACCTGCGCAGCGCTTCAAGCATCGACATACATGCTGAATAAAGCGGAAGCGAGTATTCCGTGCACTTTCCAATTGCGTATGTGTTTTACTTAATAAATAATGGCCTGTATATATGGCCCTGTATGTGCGATCCAGCGATGGAATTCATGACAGATTCTTGTTGGACAAAATATGCGGGTCACGGAAAATACATGGACATTTTATTGAAAGTAAAGGACATTTTTATATTGGTTATATTTTTTGTTAGTGTCGTTTTTTTAAATATACTGTTGCTTCTCTTAAAAGGGATTGAATAGTTTTATACGATACGGAGCCTGGCATGCCTACCTAGCTGTCCGCTATTTTTTTTTCATTGCATTGTTGTCAGCTATCGATTTATATATGTTTCAAGCATGGCCGCCATTTTGAAAAAAAAAAACATGTTGTCGGACAGGTAGGTATGCTACAGGACTTTCAAAGCCCTTTAAGTTTTTTCTGGGTCGTTATTTGACAAAAACCACACAAGCATGAACTTACGGTCTCAATACAAAGAAAGGAATAAACTAAATTTCGATCTCGTAACTATTTCTTTTAGGACTGATCGCACGGGTCAATCGGACAGGTTAAGCTACGCTTGCCACGGTCGGTCCGTGGAGGGGTGACCAACTTTACATAGCGAGACCTCTCCCTGCCTCGGAAAGTACGTTAAGCCGACTGTCAATCTTGTCCCGGCTGTCATTCTTGGATCTTTGTCAGTCGTTGCGGTTCATCAGAAGCCCGAAAGTCGGACAACCAGTCTTACCAAGGGGTATCGTGTTACCCAGTAACTGAGTTGTGGAGGTCAGATAGGTAGTTGCTTCATGTAAAATAGCTAGTACCCCAACCTAGTTGGAGAAAGGCTAGGTAGATCGATATTTACTTTATTCTATTTACTTTAGCGGCACCTTAATGCCACCCTTAAAGTCACCTAGTCAAATGTTACTGTATTTATTTATATAGGTACTCTAGACGTTTTCCGTTCCGCAGTCGACTGCTAATATCCGGTCGTTATGGGCAGCATATTAATCAATGTTACCCTCGCAAGAAGGGAGGAAGGTCACATTTTTTAAACAATTGGGTAAAGTTGTGTTTTAGTACTGAGTAGGTAGGTACTGGTATTTGGCATAACCATATTCATAAGTTTAATTATTTATTTAAGATTACATGCACACCATTACCTTGAGGGGCTTGTGGCTAAGTAATAACAGCCGCACGGGTCAATCGATCAGGTTAAGCTACACTTGCCGCGGTCGGTCCGTGGATGGGTGACCTCGGAAGTCGGTGGCAAACAATGAAAATGCGAACCCAACGACACCGACTTCCGAAATTAAAGTTAATTTTCACTTTGTATTGTCGTTTTTGGAAGTTGGTTGATTTTTTTTTTTGCAAAAAAGGTTTTATTTCAAAAAAGCTGTCAAACCGTAATACATATTTATTCTTCAGACTATTGAAAAATCAGCCCTAAATCGTATTTTAAATTCCAGCTGTCTTTTCATCTTTCAGGCCCTTTTGATGACCGGGATATAAAATGACTACTTCTGGGATATAAAATTTTGTTAGTTAAGCTTTACTAAACTAACAAAATTTTATTAAAGATGTATCTTATCTTGCTAAAACTCACCTAGTTCTTTTGTAAAATATAATATATTAATCTCTATAATTTAAAACACGTATTAGTGAAATAATAAATTCGAAACGAGCCTTTTAATTTACTGGCCGTCACAGGTTTCATTAGCTACGGTTTACATTATAAAAAAATATTTATAACATTCTAATAAAAGTATAACAACCAATATAAAATTCCCTTCTTATCAACTTTAATGGCGACGGTTACCAAATTTTTTGGGTACAGTCACGTTTTACCCATTCCGGGTAACTTTTCCGATTTCATTAAGGTAGCTACTGCGAGAAAGAACCAGGAATTGGACATCGGGTCCACAATTTCTTGTAACTTCTTCAGTGAGTTAGTTAATTTAGTTTTCTTTTGTTTTATGGTTTAATTGACCGGTAGTGTCACGTATGTTGTGTGTACACATTACAAGTTGTTTGATAGCATAAGTCGATATCGTCTTTGTTAGTCAGAGTCTGTATTTGTGCCCGATCGATGGCAATAGCATGGCCCCATATTAGATGGAACTTAAACATAACTGGTGAAATGTGGGTGCACCTCTGGGGGTTACCCATCCTTCCCTAATTTATATGTCATGGTTTCATTAATTCATTTTAATTCTTTTACCTATTGTGGTATAGTAATTTTGACGTGACAACGTCTTATAAATTGGTTTGCCGGGTGACACTTCAAGAAACTGCGTTACGCTCCGCTCACGTTATGCGCTCACAATGAGAGCGAGTGAGAGGCACGCGTCCCTTCCACTCGGGCATGGTTAGCCCGCCTAAGAGCGAGAGAGACAGACATAAAAAGTGAAAGGCACGCGTCCCTTCAAAGTCGTTGTCACGTAAAACTTTCGCCCGTATACCGACTTTACAGGCAACCAATTTTTTTTATTTTTAGGTGCATCGTCTTCACATAATTCGACGGCACGGTTGGCGCAGTGGCTGGGCGATCGACTGCTGCGCTGCGTGTCGCGGGTTCGATTCCCGCACGGAACAAATATTTGTATGGCCTACAAGTAGTTGTTCCGGGTCTGGATGTTTGTGTATGTGAGTTTAAATGTTTGTAAACGCACCCACGGTACAGGTGAAATTCCTAGTGTGGGGAAAAAAAAATTATGTAATTAATGTACCTATGCAAAATATTGTAAAACATTTTAAAAGAGTAACGGTGGAGTTTCTTGCCCATTCTTCTCCATACGAAAACTACCTTTTGGAAGGGGCGACTAGAATCAATTTTATTTTAATTTTAATTTTGACGTTCAAAAGTGCCTTTTAAGTGCCTATTTGAAATAAATGATTTGACTTTGACTTCGGGGGTTACTGGCGTGATATTATGTGTATGTTAATGACAGTGATGAAGTAATGTTCAATAATGTACGCACACAAATTTACTTTTTCTTCTTTTTTTCTTTTATAAATTTAAAAATCCAGATTTGCGTTCTAAGATGATGTCGGTTGTATAGGTATTGGATCTGTGTTACTAGCTAGTTTTAAATACTTTAAATTGTAATCTGTCGGGAACGTAATGTGTAGCTTAATTGTTTTAAAATGTAATATTTAATTTGTGCTACTAATTGTTTTTCCTTAAACAAATAAATAAATGGTATCTCCCTTTAAACCCATAAAAGCAATCAATAAACAATTCCAAAGCAACACAATCGTTAGCCATATCGTGTACGTGGAGCGATTAGCCCAGCTCTAATTGATTCGATGCATATCTAGCGGCCGGGTCGGCGTAAATCTACTTGATACTTGTCCGCCTTTGCGAGGAAATGAAAGCTGATTGTGTATCTTGAAATACAACAGTGTTTTAAACTGTGAATTTGAAGTATAAATACTTCAAACTCACAGTTTAAAAGTTTAAACATTGATTTTTATTTTTGTATTTTTGTTTATCGCCTTGATGTCTCAGCGGTTAAGGCCTTGCCTCTCATGCACGAGGTTGTGGGTTCAAATATTTTGGCAAGTACCAATGTGCCTTTTTTAAATAATTCAAATAATGACGACAAGGTTGGCGCAGTGGTTAAGCGATTGACTGCTGCGCTGCGTGTCGCGGGTTCGATTCCCGCACGGAACAAATATTTGTATAAATCCTATAAGTAGTTATTCCGGGTCTGGCTGTTTGTGTATGTGAGTTTAAATGTTTGTAAACGCACCCACGATACAGGAGAAATTCCTAGTGTGGGGCAAAGTTTAAAAATATATATATTATTGAGTTTATCTTGGACATTACTGACATTGATGAAGGAAAAGATCGTGAGGAAACCTAGACTTATAATTGTATAAGTCTGAATCAATGCTCAAGCCTTCTTTAAATGAGAAGACGCCTTTGCCGTGTAGTCGGACAGTCATCTTAGCGTTTCCGAGTCCAACATGTTTATGAGTTGTTGATCTTGTAAAGAAAGCGGCTCAACGCAACGCGTGGTCTATCTGCTACGGCGTAGCCTATCTGCTACGTCGTAGGCTATCCGCTACGGCGTAGGCTATCCATTACGGTGACAGAGATCGAAATGATTTTAGTGAATGTTGACTGACTGTAATTTAACTTCTGTAGTTTTTTGCCATGTTTGTTTTGTTTTATTTGCAAGAGTATCAGAAATAAATATAAACCCACTTTTTATTAGTTTGTGATATTTTGGTCGTCGTACATGACCTTCCGTGCAAGATTTAAAACTTGGCTATGAAAGCAAATCTGTTTAAATCATAAACTTACTACGCCGTATTTAATTAAAGCCAACAATTTTCTACACCATAACAAGCAAAGGTCAGATTCCATAAAGAATTCAACTATCAACTATGTGGAAGTTCGCAAGGATACAATGTTATAACAACATCACATACTTGCGGGCCCGTAAGTTAAACTTGCAAGTACATGATGTTTAAAGACTTGCTTAAACTTGAGTAGGCATTCTAAGAATTGGTCGTGTTGGTAATTATTTACGATGTTGTGTTTTCCGGGAACTTAAATTAGAGTGTTTTGAACTTCAGATCGAGGAATTTAAATGATTATGGTAGGCTAAGAGACTAACCAAACTCATTCAGCTCTGTTCAGCTTTTGTCCATAGATAACAACGATTTTGTATGGAAAGCTTACGCATCCGTTCAGCTTTACAGATGCGTACATCGATATCGACAAAAGCTGAACTGAGCTGAATAAGAGTGGTTATTCCTTAATACAATTTTCATAGAATCTACTTTTTTGGTAGATTTATTAAAGTGGTTTTGTTATTCTTATAATTCCATAGAAATTTTGAAATTTTCATAGAATCTTCTTGTTTGGTAGATTTATTAAAGTGGTTTTGTTATTTTTATAATTCCATAGAAATCTCTTTAAGAAATCTACATAGCATCATTACGACTGTATTCCCCAAAGAGTAAGGCAAAGGCAAGGTAAGGACCAAGCCTGGGTCGACGGCGCGTTGTGTTCCACGCGCGCCTCAAAGAGATGTCAGCACGAATTGACGGGGTCCGCTAGGGCCGAAACCTGCCAGGGCCGCGGGTTGTTCGAAAGAGATACCGTGGCCCCTGGCACAGGCAACTGAAGGAACACGGGTGGGTTTTAGTCAGTAAAAGTCTGACACGCCCTTCCGCACAGCCTAAGCGGGAGAGGTCATTTGACAATTCCCACCCAAAAAAAAAAGAAAAAAAAAGTTAAGGCAAAGATGCAACAGTACACCCCCATCAGCCTGGCACAATGACAGTCACTCTAGCAGATCGTCGTATCGATGGTTGCGTGGCGGCTGTCTTCTGATACCTAACAGAGAGGATGTTACGGGAGCCGCTGTCATACCACGTCCACGATGAACTGCTACATTCTGGCTAAATCATGATATAATTGAAGCTGCTGAACCACTAATACGATGACTTCTTTTCAAGGCAGTCCTGTACCATTAGATTTAATCTCAATTTTTTTTAACTAAAAACTATACAGTCACAGTAATGCTACAATGTACAGACGCCAGCAGGTCAAGCTACCCGAAACTGTCAAATTTTCCCAATCAACGTTGAACCTTAATGCTTTAGCGATAAAGTTGAAAATCTACTAAAGAAATTTGACAGATTGTAGTAGCTTGATGTGCTGGCGTCTGTACCTACACACATGTATCCTAAAATAGACATGGACATTGAACAAGGCTTTAAACACATCAATAGTGACATGAACCGATTTTCATGAGTTAGAAGGCCAATATTCAACGCGGTACGGATAAAACGGACCCTTTATACGTTCGATATTAAAACAGGAATATTGATGGGCCCTCGTTGTTGTAACTACTATTATGTAGCTTTTATTATCGAACCTCGGTGGTCGTGTAAAGTTTAATTAATGTCGAACAAATAACTTATTTGCTTTTGATGGCGCCACCGATCATTTTGAGTGCTTAGTATGAACATCGATTTAATTGATGATTTTTTTCTTTTTAAGATTAAGACATGGCGATTATGTGACATGTGACTGCGATAGCTCAGCGACTAGACGCAACGACAGACTGGGTTGTCAATTTTGATACATTTTGATCAAAACTTGGCCTTGGCGTGGAGTTGCAGACTCGCAACGAGCTAGGGCCGCACGCCCTCGCTACTTGTCGCACTGTCTGTCGCACGATGCACGCGTATACCGGATGACAGTCTCATGAGATGGATAGCGTCTTGTCGTCGAGCTTTTAATTCTAATCAGCTTTTCAAATAATGAGTGGATTTTAATAGATACCCTTCCGACGGCTCCAACCGCTGATGTGAGTGGTTCTACCCAGAACACGGCCCAAGCATGACAGGACATGCTGGAGTGTCCCAAGTGGCTATACAACTGCACCTTTGAGGATCTAATGTCACTGATGCTGCTATTAAAGTCGCCACCTACTGGGCCCAACTAATTTGAAAAGTACCATTGACTCAAAATAAGAAGAAGTAAGGAGTGTTTTTTTAAACGTATTTAAAAAGTTAAATTGCTTAAATTTTAACAGATTTGAGAGCCGTATGTGCCCATTTAAATAAACACTTGTTTTATTTAAAACCTTATCAATGGTGTTTAATTAAAATCAACCGTTTTTTAAATGAAAAAGATACTTATGAAAGATAATAAATACTGTAGGGATCGTACCTTTAAAGCCAATTATGATTATTATCTTGGCGTTTGCTTTCATGAATATTAATTTTATTTCAGTTCAGTTATATTTTGTTTTAATACTAACTGAAAATTTGACAAAAGTAACCATATTTTTAATATTAATCTTTCCTTTTAGAACGTTTATTTTATTATTCGAATTCAAAAGATAATAAACTATTACTATAAAAATAATAAAAGGGCGTACCTACTGCTGAAAATATAACTTACATTTTAACATCAAATGGGCAAAAAATACGAAATTTCATGAAATTTATATTTATTAGTTTAAATATAAAAAAGTCTGCGAAACTTTATTGAAACATCTATTTTTTTACGAAGGCTTGTATTACATAAATCTAGCGGAGGTGTACAATAAATTGTAAATAAAATATACTAAATATTTTTCGTATGCTAATCGTTCCAAAAAATGGGCAAAGAAGAAAATTTTTAAGGTAAGTATGAAAAACTTTGGATTTACCAACATTATTATGTTACCTACTCAAACCCGTTATAAAGATACAATTAATTTGGCACAAAGTATGTATCTGGGATTAGCAGGCTTTATAAACACACAGTATACATTCCGGAAAATGAAAATAAAAGCCTGTCTCACTGTATTTATATTACAAACAATTTACGCATCCTATGAAAATACACTCTCTAATTTGTAAAACCGAATTCTCGCAACTCTGTAATTGTGTCTGTTGGTGAATTTTCCAGAAATCCTGATTGCTTTGTTAAAATATATACGAGTAGTGTAAGGCCGCAGTATTCCCACGGAGTAGGTATAAATTTCATACAAAAGCAATAACTTCGTTTTACTTTCTGAGAATTACTTTTTATCTTTATCTTTCTATATATTTGATAGGTCTCAGCTAATTTTATTAATACTATAGAACCATTAATTAAAGTTCATTTTATTGTATGACCCTTGAGTATTTAAAGGTCAAAGTCCATTGAAGCATATCATAATTCTCTATGTTACGTATAAAATTGTTCACATTATTGTGGAATGAAATATACATTTTGTAAAACCAACTCAGTGAATTCCTTTTTTCATGTCAACGAGCTTATGTTCATATTTGTAACATCTGCTCTTTGTAAATTGTAAAAAAAGTAAATTTTGTGTTGAAATAAAATGAATATAATAATGAAGTATTTTCCGTACATCGCTTATTGTGCAAAGGGTTGGAAAACGAGTTGATAAATTCTGTGGGTGTTTAAAATGTATAGGTAGGTATGTTTTAGTACATATAATGTTAGAGTAATTATTCTTAAAGGAAATTGGACGAAATAGGTAGCAGCATCTTCCACGTAGCCAATTCTGTACTTAAGTATCAGCTTACATTACTTGGAAATTTTATTTTCCGATAAAATACAAAAGCAATATTAAAGCTACAATACAAATCAAATTTCTTCTTCTTAGCTTAGATGGCAATCTTAATGGAGTCGGCCCAAAATTCGGCTCCGCGTGTGGCGCCATCAGTTCCTGTAACGTGTAACTGACAAGACACGTAGAGCACGATTTTAACTGTCCTATCATTTGTAGAACAGCTTTACATTTACACTACAAGGCGGAGTCGTCTATAAATTTCCATCTGAACAGGTTTTCCTTGCTTCGGCCAACCTAGGTACGGAGCCAATCAAATCTTCAAATAAGCAACCCACTTACTAATCAATACAAAGAAATATACCAACTTAAGTACGTATGTAAAACCAGAACAGATACGTATAAGTCGGCATAAGCGTATTAGCCAATGACGAGCGTCGAAATGGTTTTTCTTTTATCTACCGCTCGAGTGGGAAATTGCTATTTGTGTCAAAGCTGTCGCCGATTACAGATCTGTGGAAATTGGGGACATCGTATAGACAAATGCACGATACATAGGTACATACAGGGTGTAGAACGATACATCACGTAGCCGACAACTACGCATTCTGTACATCAAACTAAATAATATTGCACGAAAATAATTGCTGTGAAATAACTTTTATTTTTAGTGCGAAAACTTGCGGCTTGCGGTAGTGCGCAATGTAACACACGCAAAAAATTGCGCTCATGGGGGCATGTAATGGTACAGAGGTCGTGGGGGTATTTAAAGTTGTGTTATAGCATCAAAAATTGGTTTTCGAAAAAAAAACGACAATAAAAGTTGGACCTTCAGTATCTTCGTAACCAGAAGGTTTCCAGGTATGGTCTAGAACAAAATAGAAATTACAATGACGGGGAGTGGTTCCCGGCTTCGTTTTACACCCGTTATAGAAACCTCATGTTTCTACCCTTAATTGTAGGTATTGTTAGGACCGGGTTTTATATAATTCGTAAGAAAACGCAAATAGAATTGCAATTCATATTTATTTTGAAAAAAATATACACTAATACCTTCTGACGGGGAGTAGTTCCCGGCTTCGTTTTACACCCGTTATAGAAACGTCATGTTTCTCTACCCTTAATTATTGTAGGTACTGTTAGTACCGGGTTCTATATAATTCGTAAGAAAACGCAAATAGAATTGCAATTCATATTTATTTTGAGAAAAATAACGCGCGACTTTCTCCACATGAAATGATATTCAATGGCACTCGGCAATACTGTAGCTTCCCATTAGTAAAAGAATTTTAGGGAATCGGTTCAGTAGTTCCAAAGATTACCCCCTACAAACAAACTCACATATTTTACCACAAATTAAGTAATAACAGCCGCAAAGACCAATCGATCAGGTTGGTATTATTTTGCCACGAGCTCCTCCCAGTTTAAACAGAAATGTAGACATAGCTCTTGGAATGTGATACGCAGAACAAAGCTCTTGAAGCCTTCATAGATACAAATAATGATAACAAAATTGTTAAACTTAACCTTGTTTTATTTGGCAAGCTAGGTGAGTGAAATACTTTTTACTTGCGATAAAAATGTTGACTTGTTTGAAAACTTAAATACACCATTTCTTTATTATATTAAGTTAAGTCGGTTACCTACATAGTTTTAAAAGCAACAAAACACTTTTGACTATAGCTTCCTAGGACTACATTACCAAACTCTAACTCAAAATACCTAATACTTTACTCAAAATTCGGCTTTGGAATCACGAACATAAAACCAGATCTATCTATCGTAGCCAAACTCATTCCTCATACACAAATAGGGTTGGAACTCCCTTGAGGTTGGTATCGTGAATGTGGAGCAAGCATCGTCCCTGAAGGATGTTATATAGGTCTAATGCTTTGTATTCAAGTTGTTTAAACTGCAGAACAGAGGAAAGTTGTGGTCAAGAATATTTCATTTAAAAGGTTTCACAATGATTTTTTTTTGGCGTTTTTTATGAAGTTAAACATAAAACCACATTTAACATGTAAACGACGCGAAAGGACCACAGTTATTATGAATAAAAATAAATAAAAAAACAAAAGAAGTAAATACAAAAAATATACACAATGAAACATTATATTAGCAAAATATAAAAGTCTAGATAATACGTCGATTTAAAGGTTGACAAGGCAGAGAAATAAAAAAAAAGGTTCTCAAAAAAGATATATTAAAGAAGACAGCTACTCCTGCGAACTAATTGCGCCATACACATACATTTGCAATTATTGTCTTTAATTGTGACAATTCAACAACATTCATTGCGTTATTTATTTTGTCGAGCAGACGAATTTTTCAATCTTATGGCGTAATGAATTAGGAATAAATCCTTCAGATTGAGATAGGAAATGTGTTACTGAATTGGGGTGCTGCTAAACCGTTTAAAAGGCACAATCAATATTAGATTCACAAAATAACTTAAGTATATAGACGGCACGGTTGGCGCAGTGGTTAAGCGATTGACTGCTGCGCTGTGTGTCGTGGGTTCGATTCCCGCACGGAACAAATATTTGTATGACCTAAATGTATTTGTTCCGAGTCTGGGTGTTTTTCTATGTATAATATGTATGTATTTACAAAAAAAAAATGTATATAAGTAGTTTATCAGCCATCTTGTTACCATAACACAAGCATTAGGTTGCTTAGCTTGGGACTAGATGGCGCTGTGTGAAATGTCCAGGGATATTATTATTATTATTAGTATAACATTTCTCCATATTGTTGTATATGTACGGTCGGATCCATCACTAACCGTGATTATTTTCCGACAAAGTGTCAGCATAAGATGCGATGACAGCAAAACACTGTCTTAGTGGCAATCGGCCAAGTAAACCTTTTAGCCGGATTAAGCTGAACGTTTTGTTGTCATTATACTAAAACTGATCATAATATAGGATAAATTAATGCTATAAATGTGCCAGAATCGGCGATTTCAAAGTTATTCAACAGTTCGATGAAATTAGGGTGATAAGTATATTGTAATGTTTATATTATAAAGAGATAATAATTGATTATTTGTATGTTTGTTTGTTACGCTTCACGCTAAAACGGAAATTTAACACATGGGTAGACCGTGACCTGGAGGAGGACATAGGGTAGTTTTCATCCTGGATCGCAGGCAAAGCCGTGGATAACAGCTGTGTTAATAAAGATAACATTTCCTTTCGGAGTTGCCTATATAGTACATAACCGAACTTAATGTATCTTATTGATCTTAATGAACCATTTCCAACTCAATCATGGGTGTTGAAGATGGCAACTAGGGATTTTTGTCTATTCTATTCGTCAGCATTCTTCTATGGTCTCCTGCTACGGTGCCCAGCCATGTATTTATTTACCAAGCTCAGTTTTACCCTTTGTCAGGCGTCGCTCACTTACACCGTAAATGTACACTCGTTTATGGTCTAAGTGACTTTGTTTAACACATAAACATTATGATAATGACTCCTATCCACTTAAACAAGTACCTAAAAACAGTAGTTTAAACACTGTCTGACACAGATACTGAGTCAAAAGTTAAATTGCATAGCGTAGGGACAACTTTCTAGACCATCGTCTCTATATTATTTGTAGATATACGTGTGGAACAACATTAAACCCTTACTAATGTAGACGCATACCGTAATTTTACGTACAATATACCCTTTTCAGACCTCTAAAGGTCATAGGCCTCTCGTAGAATTCTAGTAAAATATATATATATAGGTCATTTTTCTCTCTCTCTCTCACTCCACTGCAAGACACGCCGTCACTAATCACACGCCGTTGAACTTGATTTTTGGCTACTATTATCCAGCTGCTACCCCCCCATCAAAAGTTTACGCTCCATCTGAGAGCGTCCCGACCCTACGTTTGTTAGTCATCAAACTTGTAAAATTGGCAGGCATCTGAACCAAAAAATAAGGTTACGCCACATTTCTATTTAGCAACGTTACAAAAAAAACATTTTCACCCAACTCTTACGATCCTTATTACGCCAGCCCCAACAAACAGTATCGTCAGTACTTAAATATTAATGTTACAGAGATTTTTTTGTAAGCTACCTCATACGTCATGTCAGTCCGCACATATTTTCCCGGTATGTAATATTTCTGCCGGAATATATACGGGGATAATCTCGTTAACAAGTTGACTCGTCCATTTTGTCCTCCCCTGTATATGACCATGTTGTTTAATTTTTTGCTGAAGCTCCAAATACGTTAACGATGGCATTTTGGAGTGTACCTTCATGTTATGTCGATATATTTGTAATGGGGTGCTCTGGGTTTGTCTGTTTGGCTTCTCCTCATCGACTGGAGCCTAAATTAATATTTTTTTACTGAAAATGTTTTTAATTGAAATAGGAGCGGTGGTGGTAATAGCCACGATTTACGAGTTGTAGATCGTAGGCAATTATTTTATCACTACTGCTCTCAAAACGGTGAAGGAAAACATCGTTTCCTTGACCGTATTGAGAGCATCATCGCGAGGAAACCGGCATACGTTCTAGGACCAAAAAATCGAAGACATGTGAGATCTACCAACCCGCACTGAGCCCCACTCACCGAGAGGAGGCCTATTTCCCAGCAGTGGCAACATTACAGGTTAATTAATAATCAACCTATAATGCATAATCAGTGATTATGCAAGCTTATGCTAAGGAAATGGTTTGCTATCGGATAGGCTTAAGTCTGAGTGTTGATGACTGCCACCGAGTGTGAAGAAATGATGCGGTTCTCGCTTGCGCACTGCATTCGCTTAGAACTATTCCCTCGTGGATTAAAGATCGCTATCAGTTTTTAATATTACTCGATAATGCAGCAGAAGTTTCCCGGGAATTCTATAAAGAATATTTTCCGCTCCATTTACAAACTTATTGAAAAGATCTTCAACCAATTAGAATCCATTTACAAGCTCCTTTGACTCCCCGCAACTTATTACCATCCTAAAAAAATAAAAGTATTGGACTTTAATAAAACTTTTTCCAATAAATGGTAATATTCCGTAAAATATAATTATAAGAGTTCAGAACAGGATTAAAACAAACAGTGAAATTAAATGTGATTCGGAAAGTTCAGCCACTTATTCGGAATGTTCGGGGTTATATCTTTTATCTTGCTTACTTTGTTAGGTCCCTTTTTAATCTTATTTTCAAAGAGAAAAGAACCTGTGTAACGGGTTTCTCATACATTTCAGATTTAAGTGTTATTTTAGAAGATTAGATACACGAATGTCATTCCTCTCAGACACTTCTGGTATTGTTTTTACAGTCATTTGAAGATATGGGAATGAGGTCGTAATGATACAACGAATGGATCATATAGCACGTTTATGCGAAATGTAAACAAAAGAAATGGTTGTTATTCTTTATTTTTTTGTGTTCGGGTGTGAAATCTGAGATTTGCGTGACATTTGAGGGATAATTCGTTGTGTTTTGTATTTCGGAGTCATTCAATATGTTCTGGCTTTGTGGCATTCATGAAGCTACATTTTTATGTAGCTTTAGAACACCAGCTTTCTTTCGATTTTTGTTGCGTATGTTCACATTGATGATTTAATTCTGTCTACTAATTCAACTTTATTGCCCCATGCATCATTTAAAAAGAAAAAACCGGTCAAGTTCGAGTCGGACTGGCGCACCGAGGGTTTCGTACAAATTCGTAGGTATATTAATAGTTTATCATGAGTTTTTTTTTTTTGTAATGTAACTAGAAATTTACGTTTTTCAGATTTGTTCCTTTATTTGTGCTTCATGACATTGCTTTTGCCAAATTTCATGATTCTACATAGGTCATGGGGAAGTACCTTATAGGTTTTGATTCCCTCGCCAGTGTCAAAATATATTATGTATATGGCACAAACGGAACATAAACGCAGTATCATTTGATTGCGTTGACATAGAAGTTTAATTTTTCACAGCTTCAAGTGATTGCAGCCCTGAGTATTTGATATTAATTACAACTTTAAACTTCCCGCGTTCCTGACAAAAAACGGTCTTGGTAGACGGACAACGAAGTGATCTTAAAAGGGTTCCGTTTTTCCTTTTGAGGTACGGAACCCTAAAAATATCAAAAGCTAGCTTCATAAATTATTCCCACTACTTATATTCATACAGCGACATCAAAGAAGTACGGTCACCAAAGGAGATAAGTAATATTAAATTTATTCTATTATTTATTTATTATTTATAATAGTAAAATTAAATTTTATTCGAAACATCCATCGGTTGCTAAACTTCAACTATATCCGACGACCCTTGTTACATATCTCCTTTGGTGACTGTACATACATATTCAGCGGATGTTAAAAGTACATCATAGTGGCAGGGTGATTAATTGATGGAGATTGATCGCCGCCATTAACTAATGAGTGGCGCTCCATCTTCCTCGCGAGATAATCTGATTTTACACTCACTATGTAGCATTGAGCTATATACGTTTATAGGTGTTGTTGGGTGACTTGCCTTTTGAGTTATGTTGTTGTTTAGCTGACAAGTTTTAACTATAACAAAAAAAAAAAGGTAGATAAATGTATGTTATCCCCTGTATTTTGTTACCTATTGAATAAAAGTTGGTTATTAACTAAAATAATACACTAAAATATGTTTTTGAAGATAAAGTAAATTGTGTATATATTATAGTCTGAATTTAAACTTTTACCGTTTTATTACAAAACGAATTCCAACTTTAGACCTAGCCTAAACCTTCGCCAGTTACTGTATTTTGAAATTTATTCTGATAAAAGTAACGTTCTTAATGCAAAATTGACAACTTAGACTTTGGTTTAAAATCAGTTTTTGTAATCAGAACTTTGACTTTGTCGGATTACAGTTCAAATTTTATAAATGGCTCGATGGTTCTTAACTTGGGTCTGAAGATAAAGCTTGTTTTGTAATAAGGCCGTAAACGTTTGGATCTCTAACCTAATTCTGGGTTGTAACTTGAAAGATTCTAAATAAAAAAAAAACCTCAAATCATCTGCCTAGCACTTTTCCAACTATTTTGGGGTCGGCTTCTAGTCTAACCGGATGCAGCTGAATACCAATATTTTACATGGAGCGACTGCCTATCTGACCTCCACAACCCAGTTACTGGGTAACACGATATTCCTTGGTAAGACTGGTTGTCAGACTTTCGGGATACTGACGACCTGTAAGTAACGACTGTTAAAGATCACAGATCACAGCTGGGACCAACGGCTTAACCTGCTTTCCGAGGCACGGAAGGGTTTTGGTATGTAAAGATGGTCATGGTCACCCATCCATGGACCAACCGCGGAATGTGTAGCTTAATTAGATCGATCGCCCCTCCGGCTGTCAAAACAAAAACTTCAAATGTCGATTTACATTTACAGATAATTGTTCGTAGACAGTAGCGTAGTAAATATTACGCCGATTTGCACGCCTCTTTAGGTTATAATGCAGTGGACCTTCTATGCTTATATAAAACACCTTACAAACATGTATTATGCAAATAAATGATTTTGATTTAGACTTCCCTTGAACGCTTAAAACAATATTTTGTGTTACTTACGAGTACTACTCTACCAAAGCTCTTTATAAAGTATTAAGTATTTCACCTCTATGTGCAGACGCGAGCACATCAAGCTACTATAATCTGACTAATTTCTTTAATATATTTTCAACTTTATTGCTAAAGCATTAATGTTCAAGGTTGATTGGAAAAAATTTACAGTTTCGGGTAGCTTGACCTGCTGGTGTCTATACAATATAATAATAATAATAATATCCCTGGACATTTCACACAGCGCCATCTAGTTCCAAGCTAAGCAACCTAATGCTTGTGTTATGGTAACAAGATGGCTGATAAACTACTTATATAATTATTTTTTTTTGTAAATACATACATATTGTGCATGCTTATCATATCCAATTGTGACTTTGCAAGTTCCCAGGCATTTGACTGTCTCGTTGGTCCCGTGGTCGTAAGCGCGACTGCTGTGTGTGAACCCGGGCCGGGTAAAGAAAGTGTTATTGGTTTTTTCCTTAAGGAATTTCTTAGTAACAGCGCGGAGTTTGGAAATTGGCGGTGTGATACCCCCGTGCCAGTTGATCCTACGCCTGATCTCTCTTCGGTCGAGTCGTATTGCCGTTGTATCGACGGTACGGTTGGCGCAGTGGTTAAGCGATTGACTGCTGCGCTGCGTGTCGCGGGTTCGATTCCCGCACGGAACAAATATTTGTATGACCTACATGTATTTGTTCCGAGTCTGGGTGATTTTCTATCTATAATATGTATGTATTTACAAAAAATATATATATATATAAGTAGTTTATCAGCCATCTTGTTACCATAACACAAGCATTAGGTTGCTTAGCTTGGGACTAGATAGCGCTGTGTGAAATGTCCAGGGATTTTATTTATTTATTTATATCGTACCATGAGAGTGACGGAAGAGAGAGTGAGCCTGTGTCTGCGCACACAGTCTTGCACTATAATATCTCCCGTGCCCAAGGCTAGTCTCCGTTGAGATTGGCCGCCATAACCGAAATACGGTCTGAAGGACTATAAGTTCCCAGGGCTGGTAATAATCTTGACAGATCCCCTTATTTATGACACCCAAGGGATCCCATTGGGCGGTAACCGTTCCATCGTCGAGAACCATAAAAGCGAATGATACAAAAAAAATTGGCTTATTGAAAAGTAACTTTAGAAATCTTACTTTGAAGTAAATGATTAATGATGTTTATATAATTGACAAGTTTACACGTATTTCTCATAGTGCAACCTTTATAGCTCAATTGATATAACTTGTTTTTTTTTTACAACGCCCTTCGTGTCCATTATAACAATGTATTCAGGATGCTGTTGGGTCTACCATACTTTTGTAGCGCTTCCGGTATGTTCACCGAGACCAGGGTTGATGGTTTTCATGTCATTATACGGACATGGTGTGCTTCTATTCTCGGCAGAATACGTGCTAGCCCCCACAGCATCCTAAGTGTATTGTGTGATAGGTGGGGCAGCCCCATGCTGGCTCACTGGATACGCCTGCACACGTAGGTGTCAGTCGTTTCAAGTTTTGTATATAGTGTGTGGTTTTTACTAACATTAGGCGATCGCTTGATTTATTTGTGGGCCATTCCACTTATTGAAAGACTGGTTATTTGATGGTGGTTTTTAATAATTACCAATATACATAGGATAGACAGCTGCATCCGGTTAGACTGGAAGCCGACCCCAACATAGTTGGGAAAAGGCTAGGCAGATGATGATGACCAACATACATAGGATGGCATGATAATATTTGTGCAGTGGTGGGTGGTTGTCAACGCAAAGCCGGCGTGTTCCGTTCGCCCGCGCGCCCGCGCTCCTCTTTAACATTAGTCACGTTCGGATACGGCTTGAACATTAGGCTTTTACTAACAACATGTTTGATCTGAAATAAAATATTTATTTATTCTTAATTATTTTTATGGTTTTCTGTATGGTTTCCGTTCCGGTGTTAAGAGTACGTAAGGATCGTAGCAGGTCATGTTCTATAGTTTCTGCCTACCCCCATGGGAAAATGGCGTGAGTTTATGTGTGTACTGTGTATGTAATATTATTTTAAAATAGACTGAGTCCATCTCATGCGCTGCACATAACCACCGGCTGCGGAGACCCGGCTCGGGGCTGGATGGCCCCTAAGTCCCAAGCTCCTCGGTGGCCTGTCTCTCCCCTGGCGACGTCGGCGGGGAAAAAATATTCGAGCTCGACACAACTGCTACGGCCGGTGTCACAGCACTCTCGATGGGATTCCGGCAGCGGCAGGGCGGGGCTAAATATTATCAATAATTAGTGCCTCCCTATAAATAGGTACAAAGTGGATTATTCGTTGATAAATAATTAGTGTTAATAGTAGCTCAATAGCGATTATTATACAGTTGTTAATGTAAAGCCTTTGTAAACGTTTATTCGCTGACATGAAAGCTATTAAAATGTTAATCGGTACAATGACATTTTATTTTGTCGTCTAGGTAAGAGTGAAAATAATGGGGTTTTTTATTAACCTATTTATTTAATGAACTGTAAAGTAAAATCATGTCAGAAGCTTGCTCAAAAGATTGCTTATACCCTCGTTAATGTTAGCCAAAGCTTTAAGAAAACTCAAATCAAGGTGTTAATAATAATTAGAAGCTGCTGCCTAGTGATAATACTACTAATTTACGTTCGCTAACTCGCTAAATGTAGGGAAATTAGACGTATTTTTGGCAGATTGAGACTGAGAACGTTCTTAAAATTACGAGAATCGCCCCTCTGACCATTTTGAAAACCAAATCGCGTGCACATGATGACTACAGCTGCGTCCGTAAGTAAAACAAAAGAGGATCCTTTTTAGGTCGACTAATAATATGCGATGCACGCAGGAATAGTCCTTACGGTGGTCAGATATAGATTTTGGCGATAGTACTTATATAACCTCACACCTTTCTCCCATGGGGGTAAGCAGAAACTACAGAACGCCACCTACTACGATCCTTACATACTCTTTTTGCTTCAGTATTAAGTAGTACATTTTCATAAAATTCCTGCTAACAGAAAAAGACATTCACAATTTCAACATTGCACTAAGTTCCATCTTCGTCTAGTCATTTATAAGACGAACTGTCTCAGCAATTGATCGTTTCATTTTATTTACTTAAACGGGACGACCTCAGAATGTTAATATTGGTATCGGTAAACGAAGTTCATTTGTAAGTTACCCGACAGCATCAACTGTACAATATAGATAGGAACAGAATACCAGTATTTATTATTTGAGGGTTTTGACGCTGATAGCCGAAATACAGGTTTTCGCCTAGTTTCACTACAGATGTCTAATTCATTTGTAACAAGAAATTATAGCCTACTAGCTGCGAACCGCGCTTTCACCCGCATAAGTTTCGATCCCGTAGAAATATCGGGATAAAAAGTATCCTGTATGTTAATCCTGGTTATAAACCATCTGTGTGCCAAATTTCATCCAAATCCGTTGAGTAATTTTTGCGTAAAAAAGTAACAAACATCCATCCAACCATCCATAAAAACTTTTACGTTTATAATATTAGTAGAATAGGATAGTAGGATAAAATATGTGTATCATAGTAAACAACAACAATGATTGAATAAAATTATATTATATACCTGTTATATACCCAACACCTATGTTATATACCTGTTACAGACTCCAAACAACGAGCGAAAATAGGCTCACACACACACTCGCGCGTACGTGCGGCGATCTTAAACAAATGCCTGTCGCGAGTGCACATGCACTCGCTGTACGTAAATCGTCTATGTGTGAGTGCGGTTTTGCTCGTTGTATAAAGCCGACCTTCTGTCCTCATCTATTTTGTGTTAACTGTACCAGTAGTTTGACCCACTTTGGTCAAAGGTAAATGAAGTCGACAGGAAACGAGTTTTTGTATTGTAAATAATTGTTTCTACTTATCTTGAATAACGTTGGTTTTAATAATGTGACAGAGTTGGCCGTAAATTAAATTGTGGGCGAAAGAATATTTTGTGACGAGGAAATTGGTTAGTTTACAAACAAACTTTCGATAAGGGTTATAGATAACAAGTCTGTAAAGATTTAGAGTATATCAAGACTAGATAATCAGCGCATAGATACTTAGCAGTAAATTTCTTGTCATAGGCTTCTTGCCCATAACACAGACTTGTTAAGAAGCCACACGAACAAAGCCAAGAAGAAGAGAAGTAGATTCGTCGTTTTCCTTCTTAAGGACTGCCAATTCTCCTACGCTACTCTTCTTATGCCTATTTACCTAAAATCTCTAGATTATATAGGGTTCTATTACATACAAAGATATTAACTGAGATCCACTTCACGACTTCGAGAAATCTTACCGTTCAAAGTCCTACTGAGTTAGATACGTTTTAATTGACATAGCTGTCGAAACAGGTCGAGTGCCTTGAAACAAGTAGCACTTTACGATATAGATACGATACTAATTGAATATACTTTGTCTTAGGGCTGTACACAGACTGAAACAAAGCAGTTTTGTCTAGCATAGACAGAACAGTTTTGTCTTAGCCGCTTTTCAACTTTTGGAACGTCTTGGAAAAAAAGTGCGTTTACCTTTACATCAATTTTATCGAAACTGAGATAAGATCGAGATATGATTTGATAAATTTTAAATACGAGCATTGGTTTGCTTGTGTAAGCAAGATTTTTAATTAGTAAAAATTTTAATTAATTCAATTTTTCGTTTTTTTTGCGTGTTATATAATCAATCAGCCTCTATTGTTCCCACTGTTGGGACACAGGCCTCCTCCTCCTGATTGGGCTGTAATCTACCACACGGGCCCAGTGCGGGCTGGTAGATGTCACATGCCTTCGAATTTTTTGTTCTAGGACATGCTGGTTTCCTCACGATGTTTTCCATCACAGTTTTAAGAGCAGTCATGAAATTTTCTACACAATGTAAAGTGCCAGCCTGGGTTCGACCCCACGACCTACAACTCGTAAGTAGGGGCTGTAACCTCTGGGCCACTGCTGCCCTCTGTTGCGTGTAGGCCATCATTAGTTTCATCGAGTGACAGTCAATACTATCTATTATAGATAGGTACAGCCATCAACCTATAAGACAGTACCTTAGTTTGCACACAACACACAACAATAGTTTATAGTTGAAGGCATATAAACGTTTATTAGCCATGTGTTTTGATGCCTGTCAGTTAAGGCTTATGAAGGATATAGGCATGAATTGTTTAGGGATAAATTAATTAAATTGCTGGCGGCAGATGTGGGGGATAGGCGTCATTTAGACCCTCGTCCTAATTTTGTGACTGATCTATCAAAGGCTAGGGGGGCCCGTGGCTAAATAATAACAGCCGCACAGGTCGATCGGTCAGGTTAAGCTACGCTTGCCGCGGTTGGTCTGTGGATGGGTGACCATCTTTACATACCGAGACCCCTCCGTGCCTCGGAAAGCAGGTTAAGCCGTTGGTCCCGGCGGTCATTCGTGGATCTTTGACAGTCGTTACGGGTAGTCAGAAGCCCGAAAGTCTGACAACCAGTCTTACCAAGGGGTATCGTATTATCCAGTAACTGGGAGTCAGATAGGCAGTCGCTCCATGTAAAATACTGGTATTCAGCTGCATCTGGTTAGACTGGAAGCCGACCCCAACATAGTTGGGAAAAGGCTAGGCAGATGATGATCTAGCAAAGGCTAGGCAAAGCAATAGAACAGAATCTTCTTCTTCTTCGTAACACTCTTGTCGGAGCAGTCGCGGTCCTCATGTATTTTCATGTCTGGGGGCTGATGTGATTTGCCTCACGATTTCTCTCCACCTAGAATAGAACAGAATACTTACTCTTTATTATGTACACTATATAAATTAATGCAGATATTATGAAGGAATGTAAAATAAAATTGATGAACGAGTAAATCGATTGAATGAAAACGAAATAAGGTTGAATATAGCCTTGTGAGGCAAAGACCTCTGCATATTTGACTAATTATGGGCCAGTTAAATATTTAGTAGCATTAGCTCTGAATATTGTATTACCCCATAATCACAAATGCTAGCTGGGAGGACCGAAACTGTCTATTTGTATCAAACTCAAAACTTATATTTAAAACAGTTTTTTGAATGGAGACTATTCCCAAAAACTTTCACCGATCTGTGATTATATTTGAGTTGGAAAAGAGTATTGACAATAAACTCGTCAGTACTATAACGTTTTTTTTTTCAATTTACATGTGGCATGTAGTATTGTATGTACAGGCCAGCAGGTCAAGCTACCCGGAACTGTCAAATTTTCCCAATCAACCTTGAACCTTAATGCTTCAGCGATAAAGTTGAAAATCTAATAAAGAAATTTGTCAGATTGTAGTAGCTTGACAGATGTGCTGGCGTCTGTACTCTAACTATCACAACCGTTTAAAAACAAGCTAAAGAATTTAAGTTGAAAAGCAAACAGAATTTCCCAGAATATTTAAAGCAAAATTTACTACAAGATAAAAGTCTTCTCAAAATAGTTCGCCATTACGTAACTCGCAATTAGGTAGCAGTGCGTTCAGTTCGTGGTTCCATCCGTTTGTTTTAATATTTAGCGTGGCTGCGAGTAGAAATGATTGTGCTATATTTCCCCGTTCGCCATTGTGCAATGGTGCAGCAGTATTTGTCTTTCTGCGTATTTCATTTCATCTGTCTTGGTTATAGGGTTTTGGTGAAGTCGTTATAGTGTAGTTTGTTGTTTAATCTGAAAGAGAGCGTGGGTTTGTGATTATGTTTAAAATTGTTATGTATCCGAGGGAATCCCTTGGTCTTGGTATACAGTGTTAATATCATGTATGAATACAAAATTACGCTCTTTTTTAGACTCTAAAAGTGCCTATATTTTTCCTAAAATGGCTTATCATGGTAATTACTGTGATAAGACATTTTAGGAAAAATATAAGTATTTAAGTAAGGAAAAAGGAAAACAATATGTACCTACTTAAATTTAGTCTTAGTTTTATCCAGCTGTGTAAGTTCTCAGCTGGATAAAACTCAATAGTATATTGAGACTAAACGGATTTTCATCTTCGGCATCGAGTCTAGTCTAGGGTCTAAGTCTGGGAAGAAGATTCAAGTCGCATCATTTTCCTCCCCTGACACCTTGTCAACTAGGTTAATAGATCCTTCATTGTTGTAGGTTCATTCACCAGACAACAATCGTATTCATTCTTAATTGCAATCAAATACACACGTCGCAGATCTCCCGGGGAATCTAGGAGATACTACAGTTGAATGACAAATCATTGTGTTGGACAATTAGCACTCCGTCTATTGACATTATGCCGATATATCTCTCTGAATCCCTCACGAGATCTAATAATTAAAGCAATCGAGGTTAGACGGAGACTTGGTTTATTGGTTAGAATTTGAGAACAGCTGGGATGGTGGTAAATTAATTTAGTTACCTTCTCTATTTCTTAGACAAGATACTACCATAATAATAAAACAGAAACAGACTAACTTTTATTCAAACAAAAGGTGAGTAGGCTATAACTAGATATAACTATAACTAGGTATAGCTTTAATTAGATGGCGCTACTTGTGGCATTTTTAATATTTAGTTACAATAAAAACAATACCACCACTTAACCAAATAGTCTAAAAATATTTACTAAAAAAAAAAAAACGAAAATGGCGTCTTCGAAATCTGTCAAAGCGATACCTACGCTGTTAAAAATGTAAACAACTCGGTCATTATATGAATAAATGGTGGCAGGGATATCAAAGTGCTACCCGTTACCATGAATTCAGTACATCATTCTGAACGCCACTCCGCAGAAATTTTTCGTTGGTTATAAAAATAAAATTATTTGTTCCATAAAGAAGTATGACCGCGTAGCTATTGCACTCTTCTATGAAACAGCAGATTTTTTTGGAACGAAGTTCCTTATCGCGCGTTGCGAAAGGGGGCTAGACGGAAAAAATTAAGACCAAAAGTTAGAACGACACTTTTTGCTATAGGTAGTCAATATAATATACTAGTCTATGTAGGTAGTTGTAAGCCGTGCGACGTGCGCGTGTTTCTCTGTCTGTCTCTTTCTCTCTCTTTGAACTTCGTTCCATCCAGGTGTCCCTTGACACCTCTCAAGTTATTTTTTTTGATAACCGGCGAGAAATGTGTGCGCTAGTCTAGAATCATTTATTTATTTATTATTTATTTATCCTCACACTGGAACGCCATACGGCAATTACACCAATGGAGCAAAAAATCACTTTATCATGAGCTGAATTCATAGTTTTAGTATGCGTGTCGATGTCCCTGCGACCCTGAATGAACTCAACTTGATAATCGCTGTATAAGTAGATGCATATTCCCATTTTAGCGACTTTCTTCTCTGGAGTAATGTCAGCTTATGCCTTGGTAAAAATATGAGTTAGTCAGCATGGCAAGGGCTGCCCTGCCCTGGGTGCGTCAGACGTCGTGTCGTATACTAAATTCTATACTTCAAAATTGAAGCTATTAAACCAATAGCTTAAATTTTTTCATTCGTACTTCTATGTACACACGGCTACACGTCAAGCTATACAAAACCAGTTTGTCTCTGCCTCACTTTGTATGATATTTTCTCACAATGAACGGTCAGCCAATACTGGTTTTGCATAGCTTGATGTGTAGCCGTGTGTACAATTAAATACTGATAAATTAGTAGCAATGGAGCGTAGCATCTTAACAATCAAACTCACCAACTAATTTCGCAACACCACAATACGCTTCAAGGTAGGTATCGTCGATGTTGGTGATAAGTCTGTGAGGCTCAAGTGAGACTGGGCGGGTCACACCTATAGGATCTAGACAGACAGTGGTTGCCTGAAGACGGGTGTCGTCACCGAGGCAGGGTTAAGAAACGCTTGCGTCACAATTTGGCTGCGTTCCTAACTGATTGAACGGAGAAGCCACATAAACAAAAGTAGAAAAATATGGGGGATGGGCAACAAAATTATATGGACTTAATGACACAAGGCATTCTGTGCCAGTTCCATCTATGAACTCAGCGAGATTTCAATCAAAATAAGCACAAGTCGTTGACCTTTTCTGAACCATTTTTAACATCGCCCAACCCTTTTCAAACCCGTTTAATATCAATGCAAAAGCCATGTAAAGTATTCGGAAGACGTATGATCCGTTTCATCCCATTTAGATAAGAGTGACGTCACTGACGTGTGACAGGCAGCCCGCGACCCTGCTAACGTTAGCATAGGGAAATGTGTCAATTTACATCGATCCTATAGGTTTTTTCATACAAATGTTTTCGAATAGATTTTACTGAGTTTTCAAACGAGGATTTAGGTTTGATTTATTTTTGAGTTAAGCTGCTTATATTTTTGCTGCGTGTTGAATTTGTTTACGATTTAACTGATGGGATAGGATGCTGAATTAATTTTTTTGGTTGGTAATATTGGTGGATATTTTCAAGTTTTTCGGGAACCTATTTATGCTGAATTTTTTAAACTTGTTCTAATTTCTAAGTTTTATAAACCAAATGTAAGTGAGAAATATTACTAGTTCTCTTTTTTTTCAGTACCTATTCAATTTATAAAAAAATGAGAGTGATGTGGTGAAAATGTGGGTGTTCTATTTGATATACCCCTGCTTAACCTTTCGGGTCGTGCCGGCGTGATGTTACGATGATGATGAAAACAAAAAAAACCGACTAGGTACAAAAATAACGAATGCACCACAAAACCTCGCAAATCACGACCTCTTTCATAACTTTTTCTTTATGCCTTTATAAAGAAATTTCTTTTAAGTTCTGCAGTTGAGTGCCTATATCTGCAGAGCTTTTAAAAAGGTTTTTGTTTAGCTTCACTTAGTTACACAGTCCGAAAGCGCTTACATTCAGTTACTGTAGGTATACACGACGATAGATCAAGCTACACCTACATTTCCATTATAAGCTGATGTTGCATTGGCTTTCCGAACAATGAGAGGTCAGCTTATATACAAAAAAAAAACTTTTGCCACGACTTCGCTCTCGTTGAGGCCGGAAATTATACCACAGGAACGAACTACCGGGATTAAAAGGTCCCATGCACCAAATTTCATCGAGAATCCTGCGGCCTATAGCAGTCCACTGCTAGACCTATTTCCAGCAGTGGACTGCTGTAGGCTGATGATGAGAAAATCGAGTTCAATGGCGTGCAATAGGAGAGGCATAGGTCTCTCCTATTGCATTATTTTATTGGATTTTCGGCAACTCTCATCCAGCTGCTACCAGCCATCCTGCGAAGATCGTCACTCCACCTATTTTCGGTTAGTGATGGTCACTTTATACCAATTTGTTCTTGTGTCTAACTTCAGTAAACCGCTTGCAGTGAAGTAGTAAAGCAGTTAACCGCTTTCTTACGTGACCAATGCTTAAAATACGCCAGAATTTCTTGAGTTAATTGCACCCCAATATTACAGAGAATATACGTATTTATCCGGCCATTTAAGAAAAAACCATAGCATTATTCAACTAAAACAAATTCTTAAAGCGCTTCATTGAGGCTTCTGTCAGGACGTTGAAAAACTTACAAGAGGGACACTACATTAAATTTTAAATTCCTAAGTGTCTTTCAAACTTTACACGACACAAAAAGTATCTGCTGAAGACACAATTTTTATTACAATATTCAATGTGCTGAAAAGTTCCTGGAATAGAATTTTCTTTCACCAGAAATTGCTTGTCAAAATGGAGATGTTCACAGAATCTCGGTTTCTGGGATTTCGTTTTGAATTACTGACTTTATATTTTCCATTTATAGGGACATGGACTCATGTGTCCTAAAAAATTTAATGTTTTTCTAAAGTATTACGAGTTTCTATGGAACTTTGATCATTAGTAAGATTTCTGTCACTATGCAATTCGGACTTTGGACATAATACGGTTAATAAATATGTACATATATTTCATTCTGATTTTATATTAATTGTCTTGTAAGAACAAAATAATCCATGGCATTTTAAAGCTATCACAAATATCTAAGAAAATATGATCCTTAAAACGTTTCTGACATTATAATATAAACATAATAGATTAATAAAAATGTACATAATATATTTCTTTCTGATTTAATAACAATTATTTTCGTAGAAAAATGGCTCACATGAAATCCATGACATTATAAATGTTATGAATATAATATTTTCCCATTTAGAAATAATACTGTTTCAACAATAAGGTTGTCAGCTTAATAATACGTTGCTGTAACTGTAATTGTTATTTTTTAAATGGCATTGTATTTAAACACCTGCTGCTTGGACATTAAAGAGAGTTATGGTTTGAAAACAAACGTAATTAGGGTTTGTAGTACGAAGTCCCAATATACATATTATTATATATTTATAAAACAAAAAAAGAAAGGTCACAAATTGTAATAGGTATAAAGAGACTACGCTAATGTAGCTCCATTACTATAAAATAAAAAAGTGTTTTTTTCTATTTCATAATTAAAACTCTTTTACCTGACAACGCGACATTAAAGACGGGGTTATGTTTTTTATCTAACCTCAATTTTTTCTTTTGTTTTGTAAGTTCTCCTTCGAAAAAAGAAGCCTTTTCCTTGCAATATATTCAGTATAGTAAAAGTTTATATAAATATGAAAGATTCTGAGGTAGGTATACGTTAGTTTTAAAAAAAAGTAATTAGTGTCATTTAGATAGTTTTTCATATCCTAATGAGCTGAAGACCAGTTCTTATCACAGCAGACAGTATAACTATAATTGCGACCACAACTTCAGCATTTATTTCTCTACTAGTATCTTGTCCTTCATAAACTGTGAGTCCCTCATTACATGAATTCCACTTAATGTTTGTATTACATTCAGACCCACAGAACACATTAGGGACTGTGGAACTGACCTCAAGAAGACTACTACTATTGTTATAGGTATATCTGGCTAAATGACAATGAGTTTGTAGGTACATAACATTGCGTAATAGTACCAGGATATGATAATTCTAAAGAGTCTCGAAAGCTTGTACGTATAGTGCTGACACTGTAGTGTGTATAGTGTTTCATAAAACTGACTTTAAAAGGCTTTTTTACTGTAGGGTGAATAAATAATAATAACAGCCTATTATGGTCCTAAGACAGGGGGCCTACTCCGAAGTGCAAACTGCGAATGTTCGGATCGGACCGACACATGGCCGAACCGAATATGATTGAAAAATGCGAAAAAAGTTCGAATCGGCTCAGTTGGGTCGGGACCATAGTCAATATTCGAAAGAGTGTAGGAGTGTAGGATCGGAACTGACCGAACCGAATAGTAACTTCGTAGCAGGAAACGGCCGAACATTCGGCCGATACTACTTCGGAGTAGACCCCCTGGGCAGAGCCTCGTTTGGTCGTTCGGTGAAATGATAAAAGATTTCAGACGTCTATAATTTTTGGGTAAAGTGTACTATGGAAAAGAATAGCTCTAACAACCAACTACCTAATACTTTAGGGGTGAAAACTGGAATTAGTTTAAGAAAATTCGTTCGTATATTTTTGTATGATGAAAGTATACTGTATTCCCATCATATCAGAATCCTATTTGCATTTCCTGAAGCTTAGTTAAACAACGTTCTGATCCTGTCCAAATGATTGATATATCGTAGCTTAGATGACAGATTCTGGGTAAACTTTCCTTTGACAAGTGCCTGATTAATTAGTTATAATCAATTTAATTTATCATAGTTTCGTCTTGTTTTGTTATGTATGTATAAAGTTGAGCATATTTTTGTGAGATTTTTGTACAAAAGATTTCAATGCGATAAGGTCGTTCAGAAATCGGAGGCTGTCCTACTCACTGAACAATTTTTGAGGCCCGTAAATGCCGAAGATTTAGGATTTACCTGGAAAATGAAAATATTATAGGTACCTACTATAAACCGAAGTTATTTCTAGTAGTCGTAGGTCAAGCATAAGCTGCTTAACGTAATTGCAGAAGCTTATTATAGGTACTTTAGATGAATGAACATTTAATTTTCGCTCTCCTTGCATAGGAATTACCTAGTTCTGAGAACCTTTAATTAGCGTGAGAAGGAAATTCAATAAATTCATATCTTACCAGAGACGGAAGTGGGACTTCAATTTATTTAATTGAAGTAATAATTATTTTAGTTATTTTATAGGTATCTGTATTCACCAAATCTGTTGGTATTTACTTAATTGTTACAGAGTAATTCGATTAATTTATATGTCAGCGACAGCACTCCCGTTTCCCCTACACGCACACACACAAACATACCCATACAGTCACCCTATGTGAACAAAACAAATACACATAAAGCGCCGCGTGCAAAAATGACAAAGCCTAAAAATTTTTCAACAGAATGTGTTGAAATCACTGAATATAACCTCAGCCAATACTTCTTCGTTCTGCCGTCCTTTAACTAGAAAGCCGTTAACCCTCAAATGGTCAATTTTTACTTTTTAATAGAAAGTGATAGAGTTTAAAATTCTCTATCTTTCTGTCTAAGAAACATTTTTACTATATAAATAGTTCCAAAGATATGAAAAATTTTTAGGCCGTTAAGTAACACAATTTATGATGATTCCATCACTTGAAAGCGTCTAACCCACACTTCTTCGCTTAATGTACTTTAAAGTACCTTAACTGCCCGATGTGATGATTATTTTCAGGCCTTCTCCTTAACTACAAGTACGTTATCTGATTATTCTTGACTATAGAGACGCCAAAGGACTCTAACTACTTAATAGTTAAGCATTTAAAGAATAGTTTCAGTGAAAAACTTAAATTATTTGCAGTTACCCGCCCTTAATGCTATTTTAGTTAAGTATCTCATTCAAATAATATAATTTTGCTTAGCTACAAAGCAGCTAAGCCTCATTACTTAGCTAAAAGGCAGTTTATCGATCTCGCGCTACGTTTACTCTGGGGGTGAGCGGGATGCGGTTGCCCCGCTCAAGCCGTCTGCCGTCCTGTCGGACTTAATCTTTCTACCCGGAGCACCGTCTGCCATTGAAGCTGACTCTGTCAAAGATAAGAACTACGAACCCATTGAAGACGATCGAAGAAGTGACGATGCAGATAAAGAAAAAGAAATACTACAAAATCTCAATCCCTTTTCCCAGCTATGTTGGGGTCGGCTTCCAGTGTAACCGGATGCAGCTGAATATTTTACATGGAGCGACTGCCTATCTGACCTCCACAAGCTAGCGAGTCTCTTTAATTCCGTCATCTTAGAGGGTACAAAGCCCGAGGCGTGGAGCAGATGTGAGGTGGTTCTGTTCTTCAAGGAGTGAGATCAGACCTCCCCCTGGGATGTATATCCCAGAAATTGTTCACCCATGCATTAGGTCTTCAAGACGCTGCACTGAGTTGGGCAGGGTATCAACGTGGACGGCGAGTACAGCTCACATCTTCGATTTGCCGATGACATCGTCATAATGGCAGAAACGCTGGAACAGCTAAATGTATCAGCGTCTCTCCATCCTAAATGGAGCCTCTCAGCGGGTTGGCTTTAGTGTAAATTTGGACAAGACAAAAGTTATGTACAATTTGCATGTCTTAACGAGAAGGATCGAGAAAAATCCTGGAAGGATCCTCCATTTAGGCTGTGCAACATCTGGTCTAACTGTTCCAGCGTTTGTTCGCCTTGTTCGATTTGCCAATGACATCCTCATATTGACAGAGACGCTGAAACAGAACTGTTCCAGCGTCTCTCCAGCCTAAATGGAGCCACTCGGCGGGTTGGCGTCAGGATAAATTTGGTCAAGACAAAAGTCATGTACAATTAAATTCACATATCTTTAAAGAGTCCAATCTACATCGAAGGGCCACTTCTTGAAGTTTTGAAGGATTATGTCTACCTAGGGCATGTCATTGAGCTCGATAGACACAACTTAGAGGAAAAAGCCGACGGCAGTATTTGAAAAACTTAGTCAAGTCGCCTCGTCGCCTATCCCGAAGTGATTGAAGACTAAGTTCTTAAACCATTGCGTTTTGTCCGTTATGCTATGCGGTGCCGAAAGGAGGACACTAAAGGTCAGGCTGGTCCACAAATTCAAGGTCGCTCAGCGCGCTATGGAGCGAGCTATGCTCAGAGACTCTTTGAAGGATAAAATCAGGAATGAAATTATTTGGAAAAGAACCAGTGTTACCGACATAGCTAGCAAAGTAAGTAAACTGAAGTGGCAGTGAGCTGGCCATGTTTGTTGAAGGTCCGATGGTCGGTGGAGCAGACGAGTCCTGGAGTGGAGACCACGTATCGGCAAGTGTCATGTGGGACGCCCCCCAGCTAGATGGACCGACGAGCTAAAGTAGGTGACTGGGACAGACTGGATACGGAAGGCGGAGGACAGGGTGTTGTGGCGTAGCCTGGGAGAGGCCTATGTCCAGCAGTGGACTGCGATAGGCTGAGTTGATTGTTGACTGTGTGTAATTTAGATACTGTTATGTTGCTAACTACAAGCTTTTGCTTATGGATCCGTCCGCGTGGAGGTTGGAAAGCGATATAATATATATATTAAGCTAGCTTATATTGGTAGGATTAAGATTTGCTACATTTAATTTGCGCACTTGAAAAGTGCTGTGTATATTTATATGTTTTATTATTTATTCAGTGTAACTTTACTAAATACATATTTTATAACTTTTGTTTGTGATAATATTAAAATAAATTAAGGCTGAAGTTGCCCCATGGCTCATATAATGAACCTTAGTTTATTAAATTAATTTAGTGAGAAGGTTCCTATCGGTTTCTATCGTATCAATGGTTGAATCAATGGAATAAAGAATATGGATTTAGTATATTGTCCATACCAAATAATGATCTCATGATCTGTTAGTTCTTAATTAGAGTTGATTATTAAAAAGAAATATATCTTTTCCCTTTTAAATGTTGCTTATATTTTTGATTTTTAAAGGAACATGTATTTAATTACTCACATGTTTCCATATGAATGCTTAACTATAAAGAAGTTAACCACACGCGAAACATTTTTAGCCACCTTTTAGTTAAGTAAAGTAGTTAAGAATTTACATAAGTTCCATATAACATTGGCAACAATTAGTTAAAAAGCATCTAAAGCCCCTTAACCACTGATTAGGAAAGTTATTGATATTGAAATCGAAGCGAATGTCATGGCTATAAAGCAGTTATGGTCATTTAACAACTTTTTAGTTAAGGAATTCTAAACAAATATAACAAACATTGTGAAGGTTAAATTTTTAAATAAATTACTTCACTAAAAAGCCGCTACGGTATGGTTAACGGCCTTTTAGTACAGTAATAAGATGCAATAAATTGGTTACATGCTTAACAAAATTAGAAAAATGAATTTTAAAAGTAAATAACATTAGTTTCTGGACAGAAAGGGTTATATAGGATAAACTGAAAGAAATATCAATTGATGTGTCCAAAAATCATTAACCTAAGTATCATAGTTTTTAAGAAACAACGATTCCCGCGTTTTTTGGCATTATCTCCGAAACAACTTTTTGGGCTTAACGGCCTTCTAGTTAAAGGACGGCAGCGTTGTCATGGTAACCTATACGTCTATTATGATTTAGTATATCCGTATACAGTTTTGACAGATTGGAATATCCTCGGGCGTTCTTCCAAGGCCGTTGTACCTATGCATAGTGAATTGTTGAGGATAAACAGAAGGACAGGTTTTATTGTCTTCCAATTTCAACAATGGCTACTGCCTACGATTTTCGATAAAGCAGAAAATGAACACGCTTATAATTGGTTTAAATTTATACGAGTATCTAAAAAATCTAAAAAAAGAAATGCCGTAAGTATGTCAAAACTTTATTTTGACATCCTTTAGAACTAAAAAAAAGTAAAACAAAAAACAAATTTATTTTCATTTAATTGGTATTTTTGGTCTTAGCTTGAAACTCCATCATTAAAGTCACCATAATTCTGGTGAATCGTTTCCCCTATTCACCACCATAACACCACAAAAATCCAACTTCGAAACATATAATCTAACTGACCTACTGTTCTTCAGCCAGAGTTAAGCAACAGTTGTGAGATGCGTGCGGGGTACCGCGGGGGCGAGGGGGTGCAAAATCAATAGAGGAGCCCAGCCATGCCCCGCCCCGCCAAAACATGTACCCTCTATGTGGGTTGAAGCTTTTTTATATTACTTACGTGATTTTTCATGTCTACTTAAGAATTTTTGCGTTATATCACTTTGTCCTTGGTAATGACCTTGAATTAAGCGGTTGGTGAATTGTGAGTTTGTAGGCTGGAGAATTTGGAAGGGAGCTAGATTCCTGTAAATGTATAAGGAATAGAAAACATGAATATGGATAGATGGATGGGATAGGGAATATGGAATTTATTATGTCGTTTTATCACAGTCTGAAGTGAGACTAAGAGGGGTTGCGCGAATGCAAGTTTGTATATCAAAAGAAATATTCTTAACTCCTTTATAATTTCTTGTTTTTATTTTTTATTTTGCACAACTGTTTAGTGTAACAAATTATGGAATTTTGTTGTACCTATCAAATTGTAAGCGCACGTCGCATTAGTTTTATAACTTATATTTGGTGGAACACTATATAACTTTCTAATAAGTGGAAAATGTCGTGAGTTATACATGTATTCTCTGTAGTGAACTACATCATTGTGTGTAATAGTTTAATGTTTAACCGTTTATTTTCTCAAATAAATAAAATAAAATAAAGAAAGTTAAAATACTACTACTACTTTTACAATCATTTGATTATAAACATTAAAGTTTAAATCTATATATTTATCTCGTTTTTAAAATAGGTAGATAGTTGGAAAAGATTTAACACTTTTAAATTCATTTTACGTGAGTTAATAAGTCATAATTTAGCAGACTGAGCCAAAAGGCTTTTTTTTTTGAGGATGGGAAATCATCAAATGACTCCTCCCGCTCTGGGTGGAGCAGAAGGGAGTGTCAGACTCTTACTGACTAAAACCCACCCGTGTTCCTTCCTTAAATTAGCCCTTTATGTTAAGGCTTAGTACCTCCTTTTCTACTTGCTCTTTAGGTAAAACTTTATAAAATGTAAGCCTCCTTACATTCAGAAGGCCAATCCTCGTAATTAAAAATATTCAAAATCTAGTCGCAATCTCATCTCAGCGACAATCAATGTCGAAAACTTGTCAAAAATGTAGGTAAAAAAGTTTTTTTGATAGATTGAGACTGAGATCAGACTGTGAACGTTCTTAAAATTACGAGAATTGCGCCTCAGGTCTCATTCGCCAGGGTAGCGGGATCGTCAGAAAGGGTTACCGCTGCCCTGGAACATAAAGGGCTAAGGAAGTAACACGGGTGGGTTTTAGTCAGTAAGAGTCTGACACATGCGCTCCACCCAGAGCAGGAGGGGTCATTAGATGATGTCCCATCCTCAAAAAAAAAAAGTCTCACTTGTATGTACCACATAGTATCGGCCCCAATAAAATACAACAACAATATCAAGTATCCTACATAGTAAAATTCCGTTCAATCCCACATAGTAAAATTCCGTTCAATCGCCTTACAATGTGCGTGAGAGGGCAAGCAGCTGACACACTAATTCTTTTTCAATGGCCACGCTGGCCCACGCATCACATTTGACCTATACAAGGGCTGTTTACTATAAGGACCACGAATAACAAAGTGTGGTCAGGTGATGTTTATAAGCAAATATCCTGACCTTTTATATGAGCATATTATAATTGTTACGTGGCATTTATCTCTTAACTACACATAACATAACGTATGTAGGTTTATATTTTTAAGGCGCCTTTGTAGAAGAGAAATAAATGTCTAGATATATTATAATATATTCATTTATTTATGTTCTGTGCTCGTGATTATAGATCTATTTTGTTTTTATTTTTCGAGTATTTTTTTTTTTGCAAAACTACCAAAAAAAATTAAAAAAATTGATTTACCAATTTTTCTTTCTTTCTTTTATAAAGAGTTAACCTTTGCTTAATGTACTGGTTTTCTTTCACTCAATGCTACCTCCACCTCTACAAGTGGGGGTTTATGGAAGGCTCTGACCTCCGGTGTGTATATTCGGTGTCTCTCCAACAGAAAATGGCTCACCAGTCACCTCCCATCTTGCACCGCATGCCCTGTCACCTGCACACGTGAGGATCTAATGGCTGGCTCGGCGAATGCTATCCTCGTTGCTGAAATTTGGGCCAAAATTTAAGAAAAAAACTATATTTTTGCCATCGACACGCTAAGAATAAGAATGCTACCCAAATGGATTTAAAGCTTTTTTAGAAGAAAAATTATTCCAAAAACTCAACCTTTTAAATAAACTTGAAACAATATCAGGCCAATCAATGCTCGTAATTTAAAACGTTCAAAATCTAGTCGCAGTCTCGTCTCGGCGACAAAGAAATGTCAAAATGTAGGGAAATTTGACGTATTTTTGACAGATGGTTATTTAGGTCAGGTGTACAATATTTAAATAATAACAAAATAATATCCTAAATTAACTAAAACTATTTACAAACTAAAATATAGCGTCGAAAAATTCATCCACATCGCTGTCGACTGGTAATGTACCCAAGACACTGGCGGCATTGCCACGTTGTATGGCAATGCTTAGCCTCTGGCCAAGGTAAAAGCCAGCTCTTGGGTCATGGGAAGGTTTTTACCTTTTAAATTGTATAATTAAACCAAATAGGCAATTAACGGCATCAAGAATTCAAACGATCAGTAAGTTAAGACTAAAACTAAGTGAAAAAAAACTTCAAGTTAATTCCACGGGCACTCATAAAACCGACAATTAAACCTCTTTGTAAAGTGAAACTTACTAAAGGAGGTTCTTATGCACAGTTTTAGGTGTATTTGAAAGAAGTTAGGTTTCAGCTCTTCCTATTAACCGTTCAATTTGCATCCTATCGACTTTACGTACCATTTTTTTTTTTCGGGGGTAACCTTCAAAAGGCGCCCGACCTCCGGAGAGTGAGGTCGGGATATGTGGGATTTTTACCTCACTAAAACCACCCCGGTGATCACCTTCCGCACATAGGGGTGGTCTTGGTTCCTCTTAAAAGACCAATTCTGGACCCCCCCTGCACAACGCCTGTAAGGCACATCCCTGGGCGCTCATAGCCTCGCATAGCACGACAGCACGTGGCCACTGTGCCACCGTCTTCCCTGGGGACACTTGGTGGGCGGACAAAGTCCCCACTCTATGCGCGTGCGACCCCAAAGTTCCACCTACCTTGATTGGTAAGCGGGTTTTGACGTATCGAATTATAGAATAGAATAATCTTTACTACTACTGGTACTCATAGTTCCTCTGTAAGGAATTTTGCTGATATCAGAATGAATCGGCTATTGAACAACTTTGCTCATAAGTTACATACAAGAGCCATCGATCTATCTAGCTTTTTTCCAACTATGTTGGGGTCAGCTTCCAGTCTAACCGGATGCAGCTGCATACCTGTATTTTATATAGAACGACTGCCTATTTGACCTAATATTCTGTAGAGAGGTAGTTACTAAATTCATTAAATCCATGAAAACTAATCAGTCAGTAAATCAACGGTGAATTTATACTAAATGATTTCCCGATATCAGTCATGCATGTTATTCCTAGATTATCTTATTCCATTCATAATGTTAGGTGCCTTCGGTTGAGACTGGCCATCTCTTAATTACCAGAGCTTATTTTTAATCTTATATTTTGAATTGTTTCTTCATTTCATTTTTTTACATTCTTCTCACATATAAACACCAAGAATAATGTACCCAGGATTTTGTAATATCTTGGAGTTTCTTGCCCATTCTCTCTATAGAGATCTACGTTGTGGAATCAGCAACTAGCTTCAACTTTATGACTAATTGATCCACTATTTGACAATTTAAAAGTGCCGCCCAGAGCGGGAGAAGTTATTTGATGACTTCCCATCCAAAAAAAGGACTTGTAAAGAATATTCGTTTCGAATAACTCACATATCGACATGCTCCTGAATTGAACAATAAAGACACCTCGTTTAATAGTCGGGCCTTATCGTCACGTAAATGAAAAGTTTGTGTAGTTGGAGCATATAATATATGTATGTAGTTCATAGTTCACAAACACGCTTATGAACTTGGGCAAAATTCACCCTTCCTGGACGAAACCTTAATACCAAGGACCTCATTATCACAGTGTCAAAATGACTACAATTTACAACCTTTCCCACATTGTGTTTCAAGTACCTAACTTGGGTTCCGTATCTTAGAAGGAAGAGAATTCATAATATTTAATTGGACCCTTGAACGCTCTATGCTGTTATTTATCGGCGTTTCTCTTTGAATGCCGCTAAAGTTTAATTGAAACGGTTGTGTACTTTGAATTGCTCCCTGTTTCCCGAAATGGACTACAATAGAAGTCCTGGCGGGCATAAAAGTACTTAAGTTGGGGAAAAATAACTTACTTTGCCGCCCAAAGTCTTTCTTAACGGAGCTGAGGTTGGAAGTTTAACATTTATGCAGAGATTCATAATTATGGTTGCTTGTTTTATTGATGCAAGATTAAATGTCAATAGTTAAAACCGGAGCGAGATACAGTTTTTTTTTTTATGTGTTTTTAAAGGACAAGACCATGACTATTTCACCGGTCAACTAATTACTCGTACGACTATTGCTCGTTTATTATAATGTGAAACTGACTAAGTTTAATAAATTACTCTTTTGCGTTAAACCTGAAACTGTGGATGCACAAATGAAGTAGTTTCTACTTAACTCTTATTTGATAAGCCGCTTCTACGTTGAAAACCTATGATGGAATATAAGTGTGCTCGTACTATGCTTAAAAGCTTCACACTCGTAAATCTTTTATAATACCTACACCTATATATTACATATAATATCTACGTTTTAGGGAGGGGCTTGTGGCTAAATAATAACAGCCGCACGGGTCGATCAATCAGGTTATGTTACGCTTGCCGCGGTTGGTCTGTGGATGGGTGAACATCTTTACATACCGAGACCCCTCCGTGCCTCGAAAACACGGTGGATCTTTGACAGTTATTACGAGTAGTCAGAAGCCCGAAAGTCTGACAACAAATCTTACCAAGGGGTATCGTGTTATCCAGTGACTTGGTTGTGGAGGTCAGATAGGCAGTCGCTCCATATAAAATACTGGTATTCAGCTGCATTCGGTTAGACTAGAAGTCGACCCCAACATATTTGGGACAAGGCTAGGCGGATGATGCTACCCTAGTTATCTAGTGTGCACATTTGTCTGTCAGCAATGCAAACCCCTACATCTACAGGTTAAGTGTAATAGCAATGCAAATGCAATACATCAATGCATGACAATGATGCATAGATCAATACGAATGTCCGACCCTATTGATGATAGTCACGCACAGAGAAATACCTTCCGTTTGTTTGCTAATAACTAAACACATAACACATATCTGTTGGAAACAAGGTTTTATACGTAAACACATTTGTTTGTTTTAGGATTATGTGCGAGGTCAGGAATGTAGGTTTAACAGACATTTTGTTTTGTCAGCAGTTTTCTGGTAAAGAAGCTTAAAAATGGTTGAGCAATATAGGTAACAGATGACTACATAGTATTTTTGGTTCTTTTAAGGTCGCTTAAATTGTGACTAAGATTTTAAACTAGGAGATGTCAATTAGCGACCATTGGTTAGAAATCGTAACCCTCATTACCCCGTCTGTACGGTTGAGTAAATATGACACGAGCTGCTTTAATTTGTCCGACATTTCCGGATAAGTCTGACCCACAAAACATTTGGTGTAACAATTTCCCATCCTACTGACGCGAGTTACACATAATGTATTATTTGTTTGAAAACTAGTTAATAGCTACTAAATAAACATTATAACGATATCAAACGGGTTTCTCTGAAATGAATACAGAGTGAGAATCGCGGAAAATAAGGAAAAATTACGCCATGACAGTTTGCAAACGAAACACGAGGGCGCAAGTGATTGGGGTTTGTTTGTATCTATTTAGCCATCTGTGAAGACGAGCAAGATGTTTTGATACGTATGTTTTGGTGTGTAGACTAGTTTCTTTCTTTCTGTAGGTCAAGAGTATTATTTTGTTTTGAATAAATCTCGTTTTTACACGCGTAGGAGAAAAGTTTGCTCTCATTTTCTTCGGTGATATTTTTACTTTTATTCGGTAAATGTATTCTGGTTTGAATATATTTTTTGGATTCACGTGGAGGTTTTTGTTATTTTATCGTATACTCGTGTAACTTTATGAAACGTGTATCGACCACTATTTGGTTTTTGGTTATGATATTTGTTACGTCAAGAAAAATACTGATTCAGTAGCATCATAGCATGTGAGGGTAAAGACTTCTTTCTCAAATAAGCATAAGCGGGAAAAAGGAGTGTGAAAAATCGGGGCATTCATTATTATGTATGTGTCTGAGTTAGCTATCATTGCCTTAAAAATACTCGGCCAATTGAATTTATCCTAGCTTAAAAAAAATAATCTTGTGTTTGTTTAAAACACATTCTAAAGATTTAAAGTGTCTCCTGCGTGAAATGATACGCACAATCTAACCAGCCAGTGTCCTCCACAAATTAACGTAAAAACACACACTCACCGAAAGCTCATAAACTTACGCACATAATTACACACTTATCTACATAACTTGATGGGGCGTGAAATTTTATAGACGTTTTGACTTTATGGCCTAGCCGTGGACAAACATTTGTATAGCCTGCCAGGATTTTTATGCTAACTACATATTATGGTCATATAGACAGACAAAATAATGGTTATTGTAGCTCACATTTTGTTATCTATATATTTTATTGTATTTTGGTCATTTTAATAATGTATATTGGTAACATAAAATAACCACAACGCCACGGCTGTAATCCGCGAAGCGTTAGACAGAGGTAGGTAGATACTAGATACTAGAGGGAGGTAGGTAGGTGGGCCCGGGCTTGCGGGCAGCGAGCATTGGGCAGCTCGTCGCCCGGTAAGGTCCAGGCCCCTGGTCGACGGCGCGTTGTGTTCCACGCGCGCCTCAAAGAGATGCACGAACTGATGGGGTCCGCAAGGGCCGATGCCTGCCAGGGCCGCGGGTTGTTCGAAAGATCATGGCCCCTGGCACACGGGTGGGTTTTAGTCAGTAAAAGTCTTATACGCCCTTCCGCTCAGCCCAGAGCGGGAGAGGTAACAAAAAATAGGGTTAGGCATAAATGTACCCACAGTACACCCCCATTTTGCTAGTTATGTTTAAGTCCTATCAACCGGCCACAAATCCAGACTGCCGGCTGCTACTGAAAAATTCCTGATGGAAAACCTCAAAAACACTTTGCTCGAGCTGGGCATCGAACTCAGGACCTCGTTCTCAGCAGTAGAGCTTGCGACTACTAGACCAACACGACCCAGATTTGTAAATAAGAATAAAAATATGCAACACGTATGAAATGTTACATTTGACCTTCGACTAGTCTGATTTAGATTGTTCTGGCTTTACAAAATGTTAGCTACGTTAGGCAATTAAGTTACCAGTCGATTTGCGACTGTCAACTTAATTTGCCCATATATTATATTAAAATCACAACTGTCATTCTTTGAGAGTTATATGTGATGGCTTTAACACGGTAATTGACGTAGCGTGTCAATTTGATAAACAGATAATTTCCTGGACTGTCCTACCTAAATTTGAATCGTACCATATTCGCCAAAAATGTAAACAAATATGAGTTTATGGAAAAATAACTTTAATCCCTACACAATAATGTTCAGTGTACGCTACAACTTCAAACATTTTTATAACTTTTTCAATAGTGCTATTCACTCTGAAATCAACTTAATTACCATTAAAATAAAGTAGATATTTGTTCAACTTGAATTAACGTCAATTTGAAACATAAATAAAATTTGAATATACTTACTAGGTAACTATCCAAGTCGGAGTCTGTAGCTATCTCAACTGATCTATTAACTTCTATGAGAATACCAACGGAGACAAAGCAAATCTAAATCCCACACGATGAATACGAAGGCAAAAACTCTAAAACTACACATTTCGTTCAAATTATTAGGTAGACTGCCGTAGACCTTAGTAACCTTCCATGAAATGACCATTAGATATCATCAAAATAAAACGTAGGTACCAAAACTAAAATTAACTTTTCACACAAAAATATCCTGAAAATACGAGTGCCTTATCCAGCGGCAGTCGTAATATTAACATAATTAAATTTCTGTCGTCATTCGTCATAATCATTGCCTCGTCTTCACCCTGAATGTTTGCCCCTCGCCGGGTGTCGCTATAATTAGCATTAACTGTCACTTTTATAATAATGTTTTTGTAATTAGTGGTTTCAATATTGTTTTAATTAAATTAGACTAATTACTGAAGTGGCCGCTGGAAGAGGTTGCTGTGGTCAGTAAAGGTGGGGCGAATTCTCAGCGGTTTATTTTCAATGTTAGCACCTTTTGGACGCTCGTGCATTCATTATCTAATTGACTACGTGTCTCTGCATGTGTTCATGGATACAATTCGGACTCTGTGTCTCTTTGCTGAAATACATATACTTCTACGTGTTGCATAATGTTTACCTGCTAAACAAAGAGATTAATATTCAGGAAACTGCACATGCATTTTAATTCAGTTGTGTTTGCACTGACTGGCCAGGTATACTTCCTTTGTCATCGTTTGTCGGATCTTGGCTAGTGCCTTATAATATTCTATTTGTTTTTTTTCTATATACTTAGCCTCAATGAAACATTCTTTCTCTTTGTTTTCTATCTTTTAGAATTTTTCTTCTTTCTTTAAATAAATATTTCTAAATCTATTCTATATACACATAAATATGGACGCAGGGAAACCTACGCATACCAAATTAAAAATCAACTCAAACAAGTCAGAGTACATTTGAAAATTCACGTTTCCAATTACACGTGTACAAACGTACTTTTAAAGGTCAGATACTGATGAGCAGATAATGACAAACAAATAATGAGTGAGCTTTATATCCCAGGGCCACAACCAAAGCCACAGAATATATAGATACAGAAGGTCTGTTTTAGGCAACGATAGAAAACGCACGCACACATAGACACCCGTCTGCGTACAGCGAGTGTAAGCGCACTCACGACTGTCATTTCTTTGAGATCGCCCACCATACTTACGCGTCTGTGTGTATGTGCGTTTTGGCTCTTAGTATGCAGCATAATCAGCCAATAATGAACCCACTGCTGGGACTCAGGCCTCCTTTGTGAGAGGGAGTGGGATTATGCCGGTTTCCTTACGATGTTTTCCCTCACCTTTTTGAGAGCAGTGGTGATGAAATAATTTACACAAAGTATAGCGCCTGTCAGGGTTCGAACCTACGACCTACAAGTCGTAAGTCAAAGCCATTTCCACTGGGCCACCACTGCTCTAGTATGCAGCAAGCCTTCTGAATCAATCTAGTCTGTGTGATTCCGTACAATCCAATTTTTTTAGAACAAACATAAGGTAATCAGTAAATTCGACGCTAGATCGAAAGTCGTTCGGTGAAATGATAAAAGAGAACATCAAAAAATTTGGACTACTTTTATGTTCGTGAATTATTTATTGATGCGGTTTAATCGATTGGTTTGATGTTGATTGGAAGCTTTTTGTAATCTTCGTGATAGACTGTGGCGAGGGCCGTTCTAAGAACTGTTCAGTAAACGAGTCAAAGGCCAAAGGACCACTTTTGAGAAAGGGGGACATTTTTGTCCATCTTCCTGACATAATTTCCTGATCACATTTTACAAAACCTACTACTCAGAGACTCAATTCTTAAGCGATTGACCATTATGATAACTTTAAGGCAAATTTTTCAATAGTCACATAACTTTTACCTTAAGAATAAATCTCTCTCTAGTATGCAGCAAGCCTTCTGAATCAATCTAGTCTGTGTGATTCCGTACAATCCAATTTTTTTAGAACAAACATAAGGTAATCAGTAAATTCGACGCTAGATCGAAAGTCGTTCGGTGAAATGATAAAAGAGAACATCAAAAAATTTGGACTACTTTTATGTTCGTGAATTATTTATTGATGCGGTTTAATCGATTGGTTTGACGTTGATTGGAAGCTTTTTGTAATCTTCGTGATCTGTGTACGGCGAAGGCCGTTCTAAGAACTGTTCAGTAAACGAGTCAAAAGCCAAAGGACCACTTTTGAGAAAGGGGGACATTTTTGTCCATCTTCCTGACATAATTTCCTGATCACATTTTACAAAACCTACTACTCAGAGACTCAATTCTTAAACGATTGGCCATTATGATAACTTTAAGGCAAATTTTTCAATAGTCACATAAGTTTTACCTTAAGAATAAATCTGACAGTTTGACGTATTTTTAACCGACTTCAAAAAAGGAGGAGTTTCTCAATTTGGATGTTTATATATTTGTTTTTCTATAAAAAAAACTGTCAAACTATTACATTTATTCCTCAGATAAAAGTTATCTGACTATTGTAAAATAAGCCCTTAGTCTTAGGAACCTGTTTTAAAAATATTTCTGGCCAAATCAATCAAAATAGAATTGACCCACAACACGAGTATTTTTCATTAGAATTTCATCTGTCCACCAAAAATACATCTCGGGTGGCGTACTATGTTTTTGTTGGTCAAAAACATAGTACGCCACCCTAAACTAAAACCGTTGATAATTCGTCCAAACGGTATTCATAGCATGAAGGCTGAATCGATCGAGGTTTAAACTTAGTGGTGCTCGAATAAGGTTACTGAGTGAATAATATATGTGTATCCCGTCCTGCCCGGAAGCCACTGTATACGTAATCCTATTTTAGAATGTATCTTCGCAAAACAACTCGCCGACAAATAAATATTATAGTCGTTCGCGGTCGGTTTTGAGTAGAGGCTACCTAATCTGTTTTTAGCAATATACTCGTAACTAAGGTCGAAGCCACACAGCTAGGAGCTTTGCTTAAGCCAATATCAGACGTTTCACTCAATAAAGGTTCATTTTTATTTCATTCCAAGATCAGGCGACACCGACAAAATTATATACGAGTATACGTTCATCTGCTTCTTTCGTTTAATTTGTCGTTTACTCGTTGAAAGTCTCAGTCTGTGTGGTTCTTTCCTTAAAATACTATTTTAGACATCAATCTACATGGTCTTCCATGATCTGACCAAAATTATGTCTGGACTTTAAAAGAGACTGTGACCTTTGAGTTTGTTTGGGCCTTTCTTTTCAGAGTACTCAGAAAAGAATCGCCGACCTCATCTAGTTTTTAAAATATGATTGACGTGTAAAAGTGTTTGTGCGAACCTACTTACAAAAATACAATCATTTATCAAAGATGATGAATTTTGGCTGACAGCGAAAATCCAAGATCGTTGGATTGGTTAATTAATGGTTTTATTTGTTTTATTCATGCTGTGTTCAGACGTTTTACTTGTAGAGAAAGATGCCGAATGAAAGGCAAACATGAACTGCACCCTAATTGCGTAACACACGATCAATCGTAATCGGTTTCATTTTGACAGTTCAACAACATTAATTGCGTTATTTACGTGTTGAGCAGACAAATTTTTAGAACTTATGAAGCAATGGATTAGCAATTTGCTTCAAAATGATTCTGATTCCGATTGATTGTGTGTTACGCAATTAGGGTGCTGGTGAGTAGCGCAGCTCGAACAAGTGACAAGTAAGTCGTACAGTGTAGAACCTTGTTACACTGACGATTTGCAAGCGTGTTTCCTGCGAGGCGATTAATTAACGCGCTCACTGCGTTTGTGCAGCATACACGCCACGTGTTCGCCACGTTTGCGTAGACGAAGAACACGCCGCGAAGTCGCGCCTAGCCCGCTTCGAAACCGCGGTGAGCACGTTCACAAATCGGTTCGCTGAAAGCTGAAAACACGCTGGAAAATCGTCATTGATATAAGATAACGCTCTGAAACCATTTGCTGGTTCGCTAGCTTTGTGGCTGCGATCTAAGGATTTTGACTTTTAAAATATTTTAGCTTTTCATTTTCTCGGGTTTATGGAAGCTATGACGGTTTATGTCACGTGTCGTGTAGATATAAAAGTTTTAAAACCGGATGATAAATAAAGGTTATGTCGTCATAAAACATTAAGCACTATCATGAGGAAAATAAAATGAATGGAAGAAATGGGGTATTAAAATCACTGACATTTCTTAATTTTTTACGATTATACTGATAGAACAATTTTTTTGGAGGAATTTACGATTATTGATATTAATTGTGCAGTTAGAATTGAATCAAAAAAATACTCTTGAGATACAAACAATGTCAGTTATTACCATAATCATAATCATCATCTGCCTAGCCTTTTCCCAACTATGTTGGGGTCGGCTTCCAGTCTAACTGGATGCAGCTGAATACCAGTATTTTACCATAATCATAAGAAGAGAAGAAATTTAGAAGAAAGTTCTACAGCTACTTATAATAAACTAGTGTCCACCCCTGCTTCACGCGGTTTTCACGACTTTGAAAAACATCGAGATTACTCTATTAAAAGTACGTTTAATAATATTATTAATATATTACACGCATAAACCTTTCGGAATTCATTCTCTAAGGGCTGATTTTTCCATCGCCAGATAACTTTTATTCGAGGAATAAAATTGACGTTTGACAGTTTTTGTATGAAATAACTGTCGAAATTGCAAAATTATTCGTCGAATAAAGTTATGAGATGATTGAAAAATCAGCCCTAAATGATAGTAAAAACCGCAACAAAATAAATGACCTCTCCCGCTCCGTGCTGAGTGGAAGGGCGTGTCAGACTTTTACTGACTAAAACCCACCCGTGTTCCTTCAGTTGCCTGTGCCAGGGGCCACGGTATCTCTTTCGAATAACCCGCAGCCCCGGCGGCATCGGCCCTAGCGGACCCCGTCAGTTCGCGCTGACATTTCTTTGAGGCGCGCATGGAACACAACGCGCCGTCGAACCGGGCCCTGGTCCTTACCGGGCGGCGAGCTGCCCATTGCTCGCCGCCCGCAAGCCCGCGCCTACGCCGCTGGCCGGGATTTATAACTACCTTCTGCTTGGAAGTTTGACTGCGTGAAATTTCTTTTTCCCTACCTACTCCATCACATCGCATCGCATCGCCGTGCTTACTTACTTCGTTTCCGCTTAGCGTTCTTAATTCCTTTTTACTTCTTTATGCTCGATCTCTAGAGGTTCTAGCCTTTCTCAAGAATTAGGCTATCAAATACAAAAATAATTTTTCAAATCCGACTGGTAGTTGCAAAGATTAGCGCGTTCACAAACAAAAAATAAACTGTTCAGCTTTATTATTATTAATATATTTATTTTATATATAATATATACCTATTATAATAATAATAATATTATAAAATATTTGTAAGACCTACATGTATTTGTTCCGAGTCTGGGTGTTTTTCTATCTAATATATGTATGTATTTAAAAAAAAATAAAAAAATGTATATAAGTAGTTTATCAGCCATCTTGTTACCATAACACAAGCATTAGGTTGCTTAGCTTGGGACTAGATGGCGCTGTGTGAAATGTCCAGGGATATTATTATTTATTATTATATAGATAGATAATATGTATAGAAGGTAATTCCCAAGAACAAAATAAACCATACCTTTATCTTAAATATTCTATAACCGTTAATTTACAAATTCAGCTATGTATTGGACGGATTAGGTTCACCGGTTAACCGCAACTGATTTCGTGGGTCGAATCGGTTTATCGACATAAGACTAAATCGATATAACTGAATAAATGATGAATCGGCGTTAATAGACAAGTTCATTCATAAATTATGATCGGGACTTCGTGAACATGAGTAGTGATTTGTCACTTTTTAATTCCGGGACCATTGTTGATGTCCATTACAGTAATGATACGTTGTAAACGTATATATACTTTGACGATTCATAGAGTTTAAGCTGATATTTCTATTAGGTATGTACTTAACAGAAAATAATATCTGCTACCTACTTACCTTTTTTCGAACAGAGGAAGTTAAGCCACTTTTTTTATTTCAAAAATGATTTTTTGATTTAAAAAAAAACAAGTGACAACAACAAGTTAAAAAAACAAGACAACATAATGTAAGCTGATTTTACAATGACGTATAAACTTTTTAAAGAAGAAGAATCACGAAATTAACCCATGTCTTACAGCAAAGAGAAGTATCTGAAAAGAATGATAAAAATGTGTATAAAAAGATGGCATCGGTGACGTGCCCGAAAGATGGCATCCTTACAGTTTACATAAAAAAAATGCTAAGAAAATTTGTTCAGGAGAAGTAATGTGTACAAGAATATAGCTACAATATTGAGGAATACTTGGCTATCTTGACTTGACTTCAATTATTTTTTTGTCATATGTCCGATTACCGAACATAGACTAGTGAATATTAAAACTTGATTGTTGAATTAAATAAATAAATAAATATCCCTGGACATTTCACACAGCGCCATCTAGTCCCAAGCTAAGCAACCTAATGCTTGTGTTATGGTAACAAGATGGCTGATAAACTACTTATATACATTTTTTTTTTGTAAATACATACATATTATAGATAGAAAAACACCCAGACTCGGAACAAATACATGTAGGTCATACAAATATTTGTTCCGTGCGGGAATCGAACCCGCGACACGCAGCGCAGCAGTCAATCGCTTAACCACTGCGCCAACCGTGCCGTCAATTGATTGTGAAAATTGAAACTTGAAAAAATGTCGTAATAAAAAGGACCCAAAAATCCAACAAAACACAATCACTAGGTTCTTATTTACATCTGAAGGCCAATTCTCGTAAATAAAAACGTTCAAAATCTCGGCGACAAACAAATGTCAAAATGTAGGGAAATTAGAGGCATTTTTGACAGATTAAGACTGAAATCAGACTGTGAACGTTCTTAAAATTACGAGAAATGCTCCTCTGATCAAACCTTTCCACTTCTTAACATTATAAATCATAAGCATTTCCTCTTTATATCTAAACGTTGCTAAAAGTTAAGAGACCGAGTGAGTATCAGCCCCGACTTAAGGTATCGTGGGTTCGAACCCAAGCAGGCGTTTTACTTTATGTAAATAATTTCATCACCACTGCTCTCAAAACGATGAAGGAAAACATCGTGAAGAAACCGGCATGTTCTAGAACCAAAACCCGCACTGGGCCCGCGTGGTAGATTACAGCCTCTCGAAGAGAGGAGACCAGTGTCCCAGCAGTGGGATTTATAGGCTGATTATGTTAATTATGAAGCAACGTTTATGAATAAACCCAAATCTTATACCATTAAGTCACGCTCTGACTTAACCCCTTTAAGCTACAATCTTAATTCGAACTACAAACAGTAAGTCAAGTAGTTATTGCAATATTTGCCTTACTGTGGAACGGTAACTATTGTCTAATACCGCCTTAAGTTAATATTACTGGCAACATTTATGTCGCAAGATACAATACTGTTTTACTAGTTTAATCCGTATTGGTATAGAACAGTGCAGTGTTGACATTAATTTGGGTTATTTGTACTTTGTACGAAAGCTTTATCTGATTTGTTACCTATGAAAGGCAGTGATCAAAGTTTTGTTTGTTGAAGTTCATCTTTTGTGTGCATTGTTTTAATAATACACGAATAGAACTAGAGATCATTTATGTGGCATTTTAATCGCAAAATATGTTTCGTTTTTTCTAAAAAAAAGTAAAGGACCGAACATGACAACGTAGTAGAACATGATAAACCTGATACTGATCATAATTAACCAAAACTTTTAAAAGTGTATTTTTAAGAATACATAATTCTCAATTTTACAGGCATCAAAAATATACCAGCACCTTATTATTTACAGCATTAACTATAATTTACTGCGCGACACCAAACAAAGAATAAATAAGTACGCAATAATAAATCAAACCATACAATGTAAAAAGAGGTAAGATAAATCCATAACCAAGAGAACAATACTGCAGAGATAAAACCCGGAACTCGCCACACATGAAAGAAAACCGTTCAGTGTACCTGTGTGTACCGTTCAGTGTACCAGTGTTCCTGTCTTACTGACAGTTAAGGGAAATGGCTGACGTGCCAATGAATTAACGATTCGTCGAAATAACCTTTTACTATTTGTATTGTGTGGCCACCTTTGTGAATAGTTAATAATGCCTTCATTGGGTTAGTAGCGCATTGGATTATAGAGTTCGATGTACTGGGCCAAGTATTTATCGGTATTGTCGTAAACGAAGTGAACATTTTGAATATAACATAACAACACGTCTTGTTTTCGAAGTTGCTATTTATGCCAAGCTCTATACTGAAATGTTCATAAGTCATTGTATATTAAATAAAGTTAAAATGGAAGTCATTCACATTTTTTTATGTCTTAATTACATGACATTATATTTTAGTCATTACGTGTGACTCCGGCTATACGAAAATCGAAACCGATGTTGTTTTCTGACTCATCAAGCCTTGTGTCCCTGAAGGGTAATGCAGAGGTGCACCACAGGGCACCCATATTTCACCAATTATGTTTAAGTTCCATGAAACAGGGCGAGAACCTATTGCGACCGCTGGGCATAAATTCCAGACTCCAGGCTGCTACTGAGAAATTATACTTCCCTATGTGTTTGTTATTCCAGCGTGTGGCAATCGTAGGTTGCAGCTGAAAATCAGCGTCAGGTGGTACCTACACCATGTATTGTCATCTGACATTATGCTGAGCTGAGGCCCTTTTGGCACTGTAATGTTGTTTTCACTTTTTATAGTTTTAAGGTGTATTTATTTTGCTGTAATGCCAATAAACACATTTTTCTTTCTTTCTTTCTATATATGGAAAAGCACAATAACATTTGCTCGACCTGAGAATTGAACCCAGAACCTCATAGCGCTTGCGACCAGTAAACCGATGAGGCAGTCACTTGTTATAGACATCGGAAGCCCCAAGTTTACATTTTTCTGATTTGCAGACTGGTTTAGCCTCCTGATACCGATATCATTAGGCCAAACCAGTCTGCAAATCAGAAAACTTGACACAGCTGTAGATGCTTCTAGACTGATATTATACCTAACCTAGTTTGGAAACGATTAAGTTATCAACAGTCATCCTTAACACTTTCTGTTTTTATCAATGAGTTTTCATTGCCATGTTCGACAGTACCTAGATAATTATTATGATTAGTCCGCACAGGATCACGATTTCAACTGTTTTTTTTTTTAAACATAATCCTATCGTGACTGTTTTATTCATAAAAAGGTCCTTCGTTTCGTTTCGCAAATCTTCGCTGAGTGATTAATTTCAAAAATGTTTTATACGTCTCACGTTTTTTTCCGTTTCAGGCAACACGTACGGAATTACGGCCTCTAGATTGTACAATCAAGTTGTATGTGAGAGAACGAATCTGTCATTCTCGACACACATTTTTTATATTGTAATAATGACGGTACGTGTATTGTTACAGGCTCTTTCGGGAAGGGTTTTTGCGTGATGTGGATATACGGAAAAAGGACGATGCTTTTTTGTTTGAAGGGTTTAGCGCATATATGTTATTTCGTCTTTTACAAACACGTTGTGTTCTAGTGATTATTATGAAAGAGCTGAAGGCCAATTCTCGTAATTAAAAACGTTCAAAATCTAGTTGCAATCTCATCTTAACGACAATCAATCTCAATAACTTATCTAAAATGTAGGGAAATCAAATGTATTTTTGACAGATTGAACCTGAGATCAGACTGTGAACGTTCTTAAAATTCCGGGAATTGCCCCTCTGGATTAGGTTACCGTTTATGGATTTATTTTGTACCACATGGGTTCTTCTATACAAATAGACATCCATCGTTAGTTTTCTAACACTTTATGACATCACTGTTAAGAGAAAACCAATAAAATGTAATTTTAAAAGTTATCCAAGATACAATTTTACAAGTCAAAACTCTGAAAACGGCTAGAATCAAATTTTATTTAGACTATCAATACGAGCTAAAAAGTCTTGCGGTTACGCTGTACAGGCAGAAATCCCAATTGACAGTTATTTGTTTTGATAGTCCTAAGGTATCCTACGACAGTATTCTTCTATTACAACAAATAGTCGGGTACAACTACTACGATGTTATTCCTGCCCAAATCGATAGTGAACCTTCCATACTTCCATAAATAGAAATAAAACCGTTTGTTTATTCCTCACAGCCCTGCTAGGCTTCGTTGTAGGCTGCAAATAAATCTGACACTATCTTAGCAAGGCGTAGAGCTCCAGTAATTTAGTTACGATACTGTATGTAGCAACAAATAAAGGGGATTGTGTTTCGTAACTTGTTTATGTTGTTACTGGTTATCTTTCGTGATCAGTTTCTTAGGCCTGAGTAGACATAAGCCGTGTCTTTGGAAAAACTTTGTCTGGCCATTTTCTACTGCTGGACTTCTGTATGTATGCATATGCTTCTAAGTGTATGTATATAGTTTAATTTAATATTCTGTGTCTCGTAATATTAACTACTTTGCATACCTACTATTGTATAGAACCAAATTTTTCTAACTGAACAGACAGCTGTTCTGCTTGGGAGTTTGTCACGCCACTTCTTTTTCCCAGCGAAAGCACTAGAAAGTGGTGAAGGGCGGGCGTTTTGGGGTCTGTCTTTTGTAATTTTGACGTTCAAAAAGTTCTGATTCTCAGCCTAATTTGAATAATTGACTTTACGACTTATTTGAAGGAGATTTCATACTATCTGCTGCATACAGCATGCTTAAATACAGTAGGCAAATTCTAAAGTCACCAATCTGTTATTTTTCTTCGACTTTCGTATCAGCACAAAGTTATGAAAATATCTTAGTACTCATGTCTTGCTTATTGTCTAGTTAGAAAAGTGGTAGCTTGGAGGCTGTCCAGGGGACGCCAGTTATTTTTTTAAGTATGTTCTCTCGTAGAGGCAATTTTAATACAAGCTGTTGCGCAACTTGTTCATAGAATTTTCCTCATAAAATATCGATATTACTACCAAGTAATGTCGATATTTTATGAGGAAAATTCCATGAACAAGTTTATGTCATACTCTCATTTTAATGTTTATAACATTACGGGTCACGCTAACATAGTTTTAAAATTTACTCGATAATAATTATCAAGATGCAAGCGTGTTTAAGCTTGACAGAATTATAGCTTGATCCATAATAACTTTAGCGGCTTTCTTATGCACGTTGGTTATGCATGATGGAAACTAGACTATATAATATACATTAAGTTTAGGGAACCTCCAGCCAGGTGGGGTCCTCGATAGAGTAACATGGCTGGTTCCGACCGTTTTCGACCTCCAAACTAGTACTCCCGACGACTGATCAGTCGTCAGGAAATCTTTTAAGTATTAAAACACATTTTTTTTCCATTACACAATTAAATGTTAATAAATTAGATGGAAGATAATTACATTATTTGAATGGACTACTAACATGTTATTGTTATAATGCGAGTCAGTAAAAAAAATAAAAATAAACACACAATTTAAATCAAAATTTTTGCATAGTTGGATAAAGGATTTAATTTGATTGTGATGATAACAGTATTACAGATTAATCTATTCGTGTCCCGCCGGACCGCGACTCTGCATGCTGATTGTGATTACGTATGTACATATCCGGATGTCATTTTGAGGTGAAAATGTTTGCTAATTATATAGTCTGTATTTAATAAAACCATATTTTGCAGTTGAATAATTTAAATAATTCATTTTAATGATATTTAGTTATGATTGTTTTGTGGCGGCATCTACATGGCCACATGCAAACTTCGCATCACACTGACGTCAAACAAATATCCTGCATCTCGCAAGCAAAGTTTACCGTGCGATTAGAATACATACAACCGCCGCCGTAGTTCGCCTCTGTACATTTGTATGTAAACTCTCTAGCCTTAATTTATTGAGGCACCCAGGCCACCAGACACAAAACCTGTCTGCTTGGAGGTTTCCTCTGTCTATGGCGGATGCGTGATCTTTCCACCCTGTTCCTCATGCCTGTATAGGTGGTTTGGTTTTTTTAATGATATAATCTAGTGCTTGACTGCGATCCCGCCTGATGGAAAGCAGTGACGCAATCTTTTATGGTAAAACGCACTAATTTATTACGAGCCTATTCTCTCTAACCTTGAGGTACTGCGATAAATATGAAAACTAGGCACCGATTATAATGTACACTGGATTGGACTGGGAATTTTATTAAATTCCCTTTGTCCTCTTTAACGGGGACATGGCCTACGGGGACAACGGGAATACAGGATACCGACTTAGCTAATCTTATAGATAGCAATAGTAGGTTCTATTGATCTCTTTTTCTTGCAGAGGGCACAAGAAAGGGATGATGATATTTAAAAAATTTAGACCTTAGATTGTTTAGAAAAAAAGTACATAAATGGTTGAATACTAAAATTTTTTACAGCATAAAAGAACTTGTTGACGGGAAACATTTTGTAATTTAACCGTTTTATGCAAATAAATATTATTCCTATAATTTCAAGAAACAGTTATAAATACCATAAACTAGTGTATGACCACAAAATTAAATACTTCAGAATATTCCTCCAGAAAACTTTTCCCGTTGGATAGCTCTAAACTCTTTCTATCTCTTTCTTACTTGCCAACCGTATAAGAATCAGATAAAGGTGAATCACAATCATTCAATTCGTGAAGTTCATGAAATCGTAGAAAACCTCAAATGTGTTAGACTATCGACATCACCATTATTCTGTTTTATATTTCCATGTGCTGAAAAGCTCATGGATCATGCAAAACGACATAATATATTGGTGTACGTATGAAAATCTGGAATCTTCAGGAAAAAAAAATATTCCTCTATATATTTTACATTCTGCACGCACTCGTATAAATTAACAATAACATGGCAATACTTAGTCCTTTTTCCCCATTCTTTACGAAGATCTCGGCAATATAAATGTTCGAATTCTTTCATTTTTTTCCCCATAAATTGTCACTGATCATTTCAGTCTTTTACTCGTTCTTTTACATTTTTTTCCGTGTTTCTTTTGACTTTATTTTTATAAAAACCTTCGTCCAATAAAAATGTCGGAACCATCACAGTGTGAAATAAAAATTGGTTGTTCAACGAAGATGGGCGAAGTCTTTAATTTGGAAAGAAATGACAGGAAAATGTAAGCTTTAAAATAATTTGAAATGGAGCATAATGATCGAGATGTACGAAACAGTCTATGATACAAAAGTTTATTAAGAACGTATTATTACAATTCTTAATAATGTATAGTGTTTGGGATTCAAATACTAATAAAACCACTTTTTATTGTAAGACTCACGTTTATTTTAAGTTACAATTGTTTTTAACACCATACTATAAACTATGTATATCGTCCTCACACCAGTCAGCCGTATTGGTTTTCCCAGACTCCTTCGTTCTCTCACTCACTCGGTCCTTCACTTACATTCTATTAGTCTCTTTCTGACATTCATTCCCAAATTATCGTTTGGATTTAGCAAGGTCCTAATATCTTCGTGCCCGTTACCTGGCTTTGTCTAAAAGCCAGGTAAAATAATCACAAAATTTGGTGTATTTCTTTTCCTGTTACATCACTTCTTTATAGGTACCTGTAAAAATACAAAGAATACAATAAAATACAACTTTAACTTAAAAGGATAAAGTTCGTTTTAATGGCTTACGCAAGTAACTGGGTCAAGTGGACTCGCCCGACGCATATTTAATCATACTAACTTCAAGGGCAAGCTGGGGACCCTAACTAATTACTTTCCTTACTTAGTAGGCAAATCTACAAAGGCAACGTGCCTCATATTTTGCCGATTAGCACGCTAATTATTTATTAATCTTTGCTTAAATTAATTACAGATGCTAATCTGCGAAAGAGACTTTTTCACTGCTGGTGTTTGCGTAAAAAGTTACAGAAATTACTTAAAGCTACGAAATTGAAATAAAAATACAGCTTAAAAAAGTCACTATTTTAAAAACGTTATTAGTTAAATTATAAAAAAAATATCTTCCGAATTAAGCTCACCAAATTGAACAAATTTTCCTTTGACTTGCGAAATTTCATATTGTTTAAAAAACCACTTGGAAAACGCTCGTTCATGTTAATATACCCATTGTCTATAACGGAACCTCGTCTACTTATCTAAATATCTACCTGAGTCTTTGCCAATATGGGCGAGGATTTTAACACCTGATGCATTATGATATCTACCCTTGTATTACTAGAATATATTGCAGAAACAAATTCCTTTATGTAACTTTACCTGCATGATTATGCGGGTAAAGTTACATAATGGAATTTGTTTTAAGCTTTGCTATCCCTATCTGATTAGATAGAGATAGCAAAGCTTTATTAATCTCTAAGACACGCGAGAATACGAAATCTGTAATTATGCTTGCCATCTTGATTTTAAACTATCAGTTTTGATTTTAATCTGGAGGCGGATTTAGCTTTGAAACGAGGGTCCGTATTCCCGTAATTTAAAACGTTCAAAATCTAGTCGCAGTGTCATCTCGGCGACAAACAAATGTCAAAAACTTGTCAAAATGTAGGGAAATTAGAAGTATTTTTTGACAGATTGAGACTGAGATCAGACTGTGAACGTTCTTAAAATTACGAGAATTACCCCTCTGATGGAAGGCTGATTTTTCGTTCTTGACACCCGAAAAAATAAAAAATAAACTAAATTCAAAACATTATCATCATCAAATAAAATCAATTTGCTCATAAAACATATAGATTGAATAATGGTATAAGTGAATCAAAGCAATAACCTCACCCTCCACCCCCACCTTACAATACAGGGACTTCTAATTTGGGGTCCAGGGCATTTGTAAAAATCAAGCACCTAAGCCTCCTATGTAATCTGCTACTAGTTTTTTAAAATATATTGTACAGTCAACAGCAAAAGTAGATGACCAAAATCAGAAATTCAATACTAATGAACGGAGTTCGCAGCTATATGGCAGCTGTACTAGTAGTAAATGTTTGGTATAATTTACAATCACATACTTTTGAATCACGTCGACGCCACACAGTTCTGACGCGAACTCCGTTCATTAGTATTGAATTTCTGATTTTGATCATCTACTTTTGCTGTTAACTGTACCATGTTTTTTCTGAACTGAATAAAGTTTTTATTCTAATCTAACTAGCCTGTATTGTAGGGTAAAGGCCTCCCTCTCCCTTTTCCACACAATTATGTCTTTTGCAAGAGAGAGACGAGTTTGACTCCTACCGTAAGGATTGGCCCGCCATCTTCGTCTCGGCCTGCCGCGATGGCGTCGTGCGTTTAGTGGGACCCAATCAGTGGTTCTCTTAGCCCAATTATCATCTGACACGCGGAAAACATGTCCAGTCCAGTCCCACTTAAGTTAGCGGCTTTCTAGGTAGTTTCCGCTATCTTGCTTTTGGCGCACAGTATTGTGTTCCTTACAAGGTCAGAAATTCGAACCCCCAGGAGACTGTGCTCCATGTCTCGCTGTTTTTATTATTATTATTATTTTATCATTGTTATTTCAGCCAAAAGACCACTATAACCTAATAAATAATTTCCTCTTTCCAATATCAACTTCAAAACAACTAATACATTGATACCCATCCCTATTATCGGTAATTACGTCCACAGTATAAAGTTTCACGGTTAAGTGTCAAGAATTGGGTCGAGCATAAACAGACTAAGAGGGTTTCGACACGTTTTTAGTGCTGTGCTCTTCAGAAACCGTAACACTTGTGGCGGAGATCTTATTAACACTTGTTTGCACTTCGTTTTGTGTGGCAGATAATGTATTTTTGTGGACAAAAGAGATAGTTTGGTTTTTGAGAATTCTTACTAGATAAATTTTGTTTTCGTCAAAATTGTGCGTGAGTTTTGTGGCCAAGTGCTGATTTTTCCATCGCTAGAAAACTTTTATTCAAGCAATAAAATTGATGTTTGATAGTTTTTGTATGAAACAACTATCAAAATTTCAAAATTATTCCTCGAATAATTTTCACATCAAGCTACTACAACCTGTAATTTTTTTTAAATAGATGTTTAACTTTATCGCTAAAGCATTAAGGTTCAATGTTGATTGGGAAAATTTGACAGCTTTGGGTAGCTTGACCTGCTGGCGTCTGTACAATGAGTAGATATTTGTATAATCAGCCTATAATGTTCCCACTACTGGGACACAGGCCTACTCTCGGTGAAAGGGAGTGATCCGTAATCAACCACGCGGGCCAAGTGCGGGTTGGTAGATGTCGCATGTCTTCGATTTTTTGGTTTTAGAACATGCCGGTTTCCTCACGATGTATAAAGATAAAGATATATTTATTTATTGAATAAATAATAAGAAAAATAAAAAGGTTCTTTGTCATAGTCAAGATATTGTGTTTTCCAATAGAGATTGATTTCGATGATCTATTTATCGGACAGTTTACGGTATTTCATGGTATTACTATCGTATGTATAGATCTTATGATTATATTTTTAGACTACACTAAACAATAGACAAGAGACCAATTTTTAGCTGTATCATTAAAAAATAGACAAGATATCAATTTTAAGCTGTATCACTGAATAACTATTATTAATTCTCATATTTGAAGAAAAAACTCTTTAATGAAAAAGAATTAATCTCAAACAAAGTGAAACAATTTTCAAAGGGAGCTTAACGGTACAGCGTAGGTAGGTACTGAAATTTTAGTTTTCATTATCTAAAATACACTATTAATTAAAATTTGTTTCCAATTGAAACATGATTACACTAATTTATCTCCATTTACGTCGTCATTATCGCGAATAGGATCTTAAAATCGGAGAATTGCGTTGTCCTATGGTCGTAATTAGGCAGAAATTGAGATCCTTTATGATCTAATCCAGGCGATTTATATAAGATAATCAAGGGGTCTTTTGAGTAAAGATGGGGCCATTAGGAGTATATTACAGCGCGTTGTATTCCACGTGCACCTCAATGAGATATCAGAACAAAGTGGTGGGGCTCGCTAGGGCCGATGCTTGCCAGGGTTGCGGGTTGTTCGAAAGAGTTACCGCGGCCCCTGGCACAGGCAACTGAAGGAATACGGGGGTGTTTTAGTTAGTAAAAGTCTGTCACGCCCTCCCAGCTCCTCCCAGAGAAGGAGAAGTTATTTTATGATTTCCTACCCAAAAAAAAGGATTATATTATTGCTTAAATATAGAGGTAAACTACGGTTTTGTCTAGGGGTACCTTTACTTAAGTCTGTTTGGTTTTTGGCACGTCAGAGTAATGTGTCATAGTTTACTCGCACAACGACACAGATTTGTTGGTGGAATGTATCCGGTATAAAAGAGAACGAGAAATGCTACTTTCTGAGTTAAATATAAACAGTTTAGAATTAGGTGCTTTTTTCACAGTTCTTTCGAAACCACACAGCGATAACGCTATTAAAATATATGAATTTGTTGGCAATTTAAGAAAAACGCAGTAGTAGCAGTTCTATCCTCTTAGGCTACGACGAGCCTGGCATGATCTTTAGGTTAAAAGGCTTGTAAAAAAAAATAAAGACAAAAAAAACGACACAGATGACGTAGGTATAGAAACTAAAGGCCAACCGACCGGCGCGGCGTGGCTTTGTTGTGCTCCATGGTGTTTGCCCATGTGCCCGCATGGGTATCAATAAGCTGCTACAGCTGCGTTAGGTGATGGAAAAGGGCAGAAATAGGTATAGGTATAGCTTGTATTGTGGTAACTTGGAAAGCATGATAAGCCGTTGGTCCCGGCTGTCATTTGTGGATCTTTGATAGTCGTTACGGGTAGTCGCTCGATGTAAAATACTGGTATTAAGCTGCGTAGGGTTATGTAGATTGGAAGCCGACCCTAACGTAGTTGAGAAAAGACTGAGCAGATGATGATGTTGTAAAAACTAGCAGAATAAAATACGAGACTTCTACATTTGAAAACCTCAGTTCGAGTAAAGCAGTGGTAAGCCCAGTGGTAACGGCCGCAACTTACGAGCTGTAGGTCGTAGGTTTGACCCCAGACAGGGGCTTTACTTTGTGTAAATTATTTCATTACCACTGCTCTCAAAACTGAGAAGGAAAACATCGTGAGGAAATAGGCATGTTCTAGAACCTACCAACCCGCACTGGGCCCGCGTGGTAGATTACGGCCCACTCCCTCTCACCAAGAGTGCCTGTGTTCCAGCAGTGGGAAAATTATAGGATGATTATGCTAATCAAGTTCGAATCGATTCTTCATACCTATATCAAAATAATCGTTACATTGACGTGCAAGGCCATACCTACTCTTTATTTTAAAATATAAGTTTCATTTAACACTGTCTTCATATTACGTACTTTGTGAGTGAAATATGTACTAGCCTTTTGCTTCAAAATGAAAAGTATGATTATAAACTCTTTTAATATTCATGCTGAAAGTTCACTTTTGCGTAAACACGCGAAAAGTTTGTCGTGACGTTATTATACTGTGTCAAAAAAAAATCCCCTTTTAAGCTTTTTTGTTTGTTTTTGCTATCCAGTATCCTAAGCTCGATGAACTAGCAAAATTGCATAGTCACCGTTATCGCGTCGTTTCAACAAGGCGAGAGTGTTAAAATTGCGTCGACATAAAGGCTACTTACCTTTTTTGGCGTAAAGAATCGAGTTTTGTGAACGTTCTGAACGAACGTAACACACTTTTAATTTTGAAGGGAAAACCTAATCCATTGCTTTATATGTTTGGAAAATTCGTCTCTTTAACAACGTAAATGACGCAATGAGTGTGGTTGAACTGTCAAAATGTAAGCCATTGCCATTGTTACGCAATTACTCGGCTGGTTATTTTTACATTCATTTCTATTAGCAATGATAGGAAAACAGAAATGGTTCTTATAAACGATTTTGGTATTTATATAATTATACTTTATTGTACAGTCACCAAAAGAGATAGGTAACCAGGGTCGGTTCTAACCAGTTTCTAACCAGTGTTGTCGGATACAGTTGAAGTTTTAGTAAGAAACCGATGGATGTTTTCGAATGAAATTTAATTTGATATATGAGCTGGTAGTTTTCTATTAATTAAATTAAACTTTATTCAAAAACATCCACCGGTATCTTAACTTCAACTATGTATATCCGATGACTCTGGTTACTTATCTCCTTTGGTGACCGTACACCACAAAAAATAGATCGACCACTACAAAATAAACAATGGGAGGCCTTCCCGCTTATATAAATTGAGAATACATCGAACCAGCCACTCTAAATAATACGAGAATTGACAATCTGATTTCAATAAAAATAATATGTTTATGACGCGTCCACGAACGAACGTTAAGTCGTCAACGCCGACTTTTACCGACACAGTATCGGTTTTCTATAAATGCTCTTTATCTAGCTTTTACGTTCTCGCTTGCCCTTGTTTTATTTATTTATATAAGTTTGGCTAGTTCTACTGTCTTAATTATCTTCTGCTCTGCTATCCGAGGATCGTAAAATATTAACTACCGATTCCGTTTTATTGTTCCGTTTATTTGCTGCAGTTGGTTCAAATGTCGATTCGCACGAATTTACTCGCCTGAAACGTATCTTTTTTTAATTAACTTCGTGCAAGTCACCGATTGAAAGTATAATATTATTTAAAAGTGACGATTCGCACGTTTCGGGCGAGTAGATTCGTGCAAATCAACTAATAAGCCGAAATGTCACTTGGTTTTTTTTATAGTGCGCGACTCTTTGGAAGGAAGGCGATTTGTTTTGTGTGCCAAAATTGGGCAGTTAAATGGCTATTAGCTTATGTACCTACCTATAAATTACTAGCCTTAGCAAATGAGCTAATTTAGCGAAAGTGCCTTAGCCCGAGTATTTATTTTGGGTATAAATAGGATACTAAGATTTGGCTCTCGTAGGCAAGTATTTGAAATTGGTTTTGAATATCCATGATTAAATAGTGTTAAAGCGATCCTTCCACAAACGATGGGACACTTGATATCTTGTCCTGCGTGTCCTGTCAGCTGCACGTTACAGGAACTGATGGACGCTGGTGATGGCGCCAAACAAGTGACCGAATTCTGGGCCGAGTCCATTTAGATTGCTATCGACACGCTAAGAAGAAGAATAGTGTTAAAATATTTTCCACCCTAATATGACAGAGAAAACCTACAACTAATACCTTCACTTCCAAAAACATTTCCCCTTCTTTAAAACTAACATCAAACATACGTAGTTGAAGAAAAATATTGTTCTACCGTATTAAATTCTCCACATTTTCATCGACACAGGAGCACAAACGTTTGCTCTGTGAAAGAGATGCCACGGAAATGTTCCTACAAAGCGCAGGAAGATGCCCTCGCCTTAATACGAGACCCTGGAATGAGAGACTTGGAAAAATGCAATGGGGAAGTGGCGTGTATTTTTAGAATAGAATAGTGAACGTTTCTTTTATAATTCTAGTTCTTGGTTTCTATAAGGGTTTTTTTTTTTCTTCAGTTAAACATGTTTTTCACCTCTTTTAAATGTGGCTGGAGTGTTTTAATGAGTACTAAAGGTGTAGAGCAGTAATGCCCATACAATCAGATTGGACAATTTTAACAACATCTGCGAATATTCAATCTCACAAATGCAAATCTTAATTGTCATTGCGACAACTATATTATGTTAATAATAATAATAGTTTGCGGTATAATTCGCTTTGTTAGGACCTTCACAGACGGGTAGATGTGCTTTTGTTTAGGTTTTTCATTAGCATCATCATTCTCCGGCCCTAATCTCAATTTATGGGGGGTCGGAGTAACATATCTTTACATACACTACTTCTCTATTAGTCGTCATCTCGGTAGTCACCCCCTTTCTTACCATATCAGCATTCACATAGTCCATCCATCGTTTCTTTGGTCTTCCCCTACTCTTATAGTCATAGACTACTATGATAGATACTAAACTTACCTAACGACATTTTGCTGATTTTCCGACGTTTTTCATTAACATATTCTTCGATTTTATAAAATACCCATTTATTTCTATTAGTCGCACAACAAACAGAACAAAGGAGCATCGACATCGCAGCTCACTTTGTCCGATGGGACTCGATACAAAAGGTGTTTATTTCCTTCTCAAAATAACAACCAGCAAACAATTAACGTCTGAATTGTTGTAAGTTGCAAATTGCTTGTTAAACTTCGTTACTGACTTCTAACTATCGGAAACTTTACAAAGTAACTTTCACAATGGTTGAATGATAAAACTGCGTTGTGATTTTGTTCCTTTATTGTTGAAAGAGTGATCTTGAATTCTTGAGGCGGTAGAAAGCAAATTTATAGGTAAACTGACAATAGCGTATTGCGGCAACAAATAAGGTTAAAAACTGCGATGCGTTTGAGGTTAGTTGAATCGAATGACCACCAAAATAAAATATTTTTTTCAGTTTTAATTAAATTTAAAATTAAATGCTTGGCTTAGTAGAATAATTTTAGGTATTTCTTTTAGTTAATTGAATTCCCTTTATTATCATTACATAAAATATGACAGCTTACGCTCAATTTTTTTTAGTTCTGTATTACAATTGTTTTTATCATGATACTATTTTATATTTATGAAATATTTTTGAATAAGTCTTTTCGTTTCATGGTATCCTACGTTTGGGCAGTGCCTTAAGTTTTTATAAAAAAATGTTATTATTTTTACCTTTTTAAGTCTTGAGCAAAATAAGTCTATTTGGAATTAGACTATCCAAATGAATAATTCCGTATATATTGTGGATTTTTAGAAATCTGACGCCATGGTTGCCGTTTTTATTCTTCGTTATTATTACTATTTGTACACTGATAAACAAGTTTTTAAAAAATTGGTACACGATAAGCTTAGCTTACTCTTACCCATAATCCACACTAGCTAGTCGCACCGGTATTTCTACAAGTTTATAAATAACTAGCTGTTCCCCGCGACTTTATCTGCGATCCAGGATGAAAAGCAAACTATGTTCTTCTCCAGGTCATGGTCTATCCATGTGTCAAATTTCATGCAAATTAGTTTAGCCGTTTTTATGCGACAGCGTAACAATCATACAAAAAATCAAATCTTTTCTCTTTAGTTTCGACTAACTCTATTTCAGACATTGACTATTTCAAGCACTAATATTTCAATCGTTGTATTCGAAGTCCTTAGGAAGGTCTCAAAAGGTGAAATACCTAAGTTCCCACACGTAACACTCACAAATCTTATGAACCAACTACTGAGAGGAATTTTTGCATTAATTCTCTTTTATTCCAGATTTTTTTTCTTGTTTGCGGTCAATGGAGCCTTCGAATAAGTATGTTAACAAAGTAAACGTTACATCAGAGGGGCAATTCTCATAAGTCTATGAACGTTCATAGTCTGATCTCAGTCTCAATCTGCCAAAAATACCTTTAATTTCCCTACATTTTTGTCATTTTTTTGTCGCCGAAATGAGACTGCGACTAGATTTTGAACGTTTTAAGTTACGAGAATTGGCCTTACGGTTTTTCTTTCATTTGAAAGTAAGATTGGAATCAGAATATATATATACAATATTGCGATTTTTAGACGATAGTGATTTATTTTGTAATTTTTCACTACATGCATCTCTTTAGAGGTAACGGTTTATTTTACACGTAGTTGAGCAAATCATTAATCATAACAAGGCCTGCGTCTGCATTGTTGCCATCGCGGGGAAAACCTGGATGAGGCTGGCACAGGAGCGTGGTGATGGGCACAAGAAAAGAGAGGCCTATGCCCAACAGTGGGCAGAAGTCGGGCTGTGGATGGTGATGATGAGGCCTGCGTCGAGACTACCGTAAGTTTCTACGTGATGTTTTCGATAAACTTATAGGTAGTACGTACTCACTACATAAAGCATGTCTGATTTGGAACCAAAAAGATTTTTCTCAAAAATTAGGCCCATAAACCACTGCCACGATGACGTATCTGATGAAAATAATGAAAGAAAAATATAAGGAACACAAATGCTTGAAAACCTTCTACATTACCATACCGTATTTTTCTTGCCAGTTCATTCACAACTACTTTGCATACATTTACTTATATTCCGTCGCTTTATACCGACAAACGTGTTGGAACTATACAGGGTGACTTTAGTATGAAATCAGAAACTGTGAAATCGGTGAATGGCGTCGATTGAAGAGGAAATTAAAATTCCTTTTTTAACTATCTGAATTACTGCTCTTGGATATGTCGGAAATCGGCTTCTGGACAAAGGCCTCCCTCAAATCCTTCCAGAAAATCTTTTTCCGCGCTACCTCGAACCAGCCCTCGCGATATACGTCCAGGTCATCTCTTACTGAAATCGAATACGAGTCAGACAGTTGAAGCTAGTTGCACATTCCAAAACGTAGGTCTCTATGGAGAAGAACGGGTAAGAAACACCAAGGACACTTTTAAATCAAGATATTATGTATAAAATCCCGGGTACATTATTCTTGGCGCTTCTATATGTGAGATCAAAGTAAAAAAATAAAATGAAGAAACAGGCAGCAAATGAAGACACAGTTAAAACATGACCAGTCTCAACCGATGGCGCCGCTTACGAATATGATGCGTGGATCAGCACCATTGAGCTCAACCATTTTGTAGGGAACCGAATGATATATTACCATGATTTCGTGAAAAAACATGAAACAAATAAAAAAAAAATGTCAATTTCTTTGATTAGGTCAGATTTTTTTCTGAAGTTTCACCTTAGACCACACCGGTACAGATCCAGAAAAATAATCAGCCGTCCCATACATTTGGGTCGAGTAGGTATTGAAGTTTTGTATATAGTTTTGTATATTTTGTATATAGTTGCTAATTTTTTCGCGATTATGATGTTGGTCCCATAGAGAAAGTTGTTCAGTTTGATGGTCTGGCCCACACCCAGAAAATATGACATCATCTTTCTGATACACGCTGTATAGACATCAGAGGGCAATTCTCGTAATTTTAAGAACGTTCACAGACTGATCTCAGTCTCAATCTGTCAAAAATACCTCTAATTTCCCTACATTTTGATAGGTTTTTGACATTTGTTTGTTGCCGAGGTAAGACTGCGACTAGACTTTGAACGTTTCAAATTACGAGAATTGGCATTAAGGTCATGTAATGCCAAGGTAAAGCATTTAAAGGCTCACAGGGAAATAAGATTTACTGAGCACTAACGTGAACAATTCCTGTTTTATTTTATTGCTCAACTCTTTATCGTCACTAGGGTTTAATGTTGAGCTATGTATTGTTCGAGGTAAAAGCAGTGAGAATAGTTTACATGGATGTATTTATATTGTTTTTTTTTACCTCGCATGAGGTCCTGGGTTGGAATCCACGGTCGGGCAAAATATTATTGGGTTTTTTATTTAGAATAACCTCTAACTAGTGAAATGTGTCTGTACTATACGTGCATCTCAGCCCAACCTCTTCGGGGAAACAAGGAGTGATGCTATGTTATGATATTTATGTTTTTTTTTTTCGAAGATTAACTTTTTATTGTTATTTCTAACCGCTATCTGGGTTAAAGTTTTATTTATTGTAGACTCGAAATCTCAATAAGACCATTTTCAGCAACTCATGAAGTTTTAATAATTTACTTAAATTGTTGCCCGTTTTTTCAATGGAGAAGAACGTATGGGTAATACATACAATTAAATTATCTTATATAAGACCACCGTAAGACATGGGATAACTGAGGAAAAATTCTTGTAATTTTAAGAACGTTCACAGTATGATCTCCGAGATGAGACTGCGACTAGATTTTGAACGTTTTAAATTACGAGAATTGGCTTTCTGGTTGAGACTCGCATAGACCAGGGAAGCATGGCATAAAAGAGGAGACTTATACTCAGCAGTGGGGGGGGGGGGGACAAAAACGCCAATGATGATGATGATGTCTTTTGGGGAAGAGAAAAAGAAAATGTCCTTGTCCAGAAAGAAAGTGAAAACCTTAGTTTTATTGTCAAACTCGTAAACCCAATAGTTGACTAATTATTTAATTATTCACTGAAAGAGCTTACTCATTACGCCCATTTAAACATTTTGTAGCTTTGTATATTTATAGCAATATATTTAATGTGCCCGTAACACATTATTAAAGTACATCGTAAAGGTGTTATGACGTCGTTATAGCTCGTTTATAGCTATAGATTTATAGCTTTTGCTGGATAGTGGACCTTATCCGTTACTATTATTTGTGGCAGTCTAATCATGTTAAATTTCTTGCATTTTTTCATTAGACAAAACTTTGCATGTAATTCGTTGGCAAAGAACCTGATGGCTTATCTGAAGGAAAGTGGTGATCGCCACCTTTCCGGCTTCCAGCCTCACCGGATACAACTGGATACCAATATTTTACATGAAGTTCCTGCCTATCTGACCTCCCAGTTCCCTGGACAAAATAAATAAATATCCCTGGACATTTCACACAGCGCCATCTAGTCCCAAGCTAAGCAACCTAATGCTTGTGTTATGGTAACAAGATGGCTGATAAACTACTTATATACATTTTTTTTTTTGTAAATACATACATATTATAGATAGAAAAACACCCAGACTCGGAACAAATACATGTAGGTCATACAAATATTTGTTCCGTGCGGGAATCGAACCCGCGACACGCAGCGCAGCAGTCAATCGCTTAACCACTGCGGCAATCATGCATATCAGTTACTAGGTAATACGATACCTCTTAGTAAGAATGGTTGTCAGACTTTCGGGCTTCTGACTACCCCGTAACGACTATCAAATATCCACGAATAACAGCCGAGACCAACGACTTAACGTGCTTTCCGAGACACGCAGGGGTCTCGGTATCTCAGGGCACAAGTTCTGTTATTTGGGCCCACATGTTGTCCAGCTTCGGGACACATGTCCTGCTCATTAATTTTTGTACTTATAACATCTTATATATTCGAAGTAAAGAAAGTTCTAATTCTGATTCTGATTCAGTTCTATTTAAGTTGCAGCCTTTTGAGCCACGTCAGCTATCTTTGTTTTAGTTCGCAGTATAGTGTTTCAAACACGACCCGTTAATATAAAGACTTCATATTACATCATAATATTTTGATCCGACCCCAGTAGTCTTGTTTTACGCATAAATGCACTCTCCACGGAAATTCTTATCCCGGGTAGAGTCGTACGTAGAGATGGAACGGATGCACGTGACGCGCCATTGCCGCTCTACCTAACTCTTGTAAAATGAAACGCTCTGGGAATTGAAAATTATATATTGTTTGACGAATGTAGAGTGGGCGAGATTCGTTTAAATATAATACCTATTAAAAGAGATACAAGGTAATGTGATATGACAACACGGTTAGCGCAGTGGCTGAGCGATCAGACTGCTGCGCTGCGTGTCGCGGGTTTGATTCCCACACAGAACAAATATTTGTAAGTCCTACATGTATTTGTTCTGAGTCTGGGTGTTTTTCTATCTATAATATGTATGTATTTACAAAAAAATAAATGTATATAAGTAGTTTATCAGCCATCTTGTTACCATAACACAAACATTAGGTTGCTTAGCTTGGGACTAGATGGCGCTGTGTGAAATGTCCAGGGATATTGTCCAGGGATATTATATTAATATTATATATTATTAATTTGGTTTTACTTGACTAATTTAAATCGAGGTAGCTTTAAAAATGAAAGTATTTTGTGAGTAACACATGCCAGGCAAACCACGATAACCGATTTCCATACCACTTTTCATTTACTGGTGCCATTTTCAAACTTCCTCTTATGTACAGATGCCAGCACATCAAGCTACTACAATCTGTCAAATTTCTTTAATAGATTTTCAACTTTATCGCCAAAGCATTAATGTTCAAGGTAGATTGGGAAAATTTTACAGTTTCGGATAGCTTGATCTGCTGGCGTCTGTACTCATATCATTTCTTAATAAAGAAGTACATCACAAAGCGAAAACAATAATGAACATCGTTTCCAAAAGAATTAACAACGAGTTTTCTTTCTAGTTCCAAGTTTTAATTCCTATCACAAAAAACAAGAAACCCTTTAACTTTATATTCTCTTAAGCCGATTTTTGAAGAACACATAAGGAAAAATTTGCCTTAAACATAAATAATTTAGAGAGGAAAATTTCGAATTAAGGTGTAGGACGCATTTGGAAATTTATTCGTAACTAGCGTTCTTTCTGACTTTTTTCGTTTTGCTCGGCTCCTCAGGGTCCTAGGGTCTACAGCCAGCCTTCGTCAAGAATTATGCTACCAAATGCAATAAAACAAAATTAAAACCGACTGGTAGTTCTGGAGATTACCCCCTACATACAAACAAACAAATTTTACCTCTATATAATATTATAAAGTACTAGCTGCGCCCCGCGGTTTCACCCGCATAAGTTTCGATCCCGTGGGAATAAAAAGTATCCTATATGTTAATCCTGGTTATAAACCATCTGTGTGCCAAATTTCATCCAAATCCGTTCAGGAGTTTTTTCGTGAAAGAGTAACAAATATCCATCCATTCATCCATCCATACAAACTTTCACGTTTATAATATTAGTAGGTTGGCCCAGAAAGAGATGGCGGGATGAGCTAGACTCCTTCTTAAAGGATTGACCCACAATCGCAGTAGACAGGGAAAAGTGTAAAGAGGGAAGGGAGGCCGTTGCCCAGCAGTGGGACAACACAGGCTTATAATAATCATAACAGAAGTATAGATAGTATAGATATTGACCTGCTTTAAAGTTGTATGGGTGTGTATGGCAACTCTCCGGAATATTGAACAGGATCTTCAATGTAACACAATTTAATTCGCAAGAACGGTCTCTCTCATGAAAACGCTGAAGTGTAAGCTCACCTTTATGACTTCTTTGTAGGTAAAAAATATTAATTTAATTATTTGTGATGTTTCATTTTGCCCTAAGGGTTTCTATTTAATAAATTAACGAGGTTCAAGTAAAACAGTGGTTAGTTAGTGGGTCTTACTGAAAAAAAACAATTTGCCTCTGGCACGTAATAATCACATCAAAGAGCGATAAGTAGGTACGGTACCTAAAATAAAAACTTAACTAAAAATTAAATCCATCGGAAGATATGAACAATTGAAAAATGTGAAACACAATTAGAAAATAAAATAAACGTAGATGAAAAAAAGTTATTATTATGGACAAGTTTTCCTTCAATGCTTACTTTTTATGTCTTAGGTACTTAGCTGCATCCGGTTAGACTGGAAGCCGACCCCAACATGGTTGAGAAAGGGCTTGGCAGATGATGATGACGATGACTTACTTTTTATATCAGTAAGCAACTTTTTGCGGCTTTCTAAATTTATAATAGTTTCTTCAACTCAGTCTATCGCAGTCCATTGCTGGAAAAAGGCCTCTCCCATGCTGCGCCACAACACCTTGTCTTCCGCCTTCCACATCCAGTCCGTCCTTTTTGAGGTCGTCGGCCGATCTAGCTGGGGGGCGATCCACACGCTTGCCGATTCACGGTCTCCACTCCAGGACTCGTCTGCTCCACCAGCCATCGGTCCTTCGACAAACATGGCCAGCTCACTCCCACAATATTTCCTTCAGTCATATCATCAAGAAAAGGTGTTACAAAGTGGGTTGACCTCATCACAGTGTAGGTATCAAAGGACATTCGAACTAAAATGCAGAGAAAAGAGGGCAGTCACACTTTGATATTGCGAGAAAACCTCTACGGTACAACATTGGTGCATGCTCTTTTAAAACTTTACAGATAACACGATACATTTCACTTCCAACTTTATACCCCAGGTGTCAAGGTTGATATTGCTACACCATTTCTAGTTTTGTTGCACTTATGACTCGACACATAACACCAGTTTTCTAGATACAATTGGCTTGTTTAGTTGTATTTGCAGGACTGCAAATGTTTGACGTTATAAGAGAAACGTAACACGTAGTTCTGCATTTTTTACCGTAAGCAGAAAAAGAAGTTGCAATTTCATTTAAATACATTTTATTCATGAATGAATTACAAATGCTTCTTCTCCGAGCCCCAGAAAAATAAAGAGACTAAGTATATGAAAAATAAATTGTATTTCTTTATATTTCAAAGTGTTTAAGTACCTTAAATTACAGCCAAACAAAGGTAAAACACAAAAACCTACTAACCCAATTACAGAAGCAAAAAGTTTATTCCAACCAGCACTTTATAATAGCACCACTTAATCGTTCCCGGGGCACGACTCGGTTGCAAGTGACAAATAGCCTATTTACATTCCCCCGTTCCCGCTAATAGAACACACAGCAGTTCTATTGATCTTGAGCGTATTGCAATATTGAGTGCCAATCGTACAGTCCAAAGCAGAACATGACAATTTTCTCCAATTAATTCTCACTTTAATTAAGGTAGAATAAAAATGTGCATTGTGTACGAAATTGACTTTTGATGCAAATTACATCGTGTGATACGTTTGTATGTACGTTTTTATTTAACTTTTAGTATTTTAAATGTCTTTATTAAACCACAAATTTAAATGGAAACTTTCCATTGTTACTTTTGTGTCAAAATAAAATGCAGAGGGAAGTGAAATTCTACGCGTTACGAGATGAAAATGCGATGGTGTTATGTAAATTATCCTAGCTTTTGTGAGATTATCCTAACTTTCATGTTTACGAAGTATTCTTCATCATTTTCCCCTTATTTACTTGAGAATAAAACTTTCACTGAGTGAACATAAGGAAACTGTGATGTAGAGGAACGAACATCATACAATTTAACTTCCATTGAAAAATTCAAATGAATGGCGGCTGAGTACCGTTTCAAGTTTAACAGAAAATTTATTTATACAGAAAAACATTTTCAGAGGCATTGTGAGTCGTGCTAGAGTTTCTTAATTATTGTTTTAGTTCACTAAGTTTCTCATTAGTGGGGCAAAGAGGCTTTAAAGCGCAACTTTATTCATAACCGTGTATTTTTGTGTTATGCCTTTATGTAAGTATACATACAAAAGATTTTATATTTCAAACTACGCTCGATACTTTGTTGAAAAAATATAACACCAAGCCTGTAAACCTACATTGTAAATTGTTAATAATGCCTTCATTGGGTTATTAACACATTGGATTGTAGATGTCGACATACTAGCCTAAGAGTTGGCCGTAATCCACCACGCGGGCCCTGTGCGGGTTAGTTGATGTCACATGTCTTCGAATTTTTTTTTTCTAGGACATGCCAGTTTCTTCACGCCTTTCATTCGCCGTGTTGAGTGCAGTGGTGATGAAATAATCTATATTTACTTATTTGTTTGCTACATGTAAAACACTGGTTAGTAGGCATGCATTCAAATTTCATGGCACAGTGTTAAAACATGTACCCTGTAAGGGCACTACAAATTGTACATAATACTTATTATAATATTAATTCTAATTATTACAATTTACAATATAATAAACACTAACAATTAAATATAATTACAAAAAATTATTACATTTTATTTTAACATTTATCATTATTATCAATTTGTTAATTAATTGTTTATTTAGTGCACAATGTACACAACCATAATTACACGCTAGGCTTAAACTAGTGAGTACATGACCTTGTTAGGGCGCAGCAAGATAACTTAAAAAACTAACAGTATTGTAGTGAGTATCCATTATCTAATATTAGGAACTCTCACAATTAAAGTATAATATTATTTAAACTTATATCTAGCTTCTCTTCTATACAAAGTAAAATGCCTGTCTATATAAGTATATAAGTATGTAATATTGTAGGAGCTAAATATTATGACTACAATGCAAATAAACTATAACTGAAAAACACTAACACAATGCGCTTCAAGTCATTTGTTTTTATAAGTTTTTCTCTCAAAAAGCACCACTTTCCTGGAGGAAAACATGCTTACCATAAAAATAAAATTACTAAATACAGTGTGGCAAGAACATCGAATCGAAACCTGTTACCATGGTTTTTGTTTTTTTTTTTGAGGATGGGGAATCTTCAAATGACCTCCCGCTCTGGGTGGAGCGGAAGGGAGTGTCAGACTCTTACTGACTAAAACCCACCCGTGTTCCTTCCTTAGCCCTTTATGTTCCAGGGCAGCGGTAACCCTTTCGGACGATCCCGCTACCCTGGCAGGCTTCGGCCCTATCGGGCCCCGTCGCGTTACCATGGATTCACTACATGATTCCGAACGGAGGGAGGTTCGGTTGTTAAAAAAAATTACCATTGACCGCGTAGGTCTTTTAATTTTTTATTTGACCATTTATGTACACACATATATAAACAGTCAAAAACAGAACGAAAAAAATTGGTACAGAGGCGATGCTCATTTCATAAGAAATCGCTTCCAGCATACCCGAGATAGGACAATAGATACAGAGATGGTTGACAGCGTGTGATAGAGCAAAGGAGACAAAAAATAATACATAAAACCAAGAAATTGTTTCTTGATTTTATCACTTAAAAACTAAACGAGAATATACTAAAATACATAGTACAAATAAAATTACATAAATACTTCTAAAATAAATATTTCTAGAATGATAATAATTATATCATACTCAAAATATTAAATACATACACAACTATGATGAAGTGGACAGATAGTGTTCTTTCACTCTTCTATGAAACAGTTCTTTTTTTTTGAAATAGCTGAAAAAAAATTCTAGGTATCTAAAATCATGTTCTGAATTCATGGTTACAGTTTGCGCGTCGATGTCCATGCCACCCTATATGTGTACTCGTATAAGTCTTTCGTCTCTAATCTTTTATAAAAGATAATAATAAAGTAGAAGCACTAATTTTACTTAATTATTAATTAAAAGTCCCTTAGTGAGTACTTTTCTTTCATTTACGGCTGAGCTAACTGTAATGTTGTCAAAGTAACATTTAATTTATTTACATTTAGTTTCACAGTTCCTAAGGTTACATTAGAAATCTAGAGGGTTTAATGGCTAAGCCAGGTCGAAAAGTACTGTTATTAAGACGTTGTAAACATTATTATTTTATTTATTTTAGGAAAACTTACAGCTAAACAAATACAGTAAATAATAGTTTATGTATACAAAATTATGGCCAATTACAAGTTTCCACATGTAGTATATAAAAAATCGTATAAGGAACAGAAAACAAAAAAAAACAGAACATTGATAAACCTACTATAATATTATAAACCTGAAAGTTTGTACGGATGGATGGATAGATGGATGGATGGATGGATGTTTGTTACTCTTTCACGCAAAAACTACTGAACGGATTTAGCGATCGCGGCAAGCGTAAATTAACCTTCGATCGACCCGTGCCAGCTGTTATCATTTCACCACGAGCCTCTCTCCCTTGTGTTGTCTCCTCTCTTGTCATAACCTACTCGATAGTCAATATTCCCAATTGTTGGCACAAATGTAAGTCAAAGTTTTTATTTGTAAAACATAGGTGTAGAAATAGGTGTTTTACGGAGTACAAATATCAAGTAGGGAAACTACGCAAAAGCATGCGAAATTACAATGAAATATTAAATTTTTTGCTAAAAATTTAATGACAAGCTACGAGTAACAGAGTTAACTATCCTGTATCAAACTTAATAATATTGCATACAAAATTTGTTTAGAACATTTAAAATGTTAGAAACATGATAATATTTCTTATGTATTAAGTACTTACTGTATTAAATTTTAAATATATTTACAACTGACAAACATAATCACAAATTAAATAACTAATTATTACCGCACATATTTATCCACAAATCTTGCATTATCTTCTACGTGTTCATTAACGGTATAATATGCCTTTGAGTTAAGAAATGATTTAAATATTTATTAAAATCATTTAGCTCGTGTTTTCTATCTATGTGCCTTGTGCCAACCAGTCAGCTTAAAATCAAAATTACCTTCACTCACGATCGTAAAGGCCACAAGAAGTGCACTCAGTAATCTTGCTCCATGATAAAAAGAAACATCCAAGTACTTATGCAACTGACAATAGTACGATAAGTAGCAAAAACGGACCAGACGACTTTTATCTTTAATATTTTTAATTTTATATTTTAAATTGTTTCTGTTTTACATTGTTCTCACATATAGAAGCAATAAGAATAGTGTACCCAGGATTTTGTAATAATATCTCAATCAAATCAAAAATCAAAAGTCATTTATTCAAATTAGGCTGAGAATCAGCACTTTTCGAACGTCAAAATTCCAAAAGACAGTCCCCCAAAAACGCCCGCCCTTCACCTTGATTCCACATCCTGATTTAAAAGAGTGTCCGTGGAGTTTCTTGCCCGTTCTTCTCCATAGAGATCTACGTTTTGGAATGGGCAACTATCTTCAACTTTCTGACTGACTGACCGACTATTTAATTTTGACAATTCAAAAGTGCCCGTAATTGGTTTAATGAATTAAATGATTTGAGTTTGAGTTTGAAATCGTAGTCCCAGTTATGACTATATATATATACTTGTATAATCGAAGCCTTTTAGACTCAGCTCGAAGATTTATTACATTACTGTCAGGTTGTTTTTTGCGCCACTATTGGTACTGAGATTAATTGCTTATGCATGACTGTGGGCTTTTCTGGATGATCAAGATTTGTTTAGAGGGCAGTCTGGGTATTTGGGGTTAGTACCTAAACGTGTTTTTGTTTAATATCAGGCGGTATCTAACCAATTCTCGAATTAAGTTCTTGAATTAAGTTTGTTAGTTTAACTTTTTTTTAGGGCTGATTTTTCCATTTCCAACTTTTATTCGAGGAATAAAATTGACGTTTGACAGTTTTTGTATGAAACAATTGTCGAAATTTCAAAATTATTCCTCGAATAAAGTTATTTTATTTATTTATTATTTTAGGATCTCCAACAAAAGATATACACTAAATATTATATATAATTAATGGACGACAAAGTATTAAGTAGGTGTACTCCTTCAATTACAGATGATTGAAAAATCAGCCCGTAACAGAATATAATTGAATTAACTTTTTATTAAGTAACGACTTTTAGGAGTTCAGTGCAAACCAGGCTCTCTACCAATTTATATTATGTACTTCGACAAGCTATCAGTCACCATAAATAAATCCTTCTCCATATGAAAATGACGCTGCAAAAAATCCTATTAATATTATAAACGTGAAAGTTTGTATGTATGGATGAATGGATGGATTCATGTTACTCTTTCACGCAAAAACTACAAAACGGATTTGGATGAAAATTGGTACATAGATAGTTTATAACCAGGATTAACATATAGGATACTTTTTATCCCGATATTCTCACGGGACCGAAACTTAAGCGGATGAAACCGCGGGCGCAGCTAGTGTCTTAATATTCGCAACAAAAAAAAACAAGAAAATTACGTAACATCACGCCTGGATTTTTGGAAAGCTTGGGCAGAGGTGTTTGTTTTCGTCGGGAAACCTTCAAAAGGCACCCTACATACGGGAAGTGAGGTCGGGGAGTGTGGGATTTTTACCACACAGTGGTGGTCCCGCTTCCTCTTAAAATACCAATTCTGGAACCCCACTGCGCAACGCCTGTAAGGCATGTGCCTTACAGGCGTCTTGTCCCTAGGGACACTGTAAAGGGGCCTCCCCTAAGGGGCAGAGGTGTACCTATAGTACACTCACATTTCGCCAGTTATGTTTAAATCCCAAGTATGTTCTATGTTATGGGTTTGGTTTCCGCACTTAGTCCTTCAGGTGGACCATTGTGCGTGGGCCATGGTGGCCGTCGGTGGTCATTCCGACATAACCAGCCTACCTCCCTGGTAGGCTGGTTATGTTAGGAAGCTTATTAGGTCTCCTGGTCTGTCGAGAACATCTGTGTAGGATCTGGGTGTCCCGAGGGTTTTTGATCTAATCTGGGTGACGCCTGTGCACTCAAAGAGCACATGCGCAACGGTTTCATCTGCCTCCAAGTCCCAAATAATGGGAGGCGAGTCCGTTGCTAACAACCAGACACAAATCCAGACAAGAATATTGTCTCCACAAAAACTTTATCCCACTTACTACAAAATAAGGTTTTTCTTTAAGGTTTAAACCACCGATCCAGATATTGAATTAAGAACCTACCTGTTATAGAAACGCAGTTCTTTATACGAAAATGGCAGCTTAGTTTGGTGCTAAGTTTTCATTTTGGTATTAAGAACTTTGCCTAAATCGAAATAAAGTTCAAAATACAAATACTGTCTGGAACTAAAGTTAGATTTAATTTTGTAATAAGACGGTATGCGTTCAATAAAATCACACTTCATTTCAATCCAATTAAACAAATAAACATCAGGCGCAATTCCTCTACTTCCTGAACCCAGAAGCCTCTTAACACCACACTCAAACTTTACACCGTCGTTCCAAGATAATGCACCCCCATATTTTTCGTAAATAACAATAGCTATTCCCGCATCTCTCTGCGCAGGACTATAATATAAATCATTGACGATATACAGAGGATAGCGAAGTTACCCGCGTTTTATTCCCGTCCTGACCCACTTTAGAGGTACTGTAATAAAAGTGCATTCTCTCTAGGTCTCCTCCAAGTGACAGGGATGCAATTATATGGACCTTCACTGGTCATAGGTACTTGTTTATTCGTATTTTTATTTGAATTTTTGCTGGGAGTTTATAAAGTAGTGTCTTGTTGGCCTTGGAGTCTTGCTCAACAATGATAATGATCTGGGAGTTATTTTAGAAGTCCTGAATATTAATTAAAATTGAAACATCGATTCCAATCTTCTATTTCATCGTCGATTCTGACTTGAAAATCTAAAAGACGTCAGATATTAAATAATTGAATTGTAACAACAAACAAAAATAACAGATTATAAAATCCTACGATAATATTCTAAACGTTTTGTTCAGTTTGTGAGGATGGATGGATGGATGGATGTTTGTTACTCTTTCACGCTAAACCTACTGAGCGGGTTTGGATGAAAACTGGCACACACATTATCTTGATTTTCCCACGGGATCGACACTTATGCGGGTGAAACCGCGGGGCGCAGCTAGTCCACTATAAAACCTTCTCGCAACTCGTTTACTTCAATTCGCTTTGAATAATAAAATTTTACTTTATAATTAAAACTAAACAGAATTTCAGCTAATGGTTTTACTTTTATTAAAACTAAAAGTTCTTAAATATAAAATCGAGAACTATTTTTAATTTTTAAAAGTTTTATCTCTGGCGAAAGAAATTTCATTAATTCAGTAATTTTAAGTATTCCTCGAGGTAATGAGACGTTTTAACTTCAGTTTGCCTTTGTGCTGAAAAGTTTTGAGTTTTAGTGCAATGTGGGTTTCTTCAAAATAACTTAAAATGAGATATAGCCACAATGCCACCATATGCTTAATGAAGATATGAGGAGAGCCGGGGAATATTTATATTATTAGTTTACGCGATTTTAGTCTTTAGTACCCACGGAAGAATATTGTTTATTTCTTGTCGACAACCTTATAATAAGGCTATTTTTTTACTTATTATGTTGTCACGCTTTTAAATATGTTGTTACTGTGATATGTAGTTACTAAAACAATCCCCTATATATAAAACCCCGTCTGGGACAAGAAACTCCTATAAAAATGGGCCATAAATAAAATAATTTGAATTTGAATCTCTGAAAGAAAGTCATCATTATCATCTGCATGCTGCCGAATCTTTTCCCAACTTTGTCGGGGTCGGCTTCCAGTCTAACCTGATGCAGCTTAATACCAGTATTTTACATGGAGCGACTGCATATCTGACCTCCATAACCTAGTTACTGGGTAATACGATACCCCTTGGTAAGACTGGTTGTCAAACTTTCGGGCTTCTGACTACCCGTAACGACTGTCAAAGATCCACGAATGACAGCCGGGACCAACGGCTTAATGTGCCTTCCGAGGCACGGTCTCGGTATGTTAAGATGATCACCCATCCACGGACCGACCGCGCCAAACGTAACCTGATTAATCGACCCGTGCGGTTGTTATTACTTAGCCACGAGCCCCTCCTCCTCCTTTCATCTCTGAGAGAAAGTATAACATTCAAATGTATTTTGTTAAATAGCACAATAATAATAATATGAAAGAAGAAGAAAGAAAGAAAGAAAATGCATTTATTTGCGGCAAACATGACGCATAAAAAAAAGGACATAAACACACAAAAAAAAAAACAACAAGTTGAAAAACATGTATTAAATTCTTACTTAATATCCATTTAATCACGCTCAAAACAGCTGCTTATGTACTAAGCCAACTTAACTTGCATATTATACTAAAGAGATTAGAGGAAAATAAATTGAACTGTTTAAGCATCAAAGAAACAAAATAATACTCGTTAATATCTCTTTAATAATCCTTTAAAACGGTTCTATGAAACATTATAATATTATTATAAATCATAGTGAAAGGCAGATTACGCACTATTTCATTATTCTACGAAAACTCGGAGCACTCTCCTTTGTTGTTTTCATTTTAAAAGGGGAGGTATACTTCAAACAGTTTCCTATGAAATCTGTCAGTCTGTCTCCCCTTTTACCGTTCAAAGTTCCTGATCATGTGCGATTGTACATTGAAGATATCCGAGATCTATTAAACTTCACCATGCTCGTGCTTTGACTTAGACAATGTTCCCATCTCTATCTTGCACCTGTAATTTTTCAGTTGTGCGACAGTGACAGGAATAACGCTTAACCTACGTATGTGCTAAGTATGTATCGTCGGCCTCAGACGCCTGTGTTTTTTCCCGATATATTTGGAAAGGAAGATTTTGCATCTTATAGCACTCAATGGTAAAGGTCGGCTGTGTTGTAAAGAATAGGAGGAAACGCTATATACTCGTATGATATAATCCGTACGTTGCTCCCTTTGTCTACTTCATACATCCTGTTATAAGAGCGTCGCTAGAGAGTACTATACGCACATGATCCTTTTGACAACCAATAAGACAACTTCTAGAGCGACCCCACTCAGAGTTTCCTCTGAAATATGCCTTTTGGATTCATCGTGTCAATCTATATATGAGACCATGTGAGCCACAGTAGCCTGTCATTTTTTCAATACTGACTTTATTTGAAAAAACTGCTCTAAACTGTAAAAGTCATAGCGCCACAGTGGCCTAAAAATTTGTTCAATTTTTTTCAGTTAGGCCACTGTGGCTCTCTGCTCTAAACTGTAAAAGTCATAGCGCCAGTGGCCTAAAAATTAGTTCAATTTTTTTCAGTTAGGCCACTGTGGCTCTCATGGCCTCATATCATCATTCTCATAATACTGACCATAGCACGTAGTTTCACGAGAAAATCATACTAGGTAATGGTTCTTTATTAATATTGGTTGATTTTTTAATCATCTGATAACTTTATTCGAGGAATAATTTTGAAATTTTGACAGTTATTTCATACAAAAGCTGTCAAACGTCAATTTTATTCCTCGAATAAAAGTTATCTGGCGATGGGAGAATCAGCCCTAAATAAACTCTCATATAATGTAAAAGGAATAAATAAACCAGTAAAAAGTATAGGCATAGAAGATCTATCTTTTAACCCAGGTTTAAACCCATTTTTTAATTACGAACTTTATTCTGACAATTTTAAAGTACCAAATTCAATAACTGATTTTGAACCCAAGTCTGAGTTGTTTTTACGTAAGTATTGTAAGTACGTATTGTTGTATTCCCAGATCACCGTAAGTTCTTATAGAAGCTGGCTGAAAGCTTGGATCAAAGTTTGAACACATTTTGTACTCGTTTAGATAAAAAAGTACAAAAACAAAGGCACAGATTAAAAAAAAACTGCCTACAAACGTGATGAACCTCTCAATAAGTTCTTAACAAGGTGACCTCTAAAACAAGAACAAATTACTGAGCCGGTATTATCCAGTTCCGATTCCTCTGACGTCATCGGTCGAAGTTTTTATTTACGTCAAGTTAATGGGACGACTTAGTTTGCGAGAAGCTGGAGCTTAACGTGCTCTTTGCGGCACGATGGAGATTTAGTCTGAACGGTCACCGACTCGACTGCTAGCCTCCGTTCATTAATCGATACGCCAGTCTGAATTAGGACTTAGTTCAGAAGCTGTAATTGGAATATTGTCTTACGTTGGTGCTAAATATGAATCGGGACGGAGCCACTTTAAGCAGTTCTGTTTTGAATTACCTTGAGTTACGTAAGGGTGTAGGCCCGGGGTAAAAGTATACTATTTCTTTCTCACTCTACCTCTTTCCCGAAAAAGTACTTAAATATTTGAGCCCCGAAAATTTACTAAACAGATATTTGTATTTTGGAATAATTGTTACAAAATGCGTGATATGCTATGCTATGCTATAGAAGGCAGGATTAAAAAATACTAAAACGTTAAAGGTTTGAATATGGGTTTCACCTGTGCTACCGTAATAAAATGAGGAATTATGCAAAAATCCAAGAATAATCTTTTAAAACAGTAATTAGGACAAACTCCGCTGACCTTTTAAAACAGCGTACTTATCTTACGAGTGACGAGAGCTAACCGACGATCTATAAGGGAATCAACTCGGAGCAACCCCGTGAACTTTGTTAATTATCTCGCTTCGTCCGCTTCCAACGGACGTTAAACTTCCATGTAGTATACTGTAGACGTTTACGTGACGGTTTAGTTCGAGCGCACACTGAAGACACGGCACGATACCGGCACCGGCACGGTACCGTACGAGCGCCGCCCGGCAAAAGTCCGTCGAAGGAAACTTCACAAAATTCTCAACTCCGGCCGCTCGCTGAATGCCAATGAGCACTTGATTTCTATCGGTGTGTGGGTACTGAGGTTTAGTTAAAACTTAGATAGCGGCTGAATTTCTAATCCTCAATTAAATGCGGTCTAATTTAAAGTGCCTAGAGTCTCTTTAACTTTCTAAGCATTTCGGTCTGAAGCTTAAGTTCAGGTTTACGCCTGCTAGCATGATGTGTGTCTACTAAGGTCTCCAAATCTTTTCCATCTCCTAAACAACTTGATTTTCATTCACAGTAAAAGTCGGAAAGGTATGTAGAACAGTAGAAATAAACGGAATATCGGAATTCTGTTTCGCTATTTCGAATGGAAAACTAGAAATAGCTTGCTGCTTGCATCGCAAAAGTATTGTGAAAAAATGCTTTGAATGAAACTGTCTGTCGCAGTGACGGATGAAAGCATGCAGAATGCGCGAGTGTGCGCTCAGTGTTAGTCTAAAACTATGCGCTGTTTGTTATTTGTAGTCTTGCTAAATGGGGGTAGTATCAAATCTTTGTGGGAGTTTACGAGCTGTCCTGATTTTGGTCCCAGCACTATTTATTGCACGCCTGGGATCTAGGCAAATGGGTTTTATGATCATAACTTATGTTCTACATATTTATATAAAAATACATAGTTATTTAGGTCAGAGATAAAGTAGGTCTGGTGTATAAGTAAAACATTTACTTAGTTTCTAGAAGAGGCTGTTATTATTAAAGTTATCATTGTCACGTTCGTACTCACACTTAGTTAATTACTCAAAAGCTGAGGGTACAATGTAAAACCCACTTACAAACACAGTCGTAGATCATCATCATCATCTGCCGACCCTTCTCCCAACTATGATGGGGTCGGCTTCTAGTCTAACCGGATGCAGCTGAATACCAATATTTTACATGGAGCGACTGCTTTTTTGACCTCCACAACCTAGTTACTGGGTTATACGATACCCCTTTGTAAGACTGGTTGTCAGACTTTCGGGCTTCTGAATAACTGTAACGACTGTCAAAAATCCACGAATGCTAGCCGGAATATTAATATAAAAATTAAACTTCAACAAACAAAATTACAGTACTTTTTCACATCGTGAACCGACCCTTATTCAAGTAATTAAAATTTTAATTCTAACAGTGGAAAGTTTAAACTGAATCTTCAGAGCTTGATATACAAAGGGAATGTATTTATATTTTCCTATTTGTACGGCTATAAAAGAAGTTTTAAATATTCATTGGTATGAACTTTAAAGGGAATGACAAAGACCATTGTGTTTTGTACTGCTTGGCCACAGTAAATGGGTCTTGTTCTTGTAATTACGCCTACAAAAGGGCATTTTGACTTGTGTCATTAACAAGGAAAATTTGCGTTTATTGTTCTGTAAATAAGACTGGGATAATTTTGGATTTTGTCCTTAAGGGGGATGCGCTAGGTCGAAATTCAAATTTTCTTAGGTTTTTTTGAGAACTATATGTATTATGTGGACTTAAAGGGTTGTATTGATGATTATAATCATTATAATTCTGTAAATACATACTTGTTACGCTCGTGAATCATATTTTAATCAACATGCCACTGACCTGCAAATTGAAAAAATATAAAAACAAAAAGAATTTAGCGGGCTATCCTGGCGGGGAAACGCTAAATTCTAATTTTCCTTAATGTTTAATTATTTTTTCGTAACATATATAAATACATACAAAAGTTTTTGCACATGTGCGTGTGTGTAAATAGTCTCAGTATAAATAAATAATAAGAAATAAGAGTAAAAGAAAACAGAATTAACGAGTCTGCAAGTGCTGCTGCTTATCATCCTTGGAACGTCGTAAAAGTAGAGCGAGGGATAAGGGTGGCTGCGTCTTGAGATACATCACGGTAACCAAGGCAATAAATTAATGAAATGCCCCGATCCCAGCGTGGTTACCACCACCATTCTATACTCGATTAATCAAATGAACCTCAAGATTCGCACATGTTTCATGGTGGTGGTAGCCTCATGTTTCATAGTGCTTCAGCGACCATTGCATATCAAGGAGTAGGCCGGAAGGCGCCGGTAATGATAGGGAAGAAGTGCCTGTAGGATAGGGAAGGATTTAAACCTCAAAATAAAATTAAATATATTATAATATATATACATATATATATATATATATTATTATTAGACGTGTGATGGTAATGATATCTAAATATTATTTAGATATCATTACCATCACACGTCTGCGAAGTTTCACTAGCTAATTTAATTTGATCCTGTATATTAAAATCTGATAAAGAATTGGATTGGACCATCATTTTAATCCATAGCTCAAACTTGTTTTAAAAGTACTTACAGACTTTTAAAATGAAAGTGTCAAAAACAAGACTCGCCTTAAGCAGTCCAGAGGCAAACTAAATATGAAACGTGTCACTGCTAACACAGTTATATATTTACCTAATTTTTTTTATTAGACTATACTGTCCCACTGCTGGGCAAAGGTCTACACTACCAGGCTCAAATGGGATTTGTATGTGGGATTCGTATGCACGATGACCGCTGGGCAAAAGCCTCCACACAATGGGTGCCTGAAGATTTAACTAATATAATTTGGAATATAAATCTAAGCAATAAACCAAAAATAAATGTCATTAACGCAAACTTAGCAAAATATATTGAATATTTTCTGTCACTCGCACCAAAATGAGATATGAGCCTGAATAATAATCCCTCTATCATCACATACACCACAGAGCGCCGTCCCTGATATTTTAGTGGTTCTGAAAGGAAGCTTCAACGAAACTAGCAACTATAAAACTAGTAACAACATTAATCTCAATTCCAATGGCTACTATAAGTAACATTAATGAAGAGCTAGACAGGCTTCACCCAGGAAATTCATTTTTAATTGACCCAGAGGACTGCGTTAAATTCTCAAATCATAATAATATTAAAATACTCCATATCAATATACGCAGTATAAGTAAAAACTTCGATAGTCTTCAAACACTTATCTATTCCACTAAAGTCGATTTCGATGTTATTGTCCTGACAGAGTGTTGGCTGAGAAGAGTAAGTAACATACCGATAATTGACGGATACCAATCACACTATTCCTCAAATAACTCTAATCAAAACGAGGGCGTCGTAATCTACCTAAAAACCCAATCTTCCGCCTCTGTTTACGAACCCAACATTGTAAATGCAAACTGTCTTATAAGCAAAATAGAACCGGAACTTGCTATTGTGGCAGTTTACAGGTCTCCCTCGTACAACACCAGAGATCAATTTGAAAGCTTTCTGAATAGCTTAAATGATGCCTACAATGATCTATCAAATTATCAGAACGTCGTCCTTGTTGGTGATCTGAATATTGATATCAAGGAAGACAACAGAAATGACCGTAGCTTGGACTATCTTATCCTAAACGCCTCTCATGGACTATCACCTACCCATCTACTACCAACCAGATTAGATAATTGTATTGACCACTTTCTCATAAAGACAAAATTAGACACTACCACCTTAATTCTGGAATCACACATTACTGACCACAAACCGATAGTACTACTACTTAACCACACAAACCCTACACGTAACAAGAAAAATACTGTATCTCGCACAAACTACGACGCTATGAAAGACGAATTGGAGAATACCAGTTATGCAGATATTTACAAGACTTGTGACGGTAACGAGGCTATGAACATACTTCTAAAAATTATCTCGACGGTTACAACTAAACATACAATACAAGTCACTCTTCCGAGGAAACAACGAACCTTGAAGCCATGGATCACCCCAGGTCTTCTAAAATGCATTAAGAATCGAGACATCATGCATTTAAAATCAAAAAACAATCCAGATAACTTAATCCTAAAAATCACATACTCACGCTATAGAAATTTTTGTAACGAATTGCTCAGAAAACTAAAACAAACACATGAACACAATGAGCTACAAAAAAGTAAAAACAACCCTAAATCCCTATGGAAAACAATTAAAGAAATCACCAACACCCGCCCAATACGAACTAGCTCAGACATATTGTTGAAATTATGTGACACTCCAACTTCTTCCATTAATAATGTGTGCACTTTTTTCACCAATGTAGGTAAAAACTTGGCCTCCAGGATACTTCAAAATCAAACCACATCCATCAGCAGTCATTCTCCAGAAACCTTAACAAATAGTCAATCCTGTAATTCGCTTGTTATCACTGAAATAGACGAAAGGGATGTGGAAGCAACTATACTTCAGCTACGCAGTGACTGTGCTGTAGGCTGGGACGGTATCACGTCATCATTGCTTAAAACGCATCGTCATATCCTGGCCCCACATATAGCCTACATCTTTAACCTCTGCATTCAGTCAGGAGTTTTCCCGGGTGCTCTTAAAAAAGCTATTCTGCACCCAATTTTCAAGGGAGGGGACAGAAACTGTGTTAACAATTACAGACCCATATCGGTACTCACGTCACTTTCTAAAATTTTTGAGAAGATTCTCAATAAACAACTTAGAAACTTCCTAGACAAATTTCATCTTATAGCTGACAACCAATACGGTTTTCGTTCAGGAGTATCAACTGAAGACGCGGTATTAGATCTTACGCAATTGGTTGCTAAAAAACTCGATGAAAAGACGAAGTGCCTGGGAATTTTTTTAGATCTATCTAAAGCGTTTGACACGGTTTCTGTGCCCAAACTTATCTCCAAGTTGGAATCCTTGGGTGTTCGTGGTACAGCTCTTGAAATTTTCAAAGATTACCTCAAAAACCGTACTCAACAAGTCCAAATTGGTTCTAATTTGAGTAACGAGGAGCTAGTAACGTACGGCGTACCACAAGGTAGCATACTAGGGCCGACATTGTTTCAAATTTATATAAACGATCTCTGCAATATGACGCTCCCAAACTGCAAAATGTACACCTATGCAGATGACACCGCAATTATCGCCCACGGTCCATCTTGGGAAGCCGTTAAAAGCAACGCTGAGTCTGCCCTAAGTGGAATCATGCACTGGTTTAACTCTAACTTACTGACGTTAAATCTGGCCAAAACTTCATATGTTCCTTTCGCCATCCGTTGCAATATGAAACCACCCAGTACCTTCTCCATAACGGCGCACTCATGCGCAAGTCTTTCAACACTATGCTCCTGTCCAAAATTAAGAAGAGATGACAGCGTAAAATACCTCGGCATCCATATAGACAACGGACTAAGATGGGACAAACACCTAGACACACTTACCACCCGAACATTGCGTCTTATCCCTATATTTAAATCACTGAGGGGGTCAGCTGACCATGATGTTCTCAAAATGGTGTACTTTGCGCTGTGCCAATCGGTACTAGGGTACTGTATTAATGTATGGGGTGGAGCCAATAAGACAGGTCTCCTGAGGGCTGAGAGAGCACAAAGGGCAGTCCTTAAAGTTATGACAAAGAAACCACGCAGATATCCAACAGCGCAACTTTATGCAGACTGTAAGGTTTTAACTGTACGACAGCTATTTGTGCTTCAATCAATTCTTAGGATACATGGCAGTTTGGCTCCCCCTGGCCCTAAAAAACGTAAACATATAATTCCCAGCATTCAGCACAAAACGAAGTTCGCAAGGCACCAATTTTACGTAATAAGTACCCACATTTATAACAAAGCCCATGAAAAGCTAAATATTCTCGGTCTCCCCAGGTTTAAACTAAAACGTGCAGTAATTGATTGGCTGCTAAAACAGGACTACCATGGAACGGAATCTCTTTTAACCTACATCACCTAATAAACATCTATTTATGTGTAATTCACCTATTTTTCTCACACGCGCTAATCACTCACATCTCTAACACACTACAATCATACACTCACTTCATTCACTACACACAACACTATCATAAAACACCCCATTCACTTCTTCACACAATCACAATCATCAAACATTTACTCTTATACAATAAAATTCACTCCTCACCTTCTCACTCTCACATTTTTAAAGTTTACCACAAGATCAAAAATGCACCCACTTGACACAGTCCACTGGCACGTCTGCCACAATAGAATCATATAAGAATACTTTATAGCCGAGTTCTGACCCCTAAGATACAGGCCTAGCCTAGTTTAGGGGACAGGGATGGACCTATTGTACTTATCTACCTAATGCTAAATTAAGAACTTTAATCTGTATACAGTGCAATGTACTTGAAATTTGTGGTAATAAACAATTTTATTATTTATTTTATTATTATTATTTATTTAATATATATTATTTGTCTGGAGATGTCAAGGCTAACATTATTGCTCACACTCGTTGAATTACGAGTCTAGATTTTCAGATGATTTATTACCTAAAATTTAACGTATTTTGAGACTAATTAGAAATGAGATGTGTTACTTAACACTGAAAACTTGAAAGTTCTTGTTTGAAGTGAATAGAAAAAAAAACAAAAGAAAGAGAAATATAATTACTACTTAACTAATAATAAAATGTATCATATTTAACACCCAGTGTTCTTCCTCCTCTCTCCTAATTGATCTATGCGGTGCCCGACAGGGTCCATAATTGTGACTAATATAATTATTTCCCTACCCTCTATATTTATATAAAGTTAACAGATTGATTGACTGCAATTGGTATTAAAATAAAAAATGTAAAATTTGGTTTCCGGATTGTCAAAGTTAACTGAAATAAATTATTATAATATTATTATTATACATTATGGTACGCAATAAAGAATTGGGAATTGAATTATTTGTCACCAAAACACAGATAACTAACTCGAGTAAAAAAATAAAATTACCTAAAAGATTTTGAAAAAACATTTTAAATAGACTCGCCCGAAAACCAACAACAGCAAAAACACTCAGTCAATTTTATTTATGTCATGTTATTTAAAAAAGTTTCTACAGCCATTAAAATATCACGCATGCAGGTTAATTCAATGTAGTAATTGCCAGCAGGTTGCGGTTACACTGGGAAATACTAGCAGCCTGCAGTTCTCACTAATCAGCTCTGACTCCTTGGAAACAGGTCTGAGCATAAATAGTTTGTATATACAAGCAGATTCCTCAGAAACGCGACGCAGATAGGTTGTAAAGATAATGTCGTACAATTTCAATTGAAATTCGAGGAGCTTTTGAAAAGTATTTCTCTATCGGTGCTGTAAGTTACAACTTTTTAAATCCATATGACTGGCTGTAACTAACCGTTACGAGTTTCTTGTAATGGAGATTTTTTTAGATATTATTGGATTTATTTAAAACTTGTGTGTAGCCGCTTTTCAGTTTTACTTTAAAAAATAAAAAAAATATTTCTTACTCTATTTTGGTATTGGAATTAATGAATAACAGTAAAAAATTGGGCGATTAAAATAATAATACAATTTTATTTGATTTGCTGTAATATTTTCTTGGGGCTTGTGTCTAAAAAATAACAGCCGCATGGGTCGATCGATCAGGTTAACCTACGCTTGCCGCGATTGGTCCGTGGATGGGTGACCATCTTTACATACCAAGACCCCTCCGTACCGCGGCGTTCCGGCTGTCGTTCGTGGATCTTTGATCGTCGTAGTCAGAAGCCCGAAAGTCTGACAACCAGTCTTACCAAGGGGTATCGTATTACCCAGTAACTGGGTTGTAGAAGTCAGATAAGCAGTCGTTCCATGTAAAATACAGGTATTTAGCTGCATCCAGTTAGACTGGAAGACGACCCCAATATTGTTAGGAAAAGGCTAAAGCTAAAGGCTGATACGAGTACTTACAATAAAACAACAAAAAAAACATTCTCAATACTATTAAGCTATTTTCGTACCAACCAGTGACACTAGCAAAGCTACACGACCGATTCAAAAATAGAGCCTCGAGCTTCAAGTCTAAGTGCAAGGCTAGACTAATATCACGTCGTGACTTTCCGTTACAGACAGACATTATGTATTCAGTTTAAAAATAACAGGCACGGTAATAGAAATACATTACAAAGATCTTTTGGTATTTGAATCACGTTGACAGGGGACAGGGACGTTGTTTAGTGAAATGTATGTATTGTTTATCTTGGACATTACGAAACTGTGAAGTAAAAATATCATGAAGATATCGGGTTAGTATAAGTCTGAAATCGCCAACCCGTCTTGAGCTAGCGTGGCGATCAATGTTCATGCCTTCTTTGTATGAGAAGAGGGTTTTGCCCTGCAGTGGGACAATAATAGGCTGCTATTACTATTATTTTAAAAATAAGATGGCGAAGTTAGTTTCGATTTTGTGTTGGATCATTTAGCTCCCTTCAAAATGGTTGAGGTGAATGGTGCTAATCTATGCGTCATGTTCGTGAACGGGCGCCGTCAGTAGGGACTGGTCAACTCTTTGCTGCCATGGCTTATTTTGATTTAATTTAATATTTGAATTGTTTTTTTTTTATATTTTCATTACGGACGCTTTTAACGTTCTGCATCGTTCTCACGTGCATAATTTTGAACATGAATGATGTAACCAATACTTTGTAACAATATTATTATGATTTAAAAGAGTGTCCATGGAGTTTCTTGCCCGTTCTTCTCCATAGGTACCTACGCTTTGGAATGGGCAACTAGCTTCATCTTTTTGACTGACCGACCTTGACAATTCAAAAGTGCCTGTAATTGGTTTATTTGAAATAAATAGTTTGAGTTTGAGTTTTGACCTTACAGCTATAACAGAAGGCCAATTCTCGTAATTTAAAACGTTCAAAATCTAGTCGCAGTCTCATCTCAGCGACAAACAAATGTCAAAAACTTGTCAAAATGTAGGGAAATTAGCGGTATTTTTGACAGATTGAGACTGAGATCAGACTGTGAACGTTCTTAAAATTACGAGAATTACCCCTCTGGTACAAAAATAACTGGTCGTGTTTTGTTTTTTATTGGTAAGATCTAACAACGGAGCATCGTTTAAGCTATCGTGACCTAGTTCGCGTAATAAATCGTGATTCTAGGTGACAGCGTCAATTTTTGATACATCGCGATTCGCGATCATGTATTTTTGTTCGACGACTTGTCGATAAATCAATGTTTGGATAGGTTTTTTTGTGTTTGTTGTGATGTCAGGATTATTTCGGATCAATACCTTATCAGTTATCACTAACATCCATAAAATATCTTGAAATAGGAAAAATATAAGTCCCGTGTTTCAACCGTTGTAGGTTTCATTTTTCTCTATAGGTACTAATAATAAAGTTGAGAAGTTGATTGATTGATGTTAGGCTGAATGTTGCTGAGTCGGGGGATTAAGAAATTTCACGTGGATGAAGGCTGAAGCTAGTAATTATTATAAAGACTCTCGTTTTGGTTATGAGTTTTTACAATTGCTGTAGGGATAATAAATTAAAACATAAAAAAAACAGATTCATTTCATATCTACGAGTTCCAAATAAATATACTATAACTTGGGTCATATCAAAATACTACGCGGACGAAGGAGAGCAACTCCTTCAAAGCTAAGCTCGAAATAATATTGTAACTGCTAAGAGATAGTTAATTCTGCATCTAGATTTACTCGACGACCAAGTTTTCTATCAGTTTTTATCGTTTTTTACCGACATAAAAATAAATTTCGTCTTCTACTGAGAAACATAACTTCATCTCGTAAACTTGATAGTCAGAGCTCATCTTTTCAGGGCACAATAGTAACGACCGTGGTTAAAGGAATTCCGTTTCATATTAATAATAACATTATCTGAGTTTAAGTATTATTAAAAACTTCATAGTACGTATAAGCATGTAATAATTTTATTTTTTTAAGAATTGGTTAGGAATTGACATGGCCCCCATAGTTAGCACTCGTTACGCAAAGCGCCATTTTAGCGGCCCAAGAACTTGTCAGCCTTTTGCCAACTATGTTAGTGTCAACTTCAAGTTTAACCAGATGCAGCTGAATACCAGTATTTTACTTGGAGCGACTGCCTAGCTAGCATCCACAACCCAGTTACTGGGTAATACGATACCCCTCAGACTAAGGCTCAGGCTTCAGGGTTCTCAGACTTTCAGCCTTCTGACTACTCGTAACGACTGTCAAAGCTACAAGAATGACAGCCGAGACCAAATGCTTAACGTGATCTTCGAGGCACGGAGGGGTCTTGGTATGTAAAGATGGTCAACCATCCACGGACCAACCGCGGCAAGCGTAGCTTAACCTGATAATTCGATCCATTCGGCTGTTATTGCTTAGCCACAAGCCCCCTTCAAGAACATGTAAGACCACTAAAATGCCGCAAAGTAAGAGGTCGCACGTCTGCGTTTAGTATCGGATATGGATATGAGGCCATCCAGTAATTTGGGTGAATTACTGATGATATGGGACTACGCTTCATGCCAAAATAAAGCGCTATGAATACGAATCGTCTACTTAACATCGTTTGACACATTCCACGTATATTGACGTCTTGTAAAAGCTATAATATAGGTACGATTGGAGACGTGAGATGTTCAAAAGTCCCACATAGCGTGGAATCGTAAACTTTAAGATTTAACAGTATCTGGTATACTTCGTTCCTCGCGTTGCTGTGTTACGTATAAATTTGCATTTATGTATTTTATTTGTCTCGTTTCACAGACGTATTTCTAGCTTTTATTCTCGATGCGGGAATCGTCGTGTTATATTACATTCTATTCCGCTTGTAACGAATAGCGTTCCTTTTAATACAACGCTATGACGTAGTTCTCAATCTGCTTCGTCTCGACCGCAACTTTGTACGTTTAACCTCATTTTGACTCAGTGGGTGGAGAAGAGGGGGGGGGGGGGGGAGGAACTTAAGAACGCATTAAAATGTGTCCAGTACATCCAACTACAATGAGGTTACTACTTCATCTGATATGACTGTAATAAAATCAGTATCCATCGTTAATAGTTGTAACTAGCTGAAATCCTTTTAAATTTTATAGACTTAAATAAAAACGGGTTTTATATTTCAACGTGTTCTTTTAATAGTTCCCAACTTTGTAAAAGCTTTTGAAAAATGTCGCTGCAGCCATAAAGCTGAACTGGAAATAGTAGACAATAAAACACCACTTAAAATCAACGCCTCGTCAATCGTCAGTTCCACTGTTACGATGTGAAATGCATAAAACATGTTCTACAGTCACAAAGGTATTGTCCCAAAATAGTTCCGTTGCTAATAAAAACCGTCACTGTAACAATGACGTTTGGTATGAACGGAACGGCGTATTTTCCAATTTCGAACATGAATCCGGACGGTCGCGGCGTATTCATCTGTCACTCGACCAACGTAGGGTTAACGTTCGTATTTTTGAAATGCTGTGTTTGGAATGCTGAGCGGAATGAATATTTTCTGTTGTTAAGGCATTTCTCTGAATGGTAGTAATAAAAAACGTGGATCATCTTCAGTTTAAGAGAAACATTTATCTCCGTAAATTAAAGACGTAGTTAGTTCTGAAATGACAGAAGTGAATAATACATTAAATCAGTTCCGTTACGGCGTTCTTACGGTTTAGTGTGGAGTCTTGTAAATAAAGTACGACAACTTACGACGATACAGATTTTTTTAACGATCACCTCATGAGCACCTTTGTCACTACTCATATATGTAATTACTGAGTCATTTTAAACTGATTGCATTTAAGTTGAAATAAATCAATGTTTATGAGGAAATTTGGCTTCTGAGATACAAGTATCGTGTTACTTCGTTTAGAAGCGAATCAAACGAAAATGAAGAGAGTCGAATTTAATCATCGTCATCCATGCTCTTATTAAAATAATTTATGTGAGGTTAGCGCAGCATATCTGCTTTTTCTAACCACCTCTATTAGCCGCCATCTTGGTAATCACTTTTCTTCTAGCCAAATCATCTTTAATCGTAGACGATAACCTCAAAGCCTATCCTAGCAAGCTTTTACCCGTTTAGAATTCATCGCACAAATTACTCAAACCAGGATTTGTTTCCTACTTTAACTACCTACTAGACCTGAGCTGAGAGCAGTTGTGGGCCAGTGGTAATGGCCCCGACGTACGAGTGACAGACAGGCGCTTTACTTTGTGTAAGTCATTTCATCACCACTGCTCTTAAAACGGTGAAGGAAAACATCGTGAGGAAACCGGCATGTCCTAGAACCAAAAATTCATAGACATTTGACATCTATCAACCCGCACCGGGCCCGCATGGTGGATTACCACTGCCTCTCGACGAGAGGTGGCCTATGTCCCAGCAGTGGGAACATTATAGGCTGAATATGAGACCTCAGATGAAGATCAAAGCAATTAACTCATATCACTCTCCCGTTAACCCTGGAAAGAGTCAGTAGCAGTAAGTGACTATTCTGTCACAGTTCCAGTAAGCTGTAAGCAGCTTACTGGGACCGGGACACAATAGTGATGGGACACGGGACGCGCAATAACACCAGCAAGCCTTTGTTCGCAAGTCCAGCGCACCCCACGTTTGACATTTGCGCAATTTAACCCTTTTGAGAACGCAATCGCGGAATCTGATGTTAGCACGGAATTAATGTGAGAATCAATTTAATTACGTGTTTTGGGCGAGTTGAATGTTTTGTGCATGCGTGTCCGGGCTGAGATTTTTTTTTTGTTCTGTGTTAAGATAGTGTTTTTTATGATGTTTATGTTTCGTAGTTTTTAGTTATAATGATTTATTGTTATGTAGTTGAAATCTGAAACACTAGCTTGAATTAGGAAGATTGGGCTTAAGAATAAATCAACATCTTTTTAATAAAATAAGTGATAGACATAATTTTAATACTAGAAATAAAGATAAATTAGATCAACCTTTTTTCAGATTGTCTAAAGTACATACATCTTTTATGGGGTACTGTGTTAAATGTTACAACAAAATACCTTGTGAAATATTGCAATTAAATGAAAGAAAATTTAAAACTTATATTAAAATTACACTTTGTAAGCAAGGATATTACAAATTAGAGGATTATATCCAAGATAAGAATGCTTGGAAACATGCTGGTCCTGCTCCATAGGACAATCTCTAGAGTCTAGACAAAATCAAACTGGTTGCTAATGTAATTGTATAATTTATTCTTTTTTTTTTTTTTTATTCTCGTTGACATTAAATTTACATTCTGTAATTACTTAAAGTCACACCCGGACTTATTACTCCTTATTTATTTATGAAAATATTCTACTTGTGGAATGTTTGTAAATATGTGAGCACCATGTATCTATCACCTAGTCAATTTATATGTCATGGTTTCATAAATTCATTTTAATTCTTTTACCTATTGTGGTATAGTAATTTTATTTTTAGGTGCATCGTCTTCACATATAATTATATAATTAATGTATGCAAAGTATTGTAAAACATTTTTTTTAAAAGAGTAACGGTGGAGTTTCTTGCCCATTCTTCTCCATACGAAAACTACCTTTTGGAAGGGGCGACTAGAATCAATTTTATTTTAATTTTAATTTTGACGTTCAAAAGTGCCTTTAATGTGCCTATTTGAAATAAATGATTTGACTTTGACTTTGACTTTGAATATACATAAGTCGAATGTACGACGATCCAGGATTTTCCTCCATATTTTAGGGTACTAAGACAAGCTTATTAAAACCTAAATTTCTCACGTTTGTCATTCGCGCAATTTAATCAATTTGAGAACGCTACCGCGGAATCTGATTGGTTGGCTGGAATGAATGTGAGATTCACTTTAATTCCGTATTTTGTGCGAGTTGAATTGTTTGTGCACGCGTGATGTAGCAGTGTTCGGGTTAAGATTTTTTTGGTTTTATGTTAGGATATTGTTTTCTGTGATGTTTCTGTTTTATCGGTTACAGGAACATTGCTTTTCTGCTAGCCAGCACCTAGGTAAAACTTGGTGGGAACCAAACAGGGGCTATGAAGATCATAAGATTGGACTTAATAATAAAAGTTGGATTTAGGAGGGTCCAGGATTTTTCTCCATATTTTTAAGATACCAAGCCAAATTTATTAAAACCTAAAAAAGATGAATTCCTCACAGGATCACACTTATTAAATTATATGAGAAAACTTCCATATTTATACCCGAAAGCTTACGTAACTGGATTAAGTTACACTTATATCTTTTTCCGTGAAAGCTCTATTGCAGACTTTCATGGTCATGCTATGTTCCATTAAAAGTTTCTAACTCTAACCTCATTTACGCTGTATATTTTAGTTAGTCTCTCATGCGACCTCATTTCTTAAACATCAGTGGTACTATTCTGTACCCACAATTCACTTCGACCTTCACTCAAGCGACAAGTGAGTGAAAGATAAAGGTTGCTCTTTTGATTTTAGAAATGGTATTTCGTAAGTCTTTGATGGCTTACATTCCTTTCGAGTTCGTGTTTTGAAGTGGCATCAAATTAAAATTCAAAGCCCCTAATAAAAAACAAGGTTTTTCTTTAGATCAGTGGGGTAATTCTCGTAACTTTAAGACCGTTCACAGTACATATGATCTCAGTCTCAATTTGTCAAAAATACTTCTAATTTCCCTAGATTTTGACAAGTTTTTGAAATTTGTTTGTCGCTGAGATGAGAGACTGCGACTAGATTTTGAACGTTTTAAATTACGAGGATTGGCCTTCAGGTTTAAACCACCGAGCCAGTTATTGAATTAAGAACCTAACTATTATAGAAATGCAGTTCTTTATAAATTATAGCTTAGTCCGGTGCTAAGTTGTCATTTAATGATGCCTTAGGGACTATAACCACACTTATTCAGCTCTTGTCCATAAAAAACAACGATTTTGATCCGTAAAGCTGAACGGATGCGTACGCATTCCATACAAAATCGTTGTTTTCAATGGACAAAAGCTGAACAGACCTGAATAAGTGTGGTTTGTCCCTAAGCGTTAGACATTTTAATTCAGTCTTTTTTATTTATTTAGCAGCTGTATAATAAGCGACACTTTCGCGCCTCAAAGATTTTTCATCGCCTGAATATTTAATCTCCAGAAAGTTTCAGCATTTGAGGAGACTTGACGAAAAAGTGACAATTTCTCGGCATTATCGTCGCTAAATTTTTTCTTACGAAATGAGCGAACGACGAAGCAAGAACTAAATGAAAAATATTTTGTGTTAGTACGTGCGCCTTCTCTTTCTAGCTCATAGCTTACATACTAGCGTTGTCACTCTTATACGTATTGTTTTTAGGCTTCTTTGTTAATTAGTTGCGCCATTGCCAGTTTGATGCCCTTTTACACAATGATCCACGCTGGTCGTACTTCGACATTCCTGACTTAATTTCTATACAAGAAGTTGATTAATTGGCTCATCAGTGGACGTTCAGGCGTGGCCGACATCGATATTGGTGTCAAAACGCCATGAGGCATATAGCAATATAATATATAGCAATAATAATCTCTCCAAGTGTCCAGTTAATATAGAATAGATGAGGCAATACGATTTTATTAGGTTAAAGATAAGAAATAATAAAAATACTTATCTTTCGTCCTTTCGTTGATTGCTTTTTATCTGGGAAGAGGATTGGATTTGGATTTTTCATCTTTTTTTATACATTATGGTTGATAACACATTTGCTTATCTCTTTGTATCTCATAAGTGGTGGGAACCACCTTGAACACCGCGATTCTTAAGCGTTATTACAAACATGAAAAAAACTAGAAGCTTTTGAAAGGTTTAATAATCTGGTAATTTTCTGAAAAATCTGGTTTTCTGGTAAAAATTTTCGTGGTTGGTGTAGGTTATAATAATATTTTCGACCTTGCTGTTATCACAACGGTTAGGCCAAAAGTTTTTATCTTTATCTCCCTATTTTTATCTCAGCTAAGTTTTCTAAAAAATACAATTCTATTTTGTAAGAAAATACGACGAAGAAGCCATATTATAATAGCTCGAAGCTATGTAGTTTGGTAATATTCTTTCTAAAAATACTTCTAAAAGAGTATTCATTCACGATTCCAACTGTCAAAAGCAATCGTTATTAAGCAAAAGAATAATAAAAGACTGAACATTATTCAAGCTCAAATGAAAACAAATATAATATTTGTGCGAAGTAAAAGGAACATTTTAAATAATACTTCCAAAGTTCTGAAAAGTTTTCTTTAGAGGCTTTTCCTCATTACAGAATATATTTCTTTTGTTTCTTTTAAAACAATCTTTTAAGAAAGGTAAAAAATAGATAGAATGGACATCAAGTGCTAGTAATCTGAATTCGCGACAAATTCGCCAAAAATGTAAACAAATATGAGTTTACGGAAAAATAACTTTAATTCCTACACGATAAAGTTCAGCTTACGCTACAACTTCAAACATTTTTAAAACTTTTTCAATAGTGCTAGTCACTCTGAAATTAACTTTATTACAAATGAAACAAAATTGATATTTGTGTAACTTGAAATAACGTCAATTTGAAACGAATACAATTTCAATATAGCTATCTATATCTTATGAGGGTTACGTATCTATGCGAATGACATAATATGAATGAATGAAAGAAAGAAAGAAAAATAGGTTTCTTTGTTACAGATACACGTGCATACGAAAAGATAATTGAGTAACCAGAATTCGACTATTTCAGTTTTTAACTTTCTTTATTATTTGAGATAATAAAGAAAGTTAAAAACTGAAATAGTCGAATTCTGGTTTTATGAGTAGTTGTGCAGAGAAGAAACTTTGCTTGACCTTGATTTATCAAACCCAAGGCCTAAAAATAAAGCCACAATTGCGAACTCTAGACGAATAAATAGGGAAGAAATGCGAATAGACTATACCTACAATTGTATTAAAGTAATTCTTAAATACACCCCTTGGGGTTGTTAATTAAGCTAAATTAATGTCCACAGCGTGATACTGTCTTCTGCCAACGGTGTCCAACGTGTCAGGGCCCAGATCTGTAGACTTAGCACGTGCTTTGACTGATACATGTTCCCATCTCTATCTTACACTTGTAGTTTGACAGTTGTGAGACAGTGACAGGAACAAATTATGCGCTAAGTAATGCTTATATACATATTTTTTATAATATAATATTTTCTAGCAGTGGTTGACAGATAACTGAATATTAACAACAGCCCTTTTATGATCGCATAGTTGACCTTTATTCAAATTTTATTTTGTTTCAAATGGCGTTATTTCAAGTTAAACTAATATCAACTTTATTTTTATGGTAATTAAGTTGATTTCAGAGTGACTAGCACTATTGAAAAAGTTATAAAAATGTTTGAAGTTGTAGCGTTAACTGAACTTTATTGTGTAGGAACTAAATTAATTTTTCCATAAACTCATATTTGTTTACATTTTTGTCGAATATGTCGTGAATGCAGAGTAGGTCTCCCTTCCTTTACTTATGTACAGATGCCAGCACATCAAGCTACCCGAAACTGTCAAATTTTCCCAATCAACTTTGAACCTAAATTTGACAGATTGTAGTAGCTTGATGTGCTGGCGTCTGTACATTACATACACACACACACTCACGCCTTCTTCCCATGACACTAGGCAGAAACATAACGCCACCTGCTACGATCATTAAACTACTCCTTTTGCTTCATTTACGTTCATACATCTGCAGCCAATTCGCAATCTCATCTCATCGACAAACAAATGTCAAAACTTCTCAAAAATTTAGGGAAATTAGAGGTATTTTTGACAGATTGAGACTGATATCAGACTGTGAACGTTCTTAAAATTACGAGAATTAACCCTCTGGTCATACACGCATGCTGATTGCGAGTATATACTACGCACCGTCTGACCTTTTTGAAGAACGTCACTAGTAAGGTCACTATAATTATTATGTCCTTTAATATTAATCTTTGATCATATTACAAATTAGGGTTACTTATGCCGTGGCCATGCAATACTTATCTAAACCTTTACTGAGTATTATTACTGGGTACCATTACTGAGTACCATAATTGTGTACCATTACTGGGTTCGTTACTGAGTACCATTACTGAGTACTATTACTGAGTACAATGGTACTCAGTAGTGGCAATTAAGTAATAGAGTAGAGTGTTTATTAGTAGTCATTACTGAGTATTACCATATTTATTTCGTTGGCTTGAACTGCAAATAACAAAGTTCATTTTCAGCAATAAACTGTCCTATTGCTACAATATTATCACTTTACAAAAGGGTACTTAGAAAAAGCAGAATAAAATCCACAAGCCCAGGTATAACGAGATACATTTCTTCTGAAAGCCAGTGCTCACTGTCGACAAAGAACTCGTATGCTTTGCAAAGCGCTCTTGTTAAGCCCCATTCGGGCTTTAAAGCTTAGCGGTAGATTTCACTGCTTCCATTTTTTTCTTTTACTTGATTAGCACTTACGATTTTCTGGTTCTAGTGCAGTGTGTTGCTTTTTATTCGCAGTAGTTATTTAAAAAAATTAAATGAATCGAAATATTATTATTTTTATTTCTGTGATTTTTACACTTAATTTTTTTGGTAAATATTTTCAAACTAAAGTTTGGTGTTTATTGTAGTTTCTATCGAGTTGTTTCGTACTTAAGTACGAAATGTGTTTTATTAAACATCAGTGCAGCAGAAGATACTGCAATACCAACGTTTTGACTTCAATTCAAGTCCTCGTGAGACGTGATAATCATCATATCATGCTTGGGTCTTCTACCGGGTGTTTTATATATTCTTGTACAGCTTTCAATTCTTAATAACTGCCAAATACCTATATACTTATTTAACTTGACGTTAGTAAAAAGATTCATCAAATTAACTCGCCTGTAAAAAAAAAAAATATTACACAGCACAAGAAATCCAACTGGATGAGAAATAGATACAAAAATCCCGTGTTCAATATCTCGTAGGTAACAAATAAGTCCTAGCCACAACAAGATCTAACCCTGTTTTATCGGAATTCATCTGACAAGACAGATAAATCTAACATGAATCCAGTAAGATGCGTCAGCTCTGATAGTTTCCGTTCCGTGCGTCGAATAGTCTAAAACATTACCCTCTTATTAAATCGGGTAAAATACGACAGTTTCCCTGCAAGCCTAGCACAAACGCGCGGAGTAAATGCAACGTGATTACTAAAATTTGAAAATACTCCTTTTGCACGTAATATTAACATAGTTTTAAGACTTTTTCATATCAATGGGTATATACCACGCGCGCCTCAAAGAGATGTCAGCATAAGCGACGGGGCCCCTTATGGCCGAAGCCTGCCAGGGTAGGGATCATCTGAAAGGTTTACCGCTGCCCTGGAACATAAAGGGCTAAGGAAGGAACACGGGTGGGTTTTAGTCAGTAAGAGTCTGACGCTCCCTCCTGCTCCACCCAGAGCGGGAGGAGTCATTTGATGATTTCCCATCCACAAAAAAAAAAAAAAAAAAATGGGTATATACCCATTGATATGAAAAAGTCTAATTGTGATAGCATTATTCCCAAAATAAAAATAAATGTAGCTAAATCTTAACAGCCGCATGGGTCGATCAAAGACTACGCTTGCCGCAGTCGGTTCCTGGATGGGTGACATATCGAAACCCCTCCGTACGTTGGAAAGCATGTTAAGCCGTTGATCCCGGCTGTCATGATCTTTGATAGTCGTTACGGCTAGTCAGAAGACCAAAAGTCTGACAACCACTCTTACCAAGGGGTATGGTGTTATTGGGTGTTACCCAGTTATTGAGTTGTGGAGGTCCGATAGGCAGTAACTCGCATATAAAGTTCTGGTATTAAGCTATATCTGGTTAGACTAGAAGCTGACCAACATAGTTAGGAAAAACGCTGGGCAGAGTGATTAGGTGATATTAATTGAGCTTGTTGCTAAAACTTAAAGCAAAATGCGATTGGAAAGTTGTATTTTCGATTCGAAACCGAACGTATTTCGTTACGTTACGTTTACGTCGCGCGTTCGTGTTAGGGCCTGTGATAAGACACGACAAACGACGTTTACCAGTAGCCATTTGTTATTTTTGCAATACGGAATGCAGTTCTTTTGTTTTTGCGACAAATGGGACGTATTTTTTATGATCTGCTTGCGCGAGATTGTCGCGTTGTTGCGAAGTAAGTTTACGTGTACAGAAAGGATATTTTTACATATGCTACTTATTTATGGGTAGCTCTAAATAGTTTGCAGTCATTTGTTTTGAATTTATTATTTGTTTTTCTAGTGTCGTGGTCGTAGTTTTTGTGGCTGGGAAATATGATTGTACATGGTAGTGAGTATGTATAGATGTATAGTGTTTACATGAGAGTAGTAGTGGCCCAGTGTTCTTGGCCTTGAGTTATGGGTTGTATGTCATGTGTTCGAATTATATGCTGATTGTGCTTTGGTAGTGTTTGCGGGGGCTACGTTTTAATACTTTAATATACTGACTGGTCTTTCGTAGCTATATAAAGGAAAGTGGAAGGGGAGGAGAGAGCTTCGTTCTGCAAAAAGTATGTCACACACATTTTTTGGGTGGGAAATCATCAAAATTAAATGACGTCTCCCGCTCTGGGCGGAGCGGAAGGGCGTGTCAGACTTTTACTGACTAAACCCCAACCGTGTTCCTTCAGTTGCCTATGCCAGGGGCCACGGTATCTCTTTCGAACAACTCGCGGCCCTGGCAGGCATCGGCCCTAGCGGACGCCATCAGTTCGTGCGGACATCTCTTTGAGGCGCGCGTGGAACACAACGCGCCGCCGACCCCGGCCTGGTCCTTACCGGGCGGCAAGCTGCCTATTGCTCGCCGCGCAAGCTCACGCCTACGGTTACCGGGAGTCGGTTGCTGGCTCCCAACGTCCAGGGCGTCTCCTGCGGTGACTAGGGGCGTGAGGGCGCAGAGATTGCCTCTCCCCCACGCGCTCCGCCTCCTCCTTTGCGAGCATTACTGGTGAGGTGACGGCTTCCCATGCACTCTCGCTCCGTACCATGGCCTGGACCAGGGCCGGACGCAAGAGATCGCCGCCGCCGATCGCCGCCACGAGCGGCGGTGCCCCACCCAAGCCAGGCAGACCTCCACCGTATGCTTCACTGTGTCCTCCGGGCGATCCACACAGTGGTGACACCCTGGCGTTTCTTATCCTAAACAGGAACCTCCCGAAAAAACCATGTCCGTTGAGGAACTGCGTCAGGCGGAAGGTGAGGGCGCCGTGGTGCCTCTCCAGGCACTCCTCAAAGAGGAGACTTATCAATTTCCGCCGCAATTGTGGCGTGAACAGCACTGGGATGCGACAATCGCACTGTCCATGCCGCTATGAGATCCCGCCGGAGCTCTGTCCGCTGTACCGTGATTTCTCGCGGCAGCGGAGTTACTTTGACTTACTTATACTGGGAATAATGCCTACTAAACGTGGAACAGAATTGCCATTTTCTTACTTATTGAGTAATTATAAAACACAGGCGCAGTTTGTGACCTAGCTATTTGTAGGTAGTAACATAGGAATTTAAACAAGTGTACTCAAACCTTTCTTTTTTCTTGTACTAAATAAAAATCTTATTATTATGTAAATATCGGTGGGCCTTGAAGCATTATATTTGTACAAGAGTTTCTCATAAAGCGAAAGTAAGAGCTAAGAAAGGGATTCTTTTTTTTTCACTAATTAAATTTCACCCCTAAAAGGGGTTAAAAATTGTATGGAAGTTCGTAATTTTTGCTGATGGTAAATCGCATCGGGCTCGTGTGTATAAAAACTATTGGCCTACGATAGTTAGCAGTAAGTAATTACCTTAAAGGTGTGTTAACTTATAGGGAAAGGAGACATAAAAAAGGGAGGTTCCTCCGATTAGACGGTTGTCGTGTCTAGTGGGCAACTGCCCAACGATTGATGTCGGGACGTTGTATATATGCTAGGTGCGCAGTAAACTCTGCTTGCGCGATGCAGGATTTTTGAGAGACGTCAGTATGATGCGTAGTTCATATGTGGAGGTGTAGATTGATCTAATCGATATACCAATAAAATACCTTACCAGGAACCGCAAAACGCCATATCAAGGCAATTACGGCACCTATATCTTCAATACTGCTGTGGTAGTTAATTTCTTTAATAGTGCCAGTTATGGTTAATGGCTCGGTGATAAGGCCTAAGCCTTTTCTTGGTGTACTTTTTAGCTAGGAAAATACATCACTGACTTGTGATATATTTGTGCCTTGTTGATGGCAATATGTTTGCCATTTCCCATTATATGGAACTTAATCATAAACGCTGGAATAGCGTCACCAGTAGTTCACATTACGGTGGCAGGATCAAGTGAACGATCCAAGATAATTTCTGACATACGACACCGACTGAAAGCCGCAACGGCTTCTTAAAGACAAGTGTGTCCTCCCACTCACTGGCGATCGGTCAACTGCCGAAGGGAAAGCCACTATTATTATAACACCTGTTTACCATTCCATAAATCTTACTTCTTACTTATCTTACTTCCTACTACTATTTATTATAAACGCGAAAGTTTGTGAGGATAGACGGATGGATGGATGGATGTATATTTGTTACTCTATCACGCAAAAACTACTGACGAATTAGAATGAAACTTTAACAGATAATGATAAAATTTTACAGTAGTATAGCTTATATATCAGAACATCTCATAGAATACTTTTTATCCCGACATTCCCACGGGATCGAAACTTATACGAGTGAAACTGCGTAACTAATAAAACGAGACTCATCAATTTTAATGTTGTTATTTGGACATGATAACCTAGACATGTCATATTTCTTAAAATTGTATTGTGTTTCAATAAGTTTAGACTCATTTAACGTTAAGTTATTGTTCAAAAACTCAGCAGCAAACCAAAATGTTTTGCAATGCCCTGGCTGGTTTCACGTACAAAAGCCGACGGAAATGCATTGTAAAATGTGTGATGTGCATGAGAACAAATAAATAAATAAATTACGAGTCTATTATTTGCTTTTATAACATCAATTAACTGCTTCAAAGGTAATTAATTGACGATGCATTCCGTCAATTTTTAATTGAAACAATCCAACTCCGAGGGACGATATAAAATTAATTGTATCGTAATTCTGTGACTTCTGTAATTGGAGTGCAATGAGGCTTTCAAAGAGAAGTATCGTTAAAAGGATGACAAATTATAATTAAGTTCTTCTCTGGTGAAGGTGAGATGCTTCCAGTAAGTGTTCCTGAGAAATCTCTTTTGAACCCTGCTGCTACGAAATACTTAAAATTACAACGAAGAAGCGTTGACGTCAAAATAAATAAAGAGAAGTGGCGAGTGCTTAGACGAAAAGTGAATATTTTATTTAATAATGAATTCATTTACGTAAAATTAAACCCAAGGCGCTTCTCAGTTTTGTTGTCTTGTCAAAAATGTAGGGAAATCAGAGGTATTTTTGACAGATTGAGATTGAGATCAGACTGTTTGATCTGACTGATTGCCCCTCTGATCTCAGTCTCAATCTGTCAAAAATACCTCTAATTTCACGAATTTTTTTACAAGTTTTTGACATTGATTGTCGTTGAGATGAGATTGTGACTAGATTTTGAACGTTTTAAATTACGGGAATTAGCCTTCTGGTCTGTGAATCTCCACTCTTCAATTTGATATTTACTTAACTAAAATGTTTATTCACATAAGTAAGTCAAATAAAATTATAAATCCTTACATTAATAATTAGTACAGAGTCGGGTACTCCAAAAACCAAGACCACTGAATATATTTTAGGCTAACGTGGAAACTAAGTGTAAGGTGATATTTTCTACGACGATTTTGTAGTATTTATAGAAGCTCTTGAATTATAAATGAGAGAGACGTAGCATATACACGTAAACCTACTTCATCACTTTTGAATGCCTTTAGCACGCTTCTTGGCTAATGAGGTTGTTGGTTCGATCGCTTTGTATTCGTGAGGTCTTGAATACCTACTGCTTTATGTATGAGGAAATGTAAGTTTATACAGGGTGAAAGGAACATCGACGCGCAAACTGTATCCATGGATTCAGCACATGAGTTTAGACCCCATAGCGTAGAAATTTTTTCGTCGGTTATTAAAAAAAAATATTGCTGTTCCATACGTTTTGACTGCGTAGGTATTACACTTTTCTATGAAACAAGATTTTTTTTTGATAACCGACGATAAATTTCTACGCTATGGGGTGTAAACTCATGTGCTGAGTCTATGGTTACAGTTTTCGCGTCGATGTCCCGGTCACCCTGTATTGGAAACCTGCATACTAAACCTGACGGCGGCGGTCTTTCTTTCACCTTATGGCAGAGTTTTTCTTGCGCAGTCGTCTACGAATTTGGCAGATATTGTTGACTAGCTGTTGCCCGATACTGTGTCTGCGTATATTTATGTTTCATAGTTTTTTTAATACAAATATCCAGGATTCAAAGTTTACAGGACCTAAGCTCCGGCCTAAGCAAATTTCATAACGATCGGTTCAGTGCTTTAGGTGTGAAAAGGTGACAGACAGACAGACAGAGTTACATTATAACCATATTAGCTGTTGCCCGCGACTTTGTCTGCGATCCAGAATGAAAAGTATGTCCCTATGTCCTTACCCAGGTCATGGTCTATCTGTGTGCCAAATTTCATTCAAATTCATTCATCCGTTTTAGAGTGAGAGTGTAACAAACAAACTGACTTTCGCATTTATAATATTAATTATGGATGTCTGGCCACTTTAAAATTAAGCTACCTACTTAAATTAAATAATAGTATACTAAGATTTTAAAATAAAAAATAATTTGTCTCGGCTCTAATTTCAATGAAAACTCACACCCGGTACTGGCTTCAATAATACCCTAAGTTAACTAATAGTTGTTAGTAAAAGAGAGACGGAGGTGGGAATCGATTGCTATAGTGTCACATCTTGCGCCAAATCACTAAACTAACACATAACAGACTACAGAAGTGAAACTGTACATACAAATTGTCCTTCCCATATAGAAAACATCGTGACGACATACAAAGGCATACCTACACGACAAAGTAACAGAACACGAGACACATGACAGGGAGTACAAAGGAAAATACGGATATATTGTGTGGATACAGAAGGAGGATAGGGAGTGACAAGTTAGCGGTGCAAGGAGGATAGTAAGTTAAAATGGACCGCGACTCGTGCTTTATAATTATTGAAAATTTGGCCCCAGTCATTTGAAATCTTTTTGGAGATTTAATTTTGCGTGTATTTTATGTCTGCGATGTTTTTGGGAACTTTGTGTTTTTGTAATTACACTCTTGGAATTAGGGGATCTTTTTTCTGGAAATTATGAACCACTAGCTGCTCTCCGCGGTTTCAGCCGCATAAGTTTAGATCCCGTGGGAATATCGGGATGTAATAATATGATATATATTAATCCTGGTTATAAACTATCTGTGTGCCATTTTTCATCCAAATCCATTTTTGTGTGAAAGAGTAACAAACATCCATACAAACATTCGCGTTTATGATATTAGTAGGATTATTATGAATCATTATTTGACATATATTGGGCAGACATAAACATAGATTTTGAGCATCTGTGGTGACCCTGTGACCCTATTAGGTAATTAAATTTTTTTCATAAAAAAGCGAGCATCTCAGTAATTGTGTTATTAAACACTGATACCTCCTACAGCAGCATATTATTATGTTTCAGTATATTATATTTCATGGAAAATATGGATATTTTCTAACAAAAAATAATGTTGTAAAATAAGACGTAAAAACCTTCTCATTATTTCCAACAGACCTTTTACCAGACTTATGATATTAACTCAGCACTTTGCGAACAAAGAACCTATTGGTTCTTCAGATATTCAGGAATTGATATTACAGAGGCTTCGTCTATAAATTCATTAGTGTCAATAAGTCAGTCTGCAGAGTAAGGCGACTCCATTCATTTCTTCTATTCATGACGCTCGATAAAATCGCCTCGTCGCATCTTTGATTACATCAAATGTGACTTTCGTTATCTGATAAAGGAATATTGGGCGGAGGAAAGACGAAATGCGGAAGGCAAATCAAGGTATAGAGAATATATAGGTATGTACAGACGCCAGCACATCAAGCTACTACAATCAGTCAAATTTCTTTAATAGATTTTCAACTTTATCGCTAAATCTTTAAGGTTCATGGTTGATTGGGAAAATTTAACAGTTTCGGGTAGCTTGAGCTGCTGGCGTGTGTACTACGTAGGTTTTAATGATATTATCCGGAAAAGAATCGGAGTTACCGACATATCTTGCAGAGTAAGCAAACTGAAGTGGCAGTGGGCTGGCTAAGTTTGTCGAAGGACCGATGGCCGGTGGAGCAAACGAGTCCTGAAGGCCAATTCTCGTAATTTAAAACGTTCAAAATCTAGTCACAATCTCATCTCGGCGACAAACAAATGTCAAAAACTTGTCAAAATGTAGGGAAATCAGACGTATTTTTGACAGATTGAGACTGAGATCAGACTGTGAACGTCCTTAAAATTACGAGAATTGCCCCTCTGGAGTGGAGACCACGCATCGGTAGTGTGGGACGCCCCCCAGCTAGATGGACGGACGACCTAAAGAAGGTTGCTGGGACGGACTGCATGTGGAAGGCGTTGGACAGGGTGTCGTGGCGCAGCCTGGGAGAGTTCTATGTCCAGCAGTGGACTGCGATAGGCTGAGTTGATTGATTGATTGACTACGTAGGTATGTGAAGAGGACATCAAGAGTTTTTTTTTGTGTAATCTTGTAGTAGTATGTAGGCAAATAGAGCAGGTTAGGTATAGTTCTATGAAAACCGAATAGATTATTTTGTTGCTATTGAAAAGAAACTCATCATCTGCCTAGCCTTTTCCCAACTATGTTGGGGTCAGCTTCCAGTCTAACCGGATGCAGCTGAATACCAGTACTTTACATGGAGCGACTTCCTAACTGACCTCCACAACCCAGATACTGGGTACTCAGACTTTCTATCAACAATTTTTATTTTCACTGTGAATACCTTATGACAGCGAAGATTTTTTTATGTAGTTGGAAGTCCGACAGCGTTAACAACAACTAATTATTGTATTTTACGAAGAGTTTATAGAGACTGGTTTCGTTTGTCTTCAGTTTTTCCGCATACCCAATAACTTTTCTATGCGGGTTGAAATAAAGATAAATAATGCTATGTGTACAGGTAAATGTTATATAATTAGATAAGGAACTTCAACTTGTACTCTGACGTCAGCTCGCTGTGTAGAATATTTTATAAACTTTGTAGGAAGATGTTTTATGCAAGGGAAGTATTACAATTTTGAATTAAGTTGACGCATTAGTTGCGGTTAAATAGATAATATATTTTGATAGCTGTGCATATACTATCCGGGTAGCGGCTTAAATTTTAGTATAACACGAAGCAATTGGAGCAAAAAAAAAAAAGCTAGAATTGGACCAGTAGTGGCCTAGTGGTATCGGCCCCGATTTACGAGGTCTGAGTTCGTGAGGTCGTGAGTTTGAACCTAGGCCGAGATTCAACGCTACCTACTGCTGTCAAAGCGGCGAAGGTCAACTTCGTGAGGAAACCCGCATGTCTAAAACCAAAAATTCAAAAACGTGACATCCGCCCGTACTGGGCCCGCGTGTATTATGGCCCACTCCCTTTCAAAAAGAGGAGACCTGTGTGTGTGCAGTGGTAATTTTGGAAAAATCGCTTGAAATACTATGACACAAAATTGAATACGTGGTGACGCCAATGTCCCACAAAATTAAAAAAGCGGCCAAGTGCTAGTCGGACTCGCCCATGAAGGGTTCCGTTGAGTTGATTGAATGAAAGGTAAATTGCTGTTTACGATTTATGACGTATTAAAAAAAAACTACTTACTAGATCTCGTTCAAACCAATATTCGGTGGAAGTTTACATAGCAATGTACATCATATATTTTTTTTAGTTTTATCATTCTCTTACTTTAAAAGTTACAGGGGGGCGGAGGGTGGCACATTTTACCACTTTCGAAGTCTCTCGCGCAAACTATTCAGTTTAGAAAAAAATGATATTAGAAACCTCAATATCATTTTTGAAGACCTATCCATAGATAACCCACACGTATGGGTTTGATGAAAAAAAAAAATTGAGTTTCAGTTCTAAGCATGGGGAAAGCCCAAAATTTTTTTTTTCTATATTTGTGTGAAAATTTTAATGCGGTTCACAGAATACATCTACTTACCAAGGTTCAACAGTATAGTTCTTATATTTTCGGAAAAAAATGGCTGTGACATACGGACGGGCAGACAGACAGACAGACATGACGAATCTATAAGGGTTCCGTTTTTTGCCATTTGGCTACGGAACCCTTAAAAGCACGGCTTGTGCCCCAAAACCAGGAATATTTATGAGCCTTGTAAAACCCGCGAACCCAATAAAACGCGCAACACAACGCTACTAGATTTCAAATTATTAGCAAACATTTATGCTTTCAATATCCAAACAATAAATAACAAATATAGGTCAGGTCTGAAACGACGTATTTATAGTCCACCTCGTAAATGATTAGCCAGTTTTGTCAAAATATTCAGTAAATTGAAACCTTCGTGGTTGATACCATGTATTCTGTCACATAGCCAGACATAACTTAAGGCCAAATCTCGTACTAAGAAACGTTCGAATTCAAATCGCAATCTCATCTCAGCGACAATCAATATCATAAACTTTTCTAAAATGTAGGTTTTTTGACAGATTTACTGACTGAGATTAGAATTAAAACGTTCTTAAAAATATGGGAACTGTCACTGTGATAGTTTTTTGACGTGAAACTGTGCCAGTGAAATGTCACTTGCACAGTTTCACGTCAAAAAACTACCACCAACCCACCAACTAACCAATGGGTTGATAAAGCCATTATGAGGTCAACTGTACCTACATCAGAGGCCAACGAAACTCTGCCTCTTGAAACTTTATCAAAGGGAGGGGAAACTTCAAGTAGCATGAAACCCCGTCACAGGTTCTAAATATACATAACAGTAATGTTTTTATATTTACGCGTTCTCTCCTCATGGGGGAAACAGAATAAAAGAGATAACACAACGCAGAACATTGGGGTAAATAATTTCCTCAATTACGAGAAAAATATTATATGGGTGATTTGACCTGCAGGGTTCCCAGGAAGGTAATAAAAAAATCTTTACAGATGAGTTTTTGAAAATTTTGCTTCGCGACTTTTTATAGGATGGATTCCAAAGATTTCTTTAAAGTAAGCGTGCATCAATGTTGACCACACAATCAGGAGAAGCTTTTCAATTATAAAAAATATTCTCAAAGAATAAGACAAAAATCAAAGAAGGAAAGTCCCACACAACTCTATAAACGGATTTAAGCGGCAATCCAGTAAAAACTTTAATAAAAATATGTAACTGACAACAATCGCTTTCACTCAGACACGAAATCGAATTGAAACAGTATCTGCATCCGTATTGAAAATGTTCATTTATTCAACCATTTCGAAACTTTTTGCTATCAATCCGAATCATTTAAATTTTAATTCAGCTAATAGTTATTTATTTATTGATACCTATCTGCCCCAAGAGCAATGTTCCACAAATTGCTACAATGTTGGGTCCAATTTCGCGCCAACTGTATTGGCAGATGGAAATCGAATACGTTTCGAGGTACAGGAATGAAACGCTAGATTATCTATCTGGCTATACTAGACATGAATTTGCATGCGGTGATCATGTTCACGCGACGATCTGTCTGTTCTGCGACGATCTTCGCTAGATGGCTGATAACAGCTGGATCGGAGTTGCCGAAAATCGAGTTCAGTGGCGTGCAATAGGAGAGGCCTCCAGCAGTAGACTGCTATAGGCTGATGATGATGATCATATTCACCATGGTAATATTTACTTCTTATTAGTTAACTAAACCAATGTCTTTATCATTGGTGATTGGAGGATTCAGATTAAACAAGGACATCGAGCGGAGGCGCGCCACTTCGTGGTTTTTATGCCCTTAGAGTGTTCGTAGACAATTTCTTTGTCTACACGTAGTATAAAACCAAGTGACTTATCATGTCTGTCTATGTGACCGCTTTGTACCTTTGGCAGTCGAGTCGGTTACGGATCGTCAGAAGCTCGAAAGTCTGACAACCAGTCTTGCCAAGGGCATCGTATTACCCAGTAACCGGGTTGTGGAGGTCAGATAGGCAATAACTTAAGTTAAAATACTAGTATTCGGCTGCATCTGGTTGGTTAGACAGGAAGCCGACTCCAACAAAGTAGGGAAAATGCTAGGCAGATGATACCCACGAGCTTTCATAGCACCTTTCAGCTGGATTCCCGTAGGTTCACCTTTAAGTTTACCTCTCCTAAATACCTTTCTCCAAAATCACAATAAGACAATCTCTGGTCGAAATATTTATAAATCCTCTTTATGACTATACTCCGAATCGAGATTCATATTTCGGTCCAGATATTCCCGAGATGTTTAGAATATTGTGATACTAAAACCCATCCTCTGGGTATGCAGATAAATAGTTCATAAATCAAAGCCACTGACATGTTATTTAGTTTAGTTGGAATTTAACTTAGGTAAGTAAATGCAATGCTTTTAGGGTAGCGGTTAAACAGAGCCTTTGCGTTGCTAGTTTTTTATTTAAAATAGAGGAAACAGATACTCATTCGTGGTTCTTGCGAGAGTTTTAATTTGGTATGTCTCTTAGAAATCTGATATATCTGCAGTCGTGTCGGATTGCCGTCCCATCGGACTACAACAGTGCATCTGTGTCCGCGGACACACTTGTGCACTATAACATCTCACACGCCGAAGGTTGGTCTGCACTGAGATTGGCCGCCATGACCGAAAGTCGGTTTGGACGACTGTTAGAAATACCTTCAGTTGATAGAAATGTCTTTTAGTTCTGCCTGAAGCTTCAAGGCTTTTAAAAGCGTCTTAACCAAATATATTAAATCAAGTTTATAATTAACTTATTGTTAATTACATAAATAACTCCACTGTCAACTCACAACTGTGGTTGCAACCTCACTTACTAAATGTAACTAAGTATAGGAACTTATTAAATAACTCCACTGTCAACTCACAACTGTGGTTGCAACCTCACTTACTAAATGTAACTAAGTATAGGAACTTATTATATATACGACAGTCACATTTTTTGTCCAGGAAAATCACTGCCCATTCTAAGGTTGCCTGGAAGAGATCGCAGTAATGCGATAAGGCCGCCCATTGTATATTCTGTAGTTTCATGTATTTTTTTATGCTTTGTATTTTAGTGGTGTACAATAAAGTATATTTAAATAAATAAATAAATTATTATAGCTACGAATCTCGCTATAAATCAAGCTGGAAATTTCCAGTATAAACTAGTATCGCATTGGCTTTGCGTAAAGCGAGGCCAGTGTATAGAAAAACTGGCTGCACGCCGCGGTTTCACCCGCATAAGTCTCGTTCCTGTGGGAATATCAGTATAAAAAATCCAGAACAGAAATAGTCGACAGCTGCACGTCGTCGTGACTGTGGCAAGAAGGCTTTCACTCAGCATGTTGTTGTACTATGGAGGACCCACAGTGGTTTTCAATGGTCACTCAAAACTGACGTACGGAAACTAAGTAGGGTTTAAATATGTGTACACTAATAAGTAATAAAGTAAAAAAAACAGTACTTACTTATAATATAATGCAGCTACAAAACAAATAATATGCATGAAAAATATTAAACACATACTTACACATGTTTAGCTTGATATATGCCATCATGACTGTGTACTGTAAACAGTATGGGTCATAGCATATTGCAACGCAGTGCAAACGCCACGCAATAAGGAAACCACTGTAACACACGGGCGGACACGGACAGCTGTATTGTGCGAATAGAGATGTAGTTCCAACAGCTATTCTTTATTGAATCTTTTATGAATTATAACTTTATTGTAAAATGGACGGTAGTCAAAAAATGAGATGCCTTGCGCTGAAAACATTATTATCAATATTATCATCGCGATACATTGCGGCAAACTTACAGTCCTCAGCAACCCAACATCAACCTTATAATAACGAGGATATAGATCATTGTGATTTGACAGATTTGTCAGTAGCAACAATCCAACAGACCAACCTTATTACAAGAAGTATAAAGACCACTGTGATTCTGAGAGTAATACAAAATCTGAGGTAAAATATCTGTGAATGGATGGTACAATGTCCACAGTGTGATCAGAGGGGCAATTCTCGTAATTATAAGAACGTTCACAGTCTGATTCAGTCTCAATCTGTCAAAAATACCTCAAACTTCCCTACATTTTGACATGTCTTTGACATTTGTTTATCGCCGTGATGACACCGTTATTTAAAACGTTCAAAATCTAGTCGCAGTGATTGCGACTAGATTTTGAACGTTTTAAATTACGAGAATTGGCCATCAGGGATCAAACTTAACTGTATCTAAACACACACACAAGTACTCAAGTAAACTGCTTGAGTAAAACAAAAAACTTGTGTACTCTGCGTCATGAACTCATGACAATTCACACTCTGGTTGTTAGAGATACAGCCAGAATTAAATATCTTTAGGAGTTTGGTTTGATTCTTAGAACTCCATTAATATAAACTAAACACAAATCACGAAATAAGTTCTTTAGAACCCAAGACTTTTAAGAACTTAAAATCCACAAACAAGTGGAATAATACAAAATGGAAGGTAATTTTGTAACACAATCAATCCTATTTTTATATCCAACGACATAACGTATTCGAACTTCAAAACCGCTTCCACTGGTTCTAAAATTAAACCACTGTCATCGATTTTTCAACAACAATAAATTCCAATCCATTCAGTCGTTCCATAGTGAAGCGAATAGCTTCGATTGTGTCGCATCACTAGTGTGTAGCGTAGCGGAAAGTGTGACATGTCAGTTTGGCCGGGCCATCGGAAGCGACGGTAAATTTATTCAACAGTCACCCGTAATAAAGTTACTATGTACGTTTTATTGGGACCCAATTGACCCGTTCAAACATGGTGGTTCATTGCAAATTAATTTGATTAAGGCTTTATTTTTTACGGAAATTGGTTTTCTGAAATTTTTAATGATATAGAAAAAAATACATAGACAGTCAAAGTCAAACTCAAATCATTTATTTCAATTAAACCTTTGACAGGCCCTTTTGAATTGTCAAAATTAAATAGTCGGTCAGTTAGTCAGAAAATTGAAGTTAGTTGCCCATTCCAAAACGTAGATCTCTATGGAGAAGAGCGGGCAAGAAACTCCAAGAACACTCTTTAAAATCAAGATATTATTACAAAATCCTGGGTACATTATTCTTATTGCTTCTATATGTGAGAACAATGTAAAAAAAGTAACAATTTAAAATATAAAATTAAAAATAAGCTCTGGCAGTTAAGAGCTGACCAGTCTCAACCGACGGCACCTGTCACGAACATGACGCGTGGATCAGCACCACCCAGCTCAACCATTTTGTAGGGAACCGAATTATCCAACACAGCACGCGCCACTACCATTGAGACATTTAAGTGAGCATGGCGATTGACTGCTGTGCTGCGTGTCGCGGGTTAGATTCCCGCACGGGACAAATATTTGTATGACCTACATGTATTTGTTCCGAGTCTGGGTGTTTTTATATCTATAATATGTATGTATTTACAAAAAAAAAATGTATATAAGTAGTTTATCAGCCATCTTGTTACCATAACACAAGCATTAGGTTGCTTAGCTTGGGACTAGATGGCGCTGTGTGAAATGTCCAGGGATATTATTATTATTATGACAATAAATTGCAAACTATGGTTTTGTATAACTTAGAAGCATTTTTTAAACTTGAAAGAGCATGGCAGTGTAGAATATATATTCTCAACTGCCATGCTCTTTCAAGTCAACATCAAAATATCATAAAAAACGAATCCATGGTTCTTACATTTACAAAATTTAAAAAATGCTTCTAAATTATACAAAACCATAGTTTGCAATTTATTTAAGAGATGAGAAAAAAAAAGTTACTACCAATCGGAAGAGGTATTTAATATTGAACTATTAAGAATTAAATCTTGATTGAATAAAATAAACATTAAGTTCGTAATGTCAGAAACACTAAAAAAAAGGGGAAGCATCTCTTCCAAATATTGAAATTGTGATCAACTAGTACCCCAAGTGCCTGTGGAGCAGGTCCAGCATTAAGCCAAGCATTTTTATCTACGATATACTCATCCAACTTATAATAATTATGCTTGACAATATAGTGTGCGTTTGATGCATGTTTTAAATTTCGTCTCATTTAGTTGAAGAGTCATCACGACATGACTCTTGAACTTGATCACGCCTGATAGAAAGCGATGAATGAGGTCGAATCTATGATGGAACGAGCGGTTTATCCGGTCCTAAAATAGTACTATTTAATCTAAAATAATCTTCAGTTAATAATGACATTTAAATGTATTGTTGCTAGGAGGCCTATCTGTTCAAAATGGCGAAGAATAATATGCTTGATCTAAAAGTCCGTTGTATGTTTAATTAAACAAGAGATGGTTAGAAGTGGTAGAACTTGTGTTTTTAGGATAATGAGAATAATAACGTACATTTCCATTAATACCGAGAAATAGATATTAATATTATTATTTCAGTCAAAGAAACTTCTTCGAAATAAGCCTTTTATTATTCATAACGATCGACATTAAAATGTTGAGTATTGAGTGTTTTGAGTAGTTATTTTTAATACTGACAAAGACCCGGTATTGTCACACATAGTTGTAACATTTCATGAATGCGCATCAATGGAGTTTAAACCTTTTGTCAATGACATAAAGATCATGACGCGCGCTCATGGTTTCCATCAAGCATACCAAATACAAATACCGACGCATGTGTTAGATTTAGAGTATAGGTATAGTATATACTATAAGTATATGTACCTACACATTATCCAAATAACAAGCTTTAAATATCAGAATGGTTACTATTTACTTATTTACTGTGTATGAAAGTTATTATTGAATATGGTTTGTAGGAAAAGGGTTTTATGAAATAAAGCATAGACAGACAAGGCTAAACATTTATTTAATCTTAGGCTTGTCAGTAATTAATCAGAAAACTAGTCGTCCGTTCGCAAAACTAGGTCATCATGGAGAAGAAGGACAAGAAACTCCATGGAAACAGTAACAAAGTATTTTATCAATACATATCTTATGTTGTCATAAATTATCGTTATCTTTAAAAACAATTTATTCTATCTCTTGGATAATTGTCCAAGAGAATTCAAAATAATAGCAACATAATAACAATAGCTAGGAATATTGGCCATAATATGACTTACACAACAACATTTTCATAATAAGCAATAATTGAGGTATAATATCAAATTAATTGACTTACGTGACATCTGGTCGATCAATTCCACATAATAACGGCACTAGAACTAACCAACTGAACATCTACCAAGCAACTGTGTTGATAACGTCGTTACAATCCTTTTTATACACTACCAACGTCTTTTACGTAAAACATCTACCGCCATTTTGAACCAATTACAGATCATCATATATTTTGGCTTAATATCTTCTAACACAGGTAATAATAAACAAATCTTATATAGTGAAACCATTTTAAAACATTATAAGGTAATTAATCAATTTAATAAGAGTTTATTCTTAATTCTTAGACATCATCAAAAAGTATATCAACATCAACTGACAGTATTGTACCAATCATTTGAAACAACCTAATATATTAAAATAGCAATATAAAATCTAAGATATACTACAAAGATAATCAAATATTACTTAATTATTTATAATAATAACATTAGTGTTTTTTTTTTACAAGTTAATACTGTTGTTTTTTGTAAACACAATATCTAGTCAAATTAGGTACTTCTACGTTCACGTTCAATCTGTCACAAGCTTCGTAATTGTGACAGATGCCATTATCCAACAAACAATATATTATAATTATATCAAGATGATATATATCTAACACGGCCATACTGACATGTACTTCGTTCTCGAAGTACCTATGAATCTACAGTCTCACAAAAATATCAGCGTTTCATATTGACCAATTCAACAGGGAGTTAATTTTTTTTTTTTTGTTTTTTTTTTTTTTGCTTCGAGCCAACTTTCTAATCTATGTATCTTAATATCTTTGCAACTTCTGCTAATTTAAAAGTAAAACGTTGGGTACTTAAACAATGTATCAAATAATTAATTGCTAATATTAAATTGGGATGGCAACAATTTGGTAAGCCTAGTAAATTCATATTCAACAGCTTTTGAATCGAAACAATAACCAACGATCATGAAAATAATTGAAATAACTCATCGCTCGGTCAATTTCTGACAATATTATTGAAAACTATTGAACAAACATTTTCTATTAACATATTAACAAACATTTAACATGGCCATTCTGAAATGTACTTGATCCTTGAAGTAAATTTCTGGACATCTTTCTTTCTATTTTTTTTTTTTTTACTTTGGTTTTAAAATTGTATAGTATTGTCATAGCCACAGGCATTTTTTTTTACAGCCACAGGCGTTTTTTTTTCTACAGCCACAGGCCTATTTTTTATTTACAGCCACAGGCGTATTTGTTTTTTTTTTTTTTTTTTACAGCCACGGGCTTATTTTTTTTTCTACAGCCACAGGCGTATTTTTTTTTTTTTTACCTCCACAGGCACAGCTACGCACAGCCACAGGAGTTTTTTTTTTTTTTCAACCATAGGCACAGCTACGCACAGCCACAGGTTTTTTTTTCTTTTTTTTTTTTACCTCCACAGGCACAGCTACGCACAGCCACAGGAGTTTTTTTTTTTTTTTTTTTACCTCAAAGTCAAAAGTCAAAGTCAAGTCAAAGTTTTTTACCTCCACAGGCACAGCTACGCACAGCCACAGGAGTTTTTTTTTTAATATATATATAGCCACAGGCACAGCTACGCACAGCCACAGGCTTTTTATATAATTAAATATAATAATAATATACACACATATAATACCTATATATACATATTTTAAATTTGTTTTTGAATGTTTATCATTATTTATTTTAGATCAAATTATTATTTATTTTGGATATTTAGAGATTTAAATAGTATCCTCAATAACAGCATTTTCATAGACCATTTCATCTGGCCAAAATTTTAGCTTGTCTTTAGAAATTACAAGATTCCTTTGGCCTCTGCCACGCAAACTATAACAATCATTATTTATTATGGAAATATTTGTTAAAACAAAATACAAAATTATTTACTAAGGTCTCGGACACCAGAAAAGGAGGCTACCCAACGGTTTATTAACAGTATAGGTATACGATATTGTAAAAATAAATTTTAAATAAGTAATTTCAATATTATCTCTACAGCACAATCAATAATTAGAAATCACATAAAACTAAATGCTTAACGTTTATGAACCACATTTCATTGTAATTACGATCAAAGACGATTGATAGATGTTTTAAATACTTCATAATGTGTCATATCTCAAAATTAAATAAGGTTATCCTAATCCAGAAAATAATTTATAAGTAACTATAGCTTATCATCAGGAATGACTAAATTTCACTTTTGAGCATTATACTACTCTTTTATATTAAATATTGTATTCTCAAATTAAATTTTAAAGCAATTGATTCAATAATTATCACGTAATTGACATAGTCAAAACTGTTCGTCCTTTATAAGCCAAGCGTGAACTAAATGTTACATAATAATTATCTAAAAGTATTTTGCAATATGTTACCTTTCAATGTAATCATCTTATCCAATAGCATCTCGTTTTGATGTAAAATAGCCTCTAAGGGTCTTACCGACTTCAGATACTTCTTACCGCCCGCAAAACTTTTAGATATTCTTACAGCAGATTGAGTTTCCGTATTTTCAAAGCTCATACAGTAATAAGCAGCTCCGCAGCTCCAATGTCAGAGGTGGCAGCGCGATGTCATCATTATGGTGCGAGTGGAGTCAGCGACCCACTGACCAACGGGTTCCACATCCGGCTCCAACATTAATCATGAAAATAGCAAATAAAAATGCATTAGTAAGTGGTTTTAAAAGCCCAGAGAACTATCCCACTTCTGATGTCAGATTTTATAATATAGGTATAGTATATACTATAAGTATATGTACCTACACATTATCCAAATAACAAGCTTTAAATATCAGAATGGTTACTATTTACTTATTTACTGTGTATGAAAGTTATTATTGAATATGGTTTGTAGGAAAAGGGTTTTATGAAATAAAGCATAGACAGACAAGGCTAAACATTTATTTAATCTTAGGCTTGTCAGTAATTAATCAGAAAACTAGTCGTCCGTTCGCAAAACTAGGTCATCATGGAGAAGAAGGACAAGAAACTCCATGGAAACAGTAACAAAGTATTTTATCAATACATATCTTATGTTGTCATAAATTATCGTTATCTTTAAAAACAATTTATTCTATCTCTTGGATAATTGTCCAAGAGAATTCAAAATAATAGCAACATAATAACAATAGCTAGGAATATTGGCCATAATATGACTTACACAACAACATTTTCATAATAAGCAATAATTGAGGTATAATATCAAATTAATTGACTTACGTGACATCTGGTCGATCAATTCCACATAATAACGGCACTAGAACTAACCAACTGAACATCTACCAAGCAACTGTGTTGATAACGTCGTTACAATCCTTTTTATACACTACCAACGTCTTTTACGTAAAACATCTACCGCCATTTTGAACCAATTACAGATCATCATATATTTTGGCTTAATATCTTCTAACACAGGTAATAATAAACAAATCTTATATAGTGAAACCATTTTAAAACATTATAAGGTAATTAATCAATTTAATAAGAGTTTATTCTTAATTCTTAGACATCATCAAAAAGTATATCAACATCAACTGACAGTATTGTACCAATCATTTGAAACAACCTAATATATTAAAATAGCAATATAAAATCTAAGATATACTACAAAGATAATCAAATATTACTTAATTATTTATAATAATAACATTAGTGTTTTTTTTTTACAAGTTAATACTGTTGTTTTTTGTAAACACAATATCTAGTCAAATTAGGTACTTCTACGTTCACGTTCAATCTGTCACAAGCTTCGTAATTGTGACAGATGCCATTATCCAACAAACAATATATTATAATTATATCAAGATGATATATATCTAACACATGCATGTCGGAAAGACCCGAAATTTTCCGAGGTCATCCTTCAAATTGCCGGGCCGGAGACACTCTGGGAATTCCTAACAACTTGTGAGGTCCCTAAAATTTTAATTACGCTGTATCCGACCATTCTTCCTCCCCCAAGTTGGCATAGCGGTCTCTTTGAATATTATTACTCTGCCCACTCGCAAAAGCCTTTAGAGAAACATTTGGGAGAATACAATTTCATTTTAATGTTTTTATGGGATGACCCTGGAGGAATATTCTTGTAACGATCGGATTTGAAGAAGGGTAATAATAATATTGATGCTGCTCAGTACTCATTTTGACATTCGAAACCAGTTTATATAGGTAACGAAATGTTGTAAAAACAATCTTTTTAATTTTCGACGTCTTTCTCTGAAACGGGAATCTTATTCGCATTGTTTTTCAAGGTTCAGTAATTCGAAGCTTTTTATTATTATAAAACATAGACATTTTCTCCGCCACCCAACACAGCAATTTCATGAAATGACGTCAAAAACCGAACTTGATAAGTTTTAGAGACTTAAGACTTGTAAGGTTTATACATCTAATACCCCTTACCCCTAGTGCTGACGTATTTCGTGACGTTCAGTCACGTTCAGTATTCAAATACCGTCGTATGCCGTTCGTGCAAGAGATTTGTGAGCATTACTCGTGAGATTTCGCATAATTAGTACCAAATTCCCCGTAGTGCAGTTGTTGCTGTAAGACGTATTTTGCATAAGATTATGTCGAAATTATTCATGGAGGAATATTATGAAATATTCTAAAATATGAAAATTACAATTTTAGGGGTCATTTTCTAGGGCAAACCAATTATTATTGGTTTAATTAATTAGGAAAAAAGCGTCGTATTCTTCTTAGGGTGTCAATAGCAATCTAAATGGACTCTGCCCAGAATTTGGTCACTTGTTTGGCGCCATCACCAGCGAAAGAAACGTGATTATTAATGATTTTATCTCTCCCGACCTGACCTTAAAAAAAATCAAAACAAAATAATTACTGTGGATTTCTGAAATTTAATTATGCAATTTGAATAATTTATGGAGTGCTCAACCTTGTTTATCAAGAACAATCTCATAATTTCAATCAAATAATTTCAATAATGAAATAACACGAAACTTTTGACAACAACTTTTCGTAAGCAATTTTGCCATTACGTTATCTAACGAACATAATTACAATGACATTCTATTTTCTTTCATTGCTCGGTCGATATTGGATAATAATTACGCCATTGCTCATAAAGCGAGCAATGTGTTCACACGTTCGGAAAATCACCCCAGTGAGTGCTTACGTCAGAAATGATAAACGCAATATTAATCCGTGTAAGCATGACCTCTTTTATGAATTTATTGCTCCTACCCTGTGAGTACATGTAATGCGCCTTTGTTCAGCATGTGTTTTATTACAAAATTATTTGCATCATTGATTTGATTTATTTGCGCTTGGCATCGGGAAGTAACCGAAGCTGGGGTGAGTGGCCTTATAGAAAAGATTCATAAAGTATGAATAAAAAAAATTAAAAACTTAAGAAATGAAGTTTGTTTCAAGATCATAATTACAGCCAAAAGATGTCCACTGCTGGTCATACGCCCCAAGCTACGCCACTTCGACCGGTTCTGTACTTCCCGCATCCAGCGAATCCCTGCGGCAGGACACTCTCAACTAGATGACCCTCAATTAGAACATAGTTATAGATGTATCGAGTTAGCAGCACCCATAGCCACCACAATACGGGCGTGCCCACTTAACCATGTAATACGTATATCGAAGCGTAATTAGACGCCAACAGTATTGCATACATAATACAATTCTACATTTAAACTATAATACTGCAGCTACCAGTTGCGCCAACACTATAAAGCTAACGCCAACATTAGTCTGTCTAGCATTTAGTATCCTGCTGCCAACTGAATGGTTTTATCAACAGAGAAATGGATACATGAAGCGGCCTTATCGATTACCGAAATAGTCGACTCTCCATTAGATATACGAGTATGCATACAATTCTGTATATTGAATCAATGTTGTTAAGGGCTTTGCGCTAGGTAGCCCGGGATATTCAAATATTCTTACCTTTTCTATTCCTATCGAAATAACTATTTCATGAAATATCAATCAATAAGATTATATGAACTTAGAGGGATGTATTGATGATTTTAATGATTATAATCCTGTAAATACATATTTGTTACGCTCGCGCATCATATTTTGTTCAACATAACAACCTTTTTGCGACAACATGAAACTCAAACGGTACGGTTCTTTACAAATCTCAAAATAGCTATGCATCAAAATAGCCACCATGAGGGGCTATACTAGAGTGTACCTGAGGCACAGCCTGGACGCCAGCCTCTACCATCTTGCTGACTGGTAATAATTTTTAGGACACAAGTTATTCATTATTCGTGTAAAGGTTAGTGAAAAGATTTATAAATTCTATACACTATAAATTCTAGTCCACCGAATTATAACATGAGCTTTATACTTTTATTATTTACTATCATCATATCATAACATACATTCCGGAGAAATAGTGTTCAAAACACGATCTTCAAAATAGTCATCATCATAGTCATCAATCATTCCAGCCGAAAGACGTCCACTGCTGGACATAGACCTCCCCCAGGCACCTCCACTTCGACCGTTTTTGTGCTTCCCGCATCCAGTGGATGCTTGCGGCCTTCACAAGGTCATCTGTCCACATTGCCTTCGCTCCGCCTCACTTCGTCTTCCGGTACACGGTCGCAACTCCAGAACCTTACTGTCCCATCGGTCATCTGTACTGCGAGCAATGTGCCCTGCCCACTGTTACTTAAGTTTGGCAATTCTTCTTTATTATAAAATAGTGCCCGTAATAATTCAAAATGATTGTGAATAATTTTACCGTAGTATTCACTTTAAAAAATATATTTTCAAAGCAGATAGTTCTTCGGTGTTTTCTTTATTCATAGGAACTCCACTGAAACTGAATCCTGCTTTCTTTTTATTACTTGCTCTGTTTCGTATTATCCGGCTTTAGTTACGGAACTTTACGTAAATACAGAACTTCCTAACTGTGGTTTTCTTTCACTGAGATGCCTGCAATTTAATCTTACGTCTTAATTATTTTAGAGCTGCAGAACCACGAATTCTTTTGTGTATAAAACTATTTAATTACCTACATAAAATGCTCATTCCAGCTCAATTATTTCTTTGTTTGTTTTTAATGAAAAGACTGCTATTGTGCAATGCTGCAGAAGCCTTTTGTTAAATAATCATCTAACAACAATCAGTTAGTGATGACGCCAAGCAAGTAGCCGAGTTCTGGGCCGAGTCCATTTAGATTGCCATCGACACGTGAAGAAGACCCCCAATTGTTATAATAATAATAATAAATTTTATTGAACCAATGTTACAGTTATTACCTTAAAATTAACTTAACTTAACATCGGTCTGTAACCGTTAGCGATCATCTTTTGGATTTTTGCGGCGGTCCCCAAACTAGGCGGCGCCTGTATCTTGGGGACCAGAGTTGTGATACAATGTTGATATGTAAGTCAGGGAACACAGTAACCTGCCAGGGTAGCGGGAACGTCCGAAAGGGTTACCGCTGCCCTGGAACATAAAGGGCTAAGGAAGGAACACGGGTGGGTTTTAGTCAGTAAGAGTCTGACACTCCCTCCTGCTCCACCCAGAGCGGGAGGAGTCATTTGATATTTGATGATTTCCCATCCTGAAAAAAAAAAAAAAAAGGGAACACAGTAAGGGTGCATATACTCAAGTGACAACCGTCGACAACATGCCACTCGTGTATTTGAGCACTGTACTCAAATACACGAGCAACACGTTGTCGATGGCAGTTGCCGAAGCGTCGATAACTGCCGCCGACACGCGTTGACGACTGACACTGACACGCGTCGACGGTTGCAGTTGCCTCTGTCATTGACGTTGTCCCTCATGTGTATGCACACATGCTGATTTTTCAAACCCAAAAAAAGATTATAAATATTCCACAAGAAGGACTTGTTAATGGGCCAAAAAGTACATAATATCCATATTCAGTTTAGAGTTAGACCATAGAGAAAACCGAGCTTGGTAACCCAAGTACTGCAGCCAAGACCGATTTTGTCAATCTAAGATTAAAATTCAAGACCAAAGTTCGTGCTAGGCCTCCAATTAAACAGCCCCTGGTAAACTGTCACGCGACACGGATATCCGTGACAATGTCTTTGTTGTTCCGATTGCTTAATTAATTTATGTCCATGAATTTTATTCGTAGTTTGCTGAATGTACTAATTAAGGCAGCTCTGACGGTTCTATGGCTTTGATAAGTTAATTGTTGCTGTAAGGTGGCTTTGTTTGTTTTTTCGGTATGTCGTGGGAATTGTACATCTGATGGTTATGGAATATACAAGGTGTAACAGAATAAACGCAAGTACTGAAAGTAGTTTGTTCACAATTGACTACTGAATCGATTTCAGTGACTTTTAATATAGGTAGGTATATTTTTTTAAATTATGTATTTTGCCGATTAAGCCAACGAAAATTAAATTTTAATTAAAGGCAATAAGATTCAATTTTAAATGTATAACGTAATTTAGGTCAAACTAGGGTCAACACGATTTTCTTAATAATAATAGTTAGCTTTAAAGAAAAGTTTTGGTGTTAATTATGCTTTTAACAATGTCTAATTGGGGTGTATGAGGCTTTGCGTTAATTATGTTACATATTGTGTAAGACTGTCATGTGAAGTCTTAAATATCATGGCTCAAGATGGAGATTGATTGCTGAATAAACTAGGACTAAGTTAAGTGAAATGTCTTGTATCGTAAAAATTCGTCAAGCTCCTTTCGATAGAAAATAAAAACAAACGGCAGCAGACTATCCTGCTACCGCGGTCACCGGTGACCGCAAACAATAGATTTTATATTATGTCTGTTGTCTGGCTGTCAACATGTTAAAGCTAAAATTGTAACGAATGCGAAAGACAGTACACATGAAAATGTGTCCATTCCAATTCACGCTACAGCACAACAGAAACAATCCTAAAACCTGACACTCAGGACCTAAAACCTTGAAAAAGCACACCACACAAAGGTCTTTTCTCTTCCAATATATTATCTGACCGGAACAAGTATTTGCCAAGACTACAGCCTCGTAAAAGTCACGCGTGTTTACAGTACCGTTAACAAGCCCAATAAAAGCGTCTGGCAAGGTGTGGGGACTTGGGGGCTCTTTGGCAACGTTGCCACAACTGGCACGAACGTCACAGTCACATCTGGCACTTGTTGCGTTGCCAGCGATGCCAAATGTCCCCGTGTCATAGAATTGTGTAAATATCATTGTACATAAATGGCGCAATTATTCGGACAACATTTTTGAGTCTAAGCTTTCCCCTTTTATATTTAAATTCCCTTGTTTGTCGTTTGGGGCTTAGAGTTCGAAGGGAACGGTACCCTCTTGGGTGTGGAGGTGTAATATACTTTTTTCAATAATCACTTTTCTCTCTAGAGGCTTTTTTTTTTTTTCAGGATGTGAAATCATCAAATGACCCTCCCGCTCTGGGTGGAGCGGAGGGAGTGTCAGTGAGACTCTTACTGACTAAAACCCACCCGTGTTCCTTCCTTAGCCCTTTATGTTCCAGGGCAGCGGTAACCCTCTCTAGAGGCTTAAACGATTTTTTTTCAAACGTCATCAATTTTATTGTATTTTTTCATTTTAATCCCAAAACATTATCTTGTGAATTTTCTTTGACCACAGGATAATGTATTGGGATTAAAATTTAAAAAATACAATTAAACTGATGACGTTTGAAAAAAAATCGTTCGGTCAGTAAAATTACCGATAAACAACAATGAAAACTCGTCTTAAACATGGATATACCTACCTACCTTTATGATTTTTTTATCAACTTTAAAGTAAAAAAGAACCCTACGTTACACTGATAAAGAAGACCGAGCAAAACATACAAAATGCATGCTCAAAATACCAATAATAACTTCCTTTAACAACATCATGTTATTATGCTAGACTTCTCCTGGCCCAAGTTTCCTTTAGATTTTTTTTTAACAAGCACGTTTCTAAGGCAGCTGCGATGCTTATCTTGGATAGTCGGAGCCTCACAGATGTTAGTAGTTCCTAATTTAATACGGGCTTTATCGATTCGAGTTTACGCCAAGTCTGTCCAAGTTGTTATTTAAGGCTAGGAATAGTCTGGCCTTAAGTTGTGAACTGCAGGAGAATTAAGGCTTCTTAATTCTACAAAAAGTTTGGTTTTTCTTAGATTTTTGATTGCAGTTAAAAGATTATAAGTTTCCATGCTTATATTTAGATGTAAACAAGTTAATCTATTTTTCTTTCGACTCTAAAAATAAACAACTGGGAGTAGTTTTTTCGCTAAACATGATAACAAACCCTAAAAAGGAACATCCTTAAATTAAGGTCAAAATCCTGTAGGTACTTAATTTTACTATACGTGGCGTGGTGCGTGGCGTGGCGTTTTAATAACAGCCGCACAGGTAGGTCGATCAGGTTAAGCTACGCTCGCCACGGTTGGTCCGGGGATGGGTGACCATCTTTACATACAAAGATCTCTCCGTGCCTAGGAAAGCACGTTAATCCGTTGGTCCCGGCTGTCATTCAAGGAACTTTGATAGTCGTTACGGGTTGTCAGAAGCCCGAAAGTCTGACAACCAGTCTTACTAACGGGTATCCTATTACCCAGTAACTGGGTTGTGGAGGTTAGATAGGCAGTTACTCTATGTAAAATACTGGTATTCAGCTGCATAAGGTTAGACTGGAACCCAACCCTAATATAGTAGGTTCCTGCAGTAGTCCAAAACAATTAGGTCTACTTATACTACAAATGCTTTAATGAGACACCCGCCTAAGCGTATAAATCGTACTGACCTACAAGAGTGTCGCACTGTAGATAAGGCTTTCCTGTTTACGCAGCTAATTGAAACGTTTGGCGCACTCGGAAAATATAGCAACAAACAACATTAGTTTTAAATACAGGGTGTTTTAAAAAAAAATTAAGGAATTTCAGGAAAATAAACCCTTCGTGCCTCGGAAAGCACGTTAAGCCGTTGGTCTTGGCTGTCATTTGTGGATCTTTGACAGCCGTTACGGGTAGTCTGAAGACCGAAAGTCTGACAACCATTGTTACTAAGGGGTTGGTATTACCCAGTAACTGGGTTGTGGAGGTCAGAGAGGCAGTCGCTCCATGTAAAATACTGTTATTCAGCTGCATCCGTTTAGACTGGAAGCCGATCCCAACATAGTTGGGAAAAGATTAGGCAGAAAAACAAAAAAAAAATATAAAAGATAAAAAGAGAAATTAGTTTCGGAGAAACGCTATGAAAGAAGCAGTAAAAAGATTTTGATATATATTTGATTTGATTTTATATTTTAATGCGGGCAAAATCTAAATATTTTATTTCACATAAACCTACATGGGCACATATGAAACGTCAGAAGCTAGGTCTTAATTGGTCGTTTCCTATGGAGAAGAGCCGGCAAGAAACTCCACGTTTACTGTTTTTAACATAATGAGCACCTGTGTTAGTTCTAAGTGCGGTTGATGAAATCTTGGACTATAAACTACAAGTGACTGTTCTATTACTATAATCTGGAAAGCACTATATAACCAGCTTTATTAAACTATTTGACTAACTTATCTCTATAAAAATGAAACTTGGGATATTTTATACAGCCGAATTTGGATAATAGTTGGAGCTCGCTTGAATTTATTTTAAGTTCGCGCGTAATTTATATACCTAATACCCAGTTAAGCAATTTAATCGTTTAGCCAAATTAAAATATTCAAGTTACTTAATTTCATAAATAAACGAACCGATGAAAAAGGTCTCTAATTTCAAAGAAATCTTTTCAACAACATTTTGCTTCTATCCGAGAAAAGCATTTCCAACACTATCCCTTCAAAATGGGCAATGGCATTAATAAATTATTATGTTTAATGACCCTGTAAACCGTCTAACCCACAAGGGCGTAATAAAATGAGATAAGCTCAAATATTGAGTAATCACGGGCTTTTATTAGATTTCAACACGCGATATTTAGAGGTACGAAGATTGTTTTTAGAATGCCCATAAATATTTTAGATTATATATAATATGATGGTTTAAGATAGTTCTTACAGGGGTAAATATAATAACGACTTTTTATTGTCATGATAATGTACAATAATAATAATACTGGATACTGTACTTCTGGACACGGCTCGCATTGTCAGGAGCTTCCTCTCTCTGGAGCCCTGACCACCGGTAGCGTGAACCCTGTTCCCGATTCGGTGGGCTTCTATTTTTTATATTTTTAAATGTTTTTATACTTATTATTCTCTTATTTAAAAATATAATTTATATGTTTACATTGTAATAAAGGAAATAATAATAAACCTTTATTTGGAACAAGTTTCAGGACACAAAATTATAAAAGAAAACGCCCAGGTCAAAAAAAAAAATGGTACATTTGTTCCAGACTAGTAATTAAAAAGAAAGAAAATTATTAAAATAAAAGGTACTAACTATGTGTGTGAGTGTGTGTGGGTGTGAGGGTGTATGTGTGTGTGAGGATAATATAACTAAGTTATAATCACTAAACTGCCCTAGAATTTCCCTAAAAGTATATATTGTGAAGAAATTCAAACTAGTCGTACTGAATGTTTGAAAATGCTCCTGTCTTTCCTGTATTTTTCTTTATTATATGTAGCCTGAAGGACAAATAATGGCCATTTACAGCTTCAATCTCAATTTCCAAAAAATCTTAAAGAGGTTTATTCCAATAAAGGTAAAAAGTAACTTAATCTAAATAAAAAAATAATAATGTCTCAAGTTATTATAATTTAAGAGCACTAACTCCAGCCAGTTTGTTGAAATAAAATTGAATGTATCAGATTTCAGAACAAAACCTGAAACGGAAATAATCTATACAAAAGACAAATCATCGTCGCCCGGAATTTATAAACTAAAATAAATGACTGAAATTACAATTTAAAGTATGCCCAAAAAAAAAAACGTAATAAAGTATAAAGGAAATTATAAGAAATTACTAATGAAGTATCTTTACTAGTTTGCCGGCTAAATCCACCTGTGACCGTCGGAAAATTCCGGGGTTTTCAAAAAGCTCCGAAGGTCAGGCATCTGTCAGTCTACGTAATTCATGGTTGAAGGTTGCGCTAAGCTAAACATTTGTTATACAGTTTAACTTGAAGAAAAAGTAAGGAGCTCAGATAAGTTATAATCTGATGGGACGGTGGATTGGTACAATGGCTGTTTTTTTGCTTCTTCTGACATAATTTAGGCAGGTGGAATACAAGGAAAGACGGATTCCTGTAGGAATTGACTTGAATCGCTACAAAAGTATATTTTGGATAATATTTTTTGTGATTTTTGAGAAAGTCTGAAAACATCTCTGATGAAATGAAACCACAGTGTAGGGCAACATCTTCAATCATCAAAAAAAAAAAAAGCTTTTACAAAGATTATCTTTTTCGAAAATCCGGGTAACACAACAACAATCGATCAGTCCCGATCACTGTCTAATTCGGTGATACTGACAGCTACTTAATTGAGGAAAATTTTGTCTGCTAATTACCAAGAACAGTGATGCTTTTCACAGCTGTTTTTGACTGTAAATAATTAATCTAAATCGGGCTCATCGCTGATCGTATTAAGATCGGATATTTGAATAAACAGCTAGCATTTTAGGAATAAATATTGCTATTGAACTGGGCCTAAGTTGTTATGTACTTATTTAAAGTAGTAGAATTTGTTTTTTTCATCAGAGTATATTTTATGCAAGTGGCAGTGGACAGGGCACATTGCTCGCAGAACAAATGACTAATGGGGCCGAAAGGTTCTGGAGTGGCGACCGCTTACCGAAAGACGTAGCGTTGGAAGGCCTTCCACAAGGTGGACCGATGAAGGCTGCAGGAATCCGCTGGATGCAAGAAGCGCAAAACCGGTGGACGTGGCGGTACTTGGGGGAGGCCTATGTCCAGCAGTTTTTCAGCTGAATTCATGATAATGATATTTAATGAAGGCTCTGAAAACGATATTTATAAACTATTCCACCGAACCGCACCTTACAAAATTTTGATTTTTTGTGCGATTAGTGGCAGTGCTTAGGTGCGGTTCGGGCAAGTGCTGTTGAAATCAGTGCTCGGAATATATAATGGAATAACTCTGATCGAGCAGACTGTGAATAAAAAACGCAATAATCAGATGATTCTTTATTATTCTTTCTGATATTTTTAAGCATAAGCATGATAATATATTACATAGGCCCATATAGATTGTCTATGTAAATAGTGTTTATAGAATGATATGTATTTGGCTTCATAAAAAATAATGTACAAACTTCTTGAGGTCTTTGTAGCTATTCTTTAACATAGCACTTAGAAAAATAACAAAAAGAATAATCTTCAGCTAAATACCATACAAAGCACATTGTCTTCACTAAAACAAACGCAGCCAGCCACGTTAACGTTTCGCTGGCAAAAGCAATTACGTCGACAATCAGTCGCTAACTTTACGCGCGTCTGAACACGCCCTAATTCTTTAATTACTTCGTAAATTACATTTTTAGCGTGTAAACACTAAATGACGATGAGTGTCTTTTTATATTTTATTTTTGAGTGTAGAGGGTTAAAAGATCAATGTTTTAAGCTTTTAAGTCAAGGTCTTAACGTTCTTTTTTTAACTAGACCTAGTGACAAGTATATACAACTCGAATTTACTGAATTATTGTTTTTAGGGTTGATTTTGCCAAAGTTATAAAGATATATTTCATACGGGGAATAAAAGTGACGTCTAACAGTTTTTCAGCGAAATCTATTCGCAAGATAGGTATTATTTTAGGTATTAAATTATTGTCTCGCCTTTAGTTCTTTACTGAAGATTTCAAAATCCCTCTCCCTCTCTCACTCCGACAGACAGACAGAGAAATAGAGAAAGTCGCAAGGACCCCATAATTTTTTTTCGTTACATGACGATTTCTACCAGTTTACTCCTGCCGCAAGTCGCTTTAAAGTACTTCGTTCCAACAAGTAACTATCCAAAAAGATATTAAGTTTTATAAGTATATAACATATTCACAGGAAAGTCACATTTACTTATTATTTGGCAAGTACCAACATATAAAAATATTAACGGCACACATTGAAAAACGAGCCAAATATAGTGAAAGCTCGTACGCTAAGATATAACGACTATGTCAACATACTAGGCCAGATATTCTGGCGAATCTCCAATACTTGGAAGAAGCGTAACTTTGTCTAGTGACCAACTCTATTACACCATTAAGAAAGTGCGGAATTTCCATATTTCTTTGTTCACACGGTCCTGTGATCTTTACAGATTTCTAGGATTTCCTTTTTTCTGCAAACGTAGCAGTGTTTTCATATTAAGTTAACACCAGACATGGGTAGACTATTATTGTATCTGGGATGGACAATTTGGAGACTGAAGCTCATAACTGATTTTATGCTATCACAAATGGCTTTGTATGTACAGACGCCAGCAGGTCAAGCTACCCGAAACTGTCAAATTTTCCCAACCATCCTTGAACCTTAATGCTTTAGCGATAAAGTTGAAAATCTATTAAATACATTTAACAGATTGTAGTAGCTTGATGTGCTGGCGTCTGTACCTAGATAGCTCCAGTAGGTGTGAGTGAAAAAGTCTCTTTGTCTTCATTCAGGTAAATAAAATCAACGAATCAATTATTTAGTAGCTCAGAAAGGCCTACTGGTAAAAATATGAATGTAATTAGTTCTCCACTTTTTGAGAGCATTTTAAACAATCTACCAGCTCATACTGGGCCCGCGTGGTGGATATAGCGCATTCCCTCTCACAGAGAGAAGGCCTGTGTCCCAGCAGTGGGAACGTTATAGGCTAATTATGTATTTTAAATAGATTCTGTCTGTTGCGGCGCGCAACACAATATTCGAAAGAGTGTAGGAGTGTAGGATCGGAACTGACCGAACCAAATAGTAACTTCGTAGCAGGAAACGGCCGATATTACTTCGGAGTAGACCCCCAGTTTCAATTTCCAAAGTTCGATATAAACCAGGATAATCCGAAAACTCAATATTAATCTCCACTATTTTCGCAGCATCACTATTCAATCTATATACGCAATTCAATTTCATGCAGGCCATGGTTATATCATTCGTGCTGTTTATAAATGCGACCGACCCACATTCTCGTCCGTTGCGATCACATTGCATTTTAATATGTGCGTGATTATATGTGCGTTTTTAATACGAGTATCACATTTATGAACCAACGACGTTGTGATTATTTATATTCTTTGAAAACAAATGAGTTGGTATGCAGTTCAAGATCTTTCTTTTATCCATATTTATATCACAGTTTATGTTATGCCTGTATCCTTCACTCACTTTAAGTGAAAACTTCTTTAAGAGGACTTTGCACTCTTTCTGAACAGTGAACGAAACTGAATCGTCACGCTCGGGTCGGGGACTCTGAATCGGGTAAACGTACTCGTACTCGGCTCTAGCCGTAAGTTTTCACTTCTATCATGTGGTCATAACACACACTTTTCTATATCAGTTTTATTTTTAATCTAAAGGAAACTGGGCAAGTATTGTCTAAGGAACGTTAGAGATCTATTTACCAGGAAAAAGAATAATATCTGACCATCTGAACAAAACTTGATTTGTTGATAAATCAGCTGCCATACAACTTTATCAGTGTATATATTATGTATGTTTTACTTCCGCTCATTTACTTTTGAGAGAGAGAAATGTTTGTTTATGTACCTACTCGTGTGTATAGCTTTATTTACGTGCTTATTTCGAGCGAGTGGTTGTGACATCGTCGAGTGAAAAGCTTCGGGACAGGCATCCCCGAAATTTGCAATGTAAGCTCTTATAAACTGTACCTAGGAAACGAGAAATGGGTAGTTCCTTTGCACTTAAATTCTGCAGGTACTTAAATGAAAATGAAACTTACATCTAAATATTTAGTTGCTTAGAATTTCTCGTTGCGAGAGTTAAATATTAATGGGAACTAATAAAATATTTCAGAATGAACTCTTAGATATTTTCATATATTCTTGCGAGCCGTTGAGCAAACCCTATAGATAACAGTGTCTAACATCTAACTAAGTTATTTCTAGCTAAAAAGATCTCCTAAGTATTTCATTCTCTTCAGAAAGCCCAGACCAATAATCGTAGGACAAATTCGTCGACATTTCTGGATGTCTTCTAGGATTATCTCTTCATATATCAATCTTTTTCATACATACTCTAACGAGGGCTTTTGGCATCACTTCAAATTATCAACGTAACCCTTTTCTACCCTGTAATATATCTTGTTGAGTGGCCACTATAGGCATATGGAGGATCAAGTAGATAGGCCGATAGTACGGGCTCTCCCGATCATCCCAAAGGTTATATATATTGAAGGAATTTTTATATTGGAAACGTGTAAGTACTTGTGTATTTTGTTGTAGCTTTTCAGTTATATCGTGTGATGTTCGGTAGATTGTTGCTCTTGCTCATTTTTTATTGTTGTTACAAAATATATGTTATCGACTATAAAATGAAGTGGCAATGTGTTTTATACTATATTCAAACTGATATATTATATATGCTTGCTTACAAGTCATACTCTAACAGGTACTGTTTCTATGACAGATAATGTCGCATTATGATTTCATCCATATCATCAAGTCTATTTATTGATTTGGGATCTAAATATTTCTTGAAATCACAGTATAGTCTATTATAACTAAGCTAATAGTCTATACGATCTTTCGTCGCTCTCATTACGACCTTCACATCGTTATCGTCAACTCTCACTACAGCTTAATAAGTATGTATACCTTCAGGTGTAACCAGCAGATATCGTTTTATACCCAGCTTAGAGATCAGTATGAAAATAAATTGTATGATCGGATAATTCCTCCGAACTGAGAGACTTCTAGCTGAATGGGTTATTCATGTTTGGGCCCGTTGGCTTTCTCATCAATTATGGATAATACTGCTGTTGCTGACATAGCTTTTGTATTAACTACTGATTTTCAATCAAACAAAATTATTAGACCCTTGAGTTACATTTTAACATGTAACTTTTATACGTGTACTTATCTCATTTATGATTCTTCATGCAAACGACTATTTTTTTCGTACATTATTGAAATGTTGCAAGGATAAAGTGGAAATGTTAGCGTTGTCAAGTATGATACTTTTCGTTTCATTTGAAGGCATTGTGAAAACCACCTTCCTGCATTGAGAAATCTTCATCCCTTTCCATAGATTTTTAAACCAACTAATAAAATATCAACTGTACGAAAAGCACACACTCCTTTAACAAAGGCAATGCTATGACTTCATCATCTGCCTAGCCTTTTCCCAACTATGTTGGGGTCGGCTTCCAGTCTAACCGGATGCAGCTGAATACCAGTATTTTACATGGAGCGACTGACTATCCTGACCTCCACAACCCAGTTACTGGGTAATACGATACCCCTTGGTAAGACTGGTTGTCAGACTTTCGGGCTTCTGACTACCCGTAACGACTGTCAAAGATCCACGAATGACAGCCGGGACCAACGGCTTAACGTGCTTTCCGAGGCACGGAGGGGTCTCGGTATGTAAAGATGGTCACCCATCCACAAACCAACCGCGGCAAGCATAGCTTAACCTGACCGATCGACCTGTGCGGCTGTTATTATTTAGCCACGGGCCCCTCAGGCATGACGTATCACATAAAAATATACGTCTTTTAATTTGTTCACAAAATGAGATTTCCTGTAAAAGAATCAGATAATGAGGGTACGTACGGAGTTATATCCGGGTTTAAGGGAGGCCTTGACCCACAATCCGGCCGGGCGAAGGGAGGGTTATGATGAGTCTATAGAAAAACGTTCGATGCTTTCGTAACGGCTCTAAGATGAATTATTTCGACAACTTTTTGAAGGATAATCCGATTACTTTCTTTTTTTACTGGTTTTGTCGGGATTTAATAGGGTAGTTGATGGGTTCGATCCAAGTTCAGCCGAATAAAAATATACCACATGTAGTATTTTTGTCATCAGTTACTTTTGCTACAAAAACAGATGCACATTGTTGGAAACCCCCTCAGAGTACATGGAGCGACGACTACGTAGCAGCTGGACAAGAGAATCCGAGGATTGAGTTAAATGGCGTTCAATTACAGAAGCCGATGTCCAGCAGTGGACTGTTATTGGCTGATGATAATGATGAGGACTCCAACCCTATAAGGAAATAAGACCATAAAGACAAATAGTATAAGAGATGGCCATAGTTTTGGTAACTGATAAGGAAGGCTGATTCAGTATTTGGTGGAGGGGGCGTTATTTTTTAATTTTTTTTAACCAGTTTACCCGCATGCGGCTAGCAAAATGATGGCTCAAAGACGAGTTATAGTTACATAAAAATAACAACAACTATGAAGGCTGATACGGCATTATGATTCGAGTAGTACCTGTGAGAACAGAATAAAAACTGACGATATTCATCGGAAGGTTAACTAAATATGGCCGCTCAAAGACGTGTTGACGTTAGACATTTCCTTAACTCCAGTAGTTTTCGACCGCATCGATAACGCTTAAGCATAGGCAACACTAATGTCAGTTTACCCCGATACCCGCACATTATAGTGTGTATAAACTTTAATACGATACTAAGCACTAAACGTATTTAGGTATCTCTTACATAACCTATTTAGATACAGAGCTCTAGCGCTCACGGCGTCACAGATAGTTATTATAATACCTTTGGTATATAAAACACATTATTATTTAGCTGTTAGTTGGTTGGTTATAACTATAATATTCTTCTTCTTTTCGTGTCGATGGTACTCTTCTTCGATATTTTATATTGTTTGAGCCTAGCAGATGGTCACGCTGATTACGACATCAAGGGCGTTCATTAAGTCATCCAAGGTGCAGGTGAACGGGCACTTAGGGCACTCCAGCAAGTGGGGCATGGTCTGATTAGAGGCACCGCACTAATGATAATAAGTGTTTGAGCTAATTAAAGACAACAACGGGTAATTTTTTTGAACTCTCCATAGCTATATTTTACTTGAAAGCAAAAAAAAAACGAGTTAGAAATTATCCGAAGCTTTCCAAGTAGTTTAAATTATTTAACATTGCCGTATCTCAGCAAAGAAAAGATGGATGGATTGTGTAAAAGAATAGCTGTACCCGCGACTTCGCCCTCGTTGAAGTCGGAAATTATCCCACGTGAACGTACTACCTGGATACAAATGGTTTGCTAAATTTCATCCAAACCCACATAGCCATTTTTGCGTGATTGAGTAACTAGCATCAAAACATACAAAGTTTCACATTTATAATATTAATAGGCCGTAGAGTAAATAAACGGCTTCCTTCCTTACAAAAATGTACAAAATAATGCATAGAACGTGACATCGAATATTGCTTTTAAATGACGTATTTTTACTCTAAAAGAGGAAAAATTTTGTCTCCTCATTGCTGAAAATCGTGACTGGTAATTTAAATCTATCTTCGCATGCTGTGTGCCAAGAAAGCAAGACGTGCTCTTGTTGGAGTCGGCACGATTCGGCACATAATCGGGCGGCAAAATATAGATTTGATTTTGCTCTCCGACCGGTGCCGAATCATGTCAATCAATCATCACCCCTAAGAAGTTATGCTGTGACCACTAATTAATTGGATACTCTATTCTTGCATTTATTTTCTTAAATGAGCCAGACGTATTTCTTAATATCAGTAAGTATCTACACAGGTATGTAATCAAATCGAACGACGTCAAAATTTAAATAAGACAGTCCTCAAAACGCCCGCCCATCACCACTTCCTAGAGCTTTAGCTGGGGAGAAAAAGTAGCGCAACAAACTCCCTAGCATTAATGTTCTATAGATTCTGCCTGCCCCCACGGGAAAAGGCGTGAAATTATGTTATGTAGGTTACCAGTACTAAAGATTAAATCGCGTAGTTTATTGGATTTTGAAGTACTTAATATGAAACGCCCACATACAATTGTGTTTGTAATATTTTACACGCAACAATACATTTACATATTAGCTCTTCGTAATACTCTTGTAAGACTATGTAGAAGTAAAATACATAAGGATTGACACACATTCACAAGGCTTAGCGATATTTAAATATTAATAAATGTATATATGAGAAGTCAAAACACGAAGGTCATAATACTTGTGTATACGTAGCCTTACAAACTCAGAGGGGTAATTCTCGTAATTTTAAGAACGTTCACAGTCTGATCTCAGTCTCAATCTGTCAAAAATACGTCTAATTTCCCTATATTTTGACAAGTTTTTGACATTTGTTTGTCGCTGAGATGAGACTGCGACTAGATTTTGAACGTTTTAAATTACGGGAATACGGGCTCAGGTCTATTCGGGCGATTTTGTTTCGCGCAATGCATTTTCAACGCACAGCTTAGCGCAGAGAGTTAAAAATCCAACAGTGTGATTTTTTGACGCGCTGGGATGTGCTCTGTTGGATTCTTAATGTTCGCCTTTACACCAAGAGTAGAAAATCCAGCGCGTGATAAAATACCTCCGCGATATTTTTACGTCTGTGAATACGTGAGCTTACTTTTGTGTTTATATTACGTAGGCTGTAAAAGTTCAGCGACGAAACGTTTATGCTTTTAAAACGTTCGCGCAAAACGGTTTAGGTAGCAAACAAATGTGATTTTAAAATCAGTAGTTTTGGCTGGCTTCCGATTTCTGCCACAACATTTGTAAATGATGCTGGCAGTGGTAATATGAATAGAGAGATTCACACAGTACTAATTTTTAATAAAAAACTAGCTGCTCCCCGCGATTTCACCCACAAAAGTATCGATCGCGTGGGCATATGAGGATAAAAAGTATCCTATATCCTAAAATCAGTCAATTCGTTCTCGAGATATCATCAAAAAGCCATTCCATTCAAGATGTATGAGAAAATTAATTATCTTCATTATTTTTTTCGTGATTTTTTTTTTTCATGTTTTTATAGTTAATCCGCTATTCGGGGTGGAGATAAATCCAACAGATCAAAGATCGTACAAATCGGTCCAGCAGCCGTTCTTGAGTTATAATGATGACGAGGTGAAGATGGAAGGACGAACTTGACTCTTACAGAAAGGACTGGCCAGCAATAGCAGAGGACAGACGGAAAAGTGGTAGAAAAGGGAAAGGGAGGCCTTGCCCAACAGTGGGACATTACGAGCTAAATAAATAGAAAGATATAAAATGAGATTAGCCGTCCTATTTCCAGGTCTAATTAAATTAATCACCATGAGCCATTTGGTTTATAAGACAGGGACAGGGAACAGGAAAATATGTAGAATTACATTATTAGTAATGTAATTACTACCTACATATTTTTTGGCCCTTTGATCAGGATAAAAAACGGTAATTTCATAATACGGACGAAAGACACCTTGTAATTAAATAGAGTTCATTTTCAAGATGGCGCTCGGCAACGGTATTTCAAAAAGAGAATATGTAAATTAATGTCATCAATCTAAATCGGCCGTAGTTCGCCTAAGGTCGAATTTCACCAAATTTTTATACCTAGAACAAATCTTATTCTGAGAATAAATTTTGAATTTTTGACAGTTTTTCCATATAAAAACTGTCAGACGGCAATTTAATTCAACGGATGAAAGATAAAAGAACTAACTGACTTTGGTAACATCAGCCCTTAATCACTTGTTTAATCATTCAAAATAATAAGGTACCTTTATAAAACCCCCTTCTAAAGTGCCTTATACATAGCATCGCCTTTATTCTGCATTCGCTACTTATTTGCCAAAAATGTAAACAAATATGAGTTTATGGAAAAATAACTTTAATTCCTACACAATAGAGTTCAGTTTACGCTACAACTACAAACATTTTTATAACTTTTTCAATAGTGCTATTCACTCTGAAATCATCTTAATTGCCATTAAAATAAAGTTGATATTTGATTAACTAGAAATAACATCAATATGAAACATAAATTTGATTAGACTTTAAATGATGACATTAACGTATTTATAATTCACATTTCATTTGAGTACCGAGTATTCGAATATTCTATCTACTACAGACAGCCAAACACCATTCATTATAAACTGTATTATTAAAGTCACATTATATACATTGACTAGGTAGGACCAATAATAATAACCAAACATTAACGACTCCCAACGGATCAGAGTAGTACCAATTAATACTAAAGCCGTAGTTCTAATTACGCCTGGCCCAAACTAGACTAGAATAGTTTACATTATTTAAATCTAATGGAGTTGAAAACGATTTTATTAATGAACAGTTCAAGAATACGTCTTTCCAATAGAATGGCAATTTGTAGGAGACAGGAAACCTTTGCTCAGTAATGAGACATTAAATTTGGATAAGACTAGCGCTTTATCCGCGTGTAAAGCAGACTTTCTCATTTTTTTATAATATCCTCAGGGTAATGTACCTTCTCGTTAGTGAAATAATTTTTGGAATCAGGGCCCGTATTCCCGTAATTTAAAACGTTCAAAATCTAGTCGCAGTCTCATCTCGGCGACAAACAAATGTCAAGAACTTGTCAAAATCTCCCTAGATTTTTACAAAATCCCTATATTCGAGGTATTTTTGACAGAAAAATGAGTTAAGAGGGCCTCTGGCTAAGTAACAACAGTCGCACAGTTCAATCGATCAGGTTAAACTACGCTTGCCGCGGTTAGTCCGTGGATGGGTGAATCTTTACATACCAAGACCCCTTCGTGCCTCGGAAAGCACGTAAAGCCGTTGGGCCCGGCTGTCATTCGTAGATCTTTGACAGTCTTTACGGGTCGTCCAAAAAGTCTGACATCCAGTCTTACCAAGGGATATCGTATTACCCAGTAACTAGCTTCTGGAAGTCAGATAGGCAGTCACTCCATGTAAAATACCTCCTCGAGATTGTTGGGAAAAGGCTAGGCAGATTATGAGTTAAGTATACTATTTGATAATCTTAAAATGGTAAAAAATACAACCAATTCAGTATAAAATCCGAGGCAGTAAGTATTTACATAATATCATTCACTAAAACATTTAAAGAACAAACTATTATGACTAAAATAACCGCTTGACTAAAATTGAAACCGAAAAAAGTACTTCAACAAAATGGAGCGGTATAATCGGAAAATATATCTTGGAAAGTTCTGATAGATGCTCGCTCTATTTTTATGCTTTTCCAGGCCTTGAACTGAATATCTGAGATACTGACATTCTGTCCGATCCGATGGATCTAAGTGACAATACATTACGTCCCAGTTTTCTTGGAAAATATACGCACTAGTAATGTTGTTTTGCCTGAACTAAGAACTATTTTGTAAGCATAAAAAGTTAGGAATGTGTTTTATCTTTTTGTTTTGAGAGAATTTGGTAAAACTAAGCAGTGGTGGCCCACTAGTAGCGGCCACGACTTGCCGGATGTAGGTCGTGAGTTTGAACCTAGGCAGGCGCTTTACTTTGTGTAAATAATTTAATCACCACTGCCCTCAAAACGGTGAAGGAAAACAGCGTGAGGAAACTGGCATATCCTAGTACCAAAAATTCAAAGACATGTGGCATCTACCAACCCGTACTGGGCCCACGTGATGGATAGCCCCCACCCTTTCGAAGAGAGGAGGCCTGTGTATCAGCAGTGGAAACATTATAGGCTGATTATGTTATGTAAGGTGAAACTGACGTTGGACTGAAGACTGAAGCCAGAGGGGCAATTCTCGTAATTTTAAGACCGTTCACAGTCTGATCTCAGTCTGAATCTGTCAAAAAATACTTCTAATTTCCCTACATTTTGACAAGTTTTTGACATTTGTTTGTCGCTGAGATGAGACTGCGACTAGATTTTGAACGTTTTAAATTACGAGAATTGGCCTTCTGAGCAAAAGCCACATCTCATTCAAAGAAGGCACGAGCATGATCACCACGCTTGCTTAAGACGGGTTGGCGAAGCCTTATAAATATCATAATTCCCCAGAAATAAACAGTACACGTTTTGAACTTACCATTTTAATGAAGATACTTAACACAAACTTGAAACTGTTTCCTCTACCGTATTGCAAAACACACCTACAGCAACTTCAATTTATATCGCATAGGACTCACAAACAGAAATGCAGGCAAAAGCAATTGGATTAGCAAGTTAACACCTTCCAGCGACGCCGTGTTTGACATTTCCGCGTTCATGAAGTTAGGTCATTACTGACGTTCTATTTTGAATGCACAAATTCAATACTTGATGGAATAGACGGTACATAGGAATTGAAAATTGAATTTAAATTAGGCTTATAATATAATATGTCAATAATTGCGGAATTTCATGTTCATTCGAATTTAATTTGATTAAATGTTCAAACAAATCCTATTTTGGTTGGTTGAAGTGACTAATGCTGAAGTATTGAATAATATATCGGAATTTGAAATCCAATTAATGACCTATCAATGACAATTGATCACAACGGTAATTATGTGAACTAGATACTTCAAACTAATTAGTTTTCCAATATCATGAATAGTTTTCAGAATTGCATTGACCAATTTATCGGTCAATTACTTCTGTATCGATATCTATATCTTCTCACGTCTTCGTAAAATACAGTTAATTAAACTGTTCTACTTAATTCACTAAATTTAGCCTGAAGTCTGTTAGAATAAGCCCACATATAGCCGATACCTTGTATATACGGGCTTCGGGGTCACAGAAATTATTATAATACAGTGGATATAATGTGACATTGATACTTGACAAAGACATAATTAACCTTATTTCGACAGTTGATACGGTAGTAAACAGTAAAGGGACAGCATCCTCTTCTCCTAATCCATTATATACCTATCCACCTTTTATGACACATGAGAGAGGATCTTTGATATTAGCAGCCTTTCTATGGTAAACACATTCTGAAAGTTGGCAACGTCGCAAATAGGTGTCAACTATATTTCGTTAACGTTTTCGTCAACTATATTATGTTATGAAATATCGCATTGTAGAGCAGTAAAATAATATTGTCATATTAAGTATACCTTCAAAAAGCATGGAAAGCTCATTACACCGTTCGTCCTGGCTGTCATTTGTAGATCTGTGACAGTAGTTACGGGTAAGGGTAGGTATATGGTACGTATTACCCAAAAACTGGGCTATGGAGGTCAGATAGGCAGTCGCTCCATGTAAAATACTAGTAGTCAGCTGCATCCGTTTAGAACGGAAGCCGACCTCAACATAGTAGGGAAAAGAACGTGATTATGATGAGGTCTACGACGTTGCCAACGTTCAGAATACGCACCCTCTAAATTATAGAAAATTGGTATTTATAAGGTCTGTGTTGTGTTCTTATCATTTACAAGTAAAAAAACTTGAGAGGTGTCAAGGGACACCCGGATGGAACGAAGTATAACTGGCTTGCTTTCTATAAGAGAGAGAGAGAGAGAGACAGACAGAGAAACACGCGCACGCCGCACGGCTTACAACTACTCGTACATATAGCAAAAAGTGTCGCTCCAATTTTTGGTCTTAATTTTTTCCGTCTAGCCCCCTTTCGCAACGCGCGTTATGGAACTTCGTTCCAAAAATGTGCGAGGGAAAACTACAACATCATTATAAATATAAAAAGAATTATTATTTACACTTCATTCTCCCCAAATAGGTTATGGTAGATTTTTAGTCTAAATATCAATCATTCACATTGAGCGAGTTGGTTTTTAAACGAAAACTACATTTAAACGCTAACCAAACCATTGAATTTGAATAAAAACCGATTGTTTTACTATTCCGATAGCACATATTTTCTCTATTTCCATATTCACACGCGATTTGAAAGTCAGAAATACTATAACAACACTATAGTTTGTGTGATGTTGTCATGCAATGTAACATAGACGAAGATTTTATTACCCTTTCCGATATACACATACATGGGAATTATATTTTTAGACTATGCTCATCTTTTATTTTTATGGGGCTGTAATAATTTGCTTGGCTGTGAAAAAATGGGGAAACTTTTCCTGTAGTATATTTATCTTAATATAATTCGTTAAGTGATCTGTCAGCGTTAAAGTTATCTTTGATCTTTGAAAAGTTCGAAATACATGGATTTAAAGATTGATTTCAAACATTTTAGGTCCTTCAGTCATCCTAATAATATTATAAACTCGAAAGTTTGTGAGGATGGATAGATGGATGGATGTTTGTTAGTCTTTCATGCAAAAACGACTGCACGGATTTTGATGGAACTTTACGGTAGCATAGGTACTCAGCTGCATCCGGTTAGACTGGAAGTCTACCCCACCATAGTTGGGAAAAGGCTAGGCAGATGATATTCACAGTAATATACATATACTTATAGATCAGAATAACACATAGGTTACTTTTTATCCCTATATTTGCACGGGATCGAGACTTATGCGGCTGAAACCGCGGGGCGCTGCTAGTAAATGAATAAACTCGTAATGACCGCAGGAAAGCGTATGAATTTAATAAATATATATTTAAGCAAAGTTCATAAAAGCTTATTAGGCCAGAATCCATCTACGCAAAAATTAATTAATTCCGCCCAATTGAAATACTCGATTAAATAATTGATGACCGCTATTCACCGCAGGAGCTTTTTTACCATCCGTGAGCGAGACTGATCTGATTTTTATGTCAGCCTCCGTTCACCCTATTTTCTCTCTCCGCAAGCTTTATAGGAAATTTTATTGCTAAGCTATTGCTATAAAAACCATGATAAACTTGGCTTTTTAATATCCTAATGGCAGTCATGACGTGGATATCAAAGAGAATATTTAAGCAAACTTAACACATGCTCGGAAGCGAAACTTTTGATCGATTCTAATGAGTTTCATTTCGTGATAAACGGTTCTGAAACTTGGCGAGAGAAATTCTGAAACGACATCACCGCTGGATCTGTGAACGTGTTTCAGCCCCCTAACGCTGGGCTATATAATACGGCGGTGCATGTTTACGACGCGGGGTAGATCTCACGAAACCATGGCGCGGTGTTTTGACGGTGCTCACAGGTGGTATAATGAGTCGTGTGGGGCGCGGCGCGGATATCGAGCGGGCGCCGGCGGCGGCGGGGGCGGCGCGCGCACCAGTGCACCGGGCGCCAGCAGCCCGGTCGGCCGCGTTCACACTGGTACATGCGACCTCCGCCGGCCACAATACCGGCCGCGCGTGGCGGCCCGACCGCCCAACGCGAACCTACCCATATCCCGTAACTGTACATATTACCCACCCTATCCTGTGGTAAACAAAACCCATGTGATAGTGATGTGAAGTGACCGTTTATCATTATAATTCAGCCACGTGAGGATTTTATAATTCGACGTGACGACCTACCGTCCGTGTAGTGTAATTAGTTAATCAATTATGTAACGACCGTAATGGCAAAAGCTTTTCAGTGGTAACGCTATAGGCGTCTATATAATATAGGGGGAAGCTTTTTATAGATTAAAAAAATGTTGTGTCTGTAATTGCCCGCGTAAATACGTTCAGCGACATTCTATAGCGTGTGGATGTTCATATTATTTTCTATAGAAATTTTTAACAAAAATAATGTTGAAAGTAATTTATGAAAATTGTTTATAAAAGCATATAATATGCTAGAAGTAAAATTCCGATGAGCGGCAACAAATCGCATAAAGAAAACTTTTAAGGCTTTTATCTTTATTACCGCCAAGACGATAACTTAGCACTTTATAAACTATCAGCTATCCGAGAACATATCCTATGTGTATCGTCTAATATCGTTACGAAGTTTCATTCAAACTATCGTGAGCGTAGTCGATTCGTAGCACCTGGGCTACAATATAAGCTACGTGAGCGCTACGCGGGCGAATTATTAATATTACTTGTGAATATTACAGTTTCCGTAGCGTGTGAATAGGCTCGTAGATTAAAGGGAGTTTTGATATAAATTCTGCAATTTCCTTGCTCATAATCTTGACCAACTTCCCTATGTACTGAAAGCCACCACAAAGGAATATAATGAAGATGTCGTCTCACATACTAACGTCTAAATATAAAACTAATTAAGAACTAAGTGCGTAATAATAGGCTCGTGATTACTCGCTTAATACATTGTGTTGCGCTATTATATTTGAAAATTAGTTCAAGTCTCTAATCAGGTCATTCGTGTTTCTGCACGAGAATGTAATTATATATTAAACAAAGCCATGGTTTTTCAACCATTTGCACAGTTATTAAACTCTACAAAAATTAAAGCGAAATATTACGTTTTTGCTATGTACTCGTAATTATTGCTTTTTTAAAGGCAAAAACCGAAAAGCTCTATTACTGTATCCTGCAGTTAGTCAAATAGGCATTCTAGAACTAAAACCATCACTAGACAAGAGATTCTTTATACATTTTAGAATTCTCTAACATCTTTTGTATTGGGAACTAATGAAAATTAAATGGGGTTTTGCATAACTATTTCAAGCAAAAAGCACCTGATTGTCTTTATCTAAGCATTATTCCAGTCTATAAATCAAGATTCATTTTACTGAACGGATCAAAGAACCCAGCCATGCGCACATTGACCAGATTCTGCTTCCGAGGTTCGCTAAATGCGGACGATATTCACCCTTATCCATAAACATATAGACGTCTTAGAAACTAAAATGGTTTACAATATATTGTCCTCTCTTACTGACATGTAAATGTCAAAGGCAGGTTACATTTACAAAAATGTGGTCAATTACATTTACAAAAATGTGGTCAATTACACACGCAGACCTGAGTCAAGTTGAGGCAGTTTTAAACAGACTATGAAAAAAAATATGCAAGTTCAAATGATAATAAAATAATAATACTCTTGAAATGTACTGGAAAAACTGTAATGAAGTTAGAGAGAGAGTTACTCAAAAGAACATTTCCGACACCAATCTACATGGTCATCATTATGATCTGACCAAGATTATGTAGTTAGACTTTAAAAGACTGTGACCTCTGAGTTTGTTTCAGCCTTTCTCCTTAGAGTAATCAGATGGGAGACGCCGACCTCATCTAGTTTTTTATGCGTGATTGACGTCAAAAGCATTTGTACGAATCTACTTACTTGTAATAATTCATCATTTTCTGTGGAAACCAAGTCCCCTGACGGGTACTAACACAACCTATATAATCTAGTTGTAGGTAGTATTTTAAAAGCCACTTTTGATATCACAATTTGTGTTTATCCTTTATACCTGCTTATGTAAGAATGCTAAGAGGGATGTGTGGTGTTACATGAATGATCAGAATAAGAAATTTGTACATGAGAAGAAGTGAGAAAGTGGCATCGGTGACTAAAAAGTTGTCTGGAAATCCGTTGTCATGGTATGGGCATATGATGCGAAGGACTGTGGAGAATGTCGTGAGGAAAGTTTTGAGTATGAATAAGAATGGCTTTAAGAGTAGGGGAAGACCAAAGATACCAAGTATGGACTGTCTGAAAGAGGATTATGGCAAGAAAGGAAACTACCAAGAAAAGGAGTAATAGAGAAGTATGGAAGAAAAATACATGTGGTGCCGACCCCAAATAAATTGGGATATGGGTAGGAGTATTGCCAGGATTATAAACAATTTTCTATTTCTATTTTCGTTTTGACTGCGCCTAGCGTACTGTCTAAACATAAATACCCTTTTATTTATTAACTTTGCTCAAAGTTCAAACTTCAAAAAGTAGTCAAAAAGTTGCTAAACGCAACGTTTAAATATAAACTAGATATACTGCTACGAAAAAAAAAAGGAATTCCTATTGTGTCCCTATTTATTGACAAGAAAATGACAGACATATTATGTTTACCAAGCTTTTGTAAATGATATGTCACACACAAGGTTCAAACTATCTGACAAAACCATTCCAACAGAGCCATTTCAATATTTTACGTCATGAATTTTAAGTAACACTAACTTAAGAGGGGCGTGTGGCTAAGTCATAACAGCCGTACAGGTCGATCGATCAGGTTAAGCTACGCTTGCCGCGGTTGGTCCGTGGATGGGTCGAAGGGGTCTTGATATGCAAGATGGTCACCCCATCTGACATATTAAGTGCCTTTGCCCTCCGTGCTTCGAAAAGCCCGTTAAGCCGTTGGTCCCGGCTGTCATTTGTGGATCTTTGGCAGTCGTTATGGGTCGTCAGAAGCCCGAAAGTCAGACAACCAGTCTTACCAACGGCTATCGTATTACCCAGTAAATAGGTAATGTGTAGTCGCTTCATGTAAAGTACTGGTATTCAGCTGCTGCAAGCCGAATGGTGAAATATGGCTGAGCTTTAATGTATTACAACACCTTATTGTGTATGACCCATATTTGCAAAATAAATAACATCATTTATTTTAAATAAGGTACAGAAGGTTGGTAAAAATGTACAAAATTGTTCTCTTATTCTTAAATTTCGGCGTGCAAATCCTACTACTAGTAATATTATAAACCCGAAAGTTTTTATGGATGAATGGATATTTGTTACTCTTTCACGCAAATACTACTGCACGGATTTGGATGAAATTTGGCATACAGATAGTTTATAACTAGGATTAACACATAGGATACTTTTATCCGATTTTCACACGGGGTCAAAACTTATGCGGGTAATTATAAAATAAAGCTAGTATAAAATAAAGTAAAGTTACATTATTTTATTTAAGTTCATTAACAGATAATCCCATTAAAATTGTATGATTGAATTAAATAAATGTCAATATGACAATGAAAAAATAATAATCATAAATGTCAATAATAATCATGTCACTAATGGGAGAGATTCGCCACACAATAATAATAAGTTCAAGGTAACAGATCCACTAAAGCCACCCAAATTCATAGCCCAGTATATTTTGTTTCCATGGTCTGCAATAGTTCCATCCTGCACCAACCGGGGGTTGTCCTTGGATGCACTTGCATAGTGCGGACAGGGATAGTCGTCGGTTGGTGCCTCATTTCATTGAGAACGTCTAACGGGCCTCTGCGAGTTGGCTTCGGCCACCTTCCAAAGGGCCGGGACCCTAGGGTCCAGAGATATGTCAAAGACGAAATAACAATAATAATTGCGAAGTTACGGGCAGGAGCTTGTTCATAATATATTTTGAGACTGGCAAACATGTGTGGTAAATGGCTTGAATGTTGACCATTGCACAATTACCCATGATCATTTTTGAGGGTCACAAAAGGGTAGAGTTAACATACTGTTCAGTGAGCAATGTCTGTTGTTTTGCAGTTAGAATGCTGTTGTTTTTAATTCTATTGGTAAACAGCGTACCGCTTTAATGGCGACCTTAATTTAACACACGTGTACGGTTTCGTATTTTGAAGGGCCTGTGGCTAAATAATAACATCCGCACAGGTCGATCGATCAGGTTAAGGTCCGCTCGCCACGGTCGGTCTGTGTATGGGTGACTATCTTTACATACCGAGACCCCTCCGTGCTTCGGAAAACACGTTTAACCATTGGTCCCGGCTGTCATTCATGGATCTTTGACAGTCGTTACGGGTAGTCAAAAGCCTGAAAGTCGGGGTAATACGATAACACGATAACCCTGGGTAATACGATACCCCTTGGGAAGACTGGTTGTCAGACATTGTGACTACCCGTAACGACTGTCAAACATCCACGAATGACAGCCGAGGTAGCTATATTATCTATGGGAACACCAAACTTTTGGCAGAATTAATAACTGTGTTACCATAACACGTAGTTTTCCCCAATATGGACTCGTAATGGTGACGTCATAAGTTACTAAAGAAGTATTAGCAGTAAGGGTAAACGTTTTCCCCAGGGTATTAATAATAATGGTTCTTATTCTTCGTCAATTTTCTTATCATGTCCGTGGCAGGGTCTAATTAAATGACTGATGAGGGCATGATAATAAGGAACCAATTAACTCATTATTAGGGTTGTACCAAGTATTTTGACTTTTATCGAATTAACAGACTATGTTAACTTACCGTGTTATAACCATTACATACAATTGTCTAAGAATGATAGTTGTGATTTGAATATACGGACAATTTATGATGGTAGTCAATTTGCTAAATAATTAATTTCCCTGGCTTTACCTACATAAAGTTGACTGTACATGCAAAGTATGTATATCCTGGCTGCAAGATATATTAAGTCATTATTGGCATTGTTGAAGCTGATTGAATTACGATGGCTTTGTCTTGTACTGTTGACTTAGGAGCCATTGTATTATACATAGTATTAGGTACTTCGCCACTAACTATTACACCGTCTTAGACACTTGGGACACTTAATATCGTGACCTGTCAGCTGCACGTTACAGGAACTGATGGACGCTGGTGATGGCGCCAAACAAGTGACCGAATTCTGGGCCGAGTCCATTTAGATTGCTATCGACACGCTTAGAAGAAGACCGTCTTAGACTTGAGTTCAATTATAAATATGACTAGGTACCTGCGCCTCGCGGTTTCACCTGCATAAGTTTCGATCCCGTGGGAATATCGAGATAAAAAGTATCCTAGAATGTTAATCCTGGTTTGTATCTGTGAGCCAAATTTCATCCAAATCCGTTCAGTAGTTTTTGCGTGAAAGAGTAACAAACATCCATCCATCTATCCATACAAACTTTCACGTTTATAATATTAGTAGGATATTAAATTTATTTGATAATTGGTGGTAGGTACCCAAAAACAACGGAACAGAACACTTGCCCAAACTTGTAAAAACAAGTTTTGGCCTAATTTTATATTGAAATTGATTTATTGAAATAATTGATTTACATAAATATTTACAAACTAGGGCCTTAGCCTAGAGGTAGGTAAGAAATAATTGGATTCTACCTGAACTAGGAATAAACCTGTATCTCAGGTATATTAAAACTGGCTTCTGCTTGCGACATCGACCGCATGAAATTTCGTGTTCCCCCGAACCTACACCGTCGCATCGCATCGCCTACATATGATATCACTTCGTATTCGCTAAGCGTTCTTTCTGACTTTATTTCCTTTTGATCGGTTCCTGATGGTCTTAGCGTGATGTTAAATAGCCTATAGCCATCCTCTAAAATTGTGGTATTATTATTAAATCATTAAAAGCCTGTGATGTCCCACTGCAGGGCAAAGGCCTCCCTACTCTCCCTCTCCCTCTCCTCACTTCTCTCCGTTTAAAGCTGTTAAGGACCAGTTCTTGTTGAAAGAGTCCAGCTCATCCCGCCATCTCCATCTGGGCAATGTCTCTTAGCAAACAAGCAAGCGACAATTGTGGTATCAAATGCAAAAATATTTTTTGAAATCCGACTGGTAGTTCCTGAGATTAGCGCGTGGAAACCAATAAATAAACAAAAAACAAAAACTTGAGAGGTGTCAAGGGACACCCGGATGGAACGAAGTATAACTAACTGGCTTGCTTTCTATAAGAGAGAGAGAGACAGAGAAACACGCGCACGCCGCACGGCTTACAACTATAGCAAAAAGTGTCGTTCCCACTTTTGGTCTTAACTTTTTCCGTCTAGCCCCCTTTCGCAACGCGCGATAAGGAACTTCGTTCCATAAAAAACAAACTTCAGCTTTATTAATAGTATAGACAGATTATTATAAATTTGACATTACGTTACATTACATTTGTAAAGTAAAACGCCAATTATTTTTTTCTAACCTTTATTCAAACTGAAACTCAAACTCAAAGCATTTATTTCAATTAAACCATTTACAGGCACTTTTGAATTGTCAAAATTAAATAGTGGGTCAGTTAGTCAGAAAGTTGAAGCTAGTTCATAAATCAGCTTAAGCAATCCTTAACTGTTTAGACCAAACAATGAAAATAATAATCATCCTATATTGTCCCACTGCTGGGCCTGTTTCTTTTTCCACTCAACTCGATCCTGAGCCAGTATGGACAAATCCCTCCTATAAGCCAGGCTTCGTGATGGCGTTAGACGTTTACTCCTATAAACGTCTAACGCCATCGCGAAGGCATGGAAAACATGGGTTTCTACCCATGTTGTGGTGCTTTTAGCCCAAAATGCATCCAACATGCTGCAAACGTGTTCGGTCCAGACCTAGTTGAGTATACTCGGTTTCTTTTTGACCAAAAGAAACGAAACAATGCCATGAAATCTAAATTTGTAACATTTGACGCACATACAATTCAGATTCAGCAACTTTTTTCTCATTCCCTATGTGATAACCGAGAATAACATTACCAAAGTACAGACCAAAAACATCGTTCAAGAGCTTTTTTTCGCAAAACTTTTTTGTGGGGCATCCCTTTCAAACCTTGTTATTCATCATGATGTCACATGATACAAAAAGTAAATTCCCTGTAAAAAAAGCATTTGCTTGAAGAGTTCTTTGTTGTTTTGTTTATAAGTGCTAAATTATATATAACAAGAAAAGTACGATGTCTTATTAAACGGAGTTGATAATAAAATTATCGCTATCGGAAAAATGGCTTCCTAGGTAACTTTTTTTAAATAAAGATTTAAAAAGACACTTAACGTTGCCGAGAATCACTTGTACTCTCACACATTAAAATTATTTTTTTGTATTGGATCATACCTGAAAACCTCCTGGTTACGGAGATATCAACGTTCAAAATTCCTACTTTTACTGACCAAAACCAGTTTTATTGGAACGAAGTTCCTTATCGCGCGTTGCGAAAGGGGGCTAGTCGGAAAAAATTAAGACCAAAAGTTGGAACGACACTTTTTGCTATAGTTGTAAGCCATGCGGCGTGCGCGTGTTTCTCTGTCCGTCTCTCTCTCTCTCTCTCTTATAGAAAGCAAGCCAGTTATACTTCGTTCCATCCGGGTGTCCCTTGACACCTCTCAAGTTTTTTAATGTTATAACACAACTTTAAATACCCTTACGACACATGTACCGTTGCATGTACCTATTACCACAATGTTTTGCGTGCGCTACATTGCGCACTGCCGAAAACAGCGATGTTTCGCACCAAAAATGAAAGTCGTTTCCCAGCTATTCTTTTTGCAAAAAGTTACTTAGTTTGATGTACAGATACGTCATCATCATCATTCAGCCGAAAGAACTCCACTGCTGGACATACGCCACCCCCAAGCACCTCCATTTCAACCTGTTCCGACGAAGGCCGCAGGTACCCGTTGGATTCGAAAAACAGATACGTAGTTGACGGCTATGTAATAATAATAATAATAATAATATCCCTGGACATTTCACACAGCGCCATCTAGTCCCAAGCTAAGCAACCTAATGCTTGTGTTATGGTAACCAGATGGCTGATAAACTACTTATATACTTTTTTTTTTTGTAAATACATACATATTATAGATAGAAAAACACCCAGACTCGGAACAAATACATGTAGGTCATACAAATATTTGTTCCGTGCGGGAATCGAACCCGCGACACGCAGCGCAGCAGTCAATCGCTTAACCACTGCGCCAACCGTGCCGTCAAATGTAATGTGTCTTTTTACACCCTGTATAAAGCATTGACAACATTTTTTTTTTTAATTAATGGCAATTTTGACTCTTCCTTCCTTTTCATTAAGACCTCGCACTAATAATACATCGCTCCCCGATAGCCTAAACATAATTCTAAACTTATCAAAGAAATTCTTCCGTAAGATTGAACGATAACGATTTGAAATAAAACTTGACAACTTTCTTAAGGTTTAAGGGCCGTTGCGTTTAAGATCAAATTGTCACTGATGGGTATTATTCTTGTAAGGGGTGTACGGGGTGAAGGGGGGTGAAAGGGGGTGTAGGGGGGAGTGGCTTGATTGATGATCCCTCGTATAATTAATGTGGCCTGACCGTTCTGCAGACAATAAGACCTATATCTGGTCTGAACAGTTGTCGCGATATCTCTATACATGCTCCCTGAAATCCGACCTTGGAAAGAAAAGGTGCAACTCATTCATGCTTATGTTGTATGTAAATTCGTGTTGTTTGCCTTATATTGGGGCCCGAGCGTGGTCACTGTTAATGGCCATATTTTTTATTTAAATTCGATGTACATGCTCAGACAATAATACGTAGGAGTACTTACCTACTGCTTGTCATGAAAAAAGTTTTTTCGTACTTTGTATAGTTTTTAGATAAAATATTAGGTAAATAACTTCCTAGCAACAACAATCATGTTATTTACCTAAACAACAACATAGACCTTAATTCCGACTCTGGACCCAGGTTGGTTGAAGCAAGGAAAACCTGTTCAGGTGGAGATTCATAGACGACTCCACCTTGGAGTGTAAATGTGGTGCTGTTCCACAAACGGTGGGACATTTTAATATCGTGGCCTGCGTGTCCTGTCAGCTGCACGCTACAGGAACTGATGGACGCTGGTGATGGTGCCAAACAAGTAGCCGAATTCTGTTTCGATTCGAGAATTTTCAGAAATTGTTATTATGTTAAAGTAAAATTGACCACCTGTTCTTAATAACGCGTGTAAAATGGTGCTTCGGATTATATTTTCGGGTTTTTTTTTTTAGATTGAAAGATATCTTAATTTTTAAAGGAGTATGTAGTATGCAGGTGGCGTTCTAGAGTTTTTCCCTATCCATGAGAAGAAAGCGTGAGTATGCATGTATGTATGTGTCTGTTTTCTCGTAGACATGATATTCCACGTAGGAAGCAAAAGTTAATTTGTTAGTCCTCAAAAAGTACTTAATGATTGAAAAGTTCATACCAAAGAAAGCAAGCTAATAAAGATTTCTCCGAATTTTATCAATTACTGACTACAATAAAAATGTGATTAATTCAAAGTTATTCTTTTAGTCCCATCTTCAAAGACAACCAAAACTTTTCATACAAAATAAATAGCAGAAATATACTCGTATTATTTATTCAAAAAGTTTCGTAATAAAAAGGCAGTATACAGGAAATTGAAAACTTGCGTCAAATCTAAATAGGAGAACTGTTACAAATCATTATAAAATGGAATTTCCCAAAACCATTTTTTTTTTATTCCTGTAGTTATCGTCTTAGATAACGTCTACGCCTTCAAGTAGGCACGAATATATAAAATATCAATACAATTAAGAAAATTATAGTATCAATTTTAGCGCGTGTGCGATAAGCTATCCATTCTTTGCAGAGTACACAGCATGAAGCAAGTTGGCAATGCGTTGAACTAGCGGTATTTACCTAATTTTGATCGTTCCTACGAAAAAAAGGGTGCGCGACGACGTTGCCAAATCGCTCGCTTCGTACAAAGTACGTATGACATGCTCTAAATTCACTTTATAACAAGTTGAATTAGATATTTTAGTTTGGCGCACCTATTCAATTTCATCCTGTATATTCGTCCTATAGAAGTATAGTTCTAGGACAAAAAGTTCCAGTCCCAAATATTCCAAGTTCAGTTTCCTTTACCGAGTGTAATGAGGTGTGTCCTGAACAAGTTCTGATGTCATCCCTCTCTAGTTCGCTTATGTCATGGGTTATTTTACAGGCCTTTACCATCGCCCTATTTAGGACGGCGTGTCTATTCATAAGGTTTATCTTATCTGGGGTGAATGCACTTTGAACTTTAAGCTTGAAATGGTATGTGTTCTGTGAAGGACTAAAGGTGACATGTTTTTCTTACTTTGTTTGTCCTTGACTATCTTCTAATATTATAAACGCGAAAGTTTGTATGGATGTTTGTTACTCTTTCACGCAAAAACTACTACATGGATTTGGATTAAATTTGGCACACAGATAGTTTATAACCAGGATTAACACATAGGGTAATTTTTATCCCGATTTTTCCACGGAATCAAAACTTATGCGGGTAAAACCGCGGGGCGCAGCTAGTATTAAAAATAATTGTTGTCGATACTAGAAACTTTGTGAAAAGCTCAACGGAGTCAGGAAAATTACTGATTTCGCTGACTGCAAAATAAAACCTCTTCAGATTTTAGAGTTCACTTTGAACGTCATAATAATTACTTAAGTGCTGTAACTTCCAAAAGACTTAACACCAAACCACAGTTTCGCCCCTCTTAAATAATAAGCTAGATTTTATGTACGAAAATCTACATTTCCAAAAGCGAATCTTCTCATACAAACTTGATTCAGTTTTGAATTAAACTAGGTTCTAAATCTAGAAAGTAATGGCCCAGTTGAGAGGTCTGTTGGGTATAAACTAATTGTTTTGGAATGCTGCAATGAATGTACGATGAAAGTTTCAGTGCAAGCCTTGTTTATTCAATTCGCTTTGCTACAGCCGGCGAAATGGTTTGATTCAATATGCTTGAAATAAAGAGAGGTTTTCAAAATATGTTTTTTTTTTTTCATTTACTGCCTCTTGGGTCCACTGGTCGCAACCGTTGCTGAGCATCCATCATGAAGGCCGATTCCCGTAATTAGAAACGTTCAAAATCTAGTCGCAATCTCGCCACAGCGACATTCAATGTCAAAAATGCAGAAAAATTTGCGGTTTTTTATTTTGATAAGCGCGATTCGGTGGAACAGTTTCTTCATAATTATTATTTTTATTTCACGAAAGATACCTTGTCGTGATTCAGCTCTGATAATATATTTAGTTAATTTAAACAATAACAACTAAGTTCTAAATCAAAACAAAAAACACTTCAGTGGAGTAAATAATTTTTCATCAACCATTCAATCGAGGTCAGTTTTACTACGAGATTGCGCCCGATTGTGAATAGTTCGTGACTGTACCTCATTAGCGGCCCGAACCGGATTCAACCGGTTACTGAACAAAGCCTCTCGCGGATACCGCTAGGAAACCTTTCTTCGGCATTCAGCTTCAGCTAACGAGAATCTGACGAATGAATAACGCTGACACCCGCTTATTGTGATATGAGATTAAATTAAAATTAGATTTTTTATGGTGATGTCACTTTTTATCGTGATTATTTACGTAAAAGCTTTTAGTTGTGACTGTAAACTAATAGTGGTAGGTAGATACTAAATCAAAACAATGTATCGCTACAAAATAGATATTACTTTTGATAGGAACAGACCTAACTAAATTTTAAAATCTAACCTCCATTGATAGGAGCAGTATTATTAGCAATTTTAAAAAGATGTGATTTATGTGACACAGTTTACAGATACAGAATCACTATAGTTCGAAAAGATGATTTTTATTTTATTAAACCTGGATTTTAGACAAACTGAACTTTAAAAATGACTGTGACCGCTGTGTTTGTTTTGGACCAACCTCGTCTATTTTTTTTAATAATTGATTGACGTGTAAAAGTGTTTGTACAAACCTACTTACATAAATCAAATCAATTTTCATGTAACTTATTACAATTCTCCAATTTTTCTTTAAACAGCCCTTTATTCATAAATTATTTCAATTTGTGTTTCACTTTCCCATACATGTTTGCGAAGCCGTATTGCCGTATAAAAACGTGAAGTGCTACAGCCGTTGATTTTGTTTGCGTTAGCGTTTGATACAAACGACATGTAATGGCCGCCTGACCTATTAAGTGTGACCCGGTTAAATTATTAATCGTCATTCGGATAAATTGCGTTAAATGTATGAGAAAGAAATTCAATTTTGACCAATACATTATTGACCGGTGAAGGAAAACATCGTGAGGAAAGCACCAAAAATTCGGAGACATGTGACATCTACCAACTCGCACTCGGCCCGCATGGTAGATTACAGCCCACTCGAAGAGAGGCCTATGTCCCAGCAGTGGGAAAATTATAGGCTGATTATGCTTATCATTGATATTGGACATATTATAAAATTAGGCCTGTCTTCGACGTTCTTTTTACCAATGTTCTGAATAATAAATACTTAATGTGTGTTCCATTGCCAACGGTAGCTGTCACATAAATACAAAAATATTTTGCCTCAGTCATTAGGGACGTGCATTAAAATGGTGAAAAAGTGTTACAATTTTTAAGCAACAGCATTAAACGGCTCTTGGTATTCAAAACGTTTTCGTTACAAGCATATTTAGCTCGAATTTTTCGCTGTGTAAATGCATTGGAGGAAGTAAGAAAATGTCAGGAAACGTTGACCCAGATACGATGCGGGAGACATTTAAAAAAAAAAGTCTGCATTTTTCCTCGCGTGCGTAAAAGGAGTTGATCTCAATGAGCTAACACAGCACGAGAAATTCTTTTACCTATAAAATAACTTGTAAAAGCTCGCGTGATATGCCTCAGCACGTAATATAACTTGACCACAATAACGATAAAAACTTAGCCCTATGTCCTCAGAAATAATTTACCGTTCACAAACTGTCCCTACTCTAACACATAGGTACCTACGTAAAGTTTGTAATACACTACTGAATTATAGCAATGCTCAGAGGAAATTGCATGTTACGAGTTGTTCAAACAGGAAAGTTTTATTACCTGTGCTAGGGACTCAGGTATTTGCAAAGGTTCCGAAGTAGTAGGAGTTGCGAAATTCTTCAGCATAGACTCTTGAAGATGTTTGACGATTTCGTTTAAGGAGTTCGTTGGGGACTTACCTAAGCTACCTATAAGAACGATTTTGCGTCTCATATAATTTAAACAGAATATAAAAAATCGCGAAATTCGACTTAAACGAGCAAGATTAGGTACTTTAGAAGCACGATCTCCATACAGTAGTCTCTGGAGCGCTATCTCCTTATGCGAAAGTGTACTGTTACCGATATACGTTCCAATACACTTGGAAACAATGACACTAAAACACTAGTGAAGTGCAAAAGAATATCAATGAAGCGCAGGACGACTAAATCGATACGTTAAAAAGTACTTCCGAGTCGTCGTCTTTCGGAGAAAATGCGTTATACAAACAACCTAAATCAAGTTACGCACAACATTACCGGCGATATTTCTCGACATGGTGCGGTTTAATTTATGAAATTGCCACCACAGAAAACAGAGCCTAGATAGCACCGGTCGCAGGGGACACAAAGGGTGTGTGTTTGGGACCGAAGGAAAACGTCGCGCTAGACGCCAATTGAAAATAAACCCTTTGACATTATTCATTAAGAGCAAATTGCTTTGTAAGACCTGTTAAGGTAAGAACACGGTACCTCCATGTTGAGCTAGGCTGTTGTCGGGAATTGATTAATGGTTTTATAATATTGGCTCTGGTATCGATGGACGACGTTCAAGTTCAAATTTTCGTAGGTAAGGCAGATGTTTACATAGTGGTTGGAATTGAATAATAGTTGGCAGACCAATCGGGGGTAAAGGCCTTTAATAGCCGTTTTGGTAGCCAAGGCAGTTGAGAGAGCAGCTGACATTATAAATTCACTCCGCGGTGCAAACTTGGCAATCTAAGTAACAATAGAGGTGGAAGAATGATTGATTTCATTGTATCAATTTTGCCACCAAATCAATAGAAAATATCTTTCTCTTTAATACGTAAGATGATAATGAAAAAGAACAATAAGGAAAAGGCAATAGAATGCCTGAAAAACGTTAAAAGAGTCATTTTACAAATGAGTTTTAATTCCCTCACCTCAATGTTTTGGCTGAAATTTTTCTATTTATCATATTGTGAGTCCAGTGATTGTTGACCTCATTTCTCTTCTTATAAAGGTCGGTTCCCTTTACGATTCTCTGTTGTAATACTTTAGTATTTTATACGTAGTTCAGGGTCTGCGTTAAGCTTTTGTCCTGTACCAATATAAAGTTCGTCCACAATTTTTTGACCTAGTTTGGCTAAAACTGTCTTGGTGTTTTATATTTCGCCCAAGTGTATATTTTATAATGCAGATTTCATCTGAAACTTTCGTTTTATTTCCAAATAGTTTAAGTGTTTTGTGTTCAGCTTGGTCTTGAATTTTTAATCATTCAGTTTCCATAATGATATATATTTTATTAATAATAATAATTATGCTAACTGCAGCTCTGGACAGAGAGAGGTGGCCTTTGCCCAGCAGTGGGACCATAATTATTATTATGTCAACATTATTATTTACTACATTTCTTGCTGTTTGAGATAACTAAGTAAATAAATTAACAGCAGCTGTTCGATTACCTTTCGTTACTTTCTGTGAAGTGGTATAAAATGTATTGATAGGAAAATTAGCAATTGCTGTTAATGTTGGTCTTGGAGACTGAAATTATCGTATCAAAGTTTCAAATTATGTGTATCATCAATTATGCTATTCATAGTATCCACTTAATGTCGATGGAATTCGTTGTAGGTACAAATAAAATATAAGTTGTGCTTTAGGCTATGGGGACCGCCAAGAAAAAAATATTCTATAAAAATATTTCTGTTTTAGGATTTTATGTTGTGATTTAATTTTATGTTACCTATTAGGACTTAATTATTGAATTTGAAACATAAAAACATAACATATTATATTTATAACATCAACTTTCTCATTCAAAGTAAACGGTTTTTGAGATCATTATCTCAAAAACCGTTTACACAAAATGTGTGTAGTAGCAGTCGTGAACATACTAGCTAAGCTATTGCCTGAAGGTCTCATGGCAACCCAATCTACTTTATTATTAGAATTTGCACAACTTGTCTAGACAACTAGCTGTTACATTCATTCTTTATCGGATTCCTAGAACAACATGAAAATCTGGAAGTCAAATGAACTCTAATAAATATTCTAAAAATAAGTTTCTTGTATATTTAAAAGGGTTTATAATTTTGTTCTTCAGTTGCCAGTTGGAGAAATTCCTAATGTGGGGCAACGTTTTAAAAAAAAGAAAGTAAAGAAAGAAGAAGAGTTGTCAGAGTTAAACACGGTTACACACGGTAATACACGGTTTAAAAACTACGTCAAAATAATATATGGAACAGTTTATTGTTTATAAACCGACGAAAAATTTCAACGCTGGTGCGTCTAGTATCGTGTACTGAATCCATGGAAAAACTTTATGACACGATGTATAAAGAAATAGTTTAGACGAAGAAGGTTAAGACGATACACAAGAATCTTGTATATCTTACTATGTCTGATATAGTAACTTATGTAATTTAGCAATACGAGGCTATCTATGTACTGGCGGAGTCCGGACTTCCGACTGATATAATCAGATAGTCCGCTTATGGAGTCCACGAGACGGAATGGGGTGGCCTACTCTCAACTGTGGCCGAAGCGATCCAATGTAATTAATGTTTTATCTTTCACATTTTATTTATGGATCCAGATGAAGCAGGTCTAAGAAATTCTCGGGTGGTATATTTGCTGCAATTATGCATGCCGTTTGTGTGGTCGTAAATGATGTAGGGTATCCTGCTAATAATATAAACGCGAAAGTTTGTATGGATGGATGTTTGTTACTCTTTCACGCCAAAACTATTGAACAGATTTCGATGAAATTTGGCACACAGATAGTTTATAACCAGGATTAACACATTGGGTACTTTTTATCCCGATATTCCCACGGGATTGAAACTTATGCGGGTGAAACCGCGAGGCGCAGCTAGTAGTTGTATACATTTTTTCGCCCGGTTGCCATCTACTGATATGGCGACATATCAAACTGTTGAGATTTCTTTGCCATATCTTAGTTAAATAGAAATGTATTATACACATAAGCCTTTCAGAATAAATTCTCTGCATATTGGTAAAAACTGCATCAACATCCTTTGTGTAGTTAAGGAGATCTATGCGGTCACATAGATAAACACGAAAAGCGACATTGTTATATACTATCTAAAAGCGTGTATCACAAATATGTCACCGCTTTTTCCATGGGAGAAACATAGTTATTGCAAAAAATAATCAGCTGTCCTATACATTTGTATAGCATATACGCTGTATAGAAATTACAAAGATATTTCAGCTTCCAAGTCTTGGATACTGATACCTTCCACTGTCTACCTTAACAATTCTCCTCTTATTTGGGGTACATAAGTTCCTGTCTCGTTAGCTCTCCGGAGTTACGGTTGGGGCACAGATTTAAGTTGACCATGATTTAGTATTTGTTTAGTTAAACTAATTCCGGCTTTTCCGAATTCTGGGCTATATTGTAATGGTAAAGTGTGTCTGGAACTTAATCACTTTGGGAACAAAGCAATAGATTACTCTGAAATTACTCAGAAGCAAATTACGTCATGGGGAGAAGGATGGAATTTATTATCGCAAAGTAATTTAACAGATAGACATTTATTACATTCTTTAGTCACGTCTTGATCAAAGTTTAATTAATGGATATGATTGTTTATTAAGATGTTTTAAACTAATCTGCGTTCGCGATTGAATTGCCAAAAATGTAAATAAATATGAGTTTATGGAAAAATAACTTTAATACCTACACGATAAAGTTCAATTTACGCTATAACTTATCATAAGTTTTTCAATAAACTTTTCAATAAGCTGGTCACTCTTAAATCAACTTAATTAACATGAAAATAAAGTTGATATTTTTTTAACTTGAAATAACATAAATTGGAAACTATTTGTAAGTCCTGATAAAAGTTAAATAATTACTTCTTCGCTTGGAATTCGACTAACCGACCAGATACGGAACACGATACTGCGCTCTAAGACACAAAGCGCAGACGACACCCAAAAAGCAGCTAAGCTCAAATAGGACCGGCACCCTAATCGGTTTCATTTTGACAGTTCAACAACATTCATTGCGTTATTTACATGTTGGGCAGACAAATTTTTCGAACTTATGAAGCAATGGATTAGCAATTTGCTTCAAAATGATTCAGATTCCGATTGATCGTGTGTTACGCAATTAGGGTGCTGGTCGCACCCTAACGACGGACGTTCTGGTGGTGGACGTTTGTCGCAGGCGGATACATTGTGGGCTAAGACCACTACAATATAGGTCCCTAAAACGCCCAACGGCATCGCGGAAGACCTAGGCATAGATGGGGGGATGAACTTGACGCCTATATGAGGGATTAGTCCATATCGGCTCAGGACCGAGTTCCGAGTTCCGAGTTCAACTCGCTTCCGTCCTTTGCCCTGCAGAGGGACAATATACGCTAATTATTTTTTTTTTCTCTTTATTTTTAATTAGGGACTTTTACACAACTGTGTATGCCAGTCCTATCGTACCTCATACAAAATCTTAATTAACTAAATCGTAACTTAGCGAACTTAAAAACTTTGAAGGCCGCCTCCGAACTAGGTGTAGACAATATTTGTTGAAATATACCCACATCATATATATTTAGCTCTAATTGATTAATTAAGTCTTCTCTTTCAGACCGAAATCGGACACATTCCGTCAATAAATGTAAGACATCCTCCGGCGTTGCACACACCTCACAGTTGGGTGAATTCTTATTATATTACTAGCAGCACCCCGTGGTTTCACCCACATAAGTTTCGATCCCATGGGAATATCGGGATAATAAGTATCCTATGTATTAATCCTGGTTATAAACTAAGTATCTGCCAAATTTCATCTAAATCCGTTCAGTAGCTTTTGCGTAAAAGAGTGACATCCATTCATACATCTATCCATCCTTACAAACTTTCGCGTTCATAATTAGACGATATCGAAGTCCGCTGGTAATTTTTATTCAATCAACACTAACTCACAAAATAACATAATAGTTATTATCACTCTTTTAATCCCCGAAGGATTAGCCAGACGTGTACAGCAATACCCACATTATACTCCAGTTCTAATGAAGACAAATCCGAAAATAATAGTTTTTTTAAATGATAGATTATGGTCTAGTCCTAATACTACTAATATTATAAACGTGAAAGTTTTTATGGATGGATGGATGGATATTTGTTACTTTTTCACGCAAAAACTATTGAACAGATTTGGATGAAATTTGGCGCACAGATGGTTTACAACCAGGATTAACATATAGAATAATTTTATCCCAATATTCTCACGGGATCGAAACTTATGCGGTTGAAACCGCGGGGCGCAGCTAGTAGTCTATAAAGTGCAAATGTACGTAAATATTAAAATAGAGAAAAAACAAAATACCGTCAAACAAACAATTAACACGAAGTTTAAAACTTTTCCCGTCATTTGCCGTTTTAGACGTATTGTTGACATTCCCGAATGAGGTGCTTGGTTTATATTGTAGTATGTGGAGAGAAACGTCAGCAAAGGGACGGGTCCCGATGGACGAGGGGATCTGACAGCTTGGGTCACCGTGTCAAAGCCCGAACTCGTTTTTATTAAAGGTTTTTTGAAATGTAGGAAAATTTACGTGGTGAGAGCGTTTATTTTGTGAAAGGTGTGTCGTTACGTGATAAATATAGAATGGACGATTTGTAAGTGAATTCGGTACTTAAAATAACAAGGTTTGAATTTTCAATGTGAAAATAAACTAACCTTTTATAGGAGAGATTGACGTTGATGTGTTCAAACATACCTACTTCCAAGTGAAGCGTGAAAAATATACTCGTCGACTTGAGAACGGCTTCCATTTTTTCATCGGTTAAAAAGTAACTTAACCAATAAATAATCCCAATTTGAAACTTCTATTCTGATAGTCAAAATATCTGCAGCCGACGGGAATGGAAAAATCGTTCATACAAAAACACACATGAAAAATTGCACTGATAAACCGGAGCACACATCCCTCTTCATGGATATGTATATACTCGCATATTTTCGCGATTGAAATCCATAAATTTCGTCGAACAGTAAAGCTCGATCTAAAAACAGATTTTATTAGAAGCCAATCCTGCTACGTGATCCCATCAGTATGATAGTGAAAAACATTTTTTTTCCGTAACCTGCGAAAAACTGGGTGTGAAAAACGTTTCGACTGAATGAAATGGGCATGAGTCGACAATATGCTGGCGACCGACGGCGACGTACACTCATGCTCAAAATCGTTTTGTTGACAATCCCCGCTTATACATACTTACCTCACAAACGCTTTTTTTTCACTTGTTTCCACGTTTTGAAACTTTTGTGCTATTTGAACAGCCTCAGTGCGGGGAAATGCGAGAGTTTTTATGAGCGTTGAAATTCTACCGTCTATTTTTCAACGGCTTACAGAAGACAAATAACGTTTCACGTTTAGTTATAAAACTGAAGAGAGTTTCTGCGTTTGTTACTTTTGTCAAACGCTCGTTGCGTGTGTCTACAAAAAGATAGAATAATCTTTTATATACAAACCATGTAGTGTTTAGGAATTTGATTGACATTGATTACTAAGATAATTTTGAACTACCTAAGGTGGACATAAAAACATAAACATGAACAATTACCGAATAAAACCGAATCATACTTACGTGAACTTTAAATAAAAGCGTATTTTCAACCACAACCCCAATCATAAAGAACATTATTTGGTCCATTTAACCTTCGCCTGCAATGTGTAGACTTGCCAACTTTAAAGGAAAATGTTCAGGAAATACCACAAAACGTTTCAATAGGAACAGTCAACACACATTTATCTTATTGATCGAACACTTAGGAATCCTTATGTGTTTATTCTCCGATCTTAGATAGGGCATTGAATGAACATCAATATTGTATTTTGTAAAAATTACTTCTTTATTACTTTTGTTGTTAGGTGTACATTGTGCAGAGGTTCATGCTTATGCTTAATATTTGTTACGTAACACGCTTTTATCCCGAAGGATTAGGCAGAGGTGCCGTGACGTTAAAACTCCAATAAGTAATAGGAGGCTAGCCTGTTGCCATCATCATCATCATCATCGTCATCATCATCATCAGCCTATTACTATAGGCTGATGATTATATGGCCAGCAGTGGACTACTGTCCACTGCTGGCCATAGGCCTCTCCTATTGCACGCCATCCAACTCGATTTTCGGCAAATCTCATCCAGCTGCTACCAGCTATCCTACGAAGATCGTCGCTTCACGTAGCCTGAGGGCGTCCCACTTTATATTTACCGATTCGCGGTCTCCACTCAAGCACACGTGGTAGACGTGTGCTTGAGTGGCCGGCCCATTGCCATTTCAGCTTCAGCTATTGCCATCAACGGGGTCCAGACTTCGGGTTGCTACTTAGAAATTCCAGATAGAAAAACTAAATAACACTTTCCTCTACCTGGAAATCGAACCCAGAACCTTAGGCTCGCTCCACTAGACCAACGAGGCAGTCCAGACAAATCTTTATCCTAGGCCTAATGATATCGTTTGGCTAAAATCATTCTCATGATAACTGTAGTACAGGCGCCAGCATATCAGCCAGCAGATTTTCAACTTTATCGCTAAAGCATTAGGTTCAAGGTTGATTGGGAAAATTTTACAGTTTCGGGTAGCTTGACCTACGGGCGTCTGAACCTCATTAAAGATTCATTTCTTAATTGACTTTAACTTGACCTTTTTATTATATTTTAGTTCAAGATTTTTAAGAATCCTTTTAAAAATCCAAAAAAATTGATGTTAATCGTACCGTACTTGAAAACATTTGAACATTTAATATTACTTCTTTATAACCTTGAATTACGTTCCTAAGGTCGATAAAGCACCCTTTACTTGTACAGTCACGAGCAAAAGTATGTATACACACGGCTTTATTCAAAAGCAATTTACTCCTTTATTTGTGAATTAAACTTTATGTGGTTACGAACATAGCATTTTCGAGGTTTATGTAATGTGTCGTATTTCAACGTTGCATTCGTTATTTCAGGAAAAAATCGCAATTGAAAGTTGCCAAGTGTTGACATATTGGTGCTCGTGACGGTACTGGGGATAATTTATTCAATTTGTGTGTTCACGCCTTTGTGGGCACGTACTCGCTAAATCAATATTGTTTTGTCTTCGCTGATAAACTTAAACAAAAGTGTAAATAATATAGAATCAATGGAGTGTAATATAGAATCTATGGAGTGTGAAAGTGTAAAAAATCTATGGAGTTGCATGTTTGGAAAGTTTGTTTAAACGTATTATGTAGGAACATTTAGGTTTTGGTATTGATAGTGTTACGGCTAGGAAGGCGGTGACTACCAAGATGACGACTAATAGAGAAGTATGGATGAAAAATACATGTTGCGCCGACTCCTGTGATAAGGGTAGGAGATTAATGATGAAAAGACAAACCAGCTACCTAATTCATTTATTTAAGAGTAAATGTTGCGTTGTTTGTTGCAAAAATAATCGCTTACGTAAGAAGGTTTTGGTTTTACGCAGAAAAACCATCACCTAAACTAGGCAATTCTAAAACCAATAAATTTCACACACAAAAAATTGCAATATTTTTCATTTTGACAATCCAATAAAATTTATTGCGTTATTTACGCCGTCCAGCACATGTGTTTTTCACACATATGAAGCTTTGGATTAGGAATTTCCTTCAAAATCCGTCCCGTATGAGTGTGTTACACAATTGGGGTTATAGTTATATATATACATTCAAAAAAATCCAAAACACCAAAGGCAGCACAATCTCACCCCGGAAATCAGCTACATTAAATATGCTCTTAACATTCTCACTACGGAACAATCTGGAGCGCAAGGCGTGACATCTGCTACGTTTGAACGACTGCCAACTACTGCATCCTGTCGCGTTGTTAATAGTCTCTAGCCTCTGCAATGATTAAGTTGTTCAGCAACTCTGCATTGTGAAATATTATGTAGGAAAGCAACCGCTGTTAAAACTCCAGAACTTATGTAAAGATGCAGTGACAAAATATCTCTTAGGAGTTGATTAGTTTCAGAAATTCTGGCAACAATGGCAGAATTTTCGGATCGGGATCGGTTTTAATCATCTTGATGCTTGGATGATATCCTGAATATTGGTTTCAAGCTCGTTCTTGTATCAGGGTTGTTCAGTATTTTCTACGACTTGTAACTATATTGTCGAAATATTCCTTGAGGCTTAATTAATTTGCGACTTCATCATCTGCGTAGTCTTTTACTTTTTACTTTTACCTTTTCCGACATGTTGGGGTCGACTTCCAGTTTAACCGGATAAAGCTGAATATCAGTATTATACATGGTGCTACTGCCTATCTCAACTCCACAACCCAGTCACTGGGTAATACGATACCCCTTGGTAAGACTGGTTGACAGACTTTCGGGCTTCTGACTACCCGTAACAGCCGGGACCAACGGCTTAACGTGCTTTCCGATGCACGGAGGGGTCTCGGTATGTAAAGATGGTCACCCATCCACAGACCAACCGCGGCAAGCGTAGCTTAAGCTGATCGATCGACCTGTGCGGCTGTAATTATTTAGCCACGGGCCCCCCGTGTTTAATTTCCGACTTGTTGCCAGAATTTAGTTCTCCTTTAGATTCTTCCTATCGCCTAGTTGACCTTCAAAATAAGTTCTTAGCTCAATCAATAGCAGTTCGTCTTAGTATTTTTGATTGTTATAATTCAAAACTGCTCTATCAAGTACCACCTTATTATCTCTTTCCTACGCTTTAGCATTATTATTCTCATTTTTCCATAATTTTTCGTCAATATAAAGTGTACCAGATCGTTCCAGTAGTCTTGAGTCAACCGTGAAGTAACATCTGGCGTGTTTGAACGAATGCCAACAGCTGCACGCTGGCGTATTAATCCCTACTCCATTTGTGGCTGGAAACTGCACTGGCTGCGACTCCTATGATTTATTGTATTGTGCCTTTGAATTGCCGCCTTGTTTTTATAGGAATTTAATCTGCAGCTTGTTGATTCTTTTTGCACTGTTGAATATAGTAGAAAGCACTTTTCTTTAGAAAATAACATTGACTACACTTGCATTTATAAAAAATCTATTCGTGTGTGTGAGGTTTGGCACTTATGTTAATCTATATACACTCGCGAGCAATGAAAACGTTCCAGTGACATTGCACCAAATTACTCCTAAACGGGAAAGGCTAGCTTAATGACGCCGTCTGCAATATTGAAGTACATTTAACAGATCATCAGAATATTACTAACTAAAAACGTAAATATTGTGCTATATAAGCTAGGTTCTATGTCTTAGGAGATATTAAGGTGTTTGTCGGCACTTTGTGGGTGGAACTTTTTCATTGCTCGGCAGTGTACTAACAATAAAGCTGAAGAGTTTGTTTTATTGAACGCGCTAATCTTTGGAACAGTCGGATTTAAAAAATCTTTTGGCTTTGATAGCCCAATTTTTGAGGAAGGCTATAGGCTATTTGACATCGCGCTATAACTCTTACGAGCCAAGCAAAAAAAAGGCAGAAAGAACGCTAAGAGAAAGCGAAGTAAGGTAGGCTGCGGACCAAGAAATGTTATGCGGACGAAGTCGCGTGCAGAAACTAGTTGACTAATAAACGAGTCGTTCTACCAATTTCAATACATCAATTTCATTTGTTTCGTAATGTTGGTCTAACAAACAGAATAATACAAATCTAAGCACATTTACAGCATTCAAGCTTAAAACGGTTTAAAAACGATACTTTGTCACGAACGATAATTTAGCCATTCGCTTTGCACAAACAAAGCAATAACTCAAAATAGTTAGTACATAGTACTTAGCAACAAATAAAAATAGTTCGTACATTTACAGCATTCAAGCTTAAAACGGTTTAAAAACGATACTGGGTCACGAACGATAAGTTAGCCGTTCTCTTTGCACAAAAACGGTGAACACTAATCACTAGACAGGACTAAATGGATTTGAAAACTTAAACTAACTTTGCGGATTACGCTTGTGGCTTGAGCAATTATCCGTACCACGATAAGTATACAGACTAACTTTAGATAGTAAAACAATGAACATTGTACAGTCACGAGCACTAATATGTCAACACTTGGAAACTTTCAATAACGATTCCTTCGTAAAATAACGAAAACAACAATAAAATACGACACATTGCATAAACTTATGGGTTCGAAAATACTACGTTCATATCAACAAAAATTTTCTTTAAAAAATAAAAGAGTAAATCGCTTTTGAATAGAGCCAAGTGTGTACATACTTATGATCGTGACTGTACTTAATACTAGTTCTATATTACTGGCTGATGATACAATGCTGGTAGGTACCTATTTAACCCAGAGTAGATTTAGACAGAATTATGAAAGTTATCTTTCGTTATGGCCAGATTGAAAATAAGTATTTTTCTTACTGTCCATATACTCGTACCTACTTATTTAAGAAAGAAAACATGACGCAAAAATGAACATAAAACACAAAAAAAATGGTTGAGAAACATGCTCACGCGCACTCCTACCAATATTACGCGTTACTTCCTACTAATATTATAAACGTGTATGGATGGATAGATAGATGTTTGTTACTCTTTCACGCAAAAACTACTAAAGGGATTCGGATGAAATTTGGTACACAGGTAGTTTATAGCCAGGATTAACACATAGAATACTTTTTATCCCAATATTCCTACGAGATCGAAACTTATGCGGGTGAAACCGCGGGGCGCAGCTAGTGCGACATAAAACAATCGCAAACTTTCGTACCTCACTCTACAGCTTTATCAACCCACTTACTTTTTACCTACTCCTAGAAACTGAGGCACTAAAACGATTAGTTGTGTCTCGAATAAAACACTACCGTCGTAGGATTAACTTGAATATTTACCGTTTTCATCGCGATAACGGAGAGCGTTTTGTGAGTACTCGAAATTCTTGAATTCATAAATGAAGCAGAAAAACTGTTAAATATATCCCTTTTTTTTCGAACGTTCTTTTTAAATTTTTTATATAACAACATTTTTCACCCTAAGTTAATAGAGCGACGGTCTCATAAATTCTGTGTAAGGTTGACATGTAAGATTTATGTGTGACAACGGTAAGGGTTGTAAGTGAAAAGGCACCTGTACAAAAATCGTTCACCAACCCTTTGTGTATCGTCATTTCAGTTTTGTTTTGGTGCAAACGAAGTTCAGGATTTAATTGTCTAATAACCTAGTTTACTTTTGAATGTATACATTTAGATCGTTTTAATCCTTAAAAGGGGTCATTGTAATCATCATTATGAACAACTTTTACTACGGGACCAACACTGAAATCGTGAAAAAATCTGTTGATTCATATATTTATGTTCGCATAACTCGACATATTGTATGGATTAACTATTAATTCGACATAATGTATGGATCAATTATAAGAACCATTTTGTTTCCGTTTCTGTACACCTGAAAACGTATACGAAAAATTTCAGGATAATCGGTTCCGTGGTTTAGGCGTGAAAAGGTAACAAACAAACTTACTTTCGCATTTTTAATACTAGTTAGGATTATGTCCTAAAACTTAACAGTTTTAATAATACAATGTTCATTCTCATCTCATTCATATTTTACATTGAGACGTGAAGAATTTCATAAATGTGAAGTTAATAATGCCAATAGTCATTGTAATATTTTTTTTTTGTACTGGATCACACTTGGGAACCATTTGGTTGCCGAGATATTGAAGGTCGAAATTCCAAATTTTACTGACGTTTTTTTACGATAACAAGTTTTAATGTAATAACATCGCCACCACCCCTTGTACCATGCATGCACTCATAAGCACTGTTTTGCATGTGTTACATTGCTCACTACCGCAAGTAGAACATTTTCACACCAAAAATAAAAGTCTCAGAAATTATTTTTATGCAATGTAACTTACTTTAATGTACAGAATGCGTCGTTGACGGCTATGTAATGCGTCATTTTTCACCCTGTATACCTAACAATATATTATTATTTGTTTTTTCTCCTTCGTGTCGCTAGCCCGACTGAATTTTATATCTGGTTGGCCCAAAACTTTGCCACTACCACGGCGTCAGTGGCAGCAGGTCACTTTGACTGCATGTTTTGGGAGACAGAGGGCAGGACAGGAGGTGCAATATATTTTTTAATAATAGAAAATGATAACATACCACAAACACGATCAGAATGCTGATGGATCATTGTAACACGTGACTAGTCACCAGTAATATAATACAGTTCACTCTTTAAAATTTCCTTATACGCGTTTAACCATAGGAAGTATTACGTCAAAACTATGATAAAATAATTGTTTCTAGGAGGCCACGGGCTTACGTGACTACCTACACGTAATACGTTACATTCGCAAATAATCTTACTTCAAATATTGCTTCAAGTATCGGCAAAACTTTGTGTGCACGCATCAAGGTTCACCGAATTGTTGCTTGTTACAGAAAGCTCTTTACTTTCAGTAAAATTTGTGGGTCCATCAATCATTATTGAATACTTAAGTCAAAATATCGTACCTTTGATCATTATTGAATTATTTCTGATGTGAGCTTGAACCTCTTTGCTGTGATTTGCAGAAGCGGTGGTTTTATTAAGTAAAATAGAAGAAATATATAATATTATTACTAATAATGAAGCTGATTTGTTTGTTTTTTTGCACGCGCAAAAATCTGAAACCAATAGTTGGATTTCAAAAAATGATTTTTCCATTTGTTCGCCCATTCTGAGGAAAACTATTCAACATCACGCTGGGATAAAAGTCAGAAACAACGCTAAGTGAAATCGAAGTATTAGCAGCAGGGCAAAAGCTTTTATTACGTAAATGTACTTAATACATGCGTGTGTTAGGTAAAGTGATAACAATACTTTGTAACAAAATTCATAATCTAGTAAATTAAGGTCACATTCCTGTTTTTTGTGGCTAAATATTAACAGCTCGATCGATCAAGTGAAGCTACGCTTGCCGCGGTCGGTCCGTGGATGGGCGTCTATCTTTACATACTTCCGTGCCTCGGAAAAGCACGTTAAGCTGTTGATTATTTGACAGTCGTTACAATAACCCATAACGAAAGACAGTAGAAGTCCGAAAGTCTGACAATCAGTCTTACCAAGGGGTATCGTGTTACCCAGTAGGTAACTGGGTCGTGGAGGTGGAGGATAGACGTAAAATACTGGTATACAACTGCATCCAGTTTCCGACCCCAAAAGTAGTTGGGAAAAGGCTAGGTAGATGATAATCTCTGGTTTTTGATCTACAAAATAACAATTCAAAAACCTCTCAAAATATTTCTCACAGGGCCAAAAATTCCAGCTTCATATTTTAGAATGAATCATCATCTGCCTAGCCTTTTCCCAACTATGTTGGGGTCGGCTTCCAGTCTAACCGGATGCAGCTGAATACCAGTATTTTACATGGAGCGACTGCCTATCTGACCTCCACAACCCAGTTACTGGGTAATACGATACCCCTTGGTAAGACTGGTTGTCAGACTTTCGGGCTTCTGACTACCCGTAACGACTGTCAAAGATCCACGAATGACAGCCGGGACCAACGGCTTAACGTGCTTTCCGAGGCACGGAGGGGTCTCGGTATGTAAAGATGGTCACCTATCCACAGACCAACCGCGGCAAGCGTAGCTTAACCTGACCGATCGACCTGTGCGGCTGTTATTATTTAGCCACGGGCCCATATTTTAGAATGAATATAGGTACATAATTTTATCAGTGAAATAATACCCAGTGGAACTCTTATCCTTTTCCCATAGATAGAGGGTTACAAATCCAATTAGTGTTCAGCAAAAGTTCCTTGGTAGATTTTGGAGAGTATCCAACAGTTACAATTGGAGATTTCCAACTAGTTTTATCGTTGTGTCGGTCTTTTGCTACTAATTTAGGTTGCGAGAGGAGAAAGACAATTGGTTGGTGATTACTTTACATTGGCGGCCGTAAGGTCGTTCCTGGTATTGGAGGTTTACTTTAGCGATCTTTGAGTTCTGGAATGTCTTTGCAAGTTACTAAATTAATGTTCGTCGTGGCGTTTATAGTTCGTTTTGTTTTAATTTTAAGTTGGTAAACTGTTAAAGGCTGCGATGAGATTGGAATTTTAAGTAGATAGTTCAAAATAGTTTTTACAAGTGATCGACATTTTCTATACTCATGTAGTATTTTTGAGCATTTATTTCTGAAAAAAAAAATTAAATCTGCGACTTTTTAAAGATATGTTTATTTATAAAATATAATCGAACTTCATTACATTATTCGACCTTATCGAAATTTCATTACAATATTATTCGACATTATCGACACTTCATTACCTACATTATTTACGTTACCAAAAAATATATTTATTTTCGTAACAAAGAAAAACAAAATTCTTTCGATATCGGGAACCGATTCTTGAACAACTCTAAGTGTAAAGAAATCAAAACGCCCCATTCCATCGATAAGGCATTATTGTTTATTCGATCGTAGGGCCCATTTTATCTGTACCTACCTATATAGATGGGACTAACGACTTGGAAGCTTCCTCGGCTCTCGAGTGTTCTACGACACAGAAAAAGTTATTATTTTATTAAAATGTTATCATTTATTTTCCAACCAAGATGAAAATGCTACAGAAATACGAGTATTAATAAATTCATATAAAAAATAATAATTGAACGTTCTTAATTAAGCTTGGATGACGGTCCATCCTCCTCCATAAAATTTCATCAAAAACAATCTTCGTAATAAACGGAATAATGAACCCTCGAGAATTAGAACAGCGTTGATATACTTACGTCACATAACTGAGACATCGGTATTTAATAAAAATGAAAACATTATGAAGGACGGTATGTGATATTTGCGTACGTATTATTGGACATAAAGACTTATAGGAATATTTCTAGGATGAAGTATTTATCATAATATGACAAAACGTCGACGCACATTGCTTAGATAGACGTAGGTGTGTGTGACATGCTCCTTCAAATATTCCTCTATGTGGTATCAAAGGCATTCCTCCTTAGTGATCCAGTCACGTATTGCCCTATAGACGTTCTTCATTTATTTAGTTAGTGTGGAGGAAAACGTAGCTTTCTTGTAATGTAAATACACATAAATCTAGGCAACAAATATTTCGGAGTTTTGTTTACCACTTGTAACAATGGTACAGTCCTAATCCAATAAAAGCAGTTTATTTAAGCGAAGCGGTGGTGGGACTCGGCTCTAATTTCCTTTCGGTTCATCCTATTTCCTTCCCTAGCCGAGCGACGCCTTCCACCTCTGAGATGCATTTGCTCATGTGGAATCAAATACGAACCGCTTAGCTGCCTCACACGGGAACATGTAAACTTTCTTTTAAGAAAACTCGACCTTAATATATTTTGAACATTTCCGTCAAGAAAATTGGGTTGCGCAGGCTACAAAGTTTACATGTTCCGCCGAGGTATTCCTTTGCCTCCCACCCACTGGTATGCACATAAGCCGTCTTATGCTCAAACCAGTGGAACCCGACATCAGCTAACGAATTTTTTTCTTGTTGCAGTAAAGTGATAAGTGTAACTCAAAGTATATTTTTGATGTAAACTAATTATCAATTTCATTCCGTCGAAGTACAAAGTATACATTTTAAAAGTGTTGAAAACAGATATTAATAGATTTAGAAAGTGAACGTTAAAATTAACAATATGACGTGTTGAACATTCAGTGTGATACAATGACTTTAGTGAGGACTGTCAGTGGCATAGGATTGTTTCGAGTCGAAAGTGTGAACAATAAAACGATATGGGATGACTCATAGTGCAAAATGTTATGTGCAACCCACTGTCCGATCCGAAGATGATGCGCGATATCCACGACAATGCTGGGGCAGGCACAAGCGGCGGGATGGAGGAAAGCGAGGACGGCGGGAATGGGGCTGCCGAGGTCGATATGGACGACTGCGGCTCCCTCGCACTTCCTCCCGACTTGCCCCCCTACTCCGGCGACTATATCATCAGCGACTACATGGAACGTCTCGGCACACGTCTCAATATTCTCGAAACAGAACTCAAATATGCATGGCGAGCGCTCGACCTGCTCAGCCAAGAATATGTCAGGATGTGGGAACGTCTCGAGCGATTGGAGACGTTGCTCGCCGATCAACAAGGTGTGATATCAACATTACTGGACTTTTACACATGCCGAACTGTCAGTGCCAGAGATCCCATCACTCGGTTAGAAGTGATCAGAGAAATATTAGGAAATGGCACTGTCGAAGATGGCATAGAAGAAGGCTTAGATATTGGACGAAGTTCAGTATTATTAGACCATCAAGAGGAGATAATGGAATCAAATGAAGCCTTTTATAAGAGCTTAAATCAAGCCTATCGTGATGATTTAGTTTGCGATGAAACGTCTAGGCCACCATCACAATTAGATATGATTTGGGAAGCTCCAGAAGAACCAGATATAGAAATGATGCCAACAAGCTCTAGACAAATATACAGTTCATCAGACTATAAAGATTACTGCGGATTAAAAGGTGGACCTGTAATTAGTGAAAGAGATTTGGTACATTTGTCTGCTTTAAGTACAATAGATCAAATTACAGTAGATAAATTACATGAATTAGATAGATTGACAACACAATTACATAAAGATTCCAGAGAGTTAAAAGACTTGAAAACGAGGCTTCTTAGTCCTGAAACAAAACTATCAAAACGTGACAGGGAAATAGAAGCAAAGGCATTGGTTGAAGATGGCAATATAATAAATGAACAACTGAAAAGCGTCTATTCAGGTGGTGACAATTGGGCTATTAACGACATGATGAAAAGCTTTGATGATTTTATGTTGGCGGCGCCTAAAGATTCTATTGTAAGAGAGAAATCCCCATCTAGGTTGTCACTAACTGATAACGTAACGGATAGAACAATAGATTATTTGCCACCAACTCTGTCTCCTCGTCGAAAGTTTGTACCAGAGAGAACTACTACAGAACCTTATACGACTGTAACTGGGCGTCTGGCATATAGTTCGGCTGTAGCCAATGCTGAGATAAATGCAGCTAAAGCATCTAAATCACCCAGTGCTCTTTCAAGGGAAAGATTTGAATATAGTTCTCCGTATCAAATAACAGACACTTCCAGACAAAATTATTTTTCTAACAAAGGCCTATCTCAGCCTCTAAACGAGATTTATAAATCAGGTGGTTCAGAACAACTCTCTCCCATGTCAATTCATGAAATATACAACGGACCTAGTACTAATGAATTAAGTTATGAAGATAACAGGCTTAGAAAATCTCCGAGTCCCCCACCACCAGCTCCACCATGTGGGACAGACGGGTTTCCATCAATAGAAAACAACAACGAACTGGTTGCTCATCAACCAATGTTATCCACAAGTAGTGCTATGCCCCATGATGGTATGCGTTTAAGTCCCAGATCTCCAAAGTCACCGAAAACTTCGCCTAAGCACGTAAAGAGGGATTCAGCAAATATTGTAGCTGCAAAATCTGATTCAGGATTATCATCTATGAGTGGATGGTCAAGTTTAGAAAAAAGTCCAGGTTCACCTAAAACGGGAAGAATTACTACGCATGGAAGTCACGATTCTCATAAAATGAGAGATCCTTCCCCACAACCAATACAAAGAATGTCGTATGAAGTCGAACCGAAACCGTATATAGAAACGCTTGTGGATTCTTATCTTTTTGAAGAGACAAACTTAAAGAGCGATTACAACTTACGAAAGACAGATATCATGACGAAAGACATTAGCTCTAGGGATTTGAGTAAATTGCAAGGGAAAGTGGATGGCGATTACATAAAAACCGATATTCCATATTCAGCAACAGATCAAATGACTCAAATAAGCAATATTGGGGAATATTATTACGGAAACGAAGCCCCTTCAATATATTCCGTGGCTGGAAATAGGCAACCAATTTTCACAACTGTGTATAGTACTCCGAGAGGAATGTTGTCTGAGGATAGAAGTTTTTCCGAATTATTAGATAGAAATGAAATTTCTGAATCTGTTGCGAGGCCCGCAGTGGATTCTTATCCGCCGGAACCTAGTTATCATGCACAAACTGTAGTCATGTCGGCGGCGAATGCCAACAAACGGCCCCTGACTAGAGCTAATACGATGGGCGCAAATGATCCACACTTTTATCAAAATGGTTATAAAGGACATCGCGCTGGATATCCTCCCGGCAATCTCACTGATGCTCTCTCGTATTACCCTACATCGACTAGGTATGATTCGCCTAAAAGAACACCTTTAGAAGATCAGATCTCGTGGCAAGGTGGCAGTAGATCCCCAACCAGTTCAATGGAAACATCGAGCTTGAAATCACATTCCTTGAGTATAACTGAAAGAAAACAATTTCAAAATCAACTACAACAGGAATACTTTAAACAGCAACAATATGATCAACGAAATGGTAATGTTATGTATGAAAATCAAGGTTTCGACAAAGACGCTGTACCTGAACATAGTAAAACGAGAAAAGAGCAATATGTTGAGTCAAGTGGTATACTTGTTTCTGAGTCAGGCTATTTATCGATATCCAACAACTATAAAGGCAAGACTCAAGATAAACAGCCCAAAAAACCAAAGCGGACTTCATCACTAAAGTCCGCTATGTCATCGATGAGTCACTGGCTCCCAGATTTGCATTTGCCTAAAAAACATAGATCACACTCACTACCTTCTGGTGTTGATACAGTAGAACCACCTCAACAAGAGAAAACATTAAAAGAAAGGATATTATCCGCGCAAAGAAGGAAAAAGAAATATCATTTGGTAGCTTCAATGTCTGGTTTGTTACAAAAAGCAAGGCGAAAGCAGCAAGCCAGTCATCAATCACTATCAGACCCAGAGACATCAGAAACTGAATGGTCCGGGGGTCGATCCAGTGCTCAGTCAGAGGATAGTGATAGCGTATTTTCGGACTCTACACATGAAGGTAGCATGTTCCCAAAAGTAGCACCCAAACCTAAAAGAAAGATAAACAATCAAGAAATTGTAGAACAACAGCAAATGATACAAGAACGAATACAAGAGCAAGAAATGGAGTTTCCCGATGATGACAATGAATGTATAATAGAAGAACCTGAAAAGTTAACAGCAGCCAGTAGTGTTATACCGAGAGATAAAAGTGATGATATCGACTTTCATTTTGCACGAGTTAGTCAAATGAAAAAAGACAACATACCAAAATTAGAAAAATTGGACATTGACACCGATATATCCAATGTCGACTTATTTGAAGAAGATGAAAAGGAAGATAATCAATCTCCTGGGTCTCTCTTTGCTACTATTGGAGACGTGAAAAAGACTTCAAACGTTTCTGATGAAGGATTAAGCGAAAGTAATAAATCGTATAGTGGAAGCTCGCAAGAATTTGCAGTTTCGAGAGCTTTAGGTAAATATCGTCTACGTAAGTCAACGTCAGTCTCAGATGAACATTTAAACGACATTTCTCCTCCAAAAGGGGAGGCAGAACAACAAGAAGAAATAAGCGAGGAATTTGTGAATCAACAAAAAGAAAGGAGAATTCGTAAACCAAGTCCACCTGAAGTGGTAAATAATACATTAACCCTAAATGAAGACTCTAATAACTTACCAGAAAGGAGTCCATCCATACAGAGTACTCGAGGCCTACCAAACAAGTTTCAACCACGACATCAGCAAAGTTTGGAAATACCAAATAAACATGACGATGACGATAGTAGGAGTACCCATTCTTGGAGGAGTGGATCCCGAGTGTCATCCAGGCGACAGAGTACTGAGGACAGTATCGATTCTGAAGATGAATGGTATTGTTACGAACTAAGGAAATTAGAAGAAATGGAGCATCAGTCTCAATTAGAGGCTGATCGGCATCTGACCGTGCCGAAAGTACCAGAAATCGACGAAATAGACGAAGACTCAGGTGAATATTTAAAAGAAAAAATGTCTTTCGTACTGAGGGAACTTAAACTAAAGACAGCAACAACTAAACAAAAGTATGACGAATCTCCAGTAAAAGATTCTTGGAAAGATATAACAACTTTTCCAGTGATCGAAGAAACAATACATGATATACAAGACAGGGAATCCGATGATGATAAGTCATTTGAGGATTCCGGTTCAGGAGAAACTTCAGGACCCGATAGTCCAGTTCAAAGTGGTGACGAACTAGATGATGACTATGATATGCCACAAATTCATCAAGATTCTCTTCCTCTTGAAGAGCCTCCGCCTCATCAGGACGCTCCTGTTGGGAGCAAATGGAAGCTTCTCAAAGCATTGAAAGATCGAAAAGCCGAAGAGAAGACGTCAGAAACGCCAGCAGCTACGACGCCTCTCGCAGAAAAGGATAAAGTCAGCGCAGGTGTAAGTTATCTTATGCAAAAGTTTCATGAAATTAGAGTTAAGAGTTAAACATAAGCTGTTTAGAAATATTTTATAAGCTGCAGGTTACTTCTATGGTTATTTGAAATTAATCTAATACATAGTTAGACTGATATACTCAAGCCATTGCTAACATTATTAACCCGCTTTACAACTCTAATCCAATACAAACGTAGTTACTCGTAATATAACATACCTATTATATAGATTAGCAAGTAGGATGTGTAATTGTTATTTATAGTCGTCCATTTTAAACAACTTTTACTGAAACATTACACAAGTAACTATCTTCGATTTCCCCAAAAGCAGGGCTCTGTTAAAATATTTAATTTTGACGTTATTTTAGGTAGTTTTGACCTAAAATACTAACTGCGGTTGTGAGAAATATTTCAACCAGTTTCGTTTTCTCCATGTACTGCTAAATATGTATTTGAATGCATAGTATAGGGTGCTCGTATATACAATATTATACTTATATGATATTTACTTACTATTGACGCTCTTTCTATTTAATTGAGGCAATAATTAGGTATAACCAACGCAATAGGGTACTAAGAACTTTCTATATGTATTAAAGGATTTTTACATAAAGCTTAAGATATTCAACCAAACAATTATACAATTTTAATACAGGTTTGCTTGACGATATTTATACTTGAAAAAATGGTAATCTTTACATACAATTATATACTCAGTATTATAATTATGTGTTTGTTGCTTGATAGATATCGTTTGGTAATGTTAGAGTTAAATTAATGAATTTGCTGTCTATAATTAAATTCATCCATGTATCGGCTTGGGGAGCATTTTGTCGTACAAAATTTATTCATGGTCATATCATCTCATATCAGAGAAAAATGTTCCTTTTATTTATAGGGAATCTAAATAAGTAACATTTCTCAGTCATAAATACATATTCACTATTTTATAAACAGTATAGAACGGATACTCAAAATGATAAGCAATAATCTTCAATATAAACACTCGACTACGGTTTAGATAAGAAAAATAATAGGTAGGTACTAGAGATAACTTTACATATAACATATTTTTCAGTACCTAATTAAAAATAATATATATACATACTATATACTTAATTGTATGAAGTAACAGGTCCACACTAATAAAACGTACATACGTTTCCGTATCGTTGTCGTCCGTAGATTTGGACAAGACTTTCATCGTAATACATATTATGATGAAAGTCCTGTCCAAGCCTACGGACAAGTCACCTTCTCTATCAGACCATCTGCCTTTGATCTCAAAATCAAGTGAGGACAAAAATATCTCCTTTAACTTGAATCTTTGATTGAACCAAAACGACACTTTGGTTTAATATTGCTATTAGCTTCTGGCTGCCAATGTTATTTACATATCTACATTATTACATATGAATGAAAAACCATAAATTATAATATATCTAGGTAGTGCCGTAGTCGAGTCAAAATATATAAAACAATTTCTTCCAAAAAACCAATAGTTACCAGCAGTGCGATTCTGTAACCAAATCACCGTGAAAACTTATGTGAAGTGAGCGTGGAGTGAGCTGTCATTCCAAATAATGCTAGGGATTGACACTACTGACAACTCACGTCAAGCTCACTTCACTTGAGTTTTCACGGTGAGATTTTTACAGAATCGACCGGCAGTTTATATTCTCCTCTCTATTTTTGAAAACATTTCACAACCATTGTTACCTAAATGTCTCAATCGAGTGAATTATATAAATAATCATAATAGGATAAAATAATAACATATACATCGTAACGTATTTACTAGATGTCACACGGCTTAGGTAATCGTATAGCTATTTACACTTACATAAAAATATAGCTGGCACTTTATGTAATAAACATATTTAGCGGAAGGTTTTAGATGTTGAATGATATTGCGTAGAATTATAGTAATTATAATTATTATGGGCAGATTAGGTAATTTTTTAGTGAATTATTTTATTATTAACTTTGCGGGTATGAGGACACCATTGTGGCGTAAATATGGTTGCACTGCCAAAAAACGTATGGTTGGTTGCGCAACCAATTAGACACCTCGTGACACCGTAAAGCTAAGTATATTTTGCTGGCAGCGCGACCATGGTGGCCCCACCATGGTGTCCTAATGACATATGCAAAATATACATAGCTTTATGGTGGATATCTCACCAGGCGTCCGGTCGGTACAGCAACCAACCAAACATTTTTTGGCAGCGCAACTATGGGTACGCCACCTAGTGTGGTCCATGGTGTCCCAGTGAAATAGGGCCCTAAACACTACTATTTACTGTTGACAACTATGTAAAGAATTGGGACAATGCTATTTTAAGCTTCGAAGACATAATTGGTTCGAATTGTGCCTACAGTACCTAATACATTCAGTGATTATTTCATGATCAAAAATAAAGATATCATTACAGTCATAAACTGCCCAAGCATTATTACTATTGTTAACTATACTATAAATTGTGTTCTATCGTGAGGTTAATTCTCCATGTAAGCTGTTTTATTATAAGTGTTGAATATGTACGGTTAAGTTTCCATGACAAATCCCTTCACAGGATCACTTTAGAAAACATGTTGTCTACTTTTTTTTAAACTTAAGAAAACTTATATTTTGGTGTGTCCAACGGGGTAGAAAATACATACATTGCATTAGATTGCCATTTTATGTGTCTAACGCAACTAGGGGGCATTCAACTCACAGGTAACAATAGAATAATAGTTACCAATAATGATTGAATTCTTAATTGGTTAAAGGACAATGAATGAGACACAATATAAGTTGTATTATTATTACGCCTTAGTGGCCCCATAAAGTGTTAATAATGAATTTTATTTAAACTAATTCTCAGTGTACTACAAGAGAAAATCGATTCAGATTCTCGAAAAAAATTTTTTAAACATATTTAATCCAAAAAAAAAAACTACAACTTTTGTTTTCTGAAATGCATTCGTCTATCATGACTTCGGATCATTTGTCATAGAAAATTAATCATATTATAATATTACTGTGTTGTTGTTTGTTATTTGTTTTTAATAAAGAAATGTTAGCTTTTTATTTTAGTTTTTATTTTGTTTTATTTATTGTTTTTTTTTTTTTTTAGAATGGCTCCGCTGGTTTCAACGAACATGGAGGTAGAGGAAATGGGTATGTGAACTAAAAATATGATTTAATATAAACTTACCAAAAAAAAAAAACTTGGAAAATTACAACTAAAATGGAATTATGTTAATTAGTTATTTAAAATAAAAAAAATAATAGAAATTCATCATTAATCTTCTTAATATTTTTTTAATAATAAATTATACCTAGATACCGCTCACAGAAAATCCCGGGACTTTGTTGTACAACTTTCATATTTATCAAAGCAAAGGTATGTAAACTTCCTTTGAACAAATTAAACCTAACTAAACCGTTTTTATAGGCCGCCAGGAAACGAAAATCCGTTCTACAGTAACATTGACAGCATGCCCGATATCAGGCCTAGGAGGAAGTCGATCCCCCTCGTCTCAGAACTTGTAAGTACCGTTTGAATTTTTTCTTATCGATATAAACCTATCTCTATTATTACGAATCCGATGGAAGTTAGCTATCTTTCTTTCTGGCCGGTTTCAATTCACTATCTTGAAAACTTGAAGCTGTTACAAAAGGGCTATCCTGGCTTAACAAGCCTATATCAGCACTCAGGGTTATGGAAGGTAGATATTTGAAACTGGTCGTAAATGTTTACAGCTCGCATCGACGTATGCTTCCTGAAGCTTAGTAATATTAGGCGCGTAATAAATGTTTTCTTCTACACGGAAAATTTCCATATTATGTGTTTTGAACAATTTATGGGGAGATTGTTAAAGAAAATTGCATCGCGGTCGTTGAATTTCGCTCTTGGATAATTTATAAATTTTATAACAGGAAGTTGCCTTATAAATCGTTAAAATATGACGTGGCGCGGGTGAAATATAATATTTATTCACGCTTCGGGAACTCAAACCTTATATTATATGTATATGACAACTCTCCATTTGTTGTTCAAATAGAAAAAAAAAGAAAAAAGAGGCCTATTTGATCCCTTCTCTCTTCATTGATGTCTCAATGTTACCTGTATTGTGTTTTTCCTTCTGATCTTTACTACTTAGATGGCCTTTAAACCTATTCTTAGATACCAACCCAACCCTTACTGTACCGTGTCAAAGTTAAACTAGGGGTCACCGGAGCAAAAACGACAGTAGCGGAACCGTAGTCACTGAATGAACGACTCTATTTCCTGATAAAAATTAATAATATCATTGCATTTTACCCCCTTACCACGGACCTGCAGGTTCTCAAGGTATTTCTATCCCAATAACACTTCTTTTCTATGCATGCAGTTCTGATCGACAGTGAAAAGATAAAATGTTGGTCACCAATCATGTTGGTCACCAATCATATTGGTCACCAATCATGTTGGTCACCAATCAAGTTTTTTCTCTTTTCACTCACTGTACATAGTGTGCTTGCATTGAAATTTGATTTAATTTGATTTGGCCTCTGCATGTTTCTGCTTTAGATCATTTTTCAGATGTTGGTTAAGTATAAAAGGTAAAGCTACATAATATTGTTTTACATCCAACGATTGCATAACACCGTCACAGCATACATAACCGAATAATAAAAATGAAAATTGAATTCCACACTGGGAACATGCACGTGCTTGCCGATTCCGTTTTCATTGCGAAGCTTCAATATCACAGCAAATATTATTTTTGCGACTGAAAAGTCTTTTTCATCACAAAATCAATTAACATGATCCCTCAAATGTAATACTGTTTCAGTGTTGTAAACCAACTCTCACACACACACACATTTTTACTTTACACGCACTTACAATAACTTTTTTATAATAATCAAACGAATTTTTCATCGGTATAAGAACTACTGAAATTTTCGAGATGGTAGATAAAGTTTTGTTAAAAGACAGGCTTAAAAACAGCTTTTTCAAAGCATGAGTAGCTTCAACTTGCAAATGATATCAAAGGATTCTCAATTTCTAGAGAACTAACAATAGTAAACTTTTCAAAATAGTAGTTAGGTAGGCAATTCAAAGCTTGATTAGAAATAGCAGACACAAGACTCAGTGCCATTACATACTGAGGATGAAGTGAGATGTGTAAGCCCGTTACTCATATATTTTCTGCTGTTTAGACCATGGCCGCAACGAAGAGGAATGCAGGTTTGACGTCAGCTGTGCATCGGGCTACGTTGAATGACGAAGAACTGGTGAGTTGAAACCTATAATCACTTACTAAAATTGACATCTACCTGCATACCATTACTGATTTAATAAGGTCTTACAGAAAATGCACGTATACAAGAAGACTTTGCAAGCACTCATCTACCCAATATCATCAACCACGCCTCATAACTTCGTTCTATGGACGGCAACGTCGCCCACTTATTGTTACGAGTGTGAAGGGCTACTTTGGGGCATCGCCAGGCAAGGTGTCAGGTGCACTGAATGTGGTGTCAAGTGTCACGAAAAGTGCAAGGATTTGCTCAATGCTGACTGCCTGCAGAGTAAGTGGAGCCCTGTGATGGTCTATGGGTATATTTTTGTTATCTAAGTGGAAGGGATTGGTTTCATTATCTTAAAAAGTATGCATTACAGGATAATGTATAATAATACAAGTTATATAATGGTTAAAGATAATTGTAATGTATTTCGTTGGTAATTCACACAATATAGCCTTCAGGTGTGAAAAACCTTTTTTTAAAGAATGGAACGAATTCCTGCAATGCCATTGGTGTATACCCCCTTATCTGTGTAAGCAAGTATGAGAATATCCGCTTTTATTTGCTTATGCAAAAGAGCAATTACAAAAATTTATATTGAATACTATACTCCTACTTACGATTACAAGATAATATAATTATGTATATTTGTGTGTGCTAAAAATTCCAATGTACAGTTTTTAATCACAAAGACAACGATTACCAAAATCTTGTGATTCAAAAATCTAATCTAAATCTTTAAAGAGTGTCACTTCAGAGATACCTTTGCGAACGTCTGAGAAGCGGGAAATGTTTAGGTTTTTAGAGTTGGCTGGGAAGCGCAGTTCCCTCCTTATTAAACTCAAGTGAGTCAAGAAGCACTTGACAGGTCACTTGTTGTAGACAAGATCTTTGGATACACAGCGTCGCAGTAGAAAATCAATATTTAATGCACAGTCTCTGAAGAACACTGTACTTAAAGCGCTCAAGACGGAGCACGATTCAACGTGAGCTTGGACTGTTCCGCTTTATGTAGGTAATTTAATTATTTATACGTAATGTTGAGGCATTCGTCTTCTATTAAGTTAGTCTAGATCTTTGAAGCCTTAACATTTATTGCTTTGTTGTATCCTTTGCTATCTAAAAGCGGCAGCAAAATTCGGGTTTAAAATTTTATTGGTGCTCAGATCACAACTGAAGACAATGAAAATAAATGATTGAGAAATGAAAATTGAAATCGGGGTATGAGCGACGTCGACTCCCACTTTCGACGATAAGTCGAAAGTGGGAGTTAGTCCCCAAGTCTCCGACACAGAGAGAGTTTCAATGGTACTTAATGGAGAGCAAGTCTGGTCGAGAGTTATGACCTTTGTGCCCGCACTTTGATCAAGTCTACATTAGATATATAATGTAGACTCATAGATTTATCATCCCAAATGCGAGTTATCTATCTGTTTGAAATCAGTTTCGTAAATTATGGCCATTGTTTATTATATCTGAGATTGTCTTCCAGCGTTTGAAGATTTAGTTGCTGCTTACAGATCTTGTTAATTTTCTTGTTTATTGTTATTATGAAGTGGCGCTCTTTAAATTCTAAATGTTAATATAAGTCTATTAGATGTTTACTTAATTTGTTAGATTCCATTCTCTAGGTGATGTCTGTGTTAAAGGTAATAAATGGTATTCAAAATCCAGAATGTCGTTGTAGAAAAATTTACTGCCATTCTAGTTCAGTTGATATGCATGTGTAAAGTTTTTTGCATGTATTGATCGCTATACATCAGTGATCAAACATTCTTCACGTTTAAAAACACAGCTAGGACCATTCGCCAGAAAGACACAACTAGCGACATCACCGGGATTCACGCAATCATAGGAATAATACATTTCTTTATATTTTTTATCGTTGTTGTAATTATGTTTCTGTGGTTTTTATTTATCTCCCTTTCTTCATGTTTACTCTGACCTCATATAATGCAAATAGCATGATGTGTTTTCCTTTCCCAATTGATGATTTGACCATTGCTTAATCGGTGTGCATGGCTATCGATGAGATACACAGATAATATTATATTCCAAATTTTATTATTCGCATAATATTCGATTCTAGATTGACATTGCACGATCAGTAGGCGAGCAGTCGTTAGGTGAACCGCGTTTAACGAACAAATTATTAATTAACAAAACAGATCATCGACTGCACGCCATATTCATTCCTAGTCTACACTTTGAATTCAATATTTGAATTTATAAAATTTTATCATTTACCTAATTATGATCATTAATTATTTCCACTTTGATGTTAGTATTCTAAATTCAAAGATTCAAGATATTGGATTGGTTATATCTTATTTGCTGACGTAAGTACTATTTCTTTTATTGTTTAAATATTTATTTCTTTATCTAGATTGTGCTGTGTATTAGTAATATCATTTTAATATTCAATGTTTTCGAAGTGTGGACATGTAGCTCACGTAGATAGGGTTCCGGTCCTGTCATCCGTTAGTTCCTTTCGGGTTGCCCCGCCCAGCGCCGAAACATGTTAAAGCCCTATTGAACTAAATTACTTGTGTTATGTACTGTTCTCTACCCAACTTTACATTTTACACTATCTTACACACCGGTTTTCTTACAAAGCGGTTTAGAAGCTTTAAGAACACGAACGCCAAACAAATCCGACAAATGCAACGTGTTGTTACGATGTGCCTGTTAGCAATGTGTGCACGCAACCCAGTGTCTGTCCACTTCTATATTATATGTGGTCCTTTAGTTTATTTATTTTACTTTTATTGATTTATAGAGTTCCACGTTTCTGTATTAATTTTACTATCTTTATGTTTTCACTTCTATCCCTGAAGATGTTCAGCGCTTTAAATGATTAAAAGTATCGATTTGTATATATGTAACGAGTTTCGTTTAAAAATATTGGTAAATGGACGAACAAACAATACATCAACATACAAATACAGAGGGTGTTTTAGTGAACGATGCAGTTTTAACGCCTTTTGGAGATACTTGGCAGCTTGTTGATACAGTGTCTTCCCACCTACCAATGATATACCTAATATTAATAAGCTGCCAATAATATCACTGAAAAAGTAATACTTTAACAAAGCGTTGAACTGTATTGAGTTTTGTTTGTCAGGCGCCGTGCTCAGATCCGCTCCGGCCGGCGCCGCTCGAGGTCGATAACCTGATCAGATCTGACATACATTAAGTTTGTTGAATTTGCATATCGAAGTTAGAGTCTTGTCAGGTTGAAGCCAAGAGTGGTCGTAGCGGGTGTGGGCGCGGGGCGGGGGGCCGTCCCGGCGCATCCCGCAACTAACAAGAACTACTTTGGCACTGCCTGATCAGTGTGTTTCGCAGGGGCGGCCGAAAAGTCTTCCAAACATGGCGCCGAAGACAAAGCCAATTCCATCATCACAGCTATGAAGGAAAGAATGAAACAACGCGAACGCGACAAACCCGAGATTTTCGAACTGATCAGGTAATGATACTTCCAATTTTGATTAACGATAATGTATAAATTCCAAACTTTGTTCAGCGATTTGCTTTAAATGGGTCGGATTCAGGTATACGATTTTATATTTACCTCAACAAATAAACCTACAACACCATTTTGCCTAGTATCACTTAGCTCAAAATAAAGGCATCACATAAACTTGCAATAGCTAAACTGCACGTAAATAACACCCCCTTTGAAATCCATTTTATATAACAGAAAATCTCTGGTAAAAGAGCTATTTCTGACAATGTCATGAAAAGTAACGTTATAATCATAGAAAATGCCGTTGAGTAAAATGAAAATATCGGAAAGCAATCGCTGACACGAGTGTGTATGTGACAGACGCGTGTTCAGCATCGAAGGGGAGCCTCACGCAGCGCACATGAGCACAGTGAAGCAATCAGTCCTCGATGGTACATCAAAATGGAGCGCGAAGATCGCCATCACAGGTTCGATTGACGTACAGTGTTTGCACTAAATGTTCTCCTCTAGGATCTAGGTACCAGACGAGGCGAAAACATCGAAAGGCATAAAAACACAATACAAACACAACACTAAATTGTATTCAATCTTTCGTTTCATGTGGCGGCCAGGCGGACTTTTAACGTCGACCCAGACACTCACATTGACAGTCTAGAACAGGCCAAGCAAGTCACTATAGAAGGAACATCAAAGTGGTCTTGCAAGATCGCCATTACAGGTTTGCGGTGGTCTTTTGCGGCTACGAACCGCACGCTCGCAATTTTGATACTATTAGACAGACTCTTCGCCTGAATTCTCTTTTCCCTTGTTTTTGATATCTGCTTCAAATTATGATTTTCGTAACATTATAAAAATGCGTAAAAGCGTTGTAAGACAGTATAATAATTATGCTAAGTTGAAAAAAGTAAATGCTTTAGTAACTGTAAGCTGCAGCTTCAGCAGATATCAAAAAAGAAATCTATTGCATATCTATACTTCAAATACTTACCCGAAATATCACGGTCGTTAATGCACCGCCTCTAATCACTTCCATCGATAAAAACGTAGCTTGATTTAATCATTAACAATAAGGAAATTCCACGAATCTATAACACGTCACTCAAATCTGATGATAAAACAAATTCAATTATTCTTGTCACGCACACAAATTTTATACTCCCTGAACACTAAAATGACACGATTCAAACCACGTTCATTTATCAAAACATCATTCATCGTTCATTGCAAATCCACAACTCGGCAGCACGTCTGCTAAATTGACACAAATTGCATGAGAGTCACAAATGAACAATAAATGTTACAATTATGAGTGGATTGTCGAAGCTCGTTCACTATAACATGAATGGAGATAGGGCCTCACATCTCAAACATTAACCTGTTTAATTTTCAGTGCGACGATGATAGAAACCTATACTTCAGTAGTCGTTTGTAAGTGAATGAACATTTAGAAGGAATAATAGCATGCCGAATGAAGGACCCCAGTTATCCCGAAATTTCTACCTCTCTATTGTTATTGCCAATAACTTTTCGATTCGTGAAAATTCCAGTACCATTAGACTTGATTCCCGCGCATATCTTTATACTTCTTCTTTGAAACTTTCTTCTTGGTCGAAGTTTGCATTAGAAGTTGCGATAATGTAGGCGCTATGTTCAACTTGTTTTAGAAATCGAATTTGGGCATAGATAAAAAGTTTGGTAGTTTGAAGCTAGTGTCTTCTTCTTTGACCCCAACCCGTTCTGATCACACGAACCCTGTTTATAGATTTTCAAGAAATTTTAGCACAGAATGCCTAATTTGGTAAGTAAGGTAGACGATAGCTTGGTAAGGCTATCTTTAGCGTAAGTTGAGGCCAGCTTTATAAATGCTAATAATGCTTCATGGCGAAGAATCTGAGCGTAAGGTAAATTTAGTACATTGCGTAGTTTACTATTTCATGAAACCATAATAAGTAGTTATGAAACAACCATGAATATGAATGTATGTTACTTTCGAAAGATTTACCAGAAATACGTCTACTGGAACTTACTCAACCGTTCCGGAGGGTTTTGGAATAGTCTGCTATATTATTCTTACTATTAATACGTAGACCCACTGAAGCAGTATATTTGAAATATGATTTCTGTAAGCAATCTACATTTTGAGGAAAAGATCCCCTTTATGAGGTCCTACTAAAATATTTGTATTATGTTGTATTTATGATTTTTAATATTAAAAATACTTGTTATGAAATGCCAATATAAAATACTAAATTGGCCCTTCGTGGGCAGTTATTTGTGCTCAAGGTCTCATCGCAAAAGATAAGAGTGGAACTTCAGACCCCTACGTTACCGTCCAAGTAAGCAAAGTGAAGAAGAGAACAAGAACTATGCCTCAGGAATTGAACCCCGTGTGGAACGAGAAGTTTTACTTGTGAGTATAAACATATTTTTACACTGAACCCGAAAAACGCCGTATTATTCATGGAAACGAAAACTTTCATGTTTATAATTTCAATGAGCGTTATTCTGTACTTTCCTTTCCAGTGAATGCCATAACTCATCTGACCGTATTAAAGTGAGAGTATGGGATGAAGACAACGATTTGAAATCAAAACTGCGCCAGAAATTGACGAGAGAATCTGACGATTTCTTGGGTCAGACAATCATCGAGGTAAATAAGTTTTTCGAAAATTTATTCTCACGAGGTTTTTTGTTAACAAAAAAACAAGTGCCTTTCCAAGAACAAAATTGAGGAAAAACGTAACTAAGGGCTGATTGGTCCATCGCCAGATAACTTTTATTCGAGGAATAAGTTTGAAGTTTGAGAGTTTTTGTATGAAATAACTGTCTTTCAAAATTATTCTTCGAATAAAGTTATCAGATGATTGAAAAATCAGCCCTAAGTAATCGAAACATTAATATCCCTTTATTGTCCCTGGACATTTCACACAGCGCCATCTAGCCCCAAGCTAAGCAACCTAATGCTTGTGTTATGGTAACAAGATGGCTGATAAACTACTTATATACATTGTTTTTTTTTGTTGTAAATAGTTACATATTATAGATAGAAGAACACCCAGACTCAGAACAAATACATGTAGGATTTACAAGTATTTGTTCTGTGCGGGAATCGAACCCGCGACACGCAGCTCAGCAGTCCGATCACTCAGCCACTTTGCTAACCGTGTTGTCAATTTAACCGTTTAAATTTAATAACCGTGTTTTCAACATTAATTCATCATAGGGCTGATTTTTCCAACGCCAGATAATTTTATCGGAGGAATAATTTTGAATTTTTGACAGTTCATCCATACAAAATCTGTCAGATTCTGTCAATTTTATTCCAAGAATAAAAATTATCTGTCGATTAAAAAATCAGCCCATAGTCTTGTCATATTCTTGATAACTGAACTACGATGAAAAGCCCTTGCTGTGTCTAGTCTCATAGGTAATAAATATTTATTAGGTGGAATAATTTGTTGGTATTTTATCCCTTGTGGAGATATTTGTGTTTACTTATTTCTTTGATATTTCTTTGATCTTTTTATGTATGGAAACTATGTCATAGTTGTGTAACGAACAGGCCCAAATGTGAACATCAAATTATATAGGTACTGGATTCGTTTTTGTTTCCAAATTTGGTGCGTTGTAAAATATAATAATTATAATCGATTATTATGTAGGTACGAACCCTGTCAGGCGAGATGGACGTCTGGTACAACTTGGAGAAAAGAACTGACAAGTCAGCAGTATCCGGGGCCATCAGACTGCACATCAACGTGGAGATCAAAGGCGAGGAGAAGGTGGCACCGTATCATGTCCAGGTCAGTGATAGAATTTGCAAAATCTTTTTTTCAGCAACTCTAATCCCTACCAGAATCGCAAGAACATTTTCGATTCAATCAAACCAAAAGTTTGTTATCAAGAACAAACTTTACCGTCTTTTAAATAAAATACTTCACACTTTTATGACTTCCAACGTTTTCAATGTCTATGAAAATACGGACAGTTAATTCCATAACATTGCTAATATTAAGCTAGGGTTTTGAAAGAGCAACGACCGGGGTTGCAGATGTAGTTTATAGTAGGTTTCACCTTTCCTTGCGTTTTATAAACAATGTTTTCCAATTCGCAAGTCAACAGGTTGCTCGGGGTATTGGCACCATGCCCCTTGGCCTACAGCCAGCGGTGTCGGTAATTACTTGTTATTTTACGCAACTACTGAACTTGACAAACATAATTGGATATTGTTTCGTCATGATTTGTTGGCCTTCTCTAACAACCAATGTTGGAACAAACATTTGATTTAAGATAACAAATCGCAGTTTCTGTTTTATGTCTTACCCCCAAAATATTTCTCCGTTTTGTTAATTTAAGAGTAGGACTGGCTGCGAAAGCTCGAATAAATCATTTTTATTTCTCAAGCACTTGTGCTTGTAAATGGAAAAATGTACTTTTATTGGCAATTACATTCGTACACGAAAATGAGTTTACTATATTACTTATTAATTTGGTTTACAGCATAAAGTTTTTTTTTTTTAAATAATGTGTTAATTTAATTTTACACAAATCCAGAAAATAATACATTTAACCCTTATGTAGGATTTTTACAGCACTTCTGAATGAATCATTGAGTTATACGTGTTACATAAAATGATTTATCAATAAACGACGAAAACTATTCTTTAAAATTATATCATCATGCAAAAGTTGTATAACAGATTGACGAAACTCTTTGCAAATTCGGGATATCCAATAAATTTTGGGGATATAATTAAAATCTATAGAAGTCCCAAAAGTTCCCCAAAAATTTTCGGTCGAATCGTTCTTTTATGTCATTAATTCGGATTACATCGGTCGCTTATTACAAGCCGACTTCAGTTCTGTTGAGCATACAATCAAATCTAGTTGTAGAGTTGTAGGTAGCGGCTAAAGCCCAGACGTGGAAGCTGAATGGACCAACTTTTCGGAATAAATGTGAAAAGTTGGTGTAACCGGCTAACTAAGCGAAACTGCTAGCTAATGCAAAAGTATAATTTCTTGGTCACATTCAGTCCCAGCGGGGTGTTGGGGACTGTGGCCAGTTTTGTGATGCAAATAATTTAAGCTGGCTATTTTATGTCGGTTGTGCGACCTCTCCGTTGGGAATTTTAATGTTTATTTTCTAGCAAAGTTTGGGCACGAGCCCATTAAGTCTGATGGAATTAAAATTTCTTTAGACAAAGTGAAATTGAATGCTGTTACATTAAATTTTTAGGCGCGTTAAGTTTTTAGTACAATAATGAAAAAGTGCTCAAAGTATTTTCATGTTTCAAAGAAAATATGATGCTAATGTTTCTGTTTTATTGAAGTTTTAAGATAAAAAGATTATTATGTTATGATGATGTTAAAAAAAATCTTAAATATGTTTGGTTCTATTTATTTATTTACCAAGACTGGGTTTTAGGTTTTTTTGTTTACTTTTAACCCACCCACCCACGTTTTTATAACAATACATCAAGATGGTATTTCTGTATTAATTATGTTGGGTTTAATGGGCAATTAACAATCATGATCAGCCTATAATGTTCTCACTACTGAGACACAAGCTCTGTGAGTGAATGCGCAGTTTACCATGAATTTTATAATACAACCCGAATCTCTTCAAGGCGAGAGTGAATAGGCTTCTTCTGGGCAAGCTCGTTCCACCGTAGATCTCATCCCTGCCTCTGGGCTGGATTGAAGTCAAGAGTGAGCCCATTGTCAATAAAAAAACAAAAACCATCGAAGACCTTTACACAATTTACTTACAAATGGCATGGCCTTTATTTACGAGACACTCAGTTGAAAACTACAGACGTGGCAGTTTTGTTAAATTGAAGTAAATTATTTGTGAATCCACCAATCGTAATAAGGCAAAACATCAAGGTCTTAAATTCTCGGCTACGTCACAAAAGCTAAGGAGTTTCAAGGAAAATAATGGCACAACAATAAATCTGTGAACTGACAAGGAATTGATTTACGATGATAAATGGTATCGTACGATTGATAACAATACAGCAGTTAGAGGCACAATAATATGAAAAGGAAACGATACATACCAGAAACTGTCAAATTTTCCCAATCAACCTTGAACCTAATGCTTTAGCGATAAAGCGGAAAATCGATAAAAGAAATTTGGCAGACTAATAGCTTGATGTGCTGGTCTGTACACCAAGAAATAAAGAAGAAGTAATGTGTTGATGCTGTTACTGTAATTTAGAATACAGCACCCTAATTGCGTAACACACAATCAATCGGAATCGGTTTCATTTTGACAGTTCAACAACATTCATTGCGTTATTTACGTGCTGAGCAGACAAATTTTTCGAACTTATGAAGCAATGGATTGGCAATTTGTTTCAAAATGATTCAGATTCCGATTGATCGTGTGTTACGCAATTAGGGTGCAGGTCATCATTCTCCGAGCGATAGATACTTAGATGTTTATTGATATACAACCATTCGGCTACTATGTTGGTCTATGTCTAGCATGAGTGCCTGGGTTCTATTCCGAGGTCGGGTAAAATTTAATAACACTTTCACACTTTACAAATCCAGACTTCGGGTTGCTACTGAGAAATAAAGACCAACTGGCACAAACTGGGTGTACTATAGGGACACCTCTGCTCAGCCCTTTGTGGAAACAAGGCGTGGTGGTATGATAATGAACATTTTGCTTTATCAATCAATGAAAAACTGTCTATTTCCAACAAACTTATAGACGCTGAGGAACTTAGAATACATAGGTATGACATAATAATCCGAAATGGGACCTAAGAACCTTGGACTTATAATCGCAGATAAATTCTGTCGAAATTATGGAAATTATTAGAAAAGAATATGTAATTTCAGAACATAAACATACAACTCATTTCGACAGTCCAATTTTGATTTATATCAATGATAACACTAGGAATGTAATCACTTAGTAAAATTCTAACGACAATTTTCTGATAAGAAATCTGTTACTAGCTAAATAGAAGTTCGTTTTCAGATAGCACCATTCCTATTAAACCTACAAAGACCTCGATTTCATCGGTAATAAGTATGCTCTTAGACGTCAACGCTTGAGTTCACTCTGGATTTAATCCCAATTTGAAGTACACTTTTCAATAAATTTTCAGACGAAATTTATTTAATGTACCGAGTACATGTTTGGGACAAAACGGTGAAGGAAAATATAGTGAAGAAACCGGCATGTTCTAGAAACAAAAATTTGAAGACATGTAACATACCAATTCGGACTGGGCACGCATGGTGGATTACGGCCAACTCCCTCTCACAGAGCGGAGGCCTGTTTCCCATCAGTGGGTTAATAGGCTGATTATGCAACCATCACAAACTATGTAGTTAATAATTAGCTTTAGTAGGTAAATCGCGTCGTGTACGGACCGCCATTCTGACTTCTCATTGGTTATTTGAGTTTGTAACTGATTACTTTTGCGTCATGGACGATAGGCCTACACTGTTTGTCCACTGCCACAATCAACAAGACGTCAAAAAGAAAGGAATAGTATTCGAACCGAACGCGCCGTATGCATGACATGGCACCGTCATCTCGTTCTCGTTGACGTCCCTTGACAGTGCTGGTGGATAAACGGCCTTAGTCTTCATAAAGTATTTACTTAAAGAGGTATGACGAAAAGGGTGTCAAGTTCACTCAACCTCCTTAGAAAAGGGAGGTGTCATATCCTGTGGGCTGCCCGACGATTGATGTCGGGACGTTGTATTTATGCTAGTTGTGCGGTAAACTCTGCTTGCGCGATGCAGAATTTTGCGTGACGTCAGTATGATGCGTAGTTCGCATGTGGCAACGTAGATGCCGCTACAGAACGACTAATAAGAACAATAGTCTTTTCAAAGCCTGAAACTAAATAATGGATAAAGATCGTTACATCGTGACCTACCTACGTCTTTTCCTTTGACCTTTCAATGAATTAATAACCTCCACGAGAGTGTCCTTGGCTTACCGAAACATTATAAGCCCTCCAAGACAAGACATATTTAATTTAAACTTAATTAATTTACTTAGACTTATGTGTACAAGTTTGGTATATTAATGGCATGTACTATGTTACATAACGTCGTCACTAATGAAAATGTTTCTACCTTGCACGAAATCATTATAAGACTATTTATCAAATAATAACAAGTTGATGAAGTTTTTGGCAAGTTTTTTGGCTTTCGATTTTTGCATACATCTTTGTTTTGTTTACGGGGCAGTAACTACACAAACATATAAGAAAATAGTATTATGTTAGTGTAGGGCCAGAGAAAAAAGGGGCTTGATCGATCAGGCTAAGCTACACTTGCCGTTTGGTCTGTGGATGCGTGACCATCTATACATACCAAGACCCCTCCGTGGTTCGGAAAGCACGTTGAACCGTTGGTCCCGGCTGTCATTCGTGGATCTTTGACAGTCATTACGGGTCGTCAGAAGCCCGAAAGTCTGACAACCAGTCTTACCAAGGGGTTTCGTATTACCCAGTAACTGGGTTGTGGAGGTCAGATAGGCAGTCACTCCATGTAAAAAATTGGTACTCAGCTGTATCTGGTTAGACTGGAAGCCGACCCGAACATATTTGGGAAAAGGCTAGGCATATGATGAGGACAAGAGAAACTAAAAGCACAATCCAGAATTGTTAAAAATCTAGGTCAGAATAGAAGTTCAATCATAAAGATGAATTTACAGCGAGCACAATTTAGTTACAAAATACAGAGTGTTTGAGAAACTTCCATACAATTACATAAATGTAAAACATTACGACAAATTGTATGCATTCAGAAATTTTACTGCGTCCACGTAGATACAGTATATTACTGGCAAACTTTATCTATACTTATAATAAATCTGTAGAAGTGAAAATTCTGTACATTGAAAATATCAAAAAAATAAATGGCAGGGGGTGTTACTAGACCGACACCGAACCCAAAAATGTGATTAAAAAAATTTTTGTCTGTCTGTCTGTCTGTCGGTCTGTCTGTCTGTCTGTCTGTCTGTCTGTCTGTCTGTTTGTTCAGGCATCACGCAAAAACTACCGGTTCGATTACGATGAAACTTGGTATAATTATTCTTTAATATCCTGGGCACCACACTGGGTACTTTTTATGCGCGAAAAGTATATACAATAAAAAACAAACTTAATTTTGCGGTTCGATCCCTAGACCCGATTACTGTTCCAACCGCAAATAATAAGTTTGTCGTAGGTTACGTCACCCGCAATACACAGCTATTAATAATAAGTATTTTTATTTGTCGAAAATTTACCACTGACGGGACAAAAAGGGGTAATTCAGTTTTTAAGGGGAGGATTTGAACTTGAAACTGTATGTTACATTTTCACGCCTAAACCACTGAACTTCTGATTTGGCATAGAGATAGATGGCATCCTGGGGAAGCACATACATTTTATCCTGTTAGCACGTTCCGTGGGATAATTTCCGACATCCACGCGGGCGAAGCCGCGGGCAGAAGCTAGTGTTAAATATTATTATTATGCATGAAGTTAGACGTTAGCACTGTATGTCCGTCCTCTAAATCTGGAACAGACCAGCAGTGCGATTCTGTAACCATCTCACCGTGAAAACATAGGTGAAGTGAGCGTGGAGTAAGCTGTCATTCCAACTAATGCTAGGGATTGACATTGTTGACAGCTCACTCTAAGGTCACTTCACCTAACTTTTCACGGTGAGATTTTTACAGAATCGATCGGCAGGTGAGATGCAGAAGCAGGAGAGATGCTTCATGCTGTAGTTGCTTCATTTCACAAATAAAATGTAATTTATAAAGTCGGGGAAATTAATTGATTATCAAATTGCCTAACTTAAATTGTCCATTTACTCGTATATTCAAATCACAAATGCCATTCTTTGACAGTTGTATAAAATGGCTGTTACACCGCAAATTGATAATTATAATAATTATGTGAAATTGATAAACGATGAATATCCTTCAAACTTCAATGACATAAGAGCTACATAGCGCACGCTCGTGAATCACAAGGACTATTATAGCATAGCATAATAAGCATATAATGTTCCTTGCGTCACAGGCCTCCTCACTGTCTGAGGGAGTTCGTCGTCAACCACTACGCGGGCTTAGGGCGGCTTGCTAGATGTCACATGTCTTCCAATTATGGTCTTAAACATAACTGACGAAATATGGGTGTACTAATATAGATAAACCGCTGCCTCACCCTTTGGAAAAACTGGCGTGATGTAACATAATCAGCCTATATTGTTCCCACTCCTAGGACACAGGCCTCCTCTCGGTGAGAGGGAGTGGGCCGTAATCCACCACGCAGTCCCAGTGCCGGTTGGTAGGTGTCACATGTCTTCGAATTTTTGGTTCTAGGACATGCCGGTTTCCTCACAATGTTTTCCTTTGCCGTTTTTAGAGCAGTGCTGATGAAATAATTTTCACAAAGTAAAGCGCCTCTCTGGGTTAGAACCTACGACCTACAACTCGTAAGTCGTAGCCGTTACCACTGGGTCACCACTGCTGCAAGGACTAAACCACTCTGTAATTCAAAGATTTCAATGTCCATTCATCCCTAAACTTTTCAACTGAATGTTTGTAAAATACACTTTCTAAAGTCGAAGTCGTAAGACAAAGTTCTGGTTTATGTTTGAATATTAATATTGAATCTCCGACAAATTTTGCCAGTTATTTCGCTTAAATTTTGCGTCAATTTTGTACAGAAATTGTTAACGTTATGTTGACCAAAAGGGCTATCGGCATCATTAATTCTGTAACTTTGGTTAAAAGATTACAACTGTAGTTACTTCTGATTAAGAATTAATTCATTATCTTTATGAATTTTGACAGCAGCGGCGAAGGAAAACATCGTGAAGAAACCGGCATGTCCTAGAACTAAAAATTCAAAAACATGTGACATCTACCAACCCGCACTGGGCCCGCGTGGTGGATTACGGGCCATTCCCTCTCACAGAGAGGAGGCCTATGTCCCAGCAGTGGGACCGTTATAGGCTGATTATACTTATGAATATTGAAACAGTGGTATATTCTGTTTTCCACTATGCAAAAATATTATAAGGTTTACAGCTTATAATATTTTTCACGCTTACTTAGTTCCTGCCAAAGAATCACCCACACTCTCCCTGGTATCGTAAGAGTTATACATAATGAAATTGTCAATCGGCTTTTATAACGAGTATATATTTATGCTTTAATGGTCTTCCCCAAAATACAGGCGCCGACGGGCCGCCTAGTTTTGGGTCCGCCGTAAAGATTCAAATGAAGATCGCTAACAGTTACAGACCGACATTAAGTTAATTATAATTGTAACATGGGTTCAATAAATTAATCTTTTTTTTTTTAACTAAAAAAATAGAGACTATTCTTTTAGTAGTACTCTTCTTTTTTTTGTTCAGAGTGGAGAATATGGAGACAGAAAATTATCAATTTCGAATTCCACAAAAGTTTCTTTTTCAACCATATTTTGGAATCTCTGGTTCAATCTTTTGTTTCACAGTAGGTACAAAACAGCACTACTTTTTCACACTTTGAATCTCTTTATACTCTGTCCACTGTTTTTTTTTATTTTTTATTTATTATAATGTCTGTAAGAAGTCATAAATAAGATAATTCAAAAAGATAATGCAGTACCTTATTTCGCATTTTAAAGTTAACTTTTACGTAATCTAGAATAGTTCGTTAAAAGGCAGCTGTCAAAAAACGGTTAACCTAGAGGACAGAGTATACTCACATAGAAATATTCTGCCCAACCTCACCACAGGGTATTAATACAATTCTTAAAACTTCTTTCGACTCAAAGTTTGTTTCCATTGTCATTAAAAGTTCAACGTCGACAGCCCTAGACCCTCTTACCTTTTCATATTATACGGACTTCTGCTTTCAGATTTTTAATAGAATAATTACAATGTTTGGTAGCGGTTTTTCCCTAGGGATTTTACCTAATGCCTCATTTACACTATACAAGTTTTTCGCTTAGATATACAATAAAACTAAAGCAAAGTAAGTAACACGCTTTTATCAGGTACTAAAAATTATAAAATACTTTTATTGACTTAAAATGAATCCTAAAACCGTGGAGCGCTTTTTGAATTGATAATAAGTCCGGTCCACGCTTTTAGAATTCAATTTAAGTCAATTTAATTATTTTAGTGTGTGATAAAAGCGTGTTTTTTTTTAAACTACTTACATATTTTTATTTTTAACTTTTGCGTCTAGTATATTCTTCATTAAGTTAATAAGTATCAAGTCAACGGAGTTGTGACGATTAGGGGCTACTAGCAAACTCGAGGGGTAAAATTGATATTTGTTTAACTTGAAATAATATCAATTTGAAACAAATACAATTTGAATATAGGTTAAAATTGACTTTTAAGATTTTGTTACATTGCTAGTTAGTTAGTTACAAGTGAAGCTTATATAAAAATTACTTGTGTCGTCTAAACAGTGTTTAGATGATGCAACTTTTATTGTTACTTCAAGTTATGGTTTGCCACAGGCAATTAAATCGTAACATGTAAATTAGGCTTCACCGTGGACAAACAAGTACTTTTTTAACTGTAACGTCCTACTTTGTATAATAAGATTTCGTCTAATGTTTTAGAGCTTCTGTTATTTTTCATACACTACACACATTCGAAAGTCATGTCCTATTGCGTGCCAGAATTTCAAAGATGGAGGCATTAGATGCCTGTTAGCTGGGTAAAAATACAGACACGATACCTACAATCTTATCCCACTTTGCATTAACGTGATTTTAAAGTTATTAATCAAACAAAAAACCACTAGAAATAAGGCCAATGGCCTTTCAACGGACGCATTTACCGATCAGACCAGAATATCCTTTTGTTTTATATACATAGGTATACAACCTTTTCGTATCATTTTTAGCATATTGATAGACCCTTTTTGGGTTATCAGAGGCTCACGTTGTGAGGTTTGTCGCAAATCCTATGTCTATGACGGAATGTTTTCAAATATAGGTATTCTGCTGTTTATACCTAAGCTATTTATTGTAGAGAGTATACCTACAAGAATTTGATTCGAAATGCGTTGCGTCTTAGCCCAAAGTTACAGGAGGCAGTTAAATCATAAGAGATCAAATTAGTTATGGTTTACTATTCTTTAAATATATGCGATTGGTAACTTATTAGCAATTTATTGGTATATGTATTCTTTCGATTTTTTCTTTGAATATAGAAACCGGGACTAAGATGTTACAGATTCAGTTTCCTCCAAGGAAAAATGATATAATTTTCTTAAGAAAATATTAATCAACACTTTACTTGAAGTAATTACATTATGCTAAATATATATCACTTTTCCTTCTCTAAGTGCAACTTTAAAACATGTCTTAGGAGTAGCTCCTCGCCCGAGTTTATTCTAAATTATTCTCATCTCCGCGCCAGTAAAACAAAGCACTGTTTGTGATGAAAATAGAGTAGTTTGAAGTATGTTTTACGCAGCTGTAGCAACATAAAAACATCACGCCTTTTTCCTCGAAGGGGTAGGCAAAATTGCTCCCAAACAAAAATTTTACAACGACATTTGGCCAGTCAATTCCTATGTTGACGACACGGTTGGCGCAGTGGTTAAGCGATTGACTGCTGCGCTGCGTGTCGCGGGTACGATTCCTGTACTGAACAAATATGTGTATAGCCTACAAGTAGTTGTTCCGGGTCTGGCTGTTTGTGTATGTGAGTTTAAATGTTTGTCACCCACGATACAGGAGAAATTCCTAGTGTGGGGCAACGTTTTTATGAAACAAAAAAAAAATGTAGGTAGGAAGCGAGCCTATCACTATTTTTACGCGCACAAATCCAGGCAAGGGGCTGCTAAGGAGTAATTTCAAATGAAAAACACAATGATACTTTGTTCAATCTTGAAAACCAGCGGGGTAAGCATAACACAATCAAAATCCCAATGCAATTGCATTTTGACGATATTTATCGATATTTATCTGTAATTGCCGTATGGCGTTCCAGTGTGAGGATAAATATATATCAAATATCTATACTAATAATAAAGCTGAAGAGTTTGTTTGTTCGAAGGCGCTAATCCCTGAAACTATCGGTAGGATTTGAAAAAATATTTTTCTACTAGCTGCGCCCCGCGGTTTCACCCGCAGAAGTTTCGGTCCTGTAGGAATATCGGGATAAAAAGAATGCAAACTCAAACTCAAAAACTCAAATCATTTATTTCAATTAAACCATTTACAGGCACTTTTGAATTGTCAAAATTAAATAGTCGGTCAGTTAGTCAGAAAGTTGAAGCTAGCCCATTCCAAAGCGTAGATCTCTGTGGAGAAGAACGGGCAAGAAACTACTATATGTTAATCCTGATTATTAACCATCTGTGTGTCAAATTTCATCCAAATCGGGTCAGTAGTTTTTTGCGTGAAAGAGTGACAAACATCCATCCATCCATCTATATCCATACAAACTTTCACGTTTATAATATTAGTAGGATTTATGTGTCTCAAGTTTAGGTGAGCTTGATTGACAGCTGCTCACTTCAAACTCACTTCTTCTAAGTTTTCACGGTGACATTTTTACAGAATAGCATTGCGGCACTCCACGCTGAATGTTCGCACCTGCGACAACTAAAACCGCGGAACCTACAAAATAACACAAAATGAGTTACCGGGAACTTTGTAATTCGCTCACGTATTCTGCAAAATTTCTAAAACTGCCAGTGTTTTCTAGTTTCGTAACGTTACACCCTGTTTTTTAAACTGTCGCATTTGATTACCGGTGAGGTGTTTCGAGGGGAGGTTATACTTTTCGTAGAGTACATGTTAATTGAAGTATTTCTGTGTCTGCTTTGGTTATCAAAGGTAGATTATGTTAGAACGTGTTTCAAGAAAGAAGGAACCCTTATTATAAAAGTGTTCCAAGAAAAGGGATTTACAAAAGCTTTTATGTTTTTGTGCCTTTAAGAGACACACAATGTAAGTTCGTGTCATGAAATATTATAAAACTCCAGTGTCTTTTTTTTATAGAGCTGTTAATATATCTTACTTATTTTTTTAAACGTTGCCCTAAACTTTGAATTTCTCCTGTATCGTGTATGCGTTTACAAACCTTTAAACTCGCATACACAAACAGCCAGACCCGGAACAACTACTTGCGGGTCATACAAATATTGGTTCCGTGCGGGAATCGAACCCGCGACACGCAGCGCAGCAGTCAATCGCTTAACCACTGCGCCAACCGTGTCGTCAATACTTAAATTGTAATAAATACTTTTAATCACTTACCGTACCGCACTGGGTCCGCGTGGTGGATTACGGCCCAGTCCACCTCACCGAGAGGAGGCCTGTGTCCCAGCAGTGGGAACATGATAGGCTGATTAGGTATGTAGACCACCGCTCATAGGTAAGCTTAGATTTGACTGCGTAATAAAAACGGATATAGGTACAAAAGTCTAAAAGAGTTATATCAATAACCTAAGGCTTACTTATAACCCTCTAAGGTCGTTATAGAACAGTCTTTAAGGATACTAAGTTAGAACAAGGACTAAAAGGATTATATAGACTGTCTAACAGCAGCAGCTACCCTAATATAATTCTGACAACTTGATCGTCCAACTAGGTTGCAGAAGCCAATTATATGAGTTTGTAAGACAATAGGCTGATTCATGACTAATGCTACATTGTCTTCATGGATGAAATTAATAGTTTACAAAAACAAAATAAAAAAAAAACGTCACGCAAAATCCTGCATCGCGCAAGCAGAGTTTTCCGCGCAACTAGCAATACAACGTCCCGACATCAATCGTCGGGCAGTTGCCCGCCAGACATGAAACCCGTCTGGTCGGAGGATCTTCCCTTTTCTAAATGTAAAAAAAGAGTTTTTTTTTTTTTGAAAAATAAAGACATTTCTGTGGCTTCTAATCCGTTCACCTTTTATACCCTGTTTTTATCCAGACGGGAAAAAAAGTTAGCCGGTATAGAACATCGAATTTTAAGGTTAATTTTAAACTGTTTCAATAAATGAAAAATCTTGTAGGTGACTGAAACAATAGAATCCTTAATTAAATTGCTATTTTTGAATATTATCGGGTTTCGTACGATAATCCAAGATCTCTCTATGCTTGCCTATAGTGAAAAGGCAAAGGTGCTTGATTGAATTAATGTACTTAAAGGGGTCATTCAGGTTGGCAATGTACATTTCATTAAACTATAAACTTTTCAAGTTTTCTCTTATTTCTCTATTTATTATTTCCGTGTGCAGTGGAGAAAAAGGTTGCAGAAAACTATTCAATCCATTTGGTTTTGGAAAGTTCTGAGCTGCGCTAAGCTGAAAGTTTTCTAGCGCCCGCCAACGTGACAATGTGCTCGAGAAAACCCTATTTCGTATTCGACTCCTATCTCCAATAAGCCGGATTTTAATATAGGATAGTGCAGTTACTATTCCTTAAATTGTTTTATCTTACACTATGCTAAAATATATGATAGAAAAGACTGCTTTAAATATCAATCTTTTGCATTCTTAATATATTTATCACTACACGAAGTATAGTACAAACAAGTTCCAAACTACGTACGATTACGTACAGTCGCCAAAGGAGATAAGTAACCAGGGTCACTTATCGGGTAACCAGGGTCGTCAGGGATAGATTTTATCTAATGATGATCCGATGATAAATTAACTGTCTATTTTCTATTAGTTAAACTAAATTTTATTCGAAAACATCCATCGGTTTCTCACAAAACTTTATCTATATCTGACGGCCCTGGTTACTTATCTCCTTTGGTGACAGTACATATTTTAAAAGAAAAAACCTACTACGAACCAAATAAATAAAATTCTTCTCTTCTTGTTCTGTGAGAACAAGAATTATTGTCTACATTTCTTTTTTATTTCTCCTTTCGGTCTGCTGGAAGAAATTTCTTAAGAAATAAACAGTACCTTTGTACTCATTACTAATATGTCTTATCTATATCCAATTTAATGTGTTTACATAAACCATAATTTTAAAAAAATCTTGCTGGGATCCAGGATGAAAATTAGTCTATGTCCTTACCCAGGCCAGTGTCTATCTGTGTGCCAAATTTCATTCAAATTCCTTTAGCCGTTTTGTGTGAAAGCGTAACAAACAAAATCACTTACGCATTTATATTATTAGTTGGAATTTATTTATTATGAATACATTATCTTCTTACGTTGAAAATAAAGAACATTCTAGCTGAAATAGAGTACTTAAATTAAAAAAATCTCTAATAAGACGTAGTTAACTAACTTAGTCCTAGGTGGCTAAATGCGAGTTGGCAGATCAGGCAATTCTAATGGGTCGTTATATGGTAATTTGAGCATGTGTAATGGCGCGAATAAGCATCGCGTTTTGCTTGAAGAACCACTTTTAACAGTTCACCTATTTTCCGTGTTCATTGTATGAAAAAAGGTGTATTTGGCACGGCATGAAATCTCCACTACTTATTTGGTTTTGTTTACCTACTCATGAGATAAAGGTCACATAAACCAGCAATAATTATTTATATAATGGGTTTCATGCTATTTTAAAATATTTTAATGTTTTTCTTAGCCTAGAGTTCCTTGTAATTTTAATATAACAAAAAAAAAACATGAAAAAGTACGAATTTAACCAACATTATCAGTCATCATCAATATGCGTACAGTCACAAGCACCAATATGTCAACACTTGACAACTTTCAATTGCGATTTTTTCGTGAAATAACGAATACAACGTTGAAATACGACACATTACATAAACCTATGGGTACGAAAATGCTATGTTCGTAACAACATAAAATTTCATTAAAAAATAAAGGAGTAAATCGCTTTTGAATAAAGCCGAGTGTATACATACTTTTGCTCATGACTGTACCTGTACACGTCTAACACCTGTAAATGTTGAACATAGAAAACAAAAAAGGTCAATCTAACCGGCCTATCGCAGTCCACTGCTGGACAGAGGCCTCTTCCAGGTTGCGCCACAACACTCTGTCCTCCGCCTTCCGCATCCGTCTGTCCGTCTCGTCGGAGGCGTCCCACGCTACGCTAGCTGATGCGTGGTCTCCACTCCAGGGGGCCTACTCCAAAGTGCAAAGTGCGAATGTTCGGATCGGACCGACAAATGGCCGAACCGAATATTATTGAAAAATGTGAAAAAAGTTCGGATCGGCTCAGTTAGGTCGGGACCATAGTCAATATTCAAAAGAGTGTAGGAGTGTAGGATCGGAACCGACCGAACCAAATAGTAACTTCGTAGCAGGAATTGGCCGAACATTCGGCCGATACTACTTCGTCGTAGTCCCCCAGGTCTCGTCTACTTCAACGGCCATCGGTCCTTCGACAAACATGGCCAACCCATTGCCACTTCAGCTTGTTTACTTTGCAAGCTATGTCATATCTGTACTCCGGTTCTATTCCGGATAATTTCATTTCCGATCTTACCCTACAAAGAAACTCCAAGTATGGCCCACTCTATAGCGCGCTGAGCTACCTGGATTTTAAGAAAATAAGTACCACAAATATCATGATTGGCCAAAAGGGGTATCGTAGCAAAAATCTCATTTTATCTGAGAAGAAAATGCTGCTGCACTTTATGTCGTATACACATACGTACCTGCAACAAGATAGGTATTACGCATTAAGGTATATCAAATCCTTGTTTTCAATTGACGACGGTATTTTTTCTTAAACCAATATCAACTATATATCTGTATAAATTAAGTTGATTTCACAGTGACCAGTACTATTGAAAAAGTCATAAATTTTTTTAGAAGTTGTAGCGCAAACTGTACGTGTGAGTTAATACTCACAGTATTAACTACATATTTCGTACAGTTTAAAAGTATTAAAAAATATACATATTTGTTTACATGTTAAGTAAATAAATTCCAAACGCAGTATATTGTAAATAAATACTTCAATAGCATGTTCATGACCCATTTCTTGGCAAAGTATTTCTCGTTAAGCTATCAGTACCTCGGAAGGTAGAATTTAGCCTTCAGACTTAGATAAAGTATCTCGCTTCTTAATATAAAATGTTCTAGCTAGAGTATAAAGATACCTTCTTTGATCAACCTTTTCACTAGCGGTTGTAAGAAAAATAGTTACTGATCTTTATGTTCTTTTTATTTAGGTATCCTTTAAGAATGCAATTAAACCATTATAGGTACCTACATTTATAAACAAGCAAAAGTACTTTTCTTCTCTGCAGATTCGAATTTTCTGTTGAAGCATTGCTGCGTAAGTTATTTCTAAATGACCCATCAATTCTATGTATTTTGTTGAACGGGAGTATACATTGTTGGCATATAGACAGACATAATAAACACCCTAATTGCGTAACACACAATCAATCGGAATCGGTTTCATTTTGACAGTTCAACAACATTCATTGCGTTATTTACGTTTTGAGCAGACAAATTTTTCGAACTTATGAGGCAATGGATTAGCAATTTGCTTCAAAATGATTCAGATTACTATTGATTGTGGTGTTACGCAATTAGGGTGCGGGTCGTGTTATACAAGTTGTCAAAAGTCCCATCACGTATCCGTCAACTACGCATTCTGTACATCAAATCATCAAACTAAGTAACATTGCACATAAATAATTGCAAGGAAAATACTTTTATTAGTACAACATAGATGCAGCATCCTTTATTGCTTGCTACTAATCACTAACAAGCTTTCTTATTTTGTTACTTATGTTTTGTGGTATAGTGCCTTATCTTGTGTTGTTTTTTTCGGTCTTCCAATAAGATAGAGAACGACAAATAATCTAGTCTTTATGATTATAAATAAAAATCCTACTTCCTTAGTTATTTGTATCATATTCTTCGTTGCATAATTATTTAACACGCTCTTAAGGGCGGGTTGTTTCACGTTTACTTGACGCACGCGTATACGTCAAAAATGGCGCTAACTATCGTCAAACCAAAAAAAGCGTTGTTTCAAATTACATATACAAAATTATGGCCTTGACTTACGTATGTTACGCTAACCAACCGTTTGAAGCAACCAGCCCTAAATCTCCGCCACTCATACCTACAGCCATAATATATTCAACAACCAAGATCAAACGTCCTTTGGTCAATCACTGCGGTGAACAAGATGACGTTCAAACATAGCTCTGGCCGTGTCTAAACGGCTTAACGCGATAGCCATACAGCGGCTAACCGCGGAGATTGCTTTACCGCACCGATTTAACTACATCTGTGACACCTGTAGGTATAACTATGTTAAGACTGCAACCTGTATTACTATGTTAGACGTCAAAGGGTTGTGGCTAAATGACCGGCTGTAGGACATCAATCGGTTTTACGAAGTTAACGTCGGGTATTCGAGCCGGATCCATATCGAAGCTGTGCTGTTAGAATTTATACAATAAATAAACTAGTGAACTTTATGAGTGATTGTATAAGTTTAAAATCGCTTATAAAGTTGATACTTATTTAGATTTTGGTTTCTTCTAAAGGAAAATGCAAAATACATACCTACATTTTTATTTAACACGAATTTATAAAATAAAAAGTTAAGCAGCTTAATTAATAGACCCAGACGGCAAAGGAATAAATAGCATCCGTTTTTCTTTTAAATTTAGTCTGGTTTTCGGTAAAAAACCATCGCTGTCTTAAAAGTCTTCATCCTATAGCATACTACATTTTATTGTAACCAACTGCAATTACCCTTTTCATGGTGAGCCTTTAACCATTCACTCCGGAAGTCAACTTACGCCATTTACCGCACTACACCCTCACATACGAAGTCACTAACACCACTTTCCACCTTCACAGAGACCCTAACTACTATTATCCCATTAAAAACTACGAACGACGCACATACGATGTTTTAACTCAAAACGTACCTTCAAGCATTATAACCACTTACGGCACTTACGGAGGTAATTGCCGTACAAAGCGGGCAATGTCGCACGCCACCAACTTTTAATTGCATTACTTTACGCTACCTACAGGCTAGCCTACTTTATAAGGTTCCGCACGCGTGTGTAAAAAGCCATATCATCACAACTTTAGTACAATGAAAACTTTGTAATAGGTTTTGGTTTGTTTGGGCATTACATTTTCTTTCTTTCTTTCATTGCTGGTTTTATATAGGTGTTTTCCGAAGACATGCAGTGTGTGGATTCTGTGGATGATATTGTTATGTTATTACTATATAAGGTCTGTGTTTTGATATATACTTTTATCACATAACATAACATCACGCAGCAGTGGTGGCCAAGTGGTAATGGCGGCGACTTACGAGTTGTAAGTCGTAGGTTCGAACCCAGATAGGCGCTATACTTTGTGTAAATTATTTCATCACCATTGCTCTCAAAACGGTGAAGGAAAACATCGTGAGGAAACCGGCATGTCCTAGAACCAAAAATTCGAAGACATGTGGCATCTGCCAACCGGCACTGGGACTGCGTGGTGGATTACGGCACACTCCCTCTCACCGAGAGGAGGCCTGTGTCCTAGGAGTGGGAACAATATATCACGCCAGTTTTTCCAAAGGGTGAGGCAGCGGTTTATCTATATTAGTACTTACACCCACATTTCGTCAGTTATGTTTAAGACCTTCCTTCCTTCCTTATTCTTGTCTTCTTTTTTGTTTCCGACCTTTGATTTTTTTATCATGTCAGTTAATTTAAGGCAGTGTCTGTCAACGCAGGTATATTTATAAAAAGTCAAAGTCAAATCATTTATTTCAAATAGGCACATTAAAGGCACTTTTGAACTTCAAAATTAAAATTAAAATAAAATTGATTCTAGTCGCCCCTTCCAAAAGGTAGTTTTCGTATGGAGAAGAATGGGCAAGAAAGTCCACCGTTACTCTAATAAATAAAAATAAATAAAATAAAATAAATTTAATTCAGACTATTTAAATGTCCATATTTTGTTGGTATATTGCTAACTAGCTTCATTCGCGTGGATGTCGGAAAACAATACTGAGTCTCTTTACTGATCCTTTTTTTCTTTATCTAAAATAAAAGTAGCCTAAGTTACTGCTTATAACATCAGTTCTGTCAGTAAAAGTCTCAAAATCGGCGCGTTTGGACCAGAACAGATAGACGCTTTTTGATGTCGAGTTCTTGGCATATGGAGGTGTGATCAAAATGACTGACCGTAAATTGCTTAGGATACTTTGTTCCAGGGTGTAAGTCTTCCGGGTTTATACTACTTCAAAGTAAGATAATATCTTGCCAAAATTTTAATTCCCTACACGTGCAAAGACTTACACTAAAGGTGTGGGTAAAATTCGAGTTTGCGATAATATTTGTAGACGATGAATATTCATCAAAGTGAAGAAAATTTACTGTTCGAGTTTCGCGCTTAGAATTTACTTAAATAGGTACATACAAACTTAGGTAACTAAAGTGTATCATCTTTAGAACAGCATCCTAATTGCGTAACACACAATCAATCGGAATCGGTTTCATTTTGACAGTTCAACAACATTCATTGCGTTATTTACGTGTTGAGCAGACAAATATTTCGCACTTATGAAGCAATGGATTAGCAATTTGCTTAAAAATTATTCAGATTCCGATTGATCGTGTGTTACGCAATTAGGGTGCAGTTCAGTAGGGACTGGTCATCTCTTAGCTGCCACGGCTTATTTTAATATCCGAGTTGTTTTATCTTTTTTTATAAAGGAAGTTTTTACGTGCACGTCTTTCTACATCGTTCTCACGCGTATAATTTCAACATTATTGATATAACCAATATTTTGTAACAAGTTTATGATTTAAAAGAGTGTTCGTGGATTTGGAATGGGCAACCAGCTTCATCTTTCTGACTAACCGACCCCTTGACAATTCAAAAGTGCCTATAATTGGTTTATTCGAAATAAATGCTTTGGGTTAATTAGGACGAACGGTCCATATTCGGTACGGTTCCATATTAGCACGAACTGTATAGTTTAGATCACGGTCAGCCTATTTTCCCACTGCTGGAACGCAGGCCTGCTCTCTTCAGGAGAGCGTGGGCTGTAATCTACCACGCGGGCGCAGTGGGGGTTGGTAGATGTTACATGTCTTCGATATTTGTGGTTCTAAGACATGGCGGTTTCCTCACGATGTCTTCCTTGAATGTTTTGAGAGGAGTGGTGATAAAATTACTAACTCAAAGTAAAGCACCTGTCTTAAAGAACCCACGAACTTAACTCGGGGCCTTTACCACTGGCCACCACTAGATTAGCTCATGCCGTGGTAAAAATATGGTAGGACTGGACGCCCAGGGTGCGTTGGACGTATAGTCGACCTCGTAATCCGTTTATCACCCTAAGGTTGAATGTCGCTTGCGCATCATAAAACGATCTATGCGATAAATGGATAATTACAATCTTAGTGAAGTTTCAATTTACTGGGTTTAATGGTCAAGTGGTAAAAAAATTACGAGGTCTAGTATACATTCAAGTATCGCCACATTTGTCATTCGTGGATACTGTTTTAATTAACCCTGGAAATATCACGTGAAAATTTAAAAGTAATTTAGTTACGTCGAGAATCGGGAGAGCTTATTGTATTATTTTAATCCCGAAAGATATATTTGCATTGGCAAATATATCTTTCGGGATTAAAATAATACAATGATTAATTAAAATCATAAATATTCAATAAAAGATACGACGCCGAACGTTGCAATCGCGGAAGTTCAATCAAACTTGCAAATTCATTTAAAACACTGAAAAGATTAAACCTGTAATATCGTATATTCAGAGCAACTGAACTCAAAAAATATAATATAAATTTACCTTCCCGCTTATGACTAGGTACCTAAAAGATAGAAAAAAAACCGGTCAAGTGCGAGTCGGAGTCGCGTACCAAGGGTTCCGTAACATTTGTAGGTATGTTACTAAAAATTTACGGTTTTCGCCATTTTTCCTCTATCTGTGCTATAAGACGTTGATTCGTACCAAATTTCAATATTCTGAGTTCACGGGAAGAACCCTGTAGGTTTTGATTCCTTTGCGAGTGTCGAAAATTTGCGGAAATTTGCGGCAGAAACGGCTGTATCTTTTGATCGCGTTGGCTTAGAAATTTGATTTTTTCACAGCTCCAAGGGTCAGTAGACTTGAGTATTTGATATAAATTCCAGCTTGATACCTCTACGCGTTCCTGAGAAAAAGGGTCTTGACAGATAGACAGACGGACGGACGGACAACAAAGTGATCCTATAAGGGTTCCGTTTTTTCCTTTCGAGGTACGGAACCCTAAAAACGATCACGCAGAAAATGCGTAAACTATTTGTATGTAGTTTCTAGATCTATATTACTTTCATCCATCATCTGCCTAGCCTGTTTCCCAACTATGTTGGAGTTGGCTTCCAGTCTAACTGGATGCAGTCGAATACCAGTATTTTACATGGAGCGACTGCCTATCTGATCTCCATAACCCAGTTACTGGGTAATACAATACTCCTTGGTAAGACTGGTTGTCCGACTTTCGGTCTCCTGATGACCCGTAACGACTGCCAAAGATCCACGAATGACAGTCGGGATCAACGGCTTGGCGTCTTTCTGAGGCATGGAGGGGTCTTGATATGTAAAGATGGTCACCCATCCACGGACCAACGCAGCAAGCGAAGCTTAACCTGATCGATCAACCAGTGCAGCTGTTATGGCTTAGCCACAAGCAGTTTCATTCGGGAACATTAAATATCCTAGGATAAGTGTAAGTAAACTTGCCGAGCTATAGGGTAATAATAAACGAATAAAATAACGAACCAATTAAAAAATATAGAGCAAATGAAAAACTGGGAAGCTATTGTGACATAAAATTTAATTCATTCATCATTCCATTCATTGAACTGTGTTATCACACTTTTATGTACGAAATGAATGAGACCTTCAGAATACACTCGTAATAAAAGGTATAAAATAAAAACAAAAAGTAAAATACTGGTATACAGCTGCATCCAGTTAGACTGGAAGCCGACCCCGACGTAGTTGGGAAAAGGCCAGGCAGATGATAATGATTTGATATCAGCTATGGTTTCCTAACGTCGAGATACGAAGACGGACGAAGGTCTTCGATATCGGAAAGCGTATTATAAAACTCAAATAGAGTTGGGCAGGACACCTAGCAAGGGGCAGTGTTGACAGGTGGAGTAAGGCTGTATGTATTTATTATATTATATAAATGGTACACCACAGACCACCTAATCTGCATTCGCGACATATTCGCCAATAATGTAAACAAATATGAGTTTATGGAAAAATAACTTTAATTCCTACACAATAAAGTTCGGTTTACGCTACAACTTCAAACATTTTTATAATTTTTTCAATAGTGCTAGTCACTCTGAAATCAACTTAAAAGCCATTAAAATGAAGTTGATATTTGCTTAACTTGAAATAACGTCAATTTGAAACAAATAAAATTTGAATATACAGTATTTGTCTCTCCTTCCCCTTTTTAATCCATTCAAAGGTTGCCTTTAAAAGATCGCTCTTAGCGATAAGACTGCCCATTGTGTCACACTTTGTAAAATTTCAATATTTACGAGTATGTATGTAATTTATATGGTGAACAGAATAAAGAGTATTATGTTCTAAAGAAGAAGACGGCTATTCCTCTTTACTGACAAAACCTCAGGAACAAACATTTAAATAGATTTAATATAAATAATATTTATTTGCATAAAACCTGGCAGCGAGTGGAGCCCCGCAAGGGGCACCCAGATGCAAACAAGTAGCGAGCCGATAAGTGGTGGTAGCTCCTGAAACCAGAGGCCCGACTCCCATTTTTCCACAGCCAGCAGGCGGGACTCTCAGCAGTGTTGGAGGATTTATTAATAGGAGGGAGCGGGCATAATCCACCACGCGGGGTCAGTACGTGTTGGTAGATGTCACAAGTCTTAGAATTTTTGGTTCTAGGACATGTCGGTTTCCTCACGATGTTTTCCTTCACCGTTTTGGGAGCAGTGGTGATGAAATTTAACAGACACAGTGCCTGTCTGGGTTCGAACTCACGACCTACAACTCGTAAGTCAGGGCTGATACCACTAGGCCACCACTGCTCTTCTGAACCTTAATACATACACGTGTAGCGTTAGTACTCTTTGGTGAGTCACCATAGAGGAGTTGGTGACTTGACATGATATAAGACGTCAGTGGCTTTTCTCTTCTCCATAAGAAATATATTTTCTTTAATTAATTATAGCAGTTCAATTCATTAACCTTGTACAGACATTCACCTTCCATCATATCGTGTTTCTTTATATGTGGACTTCATTATACTAGAAATATAAAACTTTAAATCATCTATCATTTGTGTCCCATACTTTCCCACTTCACACGTATACATCCATTCATGCCATTGTTAAAGAAAACAAACAAGTAAATAAGTCCATTCAATTAAATCAAACAAGGAAGTTATTGGAGCAGCCATGATTAACTTCGATCGTTAATTACGACCACTACTAACATTCTGAACAATGCCCTTGCCCTACAGCCGGGATCACCAATTAGTTTCATTGGGGGTCCAATTAAAAAAATAATAATATGACTGTCGCGGTCCGTTTGGTAGACGATTACTTACCTACGAGCAAAAAAAGATTAAAAAAAGAAGTAGGTAAAACGAAAAGAAACTCTAAATATTTTGTTTATTAAGTAATAAAGAACGAAAATAAACATACAACATATAAACATAAAATTACTATACCACAATAGGTAAAAGAATTAAAATGAATTAATGAAACCATGACATATAAATTGACTATGTGATAGGTGCATGGTGCTCACATATTTACAAACATTCCAAAAGTAGACTATTTTCATAAATAAATAATAAGGAGTAATAAGTCCGGGTGACTTAAGCAATTACAGAATGCAAATCAATGTCAAAGAGAATAAAAAAAAAAAAAAACAAAAGAATAAATTATACAATACAATTACGAAAATATAAAAGTAAATAAAATTCATTCAGTCATTTTTTACTCGTCATTCATTTCTCGCCATCAAACTCGAAAGTTTGGCGAGTAAAATTGTAAAAACAACAATGTAATGTATTTTTGAGAATAATAATAAAAAAAAAACCTAGGACTAAAGTTGTCAAAAGATAAAAAGCCCGTTTTGACATTTGAGAATACGTGTTTTGCGAATTTGATCTTTATTAACTACTAGAGCTGTCAATGTCAAAACGGGCCTTTTATTTTTTGACAACTTTATCTACATAACTTAAGGTCGATACAAAAGAGGTCGACAGCCTGGATGCGGCCCGCTATCCGCCATTTTGTGACTCCTGCCCTATAGTAAACCCCATGTGAGTTTGAGGGGAACTTTTACTACCGAATTTGCTCTTTAGAACATTTCATCGAGATGTACATATTTAGTGAGATATGAGGTTAAGAAGCGCATGCCAAGGCCAGTCTTAAGATGGGTGACCGTTATTTCCTGTTTTGTTACCATAATATTCGGATTGGTATATGTACGTGTAGTGGTCATTACTTAGGGCCGACCTCAACCTAACATTACGTTATCAGTTTTCTTCAGCAAATAAATATCGGACCGTTTTGCATCGTGAAGTCATATCTGGTGAGACTAAAACTGTGCCTAATAAGTATATTTCGGTAAAGGATAGGGAGATGAGACGACAACTTCTGTTTTCTCCCTTACGTATATCGGCTTAAGTGCTGATATCTTGCGGGCTCCGATCCTAAGGATTAATGGTTTACGCGCGTTTTCCTTATACTTAACATCTATGGGCATTTGCGGAACTACCCCATTGAAAAGATGATGGTTCTTTAGCTACTCCTTGTACGGAAGGCCTTACTTTTGCGTCAGCCTTTTTTTGAGAGGGATGAAAATGAACGGTTAGTAGAAGGGTTGAAATATTCTGGCTTGATCTTATTTTAGTTTTATTATTTTTTCTATTTATTAGCATGGTTGAGTCTTATCTATATCTATACTAATAATAAAACTGAAGAGTTTGTTTGAACGCGCTAGTCTTTGGAAGTACCAGTCGGATTAGAATATTTTTTTCTTTTTTAGCCCAATTTTTGGGGAAGGCTATTTATAGGCTACTTAATATCAGGACCCTTAAGATTCTAAGTGAAAATGAATAAATAGGGCGATGCAACGGGGTGAGTCGAAGGAACAAGAAATTTCACGCGGACGAAGTCGCTAACAGAGACTAGTTTTTTGTCAGTTTAACATTTTAGCGTGGCTGAGTCTTATTTATCGATACATTCGCTAAGAAGACTTTAAATGTTCAATCTTAGTCTTGAAAACGTTACCTAACCATTCTTCTTTTCTGATGAATCCTATCCTATTTAATCCTACTAATATTATAAACGCGAAAGTTTGTATGGATGGATGGACGGATTTTTGTTACTGTCTCACGCAAAAACTACTAAACAAATTCGGATGAAATTTGGCACACAGATAGTTTATTACCAGGATTAACACATAGGATACTTTTATCCCGATATTCCCACAAAATCGACACTTTAGCTGGTGAAACCGCGGGTCGCCGTTAGTCTTGTATAAAGTTCAAGTTAAGATTCAATTACTGAGTGGCTCCCTTCCACCTAAAATTACAACGTTTCAGTTCCTACGTGTTTTCCCTCTAAAAACATCGCTATTTCTTTTTACCATCCATCCTATCCCAAATTGATTTTAAACGACCATCTTATAAAAATGTCAGGATAACCCGAGCTAAAAATATCAAAGTACTGTTTGCAAAAAAAAACACAGCTCAAAATTTTACTCACGTCGGGGGTCATGCAAGACAGATGTAGGTAGTAATTGCTAGCGCTCCCTAACACATTTTTTTTTAGAGGACCAGCCCTAATTCCTTTTATGTAGTCTTCTGCTGACCGAACAAAAAATGTGGAAAAATGGACGCCATATTTGAGAGTTGTTTTATGATGGTACTAAAGCTGGGTAGATACTGTGGGATTGTATAATTCATTGATAACATCAGGATAATGTTGGGTAGTATTTAGAAATACCGGGACTGACTAGGCTTTATCGCGTGTAAGACATTTCACAATTATCGACGCTCCATAAGCCAGGCTTGGCCGCGAGGAAATAAAATTATGGTGGTGTTACCTGTAAGCTTAAATTATTAGGTAACATAAAACGCTTAAAACAAGTTGTTACACTTATGATTCGTTCGACAATGCACAAAAGAAACACTCAAAATAAAATTGACTTCATTTTAATTCATACCTTTCACGTTCTTAATCTGCAGGGATGAATGCGCTTGTGGCTAGTAATAACAGCCGCAAGGGTCAACCGATCAGGTTAAGCTACGCTTGCCGCGGTTGGTCCGTAGATGGCTGACTATCTTTACATACCAAGACCTCTCCATTCCTCGGAAAGTACGTTAAAACGTTGGTACCAGCTGTCATTCGTGGATCTTTGATAGTCGTTACTGGTCGCCAGAAACCCGAAACTCTGACAACCAATTTTAACAAGGGATATCGTGTTACCCAGTAACTGGATTGTGGAGGACAGATAGTCAGTCACTCCATGTAAAATACTAGTACGCTGCATCCGGTTAGACTGGAAGCCGACCCCAACATAGTTAAAAGGCTAGGCAGATTCACGTTCGTAATCTGGATGCCTGCAACTTTCAACTCTGCTACCAAGTTAATTCCATAAATCGAACCAAAAATCCTTTCAAAATCGGATTTGCCGGAGAAAACCGAAAGTCCACATGTCTATGTTATTAATTTTAAACACAAAGGTCTCTTTCCGCTCTGGTTGATTTAACCAGTCCGAGCAGCAGCTAGCCAGCAGGCCACGTAACTTACGGTAAATCCCAACCGGTTGGTACGAAAAAACACGTACCTATCATATAATATCTACATACATTTATTATATAAGTTACATTTATATTCTACTGAATTTTGTATGCGTAACTTGAACGGAATAAAAATCCTAGTACGGAGCAAGATATAAGAAAAACGTGTTAGATTGGTACACCATGATCCAAGGACTTTGTATTTTTCCAAACAAATCAGAACGCATTAATTAAATTGTTCTCGTCCCCTGTTATATGCGACTTAAACACCGTTCTTAAGTTACTACTAACACAATGTATGTATGTCTGTAATCGATATAGTCTGAATTAAAGTATTACACAGAGCAGTGGTGGCGAAGTGGTAACGGCTGTGACTTACTGGTTGTAGGTCATAGGTTCAAACCCAGACAGGCCCATTACTTTGTAAATTATTTCATCACCACTGCTCTCAAAACGGTGTAAGAAAACATGTTAAGGTAACCGGCATGTCCTTGGACCGGAAAATTCGAAGACATACCTATGACATTCACCAACCCGCACTGGGCCCGCGTGGTGGATTACGGCCCACTCCCTCTCACCGAGAGGAGGCCTGTGTCCCAGCAGTGGGAACATTATAGGCTGACTATGCTAAAGTTATTATTATTATACGTGTAACTGGCGAAATATATGGGTGTAGTATAAGTGATCCTCTACCAAACCCTCGCGAAATGCGGGCGTGATGTTATGTTATATTTTTTGTTTCACACCTCTGGTTTGTTAAATTAAGTTCTCCGTTTTAAATCTACACATTGCTACGTCCGCCATTTTGTATTTTGTGCCTGTATTTCTCTCGTAGCTACAAAATTATTTTGCCATGCGGGTTTTCCTAGGGGAATATGGTTTGACACACTTTGTCCAGCCGTATAATTATGTAAACCACTGTGCATCACACGAACTGTTAATTGCATGTAGAGAATAAGTAATTAAAGTATAATTAGGCATAAACCATATATAAATTAAACAGTGGGTTTAATTAAAGCTAAGTGCCACTTGTTAATGGATATATTTCAAATTGTTGTTAATAGTTTTCAGGAAACAAAATAATGAGGTTCCAGGCTGAGCGTTTAGGGTGTGTTCCCTAGTCTGATTATTTGGATTTAAAAGAGTATCCGTGGAGTTTCTTGCCCGTTCTTCTCCATAGGAACCTACTACGCTTTGAATGGGCAACTAGCTTCATCTTTCTGACTGACCGACCCCTTGACAATTCAAAAGTGCCTGTAATTGGTTTATTTGAAATAAATACTTTGAGTTTGAGTTTGAGGTCGGGCAAAGTGTTTTTGGTTTTTCTATCACGAATTTCTCAGCAAGGTACCAGCACCCTAATTGCGTATCACACGATCAATCGTAATCTGAATAATTTTTAAGCAAATTGCTAATCCATTGCTTCATAAGTTCGAACTAATTGTCTGCTCAACACGTAAATAACGATTGACGACCGATTGATTGTGTGTTACGCAATTAGGGTGTAGGTCTTGGGAATAAGCTAGCCCCCTATTAAATGGAACTTAAAATATGACAGGCGAAATGTGAGAAATGTGGGCACTATACACGTCTGCCTAGCCCTGTGGGATTACAAGCGTGATGTTACGTTATGTGTAAAACAATGAAGGTTTCATTTCAATACTTGCTCTATGTCTGATATTCTGGCTATTAATATAAATGTGAAGTTTTACAAGTTCAAAATGTCAGGTTTTAGTTAGATAAATACTGTCATCTAGCAAAGACGAATAAATTAAGCATTTCAGCTGAAACTTGGAACAAAATATAATCTACGTAGTATACTTATATTATATAAGCCCCTATTAACGACCCTAATCCTAAATTTATGTGTGAATTTGGGTTATTTCAGTTTCAAATAGGACTTTAGGATATCGCGATAATTTAATTTAGATTCGCTACCCTTACTGCCGGTTCTAGGAAATAGGAAACAATGCTGTAGGCCGCGGCTTCGTCCGCGTGGAGGTCTGATATGATCACTATTGAGATAAAAAGAATCTTGTATTCTAACCCAGGTCATCTTTACCTTCGTCACAAAGGGCAATTCGAAAGGGCAATTCGAAAAAAAATCGAAAGGGCAATTGCGTAACAAGATGATGTCATTAATGTTTGCGTGACCCGCTAAGCAACACGCACTTCGGCTGCAAGACAGGCCGTGGTGTCCGAGGCTGTTGACAAAGATGCAGAGAACAGCAAGGAGCTCCTAGTCACAGGGAAGCAGCGAGGCGGAAAGTAGCGAATATTAGATTAGACTCAGGAGTCATTTTGTTTTTTTTGGAACGAAGTTCCTTATCGCGCGTTGCGAAATAGGGCTAGACGGAAAAAATTAAGACCAAAAGTTGGAACGACACTTTTTGCTATAGTTTTAAGCCGTGTGGCGTGCGCCTGTTTCTCTGTCTGTCTGTCTCTCTCTCTCTCTCTCTTTGAACTTCGTTCCATCCGGGTGTCCCTTAACACCTCTCAAGTTTTTTTATTTCTACAACTACAAAATAAAAACATGATTATAAGACACACCTGAACCCACACCACACCAGAACTGGTTATAAGATATTCTTATTAAAATCTTGAATCTTTTTATTACCGCCACACAATCTCATATACGAGCAGTCTATATGATTTTTGTGACTTTACGATCTTCAAAGCCCTTTTAAACCTTATGAAGCTACATGCACTTAGTAGTAAAAATTTATGTTCCAATCTCCGAGAGTACATTGAAGCCGTGGGCTAGGGGTTCTTTTTACAGTTAAGCACTAAAGGATTTAAAAGAAAAACCACTTTTTTTTTCAGATGTATGATGCATTTTGTTATTGAAAAGATATAAAGTCCGTAAAATGTTTGTTAACAAGGTCAATATGTACCTAAGAGTAGGTAGGCACTTTTATTGATTGATCTCAAGTCATCTTATCTAGAAATTGTGAGGTTCATTTATGAACGTTGATTAAATTTAAGAGATGTTTTTTTAAACGTCAAAACGTTTTTTAAGACGTTAGTCCCGGCTGTCATTCGTAGATCTTTGACAGTCGTTACGGGAAGTCAGAAGCCCAAAAGTCTGACGATCAGTCATACCAAGGGGCATCGTGTTACCCAGTAACTGGGTTGTGGAGGTCAGATAGGCGGTCCATGTAAAATATTGGTATTCAGCTGCATACAGTTAGACTGGAAGCCGACGCCAACATAGGGAAAAGGCAGGGTACATTGCATATTGAGATAGTGTTAATTGTTAGCTTTTTTTATAGATCAACGAGGAGTTACTGAGGCCTAACTAGAGTCTTACAAAAATAAACACCAATCACAAAGATTGCATTACGTCAGTTAAATGAAAGACTCACAAAGTAATCCAACATTAACATTCCAGCAGACACGTAACATTCCAACAGATTAATATTTGAAAAGTATAAAACCAGGTCATCGTGTCAAAGTTCATGCGTACTTTCAGCTCTTGGGAACTCAATTTTCAAGTGTCAGAGTTATGAGGGGAGGTTGATACGAAATTTATTCGAATATCAATGGTTGCACGCTACATTTTGAGGGGTAAATTGGGTGGTGTATAAATTATTAGTCCCCCCACACTATCTCTGTTGTTCTAGGTGATTAGTTATCGGTTTCTGAACAGGTAAAGGGTTGGGGTAGGTATATATGAAGTGATGACGGTTTGATTGCTGAGGGGTGATTCCGTGTACTGTTTGGGTATATAATACCTTTATACCTTGTCATTACACATTAGAATAATAAGCCAGGGCCTCCATCGATCATAATGATTGAAATCAAAACTAGTTGCTTTGTTCTTTGAAATTTTATCTGACTTTTAAGATAAACTTATACATTATCGAGACTTCATTTTAAAACAAAACCACGGGTCTAGAACGATTTTCAATAAATATATTCAGTTGCTGAATTTTGGGCCAAACAAATTTAAAAACCAGCCAAGTGCGAGTCGGACTCGCGCACGAAGGGTTCCGTACCATTATCTATAAAAATCACGTCTGTTGTATGGGAGCCCCCCTTAAATATTTATTTTATTTTGTTTTTAGTGTTTGTATAACAGAAATACATTTGTGAAAATTTCAACTGTCTAGCTATCGCGGTTCTTGAGATACAGCCTGGTGACAGACAGACGGACGGACAGACAGCGAAGTCCCGTGTAATAGGGTCCCGTTTTTACCCTTTGGGTACGGAACCCTAAAAAACTATATTTGTATATTTTCTTGTTAATTTTGCCATCGACACGCTAAGAAGAATAATATTATAGGCTGTAATATGGTATAGTAGTGGTTGCACGCGCTACTGCTGAGATCCTAGTTTGATTCCCGGGACGGGCAGTGTTATTGGGTTTTCCATCTCAGTAGCAACCCGGATCATGACATAACCGGTGAAATGTGGATGTACTATAGGAACACATCTGCCTAACCATTCGAGTATTACTGGCGTGATGTTACGTTTTGTGTGTGTTTGGAAAGTATAAGTATATAAAATCGACTTCCATAGAACTCCACCTAATTTATAGCACCACGGTATTTATTTTCCAAGTTTTTATGAGACATAAAAACTAACACGACTATTAATCATTTAATACAGCTACGTTTCAAGGATACGCCACGAAAAATCGAGTTAAGACAGTTTATTAAAACCAAGGAAAGACAGATCGATAGAAAAATAATACATTTAATCTTATATTATATTCTGAAAACCATTTGGGGGAAAATATACGCATTTAATATCGTCACATTTCTGAAAGGAGATTGTATACTCAAGAACTTTGTTCCAAGACTGTATTGTTTTTCAAGCCGTACAATTTAGCATGTCCAATTTTTTAGGAGCTGGAAAATACATGAATGGTTTTTTTTTATACCCCTGATTGTTCCGCTGGTAGGCAAAGGCCTGCCTACTCTCTTTCCACATCTCTCCCATAGAAATTTCATCAAAAAAGGTTCAGTAGTTTGGTTTTTAAACAAAAATTACAACTTAAAAGTGAAAAATAAAAACTTTTATGCAAAAAAAAAAATCAACCGACTTCCAAAAACGACACTACAAAGTGAAAAATAACTTTAATTTCGGAAGTCGGTGGCAAACAACGAAGATGTGAACCCAACGACACCGACTTCCGAAATTAAAGTTATTTTTCACTTTGTAGTGTCGTTTTTGGAAGTCGGTTAATTTTTTTTTACAAAAAAGTTTTTTTTATTGAAAGACTATATTGACTGAGTTCCAGTAAGACAATATTTGAATTGTGTCGGTCTTGGGCACTATTCCTTCCTTCTCATTACTGTATATCAATCTCCCTACAGACACGCAAGTTATGTCTAATAGTCACCCTTCCATTCAATTATTTCACAGTTTCAAATCTAATTCTCAGAGCAGACTCCAGCCAGGACGATATAAAAACAACACCCTTGCGTCATAGCACCTAATAACTTGTAATCAATTTTGCAGGAGCAAACTCAGCGGAACTTCGCGTTCGTACATGATCCAATTATAGTGTACGCCAATATATATTTACTATCGACATCATTATTAAAATATCAGTGGTAGTCACGGATATCTATAGTAGTATACAAGGTGTTTTTTTTTTATATCCCATAACTCAAGGGTCTGAATGAGACCATATCAAAGAAACAACTGGCATATGAATTAGTTTTCAATTACATTTTTTTTTGTTTTAATTTTTCATAAAAAATAATTCGACAAAGTCACGATTATTAATGTAAAAACACCCTTACGTGAAATATGAAAACTTCGCATTTTATTAGCTTTAAATATTGTTGTTTAAATATGGTTGGCTTGGTTTGAATAAAAATTAATTACTCGTCATCAGTGAAACTTAGATACCTTCACACATATCTTATATATTCGAAACTATGCATTTTTGGACCGCATATTCTAGGGCTATTTGTATTATTTTTACTTAAAGAACCCTAGAGTTATGGGATATCAAAAAACACGTTGTATATCTAGTAGAAGAGTATTTGTGATAAGTTTAGTATCGAAAAATATTACAATGACTAACTTCGGCCCGCGATTTTGTCCACGTGTAATCCGCGGTTAGGTTTGCCCCCTATTAAATGGGACGAATATATGCAGATAACTGGCGAAATGTGGGTGTATCTGTGTACTGTAGGTGTACCTCTGCCTGACCCTAAGGAATATAGGCATGATGTTTTGTATGTTATGTACAAACGCCAGCAGGTCAAGCTACCCGAAACTGTCAAATTTTCCCAATCAACCTTGAACCTTAAAGCTTTTGCGATAAAGTTGAAAATCTATTAAAGAAATATGACAGATTGTAGTAGCTTGATGTGCTGGCGTCTGTACATACATGCACGTATTTATGAGTAAACCAATCCTCGCGTTCTTCGCTCCTCTTTGATGTTGTAAGCTTGTAGCTGATGCCTATGAGAGCACGCACGCGATAATATTTTTTGATTACATAACACGAAGATACGGCAACGTTCACATACTCGTACATACATAATATATTATATTGTATATATTATGCAATCACTGGATACTGGGCTTTTGAATATAGACGTTCTCAGTACATACATTGGTTGACTTCTTGTGAAGGAAATGTATGTGCGAACAGGGACATTTTGCGAAAGGGACATTTTGCTACCAGTAGTAATTTTGAGAAGTGGTCATTTTGCGACTGAGCCCATTTAGAATGTATGGTATTTTGGCACTTTGTAATGCTTGAAATCTATAATACTTTGCGAGGCCAAATAATAAAGTTTTTTTTGTAGGTAATTGAATTAGAAAATAATAATATCTAAATATAAAAGTTTTAAAAGTATATAAGTGTGTTTTAGTGTTTCTGGTTAGACTGGAAGCCGACCCCAATATAGTTGGGAAAAGGCTAGGCAGATGAGACGATATTAAAGTTTTTAAAAAATGTTCCCAAAAATTAATGATAAAATAGAATTAAGTATCATTACATAATTATTTTATAATAATATCCCTGGACATTTCACACAGCGCCATCTAGTCCCAAGCTAAGCAACCTAATGCTTGTGTTATGGTAACAAGATGGCTGATAAACTACTTATATACATTTTTTTTTTTGTAAATACATACATATTATAGATAGAAAAACACCCAGACTCGGAACAAATACATGTAGGTCATACAAATATTTGTTCCGTGCGGGAATCGAACCCGCGACACGCAGCGCAGCAGCCACTGCGCCAACCGTGTCGTCTAATATATAATGCGCCTGATGTTAGGGTTATTTGTATCTTCAATTCCATGAAACCTTTAGGAGTTTCATGTGTAAGAGCTTTTCCGTACCTCTAACGAGCATACTTACCAGCACATTTTGTTTTGTTTTTGCTAACTTACTGTGTCCCACAGCTGGGCAAAGGCCTTCCCTTTTTCCTTCCAAATCTCCCTTTCTTGTGAGATCTCTGACCATGTTGTCATTGGCTGACGGCCGCGAGATCTTTTCACTTTTACCTTACCTATCACTACCAACTTTTCAAGGTTATCTTCACATAAAATCTTCGATCATTAATAGTAAGTACTAGATTCCCGATAAGCGCTTCAAAAACGGCCCGAAAAATAAGACCACAAATACTTTTGTGGTCTTATTTCAAATTAGCATGTTTTTAACCTTATTACTTAGACTTTAAGTTTCATTTTAGAATTACTGACAATTTAAAAATAGAATGATTTTATTTTCAAGCGACATTTCAAATATATTTTGCAATGGTAATTAAACTTTATGTTTAAGCATTAAGGTTTATAATAAACTGAAGTTGTTAATATTATTAAACTTTTTTCTAAGAAATGTAGATGTTTACGTGTGTGCAAACGTGGCCACTTGAGCGACTGATTTTTGGTCCTGATCCTTAATCTAGTACTATTATTGATCGAAGCATAAAATCAAATAAACATACGTGGGTATTGCTAACATACAACTGTCTGTGTATGTGTCTTTTATTCCAACAAAGATTAAATTAGACATTAAAACAGTAGCCTCTTATAGAAACCGATACTTTTGACCTCCCTGTCTGATAGTAATGTTATTAGAGCGGCAAACCAGGCGTTATAGGTTAAAGGCGCCTTTGATCAGACGTTTTCAATATCGGGCTACTCTCTAGGGCGTTACATTTCTACCTAGGTAGATAGACGATGTAATAGAATTGATTCACAATCTCTCTCGAGAGATCGTCTATTGATTCAGGTTGCTCGTTGTAGATTGCTTGTCAAAGAGGTAAAATATGTGAGTTTTTATGTAGCAGGTTATCTTCGGAACTTAATCAGTCTGCCTAGTCGTCAAAACTTTGCTGGCATCGGCTTCTAGCCTAACCGAATGTGGCTAAATATCAGTATTTTAAATGGAGCAGATAGGCTTTGATTTTTCTAGCTTAGCTTGTTCTGTTTTTACTAAATTAAAATAAAATCTTTCTTTCATTAAGTACCTATCTATTAAAAAACAATAGTAAGCTAACTAATAATAATATTCCTGGACATTTCACACAGCGCCATCTAGTCCCAAGCTAAGCAACCTAATGTTTGTGTTATGGTAACAAGATGGCTGATAAACTACTTATATACATTTTTTTTTTGTAAGTACATACATATTATAGATAGAAAAACACCCAGACTCAGAACAAATACATGTAGGACTTACAAATATTTGTTCTAGTACTAACTAGTAGTAGTAACTAGTTGATTATTTGAGATGTTAGATATTAAAGTTTCTTAATCTTGTTAGTGGGTGCCGTACTGCTTTCCTAGATAGGTTACAAAATAACCTGTGTAAGAGTGAGAAACAGTACCGATCTCCGTCATGGTTGACTTATAACAGCACGTGTTAAATATGTAATTATGTATGGTAAACTTTTATTTATTCAATAAAAATATTTTGGGTAATATAATGCATTACGTCTACCTTACAATACAATGTGCATAAATTATTACCAAACTCACTTCTAATTAAAAAAAATACAAAAATAACTTGTTCCAATGTTTAGTACAATAAGTGAACTGCCACGAAAGAATGTGTTTAAGTTCAAAAATCTAATTTCAGTTCACAAAAGCCAACCCAATAAAGCAGTGAAAATAAATCAATTGAAATTTGATCTCGAGAGAGCCTGTACAAGTTTCAATTAGAACCTCAACAAAAATAAACAAATTGTAACAGTGAATTATTTTGTGAGTATACCCTCTCCATTAAGTTAACCGTTTTGACAGCTGTCTTAGAACGAACTTTATTCCTAATTAATATGAGCTTCCTTATCTTATTGAATTATCTTATTTATTACAGATATTATAATACCGTATGTGTATCAATCAATGTATTGTGTGTTGTTGCAATCACTAGTTCCATCTGTCAAAAAATGGTTTATCTAATGGACAGGGCATAACTACAAGTTTCCGTTTGCATCATAATAAGGCTTTAAATTAACTAATATGAAACTTAAAAGCGTGCTTTCTGCCATAAAGGGCCGTGTTGATAAATTATGTTTTGTATATTTTTTAACTATGGGTGACGCTGGTTGCGTGAAATCTGTATTTTATAACAAAACTTCGTTTAAGGGTAAAAAGGTTAACACGCAAACACACCTATGGTTAACGGAGATTTAATAATTAATTGCAACTTATAGGACTACTTCGTTTTTTTTTTGCTCTGTAATATAAAAATAATAAAAATATTTAAAAATGTATTTAATAAGTGAGTAAATAAATAAAATAAATTTAGAACTTACTGAATAAATTACTAAAGATTCTTCGTGTTCGAATTTGATCACTGAAAACTCGTGTACCTGAAAGGCCTTCGTGGCTTTATACTCGTATTATTATGGTTCTTCCACTTCGTTCATTTCCTGGTTTCCCTCGGGGCGGTCGTAAAGAGTCCAGCGAGGGCGGTTACTTGGTCAGACCAGCAGTTACGTGACCGGTCGCTAGATCTTTCCCTTTTACCTTGCCCATCACCACCAACTTTTCAATGTTCTCTGGTTCCCGACGGGCAATATGACCAAAGTAACCCTAAAAATTTCCTTCTCTTGGCGGTCCATGGTATGCGGATTCTACTCCAGCACCACATCTCGAAAGCTTCCATCTATTTCCGTTCTATTGTCCGAATTGTCCAGGAATCTGAACCGTAAAAGAGTATCGAGAAAACCGACGTCAGGACTAGTCACATCTTGGTGACATTTGAGTCTGGGTGTTTTTCTATCTATAATATGTATGTATTTACAAAAAAAAAATGTATATAAGTAGTTTATCAGCCACTTGTTACCATAACACAAGCATTAGGTTGCTTAGCTTGGGACTAGATGGCGCTGTGTGAAATGTCCAGGGATATTTATTTATTTATTTATTTGAGACCTATTAAAGATTACGTGTAGACAATCCTTTGCATAATAAGCCTATAAAGTTCCCACTGCTGGGACACAGGTCTCCTCTTGGTGAGAGGGAGTGGGCTGTAATCCACTACGCAGACCCAGTGCGTGTTGGTAGATATTACATGTCTTCAAACTTTTGTTTCTAAGACATGCCACTCGACATGTTTTCCTTCACCATTTTTGAGAGCTGGTGAAATAAGTTACAAAAAGCAAAGCGGCCTGCCTGGTTCTGAACCCACGGCCTGCAACTCTTAAGTCATGGCCGTTATCATTGGGCCACCGCTGGTCAACGTCGACAATCCTTTGAATGTGTTTAACAACAGGAGCAAGTAGTAACAAATCCAATTAGAGAATACGTATTGTGTTATAGTATTGTATCATTGGTGGACATTGGTACCATTATTTCGTACCATAAATACCTAATATCGTAACATACAATAGTCAAGCTATTTCAATAAATACAATCCCTACATTGCCTTCTAGTGAAACCAATTTAATCCGATTGTTAAATTAATGATGCATAAATTGTACCTACCCTTTCTCTGAAACAAATTGACCGTATATACTGTGCCTAATGTCTGTACTGAGTCATTGGGTTTGACTTTTACTACAATACCTATTATTTTTCAAATTTAAATACTATTATTTCGTCTCCGACTGGCTCGTTGGCCTACTAGCAAGTGCTACTGCTGACTTGCTGAGCATGACTCGCCCTTTGTCCGACCTGGGCCTTAATTATGACCACTTAACGATTCCTTACTTCGAAACCACGTCAATTCCTTAGCAAATCCCGCCAATCTCGCGTTCATTTGGCGTGGTTGTCATTGTGTCATAGAGAATAAGGCTAAAACAGGTTTTTTCGACGGAAGAATAGAAAGAAATATGATGAATCTAAAGAAATCTATCTGAGCCCGGTTAATGATGACAATAGGCTCGTTCCTATTACATGTACTATAAGTACAGACGCCAGCACGTCAAGCTACCCGAAACTGTCAAATTTACCCAATCAACCTTGAACCTAATGCTTTAGCGATAAAGTTGAAACTCTATTAAAGAAATTTGACAGATTGTAGTAGCTTGATGTGCTGGCGTCTGTACAATACACCTCTGCCGAACCCTTCGGGGAAAAAAGGTGTGATGTTATGTTATATTGATTTCGCTTTGTTTGGAGGTAAATAATAATTTAAAAAAATATTGTTTAATGAGCATCATAAGCTCAATTGTAAATAGTCAAAAGGGAAGATGGCATAATCACCACATTTAATGGAGCCAGATTCTTGTTAGGTATTAGATAAGATCTCTGTATCTGTTAACAGACTGAACGAGCTGCATTTTATCCTTTTTATTCGGCATCATGCTGACTGGAAGCCTTCTTGTCACAGTCGCGAAGTGCAGCTGTCAACTATTTCTGTTCTGTTCCCGTGATTATAGATATATTTTGTTTAGTTTTCTCTTTTTGTTTGCACGTGTTTCTGTGAAAAATAATCCTATTTTCTTTATGTAATACTAACTTCTTGAACCCGACGGATTCCGTCGCAACGCATCGCCAGTTCGTGCTGTTACTTTGATTTCGCTTAGTGTTTTTCTGTTTTTTTTTTGGTCCTAGCGTGTTACTGAATAGCCTTCCTCAAAAATTGGGCTATCAAATACAAAAAGAATAAAATCTGCTGGTAGTTCCAAAGATTAGCGTGTTCAAACATATAAACAAACAATTTTTATAATTAACATTAGACTTTATTATTAGTGCAATAGGATTACGCAATTCTATTGCACCTTTAATAAACATTAGGGAAGGAAAAGGGTGCATACTTTGTTGGAACCATTTGGAACACTTTGTTCGCAAATCATAGAATAGAATACTCTTTATTAGGTAGGTACACCATACAAATTACAGACATTAATATAGAAATTTTAGAAAGGGTGAGACAATGGGCGGTCTTGTCACTAAGAGCGATCTTTTAAAGACCACCTTTGGATGGATTAAAGAGTAAAGGAGACATAAATACTGTAGGTAGCTAGGTAGTCCATTATATTGATTTTACCATTTTTGTTAAGTATCTACACAATAATATAACTTTTACAATTAATGCCCCTTTTTGTCCATTGAAAACAAGTTTGAACCGGGTATTTGATAAGGCCAGGTTCTCATTCGTATAAATTACACCGACCTAGTACTTAGTTACCTCTAGGAAGGTAGGAGGGACCCATTTAAACCAATTTATCTTTCCTTGATTTATTAAGGGTCCCTCTAATTAAACGGAGCCCAAAATATTGGTGAGACCTCCCCAAACTAATTATTCCAGAACTTTGTGCGAGTAAAATTTATGCCATTTGGGTTTACATTTTTATGTTGATAAGATTTATAATCGCGTGCATGTTTATGCTTGAAGTCCACGCTAATGAGGAAGTGTGTACGTGATATATAACGGTTTTAAAAATAAATGTTTGGTTGTATAATTGGGTGAAAAAAGTAGGTCAACTTGTTTGAACTAATTACGCGAGCTTAGAAGGTAGCAAATGTATACATAACACGTTCGTGATAATACCTAATAATTATGTAAATTTACAAAATGCTGCCAAGAAGCAAATTCCGAAATACCTACAGGAAAAGCGTTTAAGCTAGATAAACGAGGTGCGACAAATTACTGCTAAGAAAATACGCCAGTTAAGCAAATGGTGTGAATTGAGCATTAAAGGTGTCTCAACGAGTAATGATACTTGAGTGCGGATAATGTTCCTTGAGCAGTCAGGACCAGCAGCCTTGTTGGCTGGTTATTTTTTTTTATTTTTTTTACCATTTTGTGGCTATTCACGCATTGCTGGTGCCAACACCAGAAAAGATGAAACTCAAAGTTTTGGCTATCTATTTTTTCTCTTCTTTTCTTTATGATAAACTAGCTGACCCGGCGAAACTTCGTCCCGCCATCGAAATCAGTCAATCACGGGGAGGCCTTTGATCAGCAGTGGGAGAATGTATGCTAAGTAAAAAAGAAAAGTTTCTATCAATCAAATTCAAATTCATTTATTGGAGTGATTTTTGGTACATTTTACATGAGATCTTAATAATAAATAATCAGTTCCTCAAAAATCTACCTTAAAGGTGTACACTCTTTCACTTTCACACAATTAGTATTATTATAAAAAAATAACAATCAACATATTAAAATAAAATAAAATTATTACAACAAAACACAACATAACATAATTAATGGAAATAAAGATAATAATACAATGTCAAAATTAAATAAATATCAATTCCAAATAACTTACAATTTATCATTAAGGAATTCGTTAATAATATAATAACATTTTTCCAATAATAGATGTCTTAATTTGTTTTTAAATTGAATAATATTTAAGTCCTTGATTCCATTAGGTAATTTATTTTAATATTTTTGGAGCCATGCAAAGTATGCTTCACTCTATTCACTCTAATCTTAACGGCCATATAATTAAGGTACAACCTGCAGTGTGATTCTGTAACCATCTCACCGTGAAAACTTAGGTGAAGTGAGCGTGGAGTTAGCTGTCATTCCAAATAATGCTAGGGATTGACACTACTGACAACTCACATCAAGCTCACTTCACTTGAGTTTTCACGGTGAGATTTTTACAGAATCGACCGGCTGAACACACGTAGGTATTTCTACATCGTACCTATGTTTTCAGTTTATTTATAGTATAATTAGCCTATAATTTTCCCACTGCTGGGGTACCGGCTTCCTCTCAGTGAGAGGGAGTGAACTGTAATCCACCACGCTGGCCCAGTGTGGGTTGGTAGATGTCACACGTGTTCAAATTTTTGGTTCTAAGACATGCCGTTTTCGTCACGATGTTTTCCTTTACCGTTTTGAGAGTGATGAAATAATTTACACAAAGTAAAGTGCCTGATTGGGATTGAACCCACAACCAACATCTCGTAAGTCGCGGCCATTACCAGTAGGCCACCACTGTTCTGTTTATGCTCATAATTAAAAAAAGGTTAATTGATTTTAATGCTTACTATCTGACCGAGTGAATGGCGACACCCACTTGCGATAATGCACCGGAATCCACTCCATTTTCCCTTTAATTTTCCAATTTACATTAAATGGAAGTTCGAAACCACTTTGATATTAATCAGCTGCGATTAATGCATAATGAATTTCAATTAAGCGTGAAGTTGTTATTGAAATTATACGTTTTAAACACATATGTTTTACTTACAGACGTAAATAACGGGTGTAAAAAGACACTTAGCGAAGCCAAGAGTCACTTGTACTCCCCGTCATTATAATCTTTTTTTTACTGAAACACCTGACCTTCAATTACGGAGAAATTGAAGGTCAAAGTTCCAACTTTTACTGTTTTTTTTTTTTACTAAAACAAGTTTTCAATGTTATAATTACACAGCTTTACAAATACCCCCACGACCCCTGTACCGTTGCATGCATCCATAAGCACAATATTTTGCGTGTGTTACATTGCGCACAAACAGCAAAAATGAAAGGCGTTTCCCGGCAATTATTTTTGTGCAATGTTACTTAGTTTGATGTACAGAATTTTGACGGCTATGTCATAAGTATTTTTACAGCCTGTATATAGGACACTAAAGTGCATTTAATTTAATTTCATAAAAATACTGGAAATAAGTTTTTGATTAACTTTCATCTCTGCCTAGCCTTTCTGGGTATACAGGCGTGATGTTATGTTGTATGTGACAATAAATTTCAATGTTTTTTTGAGAGAAAAGAAATTTAAATCTCACATAAGGAGTTTATTAAAAACGATGACAACCTAAGAATTTCTGATTTAATCGTTGTGAAAACTTATTTGGTACCGTAACGAGTAATAACTAATATTTATAATAAATAGTACATTACTATGATGATGATGTCAATATTGTACAGTCCCTCGTCAATATTATCTGACCCACCCTAAAAACAAACGAATTTGGGCCCTCTGGCTGTAACATTAAGGTTTATTCAATTTATATGAGCTTAACAGACAAGTGCTCGAGGACTCGATGAACAAATACAATAACAATACAGACACGCAAATTTGATCGTGACTTAAGTAGTACTACTTAAGTCACACGTATTGTATACTGCTTTATAGCTCACGTGACCTAAACTGCACTTAAGTCAAGCTTTTCTGCATAAAAATGGACTACTTAAGTCACAAAAAAGCGTGACTTAGGTCGCGCGGGTTGTGGTCATACAGTGCTATAAATCGAATTAGAGGCGACATCGTCAGAAATGCTCCAGAAAAAATAGTTTCCAGGCATTTTTCAAGCATGAATAACATTTTTTGTATTGCCATAAAAGTGTTCAACACAACAACAAAGTAACAAACCTATCTCTATACATTTTTACAAAGTTTACAAGCCCACTATTTCCACCAGAAGCGTCTTCAAGTTCCACTTTGGCACAAAGTATCGATTTGGATAGTCGTTTCTCAGAGGCGGGCGAATTCAGCAGGGCGTTAGATATATATTTTTCATCCTAACTACTCTAAAACGAGCTCTCTCTTCCACCTGGTTCCACTAGATATCTCTATTTCCAATTTTGACGAGTAAGAACTAATTTTGTCTGTCTACACTCTATTTAAGAGTATAGTTATCTTTTTTCTGTCTACACTCTATTTAAGAGTATAGTTATCTTTTTTCTGTTAATTTTTGAAAGCTGCCTCGTTGCTCTAGTTGTCGCAAGCGCTAATGCTGACCATGAGATCTTGGGTTCAACTCCCAGGTCGGGTGAAATGTTCTATGTTCTGTGTTACGGGTTTGGTTTCCGCACTTAGTCCTTCAGGTGGACCATTGTGCGTAGGAAAGTGTTATTGCGTCTGGATTTGTTGATGACAAAAGGCTCGCTCATGGGATTAATCATAACTGGCGAAATCTGGGTGTACTATAAGTATACCTCTCCTTAACCCCTAGATTAGAAGCACAATGTTAAATTGTTTTTGTTTTGTTTTGAAAGAAGAGATTTTACTCTGGAATTCACGGTCCATTTTCTTTTTTGCCTAACAATATTAAATTTTACGAGTCCTAAGATAATTAGAACCTAGGGCTAGGGTGTTAATTTTAAAAGTAAAAGGGTTGTTGCCGTGGTACATTCTAATAACTGTTATTAGAGTGTTTTCTACCAAGACTTTGCTTGGAGCTAGAATGTTAATCTAAGTAATACTAATTTTATGATAATAAAGGCTCGTTTATTTACTCTTTAAGTTAAAACTGATAGTTATACAAAGTTAACATTTATTTTAATCCACAAACTAATATTACCATGTACCTAAATCTCACTTCGAACGATATTGATGCAGCATGGTACGGGATTCCATACATCCATGAACATTGTCCTTACCTGCCTGTGGCATAAAATAAAGTTGACGCAACAGATGACTTGCATCATCTAAACATTGCTTAGATGGTGCAACTTGTAGTGTTGGTCCAACTTATGGTATGCTAAAGTCTATTAATTCGCACTGTGTAAATCTGGCTTTATTTTTGAGTTTCGTAGTATTCTTTACAGAATACCTCTAACGCAGATAAAAAATATCCTTCCTACTAATATTATAAGCGCGAAAGTTTGTGACGATGGATGGATGTTTGTTACTCTTTCACGCAAAAAATACTGAACAGATTTGGATGAAATTTGGCTTATAGCCAAGAATAATACATAGGATACTTTTTTATCCCGATATTCCTACGGGGTCGAAACTTATGCGGGTGAAACCGCGGGGCGCTGCTAGTAAAACATAATTTTGAAAAGTTTCCTGAAAATGTTCAAACCGCCTCAAAACACGGCAAAATTCATCAAATAAAAGACTTCTATAGGAACAGTGAGCTGTTCCAAAAAAAAATGCTCTGTCAGGCTCTTTACATCTTTTCGAAAGCTTCGCAAAAAGCACAATTATCAAACAAACAAAAAAAGAATGGCTGGCGCTGTATTCAGTGTTGCCTACTTTCCTAAAGAGAAAGATGAGTGGTTTATCTCAATTTTGCTAAAATAGTCCTTAGGGACTTTCGAAATTATTGTTTACATTTTTATGGATGATGAAAACGATATTCGCTGTTGGTTTGTCAAGTCGTTTACAATTATCTTACAGTTGTTGAATAATATGTGAATTCAAAATCATTTAAAATTATATACCTTCATAATATATCCCACGCTGAAAGATACGAATTGAAAATGGCGGCCAAACCGACTGTTGAAAATCCAGTAAATCCCGCCGCGATATTTTTATGTCCATGCAAGCGTTGGCTTATTTATACCATCAGCATTTCAATCGGTTGATATTGTTTGACATTGTTTTTTCAACCTTGAAACAATCGTTACTCGTGGCCGAATCTTGTTTCATCAATAAATAATAAATTATTATATATTCAGAACGTATCAAAATAATTGTCTTCCCTAATGATGACAACAACTCACAACAAAGTTATAATAATAATCTTCAAGTTTTAATTGTCTTTATGTATTTACAAGTAGGTACTTATGTGTTTACAAGACAATAACTTTAGCGTCTCTTGAGAATCTGCATAAACCAATTACACTGTTAAAGCATCATACATAAAGCTTGTATTCCTTTGTGGGAACTTGATGAAGTCTCAATTACGAAACAACTAGGAAAATCAAATCTGTAGGTTTTGACAATAGAACCTACTAGTGCCTTTTCCCAAAAGTTCTCTTCTTCATAAATTAATCTTTTATAATAAAATAGTAAGAAAGTCAAAACTATTTTTGAACGTACATAAAATATTTTTGAAAAAATTAATTGCCAGGTGTGGATTTTTGTTCGTTTGTCTGGATGTATGTTTCGGATTGGCGCAAAAACGGTTGAACGGATTTGGATGAAATTTGGCACACAGATAGTTTATAACGTGGATTAATACATAGCGTACTTTTGATCCCGGCAATACGTTGCCGTGGGATATTTTCCAACATCCACGCAGGCCAAGACGCGGGCAAAAATTAGTTCATCTATAAAAGGTAATTATTAATTAAAATTTGACGATGATTAATTAGCCCCCAATGTATCAAAAAAGCAACCCATTATTCTCCTTTGTTAAAAATTCGTTCAAGAAAATTGGTATTACAATATTTCTAGAGGCGAACTTTTTAACGTTTCCAAGTTTTCCGATAAAATTAGATGTTTATAAAAGAAAAGTTTCAAAAAGTGTATTTTTGTAGTACTTTAACCGTAACAGTGTTTCGATGTATTTATTTAAAGTTCACAAAGTCAAAGACCGGAGCGTAATTTGATTAGATTTTTGGATTGTTTATGAATCTCGTAAGATTGTATGAGAGTTAGGCTCTATGTACACGGCACGGTTTCTTTACGGTGCAGCGCCGTAGAAAAACGTGTCTATCAACATGGTCCCATAGTGATCCATACACACTGACGAACTGTGCCTACACACGACGAATAACCCGTAGTTTTTCACTGTAAGAAAAACCAGTGTGCACAAAAGGCCTTACGTATTTATGATGTGACGCAATAACAACGACGCGGCGACGTTCCACTTTTCATACCCAGTCATAAAAGTAGGAAATTGTTAAAATAATGTGTTGGTAATAACTTCCTGGAAGTATTAATAAAAGTTCATAATATGGGGAAGATATCACATTTTGTTAGTACGTATTTAATTTTAAATACATTGCCCCACACTAATAATAAGCACAAATATGCACAACCTTGTCTTTTTTTTAAATTGCTGGGCCTACTCTTGGTTTCGATCACGCTTTAATGGAAAGCGATGGATGAGGTCTATGATGGAACAAGCGTGCCCAGAAGATAGATGTTCACTCTTGCATTGAAGGCTTAAATGTGGAAGGGAACACAGGCGCTGGCCGAGAGTTCCACACTTTTACTGTGCGCATAATAAATGTAAAAAAAAAAAAGAAAGAAAGAAAAATATTTTATTCTGCACAAACAGAACGCACAGTTACAAATAAAATAAAATAAAAATAATAATAAAAAAAATGAAAAAAAATGTGTAGGAGAACCGCTGAGTACGACTGGTAAGGATATCAACCAAGTACAGATACCCTGTAATCCGGTAGTCAAATGGCGATGGTTGGATCTCTTATAAGATCAAACTCGTAGATCAAAAGCTGTTCCTCTTCCACTTCTTTTCTCTTCGCTTCCTCTACTCTTAATTTCGTGTGTAGCTCATAAGAAATATGGCTACACATATGTATTTTACAATACCCACCCCGGGGATACAACACCCAAGTTTGCTTTACCTAAACCAAGCTTATCCAAACGTTCCGTATTTCGGACCCCTTTGGCTTACCAACATGGTCGCCTTCCTTTACGCAAAGACAATAGATCTTCGTCAAAGCCTTTACTGTAGTAAAATAAACAGGTACAGCGTACCTACAACTACATACATCTATATCTATATACTAATGATAAAGCTTAAGAGTTTGTTTGTTTGAAAGCACTAATCTCCGGAACTAAAAGTCGGATTAAAAAAAATATGTTTGCATTTTATAGCCAAATTCTTCTACAAAATACCACAATTACAATAATCTCCATTTAATTGTAAGAACACTAGCTTCTGCTCGTCTGTCTGTCGAAGGACCGATGGCTGGTGGAGCAGACGAGTCCTAGAGTTGAGACCGCGTATTGGCAAGCGTAGTGTGGGACGCCCCCTCGCTAGATGGACGGACGACCTTAAAAAAATTTGCTGGGATGGTCTGGATGGGGAAAGTGGAGGACAGGGTGTTGTGGTGCAACCTGGAAGAGGCCTATGTCCACTAGTGGACCGCTATAGGCTAAGTTTCGCGATAAGCTTCACCCCGCAACTTCGTCCGCGAAATTTCTTGTTTTAACAAACATTTTGTTATGGCACTCGCTACTGTATCTTTCCATTGATGAAAGAATTTTTGGAATCGGATCTGCAGTTCTGAAGATTATCCCCTACGTACAAACTAAAATTTTACCTATTTATAAAGAAAGAAAGAAAATACATTTATTTACCACAGACTAAAATACATACAATACACCAGATACAAGTACATCATGTAGCAACAAATAAAAATCAAAAAGTGTTAATTCCCATATAAGAAATGATGTTAATGATGTTTATAATATGAGTATAGACCATGATGCCAGTAAATGCATTTATCCATTTCTCAGTACTCCAGACTCCATAAAAGTAAACAATAATTCACTCTAAGTAACAACTACTAAGCGATAACACAGTCCCAACTCTCCTATTTGTTATACAGAGTAAACACCGCTACTAAACTTTGATTAGCTCCAAACAACCTTTATACAAATTGGATTAGATAACAAAATTTGCATATTCAGGCAAATGGTTTAGGAAACCGAGAGCTAACGATAATAGAGACTTCGGAGGACTTCGGGAAAAATGATGGTCCTACTAAAATATTTTTCGGTGAAAATAAATTACTTTGGAATTTTTGCTCGGGGCTTGGAAGTCTGGCTTGGTAACTGATATTAAAGACAATTTATATGGAATGATGTTGTAGGGTGAGTGAATTTTGTAGACTTATATGGGTCTTGGGTAGATTCGAAATGGTTACCCATATTTTTGCCACGCCCTGCCACATGGATGGTAGACTTACACAAGGGAATGATTATGGGAACCGGGGACTAGAACCAGGTGTTTCTAGTGTAATAAGTGAGATATTTAAACCACTTTACCTCACCAATCACCTGTATGAGCAATATGCTGAGTTAATTGGTTAATTAAGAAAGAAAAGAAAGAAGAAATGTTTATTTTCCACAGAAACACGTGCATACATACATATAAATACGAGAGATATATATGTCAGCTCGAATAATTAAAAATATATTATATATCGTGGCCAGAGGGGCAATTTTCGTAATTTTAAGAACGTTCAAAGTCTGATCACAGTCAAATCCAATTAGGGACGTAGAGTACGAAAATAAATTTAAAAACAGTTTCCAAAAATATCTTATATTAAAATTGTATTACACTCTAAAGGAATTTGACGATAAGTAAATAATTTCGACATTGAAATTCATAACTGTGCATAATACACACAGCACCTATAATTTTGACTTACTACCTACCTATGTTATTTTATGATTATTTTATACCTTATTTTAATTTATTAATGAAAATGATGACCAATTTTATTGTTCTTGCCCTATCTTTTTATTATATTAAGGACAGTTATTTATTTAAATAAGAAATGATGGACATCTGATAACATCTTAAAATTAATGTTTTTGTTTAAGCACATTAGTTTTGTTTTATTGTGACACTGTAGCACTTAAAACTATTTATATTGCTGTGCCCTAGCAGGGTTCATGTATGAAACCTATACCTATAAATTATACTTGTAACAACTTGTAAACTACATGAATGCAATAAATGATGAATCTGAATCTGAATCAGAAGGCCAATTCTCGTAATTTAAAACGTTCAAAATCTAGTCGCAGTCTCATCTCGGCGACAAACAAATGTCAAAAACTTGTAAAAAATGTAGAAAAATTAGAGATTATTTTGACAGATTGAGACTGAGATCAGGCTGTGAACGATCTTAAAATTACCAGAATTGCGCCTCTGATCTCAATGTCAATCTGTCAAAAATGCCTCTAATGTCCCAATTTTTGACAAGTTTTTGACATTTGTCGAGATGAGATTGCGACTAGATTTTGAACGTTTTAAATTACGAGACCTGGCTTTCTGATTTTAGAATTTATTATTTCATTAAGTGTTAAGATCAGTTCTGTTTGTTTGAAATGGTTGTGTTTATAGGCCACTCCTAATTTACGTCATTCAACTCACAACGAATCATATAAATCAAAATGTACAGACGCCAGCACATCAAGCTACTACAATCTGTCAAATTTCTTTAATAGATTTCCAACTTTATTGCTAAAGCATTAAGGTTCAAGATTGATTGTGAAAATTTTACAGTTTCGGGTAGCTTGACCTGCTGGCGTCTGTACTATAAAATAATGATTCCCAGAACCTATGTAGATATCAAAGAAACGATGAATTTGTTTTCCTATAAGTAGTAAGAACAGACATTTTTTCAAGAATCATTTGTAAGAACATCGCACGGAACAAATATTTGTAAGTCCTACATGTATTTGTTCCGAGTCTGGGTGTTTTTCTATCTATAATATGTATGTATTTACAAAAAAAAATGTATATAAGTAGTTTATCAGCCATCTTGTTACCATAACACAAGCATTAGGTTGCTTAGCTTGGGACTAGATGGCGCTGTGTGAAATGTCCAGGGATATTATTATTATTATTTAAAAAGCGGAAATGCAAGCTATAAAGCAAAAATGCAGTGTGTTTTATACAATGTTGAGAATTTACTTAGGGAACGTAGTGAATTTCAATGTAGATTTTGTAGTGTCCAGCCTTGTGTATAAACTGAGGAAAACCGACCACCTAGTGTTTATTTTGAACTTTGAAAAGTGTTTGGCGTTCTAGAATAATTTTTCCTACTTTTGAACAATATAAATATTGCTTATCATCTGCTTAGCCTTTTCCCAACTTAGTCAGCTTTCAGTCAAACTGGTCGTTTTTCATGGATCGACTGTCTATCTGACCTCCACAACCCAGCAATACGATACCCTTCAGTAAGACTAGTTAAACTGTCAGACTTTCGGGCTTCTGACTACCCGAAACGACAGTTAAAGATCTATAACACAGATGGGGTGTCGATAGGTAATGGATTGTCACCTATCCATGGCAACAATGAACCGATCACGGCTCGCGTAGCTTCGATCGAACCGTGCCTCAGTTTTTATTTAGCAACAAGCCAAATACTCGTAACAGAAACTCAAAACAAAAAAAAAATGAAAAAAAAATATGTACACACTGCATTGCTACAGCCGAAAACCTTACCACGATTAGGGTAACGTGCCCGAATGTCGGTCTGATAACGTATCGTCACAAATTCGCCCACAAAATTCCCAGTTTTGAGCATCAAAACATTCAACATCCGCTCGGTAATGGATTCCGTGTTGTACCTATCTTTTCCTTGCACGATTCTGGGATTGAGGGTTGGAGGGAATTTCAGTTTCATATTTTTCGATTTTAAGTTACCATTCAGAGTCATGCTAGGTGTTAGGACCTTTTTAGAAGGTTTGAAATCCTACTAATATTATAAATGTTAAAGTTGGAATGTTTGTTATTCAATAAGGCTAAAACGGCTAAACGGATTAAGATAAAATTTGGCACACAGATAGTTTATAACCTGGACTAACGCAAACGATACTTTTTATCCCGGTAAACCAACATTATTCACTCACAATAACGTCCTCCTATGATTGTTATTAATAGCAGTCAATAGACGAGGTTACGTTGAATATAATGTATATGTCGCAGATGGACTGTCGAATACTCTGTTTTACAAAACAGCTCCGTTATGGAAAAACCACTAAACGACTACTAGCGGTTATTCATAATTACTGACTTTTAAATAATTAGCTATGCAAGGTAAACGTCTTGTATTTTTCAATGCAGCGGTTCAACGATTAGAGGTTATGTAAAACAGCGTGAAATTAAACGTCAGATTATAGATTTTAGTTCTAAATTATGTCGCTCGTGGCTCTGTGTCTCATAAAATCAATAATGGCGTCCGAAACAGAAATATATAAAACGAGTAATATGAATAAAATTTACCCTGACTCAAGTGAAAACAGTAATTGTATGGACAATAATTATTTTTAAAAAATATATTATTTATTATTAATAATTTTATTATTTTTTTAAAGTTATCAAATATATTTGTGACTGCAGATAAGCCATTCTACATTACGTCTAAACGTCGGTAGCAGTTTTGTTAAACGTAGCGCAATGGCAATCCAGCTGAACGTTATTCAGTTGTATTACATAACGTAGCTGTTTTGTAAAACAACTAGCGGTTTTGTAAAATAGCGAATTCAGTTGCCACATAAACACACTTTATAACATTTTCTATACAAATGTTTTTTTTACGATCCCAATACCATTTACCTATTTAGATCAAGAAACGATCTGCGAAAACATGTCATCCTGTATCACTAAAAGCTTTATATGACAATACAAGAAACGTGCCAACCCGCATCCATATTCTGAATATTCTGATGGAATAAACATTACTCGAACGTACACAATATTCACTCATATATTTCTCACTGTCAGACGAGGTCGGACAGGAGTGGAAATTCAATTTATTTTCGGTTTGCACCGCGATTTCCCATGCGGATTTGATTTTGTTTTAGAAGCACCAAATCGAATTGAAAATAAAGGTATGGGCACCTTTTTTTGTGTGAACAGAAGTTTTTTAATTTGTAGCTTTGTAGTCCTGTGTGGTTAGGATTATGATGTAACAGACGAATCTGAAATATTGAAAACGTTTGTAGCTAAAAAAATTCATATTATTTTCTTTTTTTTTAAATGGTATATTTTTATTAATCAAGATAATATTTATATTATAATATATGCTCACATTAAAATAATATTAATAATAATGTACATGTATATGAAAAAAGTAGTAAAATAATCATAGGGCATCAAAAACTTCGTCACCATCGCTGTCAACAGGAACAGTGCCCAAAAGGCTGGCAGCATTACTACGTTGTGTGGCGATGTTGATTCTTTGACCAAAAAATAGGCCAGCCCTCTGGTCACTTGAAGAGTCGACCAACCACTTGGCGATATCTCGAAAAACGAAGTGGGCAGTCGGACCCCATGGCCCTAGTGTTTCAATCCCAAACCGCTATTTAATCAAATTTTTATTTTCTTTGAGTCATATTTAATCGAAAGCTGGTTAGAATTTGTACATCCTTGAGCTCAATTTATGCACTTCGACGATATAATATTCTTATGTGATAGAGTGCAACTAATATTAAAAATTCTTTCGGAAATCTGAATTTACGTCAGATATTTTATTGAAGTTCGAACGTTTTCTATAAAGTTTATCGCTGTGATCTCAAAATATATTGGCATCATAGGATTAGTATGTAACATTATTACATATCAAGCTTTTAATATTCTAGTTTATGTTTATTGAGAAAACTCTTCGACGGAATATTAGCAATATTCCCATGAAAGGAGTAAGATAATATTTACATAACATATAAGTTAACAGTCTGAAAATAATAATAATACCTAATATGATTGTTATAATATTACGGTGTGTTGCTGAAACGTTTTAATATAATTACTCCTCAATTATTTTCTTATCAACAACTTGATCATTTGGACGGCAATAAAGACTTTAGAAATTTTGGATCACATAAACAGTTTCCAATTTTGCCATTTCTGAGACTCAGGTTCTCAGGACTCTAATTAATGTCAGTATTCAAAAAGCTTTTTAAATGTTGCTTACAGAATCATTAAATATTTTTTTTCTTCTTTTGCAGTACACCTGTCTTCACGAGAACCTGTTCCACTATCTTTGTGAGGAGAACAGCGGAGCAGTCACGTTACCCGCTGCGAGAGGCGACGATGCTTGGAAGGTGTACTTCAATGATATACCCGAAGAGATTGTCGATGAGTTCGCCATGAGATACGGGATTGAAGCCATATATCAGGCTATGACGTAAGTACCAACAGTAGAGGCCACATATTAAGCACAGGACTGGTCGATGTGGTGATACTTGGAGAGGCCTATGTTCAGCAGTGTAAGTCTTTCATTTCAGCCGAAAGACGTCCACTGCTGGACAATTTAATTTTAAGATTACCTACATAATTTCTCAGCAGCAGCCTGGAGTCTGGATTTGTACCCAGTAATGGCAGTAGGCTCGCTCTCTATTACATGGGACTTAATAATAATAATAATAGCTTTTAATGGCTTAATAGCCAAGAGCCTCGACCAACACCTGAGGAGGCTCTCGTTGGGCAGCTGGATCAAGGGCTTGATTCAGAAAGCGGTACTTCTGGACACGGCTCGCATTGTCAGGAGGTTCCTCCCTTTTTTTTTTTTTTTTTTTTTTTTTTTTTTTTTTTTTTTTTTTTTTTTTTTTTTTTTTTTTTTTTTTCTCGCTGAGAAATGCTTTATGCATCCCCGTCCCGCGGGGGACCGAGACGGGGTATGTGGGACTCCCTGTCGGAAGGACAGTATACCCACTAAAACTCAGCGGTGTTCCTGCAAACGCCGTAATGGGAGGGCTATGGGAATTCAATACTTCCACGGCCCTCCCGGCGCACGCCCGCCAAGATGGTATGGCGGGCCCCGCATGCCCCCCAGGTTGGGGGGCTACGGGAATGGCCGGGAACACCTGGCCATTCCCGTCCCACAAGGTGGAGACCTGTGCAAAACTGGCAACGGAGCCCCCGCACCCGTTGCCTGCTGGCCTCCACGCCCGCCTAAAAGGCGGGCCCCGCAAGCCCCCCGCGTTGGGGGAGCTACGGCCGCAGAGGATAGGGAGAGCGGCAACGAAACACCGAACACTCCTCTTCCCCTGCGGCCCCGCCGCGTCCGCCATCTAACGGTGGCGGCCCCGTCAAGGCCGCGGAAGGAAGGGAGAGCCCCTCCCGCCGCGGCCTCTGTCCTCAGCCGCAATGTCTCCCTCACGGGGGACATCGCGGCCCGCCTCAGGTAGGTCACGATGTCGCGCAAGCGGCACCGCAACCTACCCGTGGGCCGCTACGTCCCGGGCTAAACCGCACAGCCCGGACGAGCGGCCCCCGCCTGGGTCCCTCTTAGCTTCACCGTGGCTCGCGCAGCCACGGCTACTGAGCCCCCCCGCCTCGACAATGCGGGAACCCACTGGGGGGGGGAGGTTCCTCCCTGCATTAACATCCATTAACCTTCCTGACATAATATATCCGAATGACGGTCTGTGTGCCGCCATCCTGTGACCTATTATCTGCCCATCCACCCTGCCGGCTACAGTAGCCACGAGACTAAAAAAAACATAACTGGCGAAATGTTTGTATGTTATAAGTAGGTACATCTTTGCCCAACCCTTCGGGGATTTCAGGCGTAATGTTATGTTATTACAATTTAAGGTATTGTATTTTTTTTTTATTGACAATGGGCTCACTCTTGACCTCAATCCAGCCCAGAGGCAGGGATGAGATCTACGGTGGAACGAGCTTGCCCACAAGAAACCTATTCACTTTTTATTTCAACAGAACTTTCTTCATTTTAAGGGGTTTTGAGAGGGGCCCGTGGCTAAATAATAACAGCCGCACAGGTCGATCGGTCAGGTTAAGCTACGCTTGCCGCGGTTGGTCTGTGGATGGGTGACCATCTTTACATACCGAGACCCCTCCGTGCCTCGGAAAGCACGTTAAGCCGTTGGTCCCGGCTGTCATTCGTGGATCTTTGGCAGTCGTTACGGGTAGTCAGAAGCCTGAAAGTCTGACAACCAGTCTTACCAAGGGGTATCGTATTACCCAGTAACTGGGTTGTGGAGGTCAGATAGGCAGTCGCTCCATGTAAAATACTGGTATTCAGCTGCATCCGGTTAGACTGGAGGCTGACCCCAACATATTTGGGAAAAGGCTAGGCAGATGATGAACTTTCTTCATTTTATGAAACTATGAGCTTTGGTTGGGCGTAATCAGTGATTTGAGAAGGTTGAAAAAGTTGAGCTTGCAGCGACAATTTTTTTTTAAGTCGGTTTTTTTTTCGGTCCCAGAATGGGACGTAACCGAATGTTAAACTAGGCTGCGTGCGTGTTGTTGATTTATTTTGGACGGTTAAATAACTTCACTGATATTGTTGTATATTTTCTCTACTTCAGGCACTTCCACTGCCTCTCCACGAAGTACTTGTGCGCCGGAGTTCCGGCCGTCATGTCCACTTTGCTGGCTAACATCAATGCTTACTACGCACACACAACCGCCTCGTCAGCAGTCTCCGCCTCTGACCGATTTGCAGCTTCTAACTTTGGAGTAAGTATAATTTTCATTTTTGTATCTGTTTTTCCTTAATATTTATACTAACCACTTACCAACCTAAGTACATATATAGCATTAACCCCACCTATTCCCCCATTTATGTATTTGTGAACCTAGTTTTAGTAGTTTTTTTTTTATAATTGTTCCTCTCAACCAAAGCACCTGCCATCTAATCTCTTCACCACTCTTGGTTGACTGGTAGAGAATGCCTAGGGCATTAAGTCCGACTTTGTACCTTTTATGTGCGAATAGTATAAATAAATAACCCACCATCTTCGTCGTAATTATAGATCTCGCACGTATCTAATTTTAATTTTTTTTATTTATCTATTTTTTTTTTTTTTATACCTATATTTTTTTTAACGAATGCGCTGCACTAACAAATGTTTATACATTATACAAATGAAAAAGATAAAATTTGTAAACAATGCGGAACAACCATACGACAATATATGAAAATACTGGCAATATTAGTCCATAGGAGTATTTAAAAACTATCTAATAAATCTTAACATTGAATTTTAAAAATATTTTTTTCAAACAACTATTTAATAGATTGGATTTTGCCTATCTACCAACTGGCAGTGATAAACTATTGTATATAATTATTTGGTTTAATTTTTGTATGCATAGTAAGAACGTCATTAGATACGCAAAGTTTAAATTACAGAAGTACTCGTATCGTCGTCTCCACATTGTATACACTTGAAAGCATACCGTACTATTTCCGAATAGGTTCCCTTGAAATTATCTTATAATTTAATAAAAATTTAGTAAAAACAGTTCATGAAACACAAAATACAATGTACCTACCTTTTATCACAGAAAGAGAAATTCGTCAAACTGCTGGATCAGTTACACAACTCGCTGAGGATCGATCTGTCGATGTACCGGAACAACTTCCCAGCGTCCAGTGCAGAGAAGCTCATGGACCTTAAGTCTACTGTCGACCTACTTACCAGTATTACGTTCTTTAGGATGAAGGTATACTATTAATTTTGGAATATTTTCTCGATTTTCACTAATATCATCATTTTCATTGGGCTACTTATTGTTCCCAACAAAACTAAACGGTAGGTAATGCTAAAATATTCTTCAATGATTTATGAAAAAAATATGTTTGAATACTCTACTTATTCACAATTTCATTACACACACACACACCTCACAATTACACACAAACACGCGAGTTTCAAGTGTGTGTCTCATCAAGTTGTTCACAATTTATTTTTATTTTGGGTAAGTTCATTACAGTTTATACATATTTTGTTAATAATCAGGGATATTTTTCTGCTATTCCTACCGTTTACCATTGATAAATAATTAATCATTATGCCCCACACACAAAAATTTTGATTGCCTGTCTAAGTAGATAGACAATTAAAAATAGCAACATAAGAGATATCAACTTAAAATGTAACCATTACACATAAACATAATGTCTGACACTGATAAAGTTATCAGTTTCGGACATTTCACACAAAGCGGGCTTTCTGATGTTCAAATACGTTTTGTTTGTCAAGGTGCAAGAGCTAAGCAGTCCGCCCCGCGCCAGCACCGTGGTCAAAGACTGCGTGAAGGCATGCCTTAGATCAACATATCAGTTTCTATTCGAGAATTGTTACGAGCTCTACAACAGAGAGTTCCAGGTAATATTATTTCAGAATTTTTTCATTATCATCATAAAATTCATGATGCATTCACTGCTGGACGTGAGACTCCAGGCGTCACCACCGCGACCGATCTTACGCTGGCTGCACACAGAGAAACAAAGAAAGTTCGCGGCAAGATAGACTTTAATATAAAGCATCGGTTCACCTTGTGGCATACCCACGCTACGGTACAAGGTAGCCAGCCACGAACAGATTCAATTGATTCAAGAGAGAGGACGCTCCTTTTTAACACGCTTATTTACCAAGAGCCCCACTAGGTATAACCTCCTCTTAGTACGGACTAAAAATTACAGGTTTCGTAAGAAATATCCTCAAAACAAATTCAATACAAAAAAACAAATTCAATTCAACACAAATTCAATGCAAATTCTATATTTCAGGTGGATCCAAATGAAGCCAAACGGGACCCATCAGACCATGGGCCACAGTTGGATTCAGTGGACTTCTGGCACAAGCTGATCGCTCTAATCGTATCTGTGATAGAAGAGGACAGGAACAGCTATGCTCCTGTACTCAACCAGTTTCCTCAGGAGTTGAACATTGGACAGGTATGGATTTGACTATAATTATATTTGTTCATGTAATTACTCATCCGCCTTAATGACCATTTTTTCACTTTTCTTTTAAGTGGAATATAGGTTTGTACTACTGTAATATTATTTTCTTCAAATTTATTTCCAAGACAGTAGAATCGCTGACCAGAGACTCACTAAACTAACTAACTTACAAGAGTTTCAATGAGTGAGGCGAGTGAGTTAGAGTGAGTGAGTGATTTGACTCAAATAAAACCATGAATAGAAAATGAGGTATAATTAAAAAAAAATGACTGTTTTATTTTTAATTTGATCAAAGTAATTGAGACAAGTTTACAACTCAATGAATGATGTAATGTTATTTGCAGTTATCGGCGGCGACAATGTGGTCCCTATTCGCAGTCGACATGAAGTATGCCTTGGAGGAGCACGAACAGCATCGCCTCTGCAAGTCTTCAGCTTACATGAACCTACACTTCAAGGTAAAGCCAATATTTAATTTAGTTTATTTTATGATGAATAGTAGTAGAGGTCTTCATGGTGAGCTTGTATGTAGAAGTACTCCTAATATACCTCTCTAATTCTGCTATCAAGCAGGTAAATAGTGTGTTACACATTGAACCATGAGCCATATAGGGTGTCGGCACAATTACAGGTACATGAAACAGTTTTATCACTGAGGGTGCGAACCGACGATGATGCCTCTGCTTCCATTGAAGTGAAAATCTGAAAGTTTTCCATAAAAAAAAAAAAATGGTAACCGTCCGTCAGAGGAACGATATTCACAATGATGAATTACGTGTTACCAATACCTAGCTAACTTCTAACCACGAGCAACTTTATACAGGTGAAATGGCTCCACACAAACTACGTGAAAGACGTGCCACCATACTGCGGGGCTGTTCCGGAGTACCCAGCCTGGTTCGAACCCTTCGTGATGCAGTGGCTCAACGAGAATGATGACGTGTCGCTAGAATATTTGAATGGAGCCTTCAACAGGGATAAGAAAGATGGGGTGAGTAGGATTATATTTGATAATAATAAGATCGAATTGAATAGATTTAAACAAGCACTGCTATCAAATAATGAAAGTTTGACCCATTAATAAGAATTGCAAATAATATTATAATATTAAAGAAATACAGTAATGATTATGAAAGCATAAAACACTCACGACATCAATTTAAAAAAAAAAAAAAAACAATCGTAAATCAATACCAGCAAACAAAATAGAATAAGAATCAGAAATCGTTTATTTGTGTTCAACTAAGATACAAATAACGTGAACAAGCAATAAAAATTGTTCCAATAAATTCCGATAATGTATAACGTTAAATGTACCACTTGCAGCTTACCAACTATCTACTAAAAAAAATCCTCAAACTACGTCATAATGTTACTCATCCTCCGATTATTTCATAATTTCCAGTTCCAAAAGTCGAGCGAGCACGCCCTCTTCAGTAACTCAGTGGTGGACGTGTTCACCCAACTGACGCAATGCTTCGACGTGGTCTCCAAACTGGAGTGCCCCGACCCTGAGATCTGGAAGAGGTACATGAAGAGGTTCGCGAAGACCATCGTGAAGGTCCTCATAGCTTACGCTGACATCGTGAAGAAGGAGTTCCCTGAACATTTGAAGGAGGAACGAGTGGTATGTTAAATACTATAAACATATTTACTTAATGAATTGAAAACGTATAATTATATTTGGCTGATAAAAAAGATTATGATTTGGAAAAAGTCTTGTAATTAAACTTTTGAAGGTAACTCAGACAAAAAATGACGTTGTTCTGGAAAAAACATAACGTCATACCTACTTCTTAAAGTAACTTATAAGACTTACACTTACTAGTACACCATGGCCGCGCTGTCAAAAGTGTATGGTTGGTTGAACAACCAAGCGGACACCAGATAAGGTACCCTTCATAGAGCATTACTTAGCATTATATTTTGTTGGTAGTGCGACTGATTACTCCGCCATTAGTGCCCTAGTGATCTAGGGCTCTAACACTTCGTGGAAAGTAATAAATGGTGTTATCAAATAATACAGATAGTACAAACCTGTTTAACCCTAACCTCTTTTACTCCAGGCGTGTATCTTGATGAACAACATTCAACAACTGCGGGTCCAGTTGGAGAAGATGTTCGAGTCGATGGGAGGCACCAAGCTAGAGCGTGATGCTGCTGATATTCTAAAAGATCTACAGAACAGGCTAAACGGGACGTTGGATGATCTGGCTTCCATGTTTGCTATTAGGTAAGGGGGTAGTACTTTCTGACACGCCCGCTCCGCCCAGAGCGGGAGATGTCATAATAATTGATGATTTCCCACCCAAAAACAAAGGGGGTAGTAGTTACTTCATTTGTTTTAGTGTTAAACCGGTTTATAGGATGATGGCTAAAGTGTTTCATCCAAGTATTAATTCTCCAGCGCCTCTTTCATTATATTACAGTGTAACTTAATTTAAAATATCACATTAATTTTGATATCAGGTAATATAACATGATATGGCTAGAAAATGGATGACTACTGAAATGACGACTAATAAAGAATATTAAAGAAGTAACATGGTGCACCGACTTCAAATAAATCAGGATAAGGACAGGCGAATGACAATGATTGATGGCGATGTATAGTTAATATAGATAGGTTTCATAAAAATACTTCAATTAATAACCATAACCTTTCTCTTATCAGTTTGGAGACGCGAATCACGGCAAGTGTGAAAGAATTGGGAGAGTTGTTACAAAAGGTGGGCGGTGGTGGCGCGCCCGGGCAGCAGCAGCCCCCCGTGCACCACGAGGCGGACGAGGTGCTGCGGCCGCTCATGGATATATTGGTGAGGACCACATACAAACATAAGTGACTTGGTATAGAAAACAAAACAAAAATACCAGGGGGCCTAAAATGCATCCCTGTGGTACCCCAGTGGTAATCCATGAAGTTTACCAAAAAATTGCAATATTTTCGTATTTTTTAACAGAGAATTCTAGTGTGTTCGTTAAATGTACATACACATTAGAAGTATCTACGGTGGTTATTAGCTAAATTCATAATGTCACATTAAATACATAATGTGACATTAATTTGAATGAATTTAAATTGATCTTTATCTCAATGAAGATAACCATATTTTTTGTGTGCAGGATGGCTCTCTCACAATGTACGCAGAATCCTGTGAAAAGACTGTACTTAAACGACTGCTAAAGGAATTGTGGAAGATTGTGATGAAGATATTAGAAAAGACTGTTGTGCTTCCGCCTATGACTGATAAAACGGTAAGACTTCTTTACTACAATACAATATTTTTTATAACTTATATTGTGAAACAGAACTAAATATACATAATGTAGATACAATATGCGAGGAAAGTGAACACCATGCGTAAAACACCATTTTATGAGGCCATCAAAAAAGTGGTGAATGCTGTTTTAATAGTGATTCAAACTTACTGTTCTGATAAACCCGATAATAATATAAAGAAATGAAAATACAATTTAGCAGAGATCATTCGTTACAAGCAGAGTTAGTAAGAAAACCTAAAAAATGAAAGCAGTCTCGTAGTTTAACTTATGAAAATACTTCATCAAGTTTTTCTTCATTTATTTAGATGATGTTGAAGAACTTGACGAACAACGCCAAGAACTTGGCAGCGAACGCGAAGATAGAGGATATGACGCAGCTGTTCAAGAGCACGGTGGGCAAGCAGGACGTCAAGCATGCGCTCTCCGGCGTCATGGATATTTCGAAAGAGGTGAGTTGCAAGATGATACTAAATTACTAGCTTTCATCTTGGTGATACCAGCTATTTTACCCTGAGTTCTCATACAAGACTTTAACTTATAGAAGTGTTTTTGTCGTATAATTCACCTTATCCACCAACCCGTACTGGGTCCGCGTGGTGGATTATGGCCTGGTGTCCCAGCAGTTGGAAAATTATATGCTGGCTATGCTATACTGTATACTCGTATAATTCGAGTCGCCAGTCAGCCAGTCCAGTTTCCAGCCACAAATGGAGTAGGGATTAATACGCCAGCGTGCAGCTGTTGGCATTCATTCAAACACGCTAGATGTTACTTCACGGTTGACTCAAGACTACTGGAACGATCTGGTACACTTTATATTCACGGAAAATTATGGAAAGATGAGAATAATAATGCTAAAGCGTAGGAAAGAGATAATAAGGTGGTACTTGATGGAGCAGTTTTGAATTATAACAATCAATAATACTAAGACGAACTGCTATTGATTGAGCTAAGAACCTATTTTGAAGGTCAACTAGGCGCTAGGAAGATAAAACATAAGGAGGACTAAATTCTCGCAACAAGTCGGAAATTAATCACGGGGGGCCTAAGTAATAACAGCCGCACGGGTCGGTCGATCAGGTTAAGCTACGCTTGCCACGGTTAGTCCGTGGATGGGTGGTCACCCATACATGGACCAACCGCGGCAAGCCTCTTTACATACCGAGACCCGTCTGTGCCTCGGAAAGCACGTTAAGCCGTTGGTCCTGGCTGTCATTCGTGAATCTTTGACAGTCGCGGGGTCAGTACGGGTCGTCAGTAGCCCGAAAGTCTGACAACCAGTCTTATCAAGATGTTTCGTATTACCCAATAACTGGGTTATGAAGGTCAGATAGGCAGTCGCTCCATGTAAAATACAGGTACTCAGTTGCATCCGATTAGACTGGAAGCTGACCCCAACATAGTTGGAAAAAGGCAAAGTAGCAAGTCGCATAACATAGAATTCAATCTTTAGTCTACTGACTACAAAACCTAAAAGAAGGGAATCCTTTCACAACAATTAAGAAAAAAGATAAAGCTACAATACACCGTAGCCGCCTACTGGGCAAAAGTAATCTAGTTAATTAACTAGACGAATGTTGTAGATATCATCAATTCGAAAAGAAAATTTTGTTTATAAAATTGAATAGAATTTTACCATTAGCTAGACCTACGAGAAAAGTGGTTTCCTGTTTCTGAAAATCGTGCATACCAGGTTATCTTTTTTTGATATTGGCGTGAGAATCTCTAAGACCAATTTCTTTGATCCACAGCATCTGTCAGCCGAGAAGAGTTTGACACCAAAGCAGTGTGGAGTCCTAGACGCGGCTTTGGACACCATCAAGCTGTACTTCCACGCAGGAGGCAACGGGCTCAAGAAGGCCTTCCTAGAAAAGAGTCCAGAACTGCAGTCCTTGAGATATGCTCTGAGTTTGTACACTCAGACTACTGACACACTCATCAGGACGTTTGTTAGCTGTCAGCAGAACCAAGGTAATTGACTTAAGTTCAACACACGCACACTTCCAAAATAACTGAAAACCGAACATTTTGGCTTAAAAACTTAAAAATGTTTCTAAGTACACATCATTTACATCGGTCCTAGGTTCCCTATTGTTCGTTCGAAAAAAAAAAATAGTTCGAAAGTTCTCGACAAATACGTATAAGGACGGTCTCGTTTAGATTTTACTACACTGTGTAATAAATTACGTTGTCGTACGCAAAATGCGCACACGTGGAGTTGTTGAGACCAGCTAGTTACACAATACAAAACATGCCTTTTTGGACTATAATGTAAAACAAGGAAGCTCCGCTATTAAATCTGGGAAATACAAGCAATATTTGAAAATATTGGGCAATCGGTACCCTTAGCTTTGTATACGTTAGTCTAACACCACCTAGCCAGCCATCTACATCAGCAAACTAGGCACATCTTGGAGCAATTACGCATGTTTACCCCCAACATTTTTTTTGTGTGTTTATGTTCTTTTTATACGTCATGTTTGCCGCAAATGAATGTATTTTTTTCCTTTTCTATAATTAGATAATTATATCTTGTGTATGTTCGTTCAGCTACACAAAAAATTTGCGCTATAACTTATTTTTTTTTGTAACTCTTTCAGACGCTGCAGTCGTGGAAGAAGGCAGCGTGGGTGAGGTGTCCTTACAAGTGGATCTGTTCACGCATCCCAATACAGGCGAACACAAGATCACTGTGAAAGGTAAGAAGTCACTATTGTTAAATGATACAATATGGGAAATCATAAATACGTTACAAAGTCTTTACCGAAGAATAAGTGTAAGTGTTACCCATATTTTGGTTTAGTTTAATTCGTGGCACTGAGAATTTCGTAATGGACCGAACGGGACAGTCTAAGTGTACCTATTACGAGTATATGAATAATCAATGTAGTGTATCCATGAGCATCAATTTATCAGTGATTCCTTACGGTTGACGTATCTCGGACTGACGATGTCGTCTGGCCAAGTCACACCGGGAATACATTTTTAACAAAAACCTCTAAAAATCCTTACAGTGGTAGCAGCGAATGACCTGAAGTGGGTGATAGCAAGCGGCATGTTCCGTCCGTTCATCGAGGTTAACCTCATCGGGCCTCACCTCGCGGAGAAGAAGAGGAAGTTCGCCACCAAGTCCAAGAGCAACAACTGGAGTCCCAAGTTCAATGAGACTTTCCACTTGTGAGTACATTTTTTGATTATTTATTTACTTTACAAACTCCAGTTAGGTACTATATACTCAAATTTCTTTAAATAGATTACCTTTTTTAACCGTTTGTCAAGCAAATTACCATTACTACCGGCACCTAAGGAAGAAAAATCTAAGATTTTTTCAGTCGAATATTTCAACACGGACAGTGTTGCTATTTGGTTCAAAATGTTCCCAATCCTGAAAAAATATTGAAATAACAGAACAATCGATAAACGGATTGCTATGTTGCATAATTATAAAAAAAAATACTGCAGTGCTTATCTTAAAAAATGTGGTCATCTTCATAAACATCATTCCAGGAGAGCCTCTTTATCTTTTGAACAGACAGTAGAGAATATTGCAGTCTTTTCAAATATTTGCTCGTTGTTTCCAGCATGGTGAGCAACTCTGAGCAGCTGGATCTGTTCGAGCTGCACGTGTGTGTGCGCGACTACTGCTTCGCGCGAGAGGATAGACTCGTCGGCGTCGCTATCATGCGCATGACCGAAATTGTTGAACAGGTACACATATTTTCGATTACAATTCATCTTCTATAACAAAGGCTGAAACCTTCAAATCTTTAGGCCCTCTGATGACAAATAAGGTTTAAAAGCTATTCATTTTTAAGTACGTAGATGATCAGAGTTTTATAAAAAGGTATTAGTCGATGACAGTATTTTTTACTCTAATTTTGTTAACTCCTATTGACACACACAATATAAACTGACGATTTATAAACAAATAAAATTTGCAGGGTGCCATCGCGTGCTGGTTGCCTTTAGGCACCCGAATCAAGATGGACGAGACAGGCTGGACGATACTAAGAATACTGTCCCAGAGGCACAACGATGAAGTGGCCCGGGAGTTCGTCAAGCTCAAGTCAGAGATGAGGACCGAGACGCCCGCCGGGGCACAGGGCCCAGCGTGAAACATTTAAACAAACCCCACGTGCCACAGCATTCTACACAACCTACCAACTCCTAGACTGCGACTGGACTGACAGATCCGGTTGTGATGTCCCTTAGTATTTCAAATCAGTTTTATGTGCGCAAGCGAGACAGAACCATGTTCTGCACGATGCGTGCGAAAGAGACGAAGCCACTGCAACGGAGTAAGGAAGTGACATTCGGCGCTCCGGCGGCTCCCGGTCAGTGCTCGTTCGGTTTGTTTCGTACAATCTCGACGGAGATGCGTTTTGTAAATAAAATTTATCTTTGTTAAGTTACGCGGATAGTAGAATATTTTGCACAAATTCGTAAACATTAGCAGAAAAGACTGACCGTAGGCGGCCGGGCGCCGCGGCGGACGCGACTTAGGGATCCAGCTACTTCTGCATTCTCATCTCAAGAGACACCTTGAACTTTCTCAATATACGGCAATAATTTACTTTGCCCACCATGTTTGTTAACTTCGCTCTCTTTTCATTCTTTATCGTTCAGTAGCGAAGTTATTTCGTTCCAATTCAAACTGCCCAACCACTTTTGCTGGGTACCTAAATTCGCGAACGCATCGTTGACGCACGATTTATGTAATAATATTTATATGGACCAAACTGTCGTAAATACGGATGAATTAATCCTTAAACATTAATATTAAAATGCAACATAATTATTTATCTAATTAATCATCTACTCGTTATACGTGTACAGTAAAATATATGGCCTTATGTAAATTATTTCCTTCGTTTGTTGGTTCATTGCTTCTGTCGAGTCGGTTACGTATAAAAGTGTTGAGGATGTGTCCCGAGTGCTAAGAGGTATGCGTTTCTATATATTTTCCTTTCGGTAAATGCGTGGTGTATAGAATTATGGGAAGTACATAAAGCATGTTCGTTTAGGTGATGAGTGTTATATAAAATGGAATTAATATAGTCATAGCCGTCGTTCGTTCTTGAGATCCTTTACGCGGTGCTTTTTGACGTCTGTACGTAAATATAGAATTAGAAACAAATTATCTTAAACCATATATCTCTATTCAAACACAACTTTTAATACTAATGGCTTCCGCGATAATATACTGGATCAACAGAGGAAATAATCTGGTTTGATTTATTTCTTACTCTGTACGTCATGTACTTTTGACAAAAATATCGCCCGGGAATCAAATATTCTTTGAATTTATATACTACAAAGAATATTAACTTGTCCATAAAATATTATCTAATGTTACCTCAAAAAGTATCGCGTAACACAATGGATAAAAAATGTGCGGTATTGTCATCTTTTATAAAATAATAAATAATTATTTTACGTGTCCCGTTTTGAGTGACCTATATTATATCTATGTGATCCATATTTATTACAGACATGTATATAAAAATAAGTATAATTATGTTAATATATGTGTATATCACAATATTTGCTATTACTTTAATAAGCTTGGCCTGTTTGAAGTGTAATCTAAAATCTCCAAAATCTTTTTGTATATTATTGAAAATTGTGATATTGTTATAAAAATGACGTAACATCGTAACTGTCGTGTTTATCCGTTTAATAAATCTGATGTTAATTGTTAATAATAATATTATAACAATTTTTGTTACCTATTGAAACATTCCATTTGTAACATTTCATTCCATTTTGTTACTTTTGAGACTGTTTATAAATAGAAATCTTATTCTGTTAATCATTTAGGTATTTTACTGAACGTTTTGTTATTAATAATGAAAAAAAAAACCTTCCAAGTTAAGGCCCCAGTGCTCAAAAATAATTTGTTAAGGCTATATTGTGGCGAATAACAATAACGAATCGTTGATTTATTAACATAATAATTAAAATATACTTTAAAAATATCACAGTCCAAAACTCAAACACGTTTGAAAGTCGTCACATAAATACATTTTAATGTGTGTACATTTTCAATAGCATTAATTAAATAATATTGATTCTTTTAAGTGCACCTAAGATGACTTTTTATTTTCTTATTCCAACTTATAACTTTTATAATAGAATGAATTTCCCTTTTGTAACGGTATTTTTGACAACTGTATCGTTTTTTAAAGAAGTTTTCTGAAAATTTTGAGGTCCTTTGAGTAGTATACCTGTAATAAATCTTTGATGACGTTGAAAATGCACACGATGTGTAGATAGGCACATCACTAACTGACACGGGACATAGATTTTCTAAATATTAGCATTTATCATGGATTACATATCTGTAGATAGAGAATGTGGTTTGTCTAGTCCAAATCTCAATAATATATATTAATTAATTATATATTTACTCGTCTTATTATAATATATAGAAAATACTTTTATTATTTCTAACTTACATTTCCGAGTTGACTGAATCTGTATAACTATAGCGTAATAGAAAATTGCAACAATAATTATTAAAAAATGTTATTTTATTATTTATTATCTCAAAATAATAAAATATTATTCTATTCAATGTAATAATGTGCGCAATAATAACCCATTGAAATAAACAATAATTGAATTAGATATAATACATTCTTTGTCCACGATAAATTAATTAAATAACCAATTAATAATTGTATGTGCATTACTGCGTTGAATAGAGAGAGCTTTTCAAGAAAATATTTTGAAAAATATAGTGACGCCCATCAAATATAATTTTTTGATTGTGTTATTTTAAAATAAACGTTTCATTATAACAAAATCATTATTGGATCACACATTTGTAAATAGTTGCAATTCGTACTTCCACCGTATGTGAAGGGAGGACACTATATTGATGGGATCGTGTGATATCTACATAAACCAAAATATATCAGTATTACTTTTCGTGTATTTAATTTAAAGTATATTGTGTATGTGCAAAGTTCTGTGACCAGTTACACTGTTTATGAAGATATTGCGATTCGAGCTAGTATAAAAGAAAAGCGCACAGTATTCATTATAATCTCATCAAAATATATAATAACTAACAAATCGTATTGACACATAAACCTTTACCATTTGACAATACTTGGTAAATATTATTTTGTAAGTGTAATAATGTGATCGTCACATGCATCGGCATCATTGTAAGTCTGTTACGCTCCAATTTTAGTATTAAATATCACTAACATTGCATACATCTTTGTATAAATGCATATATGTAAATGTTACATGTTTAAACACATTATTGAATTTAGAATTTTTATGAAAAAATAAATAAATATCCGTATTTCAAATATATTTCGTTTCGTTTCATTATTCCTACCACAGTTTGCACTTCTGCAAAGTTATTCACAACCATTCGATAGGTTGTCAAATCGAATATGACACATTTTCGATTATGCTACGGCTCAATTTCGTGATAAAGCGAACTACACTCAAAATCAAAAGTCATTTATTCGAACTAGGCTGAGAATCAGCACTTTATGGACGTCCAAATTGCATAACACAATCCCCCAAATCGCTCCCCTTTCACCACTTCCTAGTTCTTTAGCTGAGAAGAAGTGGCGCAAAAAACTCCCCAGCAGCACACCTGTCTGTTTAGTTAGAAGAAGTTGATTCTATACAATAGTAAGTAATTAACAGTACGAAACACAACATACGATACGATACAAATTCGACAAACGTGATGGGTTTCGATATCATAACATAACAAAACCAATAAAAAATTATTTGCATTCTAAGAGGTGACGTATCTTTTTGAAACCGATGCAGCATCCCGCATTTTGGTGTTGCTTGTGTCGCTTCATCATCTGTCTAGCCTTTTCCACACTACCTATGCTGAGGCCGACTTCCAGTCTGATCAGATGCAGCTGAATACCAGAACATTACGTAGAGCGACTGCCTATCAGACCTCCACAACCCTATTACTGAGTAATACGACACTCCTTTGTAAGTTTGATTGTCAGTCTTTCGGCCTTCCGACGACCCGTAACGACTGTCAAAGATTCACGAATGACAGCCGGAACCAACGGCTAAACGTGCTTTCCGAGGCACGGAGGGGTCTTGGTATGTGAAGATGATTACCCATCCACGGACCATCTGCGGCAAGCATAGCTTAACCTGATCGATCGACCTGTGCGGCTGTTATTACTATCACAAGCCCCTTTTTACATTTAGTACTATGAAACTTCTCCGGGCAATAAAACTATGTTAGTCTCCTAATTTGGCAATAGCGATTCTTTAAAATACAAGTATTTCTACTATTTTTACTCAGGAGATACATTTCTTTTGCGCCGCATTATGGGACAGAACCGTGCGTACCGTCTCAAAAATCTGTAACTTTTTTTTTTTATTGAAGTAAATAGCTGAAATTTGGCACGTAGTATCTCCAGAGTATATACAATCCAATAATGACACATTTATTGTCAAATGTTTACTTTATAATACGAGTTTAAAAAAAAACATGAGAGGCGTCAATAGACACCCGGATGGAACGAAGTTCAGAGAGAGAGAGAGAGAGAGAGAGAAACACGCGCACGCCGCACGGCTTACAACTATAGCAAAAAGTGTCGTTCCAACTTTTGGTCTTAATTTTTTCTGTCTAGCCTCCTTTCGCAACACGCGATAAGGAACTTCGTTCCAAAAAATAAAACAAAAATAAAAATGTATATTTTTTTTATATTAAACCATAGTTGGTTTAACTTATTGAATTATAATTTTACAGTTTTTATTTTATGTTATTTTATATTACATTATAAATCTTACATTTAAATAAATTACATAATTATATGATTTAATAATCCACTGCAAAAACTATATTTTACAATTAATGTATGTAATTGTGTACTTCTATTTAAATATCTAAGAGGTAGCTTCGTCTAACAATTCCTTGAAAATGGTGACTGATGGTTTTCTGATACTTGATATAGGTATAAGGATCTGACGTTAATAGAAAATCCCATACAAAAAAAAACTTGATCCGGATTTTGCGGTTCTCCATTCTTATTTTGCGGATCTCCATTCTTATTTCCCCGACCCACACGTCACATCGCCTGCCCGCGCTATTTCTTCATATACATTGTATAATAATAATTGATCTTTATTTTTTTTTTGTTTTATCTGATGTATGTATCTGGTGTATTGTGTCTTTTAGAGCTGATTTTTCAATTATAACTTTATTCGAGGAATAATTTTGACAGTTGTTTTATACAAAAACTGCCAAACGTCAATTTTATTCCTCGAATAAAAGTTATCTGGCGATGGAAAAATCAGCCCTTAGTCTGTGCTAAATAAATGCATTTTTCTTACTTTCTTTCTTTATTATTAGTATAGATATAAAAATAATAACGTTTATTTATAAAACTGGTGCAGATTTACAATAACTTATCTTAAAAATTATAGAGGACACAGTTGCTCATTTGCCTGAACAGATCATTTGACTGAGATATAGAAATGGACCGGATGAAATGACCTGCTTTATAAATATATAATTAGGGACAATTTTCAAAAACATCATACGGTTTTCTCAGAAAGAAAACACGTCGCCCACATTCTCACCTGGACGTTGATTCTACCTTCCTAAATTAAACTAATTAGGTATTTTTATGCGTTCTATTCTGGTTGCTGTTAGTCTCATATTTATAGGTATATATTTAATAATAATAACAGGAAATTGAAGCCGGAGCTACGATCGAAGGTAAACAAATACGGATTTCTTGTTTTTATTGCCTTTTGATCCAAAATGGTTTCGTTTAAAAGCAAATGGATTTATTTTTGGGTTTAAAAACAGTGTTATTTAGAAGATATCCAAGATTAAAGATGTAACGAGATGGCGGACAATATTAAAACTATTATAAAAATTATTTGACATTTCAACAGTTCTGTACACATACACCTCACATATTTTATCGGAAAAAAAAGCGCAATCCATATCTTATTTATTCGGAAACTTCAACAAAAGATACACAACATATACGTAGATACGATATAAATCACAATAATAAAAAAGGGTTCTTTTACGAGTGCTCCTTCAATTACAGGAAAGAGGGGTGGGAGGGGAGGGGTTTCTTTTATACTATACTCGTATATAAAAATTAATGTTTATTTGTTCGTAGTTTATGCGGTGAATAAACTACGAACAAACAAACATTGCTTTTTGCGCTGCCAAACCGTTAATCCGATTGCGGTAAAAGGAGAATGACCAAAAGTCGTACCAAAAAGTTTCATGCCTTTACATGACGCTCCGTTTCAAATGATATGATTAATATAACCTTGAATTTTAAAAGGGTCATGACCACGTCTTTAAAAAAAAATATACTTTACCGATTCTACATTAATTCAAAATAACTAGAATATAATAGAATAGAATTTTTACTTAAACGATTATCATTTTTTAGAGCAATAACGGCCGTTCGCTTATGACATGTCAAACAAATTACCTAGTGTTTAGGTTATATCATTTTTTTTTTTAATCTCCGATACCTGGATTTTGTTTACAAAAAGAACTTTTGCAAAAGTTAATATGATAAGTGTAGTATATAAAAACCAAAGTTTAACTTTGATACAGCATGATAAGGGATTCCATACATCCAGGGCATTGTCCTTTGTCAACTTATTGTAGGCTATAAGGCTACGCACAAACGAGCCACCGGCTACAGCCACCGATAGCCCAGCGACAAGCAGTTAACATGTTTTTTCATACTTTTTGTATTGATACAAACGCACACGTGTGGCCGGTGGCGGCCACCCGCTACAGCAGTACTCAACACCGCAGCAAGAGGCGACGGTCACTGGTGGTTGTGGCCGGTGGCTCGTGTGCGCTTACCCTAATAATTACATAGCTCATTAGCGGCAACGCGCCGGGTAGCTTTGGTATGGGAAATCTCGTTACTCATTTGGTTTCCGAACTAAGGAATCGATTGCAATCGATTTTAGGTTCGTGACTACTAAATTACGTAAACTTTTAAATAAATGTTATATCATTGTTGTATATACCACGGTTTTCGGCTAAGCCCAAAATGAAGCTTTTTAAAACAGAGCAGAGGAATGCTAAAAACATGTTTTTTGTTCCATGAACGCTGTTTGTGTAACTTAGTGTAACTTATCCATCGTGCTTTTAGTCGTGCAGTCAAGCATCATAAAATGATTTTTCGCATCTACCTACTAAAATAATCTGTGTAAAATCCTCATCTTGCTAGGAGTCAAACTCATATTTTTAGTCCCTATATCGTTGATTATTATGCTTGCTCACTATGGACAATTTTAGACCAACCTTTAGAAGTTTCCATGATGAATAAATTCCTTTCTCGTGAACTCATTAATGAAACAATACAAAACCTATGACTATTTTATGTCAAATAAATATTATTGTTAAAGATGTGACGTCACGTTTGAAACCGCAACCTCCAAGAAAAGTGAACAAGTTGATACTGATACATACTAACCTAAATATCATTAACCTGATTCTGTGATTCATGTATGAATCCATTAAGGAAAACAATACTGAGGGGATATATAGGTCAACAAGTCATTACCAATATACTACTCTTGAACCTGCGAGGTAATTGTGTAGCACTATCAGTAGTAATGGGTTTCGTTTTGACAGTTCAACAACATTCATTGCGTTATTTACATTGTTGAGCAGATACATTATTCAAACATACGAAGCAATGGTATAGCAATATCCTATAAAATGATTCAGATTGAGACTGATGGTGTGTTATGCCATTTGATTAGGGTGTTGACATTGAAATAAAAGGGTACTGACTGAGTCTGACACGGTCAGTGCCGACATTTTTGAAGTTCCAAGTTCTCAAGAGAATTAATGAAAGAGCAAAAGTCTGAACGAAGTTCTAGGTCATCATGAATGTTGCAGTCAGCGAAGTTGTACAAGGTCAAATTAAATTACTTGGCGAAACTTTGCAAACATACATAATCAGCCATTAATGCACCCACTGCTGGGACACAGGCCTCCTCTCTTCGAGAGGGAGTGGGCTGTAATCCACCACGCGGGTTGGTAGATGTCACATGTCTTCGAATTTTTGGTTCTAGGACATGCCGGTTTCCTCACGATGTTTTCCTTCACCGTTTTGAGAGCAGTGGTGATGAAATAATTTGCACAAAGTAAAGGGTCTGCCTGGGTACGAACCCACGACCTACAACTCGTAAGTCGCGGCCATTACCACTTGGCCACCACTGCTCTTGATGCAAACATGATTCATGTCATATACGAGAGACGACACGGTTGGCGCAGTGGTTAAGCGATTGACTGCTGCGCTGCGTGTCGCTGGTTCGATTCCCGCACGGAACAAATATTTGTATGACCTACATGTATTTGTTCCGAGTCTGGGTGTTTTCTATCTATAATATGTACGTATTTACAAAAAAATAATGTATTTATGTAGTTTATCAGCCATCTTGTTACCATAACACAAGCATTAGGTTGCTTAGCTTGGGACTAGATGGCGCTGTGTGAAATGTCCAGGGATATTATTATTATTATTTAATAAAAAGATTTTCTTTACACATAATTTCAAGTAACTACAGCTGATTACTAAATAAAAGGCCAATAGTAGTGCAGTTAGTTGAAATTATGAGTTTAGAAAAAGAAAATTTTTCACCTCTGCCAAGTTTCGCTAGCAAGCTAGCTACAAGACGATTTTTGTATTAAAAATCACTGTTTCCTGCACCATCTGTAAGTAACTTTCAAATATTTATTACGTTCAGGATACAATTAATAATGATAATTGATGATTTTCTAGTTGAAAAGTTTTAATGTAAGTAGGTGCACAGTACTAAAACACTAAAATTCGAAGTTTATACTGATTTTCATGATTATATCGTAATTGTGAAAATCTCCTAGGTACCTACTGGGGTAATAAAACGGAAGATTTATTCAATTCTGTCAATGATATAAATTACAGCGAGTTGAACAAAACACACTAAAGCAGAATAGTAATCAACCCCCATCCGGATTTATTTGCGTCCATCAAAACATTCTTGATTGCCAATAAACTTTCGACATTATGACTTTGAGCCATTTCAATTACACAAATATTTATTTTACTAGAAATAAAATTAAATTAAATCAGAAAACACTCCGGATTCCGTTGAATTTTCGCAATAACATGCAGTTTGATGACGTCAGAGACCGCAAACCGTTACTGACAGGAGCTTTCCAAGCAGTACCCACACAGCTGATCATACAGGCTATTTGGGTAACAATTCGATCGGAACGCAGACACTCCTACACGGCCCGGCTACAAACCGTGAACGTCACTACACTCGAAGGAGGGGGGAACTATTTAAAACGTCACCCATTCATAAACTCTTGATACTTCATTTGAACACAGAACGCAGTCGCGTGCGCACGCTCGAAATTCGAATCTCGCGCTATTTTTAAACAGTTACAAAAACAAAGTGTTTTTTTTTATAAATTGTGTTTTATAAAACAGTGAAAATGAGCGGAAATTTCCTCACGATACCCGGAGATGACCCCATTCAGAGGCGATCAAGGGTAAGGCTTCTTTGCACGTTGTTGTTTTGTAAACAAAGATAATGCACGTTTATTTTCTGAATAAAAAATATTTTATTCTTTATGGATCTAATTTTATATCGGGTTAAATAAGAGATATTTCTAGTGCCAACAATATACAGGAAACCAATCTAATAAATCACACGTCATCAATATTTTGATATACAGATAATCTTATCAGAACATCTGCTAACCGTTATATTTTCCTCAAAATAAAAACACACAAAAATAATCTAGCCCGACATATTTTTCTTTCAAAACATCCGACTCAACAATAGAACGGAAAAATCGTCCGTGACTGAGTGAATCCGGAACTTTTGGCACGAGAATCACGTCTTAGTGAGCCAAATATTACTTTTTTAATTTTCCCCATAACACTGGGCCATAATCAGCACTTCATTAGCAAAGATCTAAGGTTTTGCGAAAACATAGGATTGTGTATGTGTATGTGGGCGGAATGAGAATTCCGATATCGTTTTGTCATTTACCGCGCTCTAATCTTGGACACACAAAAGTCGGGTATACTTTTTCCCGCGTAATGTGGATGTAGAAAATGAAGTGGGTTTTATATTGATATATATGTGTCGGGAAGATGTTAGCTTGACAAGTAAGCTTGTTTTTTTGTGGGATTAGAATGGTGAATAAAACTGAGATATTTGCGCCAACGACAGTCTCATTTTATGTCCAGGAAAATCACTGTCCATTCCAAGGTTGCCTGGAAGAGAATGCAGAATGCGACAAAACCGCCCATTGTATATTTTGTTCGATGTATTTTTTATACTCTGCATTTTGGTGATGTACAATAATGATTAATTATAAATAAATAAAATCAACTTTTTGTTTATCAAACTGAAAACAATGTTCAAATGAATGTACGAGTAATGTGTGGCGAATAAGGAACAAACTATATAAAGATAACTCGTTAAAATTATGAAGTTCAAACAATAGTTGGTAAAGCTAAAGTTGTAAGAGTTTCGTGGATAATCTGCCTATAAAGATCTCACAGCTGAGATATAGGCTCTTTACTGTGAGAGGGAGTGGACCGTAATCTACTACGCGGGCGTTGCAGGTTGGTAGAAGTCACATGCCTTCGAAGTTTTGGTTCTAGGACATGCCGGTTTCCTCACAATGTTCTTCTTCACCATTTTGAGAGCAGTGGTGATGAAATAAATTACATAAAGTAAAGCGACTGCCTAAGTTTAAACCCACGACTTACAACTCGGAAGTCGCGTCCGTTACCAGTTGGTCACCACTGGCTTAATTATATCGAGATAAACACAAATTCACCGTTTTGAGAGCGTTCTCAAAACTAGAGAGAGATTGATTATAATAGTTTAGAGTACAGCGATCCTAGAAACACTTTTCTAGTAGGCCAAAGTACCTACATTCCGGGAAACAGACATTGAAATAAATAAAAATATCAGTGTTCTTGCATTAGCATTTTCCGATTCATCATCCTATATTTTTTATTCACGTTGTTTTAATAGCTGGATCAAAGACCGTTTAAAATTAATTTAAAAAAAAATGTTACTGGAACGAAGTTCCTTGTCGCGCGTTGCGAAAGGAGGCTAAAGTTGGAACGACACTTTTTGCTATAGGTACCTAGTTGTAAGCCGTGCGGCGTGCGCGTGTTTCTTTGTCTGTCTCTCTCTTTGAACTTCGTTCCATCTGGGTGTCCTTTGACACCTCTCAAGTTTTTGTTCTCTCAAACTTGCTATACAGGGTCAAATTCAATTAGCTAGCAAAACTCTGCAGATGTGATGGGTATCGATATCTAAACATAATAACACATAAAATAAATTAATATGAAGGCTATCGACCGCACTTGAAATATCAAAATAGTTTTCTTTTGTGAATCTTCACATACGAGTACGTGATGGGTTTCGGTATCTAAATACGATAAATCAAAAGAAAACAGATTTTCTAAACTCAATTTATTTTATTTTATTGTATCATGCGTCACCTTGCGGAGTTTCTCTAGCTAATTTAATTTAACCCTGTATGATGTTTTGGCTACAGAATCTGATCAGTTTTAAATGAACTGTATTTTATCTTTTAATAATCCTAATTTATATCTACCATTATTATCGAAATACTTGGCTACATATCCAAAGTAAATAATATTTGATACCTCTTTGTGTAACACCTCGTGTTTATTTTAATACCAACTTTATTATGAGTTAATATTGAGTCAGTAAGTTGGTTAATTAATAACCGATCCAATTAACTTCATAACGAATGTGATTCATTCTTGGGTAATGATGTATCTTTTTAATGAAGATATTGTTGTATCATTGTTTTCATTACAAAAGACATCATTATTATTTTATTTAATACTAGTTTCCGCCCGCGGCGATGAAAATAGTTAGCTAGCATATGCGCTTCCCCAGGGTTTAAAGTACCTAATACCTAATTTCATCAAAATCGGTCTAGCTGATTCGGAGATTAGCCGGAACAGACAGACAGATAGCCAAAAATTTTTTTTTTTTATAAGTACCGTATGGTCTACATTACCTTGGCAGCTGACACTGAGAGGTGGAAGGAGAGTAGGGAAGGCTTTGCCCAGTAGAGGGACAGTAATGGCTAATAAAAAAAGTACCGTATATACGAGTATTTTCATATAGGTGCGTTTAGTAAAAAGCTGTTATTTTCACTTAAGTTTGGCAATTCTTCGAGCTACGTTGGTTACCTTGGTTCTCCTGCATGATGTTCATCGACCTCTTAATTTCACCAAGGTCATTTTTATCGATAAAATATAAGGTTGAATTGACCGCACAATATCTTACAACCAGTTTCATTGCAATACGTTTCCCGTCAGGCCAAGTTCACGACCGTTCTGTCGACGCATCATTGACACTTGTACGGAATCCGGTCAAGTCCACGTTCGGCTTGTTCCGTGTCTCTTATACGTCGTACTTCCCGACTGTGTCACATTGCTCGTTCTTGTTTATCTGTAAAACAAGCGACACGCCCCTGTTTCGCGCGGTTTTTATGACTTGACTAAATATAGAGATTTCTTTATTTATACACTAGCTGCGCCCCGCGGTTTCACCCGCATGAGTTTCGATCCCGGTGGAATATTGGAATAAAAAGTATCCTATATGTTAATCCTGGTTATAAACCATCTGTGTGCCAAATTTCATCCAAATCCGTTCAGTAGTTTTTGCGTGAAAGAGTAACAAACATCCATCCATCCTCACAAACTTTCGCGTTTATTTATAATATTAAGTCGATTCTCAAAAGAAGACTAGACTGAATTAATGTAGGTAAATACCTAAATAAGACTTAGTGAGTTTCGCCTTTTCATATTTCCATAAGCGGTTGGTCGTGGTAACTACCAACCGCTTCTGGGAATACGGAATCTTTGTTAATTAATATTTTGAACAGATTAATGCTTAACTTGTTTATTCAGTTTAATTTCGTTTCAGTGATTTGTACGCTCAGTTATGGTTGAGCAAAAACACATATAAAAGCACAGTTAAAATCTGTTTATACCCTGTCTATTAGGTAAACCGTTTTTTGGCAGATGGAACTAGTGATTGCAGCAACACGCAATACATTGATTGACACACGTACGGTATTATAATGTCTGTAAGAAGCCATAAATAAGATAATTCAATAAGATAAGGCAGCTTATGTATCTAGTTATTTCGCATTTTACAACTTAACTTTTACGTAATCTGGAATATGTACGTTCTAAGACAGCTGTCAAAAAACGGTTAACGTAATTGACAGGGTATAGAAAAACAACACTGCAGCTAGATCACAAAACAAATTAAAAATACTCACTGGAAATTGTTTGCACAATAAGTATAAGCGTACAATCGTACATTGCCACCACGGATGTGCGCGGATACATAGCGAGGTTTCCTAGGAAAACGGTTCCGTCATTTATTTCTTTTATTTTTCCTTTATTGGCCAACCAACAATTGTTTACACTGTAAATATTTAAAGTGACTATATAGGGTTATTGTAACAATTTCTTTCAGGTTAGCACCGCATGCCCCATTTAGGTGTGCCAAATCTTATTATAACAGTCATCAAGAAAATCTGTTAAATTCACCACTGTTTGAGATTAAGATGTCAAAACACGCGTTGTATTGTGTTTATTGATACTCGATATTGTGTGACCATTCACCGCTTTTTTTCTGAAATCAAAGCTTTAGTGAAGGCGAGGTCTTGTACATACAAAACAAGCAAGACGCGCAAACATGTTAGAGTGGCCGGTATTTTTTTTTGCAAAATAACTATAAATAAATACATATAGTATATAAAAAAGGTCACATCAACCCCCGGTGAAGCCCGTAAGTACAGGTGACCTTCAAGTAAAGTCAAGTTTTTGACAGGCCGCTTCGGAATACCGCCTTTGGTGACCACGTCCAAGAACAAGAACTGGCCTAAGCTGTTCCACCAGAACTGCGCTGTACGAGACTAGGAAAATGAAGTAATCCTTTATGGCTGGGTATCGCACACATCCCTCGCTGCGCATCCTCACACATACCTGGTAATGCCCGCTTGTCTGCCCCAGACTCGAAGCACATCGCTTCCTCGCACAGCCTACACCGCATCCTCGCATCGCTCAGCTTCTTCGTACAGATTTGTCGGAAAGTCACACCGTTTCACAGCTCCGTTACAAATGTGTCCGACATAACCATTCCTCCTAGACGGAGGATATATAGGACCTCCACACGAAAAAAAAAAAGAGGTATCGGCAAACCTACATTTATGAGTGTCAGATTGAATGTAGTTTTCATTTATTTGGCGATTCTGTTGGCTATGAAAATTCAAACAATCCTTTTTTTTTTTCAATCCGACCGTTTTGAATTCAATCCACATTTAGACTTCCGCAATATCCGCTTACATGACGTAGGTACAGAAATATGATGGTTTACGCCAAATACACAAATAAAAATCAAATATAAATAAGCTGAATTCGTTTGCGCGATTTCCTCTTATACGAGTAAATATACTCTTAAGCCGATATTAACCACTTAACTTTTCGTTTAATATTTGCCTTTCATTCGGCATCTTTCACTCGAAGTGAAACGTCTGGACACTAAATGAATCAAAAGTGAAAAATGAATTCACTCGTGAACCGATCCAACCACGTTGGATTTTGACACTCAGCACCCTAATTGCGTAACACACAATCAATCGGAATCAGAATCATTTTGAAGCAAATTGCTAATACATTGCTTCATAACTTCGAAAAAATTGTCTGCCCAACACGTAATTAACGCAATGAATGTGGTTGAACTGTCAAAATGAAACCGATTCCGATTGATCGTGTGTTACGCAATTAGGGTGCAGCATCTCTTATTTGACTACCGAATAATCAAAAAATGTAATGAAAGGAGCATATGAACGCTCATTCCTATAATGCCTGGTACTCTTTAAAAGATTGCTTTTTGCAAAAGACTGCCCATTGTGTCACCCTACGTAAAATGTCTACTTTTATATCTGTATTTTTAAGGAGTACATAATAAAGAGTTCTATTCTATTCTTGTCGGTGTCGTGTGTACGTGGAATGAAACAAAATGAACCTTCACTCGAGTGAACCATTCAATCGGAGAACGTTCACAATCTGAAGGCCGATTCTTGTAATTTAAAACGTTCAAAATCTAGTCGCAGTCTCATCTCGGCGACAAACAAACGTCAAAAACTTGTCAAAATGTAGGGAAATTAGAGGTATTTTTGACAGATTGAGACTGAGATCAGACTGTGAACGTTCTTAAAATTACGAGAATTGCCCCTCGGATCTCAGTCGCAATCTGTCAAAAATATCTCTAATTTCTTTATATTTTGACAAATTTATGACATTTGTTTATCGGCGAGATGAGAGCGACTAGATTGTGAACGTTTTAAATTACGAGAATTGGCCTTCAGCTTTAGTTCGAACGTTTTACCAACGAGATAAGATTGTCTGAATCATACTTACAACCATTGATTGGTTTTTTCAGCTGTTGTATCTACGTCAATAATGTTTTCCTAGTGGTATAGTTAAATGTTTATGTATATCAGTCTAGACATCAACAATGACGTTTCACATTCTTTCCAACTCGAGCCAAAAATAATAGGAATGTCTTCATTCATGACAACGTTTAAATGATATTTTAATTCTTGTCTGTGAATCTTTGAAAATATGTATTTGTTTAATTCAGTTTGAGTTCTGGAAATTCGATAAACCTATTAAATTGGGGTCTGCTATAGCCAGATCTGACCTGAATACCTTACATGGGACTACTAGCGTCTAATTAAAACGACCGAAATTGAAATCCGATATTCTCAATACCCATTTCTATATTGCATTCCACAATGTAGGCTTAGGTGGTAAATATTTGCTAAAAGAAACAATCAATTCTAGCGAGACCTTGGAGATTAAACTATTTGTACTCTTTCAGAATCCTGAAAACCCCTAACGACATTCATTAATAATAATATCCCTGGACATTTCACACAGCGCCATCTAGTCCCAAGCTAAGCAACCTAATGCTTGTGTTATAGTAACAAGATGGCTGATAAACTACTTATATACATTTTTTTTTGTAAATACATACATATTATAGATAGAAAAACACCCAGACTCGGAACAAATACATGAAGGACTAAGCACGAACCCGAACTCCCGGAGCCGAACCCGAGCTCGGACGGGTATTCATTGATCTAAGCACGAAGACCGTTTGACAACCTGCACATTATTTGCGTAACACACTATTAGTAGCAAAGGCTTTCATTTTGACAGTTCAACAACATTCGGCAACAACAGACGGCACGGTTGGCGCAGTGGTTAAGCGATTGACTGCTGCGCTGCGTGTCGCGGGTTCGATTCCCGCACGGAACAAATATTTGTATGACCTACATGTATTTGTTCCGAGTCTGGGTGTTTTTCTATCTATAATATGTATGTATTTACAAAAAAAAATGTATATAAGTAGTTTATCAGCCATCTTGTTACCATAACACAAGCATTAGGTTGCTTAGCTTGGGACTAGATGGCGCTGTGTGAAATGTCCAGGGATATTATTATTATTATTATTCATTGCGTTATTTACGCTGTTGAGCAGACAAATTTTTCGAACATATGTAGCAACGGATTAGCAATATCCTTCACAATGATTCTGTTTAATTGAAACGCATTTAGGGTGCTGAGCTGGTAGTTTACCTATCGATATGTTAAAAATGTTCACCCATCCCCTTATTAACCCCAAAGATTGATTGATAAGCTCTGTTAACTTTTATGCCGAGATCTATAAACGTTACTTAGCACGTGGTTAGACGACACATGTTCCCGTCTCTATCTTGCACTTGTAGTTTGACAGTTGTGCGACAGTGAAAAGAATAACTCTTACAGTCCTTTCAACGTTATTTGGGTAGCTGTTTCGGTTCCGGTCAGAGGTAATATGACCGGAACCCAAACAGCTACCCAAAAGCAACCATATTACAACGAATATAAGGATCACTGTGATTTTGACAATGGTGCAAAAACAGAGGTAAAACTACTGTGAATGGACTGTATAGCTAAAGTAGGTGCGTGCTATGTAATTGATCTCGGCCTAAGTCAACAATACCCCAGCCTTAAAATGGGGTCTAAAATAGCGTCCCAGTGTGTTAGCGCTCTAAGTCTACCCAGAGCGCTAACTGGGATGCCATGGTGAAGTCCCTGGCTACGTAGCCATGGCTACCTCTGGCTACCTACCGTAGTCAAATAAACTCAAACTCAAAGTATTTATTTCAATTAAACCAATTACAGGCACTTTTGAATTGTCAAGGGGTCGGTCAGTCAGAAAAATGAAGCTAGTTGCCCATTCCAAAGCGTAGGTACCTATGGAGAAGAACGGGCAAGAAACTCCATGGACACTCCTAATCTCAATAAGGTTGCCAAATTAGTCAGTGGCTACTGACTCTCAGTCCTGGCGATCAGTTGGCCACTGAGTGAATGAGTGAGGGAGGCGTAACTTACTTGTATACAAAATAATGGCGACTTGGCTACGCGTCGCCAGGTCGCTTGAGTATCCAGTCTCCATTTAGGGGCCGGTCAGTCGTGGCTATGTTTCCAAATTGGTGACGTCGCCAGACCGTAGCCAAGTGAGTTATCTGTCATACATTTCAACACGAATTGTTTGGATACGTAGCCGGCGAAGAAGCCGTGACTTCCCAGTGTGTTAGCGCTCTTAGACTTATTCGACATGTTGAAAATGTTTGAGTTAGGTTCGACGTAAACAGAGAAAAATTGTTCTATAATAATTGCGCTCTCATCATCATCATCATAGCCTATAGCAGTCCACTGCTGGACATAGGCCTCTCCTATTGCACGCCATTCAACTCGATTTTCGGCAACTCTCATCCAGCTGCTACCTGAGGGCGCCCCACCTTACGTTTACCGATTCCCGGTCTCCACTCAAGAACACGTCTACCCCAACTAATTGCCCTCTCGTTAACACAATATTTTATAAACGCCCGGAAGCCTAACTTGAAAGCTTTTGTTTTATACAATGAAAGTAAAACTGAATTTGCAACTTTAAACAAAAGTTTAAGACAGCATGGTAAACAACAGACTGTTAGTAGAACATGTTATTAGCAAATCCTTTATTATACAGAGTGTAACAAGACCCTTCACGAAGCCGTCATCTACATCAAACTAAGGAACTTTGTGCATCAATATAATATATGCGGGGAAACGACTTTTATTTTTTAAGTGAAAATTCGCTGTTCACGGTACTTAGTACGCAACGTAAGTCACGGAAAACAATTTTAAAAAGGTCTAACTTTGTCCTTCAATTCAGTATAAAAAAAACATCAGAATAACGGGAATAACAAATGACTCTCAGCTTCGTTAAGGTTTTTTTTTACACCCGTTATGTATAATAGTAAAATTGTCTTGTCTATGTTGGATCTGAAATTGGTGAAGGAAAACATCGTGAGGAAACCGGTATGTCCTAGAACCAAGAATTCGAAGACATGTGTGACTTCCGCCAACCCGCACTGGGCCCGCGTGTTAAATTATAGCCCACTCCATCTTACAGAGAGGAGGTTTGTGTCTCAGTAGTAGGAAAAAAACTTGAGAGGTGACAAGGGACACCCGGATGGAACGAAGTATAACTGGCTTGCTTTCTATGAGAGAGAGAGAGAAAGACAGACAGAGAAACACATGCACGCCGCACGGCTTACAACTATAGCAAAAAGTGTCGTTACAACTTTTGGTCTTAATTTTTTCCGTCTAGCCTCCTTTCACAACGCGCGATAAGGAACTTCGTTCCAAAAAGCTATAAGCTGATCATGTAATATGGTCTTGTCATACCTACATTATATTTCTCTTAAAGCATTGGTAGATGGTGTTTACCCATTTATCCTTTTAGTAACAGCAGAATAGTACAGTTTAGTCTCAAGAAGTGTCCACTTGGCGGCGTCAGTAGGATTGTTTCTCAAAAAAACTGTTAACACTCTAAAGAAAGTCTGAGCGGAGACAATATGCTATTATTTTATTTTATTTGTTTTATAAACTCATAAAAGAAACCCACTGGGTACCGAGAGTACAAAACCTAACTATTTTCGAATTAAAATCATTATATTTATTATTGCAATTTTGCATAGATAAATGCAAACCGTAAATGAACTACCAAGAAAACTGTTAAATTAACTTAGATTAAACTTTAAACTTGTTTACATTAAACTGCGTCCAGGGATCTCACTCAACACCTAACTCTTCTTAACTAAAGGTGCAACATAATTAACTAATTGCCACGCCTATAGAGAGTTTCAAGATAAACTTTAGTAATTAGAAAAATCTCCCTAAGAAACTTTTGAACTTAATATGGTTGACAAAGTGTAATTTATTTATTGGTCTTCATGTGTTCTGACCAAGATTATGTCTGGACTTTAAAAAAGACTGTGACCTCTGAGTTTGTTTCGGCCTTTCTTCTCTGAGTAGTCAGATAGGAAACGCCGACCTCATCTAGTTTAAAAAAAATATGATTGACGTGTTTGTACAAACTTACTTACAGAAAATAAACCATTTATCATTTATTTATAAATAATATTTATGTGTAATTTATCGTACAACACAAAATACATAACAAAACATAAGACAAACACTACAAAATAAACAATGTGTGACCTTAATTACCCCGCAGGCAAATCACTGTCGATCCCAAGATTTCCTGGAAGAGATCGCATAACCCCTTATACGTTCTCTTCCAGGAAATCTTGGAATTCCCAATTATGTTGGGGTCGGCTTCCAGTCTAACCGAATGCATCTGAATAAAAGTATTTTACGTGGAGCGACTGCCCATCTGACCCCCACAACCCTGTTGCTGGATAATACGATACCGCTTGGTAAAACTGGTTGTCAGACTTTCGGGCTTCTGACTAACCGTAACGACTGTCAAAGATCCATGAATGACAGGACCATACCGGATCATCGGCGTAACGTCCTTTCCGAGGCATGGAGGGGTGTAAAGATGGTCAACCATCCACACATCAACCGCGGCAAGCGTAGCTTAACCTGATCGATTGACATGTGCGGCTGTTATTATTTAGCCACCGGCCCCTTAATATCTTATTATAATATTGATTCTAATTTTTATTATTTTTTTAACTAGGTTAGGTGTGTGAAATATAATTTGTCATTACGGAGCAGCCGATCGATTCTGTAAAAATCTCACCGTGAAAATTTAGGTGAAGTGAGCTGTCAATAGTGTCAATCCCTAGCATTAGTTCTCACTCATTACGCTCACTTCACCTAACTTTTCACGGTGAGATGGTTACAGAATCGCACAGCTGCTATTTAAAAAAATATATTTTACAATTCATGGTAATGACTTTCTTTCAAAAACGTAACCAAACATCGCGCAAATAAAGTACGTGGAAAAATAAAGTTGTCCCCTAGCTCGATATATGGCGTTGCCTGGCCTTGGGATCGAACACATGACCTCATGGTCCTCAGTAGCACTTGCGAGGCAGAATAATAAAATGTACATACGAAATAGCAATCCCAAATTTATTGAAGCAGACATGTTTCCCGATGAGATTCTATATCAGATTATACGAGATATTCCTTGCAATAACATTGTATGCGTGATGCATCCAAGGGTTTAACTCGATCCAACATTCCTTCTGAATCACCGGGAAGATACCCAAGGAATTTATGTGACGTCACACAGCATTTGTTTCGCCTCATCTCTCTTTGTTATCCCAAATTGAACTGTCATTGAAACCGAAATAAAGCAAGGAATACACAATAACATTATGTCAGTAAATTAGCTTGCATGGCATTGTGCTTTCTAACCGTATTACACGATGACAAAATGAAAAGAAAGGATTTTTTATACCGTAACTCGGTTGTTGGAATCACTTTTACACGTCATATTAAAAAAAAGCTAGATGGAGTCGACATATCCTATCTGACTTCCCCTGAGAAGAAATGACGAAGCAAGCTCAGGGGTCTCTTTTGAAGTACAGACATTATCTTAGTCAGATCATAATATGATTACAATGTAGATTAGTGCCTGAAATGACCATTTGCATTTTTGCAAGTGGAATGTGTATGGAGGGCTTAATGCACCTTATTACGTCACCATAATTGCGAAGCTTCCAGATTTAAAAAATAAAGCAAAAAAGTAAGAAAATAAAAGATGGTCAATTAATTAAACTATTCCATTAGCACTTCGCGAAACAATCGCTTTTATATGTAACACGTAATAATAAAAACTTTTTCGTTCTCTTCGGGATGGTTGCCAAGAATTTCTTGAATACTTTCGAAGTTTCGACTGATATCGTTGTAATTGTCACAAAGTGGGACAAGATAGATACATAGCAATCATGGATGAAGCGGGTATAGTAACGTGAGATATTTTCAGAAGGAATTTATTAAGTTTTTTTTTTACATCGTGAAATATCTAAGAGGATCATAGCTTATAGCGTAATCAGTCTAAAATGGTCCCTCTGCTGGGTCACAGGCTTCCTCTCTGAGAATGAGTGGATGTCATATGTCTTCGAATTTTTGGTTCTAGGACATGCCGGTTTCCTCACAATGTTTTCCTTCATAGTTTTGAGAGCTGTGATGATGACACAATATTATAATATTCATAAATTACACAAAGTAAAATTCCTGCAAGACAAATAACATCCAACTACTTATGTGAACAGAACCCAGCAATGCATAAATATGTAAACTGTCACGCACTTTATGCCTGGAGGCTTTTGTTTTGGTAGTAAGTTTTATTTACATTTTAATTTTAATCAATAATCTTTTAGCTTCAGTATGCATAGTTTTTGTTATATTTGTTGGTATATTGGCGTGGCTAGCTGACATATGGCAAATATTTTAATTTAATGTTCTGTCTTTTTTTTTTTTTTTTTGTTCTGTGTCTTGTAATGTTAATTACCTAACATATCTATTAATGTATACAATCAAGTATTTTTTTTTTTATAGCTAGTCAAATAATATTGTTGCGACATAATATTATTCCAACAATCAAAGTTCATCGTTTCCTAACAAAGAAGAAAACAATTCCTTTCACAAAGTTGAATGAATTTGTTTTTGTGACATTTAAACTTAATTTTCTAGGGCCAAAGAAAAAAAAGAAAGATAAAGTTACGGAACTTAATTGTTTACCAAATTTTGTATTCGAATATCTCCTCATTAACTTTATAAAAGACTAACAGGTTTAAAATAATATGTACCTATATGTACATAAAAAAGATGGAAAATAATCACGCTAGGGCATCGATAAATTCGTCCGCATTGCTATCAACAGGAAAAGTGCACAAAAGGCTGGCAGCATTACCACGTTGTATGGCGATACTGATTCTTTGACCATAAAATAGCCAAATAAACCAGCCCACTGGTCACGTAAAGAGTCAACCCACCGCTTGCCTATGTCTCGCAAAAACAATTGGGCACTCGGACCCACTGAAATGGCTCTACTGTTTCAACCCCAAACGGCTCGACCAAAATAACTCCCAATAAGATTGGGATATTTTCGCTTTTTGAGGTTTTCCGCACCTGCAGCTGCCACCCCCGCAGAGCTCACCGTACTAGGAAGATGGGATGGTGCAAGGGTGTCGACAGATGTTGTATCCCACACCAAAGGCCTGCCTTACTTCCAGGGCATTATGGTCATTCCGTCTGGTCTTTTCCCATCGTCGCGTGCCAAGCCGTTTGGTTCTAAAACAGCTGGCACCACGGCGGTGACAAGAGCATTATTGTGGAGATGTCCTTAATGCTGGCGTGCCGTTCTATCCGGCCTGTGCTCTTACTGCAAGATAGGCCATGGTGTCCGAAACAGTCGACAGAGCGGAGCCCCACAAGGAGCACCCAGATGCAAACAAGTAGCAAGCCGGAAAGTGGTGGTAGCTCCCGAAACCAGAGGCCCGACTCCCATTTTTCCACAGCCAGCAGGCGGGACTCTCAGCAGTATTGGACGATTTGTTAATAGAAGGGAGCGGACATAATCCATCACGCGGGGTCAGTACGTGTTGGTAGAAATCACATGTCTTTGAACTTTTGGTGCTAGGACTTGCCGGTTTCCTCACGATGTTTTCCTTCAGCGTTTAGAGAGCTGTGGTGATGAAATAATTTACACAAAGTATAGCACCTGTCTGGGTTCAAACCTATGACCTACAACTCGTAAGACGCGGCCGTTACCACTGAGCCACCACTGCTACCCAATTGACGTGTAGAATTTGATAAATGATCATGGATACGGAATAAATAATAAAGGGAGCTTAACCCACCTTGCCTAACCCCACACACACACACAGTCCTCCCAAGACGGAATAACTTGGCATAAGTGAGGAGACCCGACCCCAAATAACGGGACCAGGAAAAAAGATCAAGTTATTTATTGTCATTTTTACATAAGGGGAAACGAAATTGCTTTAAGGCTTCCGCGTGACTCCATTCTTGTAGAATAATTTCCTTCCCTTTTTTTGAATTATTCTATGTACTAGAATCATGTCGTGCCTGTCTGCACGTGTTTCAACTTTTTTACCAGTAGCTGTTCTTGGTGCTTTGCCACGGATCTTGATTATATTATCACGAGAAAGATTCCCGTCTCGTTTGTCATTATTTTGATCAAACTCGTAAATAATTTTGTACGACATACACGTGCTTCTAGAAGCTTCGAAACATTCATAAATTGAACAAACAAAGGCGCTAGAAAATCTTCAATAGAAATATATGCATGGGAAGTTATAAAATGAGACATAAATCAGAACAGCATCGCTATTGACAACCATTTGATAGGTACGCTTCTGTGCCGAATCGAGCATCAATCAATGTTATCGAAGAAGTCTTCTAAACGCTGTTAAAAAATCTGAAACCCAAAAATTTTCACAGTTCTTCCGTCAGCTATTTGCTGGGATTTGCTGGGATTCGGAAGCCAAACAATTCTGCATAGCTTCACAACTGTTATGCACAATTGTTTTTGCGTCATCACTATAAAGTCCTAGTATACAAGGTTTAGAGTCGCGCATATTTGCTTACATAGTCGGGGTTGATCCGCGTTTACGATGGCCGCGATGCACATTTAACTGGTCGTGCATTTATTAGGATGCATAATACTCTTACGTCACTGCGGATTATCATTCTGTACTGAGCTGTGCTGGCCTAGTGATAACGGCCCCAACTTACAGCTTCTTAGAAATGAGTTTGGAGCCAGCCAGGCATGCATTTTACTTTGTGAATATTTTAACACCACTGCTGCTGCTTAACGTGAAATAAAACATTGTGAGGAAACCGGCATGTCCCAGAACGAAGCATTCGATGACCTGTGATATCCACCAACCTACATTGGGATCACGTGGTGAATTTACCTAGAGGCCTGTGTTACAGAATTGGGAACATTATAAGCTGATTCTGCTAAGTTATTATATGCTTATACATGATGATTCGTAGAGAGACCCGTGGCTAAATAATAACAGCCGCACAGGTCGATCGGTCAGGTTAAGCTACGCTTGCCGCGGTTGGTCTGTGGATGGGTGATCATCTCGACATACCGAGACCCCTCCGTGTCTCGGAAAGCACACTGTTAACCGTGCGAGCCTATGTATATGTCGCGAGCCTATGTACACACTAAGCCGTTGGTCCCGGCTATCATTCGTTGATCTTTGACAGTCGTTACGGGTAGTCAGAATCCCGAAAGTCTGTCCAAGGTGTGAAACCAGTCTTACCAAGGTGTATCGTATTACCCAGTAACTGGGTTGTGGAGGTCAGATAGGCAGTCGCTCCATGTAAAATATTGATATTCAGCTGTATCCGGTTAGACTGGAAGCCGACCCCAACATAGTTGGGAAAAGGCTAGGCAGATGATGACTATAAGCTCTGTTAATGCCCTATTATATGGGACTGGTGAAATTTGGGTGTACTATGGTGATAGTGTGTGTGTTTAACCCCAACTTATTATTTTATTTTTTGTGTTTTTGTTCTTTTTTAAGCATCATGTTTGCCGCAAATAAATGTGATGATTCGATATATTTTTAGATTAAAACAAAGTTCAGAACATTCAAAATTGTTTATGAAATACTGCTTGATTTAATCCTGTAAAATTCCTGTGAATACTCCAAGTACGTAGACGGAAGCATGAATCACAGCTCATACGTACGTCAAAATAGCAATCATTCAAACTTAATGAGTGTTAAATTACGGAGGTCGCAGGCGCAACGCCAACCGACTGTTCACTCTGTCATTCACCCGAACAATGACAAATTCTGGTATTTCTGTCTTCATTCTATTCGTCTAGATTTTTATTGGAGGGTTCTAGACTTTTTATCATCGTCCTTCTGCCGTCATCACGATTTATGTGGGATCGGTGCAAAATGTCTTCTTCCAGAGATTTCAATTAGGAATCTACCGTTATCGGAATAGTGATTCTCTTTTTAGCCCTATTAGTATCATATCTTTTACACAACCAACATTCATAAAAAAAAAATAGCTGAAAATGTAGATTTTTCTAAAAAAAATTAACCGACTTAAAAAAAGAGGAGGTTCTCAATTCGACTGTTTTTTTTGGTATATATGTTACGCGAAATCTCCGGTAATTGTGGATAGATTTAGAAAATTGTTTTTAATGGATAGGGTGTGCCTCCAGGGGTGGTTCTATATAAGTTGAATGAATGTTGTTCAATTTTGCTTAAGTAATCTTTTGGCCTTCAGCATATAAAATATTATAAGATTATGTGAATGAATGGAAATATAAATATATAGGTATGAAATAATTAATAGGATATAAAATAATTCTAACTTAATTACAAAGAAAATTTATAAAGCGCTCTTCCTCTCTCAACCTATTTAAAATTTGCTGTGCCCGACAGGGTCCATAATTGTTTCTATTATTTTTCGTTTATTAAACCTTTTATTTCTTTTTTTTTTACCTGTAATTGTACATTATGGATTGCAATAAACGGTTTGAGAATTGAGTTAGCTTCGATAAAACGTAGGTATTTCATCCACTTTATGTATTATTTACATTGTTTACATAGCAAGTAGTGGTAGGTATACGAAGTGGTGGTGGGTAGGTACCAAAACTGAAAACAGAAAATAAAAAAAAAATATTTAAAGATTTCGGTTGTTTTTTAAAATTATAGTAGGTACTGAAAGACAATGTGCACACCGGAGTAAAAAAGTTTTTTATAATAATTGATTTGCAACAACTTTTATGATAAGAATATTTGGTTTCATAAGGTGAACGTTTAACTGAAGTCAGTCGTATCTCAGGTCTGGGCATAAACTTAACCCGTCTTATTCCAAAACACGATCTAAATTTAGTACTGGGATTGTTACTAGGTTTAAACCATGACTAAATAAAACGTTATTACAAAATGAAGTTTATCACTAGTTCTTGAACTAACTAAGGTACTAAAGTTAGTCCGCCGAGACCCCTAGTTTAACCATGGATTTGACATCGGTACTAAATTATTTGAGGTTAGCATTGATTATTATTGTGTCTTTTTATTTACAAATCGTCAAAAATGGATATTGTTATAATTGATTTGATGGATTTGGTTATGCTGGAGACGTCTCGGCGACCTTACAGATGTCGTCATCATGTAAATCCTTTTAAATTGAGTGACGAAGATTTTAAATATAAGTATAGGTTCACAAAACGTTTTCGGGAAAAAATTGTGGATGTTTTACGTGAAGATTTACTCCACGACCCTCGAGGATGCCCATTGAGTCCTGAAGTGCAAGTGGTTTACGCATAGGACACACGCGCACCCGCGTAACAACGAAATAACGCTGTCGGGATTATTATATTATTTTGTAACATTATTGTATTAAATAAACCTGTTCCTTATTGATAATACAGTCCACTTATTCCGCAAGGATCCAAACCCAACACTTACACAACTGGGCTCGCCATGAAGTAAGTACCCTTGGTCAATGCTAACATTACATTAAATAAAATCCAAATAATATCCCAATATTATTGTTTTATTTGTCATATTAAAATAACAGAGTACGAGTCTAAAGATCTAATATGCGGTCACTTTTCAGGCGGTTTGTGATGCTGGCCTGAAAATCATGGACATTGTTACCAGATGACGTGGACCATGACTCCAGAATATTCCGAGGATGTAGATTGAAACAGAGGTTTGAGGCTGGCGCTTTATCTGGAATATTATTCGGTGGCTGTGGCTATCACTGCACTCCATATTTATTTACACCATTGCGTAACCCCACAACACCACAAGAAGAGAGGTATAACAGCAGCCATATATACCCGGAAGACGATGGAGAGGTGTTTTAGTTTAATGAAGCAACCAACGGTTTCGTTGCCTGTTACGAGGCATAATCGGACACATCCACTCACGAACAAACCATAACGAATAAAAATAAGAATTGTATTATTTGTTTCTTCAAAAGGTAAACATTCGCTTCAAATGACGCGGGCTGTCGCCGAATGTAATTCGCTCCATTTCACGCTAGAGGTGTTAAAAATATAACAACTTGATTATGATCAGCGCGCCAAAAGTACAAGTTGTTCTTGTTCATTATATTGTAATCCAAACAAAGAACCATTTATGACATATTTTTGTACTGATAAATAATTATTAAATCATTTCAAGTGTTATTATAATATCAATATTAAGAGAAACAGAACGTTGCTTCAAATAAAACCTGTACGAACGAATGAAAGAATGGCATTTTTATTTCTTATCTGTGGATATTATTTGAACCATGGTCTTTCTTTGGTACTAACAGATCCTCAGATAGTCTTCGTTTTGTAATCAGGACACATTTTGATCCTGGTACTAATACTTAATACCGTCACAATCCTAGACTTTTTAGTCTTGGTTTAAACCAGTACTTAAGCAATTTTTTGTAATAAGACCGAACGAGTTCAGGCGCGGTAAACGAGGCACAAATAGAAGTTAATTGTTATGACGGATTGACTTATATTATACAAGTACGCTGGACATCATACTATCGATGACAAAACGAAGATATTTGATTTTCGCCATTTTAGCGGTGATAACAACGTGAGCGTCCGTGGAACTGATATTTTTGTTAGTGAGTTTTACAAAATGCGTATACTCTGATGATAAAAATGTTCTAAAGATCTCGTAGTAAACACAAAATACTCAAAAAAGTCTTATTCCATGATTTAGACCTAAATCATCAGAGACGACGTGCCAAAACCTGTTTTAGTTCCTGAGACGCTCGGCAGGGCGCTTTGAATCGGCACAAAAAACAACTGTCATCGCATAGTACCTATATTTAGTCTAGCGTACTTGTTTCTTAGAGGTAGGTATTATGACGGCTGAGAGGCAGTATATTGCTTTTAAAAGTCTTAACGTTTTAGGAGCTCTAATTTCATTCAAAAACTGATGTGGTACCCAAATCCTTTTTGATGTTTTATGTAGTTTTCTCGCGAATTATATTGAAAACTCGTAAAATAACTGTATTACAATTTGTTATCAGAATTGACTTTTTTAGGGTTCCGTAGCCAAATGGCACGGAACCCTTATGGATTCGCCATGTATGTCTGTCTGTCTGTCCGTCCGTATGTCACAGCCACTTTTTTTAGAACTATACTGTTGAAACTTGGTAAGTAAATGTATTCTGTGAACCGCATTAAGATTTTCACACAAAAATAGAAAAAACCAAAAAAAATTTGGGGGTTCCCCATACTTAGAACTAAAACTCAAATTTTTTTTTTCCATCTAACCCATAAATGTGTGGGGTATCTATGGATAGGTCTTCAAAAATGATATTGAGGTTTTTAATATCATTTTTTTCTAAACTGAATAGTTTGCGCGACAGACACTTCCAAAGTGGTAAAATGTGTGTACCCCCTGTAACTTCTAAAATAAGAGAATGATAAAACTAAAAAAAATATATGATGTACATTACCATGTAAACTTCAAAAAAAATTGGTTTGAACGAGATCTAGTAAGTAGTTTTTTTTTTGATACGTCATAAATCGTAAAACGGAACCCTTCATGGGCGAGTCCGACTCGAACTTCGCCGGTTTTTGTTTTGTGTTTCGTCTAGCGTCTAAATTGACTAACTTTTGAAAGCTCTTAAAAGTTTGCTGACTCATGAATCAAATATGATTGACTGTCATTGGCCCTTATATACCTACCTATTTGCTTATTGCTTAAAAGCAATAAGCAAATAGGTTTATATGGGATAATCATATTTTGAAATGTTTTTATTCAATGTTTGAAATGGATTTCGCTCTTCGTTGCTATGTATCGTGTCGAACTGTCAAAACGATCTAAATAAAGTAAAGTTATGTTAAAAGCATATAAGCATAATCAGCCTATAATGTTCCCAATGCTGGGACACAGGCCTCCTCTCTTCGAGAGGGAGTGGGCTGTAATCTACCGCTTGCCCAGTTCGGGTTGGTAGATGTCACATGTCATGGAATGTTTGGTTCTAGGACATGCATTTTCTTTTTTTTTTTATTCTTATGTAGTTATACATAATTATTTCATTTCAAAATTTTTCAGATTCATTCGTGTTTCAATTGGAAAAGTTTGTCGATTCGAAAGAGCTATGGTTCTTTTTGAAACTGACAAGAAAAATGATACTTGTAATAAATTAATATATTTAAGGTATTTCTCCCATTTTTCACGAATGTACAGTCATCAAAAGAGATAAGTAACCAGGGTTGTCGGAAATAGTTGAAGTTTAGTAAGAAACCAATGGATGTGTTCAAATGAATAAATAAACTGTTTCTTTTCTATTAATTAATTAAATTTGAAAACATCCATCGGTCTCTTACTAAACTTCAACTATATCTGACGGCCCTGGTTATTTATCTCCTTTGATAACCGTACATTGACTATTGGGTATCAATAGCTTCACAGAATATAACTTACCTGTCTCACCGTGTAAAGTTGGGTGAAAAGAGCTTAGAGTGAGCTGTCAATAATGTCAATCCCTAGCGTTAGTTGGAATGACAGCTCACTCCACGCTCACTTCACCTAAGTTATCACGGTGAGATGATTGCAGAATCGCACTGCTGCTCTTAAAAGTTTTATTTTCAGCGCTAGTTATTATTACAACACCACATGACGCCTGTAATCCCCGAAGAGTTAGACAGAGGTATTATACACAGCTATTATATAAGGATTTTGCATAATTTATGTGCACGATAAAGTGATGAGAAAAATATTGGTATGACGTAAGATAGAGTAGGTACACATCACGCTTGTTATTCGTGAAGGATTAGGCAGAGATGTACTTACAGTACACCCACATTTCACGCAATTATGTTTAAGCGTCATGTAATAGTGAGCGGGACTATTTTTTTTTTAAACTTTGTTCCACATTAAGAATTTCTCCTGTATCGTGGGTGCGTTTACAAACATTTAAACTCACATATACACCAGCCAGACCCGGAACAATTACTTGTGGGTCATACAAATATTTGTTCCGTGCGGGAATCGAATCCGCGACACGCAGCGCAGCAGTCAATCGCTTAACCACTGCGCCAACCGTGTCGTCAAAATTGAAACCAGGCTCCGGTCAGCTACTAGGAACTTGCTTATTATTAACACTATCTGCGAAAAGAATAATCGAAAACCGCTGAGGATTTAAATTACAAACTTCGCAGCCAAGAATTCCTCTTATTTAAATTTATATTCTGTCAATATTAACGTTTTATTATACACACATTCTCACACCATTCAATCCGAAATTGGCATAGACTGCGAACATCTGTACTAAACGTGACTCAAGCTTGGGACAGCTGCCGGGTTTCTGTCAGATATAAATCTGAATGAGTTTAATTAGAGTACTCCACGATATTGCGTTTATCATGAAGTAGATCGGAGCATTTCCGTATATTTTGGAATCCTCGTTTCATATTCTAGCAAAAGAAAGTCTATTTCCAAATAAAACTATGTAGATTAATGCTTTTATGTATTTAGTTTATGTAGACGACGCAATAGTGATTTTATCTGGAAACTTCTTTGTATATCGCTCTGACTATCTCGTTTTTCTATTGTCGCAAACGGTTTCCCCAACAGAAATTTGTCAGTAACAGGCCGGAGAGGTGAAACGTTCTATCGACGAATCTCTGAAAAACGAAACGTCCTGTCGGTGATCACAGTCCAAAGGAGAAACGACTGTCGGAGAACGCTTGCAGAATCGAGTCTGAATTTGTATCGAGTTGGTGCAAGTTGATGTCAATAGGCTCGTCCCTGTTACATGAGACTTAAGCACAACTGGCGGATTTAGATGTACAGACGCCAGCAGGTCAAACTAACCAAAACTGTCAAATTTTCTCAATCGACCTTGAACCTTAATGCATTAGCGATAAAGTTGAAAATCTATTAAAGAAATTTGACAGATTATAGTAGCTTGATGTGCTGACGTCTGTACTATAGGTACGCAAGAGCAGTGGTGCGCCAGCACTGCGATTCTGTAACCATCTCACCGTGAAAACTTAGGTGAAGTGAACGTGGAGTGAGCTGTCATTCCAAATACCTAATGCTAGAGATTGACACTACTGACAACTCACATCAAGCTCACTTGAGTTTTCACGGTGAGATTTTTACAGAATCGACCGGCAGTCGTAGTTCGTAGGTTCGAACCTAGAACGACAGGCGCTTTACTTTGTGTAAATTGTTTCATCACCACTGCTCTCAAAACGGTGAAGGATAACATCGTGAGGAAACCGGCATGTCCTAGAACCAAAAATAAATAAATAAATATCCCTGGATATTTCACACAGCGCCATCTAGTCCCAAGCTAAGCAACCTAATGCTTGTGTTATGGTAACAAGATGGCTGATAAACTACTTATATACATTTTTTTTTTGTAATTACATACATATTATAGATAGAAAAACACCCAGACTCGGAACAAATATATGTAGGTCATACAAATATTTGTTCCGTGCGGGAATCGAACCCGCGACACGTAGCGCAGCAGTCAATCGCTTAACCACTGCGCTAACCGTGCCGTCGAAAAATGTGAAGACATGTGACATCTATCAACACGCACTGGGCCCGCGTGGTAGATTACAGCCCAATCCCTCTCGAGGAGAGGAGGCCTGTGTCCCAGCAGTGGGAACAATATAAACTGATAATTATAATTATAGGTAGGCATACCTCGGCTCTTTGAGGAAAACCAGCATGAATATTATGATAAATTGTTCTGTGTATAACTTTAATTAATTTCATACCATCGATCCTACTTTCCGATAGTTATAATCATTTACAAGAAGTTTGGCTCGAACTACAAAAGCCAATTTACTTTGAGATAGCATCTGCCCCCCAATTTAAACTTGTAAATTGGAAATTTATTATCTCTAAAATAAACAGTCTGTCGAAGCGTGAATTTTTGAACTAACTGATATTGTAAGCGATAGGCGACATAATAAAGTGTAAATATTTATCAATGGTGTTGAAAATAAACGTGACACGCCATTTATAATCGTTAGTGGATTTATATTAAAAGTTAAATGTGCCAAGGTTCCGCGTGGAAAACAAACATCTGGACTTAGACACAAAATATCTGAACTATTTGATAATAATAATATGTCAACATTTAAATTCTTATCTTGTTTTGCTAAACGTAAAAACAAAAGCTAACATGGAAAACAAAATATAAAAGAATTACATTTTCTTTGATTTTCATTTGTTTACTCTCTCTTAGATTGCCCCGATGGTCTAGTGGTCGCAAGCGCTAGTGCTGATCATATCCAGCTCCTGGGTTCGATTCCCAGGTCGGGTAAAATGTTATTAAGTTTTTCCATCAGGATTTTTTCGGTAGCAGCCCCTTATTACATGGGACTTAGGCTACTTTTCCACCAGAAATGTGCTATGCTACGTTGCTGTGGATGCGTTTGTTATCCACCAATCATTTTCATTGGTCCACATAGCATAGCACTGGTGGAAACGGATTCAACTAAGCTATGTTTTTATACGGAAGAATGCGTGCTATGGATGGGAGCTAAGGATGCGCGAGTGGTGTAGCTATGTGCAGAGCAGAGTACTGCCCGTGCTTTCCCTACTATCGATGCATCGCATTGCTCGAGTTGAGAATCTTCCTCGCAGAGTTACCTCGTGGCGGTGCATCTTCATAGCACATCTTACTCGACACGCTACACAGGTAGCATTAGTGGAAACGGTCGCAAAGTTTCGTAGCTTAGCTTACACATCCTCGCAGCATAGCTGTACTATATAGCACATCTCTGGTGGAAACGAAGCCTTAAACATAACTGGCAAAATGTGGGCGTACTGTAGGCACACCTTTGCTTTAACCCTTCACGGAATTCAGGGGGTCTACTCCGAAGTAGAATCGGCCAAATGTTCGGCCGTTTCCTGCTACGAAGTTACTATTTGGTTCGGTCGGTTCTGATCGGTCAGTTGCAAGTAATTTAATTTTATGTTATGTGCCTTGTAATGTTAATTACTTAACGCCTAGTATTGTATAGTATCAAGTATTTTATAACTGAACAGACAGCTGTGCTGCTGGGGAGTTTGTTGCGCCACTTCTTCTTCCCAGCGATAGCACTAGGAAGTGGTGAAAGGCGGGCGTTTTTGGGGGACTGTCTTTTGTAATTTTGACGTTCGAAAAGTGCTGATTCTCAGCCTAATTTGAATAAATGACTTTTGATTTTGATCCTACACTCCTACACTCTTTCGAATATTGACTATGGTCCCGACCCTACTGAGCCGATCCGAACTTTTTTCGCATTTTTCAATAATATTCGGTTCGGCCATGTGTCGGTCCGATCCGAACGTTCGCACTTTGCACTTCGGAGTAGGCCCCTAGGCGTGATGTTATGTTATGTGTATGTACTCTCTCTCACGTCATACCAATATTTTTCTCATCTCTTTATCGTGCACATAAATTATGCAAAATCCTTGACATTTCATACAAATCCATTCATACATTGAATTCTAGACAAAACAGTGCTTTGCTAAACAATCCACAAAGAAAACATCTTTAGTGTTGGCAATAAAGATCGTTTACACAATGTTTTAGAAACAGCTGGCGTCTAAACATCGGTAAGGGATACGCTGAAACTTGTATAATGTTCTATAAATAGTAAAAGTTTAGATGTTGTCGAATGATTTATGCTTGTGAAATAAGTTCCTGAAGAAACTACATACCTAACTACTATTGGTACAGTCACCAAAGGAGATAAGTAACCAGTGTCGTCGGATATAGTTGAAGTTCAGTAAGAAACCGTTTGATGTATTCGAATAAAATTTAAAATTCGAATATAATAGAAAATTAAATTTTATTCTAAAACATCAGCGGTTCCGAATTATGTTATACTGAAACCACAGTAACACGTTGCGCGTCATGTCCCTCCCAAGTAGCACATGACAGCCGCACAGTGACTTGATTATAGAATTAATGACTACTTAAGGCTGTTTTAGTTTCCTGCATAAGGGCTTTGTAGTTAGCTACGCAGCCTTTGTAATTCCAATTTGGGCCCCAAATTAACCAGCCTTGAGCATTAAAGTGACTGGTTAACGGCAGTATAATCATTGAAACAGCTGTACAAGGCCTGTACATTGGCTTATACAGCTATACAACAGTCATTGCAGCCTAAGATTCAGCTTCTTTAATTCTCTTCAACAGCTTTTAGATGTTTTGAGGCTTGTCAACAGCTTTTATTAAAGTATAAATCCTAACCAAAAATGTTTTTTTTAAAATTTATTTTGTGTATTTGTGACAGACGACAGTTTGTTAAAGTGCGCGGGCGGACAATATTTAAGGTAAGATATTTTTAATAGTTTTCACGTTAATTTTGAGTGTCCTTGTATGTAAATTGAGTTGCGAATACCATTTTACTGTAAATGTGTATAGGTAATTACATCAAATATTTCACGCGCCATCAGAATAATACCGTTTTAACGAAAATATTTCACAAGATATATGGTGTACGAATACTTAATAGATTTATCACTCAAATTATTGCTTTCTAACTTATTGTGTTCCATTAGGAAATGAGTGGAAAATATATTGTTTGAATTAAAAGCTATCAAATATCCTTGAAATCTATAAGAAATCATCTGGATATTTAGTAACAAATCATTTCTGTAATGCTAAAATGGCGTTCATTTGTTATCCAGCACAAATTCTCCATAAATGCTTTTGAAAAGTTATTTACTGTAACAGTGGTGTTGCCAAGTCTATGTACCAGCTTAAAGCATTACGCTGGCTGGACAAAGGATTTTAATTAGCTTTCTTACTGTGTATTGGTATAAAGAGAGAGCATACAATAGGTTTTCAGGGATAAAGAAATCTCGACAGAAAACCATTTCATTATGTACCTACAATGTTTGGCTTTTGAAAGACCGTTGCAGGCCCAGAAGATATTTAAGTTTTTTTAAATAACACGTTAAGAGACTTGGCTTGGCTCGCTCAACAGTCGCATAATAAGTTGAAAAAGTTGTGTTCTTCTTTTGCACGTTTCCGCGCTTCCCGTGAGGTAGTGTACTTGGCGCGTTTTTGAACATAACTTTTTGTTTTTTATATCTTTCGGATCTGCAAGGGCAGGTATTTGGAGAGCCAATCGTACATAATTTACATACAAACCTTCAGTTCATGTGATTTGTTTTTATTTTGTTTTGCCCTTTTCGTACTATGTTATGATTGCTAATTACATTAATATTGTTTTCAGGATTGATAATGCTGTTTAAAATAATCAAAACCTTTGAAAAAGGAAAGGAAAGATTAACAATTGTTCCAAGTGGAGCATAACGGGATTTTGAGACGGCCAGGAAAAACGTTTCTTTAAAATTGCTAATAAAAAGTGACAAATTGATTGATTTTTATTATAATATCGATACCAAATCTGGTGGCTATGATTAGAAAATAATTCAGATTATGAAAAGTAGCATTTTCGTAATTATGTTGTATTTCCACAAATTATATTAATTTCATATTGATAACAAAACAGTACTTACAAATTTCTGAAACGATTTTTATTTTTCTTATTAAGGCTCAGCAGAATTACATACACTTTACTTGAAATAATAGTATTTAAAAAAATGTATTTTCACTTCAATGCGTTCTGCGTTAGGCCGTTTTACTTTAAATATGTCAAAAGTAGATGACTTTACTGGGTAGTCAAAAATGTCTATTAAACCTGTTATTTTGTAGCCTATAATTAAATTTTCATCAATATTTTGATCAAAATCTGTTTGTCGGGAACCCTCACTATATGAAAACGACACTGGCTTATAAACATAAGCTGCATCATTATTATAAGCCAATATTTTGATCAAAATCTATTTGTGCGGAACCCTCACTATGCGTAAACGTCACGCTTGGCTTGTAAATATCAAATCAAAAAAATCAAATCTGACGTAATTTAAACACCAATAATCTATATTTACTCTTAAATAACGCCGAAAGCTGTAAAATAGCTGTCAGCTACACTTTATGCATTGGCATTAGGATAGAGTACGCCTACTCCAATTTACAACTCAGGGTGAATTAATGATTCTCTTATAAATGTAACGGCATTTGTAGAGATTATATATCCACTTTTAATCAGCTATTAACAAGCTCGTTGAAGTAGAATTAGAATAGAATTAGTGTACACCAATTAAAAGCCAGTGGCATTATTCGATACTTTAATGCAGCCCGCAACATTACAAGACAGGTGAATTTTTCGTATTAAGCAGTCGTTAACAAGCTTTGGACTTCTAAACCAGCTAGTAGTTTCACATGCAGCCAAAAGCTGGACTAGATCATTTTCAAATTCTACTTAAATGCTTTTAGTATATTTTTTCGCCATCATAAAGTCATTAGTCAGCTATGCTGTTTAATAGTGTATAATCTTTCCTTAATACAGTCTAAAGACTCGTCCTATCCTATAATACATCTGCATAAAAGCTGTAGACTATAATGTGGCTTGTTTATGACCTAATTCATCGCTAATGTGCTACTTGGGCTGCCACCCCGTCTAATTATGTAAATAATACTTTTTTAGACGTTCTCTTCAATTCAGTCGTCTTTATCTCCAAATCAAAGTATTTATTTATTTCAATTAAACCATTTACAGGCACTTTTGAATTGTCTACATTAAATAGTCGGTCAATTTTTCAAAAAGTTGATGCTGCTCATTCCAGAACGTAGACCTCTATAGAGAAAAACGGGCATGAAACTCCAAGGACACTCTTTTATATCAAGGTATTACAAAATTCTGGGTAGGTACATTATTCTTGTTGCTTTTATGTGAGAACAATGTAAAAAACAAACCAATAAAGAAACAATTCAAAATAAAAGATTAAAAATACTTAAGCCCTGGCAGTTAAGAGATGACCAGTCTCAACCGACGGCGCCCGTTCACGAACACGACGCGTGGATCAGCACCATCCAGCTCAACCATTTTGTAGGGAACCGAATGATCCAACACACGCGCCACCTAAAGCACCATTTAAGTGAGCATGACATATTCTCAACTGCCATGCTCTTTCAAGTCAACATCAAAATATCATAAAAAGGATCCATGGTTCTACATTTACAAAATTTATCAATATAACTTTTTTCCTAAATATATTTAAAGTCGCTTTTTGTGTCTGTCTGTTTGACCGCATTATTCTTCTAAACAATGCAATGAATTTTGGTGCAGTTTTCACCACCATTTAGAGAATTTATTCTGGAAGGTTTTTGTGTATAATACATTAATATGAAACTTACATAAAATAAAGAACTCCCCTTGATTTGTCGAGTCGTAAAAACCGTGCGAAGCAGGAGCGAAGTTAAATATAAAACTTGATGTTATTTTTTTTGCCGCCTAGGGATGTGTAAGTCTGAAAGCTTTCTGATTTCTCAGAATATCTTTAAAAACTTTAGTATTAAAGGCGAATTTGACCAAATTTTTATACACAGAATAAATCTAATACTGAAAATAAAATTTGAATTTTTGAATGTTTTTTCATACTAGAACTGTAAGACGGCAATTTTATTCCACAGATAAAAAATATTTGACTGTGGTATAACCAGCCCTAAGAGGTATTCAACGACAGTTAATTTTTTAAATAATTTCCTCCTTTCTTAGAATAAAAAGCTTGTTTAGACAAAAACATGCAGTATTTTACATATTTAATAACTTTTCCGTCGTAAAAGATGGAAGAAAAATACAATGTTAAGTAGGTATACAGCACCCTAAAAAAATTGCGTAACACACGATCAATCGGAATCTGAATCAATTTGAAGCAAATTGCTAATCCATTGCTTCATAAGTTCGAAAAATTTGTTTGCTCAACACGTAAATAACGCAATGAATGTTGTTGAACTGTCAAAATGAAACCGATTCCGATTGATCGTGTGTTACGCAATTAGGGTGCTGGGTTACTTTAAATTGGCTAACTAAATACCGCAGATTAGATGGGTATTGATATATAAACATGCTAAAACAAACAAAAATTGAAAACGTTTTTGGTGTCTGGGACCGCAGTTATTTTTGTCACTAAAATATCTATAGTTATCATCTGCCTAGCCTTTTCCCAACTATGTTGGGGTCGGCTTCCAGTCTAACCGGATGCAGCTGAATACCAGTATTTTACATGGAGCGACTGCCTATCTGACCTCCACAACCCAGTTACTGTGTAATACGATACCCCTTGGTAAGACTGGTTGTCAGAATTTCGGGCTTCTGACTACCCGTAACGACTGTCAAAGATCCACGAATGACAGCCGGGACCAACGGCTTAACGTGCTTTCCGAGGCACAGAGGGGTCTCGGTATGTAAAGATCGATAAGAGATAAGGTCACCCATCCACAGACCAACCGCGGCAAGCGTAGCTTAACCTGACCGATCGACCTGTGCGGCTGTTATTATTTAGCCACGGGCCCCCCACTAAAATATCTATAGTAAGTTTAAAAAATCTGTTTTTTTTTGTGTAAACTTCCCAGACGTAATAGGCATAGATGATATCTAATCATGTTAAAACATACAACAGGTAGCGGTCGTTGACCTCCGAAAAAAACATCAAAACTTTTTATTTTATCGTGTTTTGATATCGATACTCTTCACTTAAGCGGAGTTTAGGTAGCCAATTAAAAATAACCAACCAACCAATAAGGAATACATTTTTATTAAATATTATTATAGGACACGTCGACCATTCAATTAACTGGTCAGTAAAATCGTGCTATCAGAGCACAATAAATTAAAGTATATGACACAATGAGTTCTTTCGAAGGTTGTAATTACCAACTTTCGGAGTTAATGAAGCGCGCCCATAAGCCTCTGATTACTCTCATTAATTTGGCGTAAATAAAGATTCCCTTTTGTTCAAAAATCCCCATTTTTGGGGTAGTTAAAACAAATGTTGTAAAGAAGTACTTAGTCGAACGGGTACCAAAGTACTTACTGTATTGAATAACTTTTGTTTTACAAAAGTTGTCTGAAGTTTAGACAAAGATAAATATCTCTTTACTTTTACTACTTTTGGAATTCCGTTACCTTTCGACGAGGGTGGAAATTGTAAGCGCTACAGCAATATGGCATGACATGGTTGATGTTGGGTTGTGTTATGTAGGTACATAACCTTTGACCCAGCCGCCTAACGAGGTTCTTGGAGACTTAACTATAACCCATTAGCCATTGGCTCGAAATACTCGAGCTAAGGTAAATTATTGAGTCGACAAATTCCACAATAGTTATTTAAATGAAGACGAAAAAGACCAGTTTTTATGTGCCTACGATTTATTGCTCGACCTGGCAAGATTTTTATATAAAAAGCTAATAAAAATAAAAAAAAATAAAAAATGATTTAATTCAGACATTTACAGTCCATACATTGTTAGTAATAGGTAATAAGTTAGTAACAATTTGCTAATAAGTCTTTTACTGTGATTACTTAATTTGCTTGAAACAAACTGATATTTATACTATAATCTTCGACGTAAATAAATTACTTATAATTTAAATAAAGCAATGATTTTGTAGGTATTCGAAAAACGTGTAACAGTTTAATTTACTCAATCTGTTTAATACCATGAACGATTTCAGTACTACAAGCTTAGATATCGCGAACGTGTATTATGTGTAAGCGTAGCGGAGAGCATAGCAGAGAGTCACCACCATTGGTAAAAAGTACCCTAGTAAGCTTCCACCACCGTGAACGTCGTGCAGATAGACAGTTAATAACGCGGCCGTACGTCCGAGCGATCGTGGGTCGTGCGTGTATAAACTTGCTGTACAACAGATTCACCATTTAGAGCGTATTCGGAAGGTGACTGCACTTCAAAATGGACTGTGAAACACTTTCACGATTTTTTTAAGGATACAAGTCTCAATCTATCACTCATTTGAGGATACTCTAGAAGTCTAGACGTTTATGATAAAAAACCTCTCCTTATTTTTTATAATAACTAGCGCTCATTAGGTTCGTTCGTTTACATCTAGCGCACTGGATGCGCGCACGATAGTGTGTATGCTATGTCCAACACCGTGGCCTTGAGTGGATGTACAGCAGAGATGTATCGTGAACAAGAAGTTTTAGTTTAAAACTTTACCGTCATTAACAGGAGACTGTTTTTTTAACTAAATAGGTACCTAAGAATACAGATCTTCGTGATTCATGGAGCATTGGACAAAACTACATGTACGAGTAGTGCGGTCCTGATCCAACGTTTCTATTGTTGTGTCTATGTATTTCATGTATTATTCTTATTATATTATTTAAAAACAAAATATGTATGGATGATTTGATTTTTGTTCTCGTAATTTATCTGAAATAAATAAAATTGAATTGAATAAATCGAAAAACAAATGAATGTCTCAAGAACGCTTTCGTTATTCAAAACATGCCAAATCTGCATTAAAAAAAAACAAAAACAAATTAATTTTTGGTTTGTGTACCTACTTTTGTTCAAACCAATAAAGGCGTCAGAATGGTTTTGTATTATTTTCATATAAGTGGGCTGCTGGATATTGGGATACAAATAAATCTTATTGAAGTCGTTTTTCATAAACTCTTTAGGTTTTTGGATTCCTTCAGATTTAAAGCATTCTCGGAAGCGGCTGAAAGTCTTAGTTCTGCATTGCAAAGAATAAATCCATTTCGTATGTAACTGAAAACTTCCAACTTTATAAATATTATCATCAAAGTAGTTTTAAGTAAAAATTTGCATGCTAAGTACAATTCTGGCAAAACATGTAAGCTCTTTATTGTAATTATTATTGAAACACCATGTATACCATGTTTTTTGGCAAATAAATACTTTATTATTATTATTATTATTATTAAAACGTCCAATTTATTACACCAAGAAAACTATATAGTTCTGGCTGAGATTTTATTTTTTTCCGGTTCAAACTAGAAGAAAACATACTTATCTACCGTAGGTACCTATAATTTTTTTTTTCTTTTTTTTTTCACCACATAATGCACAACAAAGAATAAATCCGACACTACAAAACATACAATGGGTGGCCTAATCGCTTTCTATTATGATCGAATGTTCTCCAAACTTATTTATAATTGGTACCTATAATGGAATGGAGGCCAGCCCAGAAAGAGGCGGTGATACGACCTAGACGTGTTTCGCACTATGGTTTACCAGAAGCGGCCCGGGGACTAGATTTGTGCACGGTTAAGGGCACCCCTGGCCTCCTCCTGGACTCCTATCCTGCCCTCTATGTTCCAAAACATGCAGTCAAGGTGACCTCTGCGCTGCCACGGACAACGTCGTGGTACTGGCAACGTTTTGGGAAAACAAGATTTAATAATTTAATCCTGATATGAAATAAATAAAAGCGTGTTACATTGTGTTCTAAATGTTCTTTAATGTTCCATCAAAATGTAACATGCTTTTATTTATTTCTTATCAGATTTAAATTATTTTTAACTTTTTATTAATAAGTAATAAAAGCTTGTTTTTAAAAAGTTTTTTTTTTAATTTAATTTTTAACGTTTTTGTATTTTTGATGCGAGATTGACTACGGCGTAGTTCGTAGCGCGTAGCAGTGTTTTTCCGTTATATGCGTTTAAATAGCACCAAAGTTCTTGTCAAGACGGATCAAACGAGTCCAAACTCGATAGGGTTGTGTCGTTTAACTACCGAATTCCTATGGCCACATTCCGGTTCCATCATCAGACCAGCTCCATGTCATAATAATTTTGCATTGTCATCCGATTTACACATGCATGCAAAATTTCAGCTCAATCGGTTGAAGATATCTGCTTCAAAATTGAGTTGCAGGAGTCCACCCGAACATACATATACATACATCGCAAGTTAAATAAAAGCTTGTAAAATACAGTCGTGCCAGCGACACGAAGAGGAAGATTTGGGACTTAAACATATCTGGTGAAATGTATGTACTATTGGTACACCTATGTCTTACTCTTCAGGGTATACAGGCGTAATTATATGTATGTGTGCACCTATAAACATAAGCCACTCATACTTTATTTCTGACAACACGGTTAGCGCAGTGGCTGAGCGATCGGACTGCTGCGCTGCGTGTCGCGGGTTCGATTCCCGCACAGAACAAATATTTGTAAATCCTACATGTATTTGTTCTGAGTCTGGGTGTTTTTCTATCTATAATATGTATGTATTTACAAAAAAAAAATGTATATAAGTAGTTTATCAGCCATCTTGTTACCATAACACAAGCATTAGGTTGCTTAGCTTGGGACTAGATGGTGCTGTGTGAAATGTCCAGGGACATATTATTAGGTATATTATATTATTATTATTATACGACACAATGCTAGGTTGTCGAACATACAAAGTTCATCAGACGTCTATATTTAAGCCCCTGCCGATGCCAAGTCGTATTTATTAATTTATAACGCATTCCCATTGCGTTAATGAAAGCATTAAATAAATGGGCAAACATCGTTTATGAATCATGAAAACAAAGGAATGTTTCAAAAATCCGAAAACCTATTTAATTATACAGGGGAAATTAAATTAGCTAGCAAAACTGCGCAGACGTGATAGGTGTCAACAAGAAAAAATTAAAGAAAACAGATGTCCTCAACTCATACTTCAAATAACAACCCAACCAGCGGTCGTTGAACCCCAAAAAAAACATAAAATCTTTTGGTTTTTATTTTATCGTGTTTAGATATCAATACCCATAACGTCTGCAGTGATTCGCTAGCTAATTTATTTTGACCGTGTATATACCACGCATCGCTGCTCTACAAATTCAGACATTATGTATAATTTAATTCGGCAGTTGAAATATCTGTACAAAATAAATACATATTTACTTACTTGACTCATCTTTATTTATTTTTATTTTATTTTATCTTTATTTATTTTTAGTCTTGCATGTTTACAGTTTCTACACTTCAATTGCATTAAAAATGATAAGTGGAAGTGTGGAGATTCCTAAGACAAGCAATCCCTTGCTTAAAAGGTGATCTCCAAATATATGTATCTAAATGCCGACTGTAATTGAAATAAACATTTTTATTTTTTATTGATAGTTTGTTGATTTCCAAATTGATGTTTTGAAACTAAACAAACATGTTATTCAGTCAATATATGAATTATATATTTGCAAAAGGCCACAGGCCATTTCATTTTATTTAGAACCAGCTTATGCCCCGCAACTCCGTCCGCGTGAAAATCGTAAGACACAATAATGTACTAAAATAACAGCCACAATTTTATAGTACTTCCCTGTATAGTAGTTTGTAGTTTTGCCCTCAGCAGGCAAAATACATATACAGATTTATTTAACTTAGAATTAAAGATTTAGCCCATAGAGGTCATAGACGTTTTAAAAAAAAAGTCGTTTTTAAAATCTATACTAATTATAAAACTGAATAGTTTGTTTGAACGCGCTAATATCTAGACCTAAACGTCGGATTTAAAAAAATCTTTTGGCATTTGATAACCCAATTCTTTAACATCACGCTAAGACCCGAGCTGAGGAGCCGAGAAAAAAGAAAATAGTCTGTACAACAATTTTAAAAGCACTACCTACTGCTGGTACAAAATTATAGAAAGAGAGAATTGTTTTCAAATCATTTTTCTCACATTTACAAGTTTATTATTATACATCGCACTAAGATGGTTGAAGCCGTGCTATAGTTATATCCCTAGGGTTATAGCTTTATACCGATTAATTATAATATGAAAGCGAAATGTCTTACTAGGAATATAACTATGATACGAGCAAGATCTAGTAATATAGTCTTGGGTTTCCAAATAATGCTGAAAATGTTTACGAATCAGTACAGTCACGAACACCAATATGTACACACTCGGCAACTTTCAATTGCGATTCTTTTGTGAAATAACGAATGCAACGTTGAAATACGACACATTACATAAACCTATGGGTTCGGAAATGCTATGTTCGTAACAACATAAAATTTCATTAAATAATAAAGGAGTAAATCGCTTTTGAATAAAGCCGAGTGTATTCATACTTTTGCTCGTGACTGTACATCAAGATTTTCAGCATTATTTATAAAATATATTTTGATATGTATCAGAATAACAGTCTCGATAAGGTTAATGACCTTTAACTTTCAAGTGTCGGATGTAATTCCATAATTATGTCGTCACCTCCGACAGAGAAGTATTTTCTTTAGTAATTGACAATCTCACTTATGTTTACAGAATATGAAAAGATGTGTAAAGTGTATCCAAAATTAACACTGCAAATCATCTCTGAAAGCTTGATGACACTTTGAATCAGAAAATCTGTCATCAAATAATAGAGCAAAATAGTTTTAATCAATTTTAATTATTTCTTAGTAAGAAATATTAATTTAAATTAAAATTAATTATATTATAATTATTTTAATGTATTTATTAATTTATATATATTTATTGGTATTGGAATATCCTTCTGATACACATACAAAGCCATTAAAAAGCTTGATGGCCTTTTTACACCACCGCCGGACATCATCCGATTGATTTCGCTATCGGATGTCATCCTAAAAATTCTGTATTTTTGAAACCCGAAACGATGAAACGGCCTCTCACTGTTGATATACATTTGCGTAGCATACATTGGTAGTGCGATTCACAACCATCATTATAAACATCTTCATCAATTTCAGGATGACTTTTATCAAATAACAAAGAAAAAAAACTTGGCTTCGGCCAAAAGTTATGAACATTATATAATAAGTATTATGACCCACTTTTTCCACTATTTTGACATGTGATTCATCTGAAACTGCACCCTAATTGCGTAACGAACTATCAATCTCAATCTGAATCATTTTGAAGGATATATCTAATTCATTGCTTCATATGTTCGAAACATTGGTCTACTCAACAACGTAAACAACGCAATGAATGTTGTTGAACTATCAAAATGGAAGCAATTGCTACCGTTAATGTGTTATACAATTACTCTGCTGGTCTGGGAGCAATTTTATCATATATGAGATAAAAACTGTATTGTTATACCAATTTCTTATGCTAGCAAAAAACCGAGTCAAGTGGAACAGAAATATTCTACCATTGCTAATATAATTATATCTACGTCCGTTTTTTTGACCGACGAATTAGAGAAAATGCAGCTTTAGTACGAATTTTTGGCCGTAAATAAAGTATTCCAAAAATGGCTGCTACCTTTTTATTATCATCATCATTGTAGCGAAGAGGCGTCCCCTACTAGACATAGGCCTTCCTAAACGTCACCAAAAGATGGTGGGATGGCCCTTGCTTTAATTTGATTAAAAATCAATCTTTTTTTTTCAGAGCTCTTCCCTCACTGACCTGATCTCGGCATTCGACACAAAGGCTCAAGCACATACGGACCTACAAAAGGTGACGGCATTCAGCGGATCTTTCGACAAAAACCACAAACCTACATTCTCAAAGGATGAATATGGCAAGTGAGTAGATATCGCACAAGACTTATTAGTGTAGTGTGTGTTTCCACCAGAGACGTGTTAAGCATTTAGCGATAGATGTGTAAGACGTCAAGCATTTTTTTAATGAATAGCATCTCGCATTTCTGCCTAGTAAGTTGTTTGCTGCTTAACTGGGCTATCCTGTGGATGCTTTTATAAATTAAAGTCTCCAGCGAGAGCATAAAACTTATGAACAAAGCGACTACACGCTAAGGCTTAAGGCTTAGCTAGCGTGTAGTCGCTCAGTTCACAAGTTTTATGGCCAACACGGGGTCCTTAGCCTAAGGGTACCCCCTGTGTGGTACGGACCTCGGCAGTCGGAGTTCAGCGAGGCGATGCAACGAGGAAATAGACAGATAGTTTCGTAACTTTTCCTTATTTACCTTCCTGGAAAAGCAACGTTTTGCGAAATTCCCTTGCTCATTGGGCATATTTTACAAAATAGTTCAAAAGGAAGGAGTTCTACGAACCTCCTGTAGCACTGTGACTTTATCAAGGTCACGTAGTATGTTATGTGTTAGCTAACAGGCACCACGATGACTATCGATGAAGAAAATTTCGTGAAAAACCTCTGGATTTACGTTGTATACTTTTTTGTATAGGCCTTTGCTCCGCTGAACAAATCAGGCCGGTTTTATATTGAAAATCATATTATTCTCGTCCTCCTTTTGTCATTCGTCCAATAAGCACGCATGATTATAATAATATCACGATACGCATTTGGTATCCTTTTCATAAGATTGACAGTAGGTTTTGCCTGGTGCCTACTATGTTCCAAAAGTTCCAGCATATATTGAAGTGAACTAGTGCAGAAACACAATAATAACTGTTGTTACCCGTATTGTGTACATGTAATGATGAACTATCGATATTGTGTCCAGGCGCATTCGTTTCATCTCGATCGAAGTCCTCGGGCCGTATTACGAAGTATTATTGCCTTCATGATTCCAGTGCGAAGTTGTGCAAATCAAAGAAAATATAAACTTATTTTAGTAGATTGGTCTAGTAAGATAGTTACATACTGTGGCAGTGGTAACGGCCTCGACTTACGAGTTGTAGGTTGTGGGTTCGAACCTAGGCAAGCGCTTTAATTTGTGTAATTTATTTCATCACCATTGCTCATAAAAACGGCGAAGGAAAACATCGTGAGGAAACCGGCATGTCTTAGGACTAAAAAGTTCAAATACATGTGATATCTATAAACCCGCACTGGGCCCGCTTGGTAGATTACGGCTCACTCACTTTCTTCGAGAGAAAGAAAGAAAAATATTTTATTCTGCACAAATAAACGCAACAGTTACAAATAAAAAATTTAAAAAACATAAGATTCACATAGTTAAAAGACTCGTAGTCAAGCATAAAAAAATGTTGACACTTTTGTCTATTGCTTGATGCCAAGGCCAGGGACCAATGACAACTCACATTAATTGACAATTTGGGAGAGGAAGTCTGTGTCCCAGTAGTGGGAACATTATAGGTTGATTATAATGCAACCGTCAATAAAGTGGCTTATCAGAAAAGTTTAAGTAAACGTCATAACACCAAAACACCACTTGGTTAAGATTCACTAATTGCTACGATTTAAACAAAAAGCTTGAGAGGTGTCAAGGGACACCCGGATGGAACGAAGTATAACTGGCTTGCTTTCTATAAGAGAGAGAGAGACAGACAGAGAAACACGCGCACGCCGCACGGCTTACAACATAGCAAAAAGTGTCGTTCCAACTTTTGGTCTTAATTTTTTCCGTCTAGCCCCCTTTCGCAACGCGCGACAAGGAACTTAGTTCCAAAAACACCTCATCAAAATATACTGAGAATTAGTAAATAAAATACCAGTTTTCATCAAGTAATTCTAAGAAGTCGTCCAGGATAGGAAATTATTAGATGAATGACAACAGGCATCATTTGAACAAAGCAAGCAAGATCCTATAGAAATTCTAAGATTAGAATTGTATGGACGAAGGAAAGTACTACCCACGCGACCTAATTCGATCAGTGGAACTTTATGAATGTACAATTATTGTGGAAAAAAATCGATGTTGTAATAGTTTATTTATTTTCCAACTTACGTATCGGGGCCATGAATGACCTCGTACAAAAGGTTCATAGTGCTAGCAAAAAATAGAGAGAAAAGTCTATTTTTCAGCCAAACCCATATCATAGATGCTAATGGTTTGGCTTCTGTACTTCAAGTTGACCATTGAGCGTGGGCCATGGCGGTCGTTGGTAGTTATTCAAACCAGCCCATCCACCCGTTTTACCTTTTATTTCGCGACTGTACTTCGCTAACCATTCAAAGATCAAAGCAAACGTCACGCGTCTGTAAACCAATTAGAATCAATTATCGTAACAGTGCATATCTAATTACTTCATTATTTACTTATTAGCAAGAACAATGCTTGACAATTTCCCTTAATCAAACTATGGTAAAACGCAATATTGGTTTATAGAATTTTGGTGAACAGCGCTGTTGATAGAAAGAAATAATAATAATAATATATTATTTATTTCAGTTAACTTTAAGCCTCCTTTCAAGTAATAAAGATAGATACCTACCTGTGCTAGGAGAAAATATATTATACATATAGCTATATTACTAGATCGTGCTCGTATCATAGCTAAATTGCTACTACTTACCGCTTTCATATAACTATTACGGTGTATAGCTATATCCCTAGAGATAACTAATACCTAAATTCAAATTGTATTTGTTTCAAATTGACGTTATTTCAAGTTAAACAAATATCAACATTATTTTAATAGCAATTAAGTTGATTTTAGAGTGACTAGCACTATTAGAAAGGTTATAAAAATGTTTGAAGTTTTAGCGTAAACTGAACTTTATTGTGTAGAAATTAAAGTTATTTTTCCATAAATACATATTTGTTTACATTTTTGGTGAATATGTCGCGATTCAATATATCACGGCTTTAACCATCTTACTGCGATATATTCATTATCAGAACTAATTTCTGTGACGTCCTTTCATGGTTTATTGTTTTGATATTCGTTTATTATTACAATTTTTAGCTAAAATGGATCATCAATTCATCAAAGATCATCAATTGTATGGACTTTCTTATTATGAAACTAAGAACATCATATTTCAATTTAAGAGTTACTAAATTGCTAAAGAACCTCAAATTAGACTTAAGATAATTTGGCACAACTTTTAATTAGTCTCGATTTACCTTAATTCTAAATATCAAAATTCTTTTGACAATTATAAATAATTTGAGTTCGTTAAACGTATGATTCTCCGAAAAATAAGATAACAAAAAATTACGACGTTAAGTTTTTACAAAATTTTAAAAAGATATAAATAGTTACTGTAGTACAATGACATTCAAGTTAAAATCCTTTGTAGTACCTACCTACTCCAGACATAGCGCTATTAAAGGATAAAGGTTGAAATACCGGTACAGTAGCGGTAGCGGTGACTGGCATTTCATTAGGCTAAGGCACAAAGAAATGACTGTCGTCTCATTATCTCTGGACTATGGCAAATGCTTTAGAGATTCATAGATTTTTAATACTTAGCTAGAGTATAATTTTTAATTATTGTTACTAAAATTATTATTTAATTAAATTATACTAATTAAATAATTATTTAGTTTGTTTAATTTTTAATAATTTTTGATACCCTATGAGCTCCTGCCTTTTTCTATATTTTTTCGTATTATATACTTTGTATATATTGTATTTTAGTGTTAGCTTGTAAAAATAGTAATTAATCAGTGTATAATAAATAAATCATTATTAAAATGAAGAAATTATAATGCTAGAGGAACAGTTATAAGAACCTTTATCCAAGAAAGTAATACTATTGTTTTTGAAAGGACAAGATGCCGGAGGTCTTACGACAAATTGTGAAAATTAACTTCCTAGCCATCTTTGCGAGTAAAAACTTAAAGCGAGTATCAAGTTTTCCCTTTGAATGAGTTACCCAATTAAAGTTCTCCGTTAAATTGTCTAAATGAAATGTAATATTCCTCACACCGGATTCTGGAACAAATTTCGCGACAAAATTTCAGATTCAAAATTCACGAAAATTAAATCAAGAACTCGACACTGGATTCACAAGGTGTACAGTAGACGTAAAAGCTGAAACTTTTACGCCAGCACTTTGTGGCTCAACTACACCCAGTGGACCTATAACGTTCTTCGCGTACAATACAATAATGCCTTTAGGATTCTGCTGAGGCTTTCTCGATTCTGCAGCGCGTTGGGCATGTTTGCTGACGCAAGAGTTGATGACTTTTATGCCATTCTGCGTAAGAAAACAGCTTCTCTGATGCGAGGCATTCGGAGAAGCGCTAACGGAATCCTAAGGATGATCAGAGGCCAGACTCTGCAGTGCTGGGGAGATTCATCCATCTTTATGCGACGAGATGACACTACTACTTACTGTGATTTTTTATTTTTTGACATAATCTCTTTTTTTACATGAGTGATTTTTGAATATTATAAATGATGTTTTGTTTTTGATTTTAGTATTAACTGACATAGTTTTAAGACCTTGCTACTAACAAGTATGGACGCATAATAATTATTCTGAAATAAATAAATTTAAGTTAATTTCCATCCATTTATTATAATGCAACGAAAAGTAATATTATGTGATACGTTTCTGTTTGACAAACCCGTTGCATTAGGAGTATTTGCTATGGTGAACAATAAAGAGTATATCTATAGTGTGTATAGAGTGTATATCTATGATCTCGTTACTCTAAAGTTGCTAAAACTATTTTGAAGTGTGACTTCTGTTCCATTAAAAGACAAATATAATAAACTTTGTTGTTCTTTTTCTAGACCCATTCCCGGTTCGATGACGGAGTTCCGAGGGGCTGAAGCGCAAGCCCGAGTCTGCACAGAAATGAAAGAACTATGCGAAATCATCTACCAGTACGGAAAACCACCTTGCAAGAGTCTCCTACCTCCTGAACTGAAGGACGCTACCAGCGTCATCTCCTTTGGGGAATTATTTTCGGTAAGTGTCAAGTTTATAAAGATTAATGAACGGTCATATAAAACTTTATCCATCAGTGGATTGAAACTGCGAAACTTTATTGTTACTTTGAGCACATTTCAAGTTCAAAAGATTGATATCTGCAGATTATTTATTAACCTCTACAAAACTTCAACTCGGCGAACATATTCTCTTAATAACCAGCTGTATCCTGCGGCCAGTATTATTTCGTTAGGCATATAAGCGAAATTCAACCAAACCAACGACTTAACGTGCTTTCTGAGGCACGGAGGGGTCTTGGTATGTAAAGATGGTCACCCGTCCATGGACCAACCGCGGCAAGCGTAGCTTAACCTGATCGATAGGTATGGTGCATATTTCATTAATTAATAATAGAGCTCTCATAATATAAGTTTCAGGATATGGACTGTGCCCGCCAAGCCTCTCAGAGAACCAAAACTAGACAGCTTTATTCATATCAGTAGTGCGATTCAATACAAAACAAGATTATCATGGGAATAGTAACTTTAACTGGCTCGGACTACTATCTGATTTAAAATAAAACGATCGTCACTTTTCTAGGAGGTCGTAAATCAAGGATCAAGGATTAATGCAATGGCGGATAGGGATGAAACAGCGGAATTAACTAGCAGCACAAAATAGGTAGGGACAGCAAGTCGGCTCCATGCAACGAATGCCACACATAAACAAGCTTCACATACAGCGACTGCAAGTGTACTCGCGACTGGGATTCGTTTAAAATATCCGTACGTATGGTCTAACACAAAAGTATCTGACAAAAATGTAAACAAATAAATCAGAAAACCTATCTTTAGACGTCAACTTACAAATTGAGTGCTTTTTTTTTTTGATAATTCAAAGAAAAGGAAGAATACTTTAACCCGGAATTCTAATTTTAAATCACTTTAAAGATGTTTTTCATTTGACAATTAATTGAGGATAAGTTTATAACCTCAAGTGACGTCGATGTTTTTTCAATTACAATTTAATAATGTTATTAAAACAGTAGTTAGTTTTTTAATAGTTTTAGTTAGGTTAGGATATTTTTTTTTAATTTTAATAATTTGTAGTTTATTTAGTAATAAAAGTTTGTACATATTGGATAATAATATACTTAAGAGAAATAATAAAAACGTTTGTTACGTAAATAAAAAAAAAACAGTAGGAAATTGTTGGACAAATTGGTAAGATGTAAAATTGAAACTTAAATACAGATGAATGTAATTTAGTGAGTGATTTCATAAGAATTGAACTTGAACAGGGTTTGTTTACATTTTCATTAGATACTTTTGGTACAGACATCACGTGTCTGTGTGCGTGTGCCTGTTTTCGTCCATTGTAAGTAGCCGACCTTCTCTTGTTAACTATTTTGTGCCAACAGGGTGAATCCGTAACCTTTTTGGTAAATGACTATTGGACATAGAAATCTAGGTCAAATGTCATGGAGGACGAGGAACATGCATTATAATAATAATAATAAATTCTTTATTTCGGACAACGTAAGATCCACTATGCAGATATGGTTTCTGTTATCAGTTTATCTTTTGTCCGTATAGAATGAGCTCTTAGTAATATTATATTCTTAGTAACATAACGGGTATAAAAAGACACTTAACGAAGCCGAGAGTCACTTGTACTCCCCGTTATTGTATTTTTTTTAAATACTGAATCATACCTTGGAACCGTCTGGTTTTTTTCCAACTTTTTACTGACATTTTTTTAAGAAAACAAGTTTTTAATGTAACACACACAACATAAACACACACACACAACTAACACATAACACACAACTTAATACACATAACTTTAAATACCCCCCCGACCCCTTTACTGGTGTGCGCGAACGCGTTAATGAGCGGATGCGTCTCGCTGTCAAAAATGGCCACTAAATTAGTGAAATGTAAAAGTTGTAATATAGTGATAAATGAAGTTCTGACTTTTGTTCAAAACAAAATCAAAGTGATGGACGAGGAAAGCCTAGTGAGAATATGCTCGACTGCGTTTTTGGTGGAAGAAATAGAAAGTGCAAAAAATCTTTTGTTCGAATCCTTACCAACAAAACTGCGTAACGTATCAAGAAAAGGAAGCGGAAAATCTAACCGTGACTTGTATGATATAATATCTGTTCTCAAGCAAGCTGATCCAGAAGTAGTCCCAATATTTGTAGCAAAGGAGCTGCACAGGCTGCCGCCAGTTACTTTCGATCACGTTGACGTCACGAGATTGTTAAAAGACATATTGTTATTGCAGAAGGATCTTGCTGAGATAAAGGATACATACGTAACTTCAACACAGCTAATTGAAGTTAAAAATGAGGTGGAAAACCTAAAACAAGCATCGATTGTAAATAACTTTGATTTAAATATAAATCAAAAAAGAGGAGGTAGCTGCAAAATAGACAGTTTTTGTCTCGACAGTGGACCGGTTGGGTTACCCCACATTATAGAAAAAACGCACTTAAAAGATAACGGCAATACATCAGCTGTTACACAAAGTGAGACAAAACGTACAAGTACAAGTACCGATGTCTGCGTTGCACCTTCATCGGAACGGCAGCTGCCCAAGGTCAGCGAAAGCAAAATAAATACGATGAATGACAAACAGTTAGCCGCTTGCCCCAATATAAAAACGTTCGCGGAAACCTTGAGCGGCAGCGGGGAGTGGAAAAATGAAAAATCTGACCAAGGATGGATTAAAGTGCAAAATAAGAGATTAGTTAATCGATTCGCTGGGGTAAAAGGAAAAGCGGAACCAAATACCAAGTTCAGAGCCGCTGAAAATCGAATTCCCCTTTTTATTAATTATGTGGATAGGGAGACGAGTGAAAGCGATATTATGGAATATATTGTACAAAAGACGTGCATAGCCGTTACTATGAAGAAAATTAAAATGAAGACACAAAAATCGTATGATGCCTATAAAATTTTTGTACCACAAACTAAGTTATCAGTGTTTCTTGACGATGCACTCTGGCCGGAAGGAATACAGTTTCGCCGGTTTATTTATTTAAATAGAAATAAGTCTGACAATAAGGTTGAAAATACAGACAACAGTGACCGGAATGCACTAACTAATCAATCTCATAATGTATAGCTGCGTAAACAGTGGTAATTCCTTAGAAATTGATGCAGTAAACTTGATTAGTTTCAACTGTAAAAATATTATGAGGTCTGTTGACTGTGTGAGAAGACTGTGTGGTACCGCTGACATCATAGCACTCCAGGAGACGTGGCTGCTGCCGCATGACCTCACATACCTCAGCAGTATCCACGACGATTTCGGATGCACGGGTACCTCAGCGGTCGACACCTCGGCGGGCTTACTTCGGGGCAGACCGTTTGGTGGCGTAGCCTTGTTGTGGAAAAAGACAAAATTTCCGGTGGTCACCGTTGTGAAATGTGATAGTGTGCGTTTAGCCGCGATTAAAATCGAGTTGTGTAATAGTTCAGCAATCATATTGTCGGTTTACATGCCCACAGACTCAAGGGACAATTTAATTGAGTTTACTGAGTGTTTAGGTGAGATTAACGCAATAATTGAATGTCAAAATGTGGAATCAGTGTACCTTCTAGGTGATTTTAACGCCCACCCCGGTGAGTTATTTGCATCTGAATTGTTAAGTTTTTGTGCCGACCGGTCCTGGTCTTGTATTGATATGCAGTTGCTACCTACTGAAACCTTTACGTTTATTAGTGAAGCGCACGGTAGCCGCCGGTGGTTGGATCATTGTGTGTTGACCGAAGCTGCGTGCCGCTCAGTTGTAAGTAGCTCAGTATTGTATGGCACTTATTGGTCTGACCATCTGCCCATTTTGTTAAAATGTAATTTTAATCATTTTAAATCTAAAACTATTAAGTCTAGCTCCACTCGCGAAAATAAAATAAAATGGGGTGAGCGTAAAATAGATCAGATTGAAATGTATAAAAATAGTTGTCATTCCAAATTAAGGGATATCGATTTTCCTGGTGAGTTAACTTTCTGTGCCGATCAGATGTGTAATGATACTACACACAGAATAATTATAAATAAAATGTATGATAATATTGTGTCCATACTTTCCGAAGCCGCAAAACATAGCTACATTGTAATGAAACGGAAAGGTAAATATGTTACGGGTTGGAATAAATATGTACGCGGCGCTCACGAGAGGGCGCGACTGTATTACCAGGTATGGTTATCAAATAATAAACCTAACTGTGGTACTATCTACAATGACATGTGTGTTTCAAGACGTTATTTTAAGTCAAGATTGAAATGGTGCCAAAATAATCAGCAACAAATTAGAATGAATATTGTTGCTGAACACCATGCAAATAAGAACTTCAATAAGTTTTGGAAATTAAGTAACCAGTTAAATCTTAGACCTAGCCTTCCCGTGAGCGTAGCTGGGACCCATGACCTAGGTGATATAGCTAATGTTTTTCTGCGTCATTTTAATGTGCAGTCACCACTGGGGATAGCCTCACCGACGATGCTCGATGCTGGGGCTCATGCCTCAGAGCTGAGTACTAGATTTACCTCAAGTGAAGTAGCTTCCGTGATAAAGAAAATGGTGAGCGGAAAGTCCCCAGGGCATGACAGCCTCAGCATTGAGCATCTGAGGTACGCTGGAGTTCACCTTCCGAGAGTGCTGGCTTTATTTTTTAATCTGTGTATATCCCATTCTTATTTACCTGAGAAAATGATGCATACCATCGTAGTCCCTGTTATTAAAAATAAAACGGGTGACTCTTCAGATGTTGCAAATTATAGACCGATCTCTCTGGCTACAACTATAGCTAAGGTATTTGACGGCCTGATTGAGCGACATTTAGAGTCACACTTAAAGTTGAGCGATGCACAGTTTGGTTTTAGATCAGGTCTCTCAACCGAAAGTGCTATTTTGTCGCTCAAGCAGACAGTCCACTACTATACAGCTAGAAAAACTCCTGTCTATGCTTGCTTTTTAGACTTGTCGAAAGCTTTTGACCTAGTGTCTTACGACAAGCTATGGGACAAGTTACAGGATACCAGTGTACCCAGGGAGATCGTTTCTGTACTGAGGCATTGGTATGGTACTCAGAAAAATCAGGTGAGATGGGCTGGCAGGCTATCGGACGAGTACAAGCTGGAGTGCGGGGTGAGGCAAGGGGGACTCTCCTCCCCTCTTCTTTTTAACTTCTATGTGAACGAGCTGATCGAGGAGCTCAGAAGCACTAGAATCGGCTGTCATATAGATAGTGTTTGTGTTAACAATATAAGTTATGCTGACGATATGGTGCTGCTGAGCCCCTCGATCTGTGCGTTGAGGGAGCTCATTAAGATTTGTGAGACTTACGCGAACACTCATGGCCTAAAATACAACTCAACTAAATCTGAGCTTATGATATTTAAATCAGGTACTAAACGCTATGAACATGTACCTGATATAGTCTTGAATGGTACCCCTTTAAAAAGGGTTGATAAATTTAAGTATTTAGGTCATTGGGTCACTGAGGATCTAAAGGACAGTACTGACATTGAGAGAGAGCGCAGGTCATTGTCTGTTCGGTGTAATATGCTGGCTCGCAGGTTTGCACGCTGTACAACAGAAGTAAAGGTAACGCTTTTTAAGGCATACTGTCAATCCTTTTACACGTGCAGCCTGTGGGTTGGCTATTTGCAGAGGGCATACAGTGATCTGCGAGTGCAGTATAACAATGCGTTCAGGATGCTGATGGGGCTGCCGCGGTATTGCAGTGCCTCCGGCATGTTTGCCGAGGCCAACGTCGACAGTTTTGCGACAATCATGCGTAAACGTTGCACCTCGACCCTAACTCGCATGCGAGCTAGTTCCAACAGCATCTTGAGCGTATTGACGGACCGGTGGGATTCTCCGATGCTTGAGCGCTGGATACGGCTGCACGCAGTAAAGTAGCATATATGCGTTCTGGTGTCGGATTGTCCTAAAATCTATGTTTCTGTACCTATCTATATTTGTTTTGTTTACTAACATTACCTCTTAAGTATTTTCGTGTTACTAACAATTTGTATGGAGAAATCTGAAATAAATTATTATTATTATTATTATTATATTTACTATTGCATGCACCCATAAGCACAATGTTTTGCGTGCGTTGCACAGCGCACTACTTACTTACTGCAAACAGAAAATTTTCACACCAAAAATAAAAGTTTTTTCCCGGCAATTATTTTTGTACAATGTCACTTAGTTTGATGTACAGAATGAGTAGTTGACGGCTTTGTAATGGGTCTTTTTACCCCCTGTATTAATAAATTGTTCTATGAATGCGTTTTAGTTAGTTCTTTTTTTTACACGACTTTGTCAGAAGGATTAAAATTACAATATCTTCTTGTAATTTAAATAATAATATGTTTTGCATGCCCATGTGACTGTAGAGCATGGAGGGTATTAGTACACACGGCTACACGTCAAGCTATACAAAACCAGTTTGTCTTAGCCTCACTTTGTATGATATTTTCTCACAATGAACGGTCAGCTAATACTGGTTTTGCATAGCTTGATGTGTAGCCGTGTGTACATAGATGTTTTATTTTAAATTAAACATCTATGTACTAAATACCCATGTTTGCAAAGCAACAATTGATTTGATGGTTATTCTGTGTAGTTTTTTCCATCAAGGACTACAATTATCATATTTAACTTTACACTAAAATCAATCATTGTAAGCAGGTAGGCTCAATAATTTTTTAAATCTTGTAGAAATTCTCTTGAATAATATGTTTGGGGCAGACGAAGTCCTATTGACTAAAGCCAGTCCTGAACACATAAGGATCCGGTATTTTCTGTGAAACGGACTAATAACGAAACCTAACTTGACTTTATATTCCAATACCTTAATTTATTAATAAAGTCAAAGTCAAATCATTTATTTCAAATAGGCACATTAAAGGCACTTTTGAACGTCAAAATTAAAATTAAAATAAAATTGATTCTAGTCGCCCCTTCCAAAAGGTAGTTTTCGTATGGAGAAGAATGGGCAAGAAACTCCACCGTTACTCTTTTAAAAAAAAATGTTTTACAATACTTTGCATACATTAATTATATAATTATATGTGAAGACGATGCACCTAAAAATAAAATTACTATACCACAATAGGTAAAAGAATTAAAATGAATTTATGAAACCATAATAATAATAATAATTTATTTAATAAAAACGATTACAAAAAGGTGTACATTTATCAGGAGTGGCAAATTTTCCATACATTTATAGTGCTTAAAAATAAACTACAACTAAAATATATATATATATATATTTTGACCATGACATATAAATTGACTAGGTGATAGATACATGGTGCTCACATATTTACAAACATTCCAAAAGTAGACTATTTTCATAAATAAATAAGGAGTAATAAGTCCGGGTGTGACTTTAAGTAATTACAGAATGTAAATTTAATGTCAAAGAGAATAAAAAAAAAAAAAAGAATAAATTATACAATTACATTAGCAACCAGTTTGATTTTGTCTAGACTCTAGAGATTGTCCTATGGAGCAGGACCAGCATGTTTCCAAGCATTCTTATCTTGGATATAATCCTCTAATTTGTAATATCCTTGCTTACAAAGTGTAATTTTAATATAAGTTTTAAATTTTCTTTCATTTAATTGCAATATTTCACAAGGTATTTTGTTGTAACATTTAACACAGTACCCCATAAAAGATGTATGTACTTTAGACAATCTGAAAAAAGGTTGATCTAATTTATCTTTATTTCTAGTATTAAAATTATGTCTATCACTTATTTTATTAAAAAGATGTTGATTTTTTCTTACATACATAATATTTTCATAAATGAATTGGCAAGGTACCGTCATAATATTAACCCTTTTAAATAGTTCCCTAAGAGATTCGCGGCGACGTAGATTGTAAATGGCTCTGACAGCTCTCTTTTGCAAAATAAAAATGGATTCAATGTCAGCAGCCCGACCCCACAGTAAAATGCCATATGACATAATACTGTGGAAGTAACTAAAATAGACCAACCGCGCGGTTTCTTCATCTGTTAGCTGTCTTATCTTTCTAACAGCATATGCGGCCGAGCTTAGCCGCCCCGCAATAGATGTTATATGAGGTCCCCATTGTAATTTCTCGTCTAGCGTGATTCCCAGGAAAACTGTTTGATTAACAAATTCTAGTTTTTGGCCATTCAATATGATGTCACATTCGCTACTTCTAACATTAGGTAATTTAAATCTAATGCATTTGGTTTTTTTTTCATTAAGTACTAAATTATTTACCGTAAACCAATCTTGGACCTGAAGAATAGAGTTATTCACGTCGTCAAGATTTTCTGACCGTCGGTCTATTTTAAATATCAATGATGTGTCATCTGCAAATAACACCATCTTCGGTTGATTTTGAAGTAATTGGGGTAAATCATTAATATAAACTAAAAAGAGGAATGGACCCAATATCGAACCTTGAGGAACGCCCATTGTCATTTCAGACCCCAATGAGTTTACGCCATTTACTTGGACTTTAACCTTTCTATCTTTCAGGTATGATCTTAACAAGTCAAGTGCTGTTTTCCTAATTCCATAGTGCTCGAGTTTCATCAGAAGTGTTTCATGGTTAACGCAATCGAACGCTTTAGAGAGGTCGCAAAAGATTCCAATAGCATCTTGTGCTTCTTCCCAGGCGTTAAAAATGTTCTTCATTAGGGTAACACCGGCGTCAGTGGTACAACGCCCTTTGGTGAAGCCGTACTGGTGTTCATGAAAGATGTAATTTTTATTAAAGTGACGTAACATTTGATTGAGCATCAACTTTTCAAACACCTTACTGAGAACTGGCAGAATTGACACAGGTCTATAATTGTTTGGTTCTTTACTATCACCGGATTTGAACAATGGTACTACTTTACTATGTTTCATTAGATCCGGAAAGACTCCTTGGTCAACACTGGTGTTAAATATGAAAGCTAAATAGGGCGCAATGGTTTCGATGAGAGATCTACATACTTTTACCGACATACCCCAGAGATCTTCTGTTGATTTAATTTTAAGATCTTTAAAAGCTCTTATAACAGCCTGGGGGTTTGTATGCTGAAACCTAAACTCCAAAGGGCATGCCTTTACATTCCTTTTAAGTAAGGCAGCAGAAAGCGTGGGGGAAGAATTTAAAGCTTCAGTAGTCTTAAGGGGAATATTAGCGAAGAAGTTTTCAAATTCCTGAGCAATTTCTACATCTGAATTGATGGGGCCATGTGCAGTCTCTAAATTAAATTCACTATTTCGCTGTTTTTTCCTACCTGTTTCATTATTTATTATTTGCCAGGTAGTTTTTATTTTATCATCAGCTGATTTTATTTTATTGCTTATATTAAGAGCTTTAGCTCTTTGGCAGACCCTTTTAAAAGTTTTTGAATATTTTGCAACATACTGATGAAAGTTTGTATTTTTTATATGTAATGAGGTCGAGTAATTGAACCGTATCGTTATCTACTAATAAGATAATCAGATCAAAATTAATGGGTTCATATTTTAGTTTTATTTTTAGTAGGTAGGTACTTAATACACCGTCTTCTTCACGTTATCCATAAACTTTGGCAAACGCTTCTATAGCTTTTACAAATCAAATCATTATAGAAAGTGGTACTTAAAAAGGCTTCGTTATTTGTAATTTCATTTAATGAAATTTTATTGGGCTATACAGTAAGAAAGGGTCTTAATTTGGCCTATGTTGCCGCTTAGTGCAATTAAAATGATAAATCTTTCAAATTCTCTGGATAAAGAGATAAAGAAACATGCATATTGAGTGATTTAAGTCAAGGTATTTAGTATGTATGAAAATTAAAAAAAAAATAAGAATTCATTCATATTGTGTCCTTAATGAAAAATGCTTATTTTCAAGGAATAGGGTCTGACATCTGGTCGAAGTTTATGTACATCGTCAGGAACACTGTGTATATTTTGTTTTACATAAATTGTAGAAGATTTTCTCTAGTTTAATTTTGCATATACCTAAATGTTTTTATCGTAATTTGACTCAGAAAGGAGATATTGTCAAAAAACTGCTACTAGGCGCCATTTTTTCAATATGGCGGCGCGAGCGGTAACAAAGTTGAAATTTGAAAAGAGCACATCGAAATCTATAATATTTTCCATTTTCAAAACTCCCGGAAAACTTTCTAGGTTAAACTACCAAACTGTACTATTTGGGAGCAGCTGCATCCATGGTCCATCTTTGAGGTTTTATGTTGCTGGGATAAAATAACCGTATGTTCTTCGTAAATTTCTAGTTTACAAATCTTTGTTCCTGAGGAACCTCCTTTGCTAACTTGAAGCTTCGTAAAATACCACGACCTCGAGTTATTCATTTACCAGCTAAGAGACTTTCTCACTAACGATTTCATGTGAAAGGAAAGATCTTCCTAAAAAACACAAAAACACAAAACCAAAAACAAAACACACAAACAAAACAAAAAAACAAAAAAAAATCTAAAACCACAAAACAAACACAAAACAAACAAAAAAACAAACACAACCAAACAAAAACACAAAACCTTCCCTTAAAAGACAAAAAACAAAAAAGACAAAATCTTTCCTTTACAGACCTAAGTTATATAATTATAAAACTTAGGTCTTTAATCCTGCATACATTGAATGCTTCCCAAGATAAAGCCTGTTTAGTATAATTTAAGTATAAAATAAAATTAGAGCAGCATACGAATTGTAGATCGTAGGTTCGAACCCAGACAGACGTTTTACTTTGCGTAAATTATTTCATCATCACTGCTCTCAAAACGGTGAAGGAAAATATAGTGAGGAAACCGGCATGTCCTAGAACCAAAAATTTGAAGACATGTGACATCCACCAGCCCGCACTGGGCTCGCGTGGTGGATTACGGCTCACGCCCTCTTAGTGAGAGGAGGCCTTTTTCCCAGTAGTGGGAACATTTTAGGCTGATTATGTTATTCTGTAAATAGGATATCAGAATCACTTTTGCACGTAAATAAAAAATCCCTAGATGGAGTTGGCATTCCATATCTGACTACCCCTGAGAAGAAATGGCGTAACCAACTCAGGTATCTATGTCTCTTCATAATCTTGGTCAGATCGGTTTCTCAGTACATGTCCAGGGTGTTGATTTTTGTATGGTTATAATGGCAACAGGTTGCATGGGTCTTTACAACTGACATTAAAAAAAGATGGCCTCCACACCTGCTGTGACGCTTATTTTGGATTAACCAATAACAAGTTCTATCCTAGGGATGGTTGTCAAAAACAGTATTTTGGATATTTTATTTTCATTGAACAGTAAACAGTGTATTTAGGGGGAAAACAAAATATGTATTTGTACTGTTGTAACAGTATGGTTCGCAACCCTACAAAATGTGAAAACAATTAGTAAATTAAAACATTGGAAACACTAATGTATAAGAGTATGTTGGCAGACGATTAACGAATATTATGGCAGGATGAGCTGAACTCCTTTAATAAAGATTGGTCCTTGGCAGCTCAGAACACAGAGAGGTAGAAGGAGGGCGGGAGGCTTTTGCCCAGCAGTGGCACATTAATGGCTAGTAAAAAAAGAGTGTAATGGAACTATCCTAGCATCGACATTAAAAGATAAAAAGTATCCTATGTGTTATTCTAATGTATAAGCTATATTACTGTGAAATTTCATCAAAATCCATTCAGTTATTTTTGCTTGAAAGAGTTACAAACATAAACATCCATCCATCCATCCTCACAAACTTTCGGGTTAATACTATTAGCAGGATAGTCGTCTTCACCTTGTACACAGTATTCTGCAAACTTTTCGGACTAGTTTTCGACTCATGCGACGCGTTTACTATAATCTGTACCAAGTTCCTTCACACGTTACGAGACACGATAGTTTTTTTTTTTTTTATTTATTTATTCACTGATATTTTAATACAGTGGTAGATAAATAATTCTAAACTCGCCAAACTTTTACGTTTGATGGCGAGAAGCGCTCTTATACATAAAATACCTACTACTTATACATATATTATAAAAGAAAATACAAAAAGGAAATATAAATAAAAGTACGTCTCATTAAATATAACTCTCTAGTGTACAATGTGTTTAGTTTTGTTTGCTATCCTGTATAATGTTTTTTTAATTTTGTCTTAAGTGACCCTTTACTAATTTTGACATTTATTTTAGTAAGCTACATACTCCTGAAGATCAGGAAGTTTCGGAGTTTGGAGAATCATTACTATACAACTGCACATAATTGCATACATTGTTCTTGGAAACTTGTTGAGCTGGGTGAATTTCTGCAGCATTCATGTTATCTCTATGTTATACAACTAGGAATGCAAGACATTTAGACTAAGAGGAACATAATAGAGGAATAAAAGAGGAAATAAGAAACACATAACATGAATATAGGAGGCACAGACATAAGTTAAACATAGGATGATAGGCAGTTCAAAATATTTTCTACAGCTAGGTTTCAAAGTATAATTTGCTTGCCATTATCCCTTAAACTAGTCAGTTCGTGTGTATCTCAGTAAACGATTTCTCGTAGAGTGACATGTTTGGGAGGTTTTTATCGGGCTTTCTTCAGACTAAAGGTCAGGAATATGTCACTTTCTAATATGTGAGTGAGGAATCTAGTTATTGGCAATGAGTATTTTTTAGCACAAAAAATACCCATTTAGAAAGAAAGAAAGAAAATACTTTTATTTGCGGTAGACATGACGCAAAAAAGAACACAAAACCAAATAAAGAAAAATACAATAAGAAATGGTTGACATGCGTCACATCCACGCAAAACGGCTATCGCTCAGCATTATGCTGCGACCGAGCCCCAGCGCTGGTTTTCAGCGACAGTCGGCGCCAACGTAATGACGCCGTCCGGTGCAGCAAACAATTATTCATCAACAAGTATTAAAACAAATATCATTATTAATAAATGATTTATTTTTCTAAGTAGGTTTACACAAACACTTAAAACACGTCAATAAAATAAAACTCATCATATTCGTAAAAGTTTTCCAAATCTTTTGAAACTAGAAAATTATCCAGTATGTACTTCTACTTGTTGCCATCGCGAGCAAAACCTATGGATGGATGGTCCTACTTGGTAGAACCTAAAAGGTCAAAGACTTGATATTTTTCAAAGTCAACGCCTATTGAAGAGGATAATGATAATCTAAGATAATTTCAGAAGAAAAAGACTATTCAACATTTCCATTCTGCTTCAGCTGAAAACGAGCAATTTCAGAAATATTATAAACTAAGTATCTACCATTTCTAATAAAAAACGATCAGATTAAAAGAGATTGAATACAAAGGAGTTCTAAAGTTTGTAAATTCAGAGGCATGGTTGTTCCTTTCAAAACTCACTGAAGTTTGAATTGGAAATTCCGCCGAAAGCACCTCTCCCACCGTCGCCGATTTTCTCGCTCAAGAAACCTAAAAACATTCTAGGTCCTGTGTAAGTAAAAGAGATACTATATTAATAGTTGATCGCTGACTGTTCACGCCCTCGGTGAGTAGGTACTCGTTTGTCGCAACGACAAGAGCTGTCTACAAGAGCTGTCTAAGCTGTCTACTCGTTTGGCGACGCCGCCTTGGAGGGCAGAACACAAGCTGAGAGACGCTTGGCATATACCAGCCATACATACCAGCGTGACTGCTCAGCGTGACCCAGGACCCGGGTCGTGAAAAGTATCATTAAGTTTTTCCATTGGCAATTTCTTAGTAACAGCACGGAGTTTGGAAGTTGGCGGTGTGATAACCCGTGCCGATCCGTGATCGATCCGTGTCGGATTACCGTTCCCTCAGACAATGAGCGTGACAGAAGAGAGTGCTCCTGTGCACTATAATATAATATCTCCCGGCCGCGCTGGCTGGTCTCCGCTAAGGTCAGTCGCTATGGCCCAAATTCGGTCTTTTACATACCAGCGAGTAACCGCTTGTCGCCGTCGCGCACTTGCTGCTCGTTATTCGCCATCTTGTCTTTGGTTGCTATAGGCCAAGACTGAGGTAGCAGCGTGGTGCGAGAGGGGTGTGGTGACATGCTGCGAGAGATATTTATACGAAAACCTTCAACATTGTTTAAAGACTAGGTCACATGATCAGTGAATTAAAGGTAATACAGATAGAGTAACCCTGACTCTCAAACTAGGAGATCCTGTATCTTGGGAGTCAGTGTTCTGCTGTCACTGTGATACAAAAACCTTTTACTAAAAAGTGTGTTAACAAAATCCGATTCGTCAACTTGTGACAGCTATCACCCCTCCCACACCGCCTAGCTACCTCAGGCAACGTCTCAGTTAAGCGGTCAGCCTATAGTTCTACTGCCTTCTCGTTAATCGCCGACGGTGGGACAGGTGCCTAAGAAATGTTATTCCTCGATTATAAGTTCAGTCATGTTCAACCAAGTTAGCTTTAGCTAAGGTTTTACATAAAGCCCGTAAAGCCTTTTGAAATCGGGAAGTTGAATTTTGATTTCCAGGGCGCATATTTTGATGGACATAATTATTTTGTATAAGGTCAAAATTGTAATGAATTATTAATTGACGTTTGAAAATTGTATTTTGGTAAATTGTTGCTATAAACGCTGTGGTAATTCCATGAAGTGTTATAATCATGAATTGAGTGAAGTACTTTATTTATATAACAGAAATCGATTTATTTTCGTGGTAATAACCTTTTTTACGAGCGTACTCTTTGCATACAAATCTGTTATTACACTGTTTATCCTGACGGTACGTAGAGATTTAAGGCTCGCCCCCACTGGCGCGTTATTATCTGTTGTTAATGCTGCGATAAATATCGACGCAATAGAAGTGTAGGAACGCTGACACATTCATCTTGTATCCATTGTAACGTCGCCAGCTATAGACGCGCTTACAATCATAATAAGTAACTTCCATTGTGAGTAAAAGAAATATCCAAAATAATTTCCATCGTTTTTCTCTCTGTACACACACACCTGGAACATAATACACGCAACACCCGAAAGAATATGATATGACTCCTGCGTTCCTCTATTCTGCGATATTCCGATATGAGTTCTTAGAACATTTTGTATGACGTTTACGATCTTGTACACCTGCGTTAATAACGTAGTAATGTGTAGTGCGGTCGGGGGGTGTGTAGTGTAGGTTACACGTACACGTTAGACATATGGGATGTGTGGCAAGGAATCGGGACGCATTATTGCAGTAACGTATCCGATATTATCGACCGATAAAAAAACCCCCGTGGAGGAGCCTTTAACGATACTTTGGTTAAAAAAATCATGGCTTTTGGCGTTTTTAATTCATTGCCCTAGTTTAATAGGAAAATGTTATTTAATTTGGTTATTAATTGGCTGTTGAAAATAAACCGATTAAATTAATCCTTCATTAATAACAAAGGTCAAATATTTATTTAAGGTAAATTTCTAAGATCTCGTCGATCATAAATCATCTTCACAAACGTTATCACAGGCATTTCACCGTTTCATCCCTTTAAAGCGTTTTGATTTGATAAATACGCAAAACGATCCATTTAATATTTGTACCATATGAACCGTTTACTAATTAATTTCTTAATTACGATTAAAAGAGGAATGGATGTTAAGGTTCTTTTTTTTTTTCTTTTAGCCTATCGCCCGAATTTGGGGGAGGCCTTTGCTCAGCAGAGTAGGCATAATTATGATTATCGTAATTTTCATGGATGTATTATATATTATTATATTTATAACATATCATCACGCCTGTAATCCCCAAAGGGGTAGGTAGTAATGTACCTATAGCTGTAGGTACATCTACATTTCGCTAGTCAGTTATGATTAAGTCCCACATGGTAGGGGGCGAGCTTCGTTGGGGTCACCAGTATAGAGGTATGAGGAACAGGGTGTAAAGTTCACTCATACTCTATAAAAAAGGGAGGATCCTCCGACCAGACGGGTGTTGTGTCTGACGGGCAATTGCCCTAACTATTGATGTTGGGAAATTGTATCTATGCTAATTGCGCGGTAAACTGTGCTTGCGAGATGCAGGATTTGCGTGACGCGTTGTTCGCATGTGGCGTTGTAGATACCGCTACAAGCGCATTACCGGGCACAAATTCCAGACCCCGGGCTGTACTGAGAAAGCTCTAATGAAAAACCCAATAACAGTTTGCTCGACCTGGGAAGTGAACCCAGGATCTCATGCCCAGCAGTAGCTCTTGCGACCAGGCATATGAGAAAATACGCATAGCAACGGCAGACTGTAATACAATGACGGTACAAAATAAGTCAGTCTATAGTCGGCTAGCGCTAGCGCCAAAATAATATGACTACATCGTATCGTGTCAGGTTTAAAAATGGCAAAACCGCGTAAATATTGGCAGACAGGTTTCAAAATTATAAAGAATCGGAATAGGATATTGGTGAAATATATATATATATTTTTGACTCTCTGAAGTTTAAAAGGGTCACATTATGTCGCCAGACACAATGTGACTTTTAAACTTCAGAGAATCTTCAGTCATCGTAGAGAGAAACTTCAGTCATCGTAGGTTAGTTCCTTTCACATACATACATAAACTCACGCCTTCTTCCCATGGTGGTAGGCAGACTATAGAAAGCCACCTGCAGCTACGATCCTTACATACTTCTTTGGCCTCGTTTACGTTACATTCATCATTCGATAGTAACATTTTTGTTTCTAGAGTTGTGGTTTACGATCGACTTGTAGTAAAAATACACCCTTTTATAAGCGAAATAATGAGATAAGCGACAATGACGACTGCGTAATTTTATCCCAGTACCGCGTTTTCTGTACGTATATTTTGTTGCCGACTATCCCAAAAATCTGTTAATAGATAACTAGGGGATTCGACCGGAATAAAACAAAAAGAGGAAGGGGATCAGACCGGAATGATAAATTTACAGTGGTCAGACAGAAATTAAAACGTAATGTAACATGTATTTCTTCTTTTTGCCAAATAAAAATTATTATTATTAATTAAAACCAGCAGGGGATCAGATTAGGGGATCCGACCGGAATAACTCATAATTTCCAACGTCTACGCGGATGAATCCATGGGCAGAAGCAAGTTAGCAAAATTTTAAAAGTGCGTTGTTAACATTTTGGTGTACAATAGAGTATGTATCTATGTCTGACTACTTTCTTTGGTTAAAGATAGATGTGGCACGGACATGACATCGTCCGTGGCCGGATTCCTCTGAGGGCGCCATTAAACATGCAATGGACGAGCAAAGGTCAAACATTCCCGCCTCGTCCTTGTCCGTTGTCCGCACCAATTGCCTCTATGCTCATTGTGTCTTGAGTTGGCCCTTTATAGTCAACTAATGCTCGGGTCTTATAAACAAAAACGAATCGTTTAGCTAACCAATGGTAGCATTTTTTATTGCCAAACTAGGTTTATGAATAGATTCGTAAGCTAATTTTACCTGTGATTATACCAGATATTTCCATAAGGGAGGGTCTACTATGCAAAGCTATGAGGTCATTGCTTTATTGTTGGTAAAGATACCGGGTCTTAATTTTAACCACTAATGGTCTGTAAATTACAGGAGTCGGTCATTAGGGGTAAGAGGGTTAGTAAGCGAAATAACACAAAAACTTCCAACAGAGGGCCTAGACTAGTGCAAACCGCTTTCAAAGGTTTTTGTATTTCTACAATGACCTTCAACGGGATTGATATATTTGGAGCTTTTCTTTAGTTTATCAGTCCAATATATTTTCGGAAACAGAGAGGTGTTGTTATAAGTTTGTCTGTGGCACTGTAGCTCCCTAACGGCTGATGCGATTTTGTTGTTTTTTGTCCTTCGTTGTTATCGCTGATAGAATGTCACTTTATCTAAGGCCTAAGGATACTTTTGAAGCTTCAAGAAATTTGAAAAACGTTTAAGAGTATGAAATTAAGTTGTTAAATGTATTTTTTTGATCTCGATAAAATACCCCATAAATATTCTTTTCGTATTAATAATTTGTAAACAAGAATGTACTTAATAAATAACCTTCATTCATGTAGTTTCAGAGAGTTAGAACTGAAAAAGTAACCAAACAATTATTCATGCTGCTATAAAAGGTATACCTACTACAATTGATTTTACGAAGTGATAATGATGAATGAAAAATCTTTTCTTGAAGAAACAAAAACATTTTTAACCACCCACTCATTTCCAAATGACTCACGTTTCCGCATCTATCTCCTAAACACCTGTAAACCTGTCAAAATTATGTAAAGCTGTAAAGCTCATTGTTTTCTTTATTTCTGTCGCAAGGTCAGACTGGCAAAACTGAAATAAATTCTCAAATGTTCACGTCAAAATAATATTTTGTTTAGAGCGAGTGATGACATGTGGCGGCAACAGTTTAAGTGAATAATATGAAAGATGGAAATATTTTGCAGGAAATTGTGTTATTTTCCGTATGGCCTTTGCTACGTATTTAGCAGCATTATTTATTTGATTGCCTCGTTGATTTTGTGGTCGCAAGCGCTGACTTCTAACTGTGGGGTCCTGGGTTCGATTCCCAGGTCAGGCAAAATGTTATTGGGCTTTACCATTAGGAATTACTCAGTAGCAGCCCAGACTTTGGAAGTTGGTGGTGTGATCCCCCGTGCCTTGAAAAGCACGTTAAACCGTTGGTCCTGCTTCTGATCTCTCTCCGGTCGTGTCGGATTGCCGTCTATGAGGTTGAGGGAAGAGTGAGTGCACCTACGTCTGCGCACTCATTATTTGTGCGCTACAATATCTCCCGCGCCAAAGGCTAGTTCTACGTTGAGATTGGCCGCCTTAGCCGAAATATGGTCTCAAGGTTACACGCATACTTACCTACTTATACGTTTTTCGAATATTTTTTTTTTTTAACGTTGCCCCGCACTATTAATTACTCCTGTATCGTGGGTGCGGCCAGACCCGGAACAACTACCTGTAGGCAATACAGATATTTATTCCGTGCGGGAATCGAACCCGCGACACGCAGCGCAGCAGTCGATCGCTCAGCCACTGCGCCAACCGTGTCGTCGAATCTACCTCGTTACAGGTATCAACAGCAAAATAAAGCCAGTTCTTACAATATTTTTCTTACGCCCCTCTGGCTGTCGATTGTCCGTAAGTGTGCTCCACTACTATCTAATTTACGTAATTTTAGTCTTAATTTACAGACAGTTTCTCTGGATACGTTTCAATAAATACTAGTCTACACGTGCGGAGTAAAGACAATGTTATGTTTAAATAGCAGCTAAAGTATAGAACTCTTTGCTAGAATGACCAGGCATCTTCTGGGCACTCGTTCCATCATTAGACCTCATCCACCGCTTTCCATCAGGCGTGATCGAGTTCAAGAGCAGGCCCATTCAGAAAAAAAAAATTAAAAAAAACATACATCCATGTTGCAAAATAAAATAAATAAATGTTTTCTGTTTACAATGTGTGTTGTAGATCGCTGAACAAGTGATGCTGCAAGCACAAGAACAAAATTCAAAACGTTATTATTTATATTAGCATCGTCAATACACATGCCAAGTGTAATCGCTATGGCATTATGCCCCGAGACGTTCAAGAGGAAGGCCAATGTTCTTTAATGGATCTTTAATGGCTATGGATGATGTGTGTATAGCGTTCGAAAATAAGTATTATCTGTCGATTTTCACGGTATTGGCAAAATCGTTCCGTTTTCCGAAAGATTTCAGTTTGGTTTTTGTCATTTTAAAAGCTCTTATTGTTTAGGGTGTGCTTATTGCAACGTTTACTAACTCTTTGTTCATAACATATTTTGTTAGAATGAAAAAAAATAGTTCTTAAAACTTAAAGCGTTTTATACCGTGTTGATCATTATGATTAGCTGCGCCCAGCGGTTTCACTCGCATAAATTTCGATCTCGAGGGAATATTGGGATGAAAAGTATTCTATATGTTAATCCTGATTATAAACTATCTGTGTGCCAAATTTCATCGAAATCCGTTAAGTAGTTTTTGCGTGAAAGAGTAACAAACATCCATCCATACAAACTCACGTTTATAATATTAGTAGGATTTTTATGAAACTATAAAAGATATAGCTGTTAGTAAAAATATATAATATTTCATAGTTATATTACTGCTATAAAATTAGTGCATGAACATGACGTTAACGATTATCTATACATATAATAAAACAGTAACGAAAGAAAAACTGTACATTGAGAATTTTCCAGAAAAAATAAGTGGCTTTTGTTAGAAAAACGTAACTGATGACAAAAAGTGACTTTTTAGAATTTTTGTCTGTTTGTCTGTTTGTCTGTGTGTATGGTACGGCTTCACGCCAAAACTACTGGATAGATTGAATTGAAATTCAGCAAAAATGTTCTTTGTAAACCAAGGAAGGCTTTAGGCTACATATTATCACGCCGTATGTTATAGGAGGTAAGCAATATTGATTTTAAAAGGTTTTTGTTCGTAATTTAATGCACAAAATAATTGAATGCACAAAATGACATGTTATTTATTTAGTAAACCATAATTTAACTCTGGAAACATATTATCACGCTATCACCTACGGGGGAGGAGCTGTGAATCTTTATTTTTCTTACCTACGTATTCTGTGACAGCGTGTAATCTAACGACGCATTTTTAAATGTTGTTTTTGAGTAAGCCATGCTATTATCTAGCTTTACACTATAAAAACTACGCCATTTAAGTAACTTGGGCAGAGAAACATGGTTTAATTAATGTTAGTAGTATAATGAAAATTTTGAAGCAGCGCCATCTATGAGATTTCATAAAAATCAAATCAAGTTACATGTTAACACTTTTTGGAAATTAATAATTTAAATTTGATCATGTTGGCGAGGTTAGTAGTTAGTTATTCTTAAAATTCATAGATGGCAATGTGCATTTTCTTCATAAAATTTGTATCGTATAGTTCGTTTCGACAAATTCAAGTTCCAACAAAACCCTCAAAATCTTGAGCAGAGTTGAGGAAGACAATTTAAAAAAACACGCTCTGTGAAGTCGACCAGTTTGCGAGATCCCTTACGTATGACGAGGTACCTTCATATTACACGTACGACAAGCAAAGGGGTGTATTTAACCGACGTCGACGAGGAGGTGCTGTGGAAGGCTTTCCGGGAATTTTCAAGGACACCGCATTGGGTAGGGTTTATACCGTGCATCCGAATAATGGCGAATGCAATTTTCTGCGGTTGTTACTTCACACTGTCCGAGGCCCAACGTCTTTCGCCTTTCTGAGGACATTTGATGGCGTGGAGTATCCCACTTACCGCGCAGCCTGCGTAGCACGTCACCTTCTCGACGGTGACCAAAATTGGGATGACACCCTCGCGGAGGCGAGCGTCAGTGACAGTCACAGCTGCATGCGTCATCTGTTTGCCGTCATCTTGGTGTTTTGTGGAGTCGCGAACCTGGTAGCTTTGTGGGAGAAGTATCGCCATCATCTGTCTGAAGATTTTCTACGAGCTTTGAGGCGTGTTACTGGAGACGAATTCGAAGTAACTGATGAACGCGTGCTGAGCACCTGTCTCAGTTCACTTCAAGATGTGGTCATTTCTATCGGCGGCAATCCACTGATCGAATATGGGTTATCAGCTCCCACATCATCATCGTATAAAGACCGTGGAAATCGGGAGTATAACGCTGAGACAAATTACGATCCGGGCGAAATGACCACCATACGTCTATGCTACGACTATGTCGCTTTGTTCTCTTCAGAGCAAAAACACATTTATGACACCGTCCTTGAAAGCGTTGGGCAAAACCAGGGTAAAATGTTTTTCTTGGATGCTCCTGGTGGAACAGGAAAAACATTTGTTACCACTGGCATACTTGCAGAGGTCAGGAGGCAAGGCAAAATTGCTATTGCTGTAGCGTCGTCGGGAATCGCTGCCACACTACTTCCGGGCGGCAAGACAGCACAATGACATGCCATGTTTAAAATTCCCATCCCCTGTTTTTGGTGTGTCACGTAACAGCAATAAGGGACACGTGCTCAAGGATTGCTCTCTGATCGTATGGGATGAGTGTACGATGGCCAATAGGAAGGCAGTTGAGGCCGTGGACAGAACCCTGCAGGACATGGCAGGAACGAACATTTGATGGGTGGTGTCATAGTTCTGTTCAGTGGCGATTTCCGGCAAACGCTTCCCGTGGTGACGCGGGGATCGAGGGCTGACGAGGTGAATGTTTCGTTGAAACGATCTTCGTTTTGGTCACGAGTTCGTACGCTGCGCTTGACCATTAATATGAGAGCTCAGCTCGGCGGCAATGCATGTGCTCAAGAATTCTCCGATGTCCTTCTAAGTCTTGGCGAAGGCACTCTACCAGAAGAGAGAGGTGGACAGGTGGTGCTTCCAGAATCTCTCGGTAGAGTGGTATCCAGCTTAGAAGAACTCATTCGCTGTGTGTACGGGGACATCAGTCGTATACTGCACCAGCAGAATTCTTGGGTGTGTGAGCGAGCTATTTTGACACCTAAAAATAATCAGGCTGCAGCAATTAACAAATGCATTCTCTCGGAAATTGAGGGGAATGAAGTGGTCTACACCTCGATAAACACTGTTGTCGAGCAAGATGACGCCACACATTATCCCGTGGAATTTCTGAACTCCTTGTCAGCAAGTGGACTTCCAGCGCATACCATCAAGCTGAAGGTCGGTGTCCCGATTATGCTTCTTCGGTACCTATCTCCTCCGAAGTTGTGTAACGGGAACCGCCTTAAAGTCATCTCGCTCCACAGACACACCATTGAGGCGGAAATTCTTACGGGTTGTGGCGTCGGCGAGGCAGTATTTATACCACGCATTCCTTTCATACCTCATAACTACCCGTTCCAGTTCAAGCGCGTACAGTTCCCCGTGAATGTTTGCTTCGCGATGACCATCAATAAGTCGCAGGGCCAGACACTGAGGGCAGCGGGTGTCGACCTCAGGACGAGTTGCTTCTCACACGGGCAACTGTACGTCGCTTGCTCTCGCGTCACCAGTCCTGACTCTCTTTACATTTTGGCTCCTGGCAGCATAACTACCAGTAAGTGTTGTAAGATATGATACCTTTGTACGTATTTTTATTCTTTTGTGTCCTGAAATGTATTCCTGCATTATTTTCTCTATTTCCTTCAGTCACATCTTATGACTGAACTCAGCAGGATTCCCATATAACTCTCTTCACTTGCTTCGCAAAAAAACTTATATTTTAATGCAATTTTAAAAGTTGTTTACTTATAATGCTATAGCGACACTGGCATCTTAGGTATTTTTGGTGCTGTAGAGCCTTCACGCAGACGACGTCGCGGGCAGCAGCTAGTATACAATATTAATATTATTTGGAACCTTCAATAAAACCACGTTAGCTTTTCACGGCTACGGCGAAGCAAAAAGGAGGGTTATGATTTTGACCAGTATGTATGTATTTTGTTCCCTCATACCTTTTTAACTACTTATCATAACTATGTGACTATATGTAGTTAGATGAGATATTAATGTCAGCATCCAAATATTCTATAGTAGATACTTCTCAAATTCTCGTCTGAGTCAATTTGTCCTGAACTCTAATATATCTAACTTTGATTAATTAGGTACATTTAATTCAGTTTTTGTATGGCTTTTCAATAATACTATGCTCGAAGATTTATTTGAATTACTTGCTTTTTCCCGCGGCTTCACTCCACTAGTACCGGGATAAAAATTATCCTTTATCCTAACCCAGATCTTGGATTATCCGTGTGCCATATTTCACCCAAATCTGTTTAGCCGTTTTTGCGTGATTGAGTAACAAACATCCAAATATACAAAATTTCACATTTATAATATTAGTAGGATCTTTGGGTGTAATCATTAATACTGTGAAACTGAATTAAGTTTTAACTTTAATTTCAGAGTATGGCCCAGATAAGCTGACTAATAATTATGATTTATTTCATTTTTGAAAATAAATATGTAAATTGAGTAGATATCACAAATCACTAGATTTACGTCGCAACTGGGACAATGGATGGTGACAACTTTGAAGGTTCCGTACGTCCAAATGAAAAAACGGAACCCTAACAAGATCACTCCTGTGTCTGTCTGCCTGTCTATCCGTCTGTCACAGCCAATTTGCTCCGAATATACTGGACTGATGAAAATGATTTTTCTAAGAAATGTAAATGTTTACGTGTGTGCAAACATGGCCACTTGAGCGATTTTTGTTCCTGATCCTTAACTAGTACTATTATTGATCGAAGATTGTTACCAAATAATCACAAATTAAGTTTAATGTTATTAAAGACTAAAACAAAGAAAAGGCTCCACGGCTAGAATGTTTTTTTTTTGCCGTTAATGTCCCACTGCTAGGCAAAAGCTTCCCTACTCTCTTTCCACCTCTCTCTGTCCAGAGCTGCCAAGGACCAATCTTTATCAAAGGAGTCCAGCTCATCCCGCCATCTCCGTCTGGGCCTGCCGCGATGAATGTTAATCTATTTATTTATTGGCCTACTTATCTACAATTGTTACACTGTTTACCCTTAAAATACAAGCAATCGCTATTAATTATTATAATTGTATATGTTTAAAGGGGCCCGTGGCTAAATAATAACAGCCGCACAGGTCGATCGGTCAGGTTAAGCTATGCTTGCCGCGGTTGGTCTGTGGATGGGTGACCATCTTTACATACCGAGACCCCTCCGTGCCTCGGAAAGCACGTTAATCGTTAATGTCATTCGTGGATCTTTGACAGTCGTTACTGGTAGTCTGACAACCAGTCTTACCAAGGGGTATCGTATTACCCAGCAACTGGGTTGTGGAGGTCAGATAGGCAGTCGCTCCATGTAAAATACTGGTATTCAGCTGCATCCGGTTAGACTGGAAGCCGACTCCAACATAGTTGGGAAAAGGCTAGGCAGATGATGTATATGTTTAAAATGCGTAATGTAGAATACGTGGTTTCACTTAATCGTCACACTGTATAATTATGTATGTGTCTATCTCCGCGCTTTTTCGGAATTCTGAGGCAAGAATTTCTCTTAAGTAGTCTACGTAAAGTAGATATAATATTTACTCTTTCATCAGTTTCACAAAATCCGACTAGTCCCAACAGTTTGCATATTGTTTCATTATTATAGTAAACTCAATTGATAGTTACTTTTGCTGAAACTTTCTTTGTCTGAAGTCAATAGCAATTCGAAAATCCTAATAACTGTTTGACGATATTATTGTACCAAAAACCAAAAATTATGTAAATGACGATGGAATAGACCAATATTTGGCCTTTTTTTCAGAGTAGTTAGATAGGAAACGTCGACCACACCTAGTTTTTAAAACATTATTGACGTGTAAAAGTTTTTGTAGAAATCTACTTACATAAATAAAATAATATATCATCTACACTAGAATGATACCTGGATACAAGTAGGTATAGTATCTCAAATATTTTGGCACAGTTACAATACGCGATACACATTGAAACTATTTATCATGAATCGTTTGCATTCCTCACACATACCAAACTTGTCTGAATTGTCAGAATTAATAATAAATTGTTTCATATTTCGAGTGTTCTGATTCATGCTATAAGTTTCCATTATAAGCTGACCTCTCATTGTTTGGAGAGCCTATAGAACGCAAGGTCAACCTTCAGGCTGATTCTGTCATGAATCATACAACTGGTTGAGTCTTATAATTAGCTGAAAAGTTTGTTTTAAAATTAACAATAAATGACGCAAACGTTGTTATGAGTATTTGTATACACAGGTTTAAATTAGAATCGAAGGAAATAACTTGTCAACAAACGAATATCCGTCGTTTGAAACGTCAGTTGTTCTTTTTTAAACTACATAGTTGCAGAATCGAAACCTTTTACGGTAATATTCTGTTCGATAAAATCAAAATTAGCAATGATAAATGATTTTATTTTTGTAAGTAGGTTTGTACAAAAACTTTTACACGTCAATCATATTTTAAAACTAGATGAGGTCGGCGTTTCCATATCTGACTAGTCTGAGAAGAAAGGCCGAAACAAACTCAGACGTCACAGTCTCTTTAATGCCTTGTTTTTGTGTGCAATATAAATAACAACATTTGTTGGAATACGGTAAATCAAATACTTCTGTAGGTATTCGTTATCCGGTGCAAAAATCCAAAAACATTTAAACTCAAAATACGCGTTTACTGGTCGTGCAATAAATTTCTGATATTTGATGATCATATCATTAAATCACAGTGTTACATGTATTCGGACGGTAATGCGCAAAAATGATTATTTACACAAGTGTTCAAATAAACAGGAGGCGATAAATCATGCAAAAAAGTAAATAAATCGAAAAACGAGGTTATTAAAAATACATGTTTCGCACGAAACGTAGGAATGTTATAACATTTTGCGCAGTGATACTGATTTACTGAACGGGAACGGAAATTCAGTCAGTGTCAGGTTGTATGTAATAAAACAATATGTTTAAATAATCAACAAAATATTTATATAATTTAAAAAGCTAACAGTCAACAGACTTAAAATAATAATATGTACAAGTATATAAAAAAGGGGAAATAATCAAAGGGCATCAAAAAATTCGTCCGCATTTTCAGTTGTATGTTGATTAAAATATAATTTGCAATAATCAGAAATACAATCTGGCTATTTGTGTATGTGATTTTAACGATTACGATACAGGAGAAATTCCCAGTGAGGGGCAACGTTTTATTAAAAAAAAAAAAACGGGTAATATGAAATTAGAGAGATGTATTGATGATTTTTACGATTATTATTCTATAAATTAGATATGTATTTGTTACGGTCGGATGTGGCTGGAACGGCCGGAACCGGCTTTCGGGACTCGGCGGGGTGATTGAGTAACACTAAATAGTAACAATGGCTTTCATTGTGACAGTTCAACAACATTCATTGCGTTATTTACGATGTTGAGCTGACAAATTTTTCGAACATATGAAGCAACGGATTAGAAATGCCCTTCAAAATGATTCAGATTGTGATCGAAAGTGTGTTACGCAATAAGGGCTATTAACTAAGCTATTGCCTGTCACAATGATCGCTGACTTCACATCCCTTACGTCGTCATCCTCGCGACACATACATTATTTTGCGCACTACATTGGTTTATCTTTCTCGAAACCAATATTAATATTAGTACGTTAGAATTCTAAATATACGATAGTATATTTAGCCGACCGAGAAAGGTTAGAATTCTAAGTATACTATCGTATACTTAGAATTCCTAACCTTTCTCGGCTGATAAGCCGAGAACGATTCCTCTTGACATTTCAACGCTTTAACAACACGAACGGTGTTCATGGCAACCAAATTATATGGATTCCTCAGCAAGATATATATGCGAGATATAGGTACCTACTCAGGTACATTCACGAGCATATTACTATGGGTAGCTCGGAAATATCAAAAGGGCAATTCTCGTAATTTTAAGAACGTTTACAGTCTGATCTCAGTCTCAATCTATCAAAAATACCTCTAATTTTCCTAGATTTTTAACAAGTTTTTGAAATTTGTTTGTCGCTGAGGTGAGACTGCCACTAGATTTTGAACGTTTTAAATTACGAGAATTGGCCTTCTGATTTCATGAATCATCCATTAATATCTGTAGTCAAGATGACGGCAAAAATATGTGATCATTTGTGGTAGGCAAGCATAAGTGGGATCGTGGCAGCACAAATATGTGACATCAAAGGAACACCAACACTATCAGACGAGACATAGAAATGTAAAACAGTATATCTATGAGACGAGACATGCGACGCCAAAATAATGCAGTCCACATCGCATTGCCATTGCCATGAACAATTTGTAATACAGGCTGGCAGGGACATCGACGTATTGTACTTTTCTATGAAATTGCAGATTTTTTTTTATAATCTACGAAAAATTTCTATACCATAACAGGGTCTAGAATCATGTGCTGAATTCATGGTTACAGTTTGCGCGTCGATATTGTATTACAATTGTATAGTGATGCTAGTGACTGTATATCAGATATATGTGTATGTATAATATCGGTTTATAATGTAGCTAGGAACAAGCACAAATCAAATGTGCAGACTTCAAGTATTTGGCGCTCACTATCTATGCAATATTTCATCGTCACATTTAATTAGAACTACACTTCATATGTCCAACAGACAATTTCATGTAATGGAGCATGATACAATAAAAATTATATGATACAGCCAAATTGTAGGAGATTTATCTATCAACAATGTTGACGCATAGAAGCCGCATAAAAATAGATACGTACTTAGTTGCAGGTGCGGTTTTCTCCTAGAAAGGAAATTAAAATAGATTGCTTTTAAAATAGATTGGTATAGATGGTACAGACGCCAGCACATCAAGCTACTACAATCTGTCAGATTTCTTTAATTGATTTTCAGCTTTATCGCTAAAGCATTAAGGTTCAAGGTTGATTGGGAAAATTTGACAGTTTCGGGTAGCTTGACCTGCTGGCGTCTGAACAAGGCACGTTGTGGTTTTGTCATCATGAAGTTTTTAGTAACAGCCCCGCTTCACCGCTTCAAAATCTGTAGCCTGTTAATAGAAATATATTTTATAATAACGTTAAGTTTAGCAACACATATATAAGAGATAAAGAGTGTAAACAAACTTTCAGGCGTTCATAACATTTTTATTTAAAGAAATTATAATACATATAGGTACAAATTTTAAACTCCCTATTCTAATCGTTTTCGTCTGTAGTAGCCAAATTGTAGGAGCTTTATCTTTCAATAATGTTGACGTATTGAAACCGCATATAAATAGATATTTAGATAGAGATGCGGTTTTATTCTAGAAAGGAAATTAAAATAGATGGGGCAGGTCACGTTATGATTTTGACATCAGGGGTTCTACACTCTAAGCACGAAATCCTTACAGCAGTAGTTTCGGCTGAAGTTACGGGCGTTACATACTCTGAGATTATTTCGAAGCCCGAACCACGAATGAATGACAAAACGATGCGAAACGAATGACTACCTACACCTCTGCTCGGTTTGGGCGTGATGTATGTGTATATGGAGCGAGGTTAAAGAGTTCTTTCACGGTGAAGGTCTGCTACTGATCCTCAAGGCCTTACAAATTGGAACGCAATGCTTTATATTCTGTGTTGCAATGCGAACTCATTTGTTACAAATTAGAGCAAGCATACCTACATTGCACGTTGACGTGATTGTTTGAGAGAGTATTGTTTTCTCCTTCGTTTAGAACCACAAGAATATATTAAAACTAGCTTCTGCCCGCGACTTGGTCGGCCTTTTTTTCGGCCCATCATGTCGCATCCGGCTCGGCCGTGCTGCTACTACGTTTTCGGACTTTTTTCATTTTTCATTTTGCTCAGTTCCTAAGCGTTATAGCGTGATGTTAAATAGCATAAAACCTTTCTCAAGAATTAGACTATCAAATGCAATAATATTTTTTTTAGATCTGGCTGGTATTTTCGGAGTTACCCCTACATACACACAAACAAATTTTACCTCTTTAAAATATAAAGTAATATTTTTATAGATGGGATGAAATTGAATAGGAGGGATTGCTAATAGTAATAGGGACCTACCCCATCGCATCACAGAAAATAGTAAAAAAGCATTCCTACAGCATTATTTGACAAATCCTAACTTTTAATATTTATTATAAATGCGAAAGTGTGTTTCTTTGTTTATTAATTTGTTACGCTTTCACGCTAAAAGCACTGAACGGATTTGGATGAACTTTGGCATATGGGTAAACTATTATTATAAGTCCTAAATTACGACATTTTTATCCCGGTATTACGTTTCTGTGAGAGAAACCGCGGATTAAAGTGAAAAGTGTTTGTACAAACCTACTTACAAAATAAAATCATTTAAAGCTACTAAATTATAAAGTCCATTGTACACGATACAAGTTGCTTGACAGTGGCATACAATAAATTGAAGCAACGAATGACTTACATTGGACGCAGATAGGAACCTTTTTGGCCTCACACGGGTCTTTTTTTTGGTTTATTTACTTTTTTTTGTGTGACTTTGTTAGTTTTAAATGCTACTTTTTTACTATTTGTATTTCCTATGCGTGTCTCAAATATATTTTTTTCTTTCTTTTATTTCGAAACTGTTGTTATTGTTATTGCTTCAACTTATGCATGCCACAGGCATTTTAATCGTGCTATGTAAATTAGGCTTTAGTCACCAATATCATTCCTAGATATATAGAAAGAAGAAAGAAACATTGTTTATTCTGAACATACAAAACGCAACATTACAAATAAAAAACATAAAATCCTATAAACGTGAAAGTTTGTATGGATGGATGGATGTTTGTTACTCTTTCACGTAAAAACTACTAAACGGATTTGGATGAAATTTGGTACACAGATGGTTTATAATCAGAATTAACATATAGGATATTTTTATTCAGATATTCTCACGGAATCGAAACTTATGCGGGTGAAACCGCGGGGCTCAGCTAGTATACACATATTTATTTGTTTACTTTTTTGCTTGCACTCTAAATCCTGGAAAACAGATACTATGCCACCCACCCACAATTCCAGGGACAAAATTCTTAGCAAAACATAACAATAACGGAAATATCCTACAATCACACGTGCAATAAATAGATACTACGCAAATCAAAACAGTCCTCCTTTGTCCACTCATCAAATAGCAAGACTACTAAGTATTATTCAGCACAAGTGTACAAATAAACATAGGAGAGATGATGTATAATCGACGGGCCGCGACACCGAGCGACCGCTAGTGGCCTGTGACGTCAGACGCATTCCGCGTGGCGACTCGCTCCGTCACGGCCAGTGTTATATTTGGAATCGGTTTACCTACTAATGGTAGGGCTGGCAGTTACTGCGAATTATTTAAGAATGTTTATGATTTATTTATTTAAACTTTTCGCACAAAAAGGTACAAAGGCAGACTTAATGCCTTAGACATTCTCTACCAGTCAGCCAACGGTGGCGTGTCGTAGTTTTTGTGTAATGTTTCGAAAAAACATGCGCAGGAGACACGGCTTTGCTATGATTTCTAGACGACAAATTAATGACTAATTTATCCTTGCAAGGCCAAATTATTAAGGTATTCGCAAAAAGTCCCTAGAATAGCCAGTATTTTTATTACAAACATTTGTAGAATACCTACGTGGCAGCAGGCAGGTGGAATGCATTCTTTTTCCTTAGCTACCGCTTTAATGACGAAAATCCGTTCCACACAACACGAGAACGGGCACTCAAAACCTTAGTCTTCTGTCTGCTTGTTACGGAGTTTCCTCAAACGAATGAAATAAATGGTTTCACGTTGCTAATCTGTCAAACCAAGTGGTCACCATAAAGTAAATATTATAGTATACCTAGCTGCGCCCCGCGGTTTCACCCGCATAAGTTACGATCCCGTGGGAAAATTGGGATAAAAAGTATCCTATATGTTAATACTGGTTATAAACTATCTGTTTGACAAATTCCATCCAAATCCGTGTTGTAGTTTTTGCGCGAAAGAGTAACAAACATCCATCCATTCATATGGATGAATGGATGGATGTTTGTTACTCTTTCGCGCAAAAACTTTGTATGTATGGACATACAAACTTTCGGGTTTATAATATTACTAGCTGCGCCCCGCGGTTTCACCCGCATAAGTTTCGATCCCGTGGGAATATCGGGATAAAAAGTATCCTATGTGTTAATCCTGGTTATAAACTATTTGTGTACCAAATTTCCATACCAACTTTCGCATTTATAAAATTAGTAGGATTATAGTAGGATAAAGGACACGACCTCGGTCTGCGAACTACAAATTCCGTTTGAACTACATTTGAATGGATTCTAACCATTCACACGAATAAATCCAAATCAGAATGTGTATAAGCGAGTTTTTTGTTAAAACGCGTTCCATTCATCTCTAACTACTGTTTTCATTCATGCGAAGGTCGTATGTAGTATTTTATATATATATATAAATGCCGTCCCAAAATAAACCTTAGTACTTACCTTCTTGGGTGCAATTCTTCCTGAATCATCTAGGATGGGATAGCGATGAAAAAACATGTTGAATCATCCAAGAATGCAATGACGTAGGGGTATGTCAGACTTCGCCTACTTTAATAACAAGGTCGTCATCATACGATAGACTGTTGATATCAGCACCCCAATTGCGTAACACACCATCAATCTGAATCATTTTGAAGGATATTGCTAATCCATTGCTTCATATGAGTATGTCCGAAAAATGTGACTGCTGAACAACGTAAATAACGCAATGAATGTTGTAGAACTGTCAAAATGAAATCCATTGCTACAGATAGTGCGCAACGCAATTACCCCGCATACACAATAGTATTTTTTGTATCTCTAATACCCGTTCTGTGGTCCGTGCCTAAGTCTCCAGGGAAACATAGACTTTTCCCCCAATACAACTAAATCACCCGTAGCGAAGACTGATCAATTCAAATAATGTCTAACCCATAATTCCATTAAACAGGGTTGAAAAAACATCAAAGAAAAACATTTTAAGCATCATTGGTTGTAACGAAATAAAATAGAATAGGATTTTGTCGCTCTGATTTTCACTCGTTTTAAACCTTGTGTTCACATTATTTCGTGTTACACAAACTTTTTCGACCAGTATTTTACTTTGAAAGGGTTCACAAAATCTAGTCAAACGAACTGGGTTGCCTGAATTGAATAATTAAGTAGGTGTGATAAAGTCCGGGCGATTTCATGTCAACTTACTTTAATCCTATATAGACCAGTGTTGAAATGGGTTGAACAAAAACTGGGGAATAACTAAATAAAAGTTTCAGAAAAAGCTCATGCTACTTTTCATTGTAATTTTTATTTATTAAAACTTTATGGTCGTTAAATAAAGAAAGAAAGAAAAAGTATTTATTGCGACTCGTACAGGATCATAAACTAAACTAAACACAGTTAAAAATAAAAATAAAGCAAATTGTATAAAAAAGTAACAAAAAGAAAAAAAAACAGAAAGTCCTATACGAGGCCAAAAGGCTCCTATCTCAGCATGATTCTTCGACATTTAAAAAATCATTCCAACTCGGGTAGGCAGCGTTCGGGAAGCTACGCAATATCTCAAAACGAAAGTCTATGACCAGTGCGTGTTGCCAGTGATGGCATTGAAACGTGGTCGCCCACAAAGGGCCTTATTAGAAGGCTAAAAGTCACCCAAAGCGCAATGGAGAGGGCTATGCTTGGAGTTACCCTGCGTGATCGAATCAGAAATGAAGAGATTCACAGTAGAACTAAGGTAACCGACATAGCCCGAAGAATTGCAAAACTCGTTCTGGAGTGGCGACCGCGTACCGGAAGACGTAGCGTTAGAAGACCCACACCGATGACCTTGTGAAGGCCGCAACCCACTGGATGCGGGAAGCACAGAATTGGTTGAAGTGGAAGTGCTTGGGGGCTTGCTTGGCCTATGTCCAGCAGTGGACGTCTTTTGGCTTGGTCAAAGCGCGTTCAGGCGATGCGATGCGACAGAGTGGGTCGTGTCGGTTTCATGCGGAATAAGTCGTGAAAGCAGCAATAAAAATCTAGTTTTATATAGTATTTTTTTGTAAGAGGTAATCTCGACAAGTACTGATCCGATTTAAAAAATTGTATCACTGTTATAGCTAGCTATACTATTGCCGAGTACCATAGGGTATGTTTTTCTTCTACGCAGACGAAGTCAAGCGCAGAAACTATTTAGAAATATGGTAAATATAGGGTAAGTACCTACCTTCATCTTATACTTATACAGGGTGGCATCGACGCGCAGCCGGTTACCATGGATTCAGGATTCTGAAACCCCCTGAAAATTGCCGTAGGATTTTGCCGTAGGTTATTTAAAAAAAATTGCTGTTCCATACATTTTGACCGCGTAGGTATCTTTTTTTTATTACCAGCGAAATACGTCTACGCCCGTCTAGAATTATGTACTGAATTCGTGGTCTCAGTTTGCGAGTGGTTTTCCTGCCACCCTGTATATGGAGAAATAAGCGATGGGTACAGTCATGACCATAAGTATGTAGACACTTGGGTTTATTAAAAAGCGATTTACTCCATTATTTTTTAATGAAATTTTATGTTGTTACGAATATATTTTCGAACCCATAGGTTTTTGCAATGTGTCGTAATCATTGTTGTTTTCGTTATTTCAGGCAAAAATTGCTATTGAAAGTTTCCAAGTGCACATATTAGTGCTCGTGACTGTACACACTATATATATTTTTGATACCTTCTGAAACAGGTTTATCTAGTCCACGGGAATTGACCTTGTTCCAAGTGATGTAATAAAAGCATCAAGGCTCATGTGGAACGTAGTTGCCGCGAAATAATTAAATCAAAACCGGATGCGAACGGGGCAAACCTAACGATATTATGAATGCGGAAGTGATGTTTTAATACTCTGCAAGCACAAACAGTACACCCATAAAATTAGTAATGGATCTAGCTATACACATACATACATGCTTTTAATGCCGGTCGCAAACGCTTCCAACTTCTATGATAAGTCACGGCCGCTCGAATCTGTTTACAAACCAAGGAATGCACTGAACATATAAAATAATTACGACAAACGTAGATACTATGTGGTCGTTCATTTTAAAACTTGGCAACCCGCGTTCCTTTCGCTCGCCAGTGCGTCCAATGACACGTAATAACTAACATAAACACATTGGTTCCGTACACATCCGAATATGGAAACACAAAATGTGCTTTACAGAAATAAACGTTGGAATAGACAAAGAGTTTGCGCTTTTATTATTTCTAACGTGAAGATATTATGATCGTGGACGTCCACGTACACAACCGTAAAATGTATAAAATGGAAATATGTGCACGTTATGACGTTATCGAGGACCATAAGAAAGTGGCTGGGACAGACTGAATGCGGAAGGCGGAGGACAGGGTGTTGTGGTGTGGTCTGGGAGAGGCCTATGTCCATCAGTGGACTGAAATAGGCTGAATTGAGTTGAGATGCTTAACGTTATCGTGGACGGAAATTAAAAGCGTTTTTATATTATACCTACTAGCCACTATAAAAACTTATACGTAGTGCTTAGTTTCCATCCCGTAGGAATATCGGGATAAAAAGTATCCTATGTGTTAATCCTGGTTATAAAGTATCTGTGTGTCAAATTTCATCAAAATAATTTTGGTGTGAAAGAGTAACAAATATCCATCCATCCATCCATCCATACGAACTTTCGCGTTTATGATATTAGTAGGATTAGTAGGATTTTCGGAACAGCTCATCCGATATCGAAAATGGTTAAACGAATTTTTTTTAGGAGTCTGGCATACCTACTGTCGCGCCATTTTGAAAATAGCGGCCACGCATGAGTCCTCTAAAAATCGATAACAACTGACATCAATTCAAACAGTTAACAAAGTTCGTCAGAAAACGTTCAAAGTGGATCACGTGACTCAATCGTCAACGTTGAACGTTAATATCTCGAAAACGTGACACTTTACTAGGTTTGATCTTTTTTATAAATTTTCTGTTTGTATTAATGTCAGCTATCGATTTATATAGGTTTTATGCGGGGCCGCAATTTTTTTAATGGCGCGACAGTAGTTACCAGGCTCCATATAAAAATCTTCAAACCCCTTTGACACACCGATAGTTTTTAGTCTAGATTAACGCATGCAAAATGCATAATCAGCCTATAATGTTCCTCCTCTCTTCGAGAGGGGTTACCACGCAGGCTCAGTACCTACGGTTTAGTACACAGATATAAATAGACATATCTGTGGTTTAGTAGATGTCACATGTCTTCCAATTTTTGGTTCTAGGGACATTCCGGTTTTCCTCACGATGTTTTCCTTCACCGTTTTGAGAGCAGTGTTGATGACAGTATTTATACAAAGTAAAGCCTCTGCCTGGGTTGGAATTGGAACCCACGACCTCCAACTCGTAAGTCAGAGCCGTTGCCACTGGGCCGCCACTGCTCTGATTCTGATTACCTAACACATACATACTTTTTATCCTGGTAGTACGTACCCGTGGGATAATTTCTGAGATTCACGAGGGCAAAAGCTAGTAACATGATGACATCTCCCTGTAGGTATTCAAAGTTGTTTTACAGCTTAGCAAGGATCCTTCAAAAGAGAGAAATCGATAACGGTTGGTAAGATTAACTGGGATTGTAAGATGAAGGTCAGAAGCTGCGCAGAACTTTTTAACGCGAAAAGTTTAGACCTTGTGTACGTTCCAAGAGTGAATGAATGAACGTTCTTTTACAAAGAAATGCTGATGTATTTGAGATACCTCCTCTTTACGATACAAATTCTGTGAAATATTTATTTAAATTAGGCGCCCTTTGTAATTCGCTGAAATAAATGCGATAAATCTGGACCTTAACTTTGTAGCCATCAAATACAATTAACAGAGTATCTATCAAAGGTGCGAGAATAATTTTATTTAACTAGCTGTTGTTGTTGTTGTAAAGTCTATCTGTGTGCCAAAGCAGCGCCCCGCGGTTTCACCCGCATGAGTTTCAATCCTGTGGGAATATCGGGATTTAAACTCTAAAGTTTCAAATATTTCAATCATGATTCGAAAGACACGTGGCGCCATCTATTATCATAATAACGTTATTGTTGTTTTCTTCGGGAATAGCACTTTTTTTCGGGATGAAAGATACCCTATGTCCGTGTCTGTACACCTGAAAATGTATATGCAAAATTTCAGGATGATCGGTTCAGAGGTTTAGGCGTAAAAAGATAACAAACAAACACCTACTTTCGCATTTATAATATTAGTTAGTATTTAATGAAAACACCCTTTGACGAAATTGAGTTGTAGGTACGTCCTCGAATCGTAATTAGCCGTCATTAAAATCGGAATTATAGGTTGCAAGTAAAATTAAAAGAGATAAATTGTATTCGCAAGAACTCGATTCAAGTAGGTAATTATAATGATTACAAAATCGATTTTCAGAAACCTCTACATTTTGAAAAGCGATCTTGTAATCATTCTTCGACGTCTTTACAATTTAATAAAGGTTTCAAAGGTGCGTCCGCCGTTAAATTACCAAACATGTAAACAAAAATGGTGTTTTTGGCAAAATAAATTTCATGCCCGCGCATAAAGTTCAGTTTCCGCTGTAGCTTAAAACTTAAATGCAAACATAATACGCAAATTAAACTTGGCTACACTATCATTAAAGTTGATAATTATATTTTGTTTAAAGAGGAATTCACAGCGATTGGAACGAAGGGTTTGAATTTGGAATAAATAAAATTAGCGCAGGTTCACATGAGCAGCGGGCTATTGCGTAAAATACTAACAGTAGGAATTTGACAGTCCAACCACATTCATTGCGTTATTTACGTTGTTGAGCAGACACATTTTTCTAACATATGAAGCAATGGATTAGCAACATCCTTCAAAATGAGATGAGATTGGGATTGATAGTGTGTTTCGCAATGAGGGTGCTGCTTACTTAAAAATATCTCGTTGACGGGTACTTAGACGATTTGAGGACTGGCTTTTTAATCGACTTTCATAAATATTAGTAAAAAAAAAATTTTGCATGACGTTATCTTAAAACTATAATCACCTACGTTCTACCACCACAAATTGTGTGAAAATTTAAAAAATTATGTGAAAAAGTATGTCTTTTTGAACATGCATTCTTATATATTTTTTAAAATTTTCTCATTTTTTGCTTTAACAATCTTACCTGGTAATTTATTGTACCTACATACAGGCCGCTTCTTCGTATAAAAAAAATTCTCGTAATATAATTTGGTTATTCATAACTATATTATTAATTACACTACAGAAAGATTGTTCATTATTTCGGTGGTACCGGGCTGGCTACCCCAATTGCGGTGCAGTAGGCCGCATGTTAGGAGTAATACTTTAACCTTGACTGTCCCAATGTGAAAGCTGCACTACACTATTCGCGAAGTTGCTTCGACGAAGTACTGGTCGAAGTTTACCGAAGTCCGATGTGACTTGGAACTCGAGACTGTGTCTAGGGTGTCGTTTTCATGTCATTTCCGAGGGTGCTGAGGCCAATAGTCAGGTCAAAATTAAAACCCAAGAAAATTGCAAAAAAATTCAAAGTGTACAACATAGGTGTCGTTTTCGTGGTTTTCGGGGGTGCTGAAGCCGATAGTGAGGTCAAAATAATTTAAAATTTTGTGGCCATTATCAGCTTACGTCATCATTTTCATTAAAAAGCTCTGCAATTCTCAAGTTCTAAGCAAACCCACTATGCATACCTACTATTAAAAATAAAGTTTTCTTAGAAATTATCATATTCGAATACAGATGTTTTTTTTCTGTCCGATCAAATTATGTTCATGATTTATTTAAATTATTGATATTTTTATTCACATTAATGTTATTTTCTGTTTGAAAATTGAACTTGTGATAAATGAATTTTACATTTAGTATATTTTATTTCGGCCCGGCTGAGTAATTGATCTTAGTCTTAGTTTGTAAAAGATGGTTTATTGCACCTATTAAACATTTTCACAAGCTGGAATGAGTCAATTTTTTGATGAAAAAGCTCCAAGCCATGAATTATATACGAGTTTTGAGAATTATTTACGATTAATCACCAATTTTGCGTAGATTCAATGGTTTTGAAGTAACCCAATTTTTAAGGCTAAAATATGAATTATAAAAGCTAAAATATGAAATTATATATATATATATATATTTCATTGATGGCATTTTTTTATTGAATTCCACGCGGACCTTTGGAAATTATCCGAAGATTTAAATCGTAAGATTTGCCCATACCTATGTAGCGAAAAGTGTTCACTCTGAGAAGAGCTCAAACATTCCTTACATTTTATGGTGTTTCCATGGCGACTGCGACATTGTATGTCAGAGGTGTCAAAACGAGACAGAATCGCGACCATTTTCGACGCGCGGTAGGGCGAATCTAACTATGTAAATCTTTGTTCATTTGAATTAAAAAAAGAGGACTGTTTTGTATGAGATAGGTTAACTTATAATTTAAATACTTTCTTCAGCTGTAAACTACACAAATGCTACGATACGTACTTTATAATCTTTGGAGTTTACATAATCAACCTATAATGTTCCCACTGCTGGGACACAGGCCTCATTTCGGTGAGAGGGAGCGGGCCGTAATCCACCACGCGGGCCCAGTGCGGGTTGGTGGATGTCACATGTCTTCGAATTTTTGCTTCAAGGACATGCCGGTTTCTCACGATGTTTTCCTTCACCGTTTTGAGAGCAGTGCAGCAGTGCAGCTTTGGAGTTTGTTCATACTTAATTCTTCTAGGTATTATTTTATTGGAGGCTTTATTAAGCTTCCTGAAATCAGCAAGGCCCATTCTCATTCTTAAAAACGTTTAAATTGAAGTTGCAATCTGATCTCAGCGATAATCAATGTCAAAAAACTTGTCATAACAATAACATAAAATAAAAATGTAAAAACATGTTTAGATTTTTGTTTTATGTTATTAATTACGTTTATCCGAATTATTACGAGGGTTTAATGAGCTTATGTACACAACTTTATGTACAGTCACGAGCAAAAGTATGTATACACTCGGCTTTATTCAAAAGCGATTTACTCCTTTATTTTTTAATGAAATTTTATGTTGTTACGAGCATAGCATTTTCGAACCCATAGGTTTATGTAATGTATCGTATTTCAACGTTGCATTTGTTATTTCTCGAAAAAATCACAATTGAAAGTTGCCAAATGTTGACATATTGGTGCTCGTGACTGTACCACCAACTTCTAATGAATGGAAAGTTTAATGAAAATACCATCAGCCCTCAATTCCCTAATCGCCCTTGTAGCTAATCGCGCGAAAAAATAAACAGTCTCTTGTTCGTTCATTCTCTCAGCGTTCGTTACTTTGTTAGTTATTTCTCGGAACTGGGTAATCCCGTATTTCATACATTGTGTTTTTACCCACAACATTACATGTATTCCCCGAAGGGTAAGGCAGAGGTGTAGCTACAGAAAGAAAGAAAGAGTAAGAAAGAAAATACATTTATTTGCGGCAAACATGATGCTCAAAAAAGAACAAAAACACAAAAAAAAATAACAAGTTGGGTTTTTTTTGGAACGAAGTTCCTTATCGCGTTGCGCTAGACGGAAAAAATTAAGACCAAAAGTTGGAACGACACTTTTTGCTATAGTTGTAAGCCGTGCGGCGGCGGCGTGCGCGTGTTTCTCTGTCTCTCTCTCTCTTATAGAAAGCAAGCCAGTTTTTTTTTCTGTGTTTTTTATTTGTTAATAATTTTTAAAAAATTATTATAACTTAAAAAAAAAATTATTACAATTCCTTCACTAATTAATCGAAAGGAACTTCGTTCCATCCGGGTGTCCCTTGACACCTCTCAAGTTTATTTTAATCAGCTGTCCCATGCATTTTGACAGTGTAGAAATTGCTTTTGTAAAAAACAGCAGGTTTTTTTTAATAATCGACGAAAAATTTCAACGCTGCTGGGTTAATCATATTGAGTTCATGGTAACAGTTTGCGCGTCGATGATACCTGTATATTTATAACTTCCATTGTAAAGAGGTGAGCTCTAAGGCAGCCGTTCCATGTAATATATTGATATTCAGCTGCAACTGGTTACACTGGAAGCCGACCCCAACATAATTAAGAAAACGCTTGGCAGATGATGGGCATTTTTCTAATAGCGCAATTCTAACTTTGGTATCGATATTTTATTACAAAATAATGAACTACATTCTATGTCCCTCTTTATTAAACTTGCTATCTTGTATGGATCAGAATGTTGGGCCACAAAAGGGATGAATGAAAGGCAAATGCAGCTGAGATGACAATGCTAAGGGATCTGTGGTGTTACACAAATGGATAGAATAAGAAATGAGTACGTAACAGGAAGTCTGAAAGTGGCACCGGTAACTGAAAAGTTGTGTGGAAATCGGTTGTCTTGGTACGAGTATGTGTTATGTATAAATGAGGAAAATTTCATGGGAGAGTTTTGAGTATGAATCTCGACGATGGTTATAAGAGTAGGGGAAGACCAAAGAAACGATGGATGGACTGTGTGAATGATGATATGGTTAGGCAGGGTGTGACTACCAAGATGACGACAAGACAAGAAAAAGACAAATGTTGCGCCGACCCCAAATAAATTAGGAAAGGGGCAGGAGAATGATTCTATCTCCCTCTATCTACACGAGTCGTAATCTTATCCTATCCACTTCAGTAGTTAAAACATACCTATATAGTTATAGATAAATCGAATTGGTTCTCTAGTAGTAAGTAAACATATGGACTAGACACCCAATGTCTATTTTGGTATGGCAACCTTTTTACGCGTCTTTAAGCCTTCGGAACTCTGAGGAGGAAGACGACTTGGTAATAAATATGTTTAGGGGAGCGTGTGACAGATTTGCCCGTTTCAGAAAAAAGAGCGCCATTGAACTTTCGACGCTCTGCTCAACGCTGAAAGTTTAAAATCCAACAGTACGCTTTGATTTAGGCATTAATTTAGGTGTTGACTGGCGTAGTGAAAATAGGCTATTATGTCGTTTCTTTTTCCATGGTATTGTGACGCGTTGTTTGTTATATGTTTATTTTTATGTACTGGAAGTTTCTTTGTGAGAAAACTGGAAGAATTTGTTGGAAAAGATCAGTTTGTTTCTGGTAGGTAATGATAAAGTTTGGCTCAGCACAGACAAAGAGAAATAAATAAATAATAAAATATTTGAAAGCCACCAGCGTTCGTTACTTAGCATAACTTTGCAGGAAATATTTCAATTTAAAACATTATTATTTTGATTCAAGTTTTCAGGCAGATGCGCGATATGTTGGCAGTTTTGAAAATAAAATGGTAATTGGGATATGCTTATTGTAAAAATTTATATGATTATACGAGTATTTTTAGAATACAAAGTATTAAAACTGTATTTAAAGCGTATTGAATAATAACTAGACTGTAATGAACATGATATTTATCAATTTAATTTTAAATCAATAGGTCCAGTATTAAAAGTATGTAATGGCAGCACCTTATTTATATTTCATTATATTGTCACTACCCGTCATTGTCATGAATTTTTAAATATGTCACAATATCTAATAACTCGCATCTCAAACTACTCTAATATTGCCTGGTTTCCAACGGAAATCCTCGTTCTATAAACTGGGGCATATCAAATTAATCATTCAGGATAAGGTCGTTAGATTTGAGGGAAATCCAATCTGTTGGACAGTGGATTTCTACGCGATCGACAGGTTTTAATTTAATTTTGAAGCCGTCAGATTTGGGAAGGGTCTTTGGCCCGTTCACAAAGTTTTACGAAGAAAATAAACAACAGAGCTACGAAACTATGTTTTATTTGTGTTCATTTCTGGGCCATGCTTGTATAGGACCGTTATCTATCTCCTTTTACAAGGGTACCTTTTAACATAGTAACGCATGAGTATCTAGAATAGGAAATTGAATTGTTAGAATAAGTGAGTCATATCAAAAAAAAGATCGCTGAATACTAGTAAGTAGAATTATTGGAAAAATTGCGAGGGGATTATGTTGATAATAAAGGTATCTTCTACCTAGGCAACCGTACTTCATTGTTAATATCACTATACACATGAAATCATGTAAAATAGAAAGTCAAACGGCCGATTCTAGCGAAAATAATTTGAGCTCCTTTTCGTAGAAGAATATTTTAATATTCACAACCAAATATAACTCGGAACGAAATGTTCTGTAGACAAGCTACCTAAACAATTATGCTATTTCTGATATTGATAAATAAATATCAATAAGTCTTAAACCACATGGCTGACGAAGGTCCAAAAGGACATGAGATTGGACTTACAGAAGATGACGCACAAGACCGAAATAAATGGCGTCTCTTGATTGTCGCCATTCGCGCGTAACGTGAAAAGGCGAGACTAAAGAAAAAGATTTTATAAGTCTTTATTATGGCTTTATAAATCTTTTACTCGTGGAATAAAATTGACCTCTGACTGACCGATCTAGTATGGAAGATCTGACAAAAATTCAATTGTTTTTCTCAGGATAAGACTAAGGGCTAATTTTCCATGACCAGATAACTTTTATTCCAGGAATAAAATTTAATTTTGACAGTTTTTGTATGAAATAACTGTTAACATTCCAAAATTATTCCTCGAATGAAGTTATTAGATGATTGGAAAATATGCCCTTAGTCTAGGTATAAAAGTTTGGTGAAATAATTCGTCCTTAATACAATTTCATTCTCTACATTTTTTTATAATCGAAGAACGAAACTAAAAGGAAACTATGCATAAGTGCATGCATAGTTATTGTTGAAGTAACTATTTATCAGTTAACTCTATTTTCATTACATGTACCTATTTGTAATTATTGTATTTAATTGAGACCTCTCTACGAGTATGGGCCTCCTCCACGTCCTTCTGTCTTTGTCCTTTTACCACCCAATCTTCTCCTGCGTTCTTTTTTATTTCTTCAGCCCACCATTACAGAGGTCAGCCCCTACAAAATAAAATTCAGTCGTATGGTCAAAAGTATAAGAAAGTCCAATAAAAAAGTCAAGCGTCCTTCTTGCACAGAAAAACTTCTTTTACAAACTTTCTAATTAACTTTGTATCTCTTCTTTCACAGATATACACAGTTATCAACGACAAACTCGTCGGACTACTTATAAGGACGAGGAAACATCAGCTGACTTACTTTGAAGGCGAAGTTTTGTTCCAGGTACTATTTTATTTTGTTAAACTTCAAACATTATCCTTAGTATAACAGTTTCGTAAAGCCAAGTAATTAAAGCCAAGGATTCTGGCTTTAATTACTTGGCTTTAATTACTAACATATTTTTTTTAAATATCTGTAACTGCTCTTGACATCACAGCGGGCCCTGTCAGAAAACTAGCGCTGCGACATTTATTTTTAAATGTCGCAGCGCAATATAATGTGAATGGACTGTAGCAAAGATCCCTATTTCATGACAATTAAATTATTATGATCAGCCAGGACATGTCTGTCAAGTTTAACATAATCCACTCACTGACATACGCAGTTAACACATCAGTCTTAACGGGGCGTGTCAGTAAGTAGATTAAGATACGAATAGATTTACTTATTGATATGATATAAATAGCACAACTTAACTGCCTGCTAAATGCAATAAATAATAATAATAATGAATATTTAAAAATGTAAATTAGAAGTATTTAAATGAAATAAAGGATATAAATATTTTATTCACTATTAAAATGGGTAAAATATTTACATAAAGTCTTAGATATAATTTACAAAAGTGCAGTGTTAGTGCTCTATGGTGACTTGACATGTCAACGAAACGTCAGTTGGTTTTTTCATGTCAATGAAAAAGATATTTTTCCTTACTTAATTATATCGCATGAATCTTATATAAACTTTCACCTTCCATTCAAACTTTTAATGGGTTTTTATGATGTATGTGGACTTGGTCACTATTCCAAATTATCGAACATTATCATCTATCATTTTTATCCCATACGTACCCACTTCATTGGTGACACCGACGTGATTTCAAAAAAATAATATTTTTAGAATAATAACAACAAGATGAAGCAACAAAAATATTTTTTTTTTCTTTCTTTCTTTCAACAATCACCTTCTCAATCTAAACATATATCGACGATAAAAGTCATTTGATGCTTCAATTTTAAGGCTTTACAACATAGCATAGCATCACGCCTATAATTCCCGTTGGATAAGGTAGCGGTAGGTATAGATAGGGACCCATTTTATTGGACTCCCATGTCGCAGGTTATGTTTACCTAAGTCCTATACAGGCTGGCAGGGACATCGACGCGCAATGGGGTCTAAACTCATGTGCTGAATCCATGGTTACAGTTTGCGCGTCGATGTTCCTGCCACTTGAAGCTTAAAAAAAATGAAATCGGTAAAGTCGTTCTCAAGTTATGGCGTGATCAAGGGAAATAGGGATTGATTTTTATATACTATATGTAGATACCAAGTAGTCTCAAGACCTTAAACATGAGATTATTCAAAAATAAATTGCTTGAATGGTTGTGTAGTCATAGTTTTGATAGTGTCAAAGTCTTCTTTGACAATACATGTTAAAATAATATGCCTGTGAAAATTTGTACGCTTATAATTGTTAAGCAAAAACAGGTGTGCTCTTGTTATTTTGTATTTACCCTATTTTTTGCCATATTTTTATACCATGTTTTTAGGCTTATTCTATTCTTTACTATTCACGACCTGAGAATCGAATCCAGGGCCTCATGTTCAGAAGTAGCGTTTACGACCACTAAACTAAAAAGCTTGTATCGTGTAAACGAGGCTTTATAGAGATACAGAGCTATATAGAAATTTTCTTTTTCTTTCCAGAAACGCGATGATGACGTCCCTGTATTTCTAATGCAGACGATAGATGATGTGAGAGCATACTGCAATAACAAGGCGATGCAAGCAAGGAGATCCGTATCACCTATGCCTCAATAATTATTAAGATAATATTGTTATTTATTAACTGAATGTGATGACAGTTACTGAGTTACAGGAAGCAACGCAAGGGATGGGAAAAGTACAGAGCAATGAGCTTAATGATAAATGACTTTATTTTGTAAGTAGGTTTTTACAAAAACTTTTACACGTCAATCATATTTTAAAAACTAGGAGACGTCGGCTTGAAATGCTTTATTAGGTTAAAATGTAAATAAATAATAAATCATAGGCCACGGTTTGGTAAGTCATTTCCAGAAAAATATATACACTTAAAAATCAGTACAGAATATGAGTGGTCCTTTCAATATTACTACACTTTTCAAGAAAAAAAAACGATATGCTATTACAAGTAACAAAAATTTTTATTGCAGCACTTCAAAACGTTCTAAATTTTTTATATTATCTTAAAAAAAAGAACTGATAATACTTATACTAACTACTCCAACAGCTTTTAGTAAAAAGTAAATAAGTTTCTACCTCTCAATTTTCCTGCCCCCTAGCCTTTGTTCCTAGATGAACTTTATATCGCAGTTTAACGAGATTTACAAAATCCTTTTGCCAAGTTATTTGAATGCTCTGAAAGGAACAGCAAAGAGATGATTTTACAGCAGCATCTTAAAACTTGTACATCCGGTTTCTGAGAGTCTAATCAACACAAAAAGTAACTGTATTCAGAATCTCAGATACTTATTAAGTTTTCGAAACGTAAACTCTATGTCGTACATAACAAAGTTCAACTTCCATTGCAACCGAATTTTATTTAAGACTTTTATATTACAAACGGCCAATCAATAATCAATTTAAACTACATAAAGCTAAAGTAGATAATGGAATAATTGGCAATACATGCAAATTGTTTAAGATTGAGTATTAAAGTAATGTGCCAATAAGTTGCAACTGCTGTGATTGCTTGGCCGAAAAACCAACAGTTCAATCATCGTGAGTTTTAATAAAAACGGAGAAATGAGATTTAAAAAACCCTCAAAATCAAGCCCGTCTATTCTGCAAAATCTCACTGTGAAAATGTATGTTAAAAGTGAGTTGTCAATCTCTAGCCCCAGGCTATGGAATGATAGCTCACTTCAAACTTACTTCAACAAAGTTTTCATGAAATTTTTACAGAATAGACTGGAGAGGCGGTGTAAGTAAAATGATAAAGTTTTATAACAACAACATGTTATTTTAAAAAAATCATCAGACATCTTGGAAAAAAAATGAATGAAAAACACTTACGACGTAATATATAATTAGGGTTTCATTCACACTTCGTTCCAAAAAGTATATATTATGTAAAAGATTGCTCAATTGTTACGTCCACTTATCCCAACAAACTACGTTGAAATATAATATTTTAGTGAAAATATTGCACTCTGTTTTGTAATTACAGCTGTTTTTTCTGTCATCACATAGTTTTAGTTGATTTTAGTTCTTTATAACAATGTTTGTGATGAACTTGTCATGTGTAGAATGCCTGGTTCCTATATCCATATACCTACTGGTGGTAGGTAATTTGACTTGTAAAATGCTCTGAATGATGCATAGGTTTGTTTTGCTAGTTATGACTACGCAAAAAGCATGTGGCGGCATTTACATCGCCACATGCGTACTACCAACGCTGACGGCGACGTCACGCCAAATCCTGCATCGCGCAAGCAGAGTTTCACGCGTGACTAGTATACAGAGTGGCATGACATTGTCGCGCAAGACCTCCCTTTTCATAAAAAGTGATCTACGCAACCAAAGCGTATGGAACAACTTTTTTTTTTAACTAACGAAGTATTTCTGCACAGGGGGTGCTTCAGAATCATGTACTAAATCCATGGTATCAGGTTCCACGTCGATTCTTATAAGATTTAGGAATCAGGCATTCCAAGAGGAATATTCTACTGTAAAGCAAAGCTAAACAAAGTTTTAGGTAGCCTAATAGACTGCTATTAGCTAGCTTTTTTATAGCCATAAACTAAACTTATGACTAAGCCGGACTTAGCCTTTAAGTCACATTATGACTGCTTAGAAAAATCCTCAGTAAATACGTGAAGAAATGTGCGTTTATTGTCATGCAAAAGAGGCAAATTATGTGCCTACAGTAACTTTTACAGACGCCAACAGGTCAAGCTACCCGAAACTGTCAAATTTTCCCAATCAATCTTGAACCTTTAGTAGCTTTAGCGATAAAGTTGAAAATCTATTTAACAAATTTGACATATTATAGTAGCTTGATGTTCTGGCGTCTGTACGTTATTATAACCTTAAAATAACAATGGTTTAAGACCAGCTGACCTCTTAAGAAAAACAAAACAAGCTCAGAAAACTAGCTTGATTCCCTTTTTCCTGTTTTTTTTTTTTTGCTTCTTACAATCAATTAACACGCTCAGCGCCAAGCCCCATATGTCAATACCACTACACCAGGAAAATTCCCTAGGCCAGGGCAACGTTTTTTGTATACAAAATGTATGGAAAGTGTGCGCGTTAGCGATACACGGCGCTTAGACTGGAATGGTGCTTGTGTATCAAAAAGGATACACAAGTGTTTAGACAGTCTGTATCGCAAAAGATACACATGGCGCTGAGCGTGTTAAGTGCACTTCGAAAGCACTCACAGTTTTATAAAAGCACGAAAATGCTTTGAATACCACTTATTCCCAGTTATTTGAACATAATCATCATTTACCGGGGTCGGCTTCCAGTCGAACCGGATGCAACTGAGTACCCGGAACGACTGTCAAACATTCACTAATGTCAGCCGGGACCATCGACTTCAAGTGCTTCCGAGGCACGGAGGGTCTTCATTATTATGTAAAGATGGTCGGGTCCACGGACCAAGGGCTGTTATTACTTAGCCACAAGCCCCTTCATAGCTTATATTGAACACAAACGAGTAGGTATACAATTTTACTGATGCAATCATATTGTATTTTAATTTTTATTAACAAACTTAAAGTGGTAGGTCTATATCTAAAGTCCCAATGTGGCTTCATTCTTGATTTAATTTATTTTCTAAACACTGTCTGCCTAAATATACTTTACAATTCGTCATCCATTTAGGGTTCCGTATTGCCCTTTAAAGGATTTTTCCACCAAACGGCTCGCATTGCATCGAATCGGAACGGATTTCACAAACTTTAAACGATATTAAATCGTGTACACAGTATTTAAAGTCTATATTACCAAGCCGCGTACAGCAGCTTGTCTTCCACGACACGGGATCGTAGCCGAAAGTATGCTGCGACGGGCGACGGGCGATCGGCCTGTCGTCGTATCAGATCGAATCCTTTCGGCATTAAAACGTCAACACGGTGGTAATGAAACTATTTGACTAGGCGCAGAAACGGGTACGTTCGGAAGCGACTGTACGGAGCCGATCGTATGCGTCGAGATCCTGCCCGACGCGATCGGCTGTCGCCGCATCCGTTGGTATCCTTTCCGATCCGATGCGATGCGAGCCATTTGGTTGAAATCATCTTTAAGTGGTCGAACCCTGAAAGTTACAACCAAAAACAGCCGTTTTCTTAAGTGTCATGTTCTTCTTAAGTGTCTACTAAGAGCGAAGCGACGATTTGTGAAATCTTAATTATTCTACAAATTATGTTTAATTAAATCGGAATTGAATTACTCTATCTTTATAGCTTGAAAAATTAGGTTAGGTTATAGAAAGATATATGTAAAGAAGGGACCTTTTGTGTAGTTTTGCAATTCGCTTTTGTTTGCGATGTCAAAAAACCCATTGTTTAAGTATTTTATTGCAAAAGAAGCTAGTAAAATTGTACATTTTATTTGAACAGATGGTGATACTTTTATCCGCCGAGATGATTGATGTCGAAAATTTTTTTGCAAGGTGGAAAATAAAATAATTACTATGTTGTTCTCGGCGTTCATCCATAAAAGAAATATGATAAGAAGATATTTGCTTGGTAAAAGAATCGTTTGGCGTTCTGCCAGCCCTCGAAAGGCAGGGTGTAAAATGTATGTTCATCCTTTTGAATATCTTTCAAGGATAGATGGCACATTAATCAAAAATGTTACCAAATCCTGTAGAATGTGCGCCAGGTGCCAATCGTTTTTGTACCATAAGAAAATACAGACGAATTTTAGATGTAAATACGCACATGAATTCAGTCGAGACTAAGACTAATTATTTGGTGTCTGGATTAGCCAAGTATTAATGTAAAAATAAATATGTTTGGCAGTTCAGTGTCACCTTTTGTACAACACACTGTATTTTATTTTACTGGATCGACGCTAAGTTATGAAAATGCCAAAACTTAGTATTTTTTTATTTTTATTAATTAGTCTACAAGATGCGCCATGTTGAGTATAATATAATATACTTGAATAAAATTTCTCTGAAATTTACGGCAACTGCATGACCAAAATGTTTAAAGCAATTTGTATGTTTTCGATCTGGTAAAATATCGGATAGTTTACTAAATAATATCATAGTATTAGGTATAAGCAAATATTATAATATTTTAATGAAAAGCTAATATTTAAGCGAACATTAACAAAAAGTATGTCATTAAATAATTATGTTTATATTTTTGATAAAGATATTGAGGTAATTTATTTAAATAATGTTATTTATTTAGATCTAATAATGAATGTAAATAAAGTTTTACCATTTTCATGAATCTCGGCAATAAAAAATGCTAAGTAAATAAATAAGATACTTATATATCAAATAGGTTGTATTTATTAAAAAAATGTTGTTAAGGGGGAAGCATCAGGGTTTGCCAGTCAGGTTGAATGTTGAATAAAATATGATTCGCGACCATAGCAAGTATGTATTTACAGAATTATATTAACTGTTTCATGAAATATCAATCAATAGGGTTATATGAACATAGAGGATTGTACTGATGATTTTAATGATTATAATTTGGTAAATAAATACTTGTTACACTCATCAACCTGACAGTGCCAATTGCAAAATACGCCAGAAAATTTTAATTTCGCAGGCATCCCTTGACGCTCCCTTCTTAAGAAATGAAAATATATTAGCTTTATTTATTCTTAAGTATTGGAATTGAATATCATTATATTTTGGTTTTCAAATGTGCTATGTGTCCTGTATAATTTTATTACGATTATTTAAAAATCAACTAACAAACTATTTAAAGACGTTAATTAATAATCATTTTTCAATTATTCATCATAACATTCTAGTCTATCTAGTCGATTGAAAGCTGTAAGGAATAATAACTTGTGTTTAAAATAAACTTATCATATTGAAGAGTTCTTTTTTTATGTTATCTTTAATCCACACTCACAGCTAAATTTGAATTGCTTTTTACTTAGAAAATATGATTTAAATAAAATGATTTTATTTCAATAAATAAAGCGAGTACTAAATGTAAGACTACACTTAATTGCTCGAGCAATTTTCTCATTGATAAAATGATTAGTTCATTTTATCACCACTGAAATAGAGCTCAAAATTGCTAATTTGAACTCTATTTCAGTTGTGCTCAACTGAAATAGAGTCCAAATTAGCGTGAAAGAGATAATTCCCTGTTATTCGTGTTCGAGCATGATCACGTTCTACCTTTATTCAGCCTATAACGTTCCCAATGCTGGGTCACAAGCTTCCTCTCTGTGAGAGGGAATGGGCCGTAATTCCCCACGCAGGCTCTGTGCGGAATGAAAGATGTCACATGTCTTTGATTTTTTGGTTTTGGGACATGCAGGTTTCCTCGCAATAAAGTCATTTATTCAAATGACTTTATTGCGAAGAAACCGGCATGTCCCAGATGTTCCCAATGTTTTCCTTCACCGTTTTGAGAGCAGTTGCAGTTCTATCTCATATGATTTCGTACTTCAAATATCATTTGGCCAGCCTTACCTTAAAGGAAAATCACACAAGTGAGTTCTGCACAGCGGTCAAAGGAGTCTGCAATAAGCATCCACAATATAAATTATATATCCCAGACCAGGCGGTTCAAAGCAAACTGACCCTTATATAAGATATATTTGTTTATTAACCACAAAAACCAAACATGCTGCATAAACTCAACGAATAAATAGGTATGCAAGCTAGAAAAAGTACAAGTATTTTCTTTACATAGCCTAAATATTGCGTACGATATCAAACAATTTTCTCCTCAGCATACACTAAATACTAGGTTAAAATGAACTGCCTTACCTATACTTTCCTCTTTCGTTGATAGTGCTAAAATCTCAAACGGCGAAAATATGCCAATCTTATGAGATAAGTATATTTATGTTTGAGCCGTTTGGGGTTGAAACACTACGGCCGAGTGCTCATCGAATTTTTAGGGACATCACCAAGCGGTTGGTTGACTCTTCACGTGACGTTCAAAGAATCAGCATCGCCATACAACGTGGTAATGCTGCAAGCCTTTTGGGAACTTTTTCTGTTGACAGCGATGCGGACGAATTTTTTTATGCCCTAGATTATTTGCTCTCTTTTTTATGTACCAAGGTACATGTATATTATTATTAATATTATTTTATTTCTGTTAGCTTATTTAATATGTTATTATTATATTATAGTTTATTAAATTAAATTAAATAAATATAATTATATATTATGTTTTTTATTAATGTTCTCATGAAGTAATTAAAGGTACTTTAAGGTACTGTCAACCAAAGGAATGAAACGTTAAAACCAGCTGTTTTGATTAACAACCAAAACTCCAATAACGTAAAATCCAGTAAATTAAAAATCCTTTCCCTGTTTTCAATTCCGACTAGCTCGTAAGGGAGTCTCTTTACTAAGATAAACAACTTCTTGTTGATTGTTGTTGGTTGTTCTGTGAAGTTGGGTTGAACTCGGCGAGTTTTCTCGTAACGTAGGGCTTTTCTTTGAGGATGAACCCTCTGGCCTACAGACTTCTAAAAATTGGGATATTATTACTTGAAATATGTAGTTATTCTGTAAGCCTGAATAAAAGACTGAATTTTATTTAAGGTAATAGTCTTGGTTGAATATCCGTTTCGAGTGGCTTATTTATGGCTAAGTAACAACAGCCGCACGGGTCGATTGATCAGGTTAAGCTACGCTTCCCGCGGTTGGTCCGTGGATGGGTGACCATCTTCACATAGCAAAACCCCTCCGTGCCTCGGAAAGCACGTTAAGCCGTTGGTGCCGGCTGTCATTCGTGGATCTTTGACAGTCGTTACAGGCCGCCAGAAGCCCGAAAGTCTGACAACCAGTTTTACCAAGGGGTATCTTACTACCCAGTAACTGAGTTGTGGAGGTCAGAGAGGCAGTCGTTCCATGTAAAATACCGATCTGCTGGATCCGGTTAGACTGGAAGCTGACCCTAACATACTTGGGGAAAAGTTTTTTATAGGCTTAATGCAGATGTATAATAAATGGACCAAAATGTAGCTTACACCGCTGCCTAGCTTGGATGGAACTACGCTGCCCACATCTGTCCGGAGGAGCTATGAGCTAAAATAACCACACAGATAATCCCAAGAAGCAGCAAACGGCAATGCAGCAGGTCCAGGAGGAGATGGCGTGACGAACTCGACTCTTTTCTTTAAGACTGGCCACATACAGAAATAAACAGGGATAAGTAATAATAATAATATCCCTAGACATTTCACACAGCGCCATCTAGTCCCAAGCTAAGCAACCTAATGCTTGTGTTATGGTAACAAGATGGCTGATAAACTACTTATATACTTAGGTACATTTTTTTTTTTTGTAAATGCATACATATTATAGATAGAAAAACACCCAGACTCGGAACAAATACATGTAGGTCATACAAATATTTGTTCCGTGCGGGAATCGAACCCGCGACACGCAGCGCATCAGTCAACCGCTTAACCACTGCGCCAACCGTGTCGTCCGTCTCGTAATAGCAGCAGAGCCGTGGTGGCCCAGTGGTAACAGCCGCAACTCACGAGTTGTAGGTCGTAGGTTCGAACATAGACAGGCGCTTTACTTTGTGTAAATTATTTCATCACCATTGCTCTCTAAACGGTGAAGGTAAACATCGTGAGGAAACTAGCATGTCCTAGACCCAAAAAATTTGAAGACATGTGACATGTACCAACCTGCACTGGGCCCGCGTGGTGGATTACGGCCCACGCCCTCTCACAGAGAGGAGGCCTGTGTCCCAGCTATGGGAACATTATAGGCTGATTATGTAAAAGTAATATAACTTATAATAAAAATAATTGAAAAATAATTGTATTTTTTGTCTAATTTTCATTTAATAGATCTGTGACACTGTGTTGAGATTTTCACAACGCTGAAAAGTGAAAATTAACTCATGAATGTAGATTAAAAGATTAATGTAAAGTGTCCTCTTGGCATGCAAGATAAAAGAATGATGTGTTGCTCAAAACGACAGAAAATAATTTGCTTAGCTGTAAGCTAACTACGAGTATGTGGGATGACGTACAGTCACGAGCACCAATATGTCAACACTTGGCAAATTTCAATTGCGATTTTTTCGTGAAATAACGAATGCAACGTTGAAATACGACACATTGCATAAACCTATGGGTTCGAAAAGGCTATGTTCGTAACAACATAAAATTTCATTAAAAAATAAAGGAGTAAACCGCTTTTCAATAAAGCCGAGTGTATACATACTTTTGCTCGTGACTGTACAAGTATATATTACATAGGACTGTATGTATTTTAAATCTTGTTTTCCCAAAACTTTGCTACCACCACGGCGTTGCCCGTGGCAGCGCAGAGGTCACTTGAATGCATGTTTTGGGACACAGAGGGCAGGATATGAGGTGGAGCATAGTTTGTGACATAGCTCCACAATCAACAGTTTACTACCGATCCGCCAAGGAAGCCCCACTTCACCTGGTTGGACTTACATCTTCCCACTGGTGTCCGGAGACGGTTCAGAGACTTTCAAGTGGACCACGGAAGGTTATACCTACCCTGCAGGGAGATACCCCTTTGGTAATAGATAGTAAGTTGGAGGGGGAAGAGTATCCTGCCACAGTTTACAACAGGAGTCGTCCTGGTTTCCTGACAGAGACGCTGTCGATTATAAGAAGCTGTGCCTGCTTTTTAGCTGTTGCGTTGGTAGCTGCGTGCCAAATAGTGGGTAAACTTCTCTTCGGTAGTTGCAACTTCTCTTCGAACTTGTGGTGAAGCTATGCCAGCAGTGGGATATAAACATATGTTTAACTCTCTCTCTCTCTCTCTCTCCTTTCTCAAGTTTAAAAAAAAAAAAACAAAAAAAAAATATTATGCAGGTAACGTAAGTCACCTAAATCAGATTTTTATCCGTGTTATATATATTTTTACTAGTTAGAGCTTCGGCTACTTGTATTTTGTATTCCAAAATTTTAATACAAATATTCAGGATGAAAAGTAGCCTATTTCCTGGTTAAAATTGAATCCTGTATTCTAATAATTGAAGAGTTTGTTTGAAAGTGCTAATCTCCGAAAAACAAGCAAAAAGCTTTTTGCATTTATAGTTAGCCCAATTCTTGAATCCTGTAGATAGATTTAACAACAGGCACACTTAAATAAATTACAACGTTTGAGAGTAAAAAAAAATCAATATAAAAAAGTGTCGTGAAGATCAAAATAATACACGTTTTCGGTATAACCCTCGTTCTTCATGCGTGTAAGAAACGTGGTGCGATAAGGAAGTTCGTTCCAAAACCATTATGACGGTCACACAGGTGAAAAGATTATTTCCTTTTAGCCATTTCGATTTCTTTTCAACAATTTCTACTTGACTAGTCAGCTGGGCTGTTTCCCGTCATGGACCTGATCTTAATCGCTGCAGTGCTGTTCTTATAAATACTTTGTAGAAGATAAATATAAGTGGTGTCTATGCCTTGATTCTGCAGGGCGTTATAAATTGAGCTATGGGTGATACTATCGAAACCTTGAATAATCTGTGTCTTAAAAATAAGTGTGTTATGAGGTGTATTAAAGTAAAAAAAATAACTGAAAAATAATGAAACTTAAACTTCAATAAATTAATCAATTGATAATACTGATTAGCAATATCCATACTAATATTATAAATTCGAAAGTAAGCCCATGTACCCATGGACGCAAAATATCGCGGCGGGATTTTATCGCGCAAAGGATTTTAAACTCTCCTTGTTAAGCCGAGCATTTAGAATTCTGGGATGCGCTCTGTGAGATTCTTGGCTAAACACCGAGAGTTGAAAATCCAGTGCGCGATATTATTACGTTCATCCGAACGTGGGCTTAACTAAATATTGGTTCTAATATAATAATATTATGTATATTTATTAATAAATGTCTCCTATTATAATAACCCATTGGATAGCAACATACAAGGGTCGATAGTTGCGTCCTTAAAAATAGTGAAATTTTCATCTTCACTGGGTTTTTTTTTGTTTTTCTATCTCAGAAATTAGATGTTCTATGTTACAAAATATAAAAAAAGGAATAAAGAAAATACGTTTATTTGCGGCAGACATGACGCAAATACGCGAGGGGATATGAATATGAAATTTTCATATCACCTCGTGCTACACCGCTCGCGATATTTATCTACAGATCGATGTATATAACCATTAACTGACTTTGCCGTAACTTATGTAAAAAAAACTGGTTTTATATTGCATGAGGCTATTACCGGTATGACTGTTTTACTTCATCACATAGAAGTCGAGCAATCATTGAGTATCTACAAAAATCGACATCATTAAATGTTTTCAGCAGAAGATAGAACCACAGAATGGCACTACCTCCACGGAATGGCAGTAGGGTTCGCTCCGTCGAGGTAGCTCGACTTTACCTGGTTGGAATTACATCTGGGTAATTATGTATGTCACAAACTATGCTCCACCTTCTATCCTGCCCTCTATGTCCCAAAACATGCAGTCAAGGTGCCCTCTGCACTGCCATCAACGACGCCGTGGAAGTGGCGATGTTTTGGGTCAACAAGATTTGAAATACAGCCGTGCCAGTGACACGAAAAAGGAGAAGCTGAATCACATCAAAATAAACAACCTTCAACAGTATCCTATTATTAGTCTGTGGGGAAATATAGGATAGTTTACTAGTTACAAATTGCCTGTAGTAAGAATACAGGCAAGTGAAATTTATTTCTTGAAGTTAATATAAAAGCAATTGAATTACGTGATGACAGCTGTCAACTGAAACAACACAATATTTATTATTAGAAATGATTAATAACAAATTATTATTTGACCAGCTTTCAATAATGGCCAACTGCAAAAATACGATGATAATAATATCACTCGGACCCTAAAACCAAACCAGGTCATTATCACTTTACGCAGGAGAGCCCAAGTCATATAAGTTTTAATTGACTTTTTAAGAAATTTATGGACCTTTGCTTCAAGTTTATATCTACAATTTTTAACAAATTTCCCTCGACGAAGACGCGACGCCTGCTGCCAAGGCAACGGGTGTGAAGGCTGCGCCCTGCATGCGCAGCGCCCCAGGCTCCGAGCGCGACTGCGCCCCAGCCGTCAACTGTCGTGGCAATTTCATAGTGACATTTTGTAAATAATAGAAATAGTGATTTTAGTTTATTTTTTTGAGTGCGTGTATTATAGTTTATTAATTATTATTTTTTAGGTAAGTTTTATTGTAAGTTTGTGTTTTTATATATATGTTCAATGCCGGCTGTAGCGACGCCGGAAACTGTGCTAGTCAACCTGCCACATCGCTTGATGTTCAGCTGGTGAGATGTCCACATTGCTCACAGGCACGCTTTTTTAAAGGCGAACGGGGGCTGAAGATACACTATGGCAAGATCCACAAATCGCATAGTGTACCATTGTGTCCCCCAGCCGCATCTCCAACATCAACACCACTAGTACAATGTTTTTGGAAAATACTAGCAAAATTAAAAAATTCTACCCCTGTATTAAAGAGAGTTCCCCGGGGCGCAAGACGATCTGTTGCTGCGAGTTTGGCGCAATGTATCCGTCTTGCGACCCAGGAGAACTCACAAAGTGCCTGGGAGCAATTACTTACCTTCCCTTACAGGATTTTACATGTCCAAAAAAATTTGGCATCTAAAAAAACATTAACGAACCAAATTAAAGAAAATTGTAACAATTCGGCCCTAATTTTAGATCCAAAATTGCCTGCTTTCCATAACCAATCTCAAAAAGGATTATGTTCACATGTGGAATCCAAATTAAGTGAAGGTGACATCAGGGGTGCGGCCAGGATACTTTTCAGCAGCGATGTGGTGGCGCCTTACTCTCCCGAAACACTAACAGCTCTAGAGAGTAAACATCCAGCGCCTGCGGATGGTCTCACCTTCCCCGATCCCCCCAACACTCCCGACCTAAATTCAACCTTCCTCAACGTTTCGGCTCCCCAGTTGTTTGCAGCCGTGAGCTCCTTCCGAAGTGGTTCCGCTGGCGGCCTCGACGGCCTGACTCCACAACATCTAAAGGACCTATTGAGTTCAGGCGCCGGGGAAGCTGGTGAGTTGCTTTTGAAGGAGCTTGCGGCCATGATTAACCTCATGCTTACCGGCGGTGTGAACGAGGCCGTCGTCGATGTCTTGTACGGGGCCAACCTGTGTGCCCTGCGTAAGAAGGATGGCGGTATTCGTCCCATCGCCGTTGGGTGCACCTACAGGCGTACGGCAGCCAAAATATGCTGTAAGCTGTATAGTGAATCGCTTACAGCTAAGTTTCAGCCCCTGCAGCTTGGTTTTGGCTCGAAAGGGGGCTGTGAGGCTGCTGTGCATGCCCTTTCTACCTTTTTAAAGTCCAACAAAGGTGAGGTCATCCTCAAGGTTGACGTTAAGAACGCCTTTAACTCTGTGAACAGGGACACTTTGTTGGCTGAAGTCAAAAAGGAACTACCCGAAATTTATGGTTTCATGTGGCAGTGCTACAGGCACCCCTCTAAATTATTATACAAGGACAATGTTTTAGAATCTGCAGTTGGATGCCAACAAGGTGACCCTCTCGGGCCAGTCATTTTCAGTTTAGCTATTCATCCAATTTTACAGAAACTAAATTCAAAATTTAATGTGTGGTATTTGGACGATGGAACGCTAGGAGGTAATGTAGACACTGTTTTGGAAGATTTACATCTCCTCAAACAGGAATTTCAATCCATTGGTTTGGACCTTAACCCCTCAAAATGTGAACTTTACCTTTCTGACATAACCGACAGACAATTGACTCTAGATAAATTTAATGCAATAGCCCCACAAATCAAAATTTTAGACAAAAGTTCACTACACCTCCTAGGTTCCCCAATTTTAGAAGATAGTTTTTCACCTTTCATCGATGAAAAAATCAAAAATTTCAACGACATTTCGGTCAGACTCTCCAAAATTAATTTACATTCGGCATTCACCCTAATTAGATACTGTTGTTTTGGTCCAAATTTTATATATTGTCTACGTTCTTCCCCTTTATGGAAGCAACCACATCTGTTGGACAAAATTGACCACATTATCCGCAGCACATTAACAACCATTTTAAATGTGGCCTTGGACGACCGAGCGTGGCTTCAAGCCACACTACCCATCCGTTTTGGTGGCCTCGGCGTCCGCAAAATTACCAGTATTAGCTTACCGGCGTTCCTGTCCTCTGTCCACAGCACCGAAAAGTTGACCGGGAAAATTTTAGCCCCCTGCCTGGTTGACTCTGAAGTGCCTTGCTTGACCGACGCGGTGAACGCCTGGAAAGCGGCTTGCCCGGATACAGATCGGCCCGTAAACCCATCTTCCCAGAGACAGTGGGATGAGCCGCTCTGCAGGTTGGTACGGAATAAACTTATCAATACGTCCACCAATACTGCTGAGCGTGCCCGCCTGCTGGCTGTGGGTGAGTGGGAGTCGGGGCTGTGGCTTCAAGCACTCCCTTCACCCAACATAGGCACTATGCTGGCTGACACCACCTTCCGGCTCGCTACCTGTCTGCGTTTGGGTGCTCCTTGTGGGGCTCCGCATCGCTGTCAGTGCGGTGAAGCTGTCGACTGCCTCGGACACCATGGCCTATCCTGCAGTAGGAGCGCAGGTCGGATAGCACGGCACGCCAGCATTAATGACATCATCCGTCGTGCTCTTGTCACCGCCGGGGTGCCAGCTGTTTTAGAACCCAACGGCCTGGCACGCGACGATGGAAAGAGACCAGACGGAATGACCATAATGCCCTGGAAGTTAGGCAGACCTTTGGTGTGGGATGCAACATGTGTCGACACCCTTGCGCCATCCCATCTTCCTTGCACGGTGGGCTGTGCTGGAGCGGCTGCTGCTGGTGCAGAAAACCTCAAACGGCGAAAATATTCCAGCCTGATTGGGAGTTATATCTTCGAGCCGTTTGGGGTTGAAACACTAGGGCCATGGGGTCCGAGTGCCCACTTGGTTTATCGAGATATCGCCAAGCGCTTAGTCGACTCTTCACGTGACCAGAGGGCTGGCCTGTTTCTTGGCCAAAGAATTAGCATCGCCATACAACGTGGCAATGCCGCCAGCCTTTTGGGCACTGTTCCTGTTGACAGCGATGCGGACGAATTTTTTGATGCCCTATGATTCTTTTGCTTGTTTTTTTTTTTTTTTCTCATGTACATATGTATTATTATTTTAATTGAATTACGTTGTTTTCTTGAGACATATTTGGTAAGACAGATCTATTGAACGCTTTCCTGAAACGAACCTCTGCTTTAATTAATCACAAGAGGCTTTAAATGTTCATCTACTCGGATGGCTGGTTGTTTGTACTGACTCTTCGAGGCGAGATTTTTTTTTCTCTTCTTCTCTCTTCTTTATTTCTTACATCGGACTTTAAAGTTTTTATTTGATCTTTATTTTTAACCCCCGACGCAAAAACGACGGGGTGTTATAAATTTTGACGTTTCTCTCTCTCTCTCTCTCTCTGTGTGTGTGTGTGTATGTCTGTCTATGGCATCGTAGCTCCCAAACGGATGAACCGATTTTAATTTTGTTTTTTTTGTTGATGTTTGATGAAAATCGGTCCAAGATGGCCGCCACCACAAAATGGCGAATTACATTTTTTTTTCACAACTCCATAAATATGGGTATCAAATGAAAGGGCTTGACTAGAATACTATACACTATGACAAATTTCAAATCCAAGATGGCCGCCAACACAAAATGGCGAATTACAAAAAACCTGATTGAATACAAAATTACCTGAATCTTAAAACGCAACAAAATAAAAGAAAAGAAATAATAAGGAGTCCCTACAGAAAGCATGAAATAAAAAATTTAATTTAAAATTTTAAAAACTCCCGACCACGTGAAACCCTACAAAAAGAAAAAAAAAATCTAAAAATTATGAACCTATGTAAGTAGGTATGTAATTTTTCGTGTGAAATTTTTTGATTAAATGCTGTACCGACGGGACAGCATTTAATAAATTTTTTATTTTTAATTATTATTTTTTATTTTTTTTATCTGATGTATATATCTGGTACTGTGTGTTTTAGTCTGTGCTACATAAATGTATTCCTTTCTTTCTCTCTCGTCATTTTTGTAGGATCCCTATATTTTTTCCTAAATTTATTAGCAGTGCAATAAAGAGTACCTGTATATTATAAACGCGAAAGTTTGTAGTGATGACGGTTGGATAGATGGATGTTTGTGACTCTCTCACGAAAAACTACTACACGGATTTGGATGTTTGGCACACAGATAGTTTATAACCAGGATTAACCTTTTAGGATTTCACTTTTTATCCTGATATTCCTACGGGATCGAAACTTATGTGGGTGAAACCGCGGGGCGCTGCTAGTTATCCATATTAATAATGAGCATTTAACGTAGAGTGCTACAGTCACCTGCTTAGCCTATTATACGCGTACTTGCCACAAAACGTTGTGGCAAGTACGCGTTAACGGTGATCGTAGTAAACGTTGGTCAGGCAGTCACTCCATGTCAAATGCTGGTATTCAGCTTCATCCGGTTAGACTGGAAGCCGACGCCAACATAGTTGGGAAAAGGCTAGGCAGATGATGACTACTCAATCGCGCACTAAAGATTGACAGAGAATTTGTGAAAGTTCGGCGCACAGGTAAGCAGACCTGTGTAAAACCCTGTAATCTATTCAAAATTGAATACATTTTATTCCGGTTGGTACAAGATTATTGGTTGCACATGCATACGACTGACAACAGAGTGCTAAGAGGAATATGCACATCACTTTTTTGCGAATCATCGCTCACACATAGTTGGGAAAAGGCTTGGTTTTTATCTATTGTTTCTAGTTCTCAAGGGTACTTACCCATGTACAATATCAAGTGATTGATATACCCATGTCGCACGTATACAAAAAACTACCGCGAAAACCATTATGTACCACTTTATATTGTAATATAAGGTAAGTTTTTTCTCAAGGCTAGGCCCTAGGGAGTTACAAGAATGGCTTACACCTGGGTTTTATGAACTGAGAATTTGAAGTTGAAGAAGAACTTGTCACCCTTTACTTAACAGTACTTAAGGTGAAAGCCCGTAAAATTCAACATTTCTTTTTCATTCAACTTTTTTGCAAATACCTTAAAATTTATGCTAAAGTGGAAACAAGTTTTCAATTTAGTAACCGTGTGTTATAGCTTAGATTATTACTCGTACTTGAAAACTCTGTAATGGTTAAAATGTTGTCTATTTATTTTAGTTATTTGTCTCATACTTTGCTTTATTGATAACTAGCTGACTTCGTTCGTGTGGATGTCGGAAGATCAATAGTGTGTTTCTGTACTAATTTTTTTTTCTACAATAAAAGTAGCCGGAACAAACAGACAGACAGACAGGCATATAATTTTCTTTTGAATAGTTTTTTTTTTTTTGTTAGAAGCACGATATATCCTTATTTTTGTTTTCGCCGTTAATGTCCCCCGGCTGGGCAAAGGCCTCTCTACTCTCTTTCCACCTGTCCTCTGTCCAGAGCTGCCGAGGACCAATCTTTATCAAAGGAGTCCAGCTCATCCCGCCATCTCCATCAGGGCCTGCCACGATGTCGTTTACCATTAAGCGGGACCCACTGGGTCGTAAGTTTGGCCTATTGATCGTCGAACATGCGGCAGATGTATCCAACCCAATTCCACTTAAACGTGGCTGCTTTCCGATTCATCATCTGCCTAACCTTTTCCCAATTATGCTGGGGTCGGCTTCCGGTCTAACCGGATGCAGCTGAATACCAGTATTTTAGATGGAGCGACAGCGTATCTGACCTCCACAACCCAGTTGGCAGTCGGCTGCTTTTCGAGTGATATCAGTTATTTTAGTGATGGAACCTTAACCCGGTGTCGTATCCTTTATAATATGCATTTAGTAAAAAGCTGTTATTTTCACATTAGGTACCAGAAAGCAAGTTTGGTAACAACTTAAGTGGCAGTGGGTAGAGCAGCACAAACGGCTGATGGGGCCGAAAGGTTCCTTCAGTTGCCTGTGCCATGGGCCACGGTATCTCTTTCGAACAACCCGCGGCCCTGGCAGGCATCGGCCCTCGGGTGGACTTCGTCAGTTAGAGCTGACATCTCTTTGAGGCGCGTGTGGAACACAACGCGCCGTCGACCCAAGCCTGGTCCTTACCAGGCGGCGAGCTGCCTTTTGCTCGCCACCCGCAAGCCCGCACCTACGGTGGCCGGAATTCGGCTGTTGACTCCCGACGTCCAGGACGTCTCCTGCGGCGACTAGGGGCGTAAGTCCACCGTGTCCTCCGGGCGATCCTCACAGTGGTGACACCCTGGCGTTTACTCCCGCCTTATCCTTTCGAAACAACCGTGTCCAGTGAGGACCTGCATCAGGCGGAAGGTGAGGGCGCCGTGGAGTCTTACCGCTGAAATTGTGGCGTGCCCAGCACTGGGTTGCGACCATCGCACTTTCCATGTCGCCATGAGATCCCGCCGGAGCCCTGTCCGCTGTACCGGGAGTTCTCGCGGCGGCGGAGTTACACCCGTGTTTTGCCTCCTCTCGCCACTCCCATATGTGGGCGAGGACTTTTGCCTCCAGATCCCATGGCGGCAATCCGGCAAGAAGGCTTGCCGCCTCAGCGGAGACCATGCGGTACCCTCGGATTACCCGGACGAACAGTGGACGTCTTTCGGCTGAAATGATGATAATGAAGTTTGGCAACAGGGCTTAAGTGCATCGGGATTTTTTTATTTACCTGGTACTATATTTTTATCAGTTAGCAGAGTTTTAACGTTGATGCCTGATCGACTTTGATGGGCTCCTGAAACTAATGAAGAAGTCTTCTACATGTGTATTCAATTGCATATTTCAATCCCAAAACTATTCATAATCAGCCTATAATGTTCCCACTACAGGCCTCCTCTCGGTGAGAGGAGTAGGCCGTAACCCACCACGCGAACCCAGTGCGGGTAGTTAGATGTCACATGTCTTCGAATTTTTGGTTCTAGGACATGCCGGTTACCTCACGATGATTTTTCCTTCACCGTTTGAGAGCAGTGGTGATGAAATAGTTTACACAAAGTAAAGCGCCTGTCACAATAACAATTGACAATTGTGCCAGAAGAACCACCGATTGGGTCTCACTAAACGCACGACGCCATCGCGGCAGGCCAAGACGAAGATGGCGAGACAAGCTTGACTCCTACCGTAGGGACTGACCGGACTCGCAAAAGACAGAATTGTGAGGAAAAGGAAGAAGGAGGCCTTTGTCCTGCAGTGGGACAATACAGGCTAATTAGATTAGTTAGAAGGGCCTGTCTGGGTTAGAACCTACGTCAGTTACACCAATATTCTGCCCAATCCCGAAAATATCACGTGAAAAAAATGACACCAACCTTATAGTATAATGATTATAATGAAATAGACAATGTCCTAAAGGAGCGTAACGGGTTAGCGCACAAACAATTTGTTACTCCCAAATTTGGCCTGATTGGGTACCACCGTCTGACCTTCAAATTCCATAGGGATCCCCGATTTATCTCTACGTTCCTAATACCATACCTGACCCTCGGTCACCTTATACGATACCCTTGGGAGAAAACGGAGAAATTCCAAGCCAAAACGACACGGCAGTTTATAGAAATAAGTTTGTTTTGGTAGATTTCCATTAAAAATACTGACGCAGCAATCATATTCATAGAAGGTGGGGCTAAAGTTATCACCCGATGTTGTTTTACTGTAATTATTTTAGGCAATGAATTTTTTTTCTACTTTTGGTTCATGTTTATTTGATGAATTAGAATTATTTAAATCAAGTCGAGAAAATGATATCGGTCGAGTGGTTGCCATCAAACTTGATGACCATACGTTCGTTCCGTTCGTTCGGCTCGTTTTATTGCATTTTCCATCATTTGTGTCAGAACTTCCGGCGATAGGTTCTTGCATTCTTGTCGGGTATGCGCTTCAAGGGCTTCAAGAGCATTATGCATTACAGATGCTGTAAAACCAAAATGTCATATCAATAAAATTATTGCTTGAAAAATATAACCTCATGACCCTGCAATCCCGTCGCACACTACTTGAAATGTTGACTCTGTTTGGTATATGCCGCAATAAATTTAATTGTACTAATCTTGTGAACAGTTTGTGCTTCCTGATCCCTCGTACGAGAAGTTCGTTCGAGACGCCTATTTGCTACTTCATTTTATCGAACTAACTCAGGCGCTTGCTCGCCGTTACATCGCCTGGTTGATACTTAGGTATAATAAACGATTTGGCTCTACTGATATTATGTTTCTCAGCAAAGCTATATTTAAGAGTGAAATTACGACTATTTTAAGAGATCATAACTCTGGTAATTAGCTAATAAGTGCTTTTTAATTTGTTCTGATAACAGCTAGCTATTCTGTACTAGCTTTTGCCCGCGACTTCGTTCGCGTGGAATAGTGACTTCACCAATAGATGACACCGACTCTTGACCAATAGATGGCGCTGTATGTCCGGAATAAATTTTATTTTTTGTAATAAAAACTATCCTATGTCCATTCTCAAGTTCCAAACTATGTCTGTACCAAATTTCACACAAATCGGTTCAGTAGTTTAGGCGTGAAGCAAAGACAGACAGACAGACAGAGTTACTTTCGCATTTATAATATTAGTTTGGATAGTAATCTGTGGATAACTCTTGAGTAGTGTATTTGTTACTTTTACTATAAGTTTTTATATTGTGTACCTACTATGTAATATACTGTTGTTTGGTATTCCTATCAAATAAAATAAAATAAAAAAAATATGAGGCTTGTAAGCCCGGGACTTCAAGTAACCCCGAATTTTTGTGGCGTCCAGATCACCCAATTGGATGATCTGACCGGCCAGTGCAAATTTGCCGAATGGAAACAATTATTCCGCGTTCTTGAGGAGTATAGCGTTTGTGACTGTCTGTCACTTACTCCTATTTAACTAATACTCGCTACTTCGCGACAGGCCACTCGGATATAGCCTATTGGTATTCCCTAAATCTCCTAACTTAACTAGCCTGGACTAGGAAGTCCGTATCCTGTAGCGGTTTGACACCGACTGCCTCTACGTCTTCGTTATAATTCCCACATCCTAAAATCACCATGTGCAGGTGCTCGGCCCCCTTTTCAACTTTTCAAAAGGTTCTTCCAGGTACCGATCGCTCCCACGGTCTTCGGAGCCAACTAATTATAACCAGATGCGTGGTTCGTATTCTCCATTGCATGTAAGGGTCTCGGCGTTCTTAGAATTCGTACAAAATATTGCATCTTAAGTGATGTAAAATATCGTTTTCTACTGATGGTTTTCTAAGAGTTTCAATATTGTTTTACTATTTTAAAGAAATAGGATGTTTTGTTACTGTCGAGCTGTCAGGCCATAAAATTGAGATTTAATGCGTTTCTAAGAGAACCGATATCGTGGGACAATGTTAAAATAATAATTTAGAATAAGACATTTTGTTATTAAATATACTTGAGTTGGAGCCCAGATTAGGTTAATTTAGTATTTAAAGTGGCATATGTGTGTTTGTTGGTGTGACTGGGTGAGTCCTTCATTATAATAGTCTTCCTATAATCCTAGGCTGATAAAGTTATTAAAGTTCTTATATCTAATCAGGCAGAGAGCTGTTGCTGGGGAGTTTGTTGCGCCACTTCTTCTCCCCAGCTTAAAACATAGGAAGTGGTGAAAGGTGGGCGCTTTGGGGCTGTCTATAGACCTTCAAGAGAGTTGATCCACGACTTTATTAATTAATAATTCTTAATTTTTGACTCTGCTCTATTATCTAGTAAATCCCAGTACCTACCATAATTCTTGAACGCTGTGTTCTTTGCCTCCGACCAATAATAGTGCATTAAGAGAGATTATTCAAAACTCTATTAAATGATGGTGAATATTGTATTCGTTATCTCAGACCAATAATTCGGTCAGACTGACATGAACACGTATCTTGTAGGTAGGTATGCTTGTTGTGCAAAGGGTGAACTTCCAGAGGTTTGGGTGACCACATCTATCTCATATCCAGTCCAAGGACTGATGGGGACCATGTCTCCTTAAGAGCATGATGTCGACGCAATGCCGCTGGAACTAGCCGCTCCATAGTCAGACAGGGAATTTCCGCAGGAAAAGCCGCTTCGTCACGTTTATCAGTTCGAAAGAACTGTTAGGGACCATGTCTCCAAAAGAGCATAAAGCCGATGCAATGCCACTGAAAAGCCGCTTGCGTCACTTTATGGAAGTGTTGCTCTGAGTACTCCGAGTGTAGATGTGAGGTATCGTGTGAGTAATGACTGATCGTAATTTAATAATAATATAATTTGCATCCTTCTATTATTACTAGCTTTCTAAAACCACATTCAATCTATGTTCATAACTAAGAATGCCTAAGTTTTATTTAACATTTCTTTCAATCCTTTTCTTGGTCTATTGATGAGACAAGGCACTGGACTTCTTCATATTTGGAATTCATTTAATCTATATTGGTGGAAGAGTGTCCAGTCTGGAGCCGTGCTCTACAGAACAGTATGGAGGAGGGCTACTGTTCTTCCCCGAAAGGACATTTCCACATAAATAAGATAAACTAAAATTTTATCAGCCTAGAGTAATTTAGGAACAGTCACGCGTTCGCTTATTGACGTGTATTCTGTATCTGTTTACTTCACAAATATCAAAACAGAATTGACATTAATTTGTCGTCGCCATTTGCAAAAGTCATAGCGCATGTACCCCAATAGGGTGATTGCCTTTGATAACCTATCATATACAAGGTGGGGCACCTTGTATTTGATAGGTATTGGAATATTAAATTATTTATGAGAATCAAGAAAAACTGAATGAAGGTTTTTTCATTAATTTCGGGTTTGTAAAATTATTTTATTATCTTGAAACCTTAGTGGACGCCTCCATTTTAGATTCTTATTCAAATTCAACTCAGACAAAAGCCCTACTCAAACATAGGGCTTTTGTCTGAGTGTAGAAACTAATAGCAGGAGATATTAATATGTGTCTGAAATCTTTTCGGTTGTTCACATATTTCCAGGTATTGCTTAATCTATACATATAATAAAATCGTAGGAAAGTCAAAACTGTACATTGAATATTTTTTTAAAAGAATACTTGGGGCGTGATCTACAATCGATATCGAAGCCAAAAATATAGTTTTTAGAATTTTTGTCTGTTTGTCTGTTTGTCTGTTTGTCTGTATGTATGTCCGGGCTAAACTCAAAAAGTACTGCATGGATTTACTTCAAATTTTGCATGAATATTACTAAGAGGTCGGGTCAACATTAATATTCTACATATTATCACGCTATCACCTACGGGGGAGGAGCTGTGAATCTTTATTTTTCTTATGCATTCTGTGACAGCGTGTAATCTAACGACGCATATTTAAATGTTGTTTTTGAGTAAGCCATGCTATTATCTAGCTTTACACTATAAAAACTACGCCATTTAAGTAACTTGGGCAGAGAAACATAGTTTAATGAATGTTAGTCGTAAAAAGACAATTTTAAAGCAGCGCCATCTATGAGATTTCATAAAAATCAAATCAACATGTTAACACTTTTTGGAAATTAATAATTTAAATTTGATCATGTTGGCGAGGTTAGTAGTTAGTTATTCTTAAAATTCATAGATGGCAATGTGCATTTTGTTCATAAAAGTTGTATCGTATAGTTCGATTCGACAAATTCAAGTTCCAACAAAACCCTCAAAATCTTGAGCAGAGTTGAGGAAGACAATTTAAAAAAACACGCTCTGTGAAGTCAACCAGTTTGCGAGATCCCTTACGTATGACGAGGTGCCTTCATTTTACACGTACGACAAGCAAAGGGGTGTATTTAACCGACGTCGACGAGGAGGTGCTGTGGAAGGTTTTCCGGGAATTTTCAAGGACACCGAATTGGGTAGGGTTTATACCGTGCATCCGAATAATGGCGAATGCTATTTTCTGCGGTTGTTACTTCACACTGTCCGAGGCCCAACGTCTTTCGCCTTTCTGAGGACATTTAATGGCGTGGAGTATCCCACTTACCGCGCAGCCTGCGTAGCACGTCACCTTCTCGAGGGTGACCAAAATTGGGATGACAACCTCGCGGAGGCGAGCGTCAGTGACAGTCCCAGCCGCATGCGTCATCTTATTGCCGTCATCTTGGTGTTTTGTGGAGTCGCGAACCCGGTAGCTTTGTGGGAGAAGTATCGCCATCATCTGTCTGAAGATTTTCTACGAGCTTTGAGGCGTGCTACTGGAGGCGAAGTCGAAGTAACTGATGAACGCGTGCTGAACTTCAAGATGTGGTCATTTCTATCGGCGGCAATCCACTGATCGAATATGGGTTACCAGCTCCCCAATTATCACCGAATCAAGACAGTGGAAATCGGGAGTATAACGCTGAGACCAATTACGATCCGGGCGAAATGACCACCATACGAAATGACCATGTCGCTTTGTTCTCTTCAGAGCAAAAACAAATTTATGACACCGTCCTTGAAAACGTTGGGTAAAACCAGGGTAAAATCTTTTTCTTGAATGCTCCTGGTGGAACAAGAAAAACATTTTTTACCACTGGCATACTTCCAGAGGTCAGGAGGCAAGGCAAAATGTCTATTGCTGTAGCGTCGTCGGGAATCGCTGCCACACTGCTTCCGGGTGGCAAGACAGCACATGCCATGTTTAAAATTCCCATCGATTTAGAGAGCGCCGAAATGCCTGTTTGTGGTGTGTCACGTAACAGCGATAAGAGACACGTGCTCGAGGATTGCTCTCTGATCGTATGGGATGAGTGTACGATGGCCAATAGGAAGGCAGTTGAGGCCGTGGATAGAACCCTGCAGGACATCCGCAGGAACGAACATTTGATGGGTGGTGTCACAGTTCTGTTCAGTGGCGATTTCCGGCAAACGCTTCCCGTGGTGACGCGGGGATCGAGGGCTGACGAGGTGAATGCTTCGTTGAAACGATCTTCGTTGTGGTCACGAGTTCGTACGCTGCGCTTGACCATTAATATGAGAGCTCGGCTCGGCGGCAATGCACGTGCTCAAGAATTCTTTGATGTCCTTCTTGGCGAAGGCATTCTACCAGAAGAGAGAGGTGGACAGGTGGTTCTTCCAGTCTCTCGGTAGAGTGGTATCCAGCTTAGAACTCATTCGCTGTGTGTACGGGGACATCAGTCGTATACTGCACCAGCAGAATTCATGGGTGTGTGAGCATGGCCATTTTGACGCCCAAAAATGATCAGACTGCAGCAATTAACGAATGCATTCTCTCGGAAATTGAGGGAAATGAAGTGGTCTACACCTCGATAAACACTGTTGTCGAGCAAGATGACGCCACACATTATCCCGTGGAATTTCTGAACTCCCTGTCAGCAAGTATACTTCCAGCGCATACCATCAAGCTGAAGGTTGGTGTCCCGATTATGCTTCTTCGGAACCTATCTCCTCCGAAGTTGTGTAACGGAACCCGCCTTAAAGTCATCTCGCTCCACAGATACACCATTGAGGCGGAAATTCTTACGGGTTGTGGCATCGGCGGGGCAGTTTTTATACCACGCATTTCCCTCATACCTCATAACTTCCCGTTCCAGTTCAAGCGCGTACAGTTCCCCGTGAGTGTTTGCTTCGCGATGACCATCAATAAGTCGCAGGGGCAGACACTGAGGGCAGCGGGTGTCGACCTCAGGACGAGTTACTTCTCACACGGCCAACTGTACGTCGCTTGCTCCCGCGTCACCAGTCCTGACTCTCTTTACATTTTGGCTCCTGGCAGCATAACTACCAACGTAGTTTATAGGGAAGTGTTGTAAGGTATGATACATTTGTACGTATTTTTACTCTTTTGTGTCCTGGAATGTATTCCTGCATTATTTTCTCTGTTTCCTTCAGTCACATCTTATTACTGAACTCAGCAGGATTCCCATATAACTCTCTTCACTTGCTTCGCTTGCAAAAAAAACTTTGTTTACTTATAATGCTATAGCGACACTGGCATTTTAGGTATTTTTGGTGCTGTAGAGCCTTCACGCAGACGACGTCGCGGGCAGCAGCTAGTTCAAAATAAATACGGACCAATTAGAAACAAGATGTTTATTTTCTAAATTACCTACTTATTTATATACATCGACATTACATACATGATACAGTCAAGCTTATGAAGACTTATGTTCATTAGAGATGTAACACATTGGTACAACAAGGATATTTTTTCAAGTAATTGCCGATTCGATGAAAACGTCGACAATTCTCTTTAATGAGTATATATTTACAATTATGTACAATCTTTTTAATTATAAATAGTGTTGGCACAACATATATTGGACAAATGAGCATTCTGGTGAGCAATTACTGTCATGATTGAGTATTTTAGACATCCGACAGTAACCGCTTTAAAACACAAAACTAAAACATACCGTCAACGTCATCCTAAAGCTACGGTTTCCTGAAGAGCGGTGGCCGCTACATAACGGCTGCAGTGACGGCTCTCATGAAAATGACTGGTTAGTACTGATTCCCTCCGTTCTAGTTTCCCCCCGAAAAATCAAATAACGTGACGTAATCGAGGTCGTACAGTCAAAGAAAAAAGTACTAAGGTTTATTCAAGACAAAAAAAAAACAGTTTTCGTCAAATTTACAATTAGTTTCTTCACAAAATATAATATAAAGAAAAAATTAATTTATTTTCATATAAACATTACACCTGATACTGATCTGCAAATATACACTAAAATTAAAACAATAAAACACAAAAAAAAAAAAAAAATAAAAAAAAAAAAAATTAAAAAAAAATATATAAAAAAAAAATATTAAAAAATATAATATTAAAAAATATTTCTTAGAAAAAAATAATATTTAATTAAATATAGGTACCTACTAAAAATGTTACCTTTAAAAATATAAAACACGTTATACAATAATCACAAAAAAAGCAAATAACAGTTTTCGTCAAAACAATTAGTTTCGTCATAAAATTTAATATTAATATTAAAAAATATTTCTTGGAAAAGAATTATATTTTATTAAATATAGGTAACTACTAAAAATGTTACCTTTAAAATATAAAACACGGTATACAATATTTCTAAATTATATAAATCAACAGGTAAAAATGTTTTATCTATACATATAATAAAATCGTAGGAAAGTCAAAACTGTACATTGTATATTTTTTTTAAAGAATACTTGGGGCGTGATCTACAATCGATATCGAAGCCAAAAATATAGTTTTTAGAATTTTTGTCTGTTTGTCTGTTTGTCTGTATGTATGTCCGGGCTAAACTCAAAAAGTACTGCATGGATTTACTTCAAATTTTGCATGAATATTACTAAGAGGTCGGGTTTACATTAATTCTACATATTATCACGCTATCACCTACGGGGGAGGAGCTGTGAATCTTTGTTTTTGTTACGCATTCTGTGACAGCGTGTAATCTAACGACGCATATTTAAATGTTGTTTTTGAGTAAGCCATGCTATTATCTAGCTTTACACTATAAAAACTACGCCATTTAAGTAACTTGGGCAGAGAAACATAGTGTAATGAATGTTAGTAGTAAGTTTTTAGTAATTTTAAAGCAGCGCCATCTTTGAGATTTCATAAAAATCAAATCAACTTACATGTTAACACTTTTGGAAATTAATAATTTAAATTTGATCATGTTGGCGAGGTTAGTAGTTAGTTATTCTTAAAATTCATAGATTGCATTTTCTTCATAAAAGTGGTATCGTATCGTTTCGACAAATTCAAGTTCCAACAAAATCCTCAAAATCTTGAGCAGAGTTGAGGAAGACAATTTAAAAAAACACGCTCTGTGAAGTCGACCAGTTTGCGAGATCCCTTACGTATGACGAGGTGCCTTCATATTACACGTACGACAAGCAAAGGGGTGTATTTAACCGACGTCGACGAGGAGGTGCTGTGAAAGGTTTTCCGGGAATTTTCAAGGACACCGCATTGGGTAGGGTTTATACCGTGCATCCGAATAATGGCGAATGCTATTTTCTGCGGTTGTTACTTCACCCTGTCCGAGGCCCAACGTCTTTCGCCTTTCTGAGGACATTTAATGGCGTGGAGTATCCCACTTACCGCGCAGCCTGCGTAGCACGTCACCTTCTCGACGGTGACCAAAATTGGGATGACACTCTTGCGGAGGCGAGCGTCAGTGACAGTCCCAGCCGCATGTGTCATCGGTTTGCCGTCATCTTGGTGTTTTGTGGAGTCGCGAACCCGGTAGCTTTGTGGGAGAAGTATCGCCATCATCTGTCTGAAGATTTTCTACGAGCTTTGAGGAGTGCTACTGGAGACGAAGTCGAAGTAACTGATGAACGCGTGCTGAACACCTGTCTCAGACCACCATACGAAATGACCATGTCGAAAGCGACATGGTCATTTCGTATCATAAATTTGTTTTTGCTCAGAAGAGAACAAAGGTTCTCTTCAGAGCAAAAACAAATTTATGACACCGTCCTTTAAAGCGTTGGGTAAAACCAGGGTAAAATGTTTTTCTTGGATGCTCCTGGTGGAACAGGAAAAACATTTGTTACCACTCGCATACTTGCAGAGGTCAGGAGGCAAGGCAAAATTGCTATTGCTGTAGCGTCGTCAGGAATCGCTGCCACACTGCTTCCGGGTGGCAAGACCGCCCATGCCATGTTTAAAATTCCCATCGATTTAGAGAGCGCCGAAATGCCTGTTTGTGGTGTGTCACGTAACAGCGATAAGGGACACGTGCTCAAGGATTGCTCTCTGATCGTATGGGATGAGTGTACGATGGCCAATAGGAAGGCAGTTGAGGCCGTGGACAGAACCCTGCAGGACATCCGCAGGAACGAACATTTGATGGGTGGTGTCACAGTTCTGTTCAGTGGTGACGCGGGGATCGAGGGCTGACGAGGTGAATACTTCTTTGAAACGATCTTCGTTGTGGTCACCAGTTCGTACGCGACGCTTGACGATTAATATGAGAGCTCGGCTCGGCGGCAATGCTCAAGAATTCTTTGATGTCCTTCTTGGCGAAGGCATTCTACCAGAAGAGAGAGGTGGACAGGTGGTTCTTCCAGAGTCTCTCGGTAGAGCGTCAATCCAGCTTAGAAGAACTCATTCGCTGTGTGTACGGGAACATCAGTCGTATACCGCACCAGCAGAATTCTTGGGTGTGTGAGCATGGCCATTTTGAGGCCCAAAAATGGCTGCAGCAATTAACGAATGCATTCTCTCGGAAATTGAGGGGAATGAAGTGGTCTACACCTCGATAAACACTGTTGTCGAGCAAGATGACGAAGGATGACATTATCCCGTGGAATTTCTGAACTCCCTGTCAGCAAGTGGACTTCCAGCGCATACCATCAAGCTGAAGGTCGGTGTCCCGATTATGCTTCTTCGGAACCTATCTCTTTCGAAGTTGTGTAACGGGACCCGCCTTAAAGTCATCTCGCTCCACAGACACACCATTGAGGCGGAAATTCTTACGGGTTGTGGCATCGGCGAGGCAGTATTTATACCACGCATTTCCCTCATACCTCATAACTTCCCGTTCCAGTTCAAGCGCGTACAGTTCCCCGTGAGTGTTTGCTTCGCGATGACCATCAATAAGTCGCAGGGGCAGACACTGAGGGCAGCGGGTGTCGACCTCAGGACGAGTTGCTTCTCACACGGCCAACTGTATGTCGCTTACTCCCGCGTCACCAGTCCTGACTCTCTTTACATTTTGTCTCCTGGCAGCATAACTACCAACGTAGCTTATAGGGAAGTATTGTAAGGTATGATACCTTTGTACGTATTTTTACTCTTTTGTGTCCTGGAATGTATTCCTGCATTATTTTCTCTGTTTCCTTCAGTCACATCTTATGACTGAACTCAGCAGGATTCCCATATAACTCTCTTCACTTGCTTCGCTTGCAAAAAAAACTTATATTTTAATGCTATTTTAAAAGTTGTTTACTTATAATGCTATAGCGACACTGGCATCTTAGGTATTTTTGGTGCTGTAGAGCCTTCACGCAGACGACGTCGCGGGCAGCAGCTAGTTTACAATAGAATAATATTAATAATATACATATTCTAAATAAAATCAATGAATAAATCAACAACTTTGAGTAAAAATAACTAAATAATCATATTTTAGTGTGCATAGTTATCATTGAGCTGATTTCTTTATCTCTCATTCATATTCACCAAAAATAATATTTTGGTGATAACACTTCTCGTTTACTTAATTTAATTTTAAAATTTCGGGGGAATCGAGATTGTAATTAAACGATATTTTTATTATAAACTAGCTGCGACCCGCGGGTTTACACGCATAAGTTTCGATCCCGTGGGAATATGGGGATAAAAAGTATCCTGTTTTTCTTTTAATTTTCTTCTATACAAACCTTGTCCTGATAACTAAAAAGATAAACACAAAAAAGAATTTATCCAATTTGGTGCAGTCGATCGGAAGTTATGCGCGTACATATATTTCGGTGATTCATTTTTATTTATATAGATTTTGGGGGGAAACAAGAACGGGGGAAATCAGTACTAACCCAAAATGACAGCAGGTGGGTTCGACTTTACGTCGTCAAAAAACGCTCTCTAGGAAAACACACCAGCTTACTGTCATAAATAACGTTTCAGTGATGTCATTCGCCGATAAATTGTCTAATTTGTGGACGCTGTGATGCGACCACCGGTCTTCTAAGAGACCATAGCTATAGCCACTGTGATTGATTGAAATAACAACAGTCGATCAAATCACTTAACATGAGATTAACAACAGATAGATTTCAATACAACAGGCTTTCAGAAACGCCCATGGTTTCACAGCCACATTTTCTTTCTTTACATTCGAAAAGATACCGATCTACTTAACGCACACTTAGAAGTATTTGGCAATGCGAAGGACAAAATACAAGTAAATGCAAAAAATCTGGGACAGCTTTGCACTGCATTAAAGTCGCCAAAATCAGAGGGGCAATTCCCGTATTTTTAAGAACATTCGCATTCTAATCTCAGTCTCAATCTGTTAAAAAGACAATGAATTAAATGAATTTACATATATTTTTGACATTGATTGTCGCTGAGATGAGATTGCGACTTGAATTTGAACGTTTTTTAAGTACGAGAATTAGATCAATGTCAAGGATCTACAAATTCGAGAGGATCCGGCAATTGGGACTCGAGGTGGCCCTGCACAAGTCTGAGGCCATCTGTTTTCATGGTCCTCGGGACGCGCCACCGTCGGGTTCCCAAATAACGGTAGGAGGGGTTCACATCGGCGTCGAGTCGACGATGAAGTACCTGGGTCTCGTCCTCGACAGCCGGTGGAACTTCGTGGAGCATTTCCGACGTTTGGCTCCCAGACTGGAGCGGGCCGGGGCTACCTCGACGTGACTCCTGCCCAATCTAGGGGATCCAAACGCCTCCTGCCGGAGGCTCTATGCGGGGGTCGTGCGGTCTATAGCCCTTTACGGGGCGCCGGTGTGGGCGCGTTCCTTGAGGCGGCGACCAGCCCGCCGGTTGAACGTGTTCGATCATTTTGATATAATTATAATATTAGAATATTGTTTGTTGGATAATGGCATTTGTCACATTTAAAAAGCTTGGGACCAACGTAAAAGTACCTAATTTGACTAGATATTGTGTTTGCAAAAAACAACTTCTAAAAAAAATAAAAATGATTAACTAATATGCTAACTGTAAATGATTAACTAATAATTATGCTAACTGTAAATGATTAACTAATATTTTATGTTGCTATTTTAATATAATAGGTTGTTTCAAACGATTGGCACAATACTGTCAGTTGATGTTTATATATTTTTTGATGATGTCTAAGAATTAAGAATCAACTCCTATTAAATTGATTAATTACCTTATAATGTTTTAAAACGGTTTCACTACATAAGATTTGTTTATTACTACCTGTGTTAGAAGACATTAAGCCAAAATATATGATGATTAAGAAAGAAAGAAAGAAAGAAAGAAAATGCATTTATTTGCGGCAAACATGACGCATAAAAAACGTTATCAAGTCAGTTGCTTGGCAGATGTTCAGTTGGTTAGTTCTAGTGCCGTTGTTATGTGGAATAGATCGACCAGATGTCAGGTAAGTTATGTAATTTGATAATACCTTAATTATTGCTTATTATGACTATGTTGTGGTGTAAGTCATATTATGGCCAATATTCCTAGCTATTGTTATTATGTTGCTATTATTTTTAGTTCTCTTGGACCATAGTCCAAGAGATAGAATTAATTGTTTTTAAAGATAACGATAATTTATGACAACGTAAGAAATGTATTGATGAATACTTTAATACTGTTTCCATGGAGTTTCTTGTCCTTCTTCTCCATGATGACCTAGTTTTACGAACGGACGACTAGTTTTATGATTAATTAGTGACAAGCCTAAATTAAAATAAATGTTTAGCCTTGTCTATCTGTGCTTTACTTCATAAAACCCTTTCCCTACAAACTATATTCAATAATAAACTTCATACACAGTAAATAAGTAACTATAGCCATTCTGATATTCAAAGGTTGTTATTTGGGTAATATATAGGTCCATATACTTAGCTAGTGCATACTGAATAATCTAACAAACGCGTCCCAAAGGGTCATGGCTTTCCGGATAATTCGACGATACCGCACGGTCTCCGCTGAGGCGGTGAGCCTCCTTGCCGGATTGCCGCCATGGGATTTGGAAGCAATAGTCCTCACCCACATATGGGAGCGGCGAGAGGAGGCAAAGCGTAACTCCGCTGCCGCAAGAAATCACGGTTCAGCAGACAGAGCTCCGGCGGGATCTCATAGCGACTTGGAGAGTGCGACTGTCGCAACCCAGTGCTGGGCACGCCACAATTGCGGCGATATGTCCCCTCTTTGAGAAGTTTCTGGAGAGGCGCCACGGTGTCCTCACCTTCCGCCTGACGCAGTTCCTCACCGGACACGGTTGTTTCGGGAGGTTCCTTTTCAGGATAAGGCGAGAGGAAATGACAGGGTGTCACCACTGTGTGGATCGCCCGGAGGAAACGGTGGAGGTCTGCCCGGCTTGGGCGGAGCACCGCCGCGTCCTCGTGGCGGCGATAAGCGGCGGCGATCTCTCGCGTCCGGCCATGGTTCAGGCGAGAGTGCATGGGAAGCCGTCACTTCCTTCTGCGAAGCAGTAATGCTCGCAAAGGAGGAGGCGGAGCGCGTGAGGAAGAGGCAATCTCTACGCCCTCACGCCCGTAGTCGCCGCAGGAGACGCCCTGGGCGTCGGGAGTCACCAGCCTCCCGGCCACCGTAGGCGGGGGGGGGGGCTTGCGGGTGGCGAGCAATAGGCAGCTCACCGCCCAGCAAGGACCAGGCCCGGGTCGACGGCGCGTTGTGTTCCACGCGCGCCTCAAAGAGATGTCAGCTCTAACTGACGGAGTCCGCCCGAGGGCCGAAGCCTGCCAGGGCCACGGGTTGTTCGAAAGAGATACCGTGGGCCCTGGCATAGGCAACTGAAGGAACACGGGTGGGTTTTAGTCAGTAAAAGTCTGAAACTTGATAATGATTTCCCACCCAAAAAAAAGGGATCTACATATAAACAAGTCTGTGCTAATATAAGAACAAGAAAAAGATGCCTTCTTTGAATAAAAGAAATATAGACAAGAAGGTTTGATTACTTAGAGCAAAAGCAAAGTACCATCGACACCAAAAGAAGAAGTTTGGTTTTTTAATTATCAGTAGGTATAAGCAGTATGTATCTTTAAAATCAGAACAACATGGCACATCTAGAAGGCATTTAGGAAGTATTGTTTTTTTTTTTTTTGGAACAAAGTACCTTATAGCTCGTCAAACTCTGCACAGTTGGCAAATGAGAGCTAGAACGAACAAAAAATCAATGTCTTCGAAGCAGGATCAACATATAAAATTTTAACTCCGAGGAATAATAGGAAGTGGTTTTAATTCAGCTTGCAAGATTTGACCAATACATACTAACTAAGTAACAAAATAAGTTAAATAAAAGCTTGTAAAAAGTGTCACAATTTGACCGTTACAACACTTTTGTAACGTAACAAAAGTGTGCAAAAGTGACAGGAACTTCGTTCCAACCGGATGTCCCACGACCACGACACCTGTCGACTGTTTTTTCTTCCTTTCAGTGGAGTAAAGTTGTATTAGAACTGTATATTTGTAGATACAATCTTAGGTGCATCCCGAAGTTTAGAATTGAAACAAATGACAGTGCAGACTGAATGTCGAATAATGGCGGTGATGTAACATCACAGCTGAACCACCCGGAACAGTTCATTCACCAAGTGTACGAAGAAGGACGTGTGTTGCTAACTGTGGAGGCTTGTAAATAGCTTGTCGTCAATTACCTCACTACTACTTTTGTATTTGATAGCTATAAGCCACCCGTACACAATAAAATAAAATAATTATGAACTTCGTTCCAAAAACACGTATTTATTTTATAGTGACAATCGTAAATAACGATATGACTAAACACAAACATGTCTACTGCAAGACCATTATCAGAACGTTTTATATACCTACCTACAGAGTCTTTGAACACAATATAAAATAATAGTGTTGTAGTTGCTAAAACCAACTGCTTTCATAATTTCCTATCGGTATTTTTCATGAACTATATTGTATAATGGAACAAAAGCTAGAAACTTGAATACATTTTACTAAAAGGAGAGCGAGCTTTACTTTTAAACCATTTTTATGAGAGACCCAGTTCTGATTTCTATGAATAAAAGCTTAGTCAATTAGATCTTTAGTAGAAATCATTTTCTAAAACTAAAATAATATAGGAAGGCTTTTTTATACGACATTCTTCCCTTCATTATTTTTGCTTCGATGGACAATATAAAAGAATTTTCATATAAGCCCGTTGGCTTAGAGTGCTTGTTGGAAAAAGTAGCAAGTATGTGTTACATGTCAGTTTTATTATATAAAAAGGTTAAGGTATCAATTTTCTTTACTGATTTTTTTGCGTGACATAATTTTTATTTTTAAGTGTAACTCCAAACTATACATTTCGTTTTGCTCCCAGACTATTGAAAAAAACTAAAAAAAAAAACTTTTTTTTCACATTGGTATCTTATTTTCAAGTCATTTACAAGAGTTATTTTCACATAAAAGTACAAATATAGTATAGTACAAAAATATTGTATTGTGATGATACCATCACAATACAATATTTTTATCAGGAATCTCACAACAGTCAGAAGATGTTGGTTATTTCCCATTTATTCACAATTCTACCTTACAAAATAATCTAAAAACTAATCAGTTTTCCACTCTCAAAGTTTTTTGGTACAATATTCTTTCTTCAAAAATATTTTGTTCACAACCTTTTTGTAATATTTTTATATTTACCACTCGAAACACCGACCAACTATAGTAACAGAAATAGATTCTCACTTTTATTTTTCAGTTTAGAACTCACTTTCCTGGATAAACATTCCAGGTACTGCTGAACGCTACCTAAAGTTCCTCTTCGGAGTGTGCAGCACGAATATTTCGCAGCTGTGAGAGGCTTTCACAGTCCTCTCGTCTATGGAATGGTCGGCCCAATGAGGTATTGGGTCCGAATTGACGCACGGTCTCACCGATGACATCTCCTCGAAGCGAACTTTATGGCGGCGCACGCAATTAAGACGTATCTGTGGACAAAAAAAAAACATTTTAGATACTCTGTCTAGTATATGTACAGGCTTGGAGACATACGCGCGTGCCCACAAACTCTAGGCGCCACCTAAATAAATGCCTAAATAAAATCACGCTGTTGGCTTTTAACCTTTCAGCGCTACGCCGAGCACTAAAAATCAAACAGCGCGCTTTTATGTCGTTTGTGCAATAGTGTACATAGGCTTTGGACACAATTACTTCCACTAGCCATCCCTTAATCAGTCACCAAAAGAGATAAGTAACCAGGGCCGTCGAGTACTATAGTTGAAGTTTAGAAAGAAACCGATGGATGTTTTCGAATGAAATTTTATTTGATTAATTATCTGTTTGTTTACTATTTATTAAATTAAATTTTATTCGAAAACATCCATCGGTTTCTTACTAAACTACTACTATATCCAACGACCCTGGTTACTTATTTCCTTTGGTGACTGTACCTAGTAGGCATGTTTTCTTTACTCAGAATATAGACAAAAGTCTTCAGCCGTTGAGCAAATGAAAACCTTTTTGACTTCTGATAAAACGTGTCGGTGTCAAAAAACGAAAATGCGAAACCAACGACATCGACTTCCGAAATTAAAGTTATTTTTCACTTTGTAGTGTTTTTTGTGTAAATAAAAGCACCCACGTTTTCAGAGACATTCTGTAATACTGAAATAATCTTAAAGAAGTACATACAAGCTGTGGCACGTGTACCGTTATACGATTGAAAACATTTCATATTTGTTATTTTTGTAATTCATATATAAGGTCCCATTAAAATAGGTGGACAAACTTTTAGAAATCATTCAGACCATTAAAATAAGGACAATGGTAAAAAAATACATAAGAAAAACGCATTAGATACTTACAATTAAAATAATCAGCTAACAAATATTCACCTATAAATGTTGGTTACCCAATGCATAAACCTTTTGTTAAATACAGAATGATGAATTAATTGAAATGATATTTCTGGAAAACGCTGCAAGATACTAACGCCGTCAACTTGTTTGCTGCGTCTCTATGCCATACAGTTCATTGCGCGTGTTAAGTCCTCAGTACCACGTACTCAGGCTTAGACTCTAAACCAACAAACGATCTGTTTGCGGATGAAATGACGAAGATTTTGTCGGCATGTCAGAAGTACTGTGAGAGGGATTTATGAAAGTTTTGTTAACTTTTTATTTGATGATTTTATCTTTTATGTGTCAAACTATGTATTTAATTTATGTAATTGGTTTTAAATCGTTTTAATTAAAGAAATAAATAAAAAGTTTGTTCAATACAATTTCAGTGACAATTTCACGAATGTTTACTAACAGCCTCCCTCTTAATGTCATTCAGGCGCCTAAAGACCCTTTTGTGATCTTCTAACAAACTTTTGCAAGTCAATTTCCTGGTCGGTATCAAAACTAGATAGCGCCGGAATTTACTAGATGTCTGATCCCTGAAAAGAATTTCCGAAACAAACTCAGACGCCATGGTTTCTTTGAGTCCAAACACGAAGAAGATGAACAGCTCTGTGTAGGTTCACGTGTAAGTACATCCATTTCCTAGTCACCTGCCTAGCTTTTTCCCAACTATGTTAGGGTCTGTTTCCAGTCTAACAGGATGTAGCTGAATACCAGTATTTTACATGGAGCGACTGCCTATCTGACCTCCACGACCCAGTTACTGGATAATACGATGACTTTCGGGCTTTTGGCGACCCGTAACGACTGTCAAAGATCAACGAATGACAGCCGGGACCAACGGTGCTCCTTTCCGAGGCACGGAGGGGTTTAGGTATGTAAAGATGGTCACCCATCCACAGACCAACCGCTAGCTTTACCTGATCGATCGACCTGTGCGGCTGTTATTATTTAACCATATACTCATAATATTATAAATGCAAACGTAACTCGATCTGTTTCTCTATTACCATTTCACGCTTATATCACTAACCGATCATTATAAAATTTGACAGATAGGTAGCCTGGGACCTGAACAAGGATATAGACTGCTTTTCATACTAGATATTTGTATATAAAAATACAAAATACACGCAGGTAAAGCAGCAGCAACAACTTGTAGGTATTAATATAATTATTTTAGCCTTGGTTAAGTACAGCAATGTTACAGAGTGCCTCTGACACTCAGCATAGACAAGGAATACGGTTACGTCTGACACGGAATAAAATTAATATTTTATTTAATTTGCTAATATTTTACATAATATATTTATCTATTTATTTATTTTTATAATTGCTCGTGACATCACAGCAGGCCCTATCAGATTACCAGCGCTGCGACATTTATTTTTTTAATGTCGCAGCATCATGCTGAGTTAAGAGCCTTTTGGCCTCTTAAAGGACTGTTTCATTTTTATTTTTGATTGTGTTTGTTAAGTTTATGATCTTCCTGTTCGAGTAGCAATAAATACTTTTCTTTCTTTCTTCTTTCTGTGGCAATTTTGTTTATAAAATAATGTATTTCAATTAAGTTCTGAACGTTTATTTAATATCACAAAAACTCCGACACCGAACTAATTAGTTAAAAAGTTCCCCCAAACAGCCGACTAATTGGCTTTCCCGCTCCGAAATACTTTCACGTCCGATAAATGTCGGTGTCCGGAATTCATTTAATTTCTCTGATTCCGTCGAAAAAGTGTATTTTTTATTCCCTCTGGCCAAGTGGAAACGGATCGTGGTAGGACAAAGCCGAAACACAGTCAAGCAAGTCCTCGAATGAAATAGTAATTTTATAACCATCACAATGCAGACCAGCTCAACACCCCAATTGCGTACACCACTTTATATCTTTTTAATAACCACTTTCTATCACAATCCAATTTCGAAAGAAACTGCATTGACAGACTACCAAATTCCTGATAAAGATAATAGGGTCACCCTCTAATACATGGTACTTCAAGATAACGGGTGAAATGTGAGGGTACTATACAGGGTGTTATTGACAGCCCTCCACAAAAACACAGGATTGATTCAGCTCCTTATTCTGAATCATATCCCACTGGAAATTTTCTCAGGAAAAAAAAAAAATTATGCCATTTTTTCTGCTGATATTCCTTTATTTCAATGTAAAATTACGTTCTCTGTATGCAACACTCCATTTATGTAAATAAAACAGCTGAAAACAGCCTCGCTCAAGCTCGCTGCGCTGCCGTACGCTACGTGCGTTTTGCTACGGTAACGATACGTTGCGTGTGAGGTAATAAAACAAATCTGGTTTTTTGGATTCCCTTAATGTTCCTGAAAGAATTACATGTACCGGTCATCTTAATATGATGTACTGAAGTCACCCTATCAGTTTGCGGAGGGCTGTCAATAACACCCTGTATGTACCTAAAACTCTGCCGAACCCTTCGGGAAATACAAGCGTGAATAAATGGGAGTGTTGAATTTTTGTTTTTGATAGGTTTACATGGCCTTGGCTCAAAGAGAGAATTTTTAGTATTCAACAGGCTCACAGATTTCTAGTTATGAATCTAATCGCATTTTCGAAAATAAGTGTGAAATGGATACTAATTCTAGTCAAATTCGTTACAGGTTACCCATGATTAAACCTGGAAAAGGCTAATTCGTGTTTCACAAAAAAAAAAATGAGAAAAAAGACTAGAAGCTGCGTACGTAGGTTTATCACATTGTAAGTGAAATTGAATATTTTAAGCTTTTAAGGAACCTGTTTTACCGCCGACGAGAAATTGACTATTTATCAACGATTTTCTTCCTCAAGAATCGTACAAAGAGTTGTAGGTTTCGTGAAAGTAAAAGAGATACATAATATATGTTTCACTGTTTTCACCGCCGGTTTGTTGCAGCGACAAGTAAAAGGATAGAGAGTACTCGCTCAGCGACACTCGCTTGGCGGGCTGAACACTCACTAAGAGACTCAGGCTTGTTACATACGACGACATATTCAAGCCATATTTAGCTGACCTCACATTCGTCATTCATTTCGTACAGTGAGAAGTCAGCTTATACTGGAAACGTAAACATTGATATGTCGTCGTGCGTACGTACGCATACCAGTGAGTAATCGCTCGCGCGTCGCCGTGGCGCACTCTCTGCTCGTTGCTCGCAAACTCGTTCTTAGTTGCTGGCTCTACTCGCCTCTCGTTTTCCGGCGGTGAGAAAGGGGCTTTATGTCCAGAATCAAAATCATCATTCAGTGATAGAAGGATTCAAAACATCCATTTCCAAGAACGGATTTAATAGGGTGAATACCTTTTATAAAATTTCATATAGAGACACGAAGCAAAAAAATTCGATCTAAAGAAAAGCGGCCACATTCCTATATGTCGTATTTAGTTGCTTCGTGTCTCAATATGAAACTTAATAAAAGGTATTAGAAAATTCTAAACACACTTACCGAGGTCGCTGATTGAGCAGATTTTCATAATTCCTTCTCAGTCACGAAATAATATTTTTTTAAAGGAGTGGCGCTAGTGGACCGTTGTACAGGCTCTTAATAGCGACATTGACATTGTAAAGGAGTAATCGCCCGTAGAGATTAATTCTCTCCAAATTAGGCTCAATTTACATTGCCGCGGAACGGAGTGGAAGCGATTTTTTTTGTACAAAGCATAATGAACTTTATGTTAAAAGTGTAACGCACATATTAGATACACAAATACGCACAGGCCGCGCATCTTCTGTAGAATTATCGAGCATTCTCGGGAATTCCGGCAGTAATAACCTCGTATCTAGTTTGTACGTTAGACAATTGACATAGAGTTCATCTTGCTATGTACGAAAACTTGCTTCCACTTCCGCGGCGGTGTACTCGTAAATTGAGCCTTAGTCTGAAATTTTGGCAAACGTAGCATGACAATTAAGAATAAATTGTAATTATATGAAGTCTAGAGTACACGTATGACTGAAGCATAATTAATAATGGATTTATCTCTCTATGGCCGTAAGAATGACGTACAAGAGTAATTAATGCATGAATGATTTATACGTAACTAGCTGCTGCCCGCGACGTCGTCTGCGTGAAGGCTCTACAGCACCAAAAATACCTAAGATGCCAGTGTCGCTATAGCATTATAAGTAAACAACTTTTAAAATTGCATTAAAATATAAGTTTTTTTGCGAAGGAAGTGAAGCGAAGCAAGTGAAGAGAGTTATATGGGAATCCTGCTGAGTTCAGTCATAAGATGTGACTGAAGGAAATAGAGAAAATAATGCAAGAATACATTCCAGGACACAAAAGAGTAAAAATACGTACAAAGGTATCATACCTTACAACACTTCCCTATAAACTACGTTGGTAGTTATGCTGCCAGGAGCCAAAATGTAAAGAGAGTCAGGATTGGTGACGCGAGAGCAAGCGACGTACAGTTGCCCGTGTGAGAAGCAACTCGTCCTGAGGTCGACACCCGCTGCCCTCAGTGTCTGCCCCTGCGACTTATTGATGGTCATCGCGAAGCAAACATTCACGGGGAACTGTACGCGCTTGAACTGGAACGGGTAGACTTAGAAGGACATCGGAGAATTCTTGAGCACATGCATTGCCGCCGAGCTGAGCTCTCATATTAATGGTCAAGCGCAGCGTACGAACTCGTGACCAAAACGAAGATCGTTTCAACGAAGCATTCACCTCGTCAGCCCTCGATCCCCGCGTCACCACGGGAAGCGTTTGCCGGAAATCGCCACTGAACAGAACTATGACACCACCCATCAAATGTTCGTTCCTGCGGATGTCCTGCAGGGTTCTGTCCACGGCCTCAACTGCCTTCCTATTGGCCATCGTACACTCATCCCATACGATCAGAGAGCAATCCTTGACCACGTGTCCCTTATTGCTGTTACGTGACACACCAAAAACAGGCGTTTCGGCGCTCTCTAAATCGATGGGAATTTTAAACATGACATGTGCTGTCTTGCCGCCCGGAAGTAGTGTGGCAGCGATTCCCGACGACGCTACAGCAATAGCAATTTTGCCTTGCCTCCTGACCTCTGCAAGTATGCCAGTGGTAACAAATGTTTTTCCTGTTCCACCAGGAGCATCCAAGAAAAACATTTTACCCTGGTTTTGCCCAACGCTTTCAAGGACGGTGTCATAAATGTGTTTTTGCTCTGAAGAGAACAAAGCGACATAGTCATTTCGTATGATGGTCATTTCGCCCGGATCGTAATTTGTCTCAGCGTTATACTCCCGATTTCCACGGTCTTTATACGGTGATGATGTGGGAGCTGATAATCCATATTTGATCAGTGGATTGCCGCCGATAGAAATGACCACATCTTGAAGTGAACTGAGACAGGTGTTCAGCACGCGTTCATCAGTTACTTCGACTTCATCTCCAGTAACACGCCTCAAAGCTCGTAGAAAATCTTCAGACAGATGATGGCGATACTTCTCCCACAAAGCTACCAGGTTCGCGACTCCACAAAACACCAAGATGACGGCAAACAGATGACGCATGCAGCTGGGACTGTCACTGACGCTCGCCTCCGCGAGGGTGTCATCCCAATTTTGGTCACCGTCGAGAAGGTGACGTGCTACGCAGGCTGCGCGGTAAGTGGGATACTCCACGCCATCAAATGTCCTCAGAAAGGCGAAAGACGTTGGGCCTCGGACAGTGTGAAGTAACAACCGCAGAAAATTGCATTCGCCATTATTCGGATGCACGGTATAAACCCTACCCAATGCGGTGTCCTTGAAAATTTCCGGAAAGCCTTCCACAGCACCTCCTCGTCGACGTCGGTTAAATACACCCCTTTGCTCGTCGTACGTGTAATATGAAGGCACCTCGTCATACGTAAGGGATCTGGCAAACTGGTCGACTTCACAAAGCGTGTTTTTTTAAATTGTCTTCCTCAACTCTGCTCAAGATTTTGAGGGTTTTGTTGGAACTTGAATTTGTCGAAACGAACTATACCATACAACTTTTATGAAGAAAATGCACATTGCCATCTATGAATTTTAAGAATAACTAACTACTAACCTCGCCAACATGATCAAATTTAAATTATTTATTTCCAAAAAGTGTTAACATGTAACTTGATTTGATTTTTATGAAATCTCATAGATGGCGCTGCTTCAAAATTTTCATTATACTACTAACATTAATTAAACTATGTTTCTCTGCCCAAGTTACTTAAATGGCGTAGTTTTTATAGTGTAAAGCTAGATAATAGCATGGCTTACTCAAAAACAACATTTAAATATGCGTCGTTAGATTACACGCTGTGACAGAATACGTAGGTAAGAAAAATAAAGATTCACAGCTCCTCCCCCGTAGGTGATAGCGTGATAATATGTTTCCAGAGTTAAATTATGGTTTACTAAATAAATAACATGTCATTTTGTGCATTCAATTATTTTGTGCATTAAATTACGAACAAAAACCTTTTAAAATCAATATTGCTTACCTCCTATAACATACGGCGTGATAATATGTAGCCTAAAGCCTTCCTTGGTTTACAAAGAACATTTTTGCTGAATTTCAATTCAATCTATCCAGTAGTTTTGGCGTGAAGCCGTACCATACACACAGACAAACAGACAAACAGACAAAAATTCTAAAAAGTCACTTTTTGTCATCAGTTACGTTTTTCTAACAAAAGCCACTTATTTTTTCTCGAAAATTCTCAATGTACAGTTTTTCTTTCGTTACTGTTTTATTATATGTATAGATTAGTAAGTGAATTAAATTCAATGCAGAATGAACTTTATGCTGATGATGTCGTTGGTATTCACTGATTTGACAAATACTGTAGGTAGTCTGTGGTGTACCATTTTCATAATACAATAAATTCATACATAAAGTATATCATTGCAAATCTACGACCAAAGACCAATCAAGACCCTTCAATGCAAAATACTCGTATTAACATGATGCTTATACTGAATTATTTATGACTAGCTGCGCCCCGCGGTTTCACCCGCATAAGTTTCGATCCCGTGGAAATATCAAGATAAAAATCTATGTGTTAATCCTGGTTATAAACTATCTGTGTGCCAAATTTCATCGAAATCCGTACAGTAGTTTTGACGTGAAAGAGTAACAAACAAACATCTCGACGGTTGAAAGGCTAATTGGTCTAAGCGACATTTTTTTTGCAACGCGAAAGTTTGTATGCATGGATGGATGGATTAGAATTATTCTAATCCATCCATCTATGCATACAAACTTTCGCGTTTATAATATTAGTAGGATGCTTTTTTGTTTTTGTCCACGCAACTCAAAAGTCACCTAAGGTATATTCGTTGTAGCGGGACCATCCGAAAGGGTTTACCGCTGCCCTGGAACATAAAGGGCTAAGGAAGGAACACGGGTGGGTTTTAGTCAGTAAAAGTCTGACACTCCCTTCTGCTCCACCCAGAGCGGGAGGAGTCATTTGATGATTTCCCATCCTCAAAAAAAAAAAAAAAGGTATATTCGTTATATTATTATATAAGTATAAGGAAAATGTTATAAAAATGTTTGAAGTTGTAGCGTAAACTGAACTTTACTGTGCTGTGTAGGAATTAAATTTATTTTTCCATAAACTCATATTTGTTTACATTTTTGGCAACTGAATCGCGAACGCAGTTTAGTGGTAACCAGAATGACACAGCACTGATATGGTACGAGTATGTATCCCTTGGTGATTTGAGTTTGTAGTAACACGTTACTGTTGAGTAGCGTCGTGAACGAAAGACCTAAGAATTACTAGTAAGGATGAAACCCTTATAACTTAGCTTATTATATTTGAGTTGATTATAGGCTCAAGTTACTTCGTGAGCTCAAGTAGGTACTGAGGACCTCTATCTCACTCCTCTATCATCTTACTGAATATACTATTACCACTTAATCTGCATTCGCGATTTATTTGCCAAAAATGTAAACAAATATGAGTTTATGGAAACATAACTTTAATTCTTACACAATAAAGTTCAGTTTACGCTACAATTTCAAACATTTTTTTTAACTTTTTCAATAGTCCTAGTCACTCTGAAATCAACTTAATAACCATTGAAATAAAGTTGATATTTGTTCAACTTGAAACAACATCAATTTGAAACATTAGTTTGAATAGACTTTATGTACATGCACGTATCGAGTATTCTTAGCTAGCACACTATTATCTCCCACGTAGATAATAAAAAATAAAGAAGAGTTTATTTTTAGCTGCAAGACATTTACATGCGTAGATACTCGTATTATATTAGTATGCATTAAGGAGACCGACTCAGATATTCATTGGTTATCTGCCCACAACTATAAAATGACAACAATTCGACCAAACTCTTTGATCGAATGTAGCGTTTATTGAGACATAAACATAGCCATAAATCCTTTTAGGGAAACCGCCGACGAGGACATGCTATAAAGCTGTCTATTATAGGGGATTTACACAAGGTCAATTTTCGCCGTGCGGCTGGTCGCTTACTAAATCGCCTCACAAACCGTTTCGCCACCCCACCTGTGGGGTACGGATCTCGGCTTAGGGCGTCGCTGGGAGAGTGCAGTAAAGGACAGGCTGGATCGGAATTAGCCACACGACAAACTTCTAAAACCTGCTACGCTAACTTTGGAACTTGGATTTTAATCACCTGCGACCTAGTCGTGCGGCGAAAATCGTGCAGCTATAGTCACCTGTGTAAAGCCCGCGTTAGACTTTTTTATCGCTGGCTTACATTAAAAATGTAATGACATCCTGCTGCTATGAAACCGCAAAATTGATTATGAATGGCAGTCGTTATTGCTATTAGGTATGTTAAGTTATATTCAGGAAGTTTTCATGTCACAGATTTATGATATACCTATAGTATCCTTAGGCTGTAATCTTTTATTACATATCAATCGAAAACTGTAATGTAGGGTGTAATTCGTGAAATTGTAACACACGTTGAAACACACTCGCCTAGTTGTTGTGTTATTTCATGATGCACCTAGCTTCTGACGTTTCATAAGTGTAGGTTTACGTGAAAACCAATATTTTGAAACTTGCGTTCTATTTCATCATTCCTGGATCTTTGACAGTCGTTACGGGTAGTCACAAGCTCGAAAGTCTAACCAAGGGGTATCGTATTACCCAATAAGTGGGTTGTGGAGGTCAGCTAGGCAGTCGCTCCATGTAAAATAAAAAGTAGAAAACTTAAAAAAAAGATGGATGAAATCGTCGTAAAGTCGTTCTCAAGTTATGGCGTGACCAAGGGAAATAGGGATTAATTTTTATATATATAGATCATAGGGTCATAGGTCATAGAGTCAGAGGTCATAGGGTCATAGGTCATAGGTCATAGGGTCATAGGTCATAGGGTGCAAGCATATTGCCATCAACCGGGCAAGAATACAGAACGAACGGAATGGATGCTGCTACTGAGAAACTCCCAATAACACTGCCTGACTTGCGATTCGAACCCAAAACTCAGTAGCGTAGCGCTTGCGACTACTAAACCAAAGAGGCTGCCATGTCCCGTTATTGAAAAAATCTAAAAGGAAACAAAGAACTACTAAAACTGTTGCCGACAGTTCGACGTTTTAATTAACTTAAAGGCATCAACTGGCCCAAAGAATGAAAACCATACTTGCAAGATCTCGCTAGTTTGAAACTCAATATTAAAGATCATAGTAACATGTGAACAGTTCAGTTCTGACCAATGCTTTACATAGACAAACATAGAACGTAGTAGATTGCAGTTTAAACCAAGTTGAACTTTCGTAGCCCGATTTACACACGAGATTTGCATTTGCATGCATTAGGAGTCGATCTGTGGATGCTAGCCGCCTTTGGGAGTTGGCCAAAGAGAATGTTTATACATGGATTTTGGTAAAAGCTTGGGATGCGATAGTGGGCTACTTGGATATATTTTGTAAGCTTGATATTTTTGTATCTAAACTTTAACCTCATAGCACGCCTGTATTCCCCAAAGGGCAGCGGATAATCTATCGAGTACATACACTGTGTAATGATTCATTATTGTTGGTTAGCCATTGGTCCCGGCTGTCATTCGTGGATCTTTGACAGTCGTTACGGGTCGTCAGAAGCCCGAAAATCTGACAACCAGTCTTACCAAGGGGTATCGTATTACTCAATAACTGGGTTGTGGAGTTCAGATAGGCAGTCACTCCATGTAAAATACTGGTAATCAGCTGCATCTGGTTAAAATGGAAGCTGACACCAATATAGTTGGGAAAAGGCTAGGCAGACGATGATGATGGTTAGCCAATACAACTTTAACCTGTTTTTAAAAATGTTTACCTACTAATGATTAATCTCTGATGGTGTATAATATGCAAATTAAATACCTTAAACTGTGCCAAATAAACTCTTCTTTCTGACATTACAGCAAATTAAAATAAAAATGCTGTGAAGTACAAATCCCACTTAACTCAGTGCGCCGAATTTCATCTGGACCGGATCAAAATAAATTTCACAATGCATTAAAGAGCACGCAAAACGCGTTGCGTTTAAATGGGCACGTATGATTGTGTTTTCTGTTTCAGATTATTTTGTGGTACAGTCACCAAAGGAGATAAGTAACCAGATTTGTCGGATATAGTTGAAGTTTAGTAAGAAATCGATGGATGTTTTAGAATAAAATTTAATGTAATTATTAGAAAACAAACAGTTTATTTATCAAATTAAATTTCATTAAAAAAAAAAATCAGTTTATCTAGAATCTAGATGTACATCTAGATATCGGTCATAGGCATGGCAACATATAAATACATTTGTTTAGCACAGACTAAAAGACACAATACACCAGTAGACCAATTCCTGTAATTAAAAATGTTTAAAATCTAGTCGCAATCTCATCTTGGCGACAATCAATGTCAAAAACTTGTATAAAATGGAGGGATTTTAGAAGTATTTTTGACAGATTGAGACTGAGATCATACTGTGAACGTTCTTAAAGTTACGAGAATTGCCCCTCTGATACATACAGGGTTACTGGTAATTCGACGTATATCCGTCAGGGGCTGATAAGGGGGCCAAAATGCAACAAATTGAACCCCCCATATGTATGGCCGAAATTCAATAGTTTTCGAGATATTTGAATTTTAAGGGTTTTTCGATATTTACGCAAAATTTGACATTTAATTCCAAATAAAAAAAAAACTACATATTTGAATGGGTACCATTAAAAATGATGTTGTAGCTGGCACTTCAATTAAGCTATGGACATAATTAAAACTACTTAATTAAACAAAATAATTAAAATAATGAGCGATATGAGAATAATATCTTACCAATATTTTCATTTTACGCTTCAAAAATGTTGTCTCGTCACAAAAATTTCTATGACATTAATCGTACAAATAACTAAAACAACTTGCCTATTCTGTAAGCTTTCCAAAAAGGTATAAAAGTCAATTTTAAAATACATAATTCGTGGCATGGCATGTGTTTGAATCGGCGCGGGGAGAGAAAGGGTCATTTGTATTTGTATGAAATAAAATGCATTAAAAATGTACGTCAAATTTTACTAAAATTTTTACACATTTTGTTCAAAATGAGCCCCTCGATTACGAATGCAGGTTCGAATTCTCTTCCTAACTTCGGTTTTCGTCACTCTTGATGAGAACAACGTTCACATCAAGAGTGACGAGATTTTCCCCGCGCCGGTTCAAACACATGCCATGCCACGAATTATGTATTTTAAAATTGACTTTTATACCTTTTTGGAAAGCTTACAGAATAGGCAAGTTGTTTTAGTTATTTGTACGATTAATGTCATAGAAATTTTTGTGACGAGACAACATTTTTGAAGCGTAAAATGAAAAAACTACTTAATTAAACAAAATAATTAAAATAATGAGCGATATGAGAATAATATCTTACCAATATTTTCATTTTACATATTGGTAAGATATTATTCTCATATCGCTCATTATTTTAATTATTTTGTTTAATTAAGTAGTTTTAATTATGTCCATAGCTTAATTGAAGTGCCAGCTACAACATCATTTTTAATGGTACCCATTCAAATATGTAGTTTTTTTTAGAATCCCGAAAGGGTAACAACCAGTCTTACCAAGGGGTAACGTATTACCCAGTAACTGGGTTGTGGAGGTCAGATAGGCAGTCGCTCCATGTAAAATACTGGTATTCAGCTGCATCCGGTTAGACTGGAAGCCGACCCCAACATAGTTGGGAAAAGGCTAGGCAGATGATGATATACCAAATGAGACCAGGTAATGAAATTCTAAAAAGGGTTTTCCTCCGGCTCGTTCGTACCTAGTTACATAAGCCTCTACGGAGATTAGGTTTTTAGCACTTTCATTACCCAGAGCCTCTTCTTCTAATTTCCGTCGGGATTTCTCTTCATGCAACCATTTATTTAAGGCATACATTTTCAAAGCAGGTATACATTTACATATAAGTTTACCTAGAATCTACTAAAAACCACAAACCTGTACTAGACTTTCATTTTATACAAATTATACTAAATTGGGTGCATAGGATAATATCAAGTCACGACCATAAAAAACTTACACTTATGCAAGATTTAAAAGCGATCTACACGGATTTTGATGCAGATTTCATCATTATTTAGAACATTTATTCCTGAAGCACAATTAAATGGTACACACTAAGTAAGTACCTACATAAGTATACATTTAAAAATACTAGCACTATTTACCGAAGTGTTGCCAATGTGCTATGTAAAAAGAAGCCGGTCAAGTGCGAGTCGAACTCGCGCACCGAGGGCTCCGTACAAAATTGTCGGTATGTAAATAGTTTAATTTTTTTTTTATTGGTAATGTATGCGGTTTTCGTATTTTTTTCCTTTACTTGTGCTACTGACATTGCTTCAGTCTAGGTCAACGGAAAGTACCCTATAGGTTTTGATTTCGGAACATAAACGCCCGTATCTTTTGATTGCGTTGATTTAGAAGTTTGATTTTTTTATTACTTTAAGGGATTGCAGATTTGAGTACCTATTTGATTATTAATTTCATCTTGATAACTCCACACGTTCCTGAGGAAAAGGGTCTTGGCCGGTGGACACACAGACGGACAACGAAGTGATCTTATAAGAGTTCCGTTTTAGCTTTTTAGGTACGGAACCCTAAAAACACACTATACTATAGCAAAAGTGTCGTGACGGTCAATATGTTACACTTTTTTCGCTCTCATTCGCCAAGTGTGCAGAGTATAAGGTGCGATAAGAAATTTCGTTCCAAAAAAACACATTCAAAATAAAGAAAGTTGCACTATGACATACCTACCAACTTAGTAATATAAGATATTAAACTGAAAAGTGCATCGTCTAGTCTAGTCGGATACTATTGCTTTCTCATCAAATATCCATTTCAGATATCTAGCGAATATGTCCTTTAAACTAGCAAGCAGCTTCGCTCTGATTAAACTGAGGCGGATAAATGATAAATGATTTTATTTTGTGAGTAGGTTTGTACTAACACTTTTACACGTCAATCATATTTTAAAACTAGATGAGGTCGGCGTTTCCTATCTGACTAGTCTGAGAAGATAGGCTGAAATAAACTCAGAGGTCACAGTCTCTTTTAAGGTCCAGACATAATCTTGGTCAGATCATATGAAGACCATGTAGATCGATGTCTGAGATGGTCTTTTGAGGAAAGAATCACACAAATTGAGAGGATCTGTTCAGTCAGTGCACGCTCTTGTCAGAAATCGTGCAGCTCAACCCAAAAATTAAGGAGCTCAACGATTCAACGAACATTACCAAAGAAAGAACATTTGGGTAGGCCACATTAATTACTCAAACTGCCATACCATGACAAAAACTAACAGAACAGAGAGAAAAATAAAAAAATAATACAAATAATATCACCCCATGGTCTTCACATTCACAATAATTAAAACAAAATAGAATACTTTTCAAAATAAGCAAATGTATATAAAACAAAAAAACAACAAAACAGAAAAAATAAAGACATTCAATATGTAAAAATTGGAAGCAGCTCAATCCTATCGCGGATCTCATGCAGGATGCGGAACGTAATTCACTTGAGCTTGAGTAGGGTTCACATTGAAGTTTCGAACTACTTTCGAACGGGCCCGTATCTCTGTTAACAGACTGTTGCGTCAACAAAATTTATTTATATTATTATATTCGGGAAACTTACTTAAAATGTGTGGATTATGTTTGTAGATGTCTGTATGGAAGTGTTCAAACTGGGCCCTTATTCACTGTGACCACTGAACGATTCCTTACTTCGAAACCACGTCATTTCCTTAGCTAATCCCGCCAATCTCGCATTGATTTCGCGCGGTTTCGTTCATCGTGTCACAGAGTATTACGGCCCTGTCATTAATGTGTTATTAACATAGTTTTTATATGTGTATTACTGACATCGGATCAAGGTCTGAATTAAGTATTTTGATTTTATTTATTTAAAAAAATCATCACGCGCAAACACGTTGGTCCGTGGATGGATGCCCATCTTCACATACCAAGACTCCTTCGTGCCTCAGAAAGCACGTTAAGCCGTTGGTGTCAGCTGTCATTTGTGGATCTTTAACAGTCTTTACGGGTCAGTAGCCCGAAAGTCTGACAACCAGTCTTACCTATATCTATGCGCTTTCCTATATCTATGAGTCTTACTAATCGTATCCCATCGTCGTAATTGTACCCAGTAACTGGGTTATGGAGGTCAGGAGGCCTAAAATGGCCACTTTAAGCAATACCTCTAAAAGCTATTCATTTCCTGAATTCCCAGCAGATCATTAGAAATTCCTCTAATTTTCGTAAAATTTCGATTCATATTTGATGCCATGAGAGACACAGTGGCCTAACTGAAAAAAATTGAACTAATTTTTAGGCCACTGTGGCGCTATGTCTTTTACAGTTTAGAGTAGAGAGCCACAGTGGCCTAACTGAAAAAAATTGAACTAATTTTTAGGCCACTGTGGCGCTATGACTTTTACAGTTTAGTGCAGTTTTTTCAAATAAAGTCAGTATTGAAAAAATTACAGTTAGGTCACTGTGCCTCTCATGGCCTCATTTGGTGTAAACATTGCCGCATGAAAAAAATAAAAACCGTAATTTTATCGGTAAATTTTTCATTACAGTTTTTATTAATCAAATTCGTTTTTACACAACAATGCCACAGAGTGCTTCTGACACTCAGGGCATAGACAAGTAATGAGGTTACGTCTAGCGCGGATTAAAAATAAATAATATTTATTTTATTGCTAATATTTTACATAATATTATATCTATTTTATTATTTATTTATTACTGTGATTGCCCGTGACATCACAGCGGGCCCTATCAGAATACCAGCGCTTCGACATTTATTTTTTAAGTGTCGAAGCATCATGCTGAGATAGGAGCCTTTTGGCCTCGTATAGGATTTTCTGTTTCATTTTTTTACTTTTGTTACTTTTTTATACAATTTGTTTTATTTTTTATTTTTAACTCTGTTTAGTTTATTTTTATGATCCTGTACGAGTCGCAATAAATACTTTTTCTTTCTTTCTTTCTTCTTTCTTTATTTTTTTATTTCTACAGTTTAAATGTTATTTCATTGTGATGAATTGCACACAGATCATATTATGAATTGTTAGTTTGTGACCATTTTACGATTTTTAATATTGTTATCCTATTATGATTCTGCCAACGTGGCCTTTTAAGGCCCCCAGATAGTAAGAGTGCTAAGATGGATGTGTCGTGTAACGAGGAAAGAATAAGAAATGAGTAAGAGGAGGTTTGAAAGTTGTGCCGGTGACTGAAAAGTTGAAATCAGTTGTCATGGTATGGGCATATGATGCAGAAGAGTGAGGAAAATATCACGAGGAAAGATTTGAGTATGACTGTGGATGGCTTTAGGAGTAGAAGCAGGTCTAAGAATCGATTGATGGACTGTGTGAAAGATGATTTGGCTAGAAAGGGGGTAATTATTACCTAGATGACAACAAATAGAGAAGTATGGAAAGCACCATGTTGTACCGACCCTAAAAAATTCGGGAAAGAAAATGACGGTGAGGTTATGGTAGATATTTCATATTGTCATTGACTTAAGTATTTTCGTTCGTCCGCATACTCAGGGGATAAAGCAGTAATGACACGGGCGCTATATTTAATCCCGAGCGCAACGATGAATTCAAGTGCTCCCGAGTATAACGAGATAGTTAAGACTAGAATCCTGAGTGCATCCAGGGATTCAAGCTCATCCCACTTTTATCCCTGAGGAGAATACTCTACTTTTCACGCCTTTTGTTAGGTACCTAATATCAAGCAATTCGGCTTTCGAATATATTTTTTTTTTGTAAAAGTTTTCATATGAATTTTTAGTTGAGGTTCCAAATTCTAATTAATTATTGACAGGGTTGTAATGGAATCAGTACAATATTATTGCCCGGCTTGACCCCCAGGGTTATTATGCCTTATTTTAGGTTCGTTCGTTTTCGGTTCGTCATTACCGAGTAGATGGTGTGACAAAAATAGTCTTTATAATTTATGTTTACTATAATTTTATTTTAAAAGACTGAAAATAAAAAGGCAAGCAGATGACACATATTGCCTCCGAGCTAACGTACACAAACTCTACGCGGACCTCAATATTTATTTACTTTACCATCAAATGAAATTGTTTTACAAGGAAAATTCATAAAATCTGGTTTAAAATCAAATACCTAGTACTACGGCTGCAGCAATATTAAAATTTGATTCCACTGCGCAAGGAAAATATTATGCGAAACAGAACCGAAACTACTGATATAGCTTGCAGAGTAAGCAGGCAGAAATGGTAGTGGGCTGGCCATGTTTATCGAAGTACCGATGGTCGGTGGAGCAAACGAGTCCTAGAGTGGAGACCGCGTATCGGCAAGCGTAGTGTGGCACGCCCCCAGCTAGATGGACCCTCGACGTTAAAAAGGTGGCTGGGACAGAATGGATGCGGAAGGCAGACAGGGTGTTGTGGTGCAGCCTAGGAGAGGCCTATGTACAGCAGTGACTGCGAAAGGCTGAGATGACTGATTTATTGAAAGCAAATGTTGCAATTAAGTCAAAGTCTAAGTGAATAAGTTGAAATTCGATTTCTACCAAAAACTTCGACAAGTATGATGCACGTTCTGATTAGAAACTCATGTTTTGTAGATGTTATTCTAGTAGAAAACATCAAAATTAACAATTATATAGAGGTATGAGGAACAGCATGTAAAGTTCACTCATACTATATAGAAAAGAGAGGGTGTTGTGTCTAGCGGGCAACTGCCCAACGATTGATGTCGGGACGTTGTATATGCTAATTGCGCGGTAAACTTTGCTTGCGAGATGCAGGACGTCAGTATGACGCGTTGATCGCATGTGGCGTTGTAGATACCACTACAGTTACACCGAAACAACCATTCTAGATACGTTAATGCTCACAGTATCATGAATTAACGGTACAACAGGCTGCTTACTTGTGTCTAGTGGTCGCAAGCGCTGCTGCTGAGCATGTGGTCCTGGGTTTGATTCCCAGGTCCAGTAAAGTGTTATTGTGTTTTTCCATCTGGAATTTCACAGTAGCAGCCTGAAGTCTGGATTAGTTCCTAGTTGATGACAATAGGCTCATCCCCTATTTCATGTAACTTAGACATAACTGACGATTTGTGGGTGTACTATAGGTCCACCCTAGCCTTTCGGGGGTTACAGCCGTCATATAATATTATACAACACGGAAAAAAATAAGATAAACTAGCAGGTATGCATAGATTGCTTTTTCCAATACCCACATGAAATCGGGCGTTGGATTTCGCCTGATTTCAACACGATTACGTGCAAATGAATGAAACGACCGCGCGATATAGACCGTTGCGCCACATTAACTGGCAATTCATCTGACTACCTACACAGTTCCGCTAATCCGTTCTTTATGTTCGTTTTAACCTGCACCCTAATTGCGGTCCACACTATCGATCTCAATCTGAAACATTTTGAAGGATATTGCTAATCCATTGCTTCATATTTTCAAAAAATGTGTCTGCTTAACAACGTAAATAATTAATTTAAAAAAAAGAGATTATTTTTATTTGGCTACCCGCAACCGAACTAGTTAGATTAGGTTAATTTTTTTTTAATGGTTAGGTTAGATAAGGTTAAAACTGTGACCCCCTAAGACCCAGCCAGAAACGACTAGATTATAGAAAAAAAAATACTTTAGTAGGTTTAAAGAACTTCAGTACTTGCCTGTAAATTATTTGACCCAAATGGAAATGGTAACCATGTAGGTCATGTAAGATTATGTTTTCGAAATTTGATCGCAAGCTTAAGATTTTTCCGCTTTTTCAAAATCTAATATGCAAACTCTTAACTTTAAAATATATGTTATTTTCTGTATTGTAAAATAATATTTTGCATAAACGTGTTTTTTCAGTTTGATGGTCTGTACCACGCTTTTAAATATAACCACGGGTTTCTGCTGTATAAATAAAAATCATGTTGAGAAACGAGTGGCCAAAAAGGAGTTAAAAGTAAAACAACTATGCCAGATGTTCGGAGTTCTGATTTTCCCACAAATCCACAAAGCTATGTCGGTTACACTCCGATGTACGAGAAATGCACTTGTCATGTAAAGCATGCACGATCTCAAAGGAAAATTCAATAAAGTTTTGAAACTAAAATTACTTTCATCTCAAACTTCAGCATCATCGCCTAGCCACCTATGTTGGGGTCGGATTCTAGTCTAACTGGTTGCAGCTGAATAGTTCGCGCTTGTGTCAAAATAGTTTTTCCAGTACCTACATAACTACATTTTAATTAACTTCGGGATTTTTTAATCATGAGGTAACTTTTATTTGACGAATGAAAATTGCGGTTTGCCAGCTTTTGAATAGAAAATAATAATGTCAAACCGCTATATTTAATCTTCAGATAAAGTTATCTGACGATTAAAAATTGGCCATAATACTATGAGGCATTTTGTTGTGAGGGTGCACGCCATCTTTTCTGACTCCTGAGTCACAGGACTCTGTATTGATCCCAAAACAGAGTAAACCCAAATTGTTTTTTCTTGATGGAAATAACATACATACCTTCCAATAGGCTAGTTTCCTAAAAAAATCTAATTAGTCCGTTAGTTAGATTAACAAAAAATATTGGACACCGTACTTTTTCTTTTGTCTATTAAAAAATGATGAAGATATCGCTTGTTAAAGTTCCGCGTGACGTCACGCCTTGCTAAGTACACTTTTTAGCATGGCGTGACGTCACGACCCCCCCACTCCCAAATTTTGACGCACTTTATCTTAGTAATTTTTTGTTTATTAGCTAAACAAAAGCTAAGCTTTTTGATGATATTTAGTCCGTCAGTTAGATTATCAAAAAATAATGGACACATATTTTTTCTTTTGTCAATTATTAACAAAAGAAAAAATATGTGTGTCCCGCTGTATAAGCTAACTACATACATTCGTTTGTATTAAGCCTTTTATGTTTTAGTCGTAAGTATATTATTACGCTTCGATGAATTAATTAATGTTTTTAAAGAGCGATAAGACAGTCTTGACTCAAGTCTGCGCACAGTCTAAGCCAGGCACTTATTTTGCCACCCACGAAAATTTGAAAGTGGACTTATCACATAGTAATATCACACTAACCACACTAATATCATAAAGGCGAAAGTTTGTGAGTGAGTGTGTGTGTTTGTATGTTTGTTGCTTCTTCTTGCTCAAACGGCTGAACGGATTTGCATGAAATTTGGCAAACAGATAGTTTATAACCAAGATTAACACATAGAATACTTTTTATCCCAATATTCCCACGGGATCAAAACTTATGCGGGTAAAATCGTGGGGCGCAGCTAGTATTACATACATTTCATAAATAATATACCTAAAATATATATGAGTAAGGCTTTTTGCTTATAATTAAACCCATCGCTAAATTTTTGTAGTTCTACGACGGAAATAATTTGGCATTTGTTTGTGACACGAGAAATATTCAATTTTTTTTTATGACGACGTGTTAATACCCGTCGTATTCTGTAACATCGACGCGCAAACTGAAACCATAAATTCAGCAAAACATGATTCTAGACTGGCGTAGATAAGTGCAATACCTACGCAGTCAAAATGTATGGAACTGCAATTTTTCTTAATAATCGACGAATGTTTTCAACGCAGAGGGGTAAGTATCATGTAGGTACAATCCACTGTCATAGGGTGTGGGTCGATGTCCCTGCCAGTATAGCTAATTAAGTGCCTCCCCTGTATACCGACTTACAGTTCGAGGTGGTAACCAAAAGGATAGATTTAACTACCATTTTTTTTAACCTTTATTTTATTTTTTATTTTAGTTATTGACCCACTACTGGGCAAAGGTCTCCCCCAAATCCTTCCTCAAACTCTCTTCCCGCGCCACGTCGAACCAACCCTCGCAGTTCGCATCCAGATCGTCTCACCATCTCTTTCTGGGCCAACATCGGCGGCGCCGTCCAACAGTACAAAAAAAAAAGAATATTTTAGTAAAGTTAAAATAAAGAAAACCACCGTCTAATAATGATATTTTTCAACGCGTACACAATATACACTATTCGTACAACAGTTTTCATCAAAAAACTGAGGCGTTTATCTTTCCTAGTACATGTTCTGTGTTGCTCTGCTAGGGAGTATGCTCTTCAGCAGAGCCACAATCAATGTCTATTTTATCATTACCTAAAGCACGTACAGCGATAAAGGGTATACGAACATTATGTACGTTTGACGTACATCATATTAAGCTATAATTGATCGGTTTCTAAAATGGTGGCTCTGCGGCAGAGCATGACACCATCTTTAGGCAGCCATTGTGTGGAGGCTTTTGCCTAGCCGTCATCGTGCATGCGACTGATGTGACCCGACCAATCCCATTTGAGCCTGACAGCCTTCTTTCCTTCATCTACTATTGGAACGAAGTTCCTTATCGCGCGTTGCGAAAGGGGGCTAGACGGAAAAAATTAAGACCAAAAGTTGAAACAACACTTTTTGCTATAGTTGTAAGCCGTGCGGGCGTGCGCGTGTTTCTCTGTCTGTCTCTCTCTCTCTTTGAACTTCGTTCCATCCGGGTGTCCCTTGACACCTCTCAAGTTTTTTATTACTTATATATATATTTCCAATTTTACCTAATAAAGGTACAACTGTTAGGTAAGTTTTCTCTTGCTAATATAAATCTTACTTTCTGTTACCAATTTTTATTTATATACCATAATCACGCCTGTAATCTTCGAAGAGTGAGGCAGAGGTGTACCTATAGTACCTACTCATACACCCACATTTCGAAAGTTATCTTTAAGTACTATGTAATAGGGGCCATCAACCGGGCACAGATCAAAACTCCGGGTTGCTGAGAAATACCTTATGAAAAAACTGAATAACACATTGCCTGGGAATCGAACCCAGGAACTCATGCTCAGCAGTAGAGTTTGCGACCAACGAGGCAGGTTTTATTTAAATGGTGATAACGATAAAACTAGTAAAAGATGATGTTTACATAACAGTAGTTATAGCATTCAACAACAAAAAAAACTAGTTCGGACTACTTTAGCAATTTAGTAGAGTAGCGTGTAATTTAGTGGCTAAACTACTCGCTACTGCACAGAAATCGTTCGCATTCCGGTCCAGTACAGTACACAAGTGAGTGGTGTTTTGCAAGACAAACGGGCTGCAACGCAACAGAGTGAATACATACTTAAATTGGTTCGCACACATTTAGCCACTAAATTACTCGCTACTCCACTAAATTACTAGCCTAGTCCGAACTAGGCATTAGCGAGATTAGATTAGTCAGCGCAGAGGTAAATCAGTTTTAGTAGCCACGAAGTGGAGTAAACGAACTTAGTACCTAATTACTAATGGAATTAATAATTAATTAAGAGAGCTTGTAAATTCTTTTGTTTTTATAAAATAAATGCTGAAAGGTGAATTTCGGTGATCTAGTGACCAAGTAACTTCATAGCATATTTAAATTTTGGAAAGAACAAAAACAAGAAGATTATTGCATAATCAGCCAATAAGTTTCCCACTGCTGGGACACAGGCCTCCTCTCTGTGAAAGGGAGTGGACACCACCACGCGGGCCCAGTGCGGATTGGTAGATGTCACCTGTCTTCGAATTATTAACTCATAAACCTTTAATTTATAACTGCCTGATTACAGAAAAAAAAAATACACCTACTAAAAAATCACCCACAGCACACACATACACACGTACATAATCACACACTCACTCCCGTAAACAACCGCACAACTTTCCACAACGCTGTACTCGCCGCATAATATATGGTGTGACGCTTTAGTACGCCCAGACATTGTTCCTCGGGCTACCCCGAGGAACAATGTGTTTCAGGACACCAGCAGTGCGATTCTGTAACCATCTCACCGTGAAAACTTAGGTGAAGTGAGCGTGGAGTGAGCTGTCATTCCAAATAATGCTAGGGATTGACACTACTGACAACTCACATCAAGCTCACTTCACTTGAGTTTTCACGGTGAGATTTTTACAGAATCGACCGGCTGGTCCCTACAGACCTGGTGTCCTGAAACACAGGTTTCGGCCTAGCTTAGGCACCAGTCTCCCACAATATTGTAACGTGTATTAATAGCTTATTACTAAGCAGTACTTGTTGACTTATAATATTGTGGTGAGAAAATAAATTTTATTTATTATTATAATTATATTATTATTAATAGTTCTAGAACATTTCCGGTTTCCTCGCGATGATTTCCTTCACCGTTTTAAGAGCATTGGTGATGAAATAATTTTTATAAAGTAATGTGCCTACCGGGGTTCAAACCTGCGACCAACAACTCGTAAGTCGCGACCACCACTGCTCAATAATTGAGTTGGTTGGTGGTAAGAAGATTATAGAGCTTAGATATTTATGGTGTGATACAGACCATCGAACTGAACCACTTTCTCCATGGGGAAGCCCCTGCCAATCCTTTAGTTACATAACCTTTTCCATAAAGCCTTTTTTATATACCTACACGAACATGTCAGATTTTATTTGATATTAGGATAGTGCTTGAAATAAATTGTGAGATTATTATATTACATATTAGAATTACAATTACCCGGTTTCTGTCTTTCTTTTTTTTTTTAAACATTGTCCCGCACTAGGAATTTCTCCTGTATCGTGTGTGCGTTTACAAACTTTTAAACTCACATACGCGTAAATAAACAGCCAGACTCGGAACTTGTAGGTCATACAAATATTTGTTCCGTGCGGGAATCGAACCCGCAATACGCAGCGTAGCAGTCAATCTCTTAGCCACTGCGCCAACCATGCCCATCTCCCTAGATCCGGGAGACATGGGACCAACATCGTAATAGCGAAAAAATATTCAGCCATACGTTTGGGTCGAGTAGGTATTGAATTTTTGTACGGGATAGACACCTAATAATATAGACGCAGTAATAACATAATTTGAACCAAAAATCTCCAACGTAAAACTTATTTCATATTTTACGCTAAGAAAAGGTCAGGTCCCTCGTGCAGAGGCTAAAAAAACACCCACAGCTAAGCTCGATGTACTACAGACCAAATTTTACGCCAGAATTAATGTCAACTAAACGTTTCTTTTCGAAAAATCTAAATGTAAATACTAGGAATAACAACGCTTGTGGGTGTTATCATAACAACTTTTGCTTGCCAAAAAGGAAACCTTCGTAACAATTGAAAAAACAGTTTTTTCCTTCATAAACAGAAAAGTTTTTTCTTCAGTCATTATTGTTTTAAATTCAGAAGTCGGTTCGTTTACATAGGATCGTGATTAGACATAGTGTCAGATATACATACTGTGGGCGCGACTCAGGAGGCCAATTCCCGTAATTAAAAACGTTCAAAATCTAGTCACAATCTTCGACAGTCAATGTCAAAAATTTGTCAATAATGTAGGGAAATTAGAGATATTTTTGACAGATTGAGACTGAGATGTGACTGTGAACGTTCTTCAAATTACGAGAAATGCAACCATATTGCAACTCAGGTCTGCACACAGCCTTATTGTAAACAAACTGAATATTGTTACATGTTCCAAAATTCACCATACTGTATTGAAAACAAAAGACATACTTACTGTGTCATTGTTCTTTAAAAAATAAATGAAAATATTTTCCCATTTTTAACAGTGAACGAACGAGACTTATTGTCCTTTTTTTTTCATTTTACTCATAAGGTTGAGCAAAAATGAATCACTATTAATTATCGTGGTGAAAATTTTATTTAATTTTGTTGTATACTAATTAAATGAAACGTAGTTTGGTATGACTAGTCTATTCAAAGTAATGTTTCAAATTGATGTTATTTCAAGTTAAACAAATATCAACTTTATTTTAATGGTCATTAAGTTTATGTCAAATTGACTAGCACTAATGAAAAAAATATAATAATGTTTGAAGTTGTAAATCGTAAACTGAACTTTATTGTCTAGGAATTAAAGTTATTTTTTCATAAATTCATATTTGTTTACGTTTTTGGCAAATAAATCACGAATGCAGTTTTAGGTACTTAATTTTCGTCTATCTTGTTTTACTTAAAAGTTTTTCCGAAAATTTGTTATTGTAGAGTTCAAACACCTGTGGCATATGAAAAGGATCCCCTTTCTAATTCATTCACAGAAAATCTATCAGAATTTGAATAGGTACTTAAATTATTATTATACCCACTATATATTTTAATGAGCTTAAAATTTGTAAATTCTTGAACATCGAATAGGCGTAGGTGTCTATAATCTATACCTCTGAATATTTCTTTACAAAACAAACAAGTCGTATTGTCAAGAAATAATAAAGTTTCCATAAAAACCGAACAAGTACATACGATTAGGACTCGCACTCCAAAGGGTCCATCTCAAAGCTGTGTCCGGCTGCCTGCGGCTTCACTCAAGTGATACAGTCTTTAAATTGCCAACTGAGGACGAGGACTGGAGTACAAACCTAACGTTATAGTTGAAAAACATGTTCTTGTTTGTTGATGTTGTTCCATAAATTTTAACTGCAAATGTAAGTTTGGACGCACAATACTGAGAGATTTACCATGTTATTTGAAGAGCAAAGATTTCTTAAAGTTTTTCCTATAATCTATACGTAAAGAACTACTTTCTGAATTTTTGTTTCAAAATTTTGGGCTCCATAGTTTCGGAGATAGGTGGGGGGGAGGAATGATCAAACCATTTTCTTAAAAAACTTTAGAACTTTTTATTGAAACAAACTATTTAAAAAAAATATTGAGGCCCTCAAAATAGCCCTTACCATTTGATATATCTCACGGTAAAGTTTGTTGCTTGTTTAGCTGTGACCCTCATATTCAAAATTCATAATATTTACGTTACGCGCACGTGTTGGGGCCATAGAAATTCAAGACGGACAGACAGACAGACACACGAGTGATCGTATAAGGGTTCCGGTTTTTCATTCGTACGTACGGAACCTAAAAACTCAATTATAAGGTGGATGAACCTAAGTTGAAGTTTTTGTCTGTGTCTTTGAAAATAGCCTATTACTGCTACAGGCTACAGAAGAAAATAAAATAACCAGATGGTTATTTCAAATAACATAGTAATAAGCCATGGTAAATGATGATAGCAATGAAATACCTCTCCACTCCTTATAAGCACCTCAGGGCATGTTGCTCCCTTGTCGCTACGACACTACATACCAGCGACCGTTTTCTGGGGCCCATTTATTGACTGTGCAAGTTATCCCCTGCCATTATGTCTGCGTAATTTATACACAGTTAAATTTTTATAGTTTTAATCCTTAAAAGGGGTCTTTGTACTCATCAGAAAAAAAAATCAGTTGATCCATACATTAGGTATGTCAAGTTATGCGAACATAAATCTATGGATTAACTGATTGTTTATTCAAGATTTCAGGGTTGGTCTCGTAGTAAAAGTTGTCCATAATGATGAGTACAATGACCCCTTTTATGGATTAAAACGATCAAAATTTAACGGTGTATACATAGAACATTGGTTCTAAATAGTCCAGTTCACTTTAGCCACCCAAACCCATAATCCAATATCTTTGTTTCCATATCCTGCAATAGTCCTACACCAACCGGGGATAAAGTGTAGGACAGTGATAATTGGGTGCAGTTGCATAGTGCGAACAGCAGTGCGATTCTGTAACCATCTCACCGTGAAAACTTAGGTGAAGTGAGCGTGGAGTGAGCTGTCGTTCCAAATAATGCTAGGGATTTACACTACTGACAACTCACATCAAGCTCACTTCACTTGAGTTTTCACGGTGATATGGTTACAGAATTGCACTACTGGGATAATTGTCGGTTGGTGCCTCATTTCATTAAAAAGTCTAACGGGCCTCTGCGAGTTGGCTTCGGCCCCTTGTACGCCTTCCAAAGATCCGGGACCCGAGAAATATCAACAGCCATGGTAACTTCAAAAATATTATTGTATAGCAACGCGGAGACCCGTATTAAATTATTTTCTATATAATATTATTTGAAGTTACCATGGCTACATAGCCGATTATGTTAAATTGTTTTGATGTTATGTGTTGGGAAGCTTTACAATAAGCACACTGTTGTAAGACACTAATGAAGCTGTTCCCTTTTAAGACTACCTATTAAGCACTTTTTGCATGGAACATTATTCCATCCTGTATCTGGAGAAGGGTGTTGTTGCTGCGTTACAGTTTATACTTTTGCAGCTATCATAGTTTTACTGGTTGTACTTAGTCCTTCTAAGACACTAATTATACTTAATGTTTCATGTGTACAGAGGTAGAACAGAGGTGTAGGTAACTACACCAGCAGTGCGATTCTGTAACCATCTCACCGTGAAAACTTAAGTGAAGTGAGCGTAGAGTGAGCTGGCATTCCAATTAATGCTAGGGTTTGACACTATTGACAGCTCACTTTAAGCTCACTTCACCTAACTTTTCACGGTGAGATTTTTACAGAATCGATCGGCTGTTATTCTCGATAAGTTAGGCCTCTGCTTATCGTTCGTAATATATAAGGTACAAGGGGCCCGTGGCTAAATAATAACAGCCGCACAGGTCGATCGGTCAGTTTAAGCTACGCTTGCCGCGGTTGGTCTGTGGATGGGTGACCATCTTTACATACCGAGACCCCTCCGTGCCTCGGAAAGCACGTTAAGCCGTTGGTCCCGGCTGTCATTCGTTCGGATCTTTGACAGTCGTTACGGGTAGTCAGAAGCCCGAAAGTCTGACAACCAGTCTTACCAAGGGGTATCGTATTACCCAGTAATTGGGTTGTGGGGGTCAGATAGGCAGTCGCTCCATGTAAAATACTGGTATTCAGCTGCATCCGGTTAGACTGGAAGCCGACCCCAACATAGTTGGGAAAAGGCTAGGCAGATGATATATTACGTACGTACATAATATTCATACTCGAAATATTTGAGGAGATATATATTATACTTTTGAGGGACCAGACGAGTCCTTCAAGGTACACGGGAGAATCAAACAACGGTTTATCTCGTAAAATTGAATAATTATTTCTATAAAATAATATTACGTATTTTACATGTTATTTCCTTGGCTTTTACGCTTACATAAACTCAAATTCCATGAAACATCAGTCAATAGTGATTGAATTGTGGATCCTCAATGATAAGTTCAACGAATTGTGTCACTATAGCAACCAAAAAAAAACGAAGTTCTTTTTCTAAGGGTTGATTTCTCAATCATCTGAACTTTATTCGAAGAATAATTTTGAAATTTTTACAGTTATTTCATAGAAAAACTGTCAAACGTTAATTTTATTAAGTAGTTTATCAGCCATCTTGTTACCATAACACAAGCATTAGGTTGCTTAACTTGGGACTAGATGGCACTGTGTGTGTGCTGTGCGGGGAAAATATGCTATGTGACGCATATTTTCCCCCAACGTGTAATTTTTTTTGTGTTTGTGTTCTTTCTCTGCGTCATGTTTACCGCAAATAAAAGTATTTTCTTTCTTTTTTTTTCTCATACCTATCACTAGAATGTCCGGTGAATCACACAGGTACATAAATTAAAGCTAGCAAAAATAAATTTTCCGTAACGTAACACAGTTCCTGGTAATAGCGGTGGAATAACAAAATATATACTTAAATTTAATATCACATTTCTCAGCGGTAAGCGCCTGTTCATTCATTCTCTGCAATGTGTTACGCCAGGTGTTCGAGTACAGTCAGCAAAAGAGATTGGTATACACGGTGTAAGGGACTTTGACGCGCGAACTGCGACGAATGACAGCGACCAACCAAGATAGTGTCGGCGGTTATTAAAAAAAACAGCTGTTCAATACATTTTGACCGTGTAGGTTTTGTATGAGACAGCTGGTTTTTTTTACAAGGGACGAACATTTTCTACGCTAGGGGGTCTAAAATCATGTGCTGAATTCATGGTAACAGTTTGCGCGTCGATGTCCCTTACACCGTATATAAACGTACCTATATCATATGCACTATGCAGGCAAAATGAATCTTTATTGATTGTGATTACAGATCAGTTTTTTTTTTTGTAAGCACGTGTTTCGGACAGAAATAAACCTACCAACAAATAAACTAATAACTTTTAAACAAAAGAAACTCTCAAACGAGCGTTCTACCTGACTACATAGGAATCTCTTTTGTTGTCTGTACATTACTCTTGCTAATTAAGACAAGGCCTGAGTAACTGGGTCGTATCGTATAATATAATTATTTAGGTTGAGTAAGGACTTACGTTCTCCAGTTGCGTAACCTCTCTGCTTGGCTGTCGTATGCTCAGTTTCGTTCTTATGTCGGGCCCAGTGATACCTGTCGGTACAGAAAAATAAATAGTTTAGGTACTGCTCTCAAACCGGTGAAGGAAAACGTCGTGAGGAAACCGTCATGTCCTAGAACCAAAGATTCGGAGACATGACTGTGGCGTCTAGCAACCAGCGCACGGCCCACTCCTTGTTACCGAAAGGAGGACTGTAATCCGACAGTCGAAACATTACAACCTGACTATGTATGTATGTAGGTACTTGCTGAAACAAGATTATTAAAGGTATACATAACTGCTTAGGCTCATATTTTATTAAGAGAGAGTGGGCCGTAGCCTGGAAATATAAGTCAGAAGTCATTAGGTAATTCATTTGTTTAACATAGGTAGGTACAATAAAAATGGTATACACCGTTAAATTTTGATCGTTTTAGTCCTTAAAAGGGATCATTGTACTCATCATTATGATCAACTTTTACTACGGGACCAACCCTGAAATCGTGAAATAAAAATCAGTATGTGTACACATTGATCATTGTTTTGCCGGAAAATTGCTACACGACACAGTCGTCACCTCTGCTTCTGCCTACGCTTCGGGAAATACAGGCGCGATGTAATGCTATGTTATGAAACAGTCGTATCATCACAAAGCAAAATTACAACTTATTTAAATGAAATTCAGTTTCCATTCCACACAATTCGCAATCTACTAAATCCACTACTGCAAAGAGCTCAAGTTGGTAAGTCTTAGAAACGCTCGAGGATTGCCGACGGAATACTCAGCATTCTCAAGTCTTACCTCTAAGTTCATTTAAGTCACTCGAAGCAAGTTGATTGGCAATCGTTGTTTGATAATAATAGAGAGTAAAGGCTTGTTGATACTTTAAAGAGTTGCTTGCCTCCATTGGAAGGTTATCGAAAGGAAATAATGAACTCGTATAAAAGCAAAATGCTCGACATAATAAAGACATTCTAAAAATCATTCCTTGGCCTGGTCACAGCCGTGGTGACCCAGTGGTAGCTGCCGCGACTTAAGTACGAGCTGTTGGTTCGAACTCAGATAGCCGCTTTACTTTGTGTAAATTATTTTATCACCACTGTTCTCAAAACGGTGAAGGAAAACATCATGAGGAAACCGAGAAAACCACATAAAAAACATGGCCTAGAACCAAAAATTCGAAGAGATGACATCGACCAACCCGTACTAGGCCCGCGTGGCCCAACCCCTCATGATCGATCGACCCATGCGGCTGTTAATACTTAGCCACAAGCCCCTCTTAACAAAATCAATGCAACAATCGCTCATATTACGACAGCGGCCTATGAAAATAACATTATAACAAATAGTATTTTATGTCGAAGTTACGAACTAACAATGAATGAAGGCAACGTCGGGCGACGTCATTACGTCAGCGCCGGCTGTCGCTAAAAACCAGCGCTGGGGCTCTGTCTCGCATAGGGTCGCAGCATAATGCTGAGCGATAGCCGTTTTGCGTGGATGTGACGCATGTCAACCATTTCTTATTGTTCTTTTTCTTTATTTGTTTTTATGTTCTTTTTTGCGTCATGTTTACCGCAAATAAACGTATTTTCTTTCTTTCTTCTTTCTTTCAATTCTTATTTTATCTAAAGGACGTATATAAAGGACGTATTTTCACCTTTAACCTTTTTAACCATTTTGGCGCAGTTGTGAGGCATACACTATTGTTGTCTGAAACATTATTTTTTATTTTAATAATTTTGTATTTTGTGTTTCACGAACTGTGTCCAAATAAACTTTTTTCTTTCTTTCTACCTAATTGATTTTTCATCAATTAATAATAGTCCTCCAGACCATGTTGATATTTGAGGGGCTCGTGGCTAAATAATAACAGCCGCACAGGTCGATCGGTCAGGTTAAGCTACGCTTGCCGCGGTTGGTCTGTGGATGGATGACCATCTTTACATACCGAGACCCCTCCGTGCCTCGGAAAGCACGTTAAGCCGTTGGTCCCGGCTGTCATTCGTGGATCTTTGACAGTCGTTACGGGTAGTCAGAAGCCCGAAAGTCTGACAACCAGTCTTACCAAGGGGTAGGTATCGTATTACCCAGTAACTGGGTTGTGGAGGTCAGATAGGCAGTCGCTCCATATAAAATACTGGTATTCAGCTGCATCCGGTTAGACTGGAAGCCGACCCCAACATAGTTGGGAAAAGGCTAAGCAGATGATGACCATGTATTGATATTTCGATCATGGCGGCCAACCTCAACGGAGACTAGCCTTCGGCGCGGGAGACATTGTAGTGCACAAATGTGTGCGCAGACACAGGTACCTATTTATTTACCATGAAAAACGTCATACCATCTTTAGGCATAAAAATTTGTAATAAATAAATCATATGAAATTCTCATAATAAATTCCACACGTTAAGTATGACAGAATATTATACAAGCCGATGTATTTGCACTTGAAGTTGCAATCATAGTTTGAAAGTTAGTTAAAGTTAGTCACACGACTTCTTCATGCGCGGCGGCGAAGTCGTGTGTACTAAAAACTAACTCACGCGACCTCCGTCCGTGACCACATGATCACACCAAGGTTGTGACTATAAGTAGTCAACAAAAGTGTAGCCACGTGAAGTTTCCTCGTGGCTAAACCTCGTAACATCTAACCAATTTAAGGAAATTATCATAACCCAGTTTCCGATTTAAGATGATTAGGACTAGGAAATATGCTGGCCCTGCCCTATAAATGATAAATGATTTTTTTTCTGTAAACAGTACGTTTGCAGAAACACTTTTACATCTCAATCATATTTTAATTACTAGATGGGGTCGGCGTTTCCTATCTGACTACTCTGAGAAGAAAGGCCTACAAAAACTCAGAGGTCACAGTCTCTTTTAAAGTCCAGACATAATATAGTCCGCAAGCCGCGTTAAAGAACTTCGTTCCAATAAAATACTACCTAGTTTCCGTACTGTCTATATTTAAAAACTATGTTTCACCTAAAGTAAAGCTAAACAAGACTTTGACAAGTTGTCAACTTCAAATTCCCTACTCAGAAGCCGGGTATAAATCACAGTGAGAAGTTTAACTGGAGAAGTTTTGCTTAAAACGTTTCACAGCGTAGCTGCTGTGGCAGCAAATCCTTCAGAATAATCACACTAATGCAAGCCGGTCTTAAGCTGTCGGCTTGGCGGCTACTCCAAGCGCAAATTCATTGGCTTGTGTAGTATTCTATCTTACCTAATCTGTGGTGTTCAAACATGGTTCAGGATTTATTTCGGAAGCGTGGTTTCAAATTTTATTATCGGACAATGTTCAGCGATCCAAAGCATCACCCACGCTGTCGCATCCAGCGTGGGCGTTTGGTAAACGTATTCGCAGCGTATAAGCTGTGCTAAAGTGGCGCAAAATGGCGGTAAAAGATTGGTAGCTAAACGGTAATCGGTAGGAAAACGCGGCATTCGCACAACTCGCACTGGGAGTTGTTTCAAATCCTGATCCATGTTTGAACACCACAGATTAGGTAAGATAGAATACTACACAACTCCCAGTGCGAGTTGTGCGAATGCCGCGTTTTCCTACCGATTACCGTTCAGCTACCAATCTTGGTATACGCGCTAGGACTTGTAAGACAAAACGGCCCACATTAAGTGGTAGGCCTTCTAAACGTAAGCCTGAAAATTCGGGTGTCACCACTGTCAGGATCGCCCAGAGGACACGGTGGAGCATACGGTGGAGGTCTGCCCTGCTTGGGCAGAGCACCGCCGTGTCCTCGTAGAGGCGATTGGCAGCGGCGGCGACCTCTCGCGCCCGGCCCTGGTTCAAGCCATGGTCCGGGGTGAGAGGGAGTGGGAGGCAGTCGCCTCCTTCTGCGAAGCAGTCATGCTAGCGAAGGAGGTGGCGGGGTGGGCGAGGGAACGCGCCTTGCGCACCTCACGCCTCAGCCGCCGCGGGAGACGCTCCGGGCGTCGGGAGCCGCGTGACGACTCCCGGCCACCGTAGGCGCGGGCCTGCGGGCGGAGAGTAATGGGTAGCTCTCCGTCCGATCAGGACTAGGCCCGTGCCGGACGGCGTGTTCGTGTTCCACGCGCGCCTCAAAGAGATGTCAGCAAAGTGACGGGGCCCCACAGGGCCGAAGCCTGCCAGGGTAGCGGGAACATCCGAAAGGGTTTACCGCTGCCCTGGAACATAAAGGGCTAAGGAAGGAACACGGGTGGGTTTTAGTCAGTAAGAGTCTGACACTCCCTCCTGCTCCACCCAGAGCGGGAGGAGTCATTTGATGATTTCCCATCCACAAAAAAAAAAAAAAGCCTGAAAATTCAGTTATTATCAGTTATAATTTAGCCATAACAGAGAGAATATAGGAGAGATTCGAGTCTAAATCGAAAAAAAAATTGTACGATTTTTTTTTTTCTGTTCTCTATCAAACTGAATAGGTATAATATAGGCTATGGGTTTGCATGGTAACTATGTAAGTGAAGTATGACTATGTATATAACTTGTACTTATTTAAGTACAAGTTATATACATAGTCATAATTATGTATTTAAGGATATAATGGAGTATGTAAGAGCAGGTGGGTTCGGACCTAGAGAGGCGCTTTACTTTGTAAATTGTACATAACTGATTTATTTATTCCATCAACATTGCTCTCAAAAACGGTGAGGGAAAACATCGTGATAAAACGCATGTCGCACTGGGCCCGCGTGGTGGATTACGGCCCACTCCCTCTCACAGAGAAAAGGCCTGTGACCCAGCAGTGGGAAAAGTATAGGCTGATTATATAGCAGATGGCGTTCTGCAGTTTCTGCTGACCCCCTATGGAAAAACGCGTGAAGTTATGTATTTATGTAATAGTCATAATTTAAAATTATACATTGCCACAAGACATAAATAGACATGTGTAGGCGAAATTGAATGTAAGAAAACTGGTTTTTCTTTAAGTCTTTATTATCAGACAAGGACAAGTTTCCTGTGAGTTAGTTAGTTGAGTGAGTTTTATAGCAGCCAATAAGCTGTTATGATTTAATATACATAGTTGGATAAACTAATATAATGTTTAATGGTTCGGATACTACTTAAACACTACTTTCAAAAGAACATACTGTAATAAACTATATTGGTTTGAGACTCGCATGGTTTATAGGTACAGACGACAGTATATCAAGCTAATACAATCTGTCAAATTTCTTCAATAGATTTTCATTAAGGTTCAAGGTTGATTGAGAAAATTTGACAGTTTCGCATAGCTTGACCTGCCGGCGTCTGTACGTAGTTGATCCGTTTATTCTTCTATATCTATCTATTATTAATATTATAAAGTATAGTTACTTTTCGTGACTGTCTGTGTGAGCGCGTTGTTCTTTAAAACTACATAACGGATTTTGAGCTGAATACCAGTATTTTACATGGAGCGACTGCCTATCTGACCTCCACAACCCAGTTACTAGGTAATACGATACCCCTTGGTAAGATTGGTTGTCAGACTTTCGGGCATTTGACTACCCGTAACGACTATCAAAGATCCGCGAATAACAGCAGGGACCAACGGCTTAACGTGCTTTCCGAGGCACGGAGGGGTCTCGGTATGTAAAGATGGTCACCCATCCACAGACCAACCGTGGCAACCGTAGCTTACCCTGAGCGATCCACCTGTGCGGCTGTTATTATTTAGCCATGGGCCCCTCAAATGACACCGACTTCCGAAATTAAAGTTGTTTTTCACTTTCTACCTACTGTTTTTTTTTGGAAGGCGAATGTTTTTTTTTTTTTGTAAAAAAAAATTGCGAATTCGTCTATACAGGGTTATAAAACACCAGCAACCTCTTAAGAGGTCATTGTACTCACCAAAACTGAAATCGCAAAAAAAATCAGCTGTTCCCTACATTTGTGTACGCATAACTCGTCAAAATATAGGTAGCAGCTGATTTATTTTTTCGCGATTTCAGGTTTGGTCCTATAGGACATTGGGGTCATTGTACAATGACCTCTTAAGAGGTTGTTGGTGTTTTACAAATAACCCTGTATATGACGGGGGTATATACCCGAACATAATCGTATAATACTATAAGATGTGAATTTATTTCTCGATAAAGGCCAAATCCTCGTTATCGAGAAATAAACTCTTTGGGGATTCTCTTAACATTTTTTGAAAAAAAAAAAAAAGAATACACTTCAGCAAGACAGACTTTCACGTACAAATAATACAATATATAACTATAATACAAAATATAACTTCCTAACATCCGATATTTTATGCTTCGTTTACACGTCCACCTGCCAAGGACAGTAACGTGACAAAATAAACGTGACATAGACTGGAATAAAGACAATGTGATTCGATGAACTAGCGTGACCGAAATAATCTGCGAATAATATAGTAGGTACAAGCAAGTTTTACTCGCGGTCTGACTCGCATCCTAGAGAAACTAATTCAATTACCCGAATAAATTTATGTCCAGACAAATCACTGTCCTTTCCAAGGTTGCCTGGAAGAGATCGCAGAAAGCGATAAGGCCGCCCATTGTATATTTTAGTGTTCGATCTTTTTTTTATGTATTTTTGTGGTGTACAATAAAGTAGGTATATAAATAAATAAAAAGTATCCTATATTTTAATTACCTGGGTGCTAAATTTTAAAAGCTAAAGTTTGAAAGTTAAACATTAAAAACAAATCAAACACTTACTTTTACTTAAGTAAATGTTTGATTTCTTTTTAATGTTTAAAAAAAATCATGCACTGCGCCTAAAATAACACAACAACAAACAAAAAAGTTAGTGTACCTAGTGATCAGTGATCTGATCACGTACGTCAAAATAAGATTATTTGAAATAATATCAAATAAGGCATAACACAAACAACACAGTTAGCTTTCTGGTCTAAATTAAGGCAAAGAAAATTTCCAAGCACGCTTTTCCACGAAAACTAGAACCGTGATAGAAATGTGATACTTTTATCACGTTATTGATTCTATAAGGATGATTATTCAGCCAATGTTAACGTTGACTTGATACCTTATTTTGTAGAAAAACAATATTATATTTCTTCAGGGATGTACTGCTAACGTAGTTATGATCTCTTTTTGTAACAATAATATGTCTCGAGCAAGAAAACTAAGTAGATAAGGTAAAGTACTTGTATTATTGTTGGTTGACTTTTATTCGAGTGTGGAATTCGGAATCACTCGTTTCTGATTCAAACGTAGCATAATCAGCCTATAATGTTCTTACATTTTAAAAGAGTAACGGTGGAGTTTCTTGCCCATTCTTCTCCATTCGAAAACTACCTTTTGGAAGGGGCAACTAGAATCAATTTTATTTTAATTTTAATTTTGACGTTCAAAAGTGCCTTTTATGCACGCCTATTTGAAATAAATGATTTGACTTTGACTTTGACCTACCACTGGGATACAGGCCTCTTCTGTATGAAAGGGAGTGGGTGATAATCTACCACGCGGGCCCAGTGCGGGTTGGTGGATGTCAAATGTCTTCGATTTTTTGGTTGTAAGACTTCAACGGTGAAGGAAAACCTTTTCCTTCACCCAACGGTGAAGGAAAACCTTTTCCTTCACCGTATTGAGAGCAGTAGTGATGAAATTAAATACACAAAGTAAAGTGACTGCTCGGGTTTAAACTTACGACCTACAACTCGTAAGTCAGATCCGATACCACTGGGTCACAACTGCTATACGTTACAAACGTAGCATCATTTGCGCTTTATCCAGTGAAGCACAATATGAGTGATGTTACTAACAAAAATGCAACATAATATTTGAATTTAAACGAGTGTCCACTGAGTTTATTGCCCGTTCTTCTCCATAGGTACCTGCTGTGCTTTAAAAATGGGTGACTAGCTTCATCATTCTGACTAACTGACTCCTTAACAATTAAAAAGTGCTTGTAAATGGTTTAATTGAAATACATTCATTGAGTTGCGATTTACTTATACACATTTAAGTTTCAGACTTGACGAATGTAAAATAAAAAGTGGTTTGTGGAGGTCAGATAGGCAGTCGCTCCATATAAAATCTGGTTAGACTGGAAGCCAACCCCAACGTAGTTAGGAAAAGGTTAGTCCTAAATTTGGAACAACGAATTTGTAGGACAAAGTTTAGTTCAAGAGGGACTTGTTGCAAGCCCAGCTTTAATTGCTTAGTCTTGGGAGCACCCACCAGAACTTGGGAAAACTTAGGCATTACTAAAAATAAGCCGTCAAATTAAATCATGATTGTATTTGTTTACTTTATCAATATATATATATATAGATAACCAATTGACACCAACGGTGCTATTCTGTAAAATTCTCACAAAGTTAGGTGAAGTGAGCTTAGAGTGAGCTGTCAATAGTGTCAACCCTAGTATTAGTTGGAATGACAGCTCACTTCACCTAAGTTTTCACGGTGAGAATTTTAGAGAATAGACCAGCTGGATGTTTTCATATTCATTCATAGTCGTCAAAGTTAGTATGTAATGTAGTCATTTGTATTAACCTGTCATCATTGCTGAGCTATTAGATTGACCAAACTGTTGCTAATAATTAAGTTTTTAGAGCATAAAGAAAATCTTCAAAACAAAAAAAAAACATAGTTGAATAATTAACTTTATTTAAAAAGTTCCAATTAGCCTCATCAGCTTCATATTTTCCAAGTTTCTTTGACGTCTCTCTTTGAACTCCGTGACTTTAATTATTTCTTTACAATGTAGGTTATTCATTGACACTTTATATTTTTTATTTCTTTGTACTAATACATTTAAAAGGCATCACTTTCTGATAAACAATCATTTCATTATTCTTTTCATCTTTTCACCTGTTCGCCGAATAGAATACTTAATAAATATTTATTCTGAATTAAAATGAGTAAAATATGAAAATCAAATTCGGGTTAGTAACACCATTTATATAAATGTATAACTCAAGAACGCCTGGCCCGACTTTAATGATTTTTGATTTGTCTCCACCACGAATAGCAGGATAACTATGTATTAAAACATACGAAAAATTCACGAAAAAAAAAAGTTTATTTATTTTTTCATACTTACATTTTATATGGAACGGCTTTTTTATGATATTTCAAGAACGGATTGACTGATTTAACACAACCTTTATTGATTCTGCCATACCTACAAAGTTTGCTAAGTCAGCTAGTTAGAGATAATTTTACGAAGTATAAGTATAATATTAGATGCAATATAACACTTGACACATAAGACCACCAGTCCTGCAATGGATATAAATATTTCATGCTCATCATCAAACAATGCATTTCAGTTAAAGTATTAAAAAAAAAATTGCAGCTACCAAAAAGATTGTTAGTTTGTCAAAGTCAAAGTCAAATAATTTATTTCAAGTAGACAAAGTCAAAGTCAAAACTAACAAGAAAATTTAATAATTGTTGTTTATGAAAAGGTAGTTTGGTATGAGGACGAATGGAAAAGATATTTTGTATCATCATTTCAGCTGAAAAACCTCCACTGCTGGACATAGGCCTCCCACAAGCACCACCACCACGTCGACCGATTCTATGCTTCTCGCATCTAGCGGAACCCTGCTGCCTTCGCCAGGTCATCGGGCCACCTTGTGGGAGGCCTTCCAACGCTACGTCTTCCAGAACGCGGTCGGCAATCCAGAACCGTTCGGCCCTATCGGCAATCCGTTCTGCCAGCAATAAGCTAATATTTTGAACACATTATCTTCGTGTCACTAGCACGACTGAATTTCAAATCTTGTTTTCCCAAAACTTTGCCACTTCCACGGCGTTGTCAGTGCCAGCGCAGCGGTCACTTTGCCTGCATGTTTTGGGACACAGAGGGCAGGATAGGAGGTGGAGCATGGTTTGTGACATAGCTCCATAATCACACCCTACTGCCGTTCTGTCAAGGTAGCTCCACTTTACCAGGTGGGACTTACATCTTCCCACTTGTGTCCGAAGACGGTTTAGGGACTTCCAAGTGGACTACGGAAGGATACACCCTGCAGGGAGATGCTCCTTTGGTGGAAGATAGTAAGTAGGAGGGGGAAGAGTATCCTGCCATAGTTTGCAACGGGCGTCGTTGGCCGGGTTTCCTCCTGTATACATTCATTATAATGATATGTTACGACGATGTACCTAGAATAAAATTACTCGCCTAGGCTTTCCCCAACTATGTTGATGTCAGCTTCCAGTCGGTTAGACTGGATGATGCAGCTGAATACCAGTATTTTACATGGAGCCAATGCCTATCTGACCTCCACAACCCAGTTACTGGGTAATAAAAATAAGATACCCCTTGGTAAGACTGGTTGTCAGACTTTCGGGCTTCTGACGACCTGTAACGACTGTCAAAGATCCACGAATGACAGCCGGCACCAACAGCTCAACGCACTTTCCGAGTCACGGAGGCGTCTTGGTATGTAAAGATGGTCACCTATCCACGGACCAACTACAAGACCCGTGCGGCTGTTATTACTTAGCCACAAGCCCCTCCAAATAAAATGACTATGGAACTTGGAATAACTTTTTAAGTACACAAGATATACTTTCAAAATAAAAAGGACTCGAAAAAGGGTTTAATTTTGTATATCAAAACTTCATAGTCGAGGACCTTCTTTTAAGAAATGGCTGAAAAAAGCTTTAAAAACAAAAATAATACTTTTCGAATTACAATTTTACCATGCTTTTTTTTTTGTTTCTGTTTTTGTTTTCAACTTTTTTTCTTGATCGATGAGTCTTGTTACAAAAGCTAAGTTAGACAACAGCACATACATTTTATTTATCATGCCTCTTTCACGTAAATAACGTGCTAGGATCAAGACTTTTCTGGAACTAGGCATTAGTATGCGTCGTGCTGCAAGAATGGTGGGTGTGACGTTACGAACGGTCCAGAAGGTGAAGCGAAGGTACGAAGAGACTGGAAACCATCCATGGAGACCTTGTAATGACAGACCCAGGTGTACTAGTGCCCGAGAAGATCGTTATACTGTTTCCACTGTGTTGAGAAATCGTCACCTTAATGCAGTTGAAGTCCACCTTAAAGAAGTGGCCCCAAACTCGAAAGAGAGCATCGAGTAGCGAGACTGCGATACACCCGTGAACACATACAGTGGGATGCGTGGTCAAGATTTTTTTTTACAGATGATTCTCGATTCTCACTTTAGGTACACTTCTGATGGAAGGTGAAGTGTCTATAGGCGGCCTGGTGAGCGATACCTTCAAGACTGCTTCTCAGAAAGAGTCCAGTACGGTGGACGCAGTGTACATGTGTAGGCTGGCATATCTTCAGAAGGTCGCACAGAGTTAGTGGCCATAGAAAATAGACTGGGGAAAGATATGCCCAAGAGATCCTCAACGAGTATGCAAGGCCGTATTTAGCAATTATGGGTGATGGATCGGTGCTAATGCATGATAATGCCCGGCCACACGCGGCTCAGGTCGTGCAAGAGTATATTCAGGAGGTTGGTATCAGCGTGATGGCTTGGCCATCAAGAAGCCCTGATCTCAACCCGATTGAGCACGCCTGGGATGAGCTAGGGTCAGAAGCCGCAGACCCCTACCTACCACCCTCAGGGCACTAAAACAGGCCCTGATTGAAGAATGGGAGAATATTTATTTATTTATAAGTAGGAGAACCAATAGCTAAACCAAATTAATAACAATTGTATAAGCGACACAGAGCCAATTACAGGTTCTCATATTCCCCAACATCGGCTCCGGAACCTCATGTTCAGTATGCCAAACCGGCTCGAAGCTTGTAGTCAGAGCCCGAGGAGGCAATAGTACCAGTTATTCAAAATTAAATAACATATAAAACATACTTATAAATGTTAATTCAGTTTTGTTGTATATTAACATTGAGGGTAACCTCACAATAATGTTTTGTTCATACACCGTACGGATAAATAAAGCAGCCATTATCTAGCAAGATCGTGTTTTACTTCATGGTAACAGCGAGAAGTACGAATTACGCTTTCGGAAGTAATAATTAGCCGAAATCAATGTGGTGTTAGTGTGTTTTGGTGATAGTTTATAATACGGGTTATTATGGAACACGCAAGACCTACGGCCGAATTAGTTTTTGAAGGTGGCCCGGCAAACCGAGCTGACATAATTTAAGGTTTTTCTTAAGGCTTCAGGAGTGTACAAAGAAGACAAGGATGTACAAGCCAGTTTGCTTATTAACTTAATAGGCGCTTAATAGGCTTAATAGACTTCAAGTTTTTGACACTTAGCTAAAAATGACTATTTTTATTGTTTTATCTTTTTTTTAAGTTAAAAATGTTACTAATGTATAGTTTACTAGTTTCAAAGAAACCTGATAAAATTTGCTATAAAACGTTTATTATTAGTTTAGAAAAAAAAATATTTAAAAGTGTAGGTAGTACTTAGTTTTGCAGGCCAGTGTAGTTTAAGCCAAGATAGCAAAATAGGAAAGGTAACATTAGACATTCATTCTAATTATTACGTGTAACCATTAAACACCTGGAAAAGTGTGAACAAAGTTTTACGACCCTCGCTAAACTGGCTGACTTTAAATTAACTGGCAATATTTCAGGGGCTCATGAATATAAACAATGTTGACTACCACTACAACACTGAAATATTGAACAGATTATTTGCTGTATCATAAAAAAAACGCAAAAATGTATCAAACTTTTAGTTTTTTTAGGGTTCCGTACCCAAAGGGTATAAACGGGACTCTATTAATAAGACTCCACTGTCCGTCTGTCTGTCCGTCTGTCTGTCTGTCACCAGGCTGTATCTCAAGAACCGTGATAGCTAGACAGTTGAAAGTTTCACAGATGATGTATTTCTGTTGCCGCTACAACAACAAATACTAAACGTGACTTTTATAGATAATGGTTCGGAACCCTTCGTGTGCGAGTCCGACTCGCACACGAAGACTCCTTTTTATATTTTGAAACTAGCTGTAGTATATTAAAAATAAACAGAAATATCTTAACATATACACTACCCACTACATTTACAACTTAGATATTTACAAACTGATGGCAAAAGTAACTGTAGTCAGGGCAAATAAACAAAAGAAACTAAAATAAACAAAACAAATCTTTTGATTGTGTATAACCTACGGGTCCTATGACCATAATAATAATTTGCTTGACTTGAGGTACACACCCTATAATACATGGGTGCACTGTTGGGATAGGTTCACTCAAATCAGCATGGTTGTTTCCACAAAAGACCATTTCAAACACTAATATCTACACGGTCCTCACTTGATCTGCGGGGTAATAGCGTAACACACTGTCAGTAGCAATGGGGTTAATTTTGACACACACAACATTCATTGCGTTATTTACAAATAAATCTATCATTCATTCATTCATACGTTGTTGAGCAGATAAATTTTTCAAACATATGAAGCAATGGATTAGCAATATCCTTCAAAATAATTTAGAATGTGATTGATTGTGTGTTACGCAATTAGGGTCTCATCAAGATTAGTCTGGACTTTAAAAGATACCTCTGAGTTGGTTTCGGTGTTTCTTCTCAGAGTAATCTGATAGGAAACACCGACCTCATCTATTTTTTTAAATATTATTAAAAAGTGTTTGTATACACCGTTTTGATCGTTTTAACCCTCCAAATGGTCATTGTACTCATCATTATGAACAACTTTTACAACGGGACCAACCCTGAAATCGAAAAAAAATCAGTCGATCCATAGATTTATGTTCGCATAACTCGACATAATGACAACAGATTTTTTTTTCGATCGATCAAAATTTAACGGTGTACAGTCACGAGCAAAAGTATGTAAACACTCGGCTTTATTCAAAAGCGATTTATTCCTTTATTTTTGAATGAAATTTTATGTTGTTACGAACATAGCATTTTCGAACCCATAGATTTATGTAATGTGTCGTATTTCAACGATGCATTCGTTATTTCACGAAAAAATCAACAATTGAAAGTTGCCAAGTGTTGACATATTGGTGCTCGTGACTGTACAGGTAGGTACTTACTTAAAAAAATATATAATTTATCATAATACTTTTTTGCTACTTTCGAATCGGTCCCATGGTGATAGCTTTCCACATTCATGAGTATTTGTATCGCACTGAATTCAAACTGTACAAATACATCATTTATCATTTGTCATAAATAATAATACCTACGTCACACGTCTGAACAACAAAATTCATGCTCTCTTAGAATAACGGGCATGTTCCCTTTTCCTTGTTGGCGTAAACAAAAGACTTGTTTTGGTTTTGTTATAATAACGGTTTTATTTTATGTATTAAATGTTCTACGAAAGAGTGTTGGTAAGGGCCGGTTTATTGATCTGTAGTTAAATTCAACCAATTATCAAAAACAGTAAATGGTTACATTTTTGGAAAATGTGTTTTTTGATCAATGTTTAGTTTATCTAATGATATAATATCAAACTAATAGTGAAATAATTAACTATTAGTTAAAAAAATAACCATTTAAAAAAAACCGGGCCTAAAGGAAACCTACGTAGAAATCTTAATCCCACAAAAACATTTCATGTTAAATGTTACCAAGACGAGACCATGTAGCTCGCACTGTCAAAAAGTAATCAAATCTCATGTAGAGCCAAGCTTCTAACTCTACACGCCCTAACTCTACACGCCCTAACTCTACACGCCCTAACTCTACAACGCCTAACTTCGCAAACTCTACACCTTCGTCAAAATATGTGGCTTACTGGCTTACTGGTATTCAACTGCATCTGGCTAGATTAGAAGCCGACCACAACGTAGGTACAGGATGGGCAAATAAGAGGTATCACTTTTTTTTAAATTTATTCTGTAAAATATAAAAATGATTAAGTATTTTTTATTTAAATATAGTATTTAGGGCCGGCAATTCAGCATGGAAAATAATCTCAGACAAATGTCCACCTCTAGCAGCATGGCAGATGTGAACCCTTTTCGTTGCGTTTTTCATGAAATTTTCACACATTTCCTGCGTTATTTCAGTGGCTGTGCCTCAGATATTTTGTTTTAATTCTTGAAGGTTCATTGGCCTGTTAGTATAGACACGTGCCTTTAGATAGCCCCACAAAAAGAGTCAGGAGCTGTTAAATCCGGGGATCTTGGGGGCCAATCAATGTCACTGTTTCTCGAAATTAATCGACCCGGAAACATTCTTTTCATGTCTCGATTGTGGCTCGTGCCGTATAACATGTGTCCCCTTCTTGTTAGAAACACATGTTTCCTAAGCCCAACTGATTCACTTGATGTAAAGAAACGGCTTTATCGGTTACAATGCCATGCTGCTCAAATTTTAACGAGTTATTGTAAGCCGCGAAGGTAAGTGATTTCTACCAAAAATTGGCCGCAATTTTCTTAGAGTTTCTGCAATACATGATTAGGTTGATTAGTGTTATTAATCATTTGTTCAGTCGTAAAACGCTCCATAACAAATTTGCCGTAGTTTTCATGAAACAACGGACCGCCAACGAAGTAGAGAAAATAAGAAGAAAGTCAACATATTTGCTGCCAAAAAAAATGGCGGCAAAAAAGAGTTGTATACCTCCAAGTTGGAAAACGAGTACACAGATTGATTGTTATTTCAGACAACCAATTACAAACGCTACCGTGAGATTTGATATAATTAGATTTACTAACCGAATTCTTCGGCATTCTTAATAATCCAATGTGTTAAAAGTACGTGTCAAAGTGTTAACCATCTGCGCCTAAATTGGGTTGTTAAAGTTTGAATTGCGCATATCAGGAACGGAAATCAGCCCGTCTATCTTTGATCTGACTTCAACCTTAATGTAATTGGAAGCCTAATTTACGGGTAGATATTTATCCTGGTAACAAATCGGTCTATGGGCCTGTCGAATCTTGCCTCCCAGTTACCCCTTTTAAACAAATCAACGTGAAGAGATAGCTGATACCGACTCGTTCTGTCATTAATAGCAAAGTCAAAACCAATCAGTATTTTAATAATATATAAATAAAAAACTGCGCCCCGAGGATTCACCCGCATATGTTTCGATCCCGTTCGAATATCAGGATAAAAAGTATTCTATATGTTAGTCCTGGTTATAAACCATCTGTGTGCCAAATTTCATCCAAATCCGTTCAGTAGTTTTTGCGTGAAAGAGTAACAAACATCCATCCATCCGTCCGTCCGTCCGTCCATTCGTCCGTCCGTCCGTCCGTCCATCCGTCCATCCTTCTATCGATCCATTTATCCATCCATCCATCCTTACAAACTTTCACAAGGGTTGTACATTACGATACGTGGGACTTAAGTGGTCCATTATTGAACGGCGTGAAATTTTGCGTCACAACGTATCGAATACTATTTTATAGCACTCTGTAACCTAATTCTGCGCAAGAGACACGCTTTTCTGTGTAAAAATGGTCTACTTAAGAGTCACAGAAAAATGTGACTTAAGTGCGGGTTTAGATGACAGAGTGCTATAAAATGCTTTAAAAAAGCCTATTCTACGAGTGACAAAATTATGTAAATTATCGCCCGGTGCGCCTTGGGTACTCCTCGCAACCAAACTGCAGAATGCAGACTATAAGGTAATATTTAATAATGATTAATCATTATTGTGTAGCTCATATACATACATTCTAAAGAAAAATAATCATACCTGGGATTTCCGAAGGACTGACGTGTATGCAGAAGATCTTCATAATAGTCCTCTTAAAAGTCCTCGGGTCTATAATATAGGAACCGTAGACCAAAGGATCCATGCAGGAGTTGGAGACAGCCATGATGAAGAACAGGTCTTGGACCCTTGCGGAGACATGGATTGCTGACTTCCGATCTAGCATGTACCTGTTGAAGAAAAACTGGTTAATTTTGTTGAAGTTTCGATTATATTAGCTTGCTGCGCCCCGCGGTTTCAACCGCATGTCTCGATGCCGTGGGAATTATGAGATAAAAATAATTTTATGTCTTAGGGCTGATTTTTCAATCATCTGATAACTTTATTCGAGGAATAATTTTTGAATTTTGACAGTTTTTTCATACAAAAACTGTCAAACGTCAATTTTGTTCCTCGAATAAAAGTTATCTGGCGATGGAAAAATCAGCGCTTAATCCTATAATTAAAACTAATATTTATCTTCTGTCCTTTTCTTAATGAAATAGAAAACCAAAGATGCACTGAACTAAAATTTAGTTTAATTTGTGAACAAGGGAATCAGCGCCATTGTATTGGAAAAGTAGTTTATCATAAAATAATTTAAAAAATCGCAAAGGAAAAGTTTTGTCGTATCAATTCAAACTAAACATAAATGACGTGACTACAATAAATGACAGTAATTTCAGATAATTTCTTAAGGGCTAATTTCTCATTAGTCAGATTACTTTTATTTGAGGAATCAATATTGCGGTTTGACAGCTTTTGTATAGAGAATATGTCAAACTGTAAAAATATAGAAAAAAAAAGATAAAACTTATCTGACTATTGAAAAATAAGCTCTAAGTCAAAAAGCTGTACTACTAAAGCTACTACTGTTTATATGACGTTCAAACGAATTTCAATCTTAGATTTCTAGACCACCTTTTTCGGCTGTACCTATGAATAAAAACAAATTCTGCGAAAACGAAAGCGCGGCCATCTTCACACGATAAACCTTCTCATCCGTTAAAAGCTTTTAGAAGTTTTGGTGTTTCCGAACACTTAGTTTGTCAGTATCGAAAAAAATACCTACTGCTGGTAGGCTCATTGATTTAGTTCTTAGAAATAAGAAACGGGGAATAAATGTTTGGAATATGGATGATGGAATGGATAGATAGAATTTATAAAAAAGAAAGAAACAAAAATGTTTTTTGGACACAGTCCGTGAAACACAAAATACAATATTAATAAAAAAAAAAAAAATGTTTCAGACAACAATAGTGTGTGCCTCACGGCTGCGCCAAAAAGGTTCAAAATCAAAAGTCATTTATTCAAATTAGGCTGAGAATCAGCACTTTTCGAACGTCAAAATTACAAAAGACAGTCCCCCAAAAACGCCTGCCCTTCACCACTTCCTAGTGCTATTGCTGGGAAGAAGAAGTGGCGCCACAAACTCCCCAGCAGCACAGCTGTCTGCTCAGTTAGAAAACACTTGATTGTATTCAATACTAGGTACCTTTGTTCAGTAATTAACATTACAAGACCAGAACATAAAATTAAATTACTTGCCATTTATGTTAGCTAGCCACGCCAATATACCAACAAATATAATAAAAACTAAACGTACTCAAGCTAAAAAATAATTAATTAAAATTAAAATGTAAATAAAAACTTACTACCCAAATAAAAGCCTCCAGGCATCAAGGGCGTGACAGCTTACCTACATATTTATGCATTGCTGGGTGCTGTTCACATACTGTCACTTGAAGTCACAAATGATAAACTAAGACCATCGAAGTATAATAAATAAATAAGTTATTAACCCTGCCAGTAAGCTAACCTACGCCAGCCTGCCAGTAAGCTGCTTACCTGTCAGTAAGCTAATCCTGGAGAAAGAACATAAACATTGACTTGCGTTAAATTAGGGCGACCAACTATTCTTATCGTGTAAGTAGTCGTTGATGGAATAGTATGCCTTTGAACAAAGGTTGGATTTTACTTGAGCTTTAAATGCATTAAAAGGCACGTCTAGCAAAGAAGAGGGTATCTTATTATGAAAGGTTATACCAAGCCCAACAAATTAATTGTGAACCTTATAAAGTCGGTGAAGGGGGGCACGTAGTTGGTCCTTATTTCTAGTGTTAACACTATGAATATCACTGTTTTTAGTGTACAAGTGTAAATTTTGCCTAATATATAAGATATTGGCAAAGATGAATTGTGATGCAACCGTGAGAGTACCAATATCTTTAAAAAAATCTCTTAGAGAAACTCTGGCACCTAGCTAGTAAATTGCTCGAATAACTCGTTTTTGAAGGACAAATATATTCTGTATATCAGCGGCTTTGCCCCACAGCAGAATACCGTAGGACATAATGCTGTGAAAATAACTAAAACAGACTAAACGAGCTGTTTCAACGTCAGTGTATTGTCTTACTTTCCTGACGGCGTAGGAAGCCAAACTGAGCCTTCCTGCTAGACTTGATATATGAGGTCCCCACTGAAGTTTGGCATCTACTGTTAGTCCTAGAAAAATTGCCGAGCCTACAGTTTCAAGCACCTCTTCATCAAGACGATGTTGGGTCCTAGATTTTTAACATTCGGTAAGGCAAACTTTACACATTTCGTTTTCTTGGCGTTGAGAACTAGGTTATTTTTCGTAAACCAATCTGTAACTATTGAGAGTTCACTGTTTACGTCGTCCAAATCTTTTCTATTCCTGTCTACTTTAAAAATTAGAGAGATTTCATCTGCCAACAGCACAACAGTGCAAACAGTTCATTTCAGCATATACTTTACTAGCAACCTGTCGCTAATCTCAACAATCAGCTTATAATGTTCCCAATGCTAGGACACAGGGGTCCTCTTTCCGTGAGAGGGATAGGGGGCCACAATCTGTCAATTCCGATGTCACATGTCTTCGAATTTATGGTTCTAGGACATGCCGGTTTCCTGACGATGATTTCCTTAACCGTTCTGAAATAACTTGTACAAAGTAAAGTTCCTGCTTGGGTTTGAACCAACCTACAACTCATAAGTCGCAGCCATTAAGTACTGCTGAGCCAACACTGCTCGTCGCACGGGTTTTACGACCTGAGAAAGCATCGAGATTTATTTAATATATTTATTTATGTTTAATATGAATTTATTAAATCTATAAAACTTCCGCATTCTTTAAATGATGGCGCAAAAAAATCCATTGCGTAGTTTATAAGCACTACACAACACAACACAACTATACAGCTTCTGCCTTCTTCCGCGTGAAATTTCTTGCTCTCCCGACCCTCTCCGTCGCATCGCATCGCCTGCCCACGTGATTACTGTGTTATTTCTGACTGTTTTTTGTTTTTACTCGGCTCCTTAGTATCTTAGCGTGATATTAAGTAGCCTTCAAGAATTGAACTCTCAAATGCAAAAATGTTTTTTCAAATCCGACCTGCTGTTCCAGATATTAGCGCGTTCAAACGAAAAAACTCTTCAGCTTTATTATTAGTAATAGATAAGCGATATACAGACAGACACGAAAAGCGACTTTATTTTAGTTTATTTATATGTCTAAATTGTAAAACAGCTTTAATAATCTGCATTAAACTTCTTAGCTTATTATTTAGAAGCGTCTTATATCTGCGGCCACCGTCCTTCCCCAAAAGCATTTGTTCAAACTATGGCCAAGACTCAGAAATGCGTTGACCCTAAAATAACAGTAAACTCGTGATATCGCATATTCTAACAAAATAATAAGGTAATAAACAGAGATGTTTTAGAGTCCCATACATACTTTATTATTTATTTTATGACGTTGCGGTGTTCCTATATTAGCTGTTTTATTTTATCACTAGTCTAGAATATTTTGTTGGGACTATATTTAACTAAAATATTTTCATTTATTTATTAGGTATTGCATGAAGAACAAACCTTAGACAATTTTTTTTTGTGGGTCCCAAGATACATCCCTGGCGAACACCCAGAATACTGCTCGCTTTTTTTACTTTGGCTATTAATTGATTGAAAAAAAGATCAGTGGATTAAATATTGCTGGTCTTTATCATCTTGGCCGATGGAATAAAGCTTTGACCAAATAATGACCGTTCAAAGGTGAGTATCATCATTTCAGCCGAAAGACGTTCACTGCTGGAAATAAGCCTCCCCCAAGCACTTCAACTTCGACCGGTTCTGTGCTTCTTGCATCCAATGGGTTCCTGCGGCTTTAACAATGTCGTCGGTCCACCTTGTGAAGGTGAGTATAATATACTTGTAACAAAACATCGAGCCACTTTCATGAACCAAAGAATGAGGACGACGCTTTACGCTTTGTCACAACTTATTTTTGCAAACAAATGAGCGAATTTGTGTAACATTACATAAAATTTCATTGAGCGAAGACACGAACGTGGGCAAAACGACACGGAGCGAGGTGCGCAAAATAGAAAGGAATGTTACAGGTAAATGCTACTCGCCATGAGTATTACTTCAAACACCGTGTCGAGCATTTGCAGGAACGTTACATTACATGGAAACGCTTTTTTAAATTTAGCTTTTGCTTGTATTATGTATACCATTCGCAAGAATTAAATTACATGGAAATGCTCGCGCTCAATGCTGGGTTACACGAGGTTGCTGGAAATCGCAGAATGAGAGACGCACGGAATCGAGAAGCATGGCAAATGAAAGGGGAAGCCTATACCCAGTAATGGGCGATTCCTTTCTGTTTCATTTTTCTTTTTATTACTTTTTTATATAATTTGGTTTTGTTACTTTTTTTTATATAATTGTTTTTTTTTATATTTTTGTTTGTGTTTAGTTTAGTTTTATGGTCTTCCTGTGCGAGTCGCAATAAATATTTTTTCTTTCTTTCTTTCAATTCCGGACGAGAAATAACAAAATCGTTTTACAACTGCAAGAAAATAGGACTCAAAAAAAGAACGAGACCAGTCCAAATAGGATAAAATATCATTTAGATTGAATATTTGACCTAGAATTTTCGTCTGATTGGGTGACATACCAATACAAAATCCAACAAACGACAACTTTTAGAATGAAAAATTATATACATTTTCGTATTCAAATGCAATTTTAAAATAACCGCAAATATATTCTTTGATAGAAAGTTTTATCTAAGAAGTATCTTTTAGTAAGAAAACAGATCTTTAGGAAAGTATTTTTAGGTTCAAGCTGGGTTCAAGAAATTATATTTTCGTGTTTAGATGTCAGGTTCAACAACCTATATGTCTTATTTCGACACGCTTTACGACAATTTTTATAAGATACAGAGAACAGATTGCTGCTCTATTCTTAGAACATCGTTCTAATAATTTACCGCTTCGCTTATGGTACGTAGTATCCAAGTAAAATATCCGAACATTGAGAATTAGGAAGAGCGTATTGGAACTTATTCTTTGAAGATTCCGTTGAGGGTATAATTAAGCGAATATTCCCGATCAGTCACACCCCGTCGTCCACACTGTTGACGATCGGGAAAAAAATTTCGTTCGTTCACAGTGTGGACGAACGAAACTTCTTTTCGATTATTCCCGATCAGTTACACCACTGTCGGTAACACTGTTGACATGTCAATGTCGATTGGGAATATTCGCAGTAAAGGTGCCTTCAAACAGACAAATTAGATTCGACGAAGTTACGCACTTTAGCTTGGAGCACCAAATAGACTTGTATCTCCAGAGCTACCATTAAAAATCGTGTCAAAAGACGTTTAACTGTCTGGCAAGTTTGGACACCTTGTCTTAATTAACATTAAGCAGAGAGGCAATTCTCGTAATTTTAAAACCGTTCACAGTCTGAGGGGCAATTCTCGTAATTTTAAGAACGTTCACCGTCTGAGGGGCAATTCTCGTAATTTTAAGAACGTTCACAGTCTGATCTCAGTCTCAATCTGTCAAAAAATACTTCTAATTTCCCTAAATTTTGACAAGTTTTTGACATTTGTTTGTCGCCGAGATGTGACGGCGACTAGATTTTGAACTTTTTAAATTACGAGAGTTGGGCTTCAGATATCTTAACTACTTAAACAACACGCCTGTAATCCCCGAACGGTTGAGCAGAGGCGTATTTATAGTACACCCACATTTAGCCAGTTATTTTTAAGTCCTACGTTATAGGGGACGAGTTTACTACCTTCAACTGCGCATAAATGGAGACTTCGAGCTGATGCTGAGATATTCCTAATGGAAAACTCAGTAACGCTTTGCCCGCTCTGGGAATCGAGCCCAGGAGCTCATGCTCAGCTGTAGCGCTTGCGACCACTGCTACTACTAACGAGGCAGTAAAAGTACTTTAATCTAAGAACCAGCAAATCTAACGCAGGGAAACGTCAGAGCGATGGACAGACGATGTCGTCAAAACCATAGGAAAAACATAGACGAGGACAGCTTATGACTAGAACTTACGGGAATCCCTTTTATTCTTATTCATCTAACAGTTTCCTGCGCTTGTAAAACAGATTTCATCCTTGATTGCCAGATGACAAGGAAAATGATTCAGATGTGAGCTTGCCAGTTCAATAAAAACGGAATTTTATTCGGTAAGAGGCTTTTGCGTCGCGCAGACATGAATGGAATATAACTTCAAGGTATTTTTCTCGCCTGAATTATGAATAAAGATATTTTCGTCGCTTGAGAAATATCTGTGTGCTATGTTTATTATAATGTATCTGACGTGGACGAGATATGATAACAATGAACGCTTAACGCTTTGGAATGGGCAACTAGCTTCAACTTTCTGACTAACTGACCGACTATTTAATTTTGACAATTCAAAAGTGCCTGTAAATGGTTTAATTGAAATAAATGATTTGAGTTTGAGTTTGAATGAGGAGGTTTTCTTTTTCTCTACTGCTTTTGTTAGGTAAGCCGCGAGGGACTCAGGGCTAACCTAAACAGCCGCACGGCCTGCCGCACGGCCTGCCGCACGGCCTGCCGCACGGCCTGCCGCACGGCCTGCCGCACGGCCTGCCGCAGTCGGTTCGTCGATGCGTGACCATCAATTACATATCGAGACCCCTCCGTGCCTTAGAAAGCACGCTAAGCCGTTGGTCCCGACTGTCAATCGTAGATCTTTGACAGTAGTTACGGGTCATCAGAAACCCGAAAATCTGAAAATCAGTCTTACCAATGGATATCGTATTATCCAGTAACGAGGTCGTTTGGCAGTCGCAATGTAAAATACTGGTAAAAATACTTGAGCTACATACGGTTACACTGAAAGCCGACCCCAACGTAGTTGGGAAAAGGCTAGGCAGGTGATGATGAAGTAAGCCGCGTACAGACACTGTAAAACATGCTCATGTCTCGTGTGCCTCGGGCTGTATGGATAGTGTACTCACAGCATTCTTCGATCCAGTGGAATTGTTCGGAGATGTGAGTGTTCGTTAACTCTGTAGCATTGTCGTGTAGCGACATGAAAAGCTTAACCAAAAGTAATTAAATTAAAGAAAGGGAAGTAGAAATCAATTAAAGATTTATTTAAAAGGTAAGGATAGAGATGGAATGGCAGTGGTGTGTATAATGTGGAGATGGGGTTTATGGATGACGATGCACGATAGATGAGTTGAGGAGGCTGAGGTGGAGATGCAGTTGGAGCTAAAGAGGTAGAACGACGCGAGGCAGGCGCCGGTGACAGGTGCAGGTGCAGATGAGGGCAGGATGTAGGATACCCGTAGGGGGGCGCACGCAGCAGGAACAAGACGCAGCATGGCGGCAGGTGGGAGGGAGCAGGCACGGCGGGGAAAATGCAAGAAATGTAATATGATAGTACCTAGTTGTCGTATCCCAAAAAGAGAAGCAAAAACAACTTCAACAGCCAATAGGTAAACCATTTTTATTTTTAAAAGCATGCCTCGAAAAAGGTTTTTACTTTGACAAACAAAAGATAAAAAAAAAAATAGAATCGTCCAATATAATATATTTTCCGACCAAAATGTGCAACAAAACCACACGAAGAATTATTGTTATTGAGCATAAAATGTCTTATTTTTCTGCAGACTTTGCAACGAAGTTATAATGATGTATTTCTTACTGCACCTGCACGTGTCGAGTCAGGACCTACATTCTAGAATGGTATAATGAAATACTTAAAATCCTAGACTCATGATAAATAAAAAATGTTAACAATAAGCTGGCCCATTTAAGGTGTTTATAAATACGGTTTTATTCTAAGGTCGGATTTCTTCGGGACGAAGATTTCCGTCACTCAGAATTAAGTGTGTTCGATATATCTCAGTTACTAATATTTTAAGTTAGTCATTTAATTTAGTAATTAGTGTATACGTTAGTTGTGAGGATTTTAATGCAGTAAATAATAATATCTGCATATCTATATCTATACTTATAATAGGAATGTAAAAAAGTTGTGTCTGTACATTGAATATATTTAAAAAAGAATAATTGAGGGTGGTTAAGAAACAGTAATAGAACACGAATCTAATAAAAAAAGTCTGTCTGTTTGTCTGTTTATCTGTTTGTACACGCTAATCTCCGGAACTACTGGACGGATTTTAATGAAACTTTTTTTATTAACTAGCTACTAAACCTGGACAACATATATGCTATAATTGATTTTGGAAACTGGAATACCTGATGCAGAACCGCAACAGACCAGCTAAACTATAAGAGTTACATAAATGGTGCCTTAGAAAAAAATGTGTCTGATGAGCATTTTCTGCTGAGAGAATAAAATTGATTCGTACAGTGCGAATAAATTCAGCTTATATTGGATGTGTATAGCCTGATATGTCGCCATGCTTGCAACCCTCCATCATCATCATCTGCCTATCCTTTTTCCAACCATGTTGGGGTCGGCTTCCAGTCTAACCGGATGCAGCTGAATACCAGTATTTTACATGGAGCGACTGCCTATCTGACCTCCACAACCCAGTTACTGGGTAATACGATACCCCTTGGTAAGACTGGTTGCCAGACTTCCGGGCTTCTGACTACCCGTAACGACTGTCAAAGATCCATAAATGACAGCCGGGACCAATGGCTAAACGTGCTTTCCGAGACACAGAGGGGTCTCGGCATATAAAGATGGTCACCCATTCACAGACCAACCGCAGCAAGCGTAGCTTAACCTGATCGATCTACCTGTGCGGCTGTTATTATTTAGCCACGGGCCCCTCTACAACCTTGACATATGAAAAAAAAAAAAAAAATGTTCTATCCCTTCACCGACATTGTCAGTATCTTGACTAGACAAATTTTTCGAATTTGTTTTATTAAAAAACGAATAAAATCTATGCGAAAATTATACCTAAAAGAAACAAGATAACATTAGTAATTCAACGCCCACAGATTCGTAAATACGAATACGAAAACGTACAATTTAGCTTTGATACTCACAAAACGGAACGGTATGTCAGAACACATTACCAATTATTGGACGAGAGCTAGGCTTACCTCTCTTCCAACAATTGTTAATGTGTTGTATTGTTAATGTGTTGTATTGTTAATGTGTACTAAAGGATACAAGGGTACGTGTACGTGTATCCTTTAGTAACTATTCGTCTTTCGATTCAATGCTTGTTAAATACAACACTCATTTAAAAGCTTTCGGTATATTTTTTAAATTAACTAATTATTGACATATTATGAACAGCAGTGCGATTCTGTACCCATCTCACCGTGATAACTTAGGTGAAGTGAGCGTGGAGTGAGCTGTCATTCCAAATAATGCTAGGGATTAACACTACTGACAACTCACATCAAGCTCACTTCACTTGAGTTTTCACGGTGAGATTTTTACAGAATCGACGGGCTGATTACTTATAGTACCGCTTTAGACAGTCTCTCTGTGTGTGAAAACAATATTTCGTTTCAGTTCCCTCCAACTGAATTAAAATAGCTCTATATGCACATGATATACCCATATTATATCAAAAAATTGCGACATATTCGCCAAAAATGTAAACAAATATGAGTTTATGGAAAAATAACTTTAATTCATACACGATAAAGTTCAGTTTGTGCTACAACTTCAAACATTTTTATAACTTTTTCAATAGTGCTAGTCACTCTGAAATCATCTTAATTAACATTAAAATAAAGTTTATATTTTTTTAACTTGAATTACGTCAATTTGAAACATAAATAAAATTTGAATATAGGTACATGCACACATACATACAAATAAATCAAATTGAAGTGTTTGTACGCAATGTCCGCGCAAAAAAGATAAAACTTATAAGGAGAAAAAATATTCTTACTTTTCAGTGGAGGAGAGCTTAGAGAAGGTGTAGGTACCTTCTCTAAGCGACACATTATTGATACCCGACATCCACGCGAACGAAGTCGCGGGCACAGCTAGTCAAACAGGTAATTACTTACCATAAAGTCATCGTAGCATATGGCAGCCAACAGCAAGCGAACACCGTTACTATGGTAACAGTCATCCTCAGCGTTCTTCTCCTGGCTCTGGCCAGTGGTCTCTGGTCGGATCTTCTCAGCATCACTCTACTGTGGTCCGTTTGATGGTATTTTTCTGAAAAGGGTTTGAGTGTCAGTACTAATAAGGTCGCTTTATGACTTAGCAATATAATACTAACGCAACTCACACTTAAAGGCCTCAACTTTTACAAGTTTACAAGGTGTGTGGGCGTGGGTGATAACTCTCCTAGCGATTCTCGTTTACGAGTCTCACATTGACACAGACATTCTCGCCTTTTTACAGCGGAAAACCTCGTAGAGTAATGAGGCTTTATTACAGAGGCGGTTTAACCTTTGGATGCAAAGGAGAAGGAAAAAAAATTACTTTTTTTAATTTTCGCTTTCTCGCCCCGCATAAAATTAAAACAAAACACAACCGCGCAATGCTCCTGCGGTTAGTCTTTTAACATTCATCTAATCTTTTGTAGCAAAAAGTTTTCATTTAAAAATTCAAGCCAACGGCTTTGACCACAGATTATTAAGATACCATGAAAATTATATGACACAAGACGTGTGTTAAAAATAGAACTCATGAATATCATCCGATAACAGACTTGCGTAAGTATATAATCCTATTAAGAAAATAATGGTATTTATTCTGTCTCACATCAAATTTATATGTAGTTTTGGGTACCTATAAATAAAACCGTAACAACCCCGGTGGGCGTTGGAATGCTAATACTTCTCATATTAATATAATGTAATACCCCTTTTATTAAAATGAATAGCCTTAAGGATCTTCTTGCGTTAGTGGCCAAATTATACCTACCATATCATATCTCTTTAATAACTACTATTAAAAGACTAATTTGACCATAAGTTGTTATTCAAACTTTATATATCCAAGTCCAATCTGCCCAGCCTTTTCCCAGCTATGTTGAGGTCGGCTTCCAGTCTAACCGGAGGCAGCTAAATACCAGTATTTTATATGCTGCAACTGCCTTTCTGACCTCCACAACCTAGTTACTGGGTAATACGATACCCCTTAGTAAGACTGGTTGTCAGACTTTCGGGCTTCTGATCCGTAACGACTGTCAAAGTTCTACGAATGACAGCCGGGACCAAAGGCTTGACGCGCTTTCCGAGGCACTTTACATACCCAAGTACAAAGATTTAAATCGTAGATCGCGTCAAAAGCATCAAGATCATAAAATTGTGTCATTTCTGTCTGTTGTCTAATTTATTGTGTTTTTGTTATAATAAATTTGTATTATTTTGTATCCTATTTTGCATTTCAGTTTCATTTCATTTGCATCATAATATTTGTGTAATGACTTTTTTATTTATTTTAATATTTTCGTCTTTGTCAAACTTGTTAATATATGTACCGAGATTATAACTTTATAAGTAAATGAGTCTTTCATAATTATAAGTCTTCTATAATTGGAAGTGCAAAGAATTATGTGTCCCTGTCGTATAAATTTGCATTGTGTCACCTCAATAAGAGATCCAATACTTAAATAAACAAATAAAAAGATGATCGCATTTCTGTTTCGTTTTGACACCTCTGACACACACTTTGTCATAGAGACTTGATTTAATCGTCATAGAAACGCAATTATTATTGTGTGAGCATCTCGACTAAGTTGGGTGAGGGCGAATCTAACGATTTAAATCTTTGCCCAAATAGGTAAAACTTTCCGATATAATTTAGGTTGTTTACTCCAAATGTTAGGTAAGTATTTAGGGAAAAACTTTGAGGCCTTTATTAAAGTACCTAGCGTAACTAGACTAGAAAGAGGACTTTGGTTGTCGGATTTAATTTGTACAAGAGAGAAATTCTGAAATAAAGGATATTTTCTAGTTCATTTGATCATTTCCAATCATGGGAAGCCAGCCCGATTAAGCATCAGAAGGCCAATTCTCGTAATTTAAAATGTTCAAAATCTAGTCGCAGTCTCATCTCGGCGACATGTGTATGATATGTCAAAAACTTGTCAAAATATATGTAATTTTAGATTAAGACGTGACGTGACGTAATCTCACGATTCATTGAGATCAGAATGTGAACGTTCTTAAAATTACGAGAATCGCCCCTCTGATTAGAGCCTAAGGTATCGGTCTCAGACGACGACGACGACGGGCTGCGGGCGCATAGAGTGGGGACAATGTGTGGAAAATCAACTCACCTGAATTTTCTTTAGAATTCTTCGAAATTTCATAAAAAATGCAGGCGTAACACACTGATATTATTGTCAGGGGTAGAAAATATACAGCTCCAAGACAAAACACGTTATAGGCTAATTCCTGATGTTGGTTAGCGAAAGCCTCAAAAGACACACATTGCTGAAAATCCGGCACCTTCGGATGACTCATGACACGGAAGACTAGACTCTGAAACAAGAGAGATAAGGTTTTAATTCGTGTGAAGTGAGTGTTATGTTAACTTAATGAAGTCTCAAGTTAATAAAGTTCTTGGATAACTCGTATAATGTTGCTTATGTTATGAGGTATTCTAGTGCAAGTTCTTAGGAATTCTGAGAAGTGCATTTATATGCTTCTCCTTAAGTATGCATTCTAGCAGGCTTAAATGCCACGCCACGGCTTAGCAAAGGAGGCTACATCAAGTTTAATAAATTACCATAATCTTAGCACCTTGGCAAACTTAGCAACGCAAGGCTTTATACATTTTCCAAACACTTTAAAATATCCTCCAGACCGATTTTTGGCCATGGATACCAATATCAACGGAGATTAGCCATCTACGCGGGAGATATTATAGTGCACGCGTGTGAGCGCAGGTACACAAGTAGGTACACTCACTCTTCCCTGACTCCCATAGTCCGATGGGACGACAATCCGACGCGTGATTATGAAAGCCTGTTGATTTCGGCCAGGTATTTGGTCCAACCACTAAGGCTTTTATAGTAGGCACACTCACTTTAAGCCCCAGAGCGTTTGGCCTAAACCAGGCTATTGGAGTAGATCAATCGGTTTACTCCAACTACAAAAGCCCGAGTGACTCCGCCAGCGTGTGTTTGTCTCTAACAGGTGGGGGGATGGGGTGGGGGTGGGGGTCAGGTGTACTCTAAAACCCAGAGCGTGACGCAAAATATAATGCACTAAGAAAGAGTCGATTTGCAGATCTTAAAACTCTTAACTCTTGGCGGCAGGAAAGAAAGAAAATACATGTATTTGCGGTAAACATGACGCATAAAAAAGAACACGAACACACAAAATAAAAAAAAAATAACAAGTTGGGGGTAAACATGCGTCACATTTACGCAAAACGGCCATCGCTCAGCATAATGCTAGGACCCTATACGAGACAGAGCCCCAGCGCTGGTTTTCAGCGGCAACCGGCGTTGACGTGATGACGTCAACCAGTGCAGCATACAATTCGACATAAATAAATAAAAACAACAATCAAAACATTGAATAAAATAAACCAGTGCAACATATGATTAGACACAAACAAAAGAAACAACAATCAAAACATGAAATAAAATAAACATACATTGGAAAAAAAAACATCACATAATCCTACGTGGGAAATTAAAAAAGCCCTAATACAGGGTTTAATGGACACCTGACAGTAGGTACTTCATTACCAAGGCTGTTTAATTTATAATTATGAAGTTTCATATCCAGCCATACTCGAGGATAATGAACCATTATCTCACTACAAAATTAAGGGTGGCTGTATTAAATATTTCCAATACCAAAAATATCTCAAATTCGGTAGGATGATGTCAATTCGGATGTTTGTATTTTTTTTTTTTAATGTTTGTTCGCGCATAACATCGAACTTTACACTTTTTTTTTTATCTGATGTATTGTGTGTAAATAAATGTATTATCTTTCACATGAAAGTAAGTACAATATCGACATGTCGCATAATGATACTTGAGCATGATTATGTTGCTTGGCCGCCGGCGCGAAACTGAGTTCAGGTTTACTTATTAGCCAAGTCTTAACGGGCCACTTGCAGAGTTTGTTTGTTTATTGTTTTCCTTCACCGTTTTGAGAGCAGTGGTGATGAGATAATTGTGTTCAAATAAATCGACGTAGTGAATGAAACAGCTGGCTCTTTTTTGCAGGCAACACGATCGGCTTCCAGTCTAACCGGATGCAGCTGAATACCAGTATGTTACATGGAGCGAATGCCTATCTGACCTCCATAACCCAGTTACTGGGTAATACGATACCCCTTGGTAAGACTGGTTGTCAGCCTTCCGGGCTTCTGACTACCCGTAACGACTGTCAAAGATCCATAAATGACAGCCGGGATCAAGGGCTTAATGTACTTTCCGAGGCACAGAGGGGTCTCGGTATGTAAAGATGGTCACCCATCCACAGACCAACCGCGGCAAGCGTAGTTTAACCTGATCGATCGACCTGTGCGGCTAAACAAAAATATAAGTACCATGTAAAAAGACGCAACTTCTTTAAAAACTAGTTTGCTGACTGATATTACAAAGTCTGTCGAGATGTCTGGAGATGCCTTTACTCGGGCACTTTAATCAACTTTTCGATTTAACTCGCCTTTATTAAAGTAAAAGCAATAATAAACTACTCATGGATTTAATATACAGGCTTTTAGTGTAAACACCGTTATCCTTGAAACCAGTGGTTTGGTTTCACTTATAGAACGTAAATTCAATGAAAAGAAATATCATTTTTTTTTAAGTAGTCTCAATTTTTCCTCAAAATTATTTCACCCTATACAAGTGCACATAAGGGCAAAGTAGACGGAGCGCGGGAAACAGCGCGTCGTCAGTACTTCCCTTATCTATGCAGGGCGTGCTGCAAGCCGGCAAGCGCATGAATTTACGGACGGTGTTGGACAGAAACTTTCTTACATTTTTGAAAGAAAATAACGTTTATTTATTTTTAAAGTCAAATAAACATTTTTATAATTAAGTCAACTACCTATGGTTTTAGTGACAACGGTGTTTACACTAACAGCCTGTATAGGTTCTTTAGGTTCAAGACAGTGTTGTCGTAATAACTACGATTTTCTGATTGCATTGGTACGAGTATCGGTGTTCATTTTAAAACCATCTAAACTTTATCCATACCGGCTGACGTTTTTTACCGTCTGGACAAAATAGGGTACAAAAGGTGAAAAGAGAAAAAAAAATCTCTTTTTTTAGATTGAAGTCGGCCGATGGCTTCAATCTAAGGATTGAATGTCACTACGAATTCATTGATAATTTTCGCGCGTAGAGTAGGGTACAAGTTGAATTTTAGTTATAAAGTTTAGTTTTAGTTTTATATGTCGGATTTGTCTCTTGTGTACGCACTGTGTCAGTTTCACGAAATTCATATTGCCTTTTTTTTTGAGGATGGGAAATCATCAAATGACTCCTCCCGCTCTGGGTGGAGCAGAAGGGAGTGTCAGACTCTTACTGACTAAAACCCACCCGTGTTCCTTCCTTAGCCCTTTATGTTCCAGGGCAGCGGTAACCCTTTCGGACGATCCCGCTCCCCTGGCAGGCTTCGGCCCTATCGGGCCCCGTCAATCTTGCTGACATCTCTTTGAACACTCGCGTGGAACACATACACGCCGTCCGGCACGGGCCTGATTCGTATCAAACAGATTCGTATTTATATTGCCTTCAGTCTTTATAAATACGAATCTGTTTGAACAAAAAATATGTAATAAGTATTGTATACAGGGTGGCAGGAAATATCGAAGCGCAAACCATGGATTCAGCACATGAGTTTAGACCCCATAGCGTCGAAATTTTTCGTTGGTTATAAAGAAAAAAAATTGCTGTTCCATACATTTTGACCGTGTAGGTATTGCACTTTTCTATGAAACAGAAGATTTTATTTTTTTCATAACCGACGAAAAAATCTATTAAAGAAAGACAGATTGTAGTAGATTGAAGTGCCATCAATCTACTAAACTCTGTCAAATTTCTTTAATAGATTTTCAACTTTATCGCTGAAAAGGTTCAAGGTTGTTTGGGAAAATTTGACAGTTTCGGGTAGCTTGACCTGCAAATCAAAAGTTAAAATGATGCGTCACATCTTTCAAGGATGAGAACTCCGGAAGAAGAGCCATTATTAATTTCCGCACATTGTGCATTGCCAGACAAATTTTGTCTGGCAATGTGCGGAAATTAATTTAATAGTCTTTGAACTAAAATACTAGACATCTAAGAAAATGCGGGTAAGTAGACCCGAGTTACTAATTAATTGAGTAAACTTCATCGCTTACCTAAAAGAAAATACTCCTTGGACTAATGAAATTACACCACGAAGTCACGCTGCGGAGTAATTTTATTAATCCATGAACATTTTCTTTTCTAGTCATATTGAGGAGAAAACAAATTGGATTTCATGGGTATTGATTTTTTGCGCGGGACCTTAGTTCTCTTTCTGAAATAAAAGTAGCTTAAATTACTCCTTAAAATATCAGCTATCTGTCAGTGAAAGTTGCGTCAAAATCGGTCAAGCCGTTTCAGAGATTAGCAGGAACAAACATACAGATAGACAGACAGCCAAAGTAATAATTGTAAGTGCCGTATATAATTTCATGTGCATTTAGTAAAAAGCTGTTATTTTTACATTAAAAACAGACACTTCAGTTTTATTTATTTGTATAGAAGATGAGTTTCTTAAATTAACCAAAGAACGTGTTTGTTTTAGGACGAAATATTATTAATCATCATCTGCCTAGCCTTTTCCCAGCTATGTTGGGGTCGGCTTCCAGTCTAACCGGATGCAGCTGAATACCAGTATTTTACATGGAGCGACTGCCTATCTGACCTCCACAACCCAGTGACTGGGTAATACGATACCCCTTGGTAAGACTGGTTGTCAGACTTACGGGCCACTGACGACCCGTAACGACGGTCAAAGATCCACGAATGACAGCCGGGACCAACGGCCTAACGTGCTTTCCGATAATATTAAACGTAAATAAACCTACGCTTCTTATTATTATTTGTATGACAAAACAAAAAGATAAACACTATTAAATTTTCATTGAGATATTGAGACACTTTTGGAGCTTCGACTATTATTAATAATAATAATAATAATTTATTTAATGAAATAACAATGTTAACTATAAGCAGTAGCTTAATCTGTCGGTAGGTACACTTGACTTATGCTAGTTAATTATTGTTGTTATTATATGGTATATTATTATTGTTATTTATCTTTGACGCTGAGTGTAAACACTCGGCCTTGATCTATGTCAAAAGTAAACAAGTTCGAGATAAGTTGTCTGTACCTAAGTTAAACGAGTAAGCAGCCGATCGATTCTGTAAGAATCTCATCGTGAGAAAGTTCTCACGGTGAGATTTTTACAGAATCGATCGGCCAGCCAGTGAGCCTAGCACGAACGCGCGGGGTAAACGTAATGTAAAAAACGATTTTACATTTGTTCGTTTCTCACATAAAGCCTGGTTCAGACGTCTGCAATGTATAATGTACATAATGTTACGAGCTTCGGGTTCGTGACAATAAAAACTGCCGATAAGAATTACCAAAAGTTACACTTTAATTAAACAACACTAATAACAACTAAAACACACTAATTATAAAACACAATCGCTCTTAAGTCACACTTGAAGATCGCTTTCGATGTATTCGCCTGTGTCGCAGAACCAAGTCTGATTGGTCGCTTTTTTTCCGGTCAAGTAGTCACGACCTTGGGAGGTCGTGACTACTTAACCGCGACCCCGACTAACCAGATGTCGATAGTTCTAGTAAGTTCCAGCATCGAAATCTCTACTCAATAATATGTAGATGGCACTAGTGACTCTGTTAGTTCTGCTATTCTATAATAGATGGCGCTAGTGACTCTATTAGTTCTGCTACTCGAAACTAGATGGCGCTAGTGGTAACTAATGTCACCATGTATCTAATATATCGTAAATGTAATGCGAATAGTGTGGACGGCATGCAATCTCAAAGCGAATTCTGTATGCTTAATATTTACTTAGTTTTAAATTTTGACTATATTCTTATCTATGGGTGACCAAAATGCTATTTATGGTAGTTATATTTTCGATTCAAAATCTTTTGAATTAACGTTACATTCACTTCGCGCGTAAGCAGTAGTGGCCCAGTGGTAAAGGCTGCGACTTACGATTTGTAGATCATGGGTTCCAATTCAGACAGGCACTTTACTTTGTTTAAATTATTTCATCACCAGCTCTCCACTGCTCTCAAAACGGTGAAAGACAACATCGTAAGGAAACCGGCATGTTCTAGAACTTCGAAGACACGTGTCTCTCACCGGGAGAAGGCCTGTGTCCCAGCAGTTGGAACATTATAGGCTAATTATGGTTATGCTTATTTCGCGCGTCAATGAGAGGTTATCTGGATGAGCAATTCGAAACCGAGACGTAACTAATTTAAAATACGATAGTATTTTAAATAGCTTATATTATTATATAGCTTCATAGCGGCCCTTATTCACTCCAATGGACCGGCAACTAAGGTAGACAAGACATCAAGGGACCAAGTCAGCTATTTTCAATGTTAGGTCATTTTGATAAATACTTCCGTGCTAAACGTTCGTGATCTCCTACATTCATAATGGCGGGTCAATGGTCAATGTTATAACGAACCAGATTACCAAATACGAACAATTATATAAATGTAGTGTCAGTGGCACACTAACGGAAAATCATAATGGCACCTTTCAATTAGGAGATTATACAGGAATGAGGAAAAAGGTTTAAAGTTCGCTCATCTTCCATAGACAAGCGAGGATTCTCCGACTAGACGGGTGTTGTGTTTGGTGGGCAACTGCCCAACGATTGATGTCAGGACGTCGGTTGCGTATAGGGTCAATTGTTCGTCGAGTTGTTGAGCTCCTCAAGTCTGAGTTGAGCTACACGACTGACAAATGCGTGCACTGACTGGATAGGTTTACTCAAATCTGTATGGTTTTTCATCAAAAGATCATCTCAGATATTATCATGCATGGTCTTCAAATGGCCTGACCAAGATTATGTCTGGACTTTAAAAGAGACTGTGACCTCTGAGTTTGTGAAAATTCATTTAAAAGTGTTTTTTTCAACCAGTTTACAAAAATTAATATCATTTATCGTTTATAAAGCAATGGATTAGAAATCCTTCGGATTGTGTTGAAAAGTACGAGTATGTCACGCAATTAGGGTGATGGTAATCTGAATCCAACCCTTATCAAAACTAAGACAATAGATGACTTATGAAGAACGCGGTATAGAATTTCAAAGTAATCCGAATCGAATTCCGCCAGTAGGCTGCCCGCCCACGTCAGGCTTTTTGTAGCACCGATAATCGGGCCGATTTTTCCTCCGATTCTTGTGACCGACTTAACGTACACGTTCGTCACTTTGTCTGTGGCACGACGTCATTCCCTAGCAAGTGCATGCAGCCGACTGTCGGTGAGTAGTGTGCGTTTCCAAACGGTCCTTTTTTCACCGATAATCGGATCCGTGGCGATGCACCGATTTTATTTCGGACCGACTTTTTGTAGGACGTGTGCGATGCACTATAATTTGCCATCAGTACGTTCTATTTTTCTCCTACAGAAATCGGTCACCGATTATCGGACGTGGGCGGGCAGCCTTATCATTAGATTTGACTTTGGCTATTCACGCGGGTGATTGAGTTTTCGGGGACAATTTTATTACAAAGACTAGCGACCCGTCCCTACTTCGCACCGTTTTCGAGATATGAAAAAACATCAAGACATGTTTTAAAATTAATTTATCATACACATCCACCTTCCGGAATAAATTCTTGAAATGGTGGTGAAAACAAGCCGTTGCGTAGTTCAAAAGAACAACGCGGTCACACAAATAGACAAGAAAAGCGTTTATTTTAGATTTATACATAGAAGACATAATATTATGATATACGATGAACTATAAAAAATAAATAAGTAATAATAATAATTAATTTATTAAAAAATTATAAAAAGGACTAAGTGTGCTTCCTGAGTGATGGCGCACCGCGTATGGCGGATTGCAGAGCGATTTACACCTGCAGTGCACGCGGGTAAGTTGATGCGTGCCTGCGTGTTTAGTATTGCGTTTATTTTACTTTGATTTTAATAATGTCGATATCAAAACTCAAACGCTAACAATATTTAGAAAGAAGCTTCTTCGAAGAAGTTTCTTCATCGAAGATATATTTTTTGGTGAAAGTGCGAAATTTGATCAAGAGAAAAAAAAGCGGTGAATACGGTAGACTATGTGAAGAATTAAGACGATACCCGGAGAAATTGTTCCAATATACTCGAATGACCATTAACACATTCGACTACATTTTAAAAAGTAGCAGGTCAGCAGGAAATTCTTCATTCAAATTAATTTGCGATATTTCACTTCACCATCCGCCAGTAGAGTGCGCCGTGAATGTGCGCGCCCGCTCGCACTCCGGACAAGTTCAAACGTATCGAACATTTATTCCGCGTGTGCGGTGCGCCGTTACTCAGGACGCACACTTATTAGGGCTGATTCTTCAATAGTCAGATATCTTTTATCTGAAGTATATAAATATGGCGGATTAACATAACTCTCTCACCCTCTCTTCTAACTCTTTTTTGTTTATCTGGCGATTGCAAAATGGGCTCTAATTCTGAATCTTCGGGGTTTTTGACGTACAAAAGTGCCGATTCTCAGAACCTTACATTGTAGATATCAATGAATTATGTAGTTTTCTCAAACATTACTTACAGGAAAAACAAATGTTTCATGAAAGAAAATCATTGAAACCAGTCTATCGGAGAGACGAGTAAATATTTTTGCTGCGGCAGACATTTTTTTTCTAATGTAGTGGTCCTACTGGGTCTTTATGTACCCAATTTTTCAGGACCAAAGTATGTTTTCTCATTCTCATGAAAATGAATGGAATGGTGATTTGGTAAGTCCGGTCACCAAAGGAGATAAGTAACCAGGGTCGTCGGATATAGTTGAAGTTTAGTAAGAAACCGACGGATTTTTTTAAAATCAAAGGAGATGTTTCATTTTCGGCCATAAGATGTACATTTATCGAAAAATAGGAAAAAATACCAGGAATTGAAGGAAAATATTCTTTCTTGCATTTAAGCCTAATTTGTTGTGCGCAAAGAGTAATAGTTTTTCAAGTTATTGCCAAATTATTCTATGCAAAATAGCGTCAGCATTGACTGCTTTCGTTCTAGAATCATGTCACATGAAAACATAATATCACGTAAACGTTAAATATGAAAGGTATGTGTTCCTGTACTATTAATAATAATTATTATTCTCATAAACATCTTTTCCGACTAATAATAAGCAAGTGTGACGATTTCATCGTTAAAAAATAAATAAATATTTATTCTACTTTTCTGAGGTGTACTTCGGAACGAAATATTCAAAATGACATTTTGGTTATTGTTGAGTGTCACGTCAGTGAGTCAAATTCGTTCGTCTCAACTTTCGTTTCGTGGCTTTCACACACATCTGTCTACCTATTGTTTTATTTTATCAGATTGCAAACGAAAATAATCAGTTCTAATAAACATCAATTTCTAGGTTAAGTAAACGTCATTTCTACAACCTGTCATGGCTGTCATGTAACTCACGTCAAACATTTTTAATTTTTACTATGTGCATAAAAAGCATTTGATATTACGAAAAACATGTTACTTTATTATAATCTTTATTAGTTTCCCAGCTTTTGTAAAAGGTACATGTTATGGCCTGAGTCCCATACAAAAATGAAACATCTCCTTTAATTTAATGAATAAAACAAATAGTTAATTTATTATATTAAATTTCATTCGAAAACATCCATCAGTTTCGGACTAAATTCACAATAAAACTACTTTCGACGAGCCCGTTTCTCGTGTCTTTTGCTGACTGCACAGCTGGCACTTAGGTACGTCGATATAAGACGTCTCACTTGAGTGATTGATTCACTTTTGTTTAATTCCACTTTCGCACTACACCGACAAAATTACTTAGAAAAGAACATTAATCTACTCCTTTCATTTATGATCATTCGGTAGGTGAATGAAATATGCCGAGGACCGAAATCCAACATAGTTGAATCGGTTCACTAATTAATTCATTTTTAATCGACTTTAAAAACGGAGTTTTTTTTTTAATATACCTACCTAAGTATGTTTATGCTATATAACATAAATTTAATATTTTTTGCAAAATCTTTATTAAATAGATAAGGTATGTCCAGGGGTGGTCCCATATACATTTTATTAACTTTGCTTACCTAGGTAGTTTTTGAGTTAGCGTCAATAATACGATTTTTTTCCAATTAGTTTATATTGAAGATGTTTTAATAACACTGATATTTACAAGTAGCGTTTTATGAATTTGTTTAGGGTAGGTACAACTAAAAAGTGAAAAATAAAAACAATTTGCAAAAAAAAACAACCCAATAAAAAAAAAAACTACAAAGTGAAAAAAATGCAAAAGTTTTTCACTTTTGTTTCATTTTGTGTTCAGCCGTTTCACTTCAAGTCAAATAATGAAAGGCGAAAATGTACAAAAATTAAAGCGTTTATTATCGGCTTTAACACTATTACTATTCGCACAATAAACTCAATAGAACAGTCACCATAAACGTTATGGGACTCATAGGACTAGGAGTTGGTTCTAACGACTTAGGATAACTTTCGAACCGGAAATTAAAAACTTTACAAGCTAATGGTGCCACTGGGGCACACTAAACCCTTACCCATAAACGTGTTACTGCGTTCAAGTTATAAAATTCACATTAGTTTTAGGTGTACGAGTATTATATCGCCCTCTCACTTCATTAGTATACAAATGACCGGGATAGGGTGCTTATAGTTAATAAATGTAAAATGATATAAAATATCATCACGGCTTTGGGTACGTTTTGGGCCGAGCAGTGGTTGCCCAGTGGTAACAGCTTACGAGTCGTAGGTTCGAACCCAGAAAACGCTTGAAAAACCATGAAGGAAAATATCGTGAGGAAACCGGCATGTCATAAAACCAAAAATTCGAAGGCATGGGACATCTACCAACCGGCACTGGGCCCGCGTGATGGATCACGGCCCACTGCCTCTAACCGAGAGGAAGACTGTGTAGGGGTCATCGTGAAAAAAAATCAGTTGATCCATACATTATATCGAGTTATGCGAACATAAATCTATGGATCAACAGTTTTTTTTGTTCACGATTTCAGGGGTGGTCCCGTAGTAAAAGTTGTTCATAATGGTGAGTACAATGACCCCTTTTAAGGATTAAAACGATCATAATTTAACGGTGTATAGTACACCCACATTTCATCAGTTGTGTTTCAGTTCCATGGAATATGGAACTGAACATGGAACATGAGACTTACCTATTATCGAGAGCCCAGAATTGTTTTCTACTAAGAATGTCTTCAAGGTAAAATCAAATAGGTAACATTTTTCCCAACCGACATTTTATTTATTTATTATTAAGGCACATCAACAACACAAACATTTACAAATAACACAGAACACAGACATGAACTAGTGTGTGTGTGTGTGTGCATTTTGTTGATATCGAGCTCATAACTCCACGCTCAACGACGGCTAGACAAACAAGTCGGTTATTCTAGGTCAGAATAATATCTATAGATTGAAATGACGTTCACTAGGTGGCAGCACTTAGGCGTCAGGTCTGGGCACCTGTCAAAGTTTCAAAACTATATTTTCTTGTATCGTGACTGAATTATGAACGTCATCATATATTTTATACAGGGTCAAATTAATTAACTAGCAAAACTCTGCAGACGTTTTTTATTTTAATTTTATTTAATGAAAATAAAACCAATTTGATTTTTTTTTTTAGGGGTCTACGACCGCTGGTAGTATTGATAGTTGAAGGACCTACGAGTTGAGAAAAATATGTTATATCGTGTTTAGATATCGATACTAATCACGTCTGTGAAGTTTACACATAAGAACAGATTTTTACACTGATATTTCAAGTAAATACACGAACTGCGGTCGATGACCTCACAAAAAAAACATCTAATTCATTTATTTTTTGCTTTATCGTGTTAACATACCCATCACGCATGCGAAGTTTTGCTAGCAAATTTAATTTGACCATATTTATTGTTGAAATGGAAGATAGCTTGTCAAAAAGGTGCCAACTGGTGGTAAAACCCCTCATTGATAAAAAACCAAAACTTTTTACACACGGCTACACATCAAGCTATGCAAAACCAGTATTGGCTGACCGTTCATTGTGAGAAAATATCATACAAAGTGAGGCCAAGACAAACTGGTTTTGTATATCTTGACGTGTAGCCGTGTGTACACACTTAAAAAAAATGAACCTTTTTCATAATTCTCATTTTCTGAACATTTAAGAGTAATGTGTAACTATCCTCGTCGTAAATCATTCGTATTCTTTTGCAAATGGCCGGATAAATCTTAAATGTTGTTGCTTTTGCCTCCCTTGTAAGGGTTTCGCTTTGTGATGGGTATTCATTCATCATAAAAAAGGCAGGAAAGGTTTTATATGGATTCGAAAGTGGTTAGCTATAAATGTTCGTAGAGCTCGGTCAAAGTCGTGGAAATGTCACTAGGCGGGTTTCCGAAGAGAGCAGTAGTGGCCCAGTGGTAACGGCCGCGGGTTACGAATTGCAGGTCGTAGGTTCGAACTCAGACAGACGTTTTACTTTGTACAAATTATTTCATCACCACTGCTCTCAAAACGGTGACGGAAAACATCGTGAGGAAACTGGCATGTCTTAGAATTAAACATTTGAAGACATGATATCTACTAACACGCACTGGGCCCGCGTGGTGGATTATGGCTCACTTCCTCTCACAGAGAGGAGGCCTTCGTCCCAGCAGTGGGAACATTATAGACTGGTTATGAGTTTTCGAATGCCGATGTAACGTGTAATGCAAAAGATATAATATCAAGGATTAAATCTCTATTAAAGGATTCTTAATGATCGCTGGATATGCTGTATAGGTATACAATATGTCCCGGAATTAACGCACACCACCAGACACCCCAATTAGAATATTATGTTATAATCATAATACATACACCGAATTTTTATTATTATGTAAAAAACATTGTTTTTTGAATAAATTAGTTATACTGATTGTGGAAGAAAATTATGGTCACATTACAAATGTACGCATGCACACAGTTGCACTTGTATAAGGGTCTAGCTCAGTAGGTATTTCATCCATTTTGGTTTGTTTTGACTGTACAGCGGAAGTGTGACAGTAATTTACGTAGTTTTAATTGTTTTTGGGATATAATATTACCTATATTAAAAATGACAATCGATTCAGCAAACGATTCTGAACAAAATAATTTCATAATGTGCATTAATTCAGTTACACATTGTAGGTATATTAAAAAATAATGTACTTTTTTCAAAGAAATTTTACGCGGCTGAAGTGGCGGGCTGAACCTAGTGTTTTCATAATATAGGTAGTGATTGTCTGTCTAAGGGGGAAATGACACTAAAATAAAATGTATTTATGAGTCATAGACATAAGTAAGACATGTAATATAGACATATCATTCATTTGTGAGCTTCGGTATAATATTGGTATATTTCTTATAGGAGGAGCCCATGCTTAAATGATAACAGCTGCACAGGTTGATCGATCAGGTTAAGCTACGCTTGCTGCGGTTGGCCTGTGGATGGGTGGGCATTTTACATACCGAGACCCCTTCATGAAAAGCACGGAAAGCACGTTTAACGGTCGGTCCCAGCTGTCATTCGTGGATCTTTGACAGTCGTTACGGGTAGTCAGAAGCCCGAAAGTCTGAATACCAGTCTTACCAAGGTAGGTAGTATCGTATTACCCAGTAACTGGATTGTGGAGGTCAGATAGGCATGCGCCCCATGTAAAATACTGGGATTCAGCTGCATCCGGTTAGACGGGAAGCCAACCCCAACATAGTAGGGAAAAGGCTAGGCAGATGATGATTTCTTATATTTAAAATGTGATCTATTTAAGATCTTAGATACCTTTATGATACTGTAATGTGCCCAACTAAAGGCAGTCTTGATTCAGGTTTTCGCATAATCTTAGGTACCATTTAATTTCTTATATCAACTGTCACAAAATATGAAAGTTTACACTATCACTTAGACATCTGCAGTGCGATTCTGTAACCATCTCACCGTGAAAACTTAAGTGAAGTGAGTGTGGAGTGAGCTGTCATTCCAAATAATGCTAGGGATTGACACTACTGACAACTCACATCAAGCTCACTTCACTTGAGTTTTCACGGTGAGATTTTTACAGAATTTTTACAAAGTTTTCACGGTGAGATGGTTACAGAATCGCACTGCTGCAGCTCGTCCCGTCATCTTGTACAGTCACGAGCAAAAGTATGTATACACTCGGCTTTAGTCAAAAGCGATTTACTCCTTTATTTTATTATGAAATTTTATGTTCTAGCGAACATAGCATTTTCGAACCTATAGGTTTATGTAATAGGTCGTATTTTAACGTTGCATTCGTTATTTCACGAAAAAATCGCAATTGAAAGTTGCCAAGTGTTGACATATTGGTGTTCGTGACTGTACGGGGTCTGCGATGATAAAAATCATCGCATTTTATTCTGCTCTTGTAAAGTTACAGAAAATAAACTAAACTATTAATAATTTAATTATTATTATTTTAGTTTTATATTGCATCAGTTAACAGGGTTATAAACTGTCAGCTGTTTAATATAATCATTGAATAATTCATCAACTGAAACGTTCCATAATTATGTCTTAATGTTAATCATAATAATTGAATAATGAATAGTTTAGTTTGTTTCACATGATTTCAAAGAGAAAGCTAATTTATAATTTTCTAGCTTAATGAGCTGAACTAAATAAATAACATTTTCTGACGGTAAAAAGTTCTGCGTTCTATTTTACTAATTGTTTCTCAGTACCCACGTTTTTTGAATCCGATGCCTATTACGTGTACAAACTATACTTGAATTACAAACTATTTATTGTTGGCTAATTTTTATTTTATTTTTTTGTCATTGCCCTACACTAGGAATGACTCCTGTATCGTGGGTGCGATTACAAAAATTTAAACTCACATACACAAACAGCCAGACCCGGAACAACTACCTGTAAACAATACAAATATTTGTTCCGTGCGGGAATCGAACCCGCGACACGCAGCACAGCATTCGATCACTCAGCCACTGCGCTAACCGTGTCTTCAAATTAACAAAAGTAAACATAGACCTTTGCATAGTATATTGATTAATTTCGCAAAACTGTTCAAATATTAAATCTCTGAGTTTGTTTTTTGACTGCCAGACTTCAAATGATAAATGATTTTATTTTTGTAAGTAGGTTTGTACAAACATTTTTACACGTCAATCATATTTTAAAACTAGATGAGGTCGGCGTTTTCTATCTGACTGGTCTGAGAAGAAAGGCCGGAACAAACTCAGAGGTCACAGTCTCTTTTAAAGTCCAGACATAATCTTGGTCAAATCATATGAAGACCATGTACGGCCATGTATGACCATGTGGTCTTTTGATTGAAAGGACCTGTCCAGTCAGTGCACGCATTTGTCAGAAATCGTGCAGTTCAACTCAAAACTTAAGGAGCTCAACGATTCGACGAACAATACCAAAGAAAGGACATTTGGGTAGGCCACATCAATTACTCAAACTGCCAATAGATGATTAGGATTAGCATGAGTTGACAAAACTGGTAATTTATTAATGAGTTTAACTTTAAAAGCCTCCAGCGACTTGTAGTTTTGGGGTTAACAGTGATATCCTTTTTAGCCACTTTTTTGTTTTGTTTTGAATAGTAATCCTTTGCCCGCAATTGTTAGAATCTAGTAAATTTATAATTTCTTTGTTGGTATAATATGAATATCTGTATAAATATTATCTAGGCATGTGGCACTAGTAGGGGTTATTCTTGTGGGCTCCAAAAATAGGTTTACATGATTGTAGGACTGAAACAGACTTATAATTTTACTACAAGAAACTGAGTTTTCTAATAAATTGACATTAAAACCACCGCAAATGATAATGGATTTATTTGAGTTACAAATCCTGTGTAATACTTCATCCATTACCTTTTCAAAGCAGTCATACAATCCTGAAGGGGGTCTGTACACACTTAATACAACCAAGTGCTCCAATTCTATACAGGCAATTTCAACTGTACGTTCAACAAATAGGCTCACAATATCGTTACGATCTTTAAATTTGAGCTGGTTACTTACTAAAATTAAAGAGCCACCATGTATAGCATTTATTCTGCTGAACGAACTACCAACCTGGTGATTATTAAAATTGAACAATAACTGGTGACTTTTCAGCCAATGTTCAGTTATACAAAGAATATCAATACTATTAAAATTACACATCTTTAAAAAGAATAAAGAAATCAATACTATTAAAGAATATCAAGAATATCAATACCTACTATTAAAAATCTTCAAAGAACTCATCTTTAATACATATTTGACCTTATTGGTATTTTTTGCGTACTTATACATATTAAAATAATCAGAAAAACATTCGGAATCGTGAGAATACCAATACTACTACTAAAAACTTCACTGCTAACGCTCGAAGTAGCTTCACTCGATGTTGCCAACCTAATTATAGTTTATGTTGGCAACATCGAGTGAAGCTACTTCGAACGTTAGCAGTGAAGGTTTTGGATCGAAGGAACTTTCCGCCATTATTTTTCTTATGTCGCGAAACACGTTTGATTTTGTGGTTTGTTATTATTTTTGGATTAATATAATATGTTTAAAAAGGAAAGGGAGGCCTGTCTTATCATAAAACAAGGGATATCGTGTTACCTACCCAGTAACACTGGTTTGTGGAGGTCAGATAAGCCATCGCTTTATGTAAAATACTGATATTCAGCTGCATTTGGTTAGACTGGTAGTAGACCCCAACGTAGTTGGGAAAAGGCTAGGCAGATGATGATGATAGTCCAATGCTTTAGAAAGGTTTTACGCTATTTCACATTACGCTACGAATCTTAGGAGCCGAGCAAAACGAGAAAAGTCAGAAAGAAAGAAAAGTAAGCGATAACGAAGTAATAACGCGGGCGATGCGATGCGGTCGGTCGGGGGCCGAGGGAGTTTTTGCTTTTCAGATTTTTCGGCGGTTTATTTTTTTTTTTTGTTAAAAAGTTTTTTTACAAAGGCAGACTCATTGTATTTACTTAGAACACATGCAGGAGAGAGCCGATCTTAACTGTAATATTAGCTTAATTAGGAAAAAAAAGTCGGTTGTTTTTTTTTTGTAAAAAAGTTTTTATTTTTCACTTTTTAGTTGTACCTACCCCACACAAATTCGTATATACTTACAAGATTAGAGGTACCCCAAAAACAACTTTGACAGAAATGAGGGTGTACCGTGGTATACTGAACACATCTGCGTACCCCTTTAGAGGCTACAGGCGTGACGTTATGTTGTGTGATTTGTGATTGCATAAACAATACATACATAAGCGATAGCAGCAATAACCGTTGATTTGCTGGCATTTATTGAAGAGTTCCGTTGTCTGTCTCCGAAACTCATCATCACATCTTGTCGAAAGGACCATGGGCACTTTTGTATGAACACTGGGCCCACTTTTTCAACATTGTTCAACAGTGATGAAACCTATGTCATATGAAAGCTCTTGGCGTGTACTTTATTTCATTCTATGGCAGCTAAGTTCAAATCCAGCGCGAAGTTGGTGTTTTAGTACGTTAAATGAAAAAGCGAAAAAAAATTCGTCTAAATGTATTGCTGGTCGATGGAAGCCATCACCATGCCTACCTAGTCTCAAGTACCATATTATGGATATGACATGGGCACAACTTCCGATAGTGCGTCTACCCGTGAGACATGTACAGTAGTATTGTTTAATGGCGTCTTTGCCTACTTGGTCATGGTCAATTAAGTCATAGGTATAATACATCCTCGATCTAAAGTGTCGTGACTGCACACGTCCCCTAAGCAGCCATACATTATTTTGATGAATATTGCATTGCTCTAAATCATTTAAATTGTTTTCACTTTTTCAACATTGTTGAACAGTGATGAGTTATATGTCATATGGAACCTCTTGGCGTGTACTTCATTTCATTCTATGGCAGTTAAGTTCAAATCCAGCGCGAAAATGTTTTTTTTTTGCGTTTTTTTTTATCTGTTTTATTTTGATATTAAATTATAATAAGCTGTAAGTCAGTAGCTTGGATTATAGATAGCTCGTGTTTGACTAAAATACACTAAACACATAGACCATTTATTGCTCTGGAACGTTTTATTTTGATTTGATGAATCTATCATTGTGACCCTGGGTAGCATATGGGACTGTTTGCAATGGCAGAAAATTGCTGTATTATGTGTTTGCGCTCGCATGTTTTGCGGAGAAGACGCCATATTTTAGGAGATAAAACTATTATTCATACACCAACTTTTTTTATTTATGAATATATAATTATGAATACCTAATTAGGTCGATATTGGGTACAAGAAATGTTAAAATATAATACACTGATAGGAAGGTACGTAACTCGATCAACGCATTCTGTTGAACATATTCAGCAAACTGTGGACGAATCGTAGGTAGATTATCTCCTAAAATATGGCGTCTTGTCCGCAAAACATGAGAGCGCAAACACATAATACAGCATTTTTCTGCCCTTGCAAACAGTCATAATCCAATTAAGTCAATGTCCATATGCTAGCCAGGGTCACAATGATAGATTCATCTAAAACGTTCCAGGGCAATAAATGGTCTATGTGTTTAGTGTATTTTTAGTCAAACACGAGCAATCTATGATCCTAGCTACTGACTGACAGATTATTATAGTTTAATATCAAAACAGATTAAAAAAAAAAGAAACATTTTCGCGCTGGATTTGAACTTAACTGCCATAGAATGAAATAAAGTACACACTAAGAGGTTCCATATGACATATAACTCATCACTGTTGAACAATGTTGAAAAAGTGAAAACAATTTAAATGATTTAGAGCAATGCAATATTCATCAAAATAATGTATGGCTGCTTAGGGGACGTGTGCAGTCACGACACTTTAGATCGAGGATGTATTATACCTATGACTTAATTGACCATGACCAAGTAGGCAAAGACGCCGTTAAACAATACTACTGTACATGTCTCACGGGTAGACGCACTATCGAAAGTTGTGCCCATGTCATATCCATAATATCGTACTTGGGACTAGGTAGGCATGGTGATGGCTTCCATCGACCAGCAATACATTTAGACGATTTTTTTTCGCTTTTTCATTTAACGTACTAAAATACCAATTTCGCGCTGGATTTGAACTTAGCTGCCATAGAATGAAATAAAGTACACGCCAAGAGCTTTCATATGACATAGGTTTCATCACTGTTGAACAATGTTGAAAAAGTGGGCCCAAAATGACGCATGGTCCTTTCAATGGAAACATTTGGGAACTATACCTTTTCCAACATAAAAATAAATTTTCAAATCGGTTGGCAACCGACGGAGTTATGCGAGAACAAACATAAAAAAAAAAAAAATACAAACATCCGAATTGAGAACCTCCTCCTTTTTTAGAATTCGGTTAAAAACGAAAATTTTATCGGGCTAGGTTAATTTAGGAACAGTCACATGAATGCTTACTAAGCCCCACAATAAGCACAGGCGTGTGATTATGACCTTTTAATATTTAGGGTTACAACAGAAAAATAGACAGTAAAAAATCAGAGAAATACCAAATGTCACGCCAATTTAAAAGTTCGCAATGTTTACAGCTATTCGCATAGTTAGGAGAGGATTTTAACTCTCGTGCCATACAGTTTTCCCTTGTGACATGTCAGGCAGAATACCATTTTATTTTTATTTGCTGATATGCGTCACATTTTCTGAACCCTTTTTAAGCTTCGTTTGTATTTACAGTGAGTAATTACGTTTGTTTTGGTTGAATTTGTTTGGTAACCCGTAATTTTATTAGTAATCTAAAATCTAGATGCCTAATTAAACTGCTAGACATAGAAAATATTTTGTCTATAGTCAGCACGAAAACATAATCAGTCTATAACGTTCCCACTGTTGGGACTCAGGCCTCGCCCCTGTGAGGGAGTAATACGTATTTATATAGTATATATTTTAGGTGCGACAAACTAAAATATCTATTTCAACATGCTATAAAGTAAATTCATGTTATTAAGGAAAGGGATGCACATATATTATACATATTATGTGCGCGTAGGTGAGCTAGAGTTTTCGTAGGAACAGTCAAAATTAGGTTAATACCGCAAGTTCAACGCGTTGCCAACTTGCTTCGTGTTGTGTGTGAACTCTGCGATGAATGGATTGCTTATCGGGCGCGTGATAAAATTGATACTTCTATTTTCTTATTTGGTTTGATAATTTAAAAAAAAAATGCTGATACGACGATAATTCGTGTCTACTTGAAGGCAATAACTTAGTTTGCACTATCTAAGCCGATAATTACACATTTATTTCAAAAATTTAGATTTAGGAAATGGCAATTTATTATGGTTATGTAAAGAAAGAAAGAAAGAAAGAAAAATGCATTTATTGGCATTACACAAAATGACACCTTAAAACTACAAAAACAAAAACAAAGACAACAGTTACTGCACCTCCTATTCCGATTTGTCGCAAGTTTTCAATTAAATTCTGTATAAGCAAATATGCAAGACTCTAACCCTGTAGCTTCTACGTATGCTCCACCCAAACTAGCCGTAGGTAACTTTTATGTCCACAAATATCATCTCATGAATTTTAGTTCCGAAAGTATTCGAGTTTAGGAAGTTAAGCTAGTTCAAAATTTGATAACTTTACCGTGTGACTTAGAATTTTACTACTGTTGAACTTGATGATATTTAATTGGCAACTTAACTTATTATACGTTACACGTTCTTTTTTCTGGCACACTTTAGGTTAAACAAAATTGGTATTTTTTTTCTACTAGCTACTTTTATCATGTTTATTTACAAGATAACACTAAAAAAACAAAATAATATCCTAAATTAACTAAAACTATTTACAAACTAATATAAATTGTACGTTACACGTTACAATTTATATTCATGAGGCAACCATAAGTGGAGGGATGAAAGGGACTGCGTGGCTATCGCCCTTCAGACCTCCCCTAGCTAGCTAGTTTCCTGAAGACTGCTAGGCTATTGAAGCAGGGAACTAGTCGTATTAAGGATCAGAGCTGGCTGCGTGGCTACCGAGCTCAGAAACCTCTAGCTGTGTCTGACGATTTATTCGAAGACAGTTCTGCTTATAAAGGCGGATTGGCTGTACATGCGTGCACAATCTCTACACGTAGTCATCTGTAGTGGTGGTGCAGATTACTCCTGGGGTGGCGCTTACGCAGATTGTTGAACACGAAGATTGTAGATGGCGTCACTTGTTTACAGAAATCGTTTGTAGTTGCTGTCTTCTAGTTTATGATGCCGCTCATCATTGCGCTTTGGATAATTTACACTAGATGGCGCTGTATGTATGTACTTATTTTACATTATGTAGGCGGCGGAAAACCAGCACTGAGGCTCTGTCTCGCAAATGGTCGTAGTATTATGCTGACCAATGACCGTTTTGCGTCCATGTAACATTTTTGTGTTTGTGTTCTTTTTCGGCGTCATTTTTACCTCAAATAAACGTAGGTATTTTCTTTCTCTCGTTAAACTTGTAATATGACTCAAAAATAGAATTCTAATTGGGTTAAGTGGGAAACTATATACAGGGTCCAATTAAAATAGATGGACAAATTTTACCACAGCGCTCAGCACGTCTAACCAAAGATATCCAAGCAAAAAAAAAACTGATTACAATGATTTTATTTGAACTAAAATAATAAATACCCGGCACTCTAGAATAAACACATCCATCCATTATGGGTAGGAGCTGCACTCGCGCCCCGCTGCGCGCATGCTCGCATCACAATTTTAAAGAAAAATGGATGGATATGTTTATGCATTGGGTAACCAACATTTATAAGTGTATTTTTGTTAGCTGATTATTTTAATTGTAAGTATCTAATGCGTTTTTCTTACATATTTTTTAACATTGTCCTTATTTTGGTGGTCTGTATGATATCTAAAAGTTTGTCCACCTATTTTAATAGGACCTTATATAGCTAAGTCAATATCAAAATCCAACATTTCTCTTGTCGTAAGTTAAATATAATAAATAAATCCGAAAATTTCTAACCGTCTCCAATATCAACGTCTATCGGGGGAAGAAAATTGATGATATGGTTTTATTTGATGATATGGTTAGAAAGGGGGTGACTGTCGATATGGTGGCTAATAGAAGAGTATGGAAGAAAAAGACATGTTGCGCTGACCCCAAATAAATTGGGATAAGAGCAGGAGAATGATGATCTAAAAATGCAAACAAATATGAGTTTATGGAAACAACTTTAATTCCTGCACAATAATGTTCAGTTTACGCTACAACTTCAAACATTTTTATAACTTTTTCAATAGCGCTAGTCAATCTGAAATCAACTTAAGTAACATTAAAATGAAGTTGATATTTGTTTAACTTGAAATAACGTCAATTTAAAACAAATAAAATTTTGATATATGTGTTTAAACTTTTCACAACGCAACTTAGGTACATAGTTGGAATTTGATCCCTTGTTCTAAAATTTTACTTGTGATATCTTTCAAAACCATGTACTATCGAAAAGTAACTATCAAAAACATGAGCTCAGTCGTTCACGAATTCGCAAGAAATTCGTATTAAAAAAATCATTTTCAAAACCCGCTTAGTTAAAAACTTTAAGCCAATGCCAAGTATTGGCTTATAGTTTAAATTAAAAAGATTTTCTTAGTCGCGGTTATAAAATAAACTCAAAGATTAATGTTGAACTCTAAAGAGAGCTAAATGAGGTACGACGAGTATATTAAAATAAGAGAAACGGCTCATTTCTCAAAGTGAAATTTAAAAAAGAGGTACAAATAAATATTCCTTAGCGTGCCAGGCGAAATTGAAGCCGGAAGGCTATTTATAATGGGGTCTCTGTATTAGGGGTTGTCAACCGCAGGAAACCGGCAAACGGTTTTCAGCCCAAATGTACCATCGAGGATTACAAGGGTTATTTACTTAACGATCAATCCATTGCCTCTCCATTACGGCAGGTCCCGGACATTCTAGGTTACTGAAAAATTGTTATGATTAATTTTAGGGATTATTTATTACATATCTGCGCCCCGCGGTTGAACCCTCATTAGTCTCGGGAATATCAGTATAAAAATGTTCTATGTTCTATCAGTATCCGGGATCCTGCCGTTTTGCGGAAAAGATTTTGCCAAAATTTCACTACCCAAACAAATTTTAGCAACCTTTTTTTATTCCAATGCAATGTTTGGAATAATTTTAGTACGCACATTTTCATTTGGTCAAATTTTTACTTGGCAGAATATTATCAAGGTTATTTGTCATTTAGGCATTTGGTTTCTAATCAAATTATTTATTACAGAAAACAATCATTAGACAATAAACATTTGGTCAAATGACATGTCATGGCAAAAAATATAAAGGCAAAAATAAGATTTTGTTGGGAATTATATAATAAAAAAATGCAATTTTATTTTAAAATACCTATAATAAAAAAAAAATCTATATGTATAATAATATTTAATATAAACAAATAAGGAAAAAAGAGGCACGAGCACGCGGCACGAAATGACTAGATTAAATAGAAAAAAAATATGGAACATAACAGGCTACCCTAGACTGCACTAGTTAGACTATAACAATTAACGGAATATAAATGGTAAATTGAAAAGTGACGATACTAAATATTTGGCAAATTTTATTTAAATGAGTTATTCCAATTGAAATATTTGACTACATAACTTTTCCCAACTATAATGGGGGTCGACCAGTGTAACTGGATGCAGCTGAATACCAGTATTTTACATGGAGCGACTGCCTATCTGCCTATCTAGGCATGAATGCGCAATGTAAATATAAAACAGTCGTGTAATAAGGCACCTCTCCCACCGCGGGCGATTAACGAGAAGCGAGTAGACCTCGCAACTAAAAATGAGTTGGCGAGCAACGCGCTGCGAGTGCGCGACGACGACGAGCGATTATTCGCTGGTATGCGTATGGACCAAGCGTGATCTGTGTGATCTTTCGGCGAGTGATCTGCCCGCGGAGCGAGTGTCGCTAAGCGAGTACTCTGTTTGATAGCTAATGTCGCTGCGACAAATGGGTACTCGCCGGCGGCAGCGGTGTTTTTTGTTTTTATATATGGCATCTCTTAGTTGACCTTGAGAGGTCGTGACTACTTAACCGAACTATCCTGTGGTTGAATTAAGTAAACTCAAAGCCTCCAGCCAGGTGCTGGTGTGAACAGTCAGCGATCAACTATTAATATATGTATCTCTTTTACTTACACGGGAACGACAATCTTTTATACGTTTCTTGAGCGAGACCACGCTGATAGAGAGAATGTCGCTTCTTCGTCTTGCCTAAATTCGAACAAATTTTTAATGGAAAATGCAACAGTGCATTATGAAGGTTTATTTTATTTTATCGGTTGACCTACGATTGTTTGCACAGGTTTTATGTTAAAGGTAACATGCGAATGTGTATAATTATGCAACAGTGCAACAATCACAACACGGTTAGCGCAGTGGCTGAGCGATCGGACTGCTGCGCTGCGTGTCGCGGGTTCGATTCCCGCACATAACAAATATTTGTAAGTCCTACATGTATTTGTTCTGAGTCTGGGTGTTTTATATCTATAATATGTATGTATTTACAGAAAAACAAATGTATATAAGTAGTTTATCAGCCATCTTGTTACCATAACACAAGCATTAGGTTGCTTAGTTTGGGACTAGATGGCGCTGTGTGAAATGTCCAGGGAAAAAAAATCACTTACAGGCAAACCTCGCATGTTTGCGAAACGAGAATTTCAAACTTTTAAAATCGTTTGAATTTACGTTTACTGCGCGCGTTCGTGCTATTGGCCAATGGTCTTCACGCCCGTTAGTTTTTCAATAAAATCAATGACGCTGTTTTGTTGTCAGAAATAAAAAAACTGCATTTGTGCACACTTTCTATTTCGTTTTTTTTGTGTTACACTTTCTGACTTGTGTGAAATATCTAGATTTTGTTCCTTTTTACTTTGACATTTAATTGGTTATTTTATAATGTAATACATTTTCTTTATTGAGTTCATGACTACTTATGTATGAATTTTTAAGTTCTAAGTTATAATAAATAATGTCAATAAATAATTTATTGGCATAAAAAATGTGTAGAAACCAAGTGAAGCCTTGACTCCTGCGGTAGGTAACCACACCTATGTTACAGTTTTACAGGAGGAAGTTGTAACGTTAATAGCTTAGAATGATGGATGAATTTATATTTATTTGATGTTTACCTATTTCTATTTGTACGTTGTTGAGGCAAAACATGACTGATTTTATTTAATGTAACATATTACATGCCATGTGTGACCACTTCATGAAATGATCAATTCTAAGATCTGGCCACGACATATACTCATGTTTTGGACAAATAAATGATCTCTTATCTTGCGTTTTACCTATAAAGTAAGTGAAGCTTTGTCAAATTACATTTATAAAGCCAAGGTAACCTACCACCTACATCCAACCTAATTTTCTTGTTATTTGGGGTCGACGAAATATGATAGGGTATCTATCTTCCCATTACGTTATCGGGGTCATTTCGTAATATTTTACATAATATCCCATTCATCTTTAACGACATGGGTAATGTGTCTGATAGATTTTCTCCGAAGTTCGTTCGTTCGTTTCCTTAATAATATTTCTGATAGTTTTATTATTACTCGCCAAATTTGTGGAAAAAGTAAAGAATTACTTATATAGCATAATAATCAGCCTATAATGTTCCCACAGCTGGGACACAGGCCTCCTCTTTGTGGGAGGGAGTGGGTAATAACCCACCACGCGGCCGGGCCCGGTGTGGGTTAATAGATGTCGCATGTCTTCGAATTTCTGGTTATAATACTTAAATAATTTATATTAATAAATTAACCAAACATAGCTTATTTGGACAAAAATACAGTAAAAAATATCTTAAACATCAGGCGTGCGTTCGGCCTGAAGTAAATATTTCTTTTAATTTTTCTAATAACAATCTTGCTTGCAACGTGGCAATGCTGCCAGCCTTTTGGGCACGTTTCCTATTGACAGCGATGCGGACGAATTTTTTGATGCCCTTTGACTATTTCCACTCCTTTTTATATACCTACTTGTACATATTATTATTAATACATATTTTAAGACTCTTAGCTTTTTAAATATCTAATGTAAATATAATATTAAATTAGTGAAGTTAATAAAAAAAAACGTGCTTATTAAAGCAATTCAGTTTAAATAAGTAATTTATTATTGGAAGCTATTCAACGCTAAGAGTTACGTGGAAACGCACACTAACTCAATTTATGTCCGGGTCAGTTAACAATTTAATAATTAATATTATGAACAAAAGCCTTCGCTACTGCTTGTGTTTGTTTGTTTTTCAACTTCAGTGTAATAAATTCTGCAGTGCGATTCTGTAACCATCTCACCGTGAAAACTTAGGTGAACTGAGCGTGGAGTGAACTGTCATTCCAACTAATGCTAGGGATTGATACAATTGACAGCTCACTCTAAGCTCACTTCACCAAAATTTTCACGGTGAGATATTTACAGAATCGATCGGCTGTTCATTTACTTTATTTTATTTATTCATTTTATAATATAAAGGCTTTACCAACTAAACACATAGGTACACAGCATTTACCCAAAGTTCTCGCACACCCCTTCCTCCAAGCCTCCTCCCTCTCACAGAGAGGAGGCCTGTGTCCCAGCAGTGGGAACGTTATAGGCTGATTATTTATATATACTTAGATCTCGCATGTTTCTTAATTATAGGAAAGCACGGTACTACCAATTAGCGTACTAGAACATTATAGAAAAAATATATATTTATACATGGTGTCAGGCGAAGGGATAGGTCTGCTCTTTGAAAGCTTATTAGTATCGTGCACAAACGTCTTCGTAATTATTTTACGAAGTTGTTTGTCGCTCCTTTTTACTTTTTGAGCTCAGAACTAAATTTTCAGTTCTTATTTGCATCTACCATTGCCTTTGCTAGACCAAGGATACATCATACCAAAAACATACAAAACAAAAACTTCAGACACATGTGAAAGAAATGGTGTTATAAGCTAAAATTTAGGAAATTCTTAAAAATCTACAAAAATAATGATATACCCCCCTTGTTTGCCTAACCCTCCGTCTAACACCCTGTATATATAAACATCAAATAATAACAAAACAATGAACAATTTTTTTTTTTAATATATATTTTTTTTATTAAATATAAAGAGCACTCGATACGCTTCCGTACAGAATCGAACATCAATCAATGTATCGTAGAATTTCTATAAAAGCTGTTTACAAGTCAAAAACCCGAAAATTTGGGGCTGATTGTTCCGACGCTAGATAGTTTTATCGGAGGAATAATTTTGAATTTTTGACAGTTATGTTATTCAACGAATATAAATTATCTGTCGATGGAGAAGTCAGCCCTAAATCAAATAGACGAGCACTATTCTTCCGACAGCTGTTTGCTGTCGGGGGAAAGAAAAATCAGGTTATCGAAATATGTCACTTTAGATACGATAGCCTGTCAGATGGTTATCTATGCTGAACAGAATTCTTGAAGTTGTAAAAATAATCCTAAATATTATTATCATTAAGGGCTGATTTTTCCATCGCCAGAAAGGAGGAATAAAATTGACGTTTGACAGTTTTTGTATGAAATAACTGTCAAAATTTCAAAATGATAAAGTTATCAGATGACTGAAAAATCAGCCCTTAATAGAGTAGAACTTCGATCAATAATTAATGCTTTTAAGCATTAATTATTGATAAATCGTCATAAAGTTTAATTACCATTGCAAAATATATTTAAAATGTCGCTTGAAAATAAATCATTCTATTTTTAAATTTTCAGTCATTTATTCTAAAATGAAACTTAAAGTCTAAGAAATAAGGTTAAAAACATACTAATTTGAACCACAAAAGTATTTGTGGTCTTATTTTTTGGGCCGTTTTTGAAGCGCTTATCGGGAATCTAGTACTATTATTGATCGAAGGAGTAGAAGAAACAAGTATTGCAATCGTTGAGTCAGAGCTCATGTTTATAACTAGATTCGAGAAAAACGTAGTTCTATTTTTCAAGAGTTTACGAAAGGCTTGAACTATAAAATCAAATCTAACTACGAAAACACTTAACTTACTCAAATAAGACCTTTGTTCTCACAAATTCTCATTCCATTGCGTTAGCGAGATTAATTTCGAGGATTTACGTTAGTACTTGCCATGTCTCAGTCGTTGCTACAACCAAAATAATACCTACGTTATTAGATTGGCACAGATACTGTTACCTAAGCTGTGGAAAGAGGAATTTATACTAATAAGGGTTCATAAGTCAGAAGCGAAGGCATCACGGCTGTAGGAACTTCACAAAACCTGTTTCAAAGATGATTCTTTCAAATTGCTTCGTATTTTAATAAAGTTTAAGGCGTGTGATCATATACGCCTTAAATTTTATTAAAATATGAAGCAATTTGTATTTAAACTCGTTTACTGGTTAGGTGGAGCGTTTCTTTTTGAGATTTTCAAAATGGCGGATAGTAGGAAAGTTGCATCTTGGTATCAGGTTTAAAACTCATTATGGGGATAGTTAAATTAAATTAGTGGAAGTACTGGCCTGCAAGAACGTTGATATTTTCAAAAAAAAAAGGAAAAACGTAGGTCAATAGAAAAATAAAATTAAAATAAAACACAGAATACATTTTTTTTATTAAAATAGTACAGTTTACTGTTTAACAAGATGTGAGGAAACTAAAATAAACAGAACATAATAATAATTAGAATTAGTTCTAACTACATGGAACTGACAAAAAAAAAACAAAATTTTGTCAATTTAGTATTATTATTTTTTTATAATTAACACGACACGACTTCAACTTTTTTACTAATCCAGCCTTCCCTACTTACCGATCTACAGACTGGCTGAGCAAGATTCTGTAACTAACTTTATGCTTCTTACGGTTACTTGAGTGTGCCATGGGATCCCGCGATGATCTGATAAAATTTCGGAATCTACTTTATGGTACTCTGCCAAGGCTTCTAAAATCACTTCAGTAGGAATCACTTTGGCAAGAATTGGTTTTCCCAATGTATGAGCCCCGTATAATCTTGTTCACAAAAATTGAATCGTTTATTTCTCTAATGTTTTTTTATTTATTTATTATAATCTCCAATTACCATCATTACAGGTGTATACCTAATGCAATAGCGTGGTTTTAAAATTAACTTAATTTAAAACTATGAAAAACTTAAAAAAAACTATTATAGTGCTTAGAATACATCTAAAAATAATACCTACTTTACTAAGTTTCCTAAATAAAACAAAATAAAAACACATAGCCTACACTAATCTACCTGAATGTGTAATATGTTTCTGATCGTCCGCTATTATTAATATAATATGTTCGGGCCCTATCAGAATATGTTACGGTTTTTTTTTTTTTCAAATATCGCAGCCTCATGCTGAGATGGGAGCCTTCTTGGCCTCGCACAAGCCTTCCTTCTTTTTGTTGTTTTCACTATTCTGTTACGTTTAATCGTTATTAAATATAATAATAATAATTCACATAAAATTAAATATTTTAAAATAAAATAATTTAAATATCTATAATATATAAATATTCTATTTTATTTTTTATTGTCTTCATGATTTTGTTAGATTTAATGTTATTTTTAATTGTTGGTATTTCCTGTGCGGGTCAAGAATAAAATATTTTTCTTTCTTTCTTTCATATTTTTACAGTAGCAAGATTATCCATTTCGGTGTATCACGGGATCTGTAACCAGTATCTGCCAGGTATCGTGATAGCTTAATTGTATCAAACAAATGTTTGGCTCCATAAGAACCATGCGGCTGAGTTTTATTACTCCAACAATATTTTCAGGTTATCAGATGGGTTTTTGCTCGAAACGTAGACCCGCAGAATACTGTTTGCCGTAGTAAGCCATCTTGAGTGACATATCTTGTCAGGCTTATGTTTGGCCAAAATTTCGTCACACGGCCTTGATTGATTGCTTGACATATTTCTTAAAGGTCCAGGTTTCTTAATTAGTCCGTGCTCAGATCGTTACGGGTCTTCGTTATGTCGGGCTAATAATAATAATAACAAGTTTTAATTTCTCCTCATAATGACAAGCTTGTTAAGTACCTACGCAAGCCATCGGAAATGAACCAACTCGACAAAGTTATTGCATCAGCCTAGCGACCCGAATATACTGCGAAGTCGGCACGACGTGACGCACACCAGCCACCGGACGGCGTCGGCTGACATGGCACAAACCGGGAAGAGACTTCACTTTCGCTTCACTCATCGAACGATAGTCACCACCATAGAAATTAGAACATATTATTGTAATTACTTACTATATTAAACCTGTTCCAGCAACTCGAGTTTCCTTGCAACCTGCTTGCTGGCCCGACATAATTAGCTTTTTCTAGGTTTCACATAATATTTGTTTCTATTTTCTTTATCAAAGTCAGCAGCAGAAGGCCAATTCTCTTAATTTAAAACGTTAAAAATCTAGTCGTAGTCTCATCTCGGCGACAAAAAAATGTCAAAATCTTGTCAAAATGTAGGGAAATTACTTATAGACTATTTTTGACAGATTGAGACTGAGATCAGACTGTGAATGTTCTTAAAATTACGAGAATTGCCCCTCTGGTATCTGAGTTACACGTAAAATGCTTGTATTACAAATCACCAGGTCCCCACCCCACGGAAGAACAGAAAGTTTTACTTAAAAAAAACATGATATTGCAATCTAACGTCACAGATAAGGAGACTTAAAACAAAAAAGAGAGGAGGCAGGAAGAGTATTTTTGGATTATCATAATGGTGCACGTAAAGTTGCCTGACAGTCAACAGGTCACATTCAGCATAAAGCTGTGAAATGGGATACCTGTGTGGACGCGACAGCATAACCTTTATGACCTAAACATGTTAAGGCTTCTTCTTTTCGTGTCGATGGTACTCTTCTTCGATATTGTATATTGTTTGAGCCCAGTAGGTGCAGGCCACGGGCGTCGGACTAGGGGCGTCTGTCGTCCGATCAGACAGGCCCGAGTTGGCGCCGCAGTGTTGCGCGCGCGCCACTAGAGAGTGGGTGCGACCATTATGGGAATGACCGCACGGGGAGTTGGGACCCGCTGAGGAACAGCGGGTCGAGGTCTGTTGGGGGAGCGGTGAATGCTTATGCGAATCCCGTACACCCGGCCATAGGCAGAGGTGGAACACCGCGGTGGTTTTAGCCGGTAAGAGTCCGGCAGGAGGCATACCCCTCTATCACCCCCACGATGGAGGAAGTCTATAAGTCTATGTACCTAGTCTGTGTAGTGTCTAGTCTATGACAATGCACAATAAAAAAATGGTGGCACGTTGATAGCGGCATTCGTTAAGTCATCCAAGGTGCATGTGAACGGGTACTTAGGGCACTCCAGCAAGTGAGGCATGGTCTGATTAGAGGCACCGCACTCACCCTGGGTATCGGATGGGCCAGTGATCCCCCATTTCGACAAGTTGTGTCTGCAGTGCCCTACTTGGGTACGCAATCGATTGAGAGCATGTTAAGGCTACCACAATTTAACTATATTGTGTCTTTCCTATCGGACAACTAAAACTTTTTGGTTGCGTTGTAGTACCGTCTAGATGTTCAAAAAGACGTCTTAAAGTCAATTTGGTATTGTTACCAAATAACCACAAATAATAATAATAATAACGTAACGTTGACGTGTGTCGGGCATGCCACCGTCCGGGTGAGTCCATCAGACATATTATCTCTGGTTGTTCTCGTTTACTAACGGCGAGTACTTGCACAGGCATAACCAAGTAGCCAAGATTATTCACCAGCAACTTGCTTTGAAATATAAACTTGTCGACTCTGAGGTACCATATTACAAGTATGTGCCCGACCCAGTTCTCGAAAATGACCATGTCACGTTGTACTGGGATCGGTCTATCATCACTGACAGGACTGTTGTCGCCAACAAACCTGATATAGTGGTGATAGATCGATTAGCGCGCCACGCAATGATTGTCGATGTTACCATTCCACATGATGGGAACCTCGTGAAAGCTGAGAAAGATAAGCAAATGAAATATCTTGACTTAGCACACGAGGTTGTTGACATGTGGAATGTGATCTCGACTGTCATTGTGCCGATTGTCGTATCGGCCAATGGCCTGATGGCCGACAGCCTCGATCAACATCTATCGAGGCTCTCGTTAGGCGGTTGGATCAAGGGCCTGATTCAGAAGGCAGTACTCCTCGATACGGCTCGCATTGTGAGGAAGTTTCTATCTCTGGAGCCCTAACCACCGGTAGCTTGGACCCTGCTCCCGACACCGGTGGATCACTATTTTTTTATATTTTTAAATGTTTTTTTTTTATACTAATATTTAAAAATGTAACAAAATAAGAAAACTAAATAAATAAACGAAATAATAATAAGCATTTATTAGCACAATACAAGTTTGACACATTAAAATTCACTTAATAGTCGTATAAATTAAGTTTAATGTTGTTAAATATTCAAACGAAAAAAAAGATCCCACGGCTAGAATGTTAATTATTTTAATTGTGTATGTTTAGAATACGTAATGTCGAATACGTGGTTTCAGTTAATGTGATTACCTAATCGCCACACTGTATAAATCACTCTTTTCCTCTGCGTAAACTCATTATTTATGAGCGTGAAATCTTCACCAAACCATAGACCAAACTCCAAACTTTAGCAAAAGAACGTGACCTGCAATCAATTACAGATCTTAAGGCCCTTTGTACACGGCACGGCTTCTTTACGGTACGGCGCATAAACCGTGCCGTAGAAAAGACCGTGTCCGTCAAAAAGCTTCCATAGTGATCAATACCTACAACACAGCTGACGACCGTACCTACACACGACGAATAAACTTTTTTTAATTTCTTTTATATTTTGTAAATGTGAGGACTTTATGGGCCTTGTAGACTTTAGATCTGTAGACCATTTTTAGGGTTCCGTACCTCGAAGGAAAAAACGGAACCCTTATAGAATCATTTTGTTGTCCGTCCGTCCGTCTGTCTGTCCGTCAAGACCCTTTTTTTCAGGAACGCGTGGAGGTATCAAGCTGAAATTTATATTAAATACTCAGGTCTACTAACCCTTGGAGCTGTGATAAAATCAAACTTCTAAGCCAACGCAATCAAAAGATACAGCCGTTTATGCCGCAAATTTCCGCAAATTTTCGACTCTCGCAAGGGAATCAAAATCTACTGGGTACTTCCCGTGAACTCAGAATTTTGAAATTTGATAAAAAGCAACGTCTTATAGCACAGATAAAGGAAATATTGCGAAAACCGTAAATTTTTAGTTACATACCTACAAATTTGTACGGTTCCCTCGGTGCGCGAGTCCGACTCGCACTTGATCGGTTTTTTTATTTTATGTACCTGTGTTGACAGGCCTACGCTTTCCTCCCATACCTACTGTAATTTCAAAAAAAATTGTAAAAGCCAATTATTTCTATAAGAATAACCGTGTAGTTTCTTGCCGGCTCTCCTCCATAGAAAACGACCAATTGGAACCGTGCACCTTTTTTGACGTTTCATAAGTGCCCGCCCATGTTGGTTTATGTGAAATAAAATATTTTGATTTCGAAACCCTCACTTAAACAGCAATAAACACATTCTAGCTAGGTCGGCGTCGTAATTCTCTCCCCACTTGATTTTAAGACCTGGCACATATTATTTGATGTATACTCATGTTTTATAATAAATATATTCTATTCTATTTACTCCCCGCACTTACGCCGGGGATAAATTGCATCACGTGAAATGATATATCGCGCCAAATATCGAGATTTTATTCGCAATCAAATGGCTATTTCATATTGGTTTTTGTATCTGTTTTTATTTTATGTTTTAGATTTTTTTTTTATAGTGCGGGCCTGTGTGCTTTACTTCTGTATTCTCATCATAATCATCATTTCAGCTGAAAGACGTCCACTGCTGGACATAAGCCTCCCCCAAGCACCTCCGCTTTGACCGGTTCTGTGCTTCTCGCATCCAACGGGTTCCTGCGGCCTTCACAAGGTCGTTGGGCTACCTTGTGGGAGGCCTTCCAACGAACCTTTAAGAACCTTTCCCCTAACCTTGTATATTCTATGCGTAAGTATATTGGCAACTTTTAATAACACCGCAAAAAAAGATTTAAAAAAAAGCAGCCTTTGAGCGAGATCCTAATAGTGGTTTGCACTTGCATTTTATTTGTGATGCTGCTACTGCTGGTACTAAAATCTATTAAAACGAATGTTTCAAATTGATGTTATTTCAAGTTAAACAAATATCAACTTTATTACAAATGTAATTAAGTTGATTTCAGAGTGCGAGCACTATTGAATAAGTTATAAAAATGTTTGAAGTTGTAGCGTAAACAGAACTTTATTGTGTAGGAAGGAATTAAAGTAATTTTCCAAAAACTCCTATTTGTTTACATTTTTGGCAAAAAAATCGCGAATGCAGATTAGGTACACTTTTTTTCCTTTTCACGGAACTTTGAAAAGGATACCTACTAAAAGAGTTCTTCGAAATAGTTCTGAAACCTCGAAAAAAAAGGGGGTTTCGAAAATTCGTGCCAAAATATTTAAATTAAACCAACTCAAAAGCTTTTTAACTACTGAGATTTTTTTCACATTACATAACACTTCTGTTCTTTTGAGTGGTTTTTCTGCTATTATTTTATTTTTTATTTTTTTCATAGTTGGACTAGCTATGCGTTGCGACTTACGAGTTGTAAGTCGTGGGTTCGAATCCAGGAAGGTAGTTTACTTTTAGAGTATGTTTAATAACCACTGTTCTCAAAACATTGAAGGAAAACATCGTGAGGAACCGGTATGTGCTAGAACCAAGACTGACAGACTGGCTGGTGAGTTACATTCACCAATCCACACTGGGCCTGCGTGGTGGATTACGGCCCACTTCCTTTCACAGGGAGGCCTGTATCCCAGCAACAAGGAAGATTATAGGCTGATTATACTGTATTGCGCAACTGCCCCGTTGGTCTCGTGGTTGCAAGCGTGACTGCTGAGCTTGGGCTCCTAGGTTCAATTCCCGGGTTGGACAAAGTGTAATTGGGTTTCCCATCAGGAATTTCTTAGTAACAGTCCGGAGTTTGGAAGTTGACGGTTTAATACCCTCGTGCCAAATCTCTCCCCGGTTGTGTCGGTTTGCCTTCCCATCGAAATATGAGAGTAAAGGAATAGAGAGTGCACCTATGTTTACGCATACGCATGTGCACTATAATATCTCCTATGAACATGTTGCTAATCTTCGTTGAGATTGTCCACCGTGACCGAAATCGGTCGGGTGGCTATTATTGCTCATTGTAAAGTTTACACGATTATTTATTGATTTATGATGTAAGGAACGCTTCAATAGGAGGAGGTTAGGAGATTGGCACTTGACATAAGCTCCTTACAAACACATCTGTATTCAAACCAAATACACTTTGAGTTATAAATTACCTAAGTTTACTAGTTTAAATTTATTAGTTTAAAAAGCAATTTAAGGGGATTACCTGTGGAAGGCTGCATAGAAGAGCGATGATCCACGCAAGAGACAGCATTAACTTGCTTCTCTTTCTTGCTATAGGTAACCTTAGTGGGTACAGGATGGCGAAGAATCTGGAAGAAAAAAAAGATATATTAAAATTGCTGAAAGTTAGGACACCCATTTTTTGTTGTTGACGATAAAAGTCAGGGCACCCCTTTTCTTATAGTACTCGGAATTCATGAACAAACATTTCTTAAAAGTTGGAGTTGACAAAATCACCACCCTGGGACAACTACATATACAGGGTGGCAGGTACAGACGCCAGCACATCAAGCTACTACAATCTGTCAAATTTCTTTAATAGATTTTCAACTTTATCGCTAAAGCTTTAAGGTTCAAGGTTGATTGGGAAAATTTGACAGTTTCGGGTAGCTTGACCTGCTGTCGTCTGTACATCGATATGCAACCTGTTACCATGGATTCAGTACATGACTCTGTATGTCTTTGCATTGAAATGGACCTTACAGTTTACGCGTCGAGGTCCCTGCCAGCCTGTATTAGACAGTCCTAAATCTCCACTGATTGTTAATCACTATCAAATTAATTAAATATATACCTTCCTGATCAAAAGGTAAACCATGAATTATAGTTTACGAGTAAAAAACAGGGTATAAAAGGTGAACGGAGTAGAAGCCTAAGGCACAGAAATCGTATTTTTTCAAAAACCTTAAAAATGAAATTAATAAACATATTACTCGTATATAATTATACTCGTACCATCGACACGAAAAGAAGAAGTAGAATAAATATTTACTATACTTATTTAAAGCATACCTTTCATACTAAAACAATTATAAAACAAATAAATGGACAAATAATATAAAAATATAATTCAACGGAAATTATATTCAATCCTGTGATCGAATGTAAAAAAGAAGATTTTCTATATTATTATTTGTGAAAAAAAAAATCCGTGTATATCATACATAGGCTTCTACCTCGTTCATCTTGTATACCCTGTTTTTGTCCAGACGGTAAACGTCAGCCGGTATATCAATATGTGTGCTAAATCAATTATTGCTCATGTTCAAACACATATTTACTATTATTGATCATCAACTTAATATTTTCTCCTATATCGCCAATATCTAGGTCAGACAACATAACAGTCTTGTTTGACTAGATATAATCATCTAGTAGCGGCACTACTTTCAGTAACGAAATCTACAGCCCGATTCCAACTTTATGGCGAGTCGGAACATGAGGCGAGTCGCTGCGCAGTAACAAATTCACCAGCGCGCGGGGGTGAGAGGTGCGGTACTGCGCAGCGAGTAGCGCACTTCAGAGGTAAAGTTTGAATCGGGGTTCACATCGCTTTGCGTAAGCATATCTGCGCGCGTAATTAGTCGACCCGCGGATAAAATATATGGTTCAATTAATTAACGGAGTATTCTGGTTATTAAACTTGTGGACTGGGTTAACAATACAACAATCCGTCCTATCTCTAAGATAAATGAGTCGGAAATCTGCCATGCTTAAATGGAATTGGGCTGGACACATCTGTCGCATGTCAGACTGACGATCAATGGGCCAAACTTACAACCCAGTGCGTCCCGCTTAATGGCAATCGACATCGCGGCAGGCCCAGACGGAGATGGCAGGATGAGCTGGACTCCTTTGATAAAAATTGGTCCTTGGCAGCTCTGGCAGAGAGAGGTGGAAAGAGAGTAGGAAGGCCTTTGCCCAGCAGTGGGTCATCGATGGCTAATCAAAAAACATTTTAATCATCAAAAGTGATCTACGTTTTTCATTTATAATAATAAATTACTCATACAACTTTAAACACTAGAGTTAGAAGTGTTAACATTTGGCAATTAATATGAATGTCAAAGTCATCAATAACAATCAAATAAATCTTCAACTGTCACAATATAAAAGTTAGTAGTAATACAATGGACGCCGAACTGAATCAGCTGGCGTGACCACTGAGGGGATAATAGGTACGGTCACCAAAGGAGATAAGTAACCAGGGTCGTCGGATACTTATCTCTTTACGGGGCACCTCGGTGTGGGCGCGTTTCTTGAGGCGGCGACCAGCCCACCGGTTGTTAGAAAGAGATACCGTGGCCCCTGGCATAGGCAACTGAAGGAACAAGGGTGGGTTTTAGTCAGTAAAAGTCTGACACGAAGAGTGGGAGACGTCATATGATGATTTCCCACCCAAAAAACAAGGGTCGTTGGGAATAGTTGAAGTTTAGTAAGAAACCGATAGATGTTTTCGAATAAAATTGAATTTAGGTAATAGAAGACTAACAGTTTATTTATCAAATCGTACCTGAGTACGTATTAGACCTTCCACCCTATTGGACACAGTGCCCATGAGGCTGTTGGCGCTGCCCCTACACCCGCTCCATCAGGGAGGCGACACATTTTCGCATAATTGCATGATTGCGTCTATACGCCGCGTATAGACTTCTATCATCGCGCAACAGACCTCTGCAAACATCCCTGCTTTGCTACAATGTCGTAGCTAACTCAACAGCATGCAGCGTTTGTTTATCTAACGGAATTATTATTGTAGTAGGTGATGGTTGCAGTAAACAAACCGCGCATAAGTAAGTACCATGTGGTCGCACTTTCGAAACATTCTCACCAAAAATCTGTTTTCTGTCCACGTATCAACCCGTGTTTACACTGTCACACAACTTGTTGAACTGGAACTTGTTTGACTTTTATATCACTTGACATGTTTAACCCAAAAAAATATTGAAATCTGTCTAAAATATCACTCTGTTCATGTAGTGCAAATAAAAATTCAACAAAACTTGTTGTGAGATTTGTTATAATATATGAGAAGTTTCTATACGTTTGCCTGTTTGATGCTTTCGGATTCGAACGCATAGTTACAACAATATGCAAATTAGACTTTACTTAACATCACGCCTTGTTACTCCGAAGAGTTAGTCCGTAGAGAAGAAGAGAAGCAGAGGTGTACCTAGAGTACACCCACATTTCGCCAGTTATTTATTTATAGTTAATTAAAACGGTACAACACCAATTAAATTAATTAACATAGAGGACAATAGTTACGTTGACAATAATATAACTTAAAACTAACATGGAACAGTGGACTCCCTGCATACATTCTCTCATAGAACAACAGACAAATAGGTACACATAATTTTAATCCATTCATCCGCAAACACATTATATTCAGGGTTGGCAGCCAGAAGGGTATTCAGCACCTTTAGAGTACGACAGATTGGGGATTTGGCTCTGGCTGTTGCTGATGTTTAAGTACCATATAATAGGGAGCGAGCATATTGCCATCCCGGTTGATGCGCAAATACAGACTCCAGGCTGCTACTTAGAAATTCCAAAATGGAAAAACCTAAAGGTCTGCAGACAGCGGGCGGGGTGCGGCGGGACGGGACGGCGACGCGACGCTGAGCAGTTGTAATGTACTAGATATTACGGACGACGCCACACAGAGTCGCCCCGCTCGACGTGACGGCAACCGTCGCGCCACGCCGCCGCCACGCCGAGCGGAAATACAAGTCAGAAGCGGCGGAGCGGAGCGTGACGGGACGCGAGCGCGTTTTTGATTTGTTTCATGCACCCATTTCCGTTTACGTTGTATTTTCTTAGCTAGCGCAACTACGAGCAATAGCATTTCCATGTCTGAATCGCTCAACATCTTGTTTGATGAAAGAAAGGCGCGGCGGGACGGGACGTGATCGCGGCCGCAGTGTGAACACTGCCGCCGCGCCAGCGCCGCGTCGCCGTCCCGTCCCGCCCCGCCCCGCCCGCTGTGTGCCTTATTAACACTGGTCGACCCGGGAATCGAACTCAAGACCTCATGGTCAGCAGAAGCACTTGCTACCACTAGACCAACGAGGTAGTCAAATAAGAGCCAATCTATAAACCAATACTTATCACTAATTGGGTATTAAAACCATTTCCTCTGAATTCATTATTTTTTATAACAGAATAAACAAAACTGTCTCTGTACATCAATCCTTTTATGAAATGTGCAAAAAACAGATAATATGCTTTCTAACCAGTTTAAGCTACGACGACACCGAATACCTTAACTTACTTCACAATCGTAGTAAGTTCTCTAACATTCCGTTTCTCTAAACTCAAACTCTTTCCCTTACGTTTACACACACACACCACACCTATGTACTTCACACAGTATAAGTTTACATATGTTGGTACCTTATTATAGTCCTAAGCAGTCTATTGAATTTTTTGTACTCCTTCTTTGGGAGCCTAGGCTGGCGAACCTTAATACACATGTAACTTAGCTAGGACGCCAGATTCAATTTGTTTCTAACTCTTTATGATTTTTCCCCAAATTGTAAATTTATATTTATAGTAACAGTCCGTACGTACCATACTTTTTTTTTAAATAAATAAATTATGAAATTTAAACTGCTCTTCTACTGGGCCACTTAAGATTACAAAATATTTTTAACCATTTGATGTTTTTCAAGAATAATATAATTAATTGCCTTAACTTCGCAACTGGCAGCTGTCAAATCACTTTTTGAACACTTGCAAATTGCTATAAGTTTTTGACACTATTCATTAAAACATCTCTGGCCTGTAATTACTTTGTTACATTCAAAATTAGAATAATTCTTGACATTTGCTAATGACTGTTTCAGTAAAAGTCGTTACAACTATTCACCGCACTTTTATTGAATTTACATAATATAATCTACGAGGAATAATCTAAGAGGAATCTAATAACTAATCTAAGAGGAAGTCTGAAAGTGGCACCGGTAACTGAAAAGTTGTGTGGAAATCGGTGGTCATGGTATGGGCATGTGTTACGGAGAAATGAGGAAAATGTCGTGAAGAGAGTTTTGAGTATGAATGTCGATGGCTATAAGAGTAGGGGAAGACCAAAGAAACGATGGATGGAATGTGTGAATGTTGATATGGTTAGAAAGGGGTTGACTACCGAAATGACGACTAATAGAGAAGTATGGAAGAAAAAGACATGTTGCGCCGACCCCAAATAAGTTGGGATAAGGGCAGGAGAATGATGAATGACATTATATAATCTACACGCACAATATTATATTGACCCTACAACCACAATATTACACTTGGAAAACGACAGATCTCACTGTTTCTTACCGAAAAAATTGACGTTTGAATCCACATTGGCACATTCATATCGGTACCTATATTATATCGTATCGACCTACACATCTATCGTGTCTACGCTTTTATATCAAAAACTAGCTTTTGCTCAAGGCATCCAGCGGATTCCTGCGGCCTTCACAAGCGCGGTATAACAAGAAAACTTTATAGTTATGAAGTTTTTAAACGAATTATCGGTTGAATGGGTCAGCATTTTGAATAGTTTGAGTGTGCTTCTGAAACTTATTTAGAAGACTCCATGTTTTTGAACTGAGAACTAGAAGTTCAGAAACTGTCAAACTCTAGGTACTTTATGCGGGCTTTTTACACACACACACATTTTTTAGAGTAGATTTCGATTTTTGTCGTGCGGCGACAGGTCGCTTGCGGCGGTAATTTAGAAACAATCTTTACGTATCGTACGTTTTTGCAAATAAATGTTGATTTTCGCGGGCTTTCTCCTTTTTTTTTCAGGATGGGAAATCATCAAATGACCCCTCCCGCTCTGGGTGGAGCAGAAGGGAGTGTCAGACTCTTACTGACTAAAACCCACCCGTGTTCCTTCCTTAGCCCTTTATGTTCCAGGGCAGCGGAAACCCTTTCGGACGATCCCGCTACACGGACGATCCCGCTACCGGGCTTTCTCCTTACGTAATGTTTAAGTAGAGTTTACAAGACTTTAACTTCAAAGGAGACCCAAGAGGCGAGTCTGTGAGTATAGTCGCCCGCGTAATGGCTTTACTACCCTAAGTTTGAATGACGCATGCATGTCATAAAACGGTTAAACAAGGTCTATTTGTCCATGTTACAGTTGCACAATTTTAACTCAAACTCAACCTCAGTGTCTGCAGCTGTAAAATTGCTATTATTTACCGAAGATTTAACGAGTTAAGCCAGACTATCATTAAGAGGGATGCGCTAGGTAGCTCACGAAATTCAAATTTTCTTATGTGTTTTGCAATTTGCAGGACAGTATAAGATTATATGTTGATCTAAATATGATTTGCGACCGTAACAAATGTGGATTTATCGAATTATAAACATTACAATCAGCAGTACAACTCCTTGAGTTAGTATTGGCCTCCAAAGTCATGATTTCATGAAATAGTCATTCAATCGAGTAATGTTTAGTGTGCTTGGCACGCGACGAACAGGTAAAAATGTTTCTTCAAAGATGTTGTAAAGCTTCAATGTATATTGTACTACGGTCAATATCAAACGCTTAGTACCTTAGTACTTACTAAAGCCATAGGTTTCAACAGAATCGAACCAGAATACTACATAATTTTCCTGAAAATTTGTGTTTTTTTAATAGAAAAATTTAACAATTAAACGTGACCTTTACCATTTTTACAGGCGAAACTGTAAAAATTAAGGCTATTCTGGCATAAAGATACTTAAAATCTTATAAAACATTTCTTTGACAAACTAAAATAACCTATAAAATTTTCTTTTGTACAGACGAGACGCCAGCACATCAAGCTACTACAATCTGTCAAATTTATTTAATAGATTTTCACCTTTATCGCTAAAGCATTAGAGTTCAAAGTTGATTGGGAAAATTTGACAGTTTCGGGTAGCTTGACCTGCTGGCGTCTGTACGTTTATTTATTTAATGGGGTAGGCCGGACAAAGCTAGGTGGTGCGACCATAGCTAGGTCCAGACGGCCTCCAATAAATTTGAGATTTTGTTCGTTCATTCGATTTCGTGTGATATTTTTGGTGATTTCAAGTAAATATTTATTTTAGATAGAAAGTGTTAGAATCAAAAATCTTAAATATCATAATCAGCCTATAACGTTCCCACTGCTGGGACACTGGCTTCCTCTCTTCGAGAGGGAGTGGACTGTAATCCACCACGCGGGTCCAGTGCGGATTGGTAGATGTCACATGTCTTCGAGTTTTTGGTTCTAGGACATGTTTCCTCACGATATTTTCCTTCACCGTTTTGAGAGTGGTGATGAAGTAATTTACACAAAGTAAAGCGTCTGTCTAGGTTCGAACCTACGACCGAAAATGTTAAGGCCGCAGCCGTTAACACTGGGACACCACTGCTCCTTATATATAATATTTGTTATGTCTTCGTAATCACTTTCTACAAAACGTTTCCGCAATAACCTCGTACTCTATTTAATTAAAATGATTCCTTACGAATATCTTGAATGGATCAAAGCTATTTTATTTTAATTACGTTTTATTGTCTCAATTTCAAGTCTCATATCGATCTGCTAACTGACGAGTTCGCAAACTGATATACATCTTTAAAACTCTCCAGCATATTGCCAATTCCATTATAATACGTAATGTCTATTTCGCACTTTGCCTATCCATCGTAACATATTGCATTTCTTGTTGGGGTGGCGCAGCAAAACCACCCTCAAGCCGCTAGAAGTAGCACACAGGGCCATATTAAAGGTAGCCACTTTTCGTCCTATCCTGTTTCCAATCGATCAACTATACAATGAATGCAAAGTGCTAAATGTTCGGCAACACTTCATACTACAGCCAGTCATTCTGCAATTGACAGCACGGTTAGCGCAGTGGCTGAGCGATCGGACTGCTACGCTGCGTGTCGCGGGTTCCATTCCCGCACAGAACAAATATTTGTAAGTCCTACATGTATTTGTTCTGAGTCTGGGTGTTTTTCTATTTATAATATGTATGTATTTACAAAAAAAAAAAAAGTAAGTAGTATATCAGCCATCTTGTTACCATAACACAAGCATTAAGTTGCATAGCTTGGGACTAGATGGCGCTGTGTGGAATGTCCAGGGATATTATTACTAACACCGCAACACCCCATACCGAATAATAGAAAATAAAAAACGTAGTAAACGTCGAAAGGATAGGATGCACCCTGCCGCGCGTACGCTCAACTTTTGTCAAGAGATTTTTCCATTTTCTTGGTCAGTTTCTTTACAACAAATTAAACGAAGAGTGTCAAATCTATGGTCTACCATATTACAAATGCAAAAAGATTATACAATCGTACCTCCAAGATAAGTCATATAATGAAACTGAAAAGATCTTAAATTAGTGTGATGAACATCGGTCCCACTGCTAGAATGTTAATTGTTATTAATTCCTTTATTATTGTGTATGTTCAAAATAATGTAATGTGCGCGCAAAATTGCATAACACACTATGAACCTCAGTCTGAATCATTTTGAAGAATATTGCTAATTCATTGCTTCATATATTCGAAAAATTCGTCTGCTCAACAACGTAAACAACGCAATGAATATTGTTGAACCGTCAAAATGAAACCCATTGCTATTTTGATAGTGTGTTACGCAAATAAGGTGCTTAGTTTCAATAGAATAAGGTATAATATAATAATAGGCCAGCTTATACCCGTAATGTTATAACTGACATTAAAGTCAAATCATGCATAATATTTCAATGTGCACGTGCAGCCAACTATACATTGAACTATCAAACGAGAGTTTCAATCATCTCTAATACGCTTTGCAGCTTTGCAGATGGATATTAATCCATCTGTATCTGTGTGCATGTGTGTGTGTACTAATCTATCTATCATCATCACTGTGATTACTTACTAAATTACAGTATGTTATAGTATTTTTACGCGTGCTTTACTTGTGTTTACCAAGTGTACAAACATGCTGCGAATCTGCGCTAGCGCAGGCGCTCTCGGTACCGTCCGGGGCAATGGCGGAGTCGAAAGTGTGTGTGTGTTATATGTGATGACGCTACTTATCTTCACGCCCACATTCACATCGTGTTTGTACACTTATTTAGCAGCACAAGTAAAGTGCGTGTCGATCATAACAAAGCGTCTGTTTTCCACAAAGGAGTGGGCAGAGGTATTAGCGCTCCCACATATCGATATATTTTTATCACATGTTAAACTCCATTTGAAATAAGATACGACAATTAAACAAACCTTTTTTACAGTCCGTTCAACCGATTTTAACTTCTATTCCGTAAAAATAAGGATGGCATTGAAAGCAAAAACGCGGTTACAATACCAACTATTTATTGCAGCTGCCATTTGTCATGCCACCAACGCAATAGAAGTCATAATTGGTTGAACGGACTGTAAAAAAGTTTTGTTTAAATGTCTCATCTTATTCCGAATGGAGTATAGTATAGTTCACCCACAATACGCCAGTTATATTTAAGTCCCATATAAAAGGCCCCCTTTTGCTCGCCCTTTTGGGCGCCTTTTGCCTATTGCCAGCAACTTGGCACATCTCCAGATTCCAGGAAAAACCCAATAAGTCTTTGCAAGATACATTTTTTTCGAGGGTTACTCCTTCGGTAGGTACATAATAATTTATACCAATCCGCACTGGGCCCCCGTGGTGGATTACGGCCCACTTCCTCTCAACGAGAGAAGGCCCATGTCCCAGCAGTGGGAATATTGTGGGCTGATTATGTAAACAAAAATAAAAAATTAACGTCCACGTCAGATTTTTATTGCTAACGCTACCTAAACTGCATTCGCGATTTATTTGCCAAAAATGTAAACAAATAAGATTTTTTGGAAAAATAACTTTAATTCCTAAACAATAAAGTTCGCTTTACGCTATAACTTCAAACATTTTTATAACTTTTTCAATAGTGCTAGTCATATTTTAAGCTTTGAGTACGGGGAAACAGCACGTATCTAATAGAGCAATAATAATACTTCCATTTCCTACGAATGCTAGTGCATACAGATTGATTACCTACGTTATTAGATGTTTCTTTGTAGAATTTCAGTTAATTTTATTTGATACCCTGTATTTTGTTCTGAGAAAGTTGAACATAAATGTATCAAATAACATCAAGCACGTTCTGCGGCTTAGTTGGGTAAAACACTATCAGTAGCAATGGGCTACACTTTGACAGTTCAACAACATTCATTGCGTTTTTTAGGTTGTTGAGCAGAAACATTTTTCGAACATATGAAGTAATGGATTAGCAATATGCTTCAAAATTATTCAGATTATGACTGACAGTGTATTACGCAGCTATGGTGCCGGATGTTATTTGTTACATTTATTTTCAACTAAACTCTATAACGGAATGGAGTATTCTGGGTATTAAACTTGTGGACCGGGTTAAGAATACAACAATCCGTTCCATCACTAAAATAACTGATGTCACTCGGAAAGCTGCCATGCTTAAATGGAATTGGGCTGGACACATCTGCCGCATGTCAGACGATCAATGGGCCAAACATACGACCCAGTGGATCCCGCTTAATGGCACAGGACATCGCGGCAGGCCCAGACGGAGATGACGGGATGAGCTGGACTCCTTTCATAAAGATTGGTCCTTGGTAGCTCTGGACAGAGAGAAGTAGAAAGAGAATAGGGAGGCCTTTGCCCAGTAGTGGGAACGGCTAATAAAAAAATAATAAAACTCTATAACTTGAAAAGGTAATAGAATGTAGTGGAGAATGACAGTTGTATACAGGGTTATTTGTAAAACACCAACAACCTCTTAAGAGGTCATTGTACTCATCATTATGAACAACTTTTACTCATCATCTGCCTAGCCTTTTCCCAACTATGTTGGGGTCGGCTTTCAGTCTAACCGGATGCAGCTGAATACCAGTATTTTACATGGAGCGACTGCCTATCTGACCTCCACAACCCAGTTACTGGGTAATACGTACGATACCACTTGGTAAGACTGGTTGTCAGACTTTCGCGCTTCTGACTACCCGTAACTACTGTCAAAGATCCACGAATGACAGCCGGGACCAACGGCTTAACGTGCTTTCCGAGGCATGGAGGGGTCTCGGTATGTAAAGATGGTCACCCATCCACAGACCAACCGCGGCAAGCGAAGCTTAACCTGACCGATCGACCTGTGCGGCTGTTATTATTTAGCCATGGGCCCCTCCCCCCCATTATGAAAACTTTTTCTATGGGACCAAAACTGAAATCGCGAAAAAAAAAATCAGCTGTTCCCTACATTTATGTTCGCATAACTCGTCAAAATGTAGGGAGCAGCTGATTTTTTTTATCGCGATTTCAGTTTTGGTCCCATAGTAAAAGTTTTCATAATGATGAGTACAATGACCTCTTAAGAGGTTGTTGGTGTTTTACAAATAACCCTGTATAGTACTAGCTTCTGCCTGCATCTTCGTCCGTGCGAAATTTACGGTTCCCCCGAGTTCCGCCGGGGTGGCAACCCCGTCGCATAGCATCCCTCGCCGCGCTTTACTTAATTTCGCCTAGCGTTCTTTCTAATTTCATTTCTTTCTCCTCGGCTCGTAACGGTCGTAGAGGGATGTTAAATAGCCTATAACAATCTTTAAAAATTAGGCTATCAAGTTCAAAAAGATTTTTTAAATCCGACTGGTAGTTTCAGATTTATTAGCGCGTTAAACAAACAAACAAACTCTTCAGCTTTATTATTAGTACAGATTTATGTATAGATGTAGCACAAAGGAGTGTTCAAATTAAAGAGTTTGGTGCAGACTATCAAACTGAAAAACTTTCTCCGTGGGACCAACATCAAAATCGCGAAAAAAATATCAACTTTCGAGGCTAAACAGATGCTTAAAAGGCTAAGCAGATGATGAGACACTGTAGATGTCCATTATTATAAGTTGCAGTAGTTTATTGTCAATTACTGCGGAGGATCTCAAGTAGCGTAAATGCCTTGTCGGAAATTATACTTTATAGCCATTTCGGGTTGGAACCCTGTACTCATATTCTGTTTAAACAAATCTTGACACAGTTTGTTGACATTTTCCGTGACCAGCCAAGGCCTGGCTTTTACCTTGACCAGCTTTAATTTTTTATTTATCCTCACACTGGAACGCCATACAGCAATTACACCAATGGAGCCAAAAATCACTTCATGTGCTGCTTTCCATCCATCCTGTGCGCGGTGGACATCGAACCACATGCTAAGCATTGCCATACAACATAGCAATGCATTGACTGCTAATGTGACTGATGAGTTTGTTGTTAGATTATTTTATCGTTTTTTTTTAAAATTAATAATACCAGAGAAGGCACGAGCATGAGACGCTCCGGGCGTCGGGAGCCGCGTGACGACTCCCGGCCACCGTAGGCGCGGGCCTGCGGGCGGAGAGTAATGGGTAGCTCTCCGTCCGATCAGGACTAGGCCCGTGCCGGACGGCGTGTTCGTGTTCCACGCGCGCCTCAAAGAGATGTCAGCAAGTGACGGGGCCCCACAGGGCCGAAGCCTGCCAGGGTAGCGGGACCATCCGAAAGGGTTTACCGCTGCCCTGGAACATAAAGGGCTAAGGAAGGAACACGGGTGGGTTTTAGTCAGTAAAAGTCTGACACTCCCTTCTGCTCCACCCAGAGCGGGAGGAGTCATTTGATGATTTCCCATCCTCAAAAAAAAAAAAAAAAGGCACGAGCATTGATTGCCACGCTTGCTCAAGTCGGGTTGGCGATTTCAGACTTATATTAACTATGAGTCCAGGTTTCCACACAATGGGTGCCTGAAGAACGACGGCGCCGCCGAGATCAGCCTAGAAAGCGGTGGCGAGATGACCTGGACGCGTACCGCTAGGGCTGGTTCGAGGTGGCGCGGGAAAAAAGTTCCTGAAAGGACTTGGGGGAGGCCTTTGCCCAGCAGTGAGACAGTATGGGCTAAATAAAAACTTGAGAGGTGTCAAGGGACACCCGGATGGAACGAAGTATAACTGGCTTGCTTTCTATAAGAGAGAGAGAGATAGAGACAGACAGAGAAACACGCGCACGCCGCACGGCTTGCAACTATAGCAAAAAGTGTCGTTCCAACTTTTGGTCTTAATTTTTTCCGTCTAGCCCCCTTTCGCAACGCGCGATAAGGAACTTCGTTCCAAAAAAAGTCGAGGTTTCCCCAAGATGTTTTTTCTTTACCGATGTCAGTAATGTCCAAGACAAACTCGGAAAGTGAGTACGAATTGAAAAAGTCACATTAGTTATTGTCCGGATTTGAACCACAATCTCGTGGTCGGACATTACAACATTAATTTAATATCCACAGGGCCGACCATTTTTTAAAGTTCTATGTCTATGTTAATATAAGTTTTAATTAAAAGCTTGTTATTAAAAAAGAATTTTACTAAAATTTTATTATTATTTATCTTTTATTAATAGTTAGTTAATTAAGTGTATCTCAGTAGTTTGCACACTGTATATTTTAATATTTATTAGAGAATGCTCGTTTTCTATTCGGTATTCGGCGTATTCGGCAGAGTTATGAGGTATTCGTATTCGGCCGAATCATTCGATTGAAATGCCAAATGTATTCAGTTTAATTGATCATTGTAAATCAGCCCTTAGGGCAAAATAAATTAAACGAATTCCATATTGTACCAATCATATTTATTAGAAATCGTTTTTTGTAAGGTACTCAAACAAAGATATAATTAAACACAGGTAATCAAATACAACCTGGCAGTAATAGTTACATAAAATCAAGTATCTTAAAAGAACAGTAATTTTTAATTGCAATAATCCCACTAGCAAATTACAATTATATTGTAATAGGAAAGGTTTACTTATGCATAATGAATGAACTATGTTTTTTTCTCAACTATGGCACTAATAAATTTAAACATAGATAAATCAAGAATATTTGTAATTGAAATTTAATATTTATAATCAAACATAGTTGGGAAAAGGCTAGGCAGATGATGATAATGGTTATGGTTTATAATCAAGCAGTGGTAGATTATGATGCAAGAAGATCAAGCTTTCAGCTCTATCTGGGAAAAGCCTATTTCTTGTCTTCTCACTCATACACATTCCCTGCCTCGGAAAATAAACGTTCGCTATAAATACTGCTACCAGGTGCACTCAAGAAGATTCTGGCTAGATTGGGGCTAGATGTGCATATTAAGTTTTATGTTTCGCCCACCAATCATAAGGGCTATTAGTTCTAGGATTAGATTTTCCTGTATGTAACTGTCAAGTTTGACAACAATTTCGTTTTTCGGGCTTTTGACGACTGCAACCACTGTGTGTAACCACCTAATAATCGTAATAACTAATATTAAATATTAGTTATTACGTTTGTTAGGTAGCCAATGCGTACAATAAATTTTATTGTACGCAATGCTCGTTGGCTACACATCAAGCTATAATAACCAGTTGCTGACGAAAAACCTATACAATGTGTCGTCAGCTAAAACTGTAAATGTATAGCTTGCTGTGTAGCTGTGTGTACGAGTAGAAGGCTGAGCAGAAATATATTTTTGGCAAGCAATGTCTTTATAAATATTTATTTAACATATTTACATAATATACGCTAAATATAGCAATGTCTTTTGCCACTTTGTCGTTACACAATATACATTATTCTAGTCCTCCGGAACTTTTCCATATATAAGGTGCTATAAAAATATCTGCCACGGCTGCAGTGGGAGATAGTATTGTGTTTATAGATTACAATAGTAAAGATAAATTATTGATTATTCGTCATATTTTTTTTCATACAAAAAAAATGTACGTATAAATTTGAATTGATTTATTAGTATAAAACCATCCCGTAGACTTGTAAGCTGTTACCGCACCGCACTGAATTCAATTAAAAAACGCCGGCGACGTTCATTCATACACTGTTGCCATTCTTATCAAACAATGCCGCCGTGCGCGGCGGCCACTCGGTCGTGAATTAACTGCTCCGGGGTACGAAAGTTCTTCACTATTGTAATCTATAAACACAATACTACCTCCCATTAAAGCCGTGGCAGATATTTTTATAGCACCTTATATACCAAGCAACTTTGTACCTTATCCAGCGAATATTAATGTCTATGTCAACATATTTCGACAATGTTATCGAGTATGGGCCCTAAGATATCATTGAAGAGCAAGTTTATTCTGTCTAACGAGTCACGTGGAATGAGACTCGTTAGACAAATTGTACTTGCTTTTAAACCCATTTCCAACTATGGTAACGTCAGGCACATAATCGTTCTATCATTAATTTAATTTGGGATTTAATAGACCCCCGGCATCCATCATCCTCATATACTGCTACCTTTTGGCGCTCGAGTGACGGGGTGTGAGGGCTGTTGATTAATGTTAGTCAATTGTTTTGTGAAATGTATTGAAAAAATTAAATAGCGGTGTTAGTGCTGATTTTGACCACGCAACAAAAGAACCATGTAATGCTATTATGCATATAGGGTCAATTTTTAGAACGAAGTTCCTTATCGCGCGTTGCGAAAGGGGGCTAGACGGAAAAAATTAAGACCAAAAGTTGGAACGACACTTTTTGCTATAGGTAGTTGTAAGCCGTGCGGCGCGCGCGTTTCTCTGTCTGTCTCTCTCTATCTCTCTTATAGAAAGCAAGCCAGTTATACTTCGTTCCATCCGGGTGTCCCTTGACACCTTTCAAGTATTTTTTAAAACGTTGCCTTACACTAGGAATTACTCCTGTATCGTGGGTGCGTTTACAAACATTTAAACTCACATACACAAACAGCCAGACCCGGAACAACTACCTGTAGGCAATACAAATATTTTTTCCGTGCGGGAATCGAACCCGCGACACGCAGCGCAGCAGTTGACTGCTCAGCCACTGCGCCAACCGTGTCGTCAAACTTAAATTAGCTAGCAAAAAGCCGGAGACGTGATGGGTTTCGTATATCTAAGTATGATAAAAAAATAAAATATTTTTTATGATTTTATCATCAACCGCAGTTAGTGTATTTCTCTTTAAATTTTAGTTTAAAAAAAAAACAGTTTATTTTGTGTAAAATTCACAGACGTGATAGGTATCGATATCTAAACATGATAAAACTGTTTTTTTTTATGATAAATGATAAAACTATTTTTTTATATTGTATGTACCTACTCTATGTAAAATTATAAAACTTGAAATAATGTAAGTGCTGTGCACACCTTTAAGTGACAAATTCACTCTAGATTTTAAGTTCAATTGTTACAGTAGGTACCCGAAAAAATGTACTAGTGAATAATAATATTATTATTATTATTTTCTCAACTCATACTTCACGTAACAACAATAACAGCGGTCGTTGATCCCTATTTTTTTTTCTTTCCTTTAAGATATCGATAAACCACGTCTGCAGAGTTTCGCTAGCTAATTTAATTTGATCCTGTATAATTAATAAAAGATTAATAAAAGCATTTCTTACCTGTCGAGAGATATGCAGACCAGGACGTTAGATGACAAGTACAGACCGAAAGCCCTTAGGACTAGGAAAAATTTGCAAGCCAAGTTGCCTGCCAGCCAAGCGTTTGTTGTTCGCCAACCAATCTGTAAAGAAAAAAAACAACATTCTTAATTTAAAAGCAATCAAAAATGGACAAATCAGAATTATTGTGGTTATAGCGAGCAGAAGGCCAATTCTCGTAATTTAAAACGTTTAAAATCTAGTCGCTGTCTCATCTCAGCGACAAAAAAATGTCAAAAACTTGTCAAAATATAAATTAGAAGTATTTTTGACAGATTGAGACTGAGATCAGAAAGCCAATTCTCGTAATTTAAAACGTTCAAAATCTAGTCGCAGTCTCATCTCGGCGACAAACAAATGTCAAAAACTTGTCAAAATGTAGGGAAATTAGACGTATTTTTGACAGATTGAGACTGAGATCAGACTGTGAACGTTCTTAAAATTACGAGAATTGCCCCTCTGTTATGCAGCAGGGAACAGTGGTGGTCCAACAACGGCCCCGACTTACAAGTCTTACTTACGAACCCAGAAACTTTGTGTAAATAATTTCATCACCACTGCTCTCAAAACGGTGAATGAAAACATCGTGAGGAAACCGGCATGTCTTAGAACCAAAAATTCGAAGACACGTGACATCTACCAATCCGTACTGGGCCCGCGTGGTGGATTACGGCCCACTCCTTCTCAAAAAGATAGGAGGCCTGTGTCCCAACAGTGGGACCATTGTAGGCTGATTATTATCATGTGGTTACAGCTTTTAAAGATCAAGAGAATTACTCTTGATCTTCATTAATAATAAATAAACGACTTTTTAACGTTACGATATGCCCCGCGGTAAGTCCTCATAAGTCTTATTCCCGTGGGAATATTGGAATAAAAAGTATCCTACCCATGTATCAAATTTAACCCAAATCCGTTCTGCCGTTTTAGCGTGAAAGCGTAATACAAAAAATCAAATCTTTTCTCTTTATAATTTAGTTTACATAAAAATTCCGCCACAAATCCACTTAATTATCCAGATAAAACTGTACTTAAATAATTTTATTATATGATACGAAGTAATTGATTGATTAAGATGGTTTTTTCTATATATTGTTATTTAATATAGTTATAACAATGGGAGTCTTTATTTTCATAATCTCTTAACTAGCTATTTACACTAGGTTAGGCATGGCGGGCTGATACCATTCGGGGGTGCGGCGAATGTACATATATCTCCCGGGCCCCCACCTCATGGTACTAGAAGGAACAATGGGGTTTTAGTCAGTAGGAGTCCGACATAACCCTCCATTCTCCCCAAACGGAGGGAATCCATGAGGATTTCCCCACGATAAAAAAAGGTACTAAATTGAAAGATTAACTATAATATGTATAAATAAATACAAAAACGAAGGAACATTTAGGCGTCGAAGTACTCGTCTGCATCACTGTCATCCGGAAACGTACCTAGAAAACCGGCAGCGTTGCCGAGTTGAATGACAATGCTTATTCTACAGGGTAATTTTTTTTCTCTTCAAGCGGGTTCGATTCCCGGTTCAAAAATGTCATTATTTAAAAATCTATGAATGCAGTTAAATTGTTTTTTAAATTAAAATAATGTCTTCTTTTTTTTATTTTTATTGACAATGGGCTCACTCTTGACCTCAATCCAGCCCAGAGGCAGGGATGAGATCTACGGTGGAACGAGCTTGCCCAGAAGAAGCCTATTCACTCTCGCCTTGAAGACATTCGGGTTGTATGAACTCGGGAATGCAGACGCAGGCAGACGATTCCACTCCTTAGCTGTGCGCATCAGAAAAGATGACGAGAAGCGCTTTTCTTTCAGTAAAATGTTCCATCTACAATATTCAAGGTACTTTCCCTCCATGTGGCATAGCCGTGAGACGCCCTATAAAGTAATAGTTTGATAAGAATATTTTCTTGACAAAAACCTTTTGTGAAAAAAAGAATGCAAGAATAAAAATGTTACGAAACCTCAACATAATAAAATAGGCAGCGGGTGTTAACTTACGAAATAAAAGCAGTAGGAATTATGACCCAAGGGAGTTGTGGTAAAAAATATTTGCCGACATTCGTTTGAATAAATCTTAGGTAACAAAAATGTTGAAAAGATTTTAGTGAAATGCTTACCTAAATATTTGTATAAGTCTGCTCTTACGTAAACACTAAGACCACAGTCTACGTTATTTAAGTACCGTTATTAAAGACTGTCTTTAAAATACTCCGTTTTTACACAAGATAGTTTTTTTAAGATTAGTGTTTATCAATAGTGTTTTTTAATTTTCGGTCTAGTTACTCATATTATTTTTATTTTATAACTGTCTTGCTAATATTCATAAAATTATCTAATTTACGTTTGGCAATTTCGCTCATTAAATCTATTACATAAAGATCCTTTTCCCAGGAATATAAATGATAAATGATTTTTATTTTTGTAAGTAGGTTTACACAAACACTTTTACACGTCAATCATATTAAAAAAAAACTAGATTTAGTCGGCGTTTTCTATCTGACTATTCTGAAAAAAAAGCCGAAGCAAGCTCTTGGACGAAAGAACCACACAGATTTTAATGGGTCCGCTTAGTCAGTGCACACATTTGTTGTCAGTTATCGTACAGCTCAACTTGGAACATAAGGAGCTCAACGATTCGACCACCAATACCAAAGAAAGAACATTTGAGTAAGCCGCATAAAGTACTCATACTGCCAGACCATAATTAAAACTAATTGAGAGAAAACACATGTCCACATATTCCACACATTCACACAATTTAAAAAATAATTCATGCATATTATGGATGAGAAAAAACTAGTAAAAATAAAATCAACATTCACTGTGTAAATTTATTGGACAGCTCAATCCAAAGCCTTTTTGTCCTCAATATAGTCTTTGACAGTATCAAAGGCTTTCTGGCATAGTTTTCGCTTTATGAAAGATGAAATGAATTTATTAAGGCTTAGTTCTTGAATGTGTCTAGGAAGTTTGTAATAAAAACGTATACTTTGGCATCTAAACGAGCCACATATTTTCTTGACCGTGGTTGAAAGACCAACAATTTATGTTTGCTCGTAGTATTTATACTATGGATATTACAGACGTTTTTTTATCATTCGGCGAAGAAAATGCCTAACGCATACCACGCCGTCCGGGGAGACGACGTGATTATGTAGGGCTTGCACCCACTAAAAACTCCGCCTGTGAACCTTACTGTCGCCTTGATGGGTGGACGAGAACTGCTACGTATGACATTCGCGACCATCTGATATTACAGACCTTTTTTTTTTGTTTCCGGGGTGGATAATCCTCATGAATGTCCGCCGGGGTCTGTCAGACTCTTACTGACTAAAAACCACCCCGGTGTTCCATATCACACCTACGCCGGGGGGTCACCGGAAATTTTGGCCATCGATACGCTAAGAAGACTGAGAAATTCCAGATGGAAAAAACCCAAAAACACTTTGCCCTGTCCGGGAATCGAAGCTAGGAACTCATAATCAGCAATAGCGCTTGTGACCACTAAACCAACGAGCCAGTCAGCAGTGAATATTACTCATAGGTTAAACTAATAAAGAAAAACAATGTCTGGTAAAAATAACTTAATTGACATAACAAAACACTTAACGAAATCTTAGATGAAGGACGAAAACCACTTGACGAACTTAATCTATTTTTTTTCTCCAATAACCCACTATAACTTTAATAAATTCGTTAAGAAATATTTTTAGACGGAACTGTTTCATTTAGAGTTGACTATTGAGACCGTGCCCTAGAACCAGTAAATCGAAGATATGTGACATCTACCAGCCCGCACTGGGCCCGCGTGATAGATTCAAAATCAAAAGTCATTTATTCAAATTAGGCTGATAATCGGCACTTTTCGAATGTCAAAATTACAAAAGAAAGTCCCCCAAAAACCTTCACCACTTCCTAGTGCTATCGCTGAGAAGAAGAAGTGGCGTAACAAACTCCCCAGCAGCACAGCTGTCTGTTCAGTTAGAAAATATTTGATACTTGATTATATATAATACTAGGTGTAGAGTAATTAAAAAAAAACAATTATTAGCCATATGTCAGCTAGCCACGCCAATATACCAACAAATATAATAAAAACTATACGTACTCAAGCTGAAAAATAATTAATTAAAATTACAGCCCACTCCCTCTTACAAAGAGGGAGGCCTAGTGTGTCCTGTGAACATCATAGGCTAATTATTATGCATTGAGAAGGACAAGACCTCTGAAGGACTAAGAAGGACCAAGAATATTAGTATAGAGGTATGAGGAACAGGGTGTAAAGTTCAGTCATACTCCATAGAAAAGGGAGGATCCTCCGACCAGACGGGTTGTTGTTTCTGGCGGGTAAATACTCGATGAATCATGTCGGGCTGTTGTATATATGCTAACTTACAGTAAACTCTGCTTGTGAGATGCAAGATTTTGTGTGACGTCAGTATGACGTGAAGTTCGCATGTGGGGTTGTAGATACCACTACAATTGTAATATAGATTGTGGCAGTAGAAAGGGGAGGCCTGTTGATACCCATCAATGGGTTATTCCATGGTGATCCCGCCAAATTCAAATTTTCCAACAATTCACTATCAGGTTTTATGTTGATCAATTCATAATATTATGTATTTACAGTATTATCATTAATATATATGTAAATCATTTATATTTTTTGCTGTCGTGAATCATATTTTGAACAAAGTACAACCTGACCTGCAAATTGCCAAAAAAACGTAAAAACATTGAATTTCGTGGGCTACTTTAGCGCGTTGGGAACGCGCGATTTTTAAATGATGATGATTGCAGTTCAATATTTCTTCCACCGTTCCTTTGTCTAATAGTATATGAATATGTGACCATCATCATAATCAGCATGTAATGTTCCCACTACTGGGACACAGGCCTCCTCTCTTCGAAAGGGAGTGGGCTATAATCTACCACGCGGGGCCAGTGCGTGTCTGGGTACGAACCTATGACCCACAACTCGTAAGTCGCGGCCGTTACCATTGGGCCAACGCTCTCTCAATATGTGAACATTTGAACAATGACTGACAATACAAAATACCATTACACACAGATGTCTCGGTATTTCTAATAACCTATTCAGTTCGGCGCGGTGGATTGTCTGATATATTCCTTCGACAGAATGGAAACAAAAGGCTCATTTTGTGCTCATATTCACTATCGAACAGTGAGTTGACTGATTCGGGTTGTAGGTTATAGTAGATATCTATATTCGAATAACCTATTTGTTCGGGATAGCTCAGTAGCCTGGTTGTTAACGCGTAGTGTGGCTGTCCGGGTGCAAAGCGTCGGCGAGGGGAAGGTCTAATGCGGGCTGAGATCCGTTTAATGGGGGCTGGAAGCAGGCGGGTTCATGCAGGGGTTGGTGGCATTCTTCTGAATAAAAGATGTTTTCTTGTTTCTTGTTTATTTTTCTTGTTCCCCTTATGGCTGCTGGTTTCGGAATGTCTGGGCGGGCAAAAAGTCGCTATTTTTATAGACAAGGTTGCCCAATCACAGTTATGGAAGTTTGCACACGGCACTAGTCTAGCCAATTGGTGCGCGCGAGGTTTGCACACGGCACTAATGCGACCAATCAGCGGTCGCGGCATTTAATACGTATTTTCTATGGGGATTTTGATCTGCCCTTTTTGGTCGCTCAGACATACCCGATTACATTAATTATGTTTTTGGCTTATAGATACTGACTTACTTTAATTATGTGCAAAGTTTCTAATTGGTATTTCTATTTTTGGCCCCAAAAATTGCTAAAAAACTAAATGGGCTCTCGTTACAGTAAAGTTTCTTTATACTTAGGCTTTATTTGCCTTGCGTGTAAGTGGCGCCATCAGGCGGGGGTAATAAAAGGCGACAATAGTTTATGTTTATTTCACAGAAAGATACAAAACATATAATCCTATTTACTTGTTGTTACATTACATAGTTCAGTCATAGGTTTCCTAGCTCTACCTAGAGACTATCGTTACAAGAACGTTATTTAAACATATTGATTTACACTTATGATAGCAATAACTAACTTATAATCACATCACGCTATTTACATAGATGGTACCTTTATTGTGTACCTTGGGGCGTTGTGCACATTCTCCCGCCGTCGCGAGGTCGCGACTCTGTCGGTAGCACGACGATTTTTCTTGTAGGACGACGTAAAATGTGGCCGCTGCTGGTGGTGACGTCCACGACCCGGATTTCGCCGTCGGTTCCTGGATACAGCTGGCTGATGCGCCCTCGTGGCCAGACGTTGCGAGGCAAGTTATTGTCGCAAATAATGACCAAGTCGCCCATTTTGGGTTGGGTGCCTGTGCTGCTGGGCTCCCGCCGCTGCTGTAGTAGTGGTAGGTATTCCTTGACCCACCTTCTCCAAAATACGTCAGCTAGCACCTGGGCTCGTTTCCATTGTTGTCGGGCGGTTATGTCTTTTTCTTCGAAGTGGCCGGGCACTGGGACATGTGGATTCGGTCCGATGAGTATGTGATTCGGTGTCAGCGCCTCTGGCTCTAGGGGGTCGACAGAGACGTGAGTCAGAGGTCGCGAATTCACTGTGTTTTCGACTTCGACTAATAACGTGGCCAACGTCTCATCACTCGGGTATCGTTCGTTTAATGTGACGCGTAGCGCTTCTTTCACAGATCGCACCATCCGCTCCCATGTTCCTCCCATGAAAGGTGCTGAGGGTGGAATGTACCTCCATTTGATACGGTGGCATGTGGTCTCATGATGCATAGCCTCGAGCGCGGCCTCGCCGAGTTCCTTTTCAGCTGCCTTGAAGCAGGTGGCGTTATCACTCCACAACTCCTTGGGGCAGCCTCTTCTGGCCATGAATCTTCTTAGTGCCGATACCGCTGAGTCAGCACTTAGTGAATGCGCGATTTCGATATGTATCGCTCTGGAGGTCATACATGTAAAGAGTGCGCCGTACCTTTTTTCGTGATGGCGTGCGACCGTGACCTCCATTGGTCCGAAGTAATCCAGTCCCGTAAAGGTGAATGGCCGCACGTGGTGTGCCAGGCGTGCAGCTGGTAGGTCGCCCGTGAGGGGGATCGCTGGCTTTGCCCTTCGGATGCGGCACAGTAGGCAACTTTTCACTATGCTTCTTACTGCTGGGCGTATTTTTAATATCCACAATCGTTGTCTTAACTCGTTCACAATCATTTCCACGCCGCCGTGATGTAATTTCTCGTGTACATAGGCTATGTACAGGCGTGTGTATGTATGTTTGCCCTCTAGTATCGGGGGGTTGGAAGCGTCCTCTTGTATATCTCGGGCCGCGGTCACTCTTCCTTTTAATCGTATGATGCCCTCTTCGTCGACGTACACGCTGAGTTGGTATAGTCGATCGTTGTTGCTGGGTGGGTGACCTTTAGTTACGCGGTCAATTTCAGATGGGAAACTTTCCTCCTGGCTTGTTTTGATCCACAGCTGTTCCGCCCTTATCAGGTGTGAGGCCGGTATTTCGTGATAGTGATAAGTGTGGCGGGGCGAGTCTCTTGTCGCTCGTGCTGGAGGTGGCGTTTTTTTTGCATTACGCCAGTCGGGGTCATCGACCTTTGTTTTTCCTGTGCGTTTTCTTGTAGCCGCGACTGTGCTTCTGTGGGGTCGGCAGAGATCTATGAATTGTAGCACTCTAGCTGTCGTTCTTATGAGTCGCGTCCACTTGGAAAACTTCTCTATACGTGGGAGGGGGCTTTGACCTCGGCCGCTCTCCAGCTGATTGAGGTTGCATTTTTCTTTTTCTTCTCCGGTGTCGTATTTTACCGTTTTCTCTTCTTGTGGCCATTGGGATTCCGGGTTTCTTAGGAGCGGGGGCCCCTGAAACCATCTGTGAGTCGCCGTGAAGTTGTCTGGCGTATCTCTTGTTGCGTCGTCGGCCACATTGTCTTTTGAAGATAGCCACCGCCACTCGTTTTTCTTCGTGGTTTCTTCTATTTCCGCGAGGCGGTGGGCTACGAATGACTTGTACGTGCGTGGCTCTGACCGGATCCACACCAGGGCTGTGCGTGAATCGCTCCAGTAAGTCAGACTCGCTACCTCGTATTCGTGTTCTTTCCTCACGGTCTGTGCGAGGCGTGCACCCAGTAAGGCGGCCTGTAGTTCGAGCCTGGGCATGGACACTGGTTTTAGTGGTGTCACACGACTCTTGGCCGCCGCTAAGGCTACGTGCACACTGCCGTCGGCTCGTTCTGTTCTCCAGTATATCGCCGCGGCGTAGGCTTGTTCGCTTGCGTCGACGAAGGTGTGCAGCTGTCTTGAGATGCTGGGTTCGATGTCATAGCATCGCGGTATCTTCAGTTGTTTGATTTCACTGAGTGACGTCATCCATTTTTTCCACCTGTCTTCTAGTTCTGGGGGTATTTTGTCGTCCCAGTCGGTTTTGTAGCTCCAGGTGTCTTGGAATATTCTCTTGGCTGGGGTAGTGATTGGTGATATCAACCCCAGTGGGTCGAATAGTGCCATTATGATGCTCAGGGCTTCTCGCTTTGTTGGGGAGCGAGTGTTCTCTTTTACTTCGGCTGGTATCTTGATCGTGTTTGTGTTGAAACCGATGTGATCTTCTTTCACATACCAGAGTAGTCCGAGCGTCTTTTCTGTTTCCATGCCACCCAGGCTTACTGTGGCTGACTTGTCTTGTTCTGGTGGGTTGAATTCTTCTATGGTTCTGACGTCGTTCGATGTCCACCCGTCCAGTATGAACCCTGCTTTTTTGTGGATGAAGTCGACTGCTCTTGTAGTTTCTTTCGCTTCCATAATAGTGGGGAAGCTCTGCAGGTAGTCATCCATGTAGTGGTTCTTCTGTATTGCCGCTGCTGCTTCTGGGTAAGTGGCTGCAAACTCGCTCGCATTTTTGTTTTTGATGTACAGAGCGGTGCATGGTGATGACGTGGATCCGAATATGACTGACGTCATGCGATATTCTTCCGGTTTGCCCTCCCGCCGTTCGCCTCTCCACAGGAATCTGAGGGCGTCTCTGTCTTCTTGTCTGATCTTCACCTGCATGAACATTTCTTTTATGTCTCCGCTGACAGCGTATGCGTGTTGTCTGAATCGCATAATCACTCCAGGGAGGGACTGTAGCAGGTCTGGTCCTGAATACAGCATGTCGTTGAGACACATGCCGGTGGCCTTTGCTGACGCGTCATGAACCAGTCGAGGCGGTTTGTGTGGCTTCGCTGGGTTGGTGACCGGGAAGTGAGGCAGGTACCAGGTTTTTCCCTCTGGGGCTGGGACGGGTGCTTGTTCTGCGTAACCGGATTTGAATAAATTGTTTATTCTTTCTTCATATTTTGATTTCAGATCTTCGTCTTTGTCTAGTTTCTTTTCTAGCGAACGTAGGCGTCGCTCGGCTTCTTTGTAATTGTTTGGTATCTGGAAGTCCTTTTCTTTCCAAAGCAGGCCGGTTTCGAATCTACCGTCAGGCAGTCTCTTACTGGTTTCTTCTAATATCTGTATGGCTCTTTGCTCAGGATCTTCTTTTTGTTTCTTTGGTTCGATACACAAGGATTCGAGTTTGAAATACTCCTTGATTCTTTCTTCTATGGATGGCTCTTCTTCTTTTTCTCTGAGTTTTCCACAGAATGCTACGGTGGCTGAGTGTGAGTTGTGACAGCCATGAAGCACCCAGCCGAGTTGTGTGAGAGAGGCAACTGGTTGGTTGCGACGTCCGGTGCGTAGCTTCCTTGATACTATGAGGTGCCAATTATCTTGACCAATCAGCAACTTGGGCGAGGCGCGCTTGTATGTGATCTGATCTTTGATGTCGATCAGGTGTTCGCAGTCTTCCAGGTGGCGATCGTTCACTGTTTCTGGTGTGAAGTTCAATCTTTCTACTGTGCGCGCGGCTTTCATCTCATATTCTTCTTCCGTGTATTTTCCTCTTATGTTGAGGTCAATGACCTTGCTGTTGTCATGCTTCATTTCGTTGCCGATTCCTTGGATCCACATAGTGTTGGTGGGTCCGTCGGCTCCGATGACGTCGGCTATTGATGCGTCTATCAGTGTGACTGTGCTTCCTTCATCTAGTAGTGCATATGTTTCGATGCTAGTGTGTGGCCCCTTTAGTATGACGGGGGCGATCTTTAGGTATGCACGTCGTCGGTCACATGGCTTGACTGTTGATGTGACCTCTACTGCTGGCGCTGCTGTCTCTTTTTTCGTAGAGTCGCTTGCTGTTTCTTGATTCTTTTCATGATGCAGTAACTTGTGATGTCTCATGAGGCATCCATGTTTCCCACACGGTGGAGCTTTGCATTGGATGCGGCGATGCTTGCTTCGTAGACAGCGGTAGCACATGTTGTTTTTCTTTGCTACTTCCCATCTTGAGTTTGTATCGAGGGCGACGAACTGCTGGCAGTCAGGTAGTTTGTGGTTTTGTTTGCACTGCGGGCAGTTGTCGTCTGATGCTGTTCTTTTATCCGTAGCGAAGGTGCGTTCTGTTTTTTTATTCTTTCGCTCTTTTCCCATGGAGTCGTCGTTGGTTATTTCTGGTAGAGCGTAGGCGCCGCACTTGTCTGCTTCTTCGTTTAAAAACATGGAGATCTTCTTTAACTCAGGTGTATCTTCTTTCTTCGTCGCGGCGTAGTCGTACCACTTATTTTTCAGTATAGGAGTGAGCTTTTCGTTTATTATTCGCGCCATCTCAGGACTGTGTAGGTATTGTGTCTTCTTTAGCGCTTCGATGGTGCCCACTATGTTTGTCACTCGGCCGGCGAAGATACATAGATCTCTGGGGTTATCTGTCTGCTTCTGGTCTTCCGAACCTTCTTTGTAGGGCGTCGATGACGACTTCTGGGTCTGGTTGGCTCACTATTAGGCAGCCGACCGCTTCTTTCGCTGTTCCTCGTAGGCTTCGACGTATACGCGCCAAGTTTTCTGTTCTTGTGAAATACTTCAATGTTTCTTCATAGGTTGCCTTGAAACCGAGCCAGTCTGCACAGTTTCCATTGAATAGCGGCAGCTCTTGAATGTATTTCGGTGGTTCCCTTGTGCTTCGTACCGCTTGAGAGAGGGCGGCGGCGAGGGTTGTCACGTCTATTAATGGTTGACGTGTATCTTCTTGTCTTGGTGTTACTTCGACGGGGTCTTCTTGCTTCTTCTTTGCCTCTTGCGATGACTGTGGTTGGCCAGCTTCAGGTTCTTTTAACCATGTGTTTATACGGACTGAAGCTAGGTCGTCTTCCATTTCTTCTTCATCTTCTGAGGTGTCTTCTTCTGCTTGAAGTCGCTGGACCCTTACTCGTTGTAATTCTATCTCGGCCTTTGTCTGCTCGAGCTTAAGTTCCGCCAGTTTTTCTTTTGCTTTCAATTCCGCCAGTTGTTTTTTATGTGAAACCGCGGAGCAACGTGACCGGGCGTCCTTTGGTTTTAACGTGCGCTGCGATGCCTTGTCTTTTTCTTTACGGGACGCGGCGCTTGTGTCTTCTGTTCCCGTTGTCGTGGTCGTGGTGGTTTCTTCCGTGGCGGTTGAACTATTCGTTCCGCTGTTAGTGCCCGACGCGTCGGTAGCGGTGTTTAGTGTACCACTAACCGAGGGATTCCTTGTTGTTGCTTCTTCTTCGGCCGTCGGAGTCTTCAGCTCTTCCTGTCGGCGCTTCGTTCGTTCTCCGTCTTGACTACGTGTTAAAACCATCTTGATGCTGGCTAGCAATCCGGCTGCGAAGGACCAATAATGTTCGGGATAGCTCAGTAGCCTGGTTGTTAACGCGTAGTGTGGCTGTCCGGGTGCAAAGCGTCGGCGAGGGGAAGGTCTAATGCGGGCTGAGATCCGTTTAATGGGGGCTGGAAGCAGGCGGGTTCATGCAGGGGTTGGTGGCATTCTTCTGAATAAAAGATGTTTTCTTGTTTCTTGTTTATTTTTCTTGTTCCCCTTATGGCTGCTGGTTTCGGAATGTCTGGGCGGGCAAAAAGTCGCTATTTTTATAGACAAGGTTGCCCAATCACAGTTATGGAAGTTTGCACACGGCACTAGTCTAGCCAATTGGTGCGCGCGAGGTTTGCACACGGCACTAATGCGACCAATCAGCGGTCGCGGCATTTAATACGTATTTTCTATGGGGATTTTGATCTGCCCTTTTTGGTCGCTCAGACATACCCGATTACATTAATTATGTTTTTGGCTTATAGATACTGACTTACTTTAATTATGTGCAAAGTTTCTAATTGGTATTTCTATTTTTGGCCCCAAAAATTGCTAAAAAACTAAATGGGCTCTCGTTACAGTAAAGTTTCTTTATACTTAGGCTTTATTTGCCTTGCGTGTAAGTGGCGCCATCAGGCGGGGGTAATAAAAGGCGACAATAGTTTATGTTTATTTCACAGAAAGATACAAAACATATAATCCTATTTACTTGTTGTTACATTACATAGTTCAGTCATAGGTTTCCTAGCTCTACCTAGAGACTATCGTTACAAGAACGTTATTTAAACATATTGATTTACACTTATGATAGCAATAACTAACTTATAATCACATCACGCTATTTACATAGATGGTACCTTTATTGTGTACCTTGGGGCGTTGTGCACACTATTAACTATCTACTTGTATCCAGTACCTAAAAAATTTTTTTCTAAAAGTACAACCGACGGCAAAAAAAGCACTACAAAGTAAAAAAATAACTGGTTTTGTATTTTAATTTTTTTGCCACCGTTTGTAAACTAGTATGTTTTTGGAAGTTGCTGTATTTTTTTAATGTAAAATTTGTACGTTTCACTTTTTAGTACCTAGTTATACACGAATTTGTGTGGGGTAGACACTAATTAGTATACCGCTACTTGGGTTGCATATTAGAAAATCAAAACTTTCTCGTGCAAATCAAAAGAACAATAAACGAAATAACAAAATTTAAATGACCAAATGTTTTATTTAGAAAAAAATTAAAATCCCAACGTATTTGACATCAAATGAACGACTGATCAAAAGTTTTTATATCGAAACAGTTAGGTTAGGTTAGAACTGTGACCACACAACGCACAAACCGAGCGAGCGCAGCGAGCGGTGCCGCGGCAGCGGCCGGCGAGTGCTAGAAACATTTATTAATCGCGGGAACTACGTCGCCGCTCTTTGGGATTTCATCGATTTGGTCAATAATTTAAACATTGATATTCCAGACTTTGGTCAGCTGAATTTTTGATCAAATGACCATCGTTATTTTAAACTTTGTTGATTTGTACGTTGTTCTTTTGAAATTTGCTCAGGAAAGTTTTGATTTTCTAATATGCAACCGCTACTTGCCATGTAAACAACATTGACAGGAAGTTTTATAACGTCATAAACATACACAAAGTGGAATTAAATACCTACGTATTATTGAAGCTTATTCAAAAGCCACCAAAGCAAAGTTGATAAAATTTATGTAGGACCACCGCGCGAGCTTTCTCTACCAAATAAAAATAAAAAACACAGCCGAGTAATAACGAAGAAATCGATGAACATAATATACAGGGTGGCAGGGACATCGATGCGCAACCTGTTACCATGGATTCAGTTCTGAACCAAAATTCAACTGTTCCATACATTTTGACAGCGTAGGTACAGACGCCAGCACATCAAGCTACTACAATCTGTCAAATTTCTTTAATAGATTATCAACTTTATCACTATTGCATTAAGGTTCAAAGTTGATTGGGAAAATTTGACAGGTTCGGTGACCTGCTGGCGTCAGTTCTACACTTTTCTGTGAAACAGCTAGTTTTTTTTTTTTATAACTGACGAAAAGATTCTACTTTAGGGGGTGTCTAGAATCATTTTTTGCACGTCGATAACTCTGCCACCCTGTATAAAAATACATACAGACAAAATAAATAAAACCTCCTCCTTTTCGAAGTCGGTCAAAAACTGTTTTATTTCAAACAAAGTCCACCTAACTAACTTGAAACCTCTTTTTGTAGACAAGAATCCTCTTTTTCTACCCTGATATCAACAACAGACATCCCTTGCCTGTTCCAAATTACGTTCATTAGAAAATCTGCGAATGGGTCAAACGCTGATATATCATTAAGGACGAAATAATTATGTGAAGGAAAGCCTTTTGTCTGACCCATACCCGATACGTAACCCGTTAAAGGAGGTTTTGCCCTGACGTCATCCGGATGTTTTTGCCAAGAAAATGTTTAAACAACCTCATATAGGTGGCATATATAGGTAGGTAGATATGATTTACATAATCAGCCTACAATGTTCCCACTGTTGGGACACAGGCCTCCTCTCTGTGTGAGGGAGTGGGCTGTAATCCACCCTAGGGCCTAGTGCGGGTTGGTAGTCAAATGTCTTCTAATTTTTAGTTCTAGGACATGCAGGTTCCCTCACGGCATTTTCCTTTACCGTTTCGAGAGTAGTGGTGATGAAATAATTTACACAAAGTAAAGATATGCCTAAGGTACAGTCAAGAGTCATTAATTGATTACCAGCTTAAGGACTGTATTGCTGTGAACGCGCGGTAACGTCCGTACCTACGTCTGTGTGTAGTGATGTATCAACACAGAACGCACATCTCAGAATTCGCACACTGGCTGGCGTCGAACGAAACAAAAAACATACCGTCGCTTTTGCACATAGGCTACGTAATTACGCATGACTTTGGTTGGTTCATACCATTGCTAAAATTGAAGTCATTTCATCAAGTACCGATAGCTGGTAGTCTTACGTATTAGATTATCGAACGCATAGGTCTGGGTTCCAATCTCGAGATGGGACTTTTATTTTTTCTTTTCCAACAATAATCTTTATCGGTTTTTTTTTATTATTCGTTAGATTAATAAACGATAATAATAAGTTATTATATTGTTATTATTATATTGTTATTGTAATATGGGGTTAAAAATAAAAATGTTTTATAAGTAATTTCAAATTGTTTATTCGTTATAATTTTATAAACTATAAATAAATAAACGTCTAGTTAAAACAGTTTATTTTCTCATAAAGAACAATTTATTGAAGTTAAGCAGATAATGATAAAAAATGCGGTTCACCGTAATTATGCGTTTTGTAAATTCGTTGCACGTAATATAGTCTATTTTATTTATATTCACTCATTAGTCCGTAACCACTTAGAAAAAATCCTTATCGCTCAGGAATGCTTTTGTTCTCACTCACAGGTGTCGGTCGATGACTTGAATCCAGTTCGATTTAAGACCATACGTTTAATGCAATAAGGTTGTATTTGGTTTAAAGGACTAGAAAAAATAGAAGTGTGTTTGTCGCAAAGATTCAATTTAATATAATAATATTGTCCTTTAATTACCACTGTGTGGGTAGATTTGCTGGTTGTAGTTTGTTAGAGTACTTTAACAAACTACAACTAGCAAATCTACCCACGTAAATAAAAAAAGTGCGGACTCCTTGTCACAATACAATTAAATTACTCAGTAGTAGTAGCCTACATAAGTTGCCTATCTCAAATGTCAAAGTTAACAAATCGTATTTATTAGGACTTATTGCGGTTATAGCTTAAGTATTCATTTTCATTATGAAAAGAAGATTGAAGCTAAACCTCAAAATAATCCTTATTACGGATATCACAATATAATTTTAGTATTGCTATAATCAACTTATAATTTAATACTTCGTATAACCCCCATTATTAGCAATGCAATCAAATAAACGCTGGCGCATCGACCCTACAATATTACTACATATGTCTGTTCCTCTTATATTTTCCCAGATTTCTAGGCAATGCAGCTTCAATTGCTCATCAGTCCTCTCATTCCTTGCGTCCCATCGCTGTGTGATTAAACCCCATAGATTTTCTATGGGGTTGAGGTCAGGAGGTCGTGCCGGCCATGGAATTACTTCTCTAAAATAAAAAAAAGGAGTACTGTTAGGCTACTAAGCAAAATACTAATATTACCTACGATTTAGAAACAAAATTATAATGACAAGAGATGTTACATATATTTATAGAATTAATATAGTTATATTAATCCATCATTCAATAATCTAGGTAAATAAATTTACTTCGGAATTATATTTTCTTCTATTTAACTTTATAAAACGATTTAAAAAAATAAGGATCAGCAGTTCTACTTTAATAAGATAAATTGTTTAATAAAATAATTTAATCATTACACTTACACTCAGTCCGGTTTCATCAGATATTTGTGTTATATTAAGTCCAATTTTACGCAGCGCAATAATATTCGCTTTAATTGCAATGTTCAAATTTGCTTGCATTATATAAGGAACTACAACACCGCTAATATTTAGATATAGAACACACGTCGCTAACCCACAATGAACAACGTTCTATTTAGTCGCGGTTGAATGACTCTTTAAGTTAACTGCATCCATCTACCTTATAATTTATTTATTTTGATATCTGTGGGTATAATCCTAAAATTTTACGAATAAGTGAACTGTAGTCAATACCGTGATTAAGTATTCAAAGTAATTGCAAACGAATGCGAGAATGTGTGTGTTGAGTGTGTGTGTGTATACTATAAAGTATAGGAATTACTCATTAGAAGAAGGTCGTAAGTTAAACAGAAGTGTCAATCTATTGCTTCGTGAAACTGGCGCGCCGCTTTGGACCGCTACTGTACAGACGCGGGTGGTCGGGCTGTGGGTAATGGTGATGACAATGATAAAATTTATTTCAGATTTAAATATGTAGTTCCGATATTATTTAAGTTTATTGGGTTGAATATTTGAGCGAGTTAAACGGGGCGTAAAATAAACCATAGAAGGAACTACATAACTATAGAAATAAATAAAATTTAAGTGTCTGTCTGTAACATCAAAATAACAGCTTTTTCAAAATCCATATGAAAGTACGAGAATATACGGTAGGTACTTAAAAAACATTTTTTTTTTAGTTTTGTCTGTCTGTCTATTTGTTCCGGCTAATTTCCGAAACGGCTGGACCGATTTTGACGGAACTTTCACTGGCAGATAGCTTTTAGACTTTTATTTTAGAAAAAACAATTGTAAAGAGACACTATATGGTTTTTTGACATCCACGGTAACGTAGTCACGGGCACAGCTAGTCATCATCATCATCATCAGCATAGCCTTTATCCAACTATGTTGGGGTCGGCTTCCAGTCTAACCGGATGCAGCTGAATACCAGTATTTTACATGAAGCGACTGCCTATTGCGGGCACAGCTAATATTAAATGTCGCAGCATCATGCTGAGATAGTAGCCTGTTGGTCTTTTATAGGACTTTCGTTTAATTTTTCTTTCTGTTATTTTTTTTTATATAAAATTGTTTTTTATATTTAGATTTAGTTTAGTTTGTGATCTTCCTGTATGAGTCGCAATAAATTCTTTTTCTTTCTTTCTTTCTAAATATTATATATGTCGGAGTCATTCGTTTGACTATTCGGAACGCCAGCGCCATCTCGTGGCGCTGGACAGAATCTAGCCTGAGTTCGTGGTGGGACGAGAGCAACAGCTACAAGAATGGTGTGAGCAGAGCTCTCGAGAGGATCGAAACATTGGACATCGTACGAACAACATGTGCATAGAAACTGTCAGCGTTCCGTATCGTTGAGTTGTGTGTGTGTGTGTGATTCGCTAGTGTGACTAATTGGTTCGTAAATTATAATCTGATTTAAACTGCAAACCGTTTCTCTATTGTGCTCTAACCAACACTACCCATAGTATGCCCACAGTAATTAAAATATAGGATGCTAACGAGAAAGATATACCATCTCCGACATATAAGTATTCCAGTTTAAACAACACACAATCATAAATACCAATTACTCTCGAATATTTTCCTGATAACAAGCATTTACCGTCGACCTAGTTTTAAAATAATGTTATCAAGCACTCACAGCAAAACGATCTCCTAAGATATCTCTGCTCGATTTAAATTTCTAACAAAGACGGGACGGGGATTTTATGACGACATTCTGGGAATATTATTCCGTGAATCTGAGATAGGCAATATCAATTTTTCAATCGTTGGCATTGTGGCTCAATTTAGCGTAATCTTTACCTTTTCGAGCAATAAAGCCTTTATATTAATTTATCAGATTACCTTAATATCAAGTATTTATATCTATAAGTACTAAAAATAAATCTGAAGTGTTTGTTTGAACGCGCTAATATCTGAAACTACCGGTCGGATTTATAGATTTAAGTCAGACATCATCCATATTTATGTTAATGTAGAATTAGAATTTTCTAATACCTTTTATTAAGTTTCATATTGAGACACGAAGCAACTAAATACGACATATAGGAATGTGGCCGCTTTTCTTTAGATCGAATTTTGTTGCTTCGTGTCTAAATATGAAATTTTATAAAAGGTATTAGAAAATTCTAGACACATTTACCGAGGTCGCTGATTGAACAGATTTTCATAATTCCTTCTCAGTCACGAGATAATATTTTTTTAAAGGAGTGGCGCTAGTGGACCTGTGTGCACCCTCTTAAATATCCTAAAACACTCGGCAATATTATTAGTTCAGCTTCCTATTAGTGAAATAATTTCCGGAATCGTATTAATAGTTCCAAAGATTACCCCCTATATACAAACTCAAAAACTTAAACAAAACAAAAATTCGACTCATGAAAAAAGAAACTAAAGTGCAAAAAAGAAATAAACGTTAGAAGAAATAGCTGAGATAGGCAGATTCATTTTTGTCTAACTGAGGGCCGGTTATTTCCAACGGTTGATTAACGTAAAATACGTACCGTCAAGTAATAACGATTACGTACTCGTTTTTGTAATTGTAATTTGAAACAACACTTTTTTTGGTTTGTCGATAGTCAGCGCCATTTTTGACGTTCACGCGTGGACGTGAAACAACCCGGCCTAAGCTTTGAAATTAATGTAAATTACTAATTTCAGATGGCTCTACGACCTGGAGAAAACATATGACAGTCAGTGGTCCACTTTAACCCTGAATCGAAAGAGCTGGAAGTCATGGGTGCATCATCCCACCGCTGGGCAAAGGCCTCTGTCTTTGCCCAGCGATGGGATGATGCAGGCTAACAGTAACAGTAACGAATTAAGGCGGCGCTAAACAGAAAATTCGTGAAGATCAATCAAGCGGCCATCTTGTATACTTGTCACCTTTTTGTTTGTTTAGCGAGTCTAAGTTTGGAGAGTCATGATTTTTGGTTAATAGCAACAATGGATGTCGTGTCGATGGCAATCTAAATGTACTCGGCCCAGAATTCGGCTACTTGTTCGGCGCCATCACCAGCGTACATCAGTTCCTTAACGTGCAGCTGTCAGGACACGATATTAAGTGTCCCATCGTTTGTGGAGCATCCTATTACACGACCTTCCTTCCTCGTGGTCAAACTAAATAGTCAAAATGTTGTTTCCTTATGAACGCTCGGGATGTATGGACCTGCAGTAGAGTTTTACGATCGCAGAAAAACACGAACATTGAAAATGTTTCACGTGTTTATGGAGTGAACTGGCGAAATGTGAGTGCACTACGTACAGTCACGAGCACCAATATGTCAACACTTGGCAACTTTCAATTACAATTTTTTCGTGAAATAACGAATGCAACGTTGAAATAGGACACATTATTATAAACCTATGGGTTCGAAAATGCTATGTTCGTAACAACATAAAATTTCATTAAAAAATAAAGGAGTAAATCGCTTTTGAAAAAAACCGAGTGTATACATACTTTTGCTCGTGACTGTACATAACAGCATAGCATAACCTAATCAACCTATAATGTCCCCACTGCTGGAACACAGACCTCTTCTCTATAAGAGGGAGGGGGGATTCCAGGTCGTCACATGTCTTCGAATTTTTGGTTTTAGGACATGCCGGTTTCCTCACGATGTTTTCCTTTACCGTTTGTGGAGCAGTCTTGGTTGGGGAGTGCACTACATAGTTGTGAGATATATAAGCGTGATTTTTTGCTAAGTGATTACTAAATTAATTGTTATATTTCACCGACCATTATATCATTGTGACTAATGCATCTTTTACAATCTTCATAACCCAATAAAGCGTCATCATCACACTTCCATCTTGTTTAATGAAACCGAAATAATAAGATTTACGTTAGACAGGCTTAAGGCTCCCACAGGCAGGCACGACGCGTAGATGTAACTGTGTAACTTAAGCAATTCAGCATAGCTATTCATAACTATCCGACAGGCCGACAGGCTATCGTATCGAAAATGACGAATGTCGACAACCTGAATTGACTTGCCCCCGACAGCGAACAGCTGTTGGAAGAATAGCAGTCATCTATTTGATTTAAATCAGTGGTTCCCAACCAGTGGTCCGTGGACCACCAGTGGTCCGCAGAAGCCAAAATGTGGTCCGCGAACGATTTTAAATTTAGCGGGCGGTGAGCCGTTGGTCGCCGTGCAGTGAGTGAGAAGAGCGCGGGTGGAGGGGGCGGTACGTCGGGCCGCCGTATGTAATTCCTATTGTAGTTGGATTATTACAGTTTATTTTTATTATACCTACATAGTGGTCCCTGCTAACAAGAATAATATAAAAGTGGTCCCTGACCAAGAAAAGGTTGGGAACTCCTGATTTAAATTGACAATATTTACGGGTTTTAGACTTGTAAATAGCGTTTGGAGGACTCCTACGATAACATTGATTGGTGTTCGATACAGTACGGAAGCGTATCGAGGTTTTCAACTATCGTATACTTATGTGGAGTGCAGATTTTGATTCTACGGATAATGTAATGGCTGTAAACGGGACTACGATTTAATACTGTCGCCTGAATTGCGTAACATACTCTTAACTGAAGATAGAAGAGCAGTGGTGGTCCGCGTGGTGGATTACAGCCCACTCTGGCCAAGAGGAGGCCTGTGTCCCAGCACTGGGAACAATATTGAATGATTATGATGACTCTTTACGACACTAGCTCTCATTTCGACAATCGAACAATATTCATTGCACCACTCTCTAAGTTCGTCAACGAAGATGTGGGTCCGTGCATTAGTTGTTTACAACATCGGAGTGAACACTATACCCGATTAATCAGACTCAACTGTCAAATCGTGGTGTCATTCATTCTTAGTTCAGAATGGGGGCTTGTGGCTAGGTAATAACAGCCGCACGGGTCGATCGATCAGGTTAAGCTACGCTTGCTGCGGTTGGTCCATGGACGGGTCACCACCTTTACATACCAAGACCCCTCCGCGCCTCAGAAAGCTCGATAAGCCGTTGGTCCCGGCTGTCATTCGTGGATCTTTGACAGTCGTTACGACTGTACGACAGTCGTCAGAAGCCCGAAAATCTAACAACCAGTCATACCAAGGGGTATCGTATTACCCAGGAACTGGGTTGTGGAGGTCAGATCGCGAGGCAGTCGCTTTATGTAAAATTACTGATATTCAGCAGCATCCGGTTAGACTGGAAGCCGACCCCAACATAGTTGGGAAAAGGCTAGGCAGATGATGATGATTAATTCTTAGTTCCGGCCCCAAACTAATCTTATCCGTAGGTGATACGGAGTAGGAATGGGCTGTAACTACGGCCGAAACTACGGATTTTATACTTAGAGTCTAGACCTCCTTTTACTGTTTAAATACCGTGATCACGCAAACGATAGAGCACGGAGTAGCCTCGCTACTAGGGCTCAGTCGCAAAATGACCACTTAGCAAAATGTCAACCGGACGCAAAATGTCCATTTCTCAGAATGTCTCTTTGGCAAAATGACCACTTCGCAAAATGTCCCTTTCGTACGGCCCCGGCTTACGTCTTGTAGCGCAAGTAGGGCCGTAACCAATGCGCCACTTTCTCTCATGACGTACCGTTTTTGGAACGAAGTTCCTTATCGCGCGTTGTGAAAGGGGGCTAGACGGAAAAAATTCTTACGAAAAGTTGTCACGACACAATCGCTACGAGTGCTACGCCGTAGCCGATGCGTAGATTATCCGCTACGCAGCTACGTCGTCGCAGAGCTACATAATAAATTATCTGCTCAACAACGTAAATTGATTTATAGAAGATTTTTATTGGAACGAAGTTTTGGAACGAAGTTCCTTATCGCGCGTTGTGAAAGGGGGCTAGACGGAAAAAATTCTTACGAAAAGTTGTCACGACACTTTTTGCTATAGTAAGCTATTGTAAGCTGTGCGGCGTCGCATGTTTCTCTGTCTGTCTGTGAACTTCGTTCCATCCGGGTGTCCCTTGACACCTCTCAAGTTTTTTTTTTTCAGTAGGGACTTCCTCATGGATACCCTCCATCTGGGGTGAATGGAGGGCTATGTCAGACTAAAATCCCACTGTTCCTTCGACTACCAGAATTCTGGGGCCTCCTGACTGGAAGATGACAGACCTACCTACTTAAGCATAATCAGTCTAAAAGTGTCCACTGCTGGGACATAGGCCTCCTCTCTTCGTTTTATAGGTAGGTAGGGAGGACCTACCTATAAAACGTGTGCTTACCACAAAAATTTACCAAATACCTAATATTAGTAAACGTAATTACATTTACACTCTCAACATTGCCTTGTATATACATCTTTGAGACAGCAGTATTTGTCAAATCTAATTTCCATCTATTTGAAACATTGAGATCTAAACGACGACACAGAGAGATAATGCGCTAAACCACATAGCACGGCTCTTTATAAAAAGAGCTTTTTAGGAATGGCACCTAGAATCTATAATAAGATCCCTAGGGGAACTATAGATATTGAAAACATTCACGATTTCAAAAGGGCATTCCTGAAAATATTACATGACAAAGCATATTATACGGTGAACGAATATTTAACGGATATATTTTGACTACATTTTGTTTCTGCTTGTTTATTCTAGAACTTATTATTTTATACCATAATGGAATGTTTTTCGGTTTTGACAATTTGTATTCGATTATTTAAACGTTGTGATAATAGTATTAGAATTATTTGACAATTTGTTATAATCAGCATGTTTCTTCGAAAATATTTGTACGCCGATAACGGCTTGACATAGAGTTCATTAATGACTATAACACCTGTAACTAACCTACCTATGCTCAACAAATAAAAATATTTAAATTTGAATTTAATAAAACATTGGGTTGTTGACATGACATCGGAATTCCCTTTTGTTATTATTAAATAGTATAGCAAATAGAGCTACATTTGTATTGACAAATTAAATTCGACTTGCCTAATTATACGAAACTGGTTAGGTTTTGCAAGCGTGGGCCGGAATTAATTGTGGCTCAGCTTACGCCATAACGGCTAACATGGCTAGTATGGTGATTATGTGGGTAGGATTACAATGTACGTGAACTTTACCGTATACAAGGTGTCAGGGACATCCACGCGCAAACTGTAGCCATGAATTCAGTACAGGATTCTAGACCCTTTAGCGTACATTTTCCCTACTACTTGTAAACCCCTCAAAACTCAAAGTCAAATCATTTAATTCAACTAAACCAATTACAGGCACTTTTGAATTGTCAAAGGGTCGGTCAGTCAGAAAGATGAAGCCAGTTGCCCATTCCAAAGTGGAGGTACTTATGGAGAAGAACGGGCAAGAAACTCCATGGACACTCTTTTAAATCATAAAATTATTACAAAATATTTGATTACATCATTCGTGTTGAAATTAACCATGTGAGAACGATGTAGAAAGACGTGCACGTTAAAAGCGTCCGTTATATAAAACATAAAAACAATCCTCGATTTTGCTAGTAGCCCCTAGTCGTCATAACTTTGTTGAATTTATACTTATTAACGTAATGAAGAATATACTAGACGCAAAAGTTAAAAAAAAAACATGTAGATACTTAGTTTAAAAAAAAAAGCACGCTTTTAAAACGCACTAAAAATTATTAAATGAGCGCACTTAAATTATTTTATAATTTTTTCTGCGTTTTAAAAGCACGTATTTTCGTTTTTTTAAAGTACCTACATATTTAAATAATTGAAAATAAATTACCTAAAATCCAAAACGGCCAAATTTCCTTTTTTTTCTTTTTAACAGGTAACCTTTTAAAACTATTCTGTTTAATAATTGATCATTTCTAGAAGGTTTAATAAGCGGTTCAAATGATAATTATAATAAAATTATTATCGTTGCAAAAGGTCAGCAGAATGTACCTGTACAGTGAATTTGTTATGATTTTTTTAATCGTGCTTTTGTGCTAGTAAACCCACACGTGGTCAAGAAATATTTATTATTATTTTATTAAAGATCAAATTATTTTACATTAAGTCAGGCTCACACTCTTATTTTAATGAGATATGACAATAGATATTCTAGTACACCTACTAAAAAAAAACAATTGAAACCTACCCTACCTACAACTAAGTAGGACAAATTCATGCCCGCGTCGAATCATGCCCAGAAGGATCCCAATAAAATGTTTTAAAACAATTTACAGTTCTATAAAATTCACTTGAAACGTCAATTTAACTTAGACCCTTTTACCCTTTTTTACCACTCAAATGACTGATAAATAGCAAATTCAAAGTACTATCGCGGGTTTGTTAAATCCCGGCACCTGTTTGTATTTACACAAACACGCGGAGCAAACGTAATTTAAATTCGAACCATTGTAATCGATTGTTCAGGAGTCCGGATATTGAAACTTAAACACGGTAAAACGCGGGGCGGGATAAACTCAAACTCAAACTCAAATCTTTATTGCATTCCATATGTGTTTAGATGGTATATATAAGGTAAAAGATCAATATGGACCCTGTCGGGCACAGCAAAAATTTAGGAGAGAGGAAGAAAGCTAAGTGGCAATTCAAACAATTAAATATTATTTATTGCTTAATTGGGTTATAATTATGTAATATATATATATATATATATATATTTATATATATATATATAATATATATATATATATATATATATATATATATATATATATATATATATATATATATATATATATATATATATATCTGTTGTGTGTATAGTATATAAGTTATTTTATGTATTGCGTAAGAATATGTAGGTAATTATTTTGTAATTCTTAAAAGTGTTTACATTATTATAAAATTATGTTATTATTTATGTATTCATATTTTCATATATATATTAGATTTTCTATATTATATTATATTTCATAATGTTTGGTGTATACGAGATATATAGATAATTTTATTTTGCAATTGATTTGTCATCTATAAACTTCTTTACTGAGTAGTATGACTTGGATTCTAGAAATTGTTTCAATTTGTTAACAAATGTATTTGTTTTGATAGTTGCGAAACACTAACAATTGCAATGTATTTCATTTTGACAATTCGACAACAGTCATTGTATTATTTACGCTGTCAAGCAGACGTACTTTTCAAACAAATCTAGATTGATCTATAGAGATTAGGAATACCCTTCAAAGTCCTTCAGATTGTGAAAGAAAGTGTGTTACAATATTTTTATCTCACGAAGCGACCACAGATCAGAGGGGCAATTCTCGTAACTTTAAGAACGTTCAGTCTGATCTCAGTCTCAATCTGTCAAAAATACCTCTAATTTCCCTACATTTTGAAAAGTTTTTGACATTTGTTTGTCGCCGAGCTGAGACTGCGACTAGATTTTGAACATTTTAAATTATGAGAATTAGCCTTCAGATAAGCGACAGTTACTCATGGTAGTTAGTGTACCAACACGCAGGGAATATATGTGTAAGCGCAGGAGCTATCGGTACCGTCCGAGACACGGGCGAAATCGGAAGTGTGTGTATGTATGTTATATGTCGACGCTACTCGTCTTCACGCACACATTCACAGCGTGTTTGTTCACTGGGCTACCACAAGTAAAGCGCGCGTCACTACGTGTGATAAAAATACGTTACGCAATTGGTGTGCTGAATATTGAAACTGCAGCAATCACAGGCCACATAATGTATTAACATACCATGAAATACAATATTGATTAATCCGTAATCAACCGCATGTTTGTTATGCTACGATGTATTGTGACAAAAGGCTGAATTCATTAAGGTCATTATTCGTTTATAGGGTTCTGTACTACGGAGATAAAAAAAAAAAATCAACGACACGGTTGGCGCAGTGGCTGAGCGATCGACTGCTGCGCTGCGTGTCGCGGGTTCGAGACCCGCACGGAACAAATATTTGTATTGCCTACAGGTAGTTGTTCCGGGTCTGGCTGTTTGTGTATGTGAGTTTAAATTTTTGTAAACTCACCCACGATACAGTAGTAATTCCTTGTGTGGGGCAACGTTTTATTTAAAAACCTTAACCTTAAACCTTAAAACTGTCCCATAAAAAACTTCAATACGACAATTGATTATTTTTCATCGAATGGAGAAAATTGTTCACTTTAACGGTCTATAACACCCATCACTCTCCCGCCTTTATCCTAATTTATTGGTGGTCGGCGCAACATGTCTTCTTCTTCCATACTTCTCTATTAGTTCATCTCAGTAGTCACCTCCTTTCTAACCATATCACTTGACTAAAATGTATGGGTCAGCTGATTATTTTTTCGTGTTTACTATGTTTGTTGAGGCGTTTCAATGACGCCATCCCACGTTTTTCGATTTTTTTTTATCACATTACTCCGAAACTAATCGAATAAATATTTACTTAATGCACATTTATTATATTCGAAGTCAGTCATCATTCTCTTGCCCTTTTTTTTTTTTGAGGATGGGAAATCATCAAATGACTCCTTCCGCTCTGGGTGGAGCAGAAGGGAGTGTCAGACTCTTACTGACTAAAACCCACCCGTGTTCCTTCCTTAGCCCTTTATGTTCCGGGGCAGCGGTAACCCTTTCGGACAATCCCGCTACCCTGGCAGGCTTCGGCCCTATCGGGCCCCGTCATTCATGCTGACATCTCTTTGAGGCGCGCGTGGAACACATACACGCCGTCCGGCACGGGCCTGGTCCTGATCGGACGGTGAGTTACCCATTACTCTCCGCCCGCAGGCCCGCGCCTACGGTGGCCGGGAGTCGTCACGCGGCTCCCGACGCCCGGAGCGTCTCCCGCGGCGGCTGAGGCGTGAGGTCCTGTCCCTCGTCCACCCCGCCACCTCCTTCGCTAGCATGACTGCTTCGCAGAAGGAGGTGACTGCCTCCCACTCCCTCTCGCCCCGGACCATGGCTTGAACCAGGGCCGGACCCGAGAGGTCGCCGCCGCTGCCGATCGCCTCTACGAGGACACGGCGGTGCTCTGCCCAAGCGGGGCAGACCTGCACCGTATACTCCACCGTGTCCTCTAGGCAATCCTGATAGTGGTGACACCCGGGCGATTCTTCTGCCCTCATCCCACTTTATTTGGGGTCATTAACATGTCTTTTTCTTCTATACTTCTTTATTAGTCTTCATCTCGGTAGTCACCCTAACCATGTCATCATTCACACAGTCCATCCATCGTTTCTTTGGTCTTCCCCTACTCTAATAGCCATCGACATTATTGTAGTATCAAATCAATAGAAGAAATAGAAATCAGTATCAATAGAAAATATATAATATTTTTAAATTATAGCATTCAATGGTAACCCGTTTTAATAATCTTGTGTGAAAATTTGAACTCTTTACTAAAATATGACACTGATTTATGTTAAGCTAACTGTTCTTACGCGCATCATTTATTTTGTAAACGTTCATAACTCAGAAGTGTAGTTCCATTACCCTCCAAGGCGATAATATTTTGAAGTGTTGCCTTGCCTACAGTCAGTTCACAGTTACCTCTGAAAACAGCAACTCAACATTAACCTTATTGTAACAGGAATAAAGATCACTGTGATGTTGGCAGACTTGTCAGTGGCAGCAACTCAACAACAACCTTATTGTAACGATTATAAGGATCACTGATTTGACAGTAATATAAAATCAGTGGTAAAATAACACTGAACGGTTTACACCTAAAATAAAATTACGGCATATTCGACAAAAATGTAAACAAATGGAATGAATAAGTTTATGGAAAAATAACTTTAATTCCTACACAATAAAGTTCAGTTTACGCTACAACTTCAAAAATTTTTACATTTTATTCAATAGTGAGTCACTGAAATCACTTAATTTCCATAAAAATAAAGTTGATATTTGTTTACTTGAAATAACGTCAATTTGAATTTAAACAAATATCATTTTATACTACAGTCGTGGAATTCGCGAGACACCAACGCCTTGTCTACACTGAATCAATACCATATCAAGACCCCATTGACTAAACGAAAGTTCGCCTATTTATAATAGTCTAAGTTTAAAGAGAAGACCTCATCGTGTTTATTTGTGGACTTATGTGTTTGGCCGGTGGGTGAGACTGGTCGGCGATAGGTAGTTGTTTTCTTTTTTATTTATATTATATATTCTTTGTATGTTTTACTAACAACAGTTAATTAAGTAATTTTATGTAAATACTAACATTATGGACTGCAAGGTCTGCAAATAAAAGTTTATTATTATTATTACCAAACAACCCATGATTATTATGTTTCCAAGAAACTTCTGAGCTCATTATATCGAGGAAAATACCGAACTTAGAATAGTTGATCATTCTCGAGATTTTGAACGGAATTAATATAATGTAGTGTCTTAAACATTCTTCGTCTAAGAAACAGTCGGTACAGAAAAAACTTATTGTTTAACGTTTTCGTCCTCGGGCGAAAAAAATAATTTCCTGCATATATTTTTGCTTCTCCGTTCTTCGAGTCTTTTTTTTAAATTCATTTAGTGGATGGCCTCGTTCTGCTTTATCACCCTAAGGTTGAATTTTACTTGCACGTCGTAAAACGACAAGGTGTTTTTGTCTATGCGACAGTTAAATAGTTTCACCCTTAAAGAAGTTTCAATTTAGTGGGAATTCTTGTCAAAAGTGATGAAGCAAATACAAGGTCATCTATACTATAAAAGTTACAGTTTTCTGTAAATAGCATAATCAGCCTTTAAATAATGTTCCCAATGGTAACGGCCGCGCGCGACTAAGGGCGGGTTGTTTCAGGTCCACTTGACGCGAGGGGCCAAGTCGGCACCCAAGCCCGCTGCGACTGCTCCTGCAGCCAATCGGGCTCAAGCCGGCGGGAGGAAGCTGGTTCCTCCCAAAACCGCGGCCGTCGTGGTGACTCTCACCCCGGAGGCCGCGGAGCGGGGCGAAACGTACGAGTCCGTCCTAAGACGGGCTCGTACCAACGCTGATCCCTACAAGCTGGGGATCAGCAACATTAAGTGCCGCCGAACCCTAACCGGGGCTCGAATTTTTGAGTTTTCGGGGGAACAGCGCGGCACCAATGCGGACCTCTTCGCAACAAAGTTGCAAGAGGTCATCGCGGACAGTGCGACGGTCGTCAAGCCCGTCAAGACCGCAGCCTTGGAGGTGACCGATCTCGACGATTCGGTCACCAAGGAGGATGTGGTGGCGGCCGTCGCGGCGGCTGGAGGCTGCGACGCTGGCGCGGTGAAGGGGGGAGCCATCCGGCTCGGTCGCCGCGGCATGGGCATCATCCGCGTCGAGTGCCCAGTCGCCGCGGCTGCGGCCGTCCTTGCTGCGACCAAGGGACGGCTGCTCGTTGGGCTCAGCTCGGCTGTGGTCCGGGCCCTGGAGGACCAGCCTGCGAGGTGCTTCAGGTGCTTCGCCTTCGGCCACACCCGTGCCACGTGTCCCTCCAAGTCCGACTGGGGAGACGTCTGCTACCAGTGCGGGCAAGAGGGACACAGGAGTGCCACTTGCAGCTCCACCACGCCACACTGCAAGGCGTGTGCCGCCAGTGGCCGCCCCGCGGACCACAGGATGACGGGCAGGAGCTGCAAGCCCCCCGTGCGAAAGGGCATAGTGCCGGCGCAGGTTCGCCCTGTTGCCACCACCGCCGCCGCCGTCGCCGCCGCTGCAGTTCCAGCGGCGGTAGCTGAGGAGGAGGGTGCAATGTCGGAATAATGCCAGGTTCCGACTACAGCATCCTCCAGGCGAACGCCAACCACTGCAAAGCGGCCCAGGACCTGGTAGTGCAGGTCATGGCCGAGTGGTTGGTGAACGTAGCGGTGGTCGCCGAGCCCTACTCGATCCCCAGCAGCTGGCTGGGTGACGAGGACGACTCGGTGGCACTAGCGGCGCGGTCTTCCACGGACTCCCCTCCCCTCTCGCTATTAGAGAGAGGACCGGGATACGTGGCCGCCGCGTGGGGAGACATTGCCCTTGTGGGGGTATATTTCTCCCCAAACCGCCCACTCCAGGACTTTGAGAATTTTCTCGGAGTCCTGGCCGCCGTGGTCGGCAGGGCGGTTCCGCGTCAGGTCTCCGTACTGGGAGACCTGAATGCCAAGTCGGTGAGCTGGGGCAACCCGGCCACCGACGCCCGCGGGCGGGCGGTGGAGTTGTGGGCAGCCTCCTCTGGACTCTCCCTCTTGAACAGAGGAAGCGTCCAGACATGCGTGCGGCGTCGGGGTGGCTCAATAGTGGACGTCACTTTCGCCACCCCGGCGTTAGCCGCGCGCGTGCTGAACTGGCGGGTGGACCTGGTGGAGACCATGTCGGACCACCGCTACGTGCGGTTCGACATCTCCACCAGGGGCCCGGGAGCGGTGCGGCCCATCTCGGGGCGATCAACGTTCCCGCGGTGGGCTCTCACCCGCCTGGACAGGGAGGCAGCGGCGGAGGCGGCGTTCATCCAGGACTGGCTTTCGCCGCCTACCGCCGGCCTGGATGTGGACACCGCAGCGGGGCAGCTTCGGGAGTGTCTGACCGAGGTATGCAACTCTAGCATGCCTCGGTCTCGCCGACCACCACCCAAACGCGCCGTGTACTGGTGGTCGGCGGAGCTAGCGGGGCTTCGAGCAGCTTGTGTGGGGGCAAGGAGGGCCTACACGCGGAGTCGGCGGCGGCGTCGACGGGACCAGGCCGACGAGGACCACCTCTACGACGTATACGTAGAGGCAAAACAGGTCCTCGATCGGGCCATAGCCGCTGCCAAAGACTCGGCGAGAGCCGAGCTGCTGGAGGGTCTCGACAACGACCCCTTCGGGAGACCATACAAGGCTGCGCGCAGCAAATTGCGCCCCTTTGGTCCCCCGGTTGCCGAGACCCTGGAGCCCTCATTTCTGGACGGGGTGGTTCAGTCTCTGTTCCCGGGCAGGGACAACTTCACCCCGCCAGCGATGTGTGGAGCCCCGCTAGCGGACGAGGAGGAAGAGGAGCCCCCTCCTGTCACGGAGTCGGAACTTGGCGCGGCGATTCTTCGTATACGCGCCAAGAAGACGGCTCCAGGCCCTGACGGCGTCCCCGCGAGAGTGGTGGCGATCGCTGCCACTCAAATGGAGGACAGGTTTCGGGACCTCTTCAGCGCATGTCTTGCGTCTGGGAGGTTCCCGAAACCGTGGAAGGAGGGGCAGTTGTGCCTCCTTCGCAAGGAGGGCCGCCCAGCGGATTCCCCCTCGGCATACCGGCCCATCGTTCTTCTCGATGAGGTCGGCAAAATGTTCGAGGGGATAATCGCGGCCCGCCTGAAGGGCCACCTGCGGGACATCGGGCCGGACTTGTCGGACGCTCAGTTTGGTTTTCGGGCTGAGCGTTCGACGGTGGACGCGCTGGCCTGGCTCAAGGGCCAGGCGAAGGAGGCGATGGAGGCGGGGGACGGATTGTTGGCGGTGTCATTCGACATAGCCAACGCCTTCAACTCCGTTCCTCACTCCACCATCCTCGAGGCGCTCCGGTTCCACGGAGTGCCTCGATACATGCGCAGTCTGCTGGCCAGCTACCTGGAGGATCGGGCGATCCTCCTGGTAGATAGGACTGGCCAAGTCCGGCGGTACGCCGTCGAAGCCGGTGTTCCACAGGGGTCAGTCATAGGACCTCTCCTCTGGAACATCGGCTACGATTGGCTCTTGCGGGGAACTCTCCTCCGAGGCACGAGTGTCGTCTGCTACGCGGACGACACTCTCCTCACCGCCCGGGGGGGGAGTTTCAGGGAGGCGGCCAACTTGGCCTCGGCGGGCAGATCCTTGGTTGCAGCGAGGATCCGCCGCCTAGGTCTGAAGGTGGCGCTGCACAAGACCGAGGCCGTGTTCTTCCACGGGCCTCGGCAGCGCCCCCCACCTGACGCCCACATCTTCGTGGAGGGCGTCAGAATCGGGGTCAAGGCCCAGATGAAATATCTGGGCCTTGTGCTCGACAGCAGGTGGCGCTTCGGCCCGCATTTTAGCGGGCTGTCGTCGCGCCTGCTGAAGACGGCGGGGGCGCTCTCGTGGCTGCTCCCCAACTTGGGGGGGCCCAGCCCACGATGCCGGCAACTCTACGCCGGCATCCTCAAGAGTATGGCCCTCTACGGGGCCCCTATTTGGGAGGACGCTCTCCAACGGCGGGAGAACGCCGCCGCCTTGCGGGCACCGCAGAGGGCCATAGCCCAGCGGGTAGCGCGGGCCTACCGCACGGTAGGCTTTGCAGCAGCGTGCGCTCTGGCCAGCACCCCTCCTTGGGAACTCGAGGCGTGGGTGCTCGCCAGAGTGTACGAATGGACGGCGGGGCGGAGAGCGAGAGGAGATCGCACCGCCCCGGAAGAGCGGGAGGCCGTCCGGCGGGAGGCGAGGGACGCCATCGTCCTCCATTGGACGGGGGACCTCGCCACCGCAGCCTTTGGCCGCCGAACCCTCGACGCGCTTGGGCCGGTCCTGCGAGACTGGCTCGAGCGGTCGCACGGGGTCCTTTCGTTCCGTCTGGTGCAGGTGCTGTCCGGACACGGTTGTTTCGGATCGTACCTGCACCGAATCGGACGGGAGGAGACGCCGTCGTGCCCCGACTGTGGCGCGGCGGAGGACACGGCGCAGCACACCCTCGAGGTGTGCCCGTCGTGGTCCGAGCCGCGCTGCAGTCTCACGGCGGCGATCGGACCGGACCTCTCACTCCCCGGTTTGGTAAACGCCATGCTGAGGGATGAGGGGTCCTGGGCGGCAGTCGCCTCCTTCTGCGAACACGTCATGTCCCAGAAGGAGGCGGCGGAGCGCGCGCGGGAGGAGGATCCTCACGCGGCGCTGCTCCGAAGGCGGAGGAGGGGTCGAAGAAGACGTCAGTTTGACGGTCATCTCCGACTCCTCCCAGGTGGAGGCCAGCAGGCAACGGGTGCGGGGGCACCCTTGCCTGCATCGCACAGGCCTCCACCAGTGTCGGACGGGAATGGCCAGGTGTTCCCGGCCATTCCCGTAGCCCCCCAGCTCGGGGGGCATGCGGGGCCTGCCAATTAGGCGGGCTTGCGCCGGGAGGGTTGTGGACGTCATGGTCTCCCACGACCCTCCCATCACGGCGCCGCGGGAACACCGCTGAGTTTTAGTGGGTATACTGTCATTCGGACAGGGAGTCCCACATACCCCGTCTCGTCCCCCACGAGTCGGGCATGCATAAAGCATTTCTCAGCGTCAAAAAAAAAAAAAAAAAGGTCCACTTGACGCCCCCCCCAGTGGGTTCCCGCATTGTCGAGGCGGGGGGGCTCAGTAGCCGTGGCTGGGCGGGCCACGGTGAAGCTAAGAGGGACCCAGGCGGGGGCCGCTCGTCCGGGCTGTGCGGTTTAGCCCGACGTGGCGGCCCACAGGTAGGTTGCGGTGCCTGCGACATCGCGACCTACCTGAGGCGGGCCGCGATGTCCCCCGTGAGGGAGACATTGCGGCTGAGGATAGAGGCCGCGGCGGGAGGGGCTCTCCCTTCCTTCCGCGGCCTTGACGGGGCCGCCACCGTTAGATGGCGGACGCGGCGGGGCCGCAGGGGAAGAGGAGTGTTCGGTGTTTCGTTGCCGCTCTCCCTATCCTCTGCGGCCGTAGCTCCCCCAACGCGGGGGGCTTGCGGGGCCCGCCTTTTAGGCGGGCGTGGAGGCCAGCAGGCAACGGGTGCGGGGGCTCCGTTGCCTGTTTTGCACAGGCCTCCACCTTGTGGGACGGGAATGGCCAGGTGTTCCCGGCCATTCCCGTAGCCCCCCAACCTGGGGGGCATGCGGGGCCCGCCATACCATCTTGGCGGGCGTGCGCCGGGAGGGCCGTGGAAGTATTGATTTCCCATAGCCCTCCCATTACGGCGTTTGCAGGAACACCGCTGAGTTTTAGTGGGTATACTGTCCTTCCGACAGGGAGCCCCACATACCCCGTCTCGGTCCCCCGCGAGACGGGGATGCATAAAGCATTTCTCGGCGAGAAAAAAAAAAAAAAAAAAAAAAAAAAAAGGTCCACTTGACGCACGCATATGCGTCAAAAATGGCGCTAATTATCGTTAAACCAAACAAAGCGCTGTTTCACAAAATCATGGATTTAGAGTTGTTATTTGACGTATGTACGGTCACCAAACGAGATAAGTAACCAGGGTCGTCGGATATAGTTGAAGTTTTGTAAGAAACCGGTGGATAATTTCGAATAAATTTTAATTTAATTAATAGAAAACAAACAGTTAATTAAAAATATGTGTGTACATAAATGGTAAATAATTTATCTTTTCCATTCGAAAACATCCATCGGTTTCTTACTAAACTTCAACTATATCCGACGACCCTGGTTACTTATCTCCTTTGGTGACTACACGTATGTTACGTTAACCAACCGTTTGAAACAACCGGTCCTTACGAGTTGTAGGTCATAATTATGTTCGAACCCAAGCAGGCAATTTACTTTTGTATAAATTATTTAATCATCACCACTGGGGCTGCAGTCTCGACATTCATCGATCGCTTTACGACCGAATTCGGTCGCAAAGTCCTGTCACTCCATACATTACACCTGTTAATCCCGGAATTTGCGACCGAATTCGGTCGTAAAGCGATCGCTATGAATGTCGAGACTGCAGCCCCAGCACTCTAAACGGTGAAGGAAAACATCGTGAGGAAACCGGCATGTCCTAGAACCAAAAATTTCGAAGATATGTGACATCTACCAACCCGCACTGGACCCGCGTGGTGGATTATGGCCCAATCCCTCTCACAGATAGGAGGCCTGTGTCCCAGCAGTGGGAATATTATAGGCTGATGAAAAACCCAAGAACACTTTATTCGACCTAGGAATCGATCTCATAGGAATATTATCTAGGCTGTTAATGTTATTCTATAACTTTACTTCATGAGTATCTCTATTTTTTTTTTTAACGTTGCCTCACACTAGGAATTTCTCCTGTGTCGTGGGTGCGTTTACAAACATTTAAACTCACATACACAAATACCCAGATCCGGAACAACTACTTGTAGGCCATACATATATTTGTTCCGTGCGGGAATCGAACCCGCGACACGCAGCGCAGTGAGTCAATCGTTTAACCACTGCGCTAACCGTGCCGTCAATGGATTTAAAGTTAAAAAAATATATATTTACAGATGTGAATTTAAAAGTCAAGCTTTGAAAGGATAGCCTTGATATTCTGAAAGCCAATCTTCAAAGTGAATGCATTAGGCTACATCTTAGCTTTATTATTGAACATCATAATAAATACATGTTTTTTATTGCAGCACTAAAATACACCTCCAAGTTTTATTCGCTTTTTATTATAACAACAGTGTTATTGCTGAGCCTCTCTTAAGTATCATTAAATAAAAATAAAGTCTGTTCTTACAACCTTTTCAGAAAAAGGGTATCTTTTTAATACAGGGTTATTTTTCAAAGACCAGCCAAATTTAAGGATGTGGTACAGACCATCAAACTGAACAACTTTCTCCGTGGGACCAACATCGTAATCGCGAATAAAAATTCAGCCGTCCCATACATTTAGGTCGAGTAGGTATTGAAGTTTTCTATGGGACAGTTGATAAAATTCTCAGTTCAGTCAGTTTCATACAAACGAATACGTGTTTTGCGAATTTGATCTTTATTAACTACGAGAACTGTTAATGTCAAAACGGGCCTTTTATTTTTTGACACGTTTATCTTGAAGTGCAGTCTAGTATTTTATGTCTTCACCAGTTTTCAAATTATTTCCTTTATCAAGTCAGCACACACAACTTTTGAAGCTACGGCACTGAGCAGTCTGTTTGCATAGTAAACATTAATAACAAATATCAAAATAGCATACAACGTTTACCAATGCTGACATCAACTTCAAACCTTTTTAATGGCCTGGCCATTTCATGAAACACGTTTCGGTTTTTTTTAATTGTCTGTCAGTGGAAATTTTTTCATTCCGTCTGACATTTTGACATTGAATGTTTTCATTCAGTCATGTTTAGAGAAAATGGTTGAATGTCATTCAATGGTATTGACATTACGACGAAGTGGACACTGGCAGAATACTATTCTTCTTTGGCAACTGAGCCGTGTCGGCTATTCTGAGAATGGCCAACACGACTCAGTTGCCAAAGAAGAAAAAAAAACGACCAAGTATTATATAATGCTGAGTTGGTAAAGCACAATTTATCATGCAATGAGCAGGCCAAAACAGCACTTAAGGTAGCAAACATATTTTGGACGTGACTGTAACTTTATTTTACATTACAATCATTGTAGAGTGGAAATAACGACTCTAAAATCTATTTTACTAAATGGAAACACAAAATTGCTTTTGGTGAACATCACGTAGACACTATAAAATAAATTCGGATGTGCTTAGAATTCGGCCCAAATTATCCCAATTCAATAAATATAAATATTTCCTTCTGCTGCAGGTGCGGAAAACCTCAAACGGCGCAAATACTCCAATCTCTTTGGAACTTATATGTTCGAGCCGTTTTGGGTTGAAACACTAGGGCCATGGGGTCCAAGTTCACACTTAGTATTTCGAGACATCGCCAAGCGGTTGGTCGACTCTTCACGTGACCAGAGGGCTGGCCTATTTTTTGGAAAAAGAATCAGCATTGCCATATAACGTGGCAATGCTGCCAGCCTTTTGGGCACGTTTCCTATTGATAGCGATGCGGACGAATGTTCTTTGGTTATTTCCCCTCCTTCTTATATAATGAAAAAGAAAACAAACAAAAAAAATTGAAACCCTAAAACCTCAAAATTTGTGTTTAACTTCGAATCGGGTATTATAGTCATAAAGTTAGTCGTCGTAATTATAGTCAAATAGTTATCAGAAAAATAGATAAAAAAAACAAAAAAAAAAACAAACGCATAGTACAACCTACATTTTTTTTTCAGTACACCATTCAGTCAAAGTTTGGTTGTTAATTTTGAATATTTGATTGGGCAAAAAGTGACATTTTCTTCCAAAGTGGTGGCTTTCAATTTTAGGCAAGTATTTACAGAAACATTATTCAGGATCTCACTACAATTTTATTTTTCTTTTAAAGTTAAGATGTTTAGCAACAGGAGTGAAAAGACTGTCTCAGGGTGCACTTTCTCGATTTTTTTTGAAATGCCAATCATTTTTTAAATACCCAACCTATATTTTTTATATTTTTCTGATAACTATTATGACTTTATTATTATTTATTTATTATAAGTTCACAGCATGCTACTCGTAAATAACTTATAAACTAATCCCCACAAAACCGTAGCAATGGTTTGATATGACCTATTACTCGATTCCGGCTTGATGTCGACTTCTGGGACATTCTGTATACAGGTTGCCCTGATGGGCCTTCGTGCCAATAGAATAAAATGGTCACAGAAACCATGAGCTTTCTTTTGATCCTAGTTTAGGCCAGTACTACTAAACTACAAAGATCAAACCGCACTGGGCCCGCGTGTGATTGCGCGGATTATGGCCCACTTCCTCTCACAGAGAGGAGGCATGTATCCCGAGTCCCGTACGGTATATAGAATTACCCTTGAACGATATAATTGTTCCCAGCAGTAGGAACTTTATAGGCTGATTATACTATCTCCGCAGCAACTATCTGCATAACGTCTCATGGTTTAAATTTAGGAGAAAATCGTTGAATATTACTGAGGGTGAATTTCCCCAATGAAACTGAACGCGATCAACACAGATAAACCGCGTTTTAGAGCTGGCAGTGGCATCATTGTTGTGTAATATTGACACTGAGTTAAACGCAGTGAAATTTTCCCAAAGTTCAAACTCAACTCAGACTCAAAGCATTTATTTTCAAATAAATACACCAATTGCAGGCACAGGCACTTTGGTTAGTTCATCTTTTGCACGCGACAAACCTTTATCTATACATCTAACTAATCGGGTTGATATATTTGAGTGTGTCCTTCTTCTCAGCGTGTCGATAGCCATCTAACTGGGCTCGGCCCAGAATTCGGCCATTTGTTTGGCGCCATCACCAGCGTTCTTCAGTTCCTGTAACGTGCAGATGACAGGACACGATACTAAGTATCCCATCGTTTGTGGAACAGCACCACATTTACACTCCAAGGCGGAGTCGTCTATGAATCTCCACCTTAACAGGTTTTCCTTACTTCAGCCAACCTGGGTCCGGAGTCTATTTAAAGACTTCCAGGTTACCCAAGGTAACTCATGTCCAGGGGGGAGATTTTCAGCGGGTGGGTTTCGTAGGTTCGGGTCAGGAAGCACAGTCTCGCCACAGCTTCAGTCTTTCTTGCGATCGTTCGACAGTGAGTGGGATGACACACTTTAAAAAATTGTTTCGACTTTTAAGCCTTTGTGGCACAAGGATGTTGTCGTGAAAAGGGCGACACCCTTTTTGTCGGAAACCATTTTGGCTCTTTCGCTGGAGCCTGCCATCGCTCTACGAACCACTGGTGGCGCTATTCCTGCCAGTGGATACAGCATTTGTACCGGGGTCGGTTTTAGGCAACCAGTGATTATGGCATGTTTCATTCAAAGCACTGTGCTCGATTGACTCCCCATCCCAAACGATGTTAAGTTTGCGACCCGCCTCTCTATTGCGGACATGAAATATGCAAGACTGGGTTTTGCTCGGAATGGGCTTGAGTGAATTAGAGAAGTAATAAGTGGCTAAGATCGTGTTAAATGGGCTTAAAATAAACCACAGAAGCAACTACTCTAATATTTATACACAAATAAATGAAATTGAAGTGTCTGTCAAAATAACAGCTTTTAACTAAATGCTTATGGAAGTCTTTACAGTACCTATAACTTTCTATCTGTTCGTCTGTCTGTTTGATGAAACGGCTGGACCGATTTTGACGACTTTCACTGGCAGAAAGCTGATGTGATGAGGAGTATTTTAGGTTAATTTTATTTTAGAAAAAGATTTAGGGTACCGCGAAAAAATAAAACGCTGTTTTCCGACACGCACGCGAACAACTTAAGTCGTAGGCACAGCTAGTCGTAAATAAATGCATTACGTGCTCGACATACCTTACTATCGCGTCAGTATTCCGTTCTTGAATATCTCGCGTACGCGTGCGACAAATCAAGAAACGTGTCTTGTTGTTATTGTGAACCTTCCTACTTGAACTACGACCTGGTGTCAGAAGACACGTTTTGACATACTTAGGGCCGTTTTTTCAATCAACAACCCGTCTTACCAAGGGGTATCATATTACCCATTTGACGGCACGGTTGGCGCAGTGGTTAAGCGATTGACTGCTGCGCTGCGTGTCGCGGGTTCGATTCCCGCACGGAACAAATATTTGTATGACCTACATTGTATTTGTTCCGAGTCTGGGTGTTTTTCTATCTATAATATGTATGTATTTACAAAAAAAAAAAATGTATATAAGTAGTTTATCAGCCATCTTGTTACCATAACACAAGCATTAGGTTGCTTAGCTTGGGACTAGATAGCGCTGTGTGAAATGTCCAGGGATATTATTATTATTATTACCCAGTAACTGGGTTGTGGAGCATAGGCAGTCGCTCCATGTAAAATATTGGTATTCAGCTGCATCCGGTTAGACTGGAAGCCGACATAGTTGGTAAAAGGCTAGGCAGTTGATGATGAGGGCCGTTTTTTCAATCATTCAGAACACCAATTCTCGTATCAAAAAATGTTCTAAATCTAGTCGGACCCGACTCAGACAATCAATGTGGAAAACTTGTCAAAAATGTAGGAAAATTAGAGTTATTTTTGACAGATTTAGACCGAGATTAGAGTGCGACCGTTCTTAAAATTCTCAAAATAACTGGGTTGAGAAAATATGTCAACTAATTCTTTTCAATTCTTCAGATAAAAGTTATCTGTCGAATGAAAAATCAGTATTTCTGACGTCATCATCCTAGCCTAGCCTTTACCCAACAGCTATGGACAGCCGGGGTCGGCTTCCAGGCTAACCAGATGCAGCCTTCAGCCTTTCTGAAGTAATTCTGCTAATCCTAGAAATCCTACTTCCTACTGATCCTATTTCCTAATATAACATAATAATACTACTACACATATATTACATACTTTCTGACTAACTGGCCGACTATTTAATTTTGACAATTCAAAAGTGCCTGTAAATGGTTTAATTGAAATAAATTATTTGAGTTTGAGTTTTACCCTACTCCTACCCTACTCCTACTCTACTTCTACCCTACTCCTACTCTACTCCTACCCTACTTCAATTCGAGTGGACCCGAGTCTACCGTACCGAAGGGACGATCGTCAAATGTTTGACAGGAAAGTAGGTAGAGCAGTTTATATGGGAAAATGAAATTGTTGTTTTTACTATCTTCCTTGCAATTTTTCCATATTTTCTCACCGTTTAAACCTTTCCTGGACTACGACTAACATTTCAAAACCAAAATCAGCTAAATCGGCCCAGCCATTCTCGAGTTTTAGCGACTCAAACGAACAGCAATTAATTTTTATTTAATAAAAAATAGATTATAAACGTGAAAGTTTGTATCCATACAAACTGAATCCATACCAACCATCCGGTTGGGTGGATGTTTGTTACTCTTTCACGCAAAAACTACTGGATGAAATTTGGCACACAGATGGTTTATAACCAGGATTAACATAATAGGATACTTTTTATCCTGATATTCCCACGGGATCGAAACTTATGCGGGTGAAACCGCGGGCGCAGCTAGTGCTATATAAAGCTAAAACATGTAGAAGTAGCAGCTAAGGTTTCTGATAGTAAAACAAACAATCAACAAGAAAATTAACTAACAGTCCCATACTCGTGTCGTAAACAATTGTGGTTGACTGACTGAAATATCTAACAATAGCCAATCAAATCACTTGATATGAGTTTCAATATGACGTGATTGTTGATTAGCCTTTCAGAAATTACGCGTAGGCAATGCCTGTTTACACCAAGACTGGACGACACCTAAATGTAATGACAAAACACAAGCGCACTTTTGGATTGGCAACGCTAAGCCCAGTGCTGAAAGGTGAAAATCTAATGCGCAAAAATATTGTGGCACTAGTGAAATCGGGTGTCTTTAAAAACACGTGTAAGTGTCCGTTCACACTGACTGGCTCGGAGGAGAGTACATTTTTTATCGCGTTTAAAAAAGAGTTTTAGATCATTGAAATAAGGTTGTATTTTTCATGTCACTGCGGGTGAGTTCAGCTCTTAAGCATTCTTATTTAAAAAAGAAGTGACATGAGAAAATCAATCTTATTTCAATGATCCAAAACTCTTTTTTAAACGCGATAAAAAATGTGCTCTCCTCCAAGCCGATCTGTGTGAACGGACACTAAATGTCATACGCAGACGCAGTTTCAGGATTGCACACGACCAGCGACCGCGTTTAGCTCCCATCGCTATTTTTTTTGGAAAAAACCAGATGGTTTTTTGGTAAAAACTCATCGTTTGCCAGGATTTGTTTGCTGTCGATTTATTACGGTTGGCTGGTGTAGTGGCGATTGGTTTTATTGGATTTTACTTTATTTTTAGCACTGGACGTAAATGAACTAAAAATGTATCTACATAATCAGCCTAAATGTTCCCACTGTTGGGACACAGGCCTCCTCTCGGTGACAGGGAGTGGGCCGTAATCCACCACGCGGGCCCAGTGCGGGTCGGTTGATGTCTATGCTCTATGTTACGGGTTTGGTTTCCGCACTTAGTCCTTCAGGTGGACCATTGTGCGTGGGCCATGGCGGCTGTCAGTGGTTATTGCAACCAACCAGAGGTGGGCGTTGGTTGAAGGCCTCCAGAAGCTTATTATGTTTCCTGGTCTGTTGAGAACAACTGAAACTGAACTGTGTAAGATCTGGGTGTCCCGAGGGTTTCCGACCTAATCTGGGTGACGCCTGTGCACTCAAAGAGCACATGCGCGACGGTCTTATCAGCCTCCATGCAAGCCCTGCACAGGGGGCTGTCCGTTATGCCTATCGTGTGTTAGTGTTTGTTTAGTGAGCAGTGTCTCGTGATGGTCCCGTCATCAGGCGCAGGCCTTTCCTGTCCAGGCGTACTAAGCTTTTGGTTAGCTTGCCATCTGATGATGGCATTGCTTTACTATTATACTACACCAATTCTCTACTATTTTCAGCAGTCCTTTGCCGCAATGGCCCTTGTGGTGTCGTTTACGGTCACTTGTACAGCTCTCTGTTTGAGCATATTAGTAATCCAGCCGCTCAGAGACGGATCTATACCGTGTCTGTCTAAGGCCGTGCTGATACTTTTGAATGTGGTTTTGTCAAAGGCGCCCTCAATGTCAATGAAGGCGGCCAGTGCTGTGCATTTGTGCGTATTCAATCTTCGATACCACGCTGTGCAGCGCGGATTCTGTTGATTTGCCTGTGGAGTACGCATGCTGTTGTTTGTAGAGAGGTTTTGCCCTAAGTGGACCGTCTCGGATGTGTCGATCACAGAGTCTCTCTAGGGCTTTTAGTAGAAAGGATGTTAGACTTATGGATCTGTACGCTTTGGGTTGCGTGTAGTCGGGCTTACCAGGTTTGGGTATGAAGATGACCTTCACTTCGCACCAGGCTAGGGGTATGTGTTCGAGTGCTATGCAGGCCCGTTATATCTCCATCAGGCATGGTGTAATATAATCAAGCCCCCATTGTAGTAGGGCTGGGAAGATACCATCCAGTCCCGCAGGACTTGTATGGCTGGAAGGTGTTGATAGCCCATTTTAACTGGTCTTCTGTTACTAGCCTGTGGGCACAAGACCAGTCCCGTTCCGTTGGGGTCCAATCTAGTACGTCTTCCCAGGTCCTGTCTTCGTCGGTTGATCTCACATGACTTCAAATTTTTGGTTCTAGGACATGCCGGTTTCCTCACGATGTTTTCTTTCGCCTTTATGAGAGCAGTGGTGAAAACTTTTCTATAATGATGATTACGATTCCAGCACGCATCAAATGTTTGCACTGCCTTGGGCTTACGTGAAAAGGTCCAAATTTTTTGTACCTATTTGAATGTAAAAGTTCCGTTTGAAGCGGTTCTGTGGTAACCAAGGTTTTCCTCTGGAAGAATAGGATTCTCTAACTACAAAATATCTATCTATCTCTTAGTATTTATGCTTGTATTTTATTTATTTATTTTATCACTAGCTTCTGCCCGCGGCTTCGCCCGCGTGGATGTCGGAAATTTACCCACGGGAACGTGCTAACAGGATAAAATGTATGTGCTTCCCCAGAATGCCATCTATGTCGCGGGCCCTTTGTGGCTAATTACAATAGAAAACCAATTGTGTCTCATTATTGGTGATTAAGAGGGTACCTATATGATATCTTCACCTAAGTACCTAACTAATTTAAAAAAAAAAACTGAATAACAGAAAATTAAATACCTACCTACCTAAATAAACCTATTTCTGATGATAACTAATCTAAACTCAATAAATAAGCAAAATCCCTAAAAACTAATATCTATACGAATGACTAAACCTACCTAACAGTATTATAAAATAACCTACGGTCACTACGTACACTATCAAATATACTACCTATACTTTAAAATTAAAATCTATACCTACGACTCATATAAAAATAAACCTAAATAACTCTAAAAACTAAAAGGAATAAAAATGAACTCCACTGCGGGTGACCCAACCTACGACAAACTTAGTATTTGCGGTTGGTACAGTACAGACAGTGGTAGTCGGGTATAGGGATCGAACCGCAAAATTAAGTTTGTTTTTTATTGTATATACTTTTCCGGGATAAAAAGTACCCAGTGTGGTGCCCAGGATATTAAAGAATAATTATACCAAGTTTCATCGTAATCGAACCGGTAGTTTTTGCGTGATGCCTGAACAAACAGACAGACAGACAGACAGACAGACAAAAATTTTTTTAATCACATTTTTGGGTTCGGTGTCGGTCAAGTAACACCCCCTGCCATTTATTTTTTGGATATTTTCAATGTACAGAATTTTCACTTCTACAGATTTATTATAAGTATAGAATAGATTTATGTACACACATATATAAACAGACATAATAATAATACAAATAATATCTATACTTATAATAAATCTGTAGAAGTGAAAATTCTGTACATTGAAAATATCAAAATAATAAATGGCAAGGGGTGTTACTAGACCGACACAGAACCCAAAAATGTGATTAAAAAATTTTTGTCTGTCTGTCTGTTTGTTCAGGCATCACGCAAAAACTACCGGTTCGATTACGATGAAACTTGGTATAATTATTCTTTAATATCCTGGGCACCACACTGGGTACTTTTTATCCCGGAAAAGTATATACAATAAAAAACAAACTTAATTTTGCGGTTCGATCCCTAGACCCATTACTGTGTCAACCGCAAATAATAAGTTTGTCGTAGGTTACGTCACCCGCAGTGGAGTTCATTTTTATTCCTTTTAGTTTTTAGAGTTATTTAGGTTTATTTTCATATAAGTCGTAGGTATAGACTTTAATTTTAAAGTATAGGTAGCATATTTGATAGTGTACGTAGTGACCGTAGGTTATTTTATAATACTGTTAGGTAGGATTAGTCATTCGTATAGATATTAGTTTTTAGGGATTTTGCTTATTTATTGAGCTTAGATTAGTTATCATCAGAAATAGGTTTATTTAGGTAGGTATTTAATTTTCTGTTATTGAGTTTTTTTTTTTTAATTAGGTAGGTACTTAGGTAAAGATATCATATAGGTACCCTCTTAATCACCACTAATGAGACACAATTGGTTTTCTGTTGTTATTAGCCACAAAGGGCCCGCGAGATAGATGGCATTCTGGGGAAGCACATACATTTTATCCTGTTAGCACGTTCCCATGGGATAATTTCCGACATCCACGCGGGCGAAGCCGCGGGCAGAAGCTAGTAGTAATAATTATAATAATTTTTATTTTGTCTTTTTTTTATTATTATTATTTTTTATAATAATTTCCTAGCTATTTATCCCGTATGTTGCACCTGCCATGTTTTGTCTCTGCGTCGCCCTAAGGTTGACTAGTAGAAATGCCTCAGGCATTAAGTCCGCCTTTGTAAAGTATTTTTTTACTTGTGCATAAAGTTTTAATAAATAAATAAAATACTGCGAGCACAGAGACATACATTTGAAACAATCTAAAAGTATATAATAAAAAAAATGTATATAAGTAGTTTATCAGCCATCTTGTTACCATAACACAAGCATTAGGTTGCTTAGCTTGGGACTAGATGGCGCTGTGTGAAATGTCCAGAGATATTATTATTATTATAATCTGAGATAGTTCTGTCCGTGTGCTCTACATCATTTAGAAGTACAACTATAGTTAACTCTCTATTGATATCCCATGATCACAGGCTTGCCCCTGATGTCTAATAAACAACAGCGATGAGGCTATTTCGATTATACCAATAAACTGTCGTCGGGTCCACGTTTAACAACAATTACTCATCCTTCAAAGCGAAGGAAGTTGAGTAATTACTATCTCCATCATGAAAGGTAAATCACAAAAACGGTCGCACGCACACATAGGCGGTTGTCGGATACAAAATGCTGTTGAATATATTTAAATAACTAATGGATTAAATTACTAGCTGGAACACAATTTGCTCATTCAAAAAACATTTTCACAAAAAAATTAAACCGCCGAAAAAACTGAAAAGCAAATAATAATAAACTTTTTTTATTTAACTTTAATAACTAAGTTCTTAAACTAATGTAAGTATACCTAAGTAATTTTGAGATGATGCCAAACAATCAATAAACAAAGATCACTAAATTACCTTAAATTTAAACGGCAAAATTATAGCCGGAAGTGGAGTGGAAGTGGAGTCGGAAGTGTGCCTCTGTGTGTGTGCTGACACAGCGTGTTTGTACACTTATTTACTACAAGTAAAGCGCGTGTTGGTTCGTGAAATAAAATACTGTTCTTATCTATTCTGTGGCAAAAAGTTGAAGGATCTGAGACTAGATCGTGGTATAGTAATGTCTACACTTATTTTACAACCCACCCAAACCCATATAACTTGAAAACTTGAATGTTTGTTTAACTGTCTGGCTTTTGTTCGTTGAAAGTTTAACTTAGCTATCTTAGCAAAATGTTTTGGATCGTATTTGTCATCAATCATGTCATTTGGATCATTTTGGATCATCTTGCGAATTTAAGAGCGTTATTTTGCGATATATTTGAATTTGTATGTTTTTTTTTTTCATTTTCTTGTGATTAAATAAAAAGCTTTTTATTTCATTTAATCATACTACAGTCAACAAACAGAGAACTTCAAATATGGCGTACTTTATAATTTCGAAACAAATTAAATTATTTTATTTCTGTAAGTAGATTTGTACAGACGCCAGCACATCAAGCTACCCGAAACTGTCAAATTTTCCCAATCAACCTTGTACCTAAATGCTTTAGCGATAAAGTTAAAAATCTATCAAATAAATTTGACAAATTATAGTAGCTTGACGTGCTGGCATCTGTACAACACTATTACACGTCAATCATATTTTAAAAACTAGATGAGGTCGCCGTTTCCTACCTGAGTAGTCAGATAGGAAACGGCGACCTCATCTAGTTTGAGAAGAAAGGTCAAAACAAACTGAGAGGTCACAGTCTCTTCTAAAGTCCAGACATAATCTACTAAAGACCATGTAGATCGATGTCTGAGATGGCCTTTTGATGAAAGAACCACACAGATTGACCGGACCTGTATAATGTCAAATAAAGGACATTTGAGTAGGCCGCATAAGTTACTGAAACAACCAGACCGTGATTAAAACGAGTTATTCCGCCTGAATCCCCTGATCTGATCCCCTGCTGGTTGTTATTACGTTTTAATATCTGTCTGATCCACTACTCAAGTAAATCCAATACCCAAAATTTTTTCAACTGCAATAACTTTACTACAATAATTATGAAAACCTTCGCGGCCAGCCTTATAATCCTTACTAAAAAATAATCCTCGTGGAGTGTCGGGTTAGGTCAAGTCGTGACGTGACGAACTGAAAAATAACAAAACAATATGACTCACATAGTCTTCACATCTATATACTTATAATAAATCTGTAGAAGTGAAAATTCTGTACATTGAAAATATCCAAAAAATAAATGGCAGGGGGTGTTACTTGACCGACACCGAACCCAAAAATGTGATTAAAAAAATTTTTGTCTGTCTGTCTGTCTGTCTGTCTGTTTGTTCAGGCATCACGCAAAAACTACCGGTTCGATTACGATGAAACTTGGTATAATTATTCTTTAATATCCTGGGCACCACACTGGGTACTTTTTATCCCGGAAAAGTATATACAATAAAAAACAAACTTAATTTTGCGGTTCGATCCCTATACCCGATTACCACTGTCTGTACTGTACCAACCGCAAATACTAAGTTTGTCGTAGGTTGGGTCACCACAAGAGTTATTTAGGTTTATTTTTATATAATTCGTAGGTATAGATTTTAATTTTAAAGTATAGGTAGTATATTTGATAGTGTACGTAGTGACCGTAGGTTATTTTATAATACTGTTAGGTAGGTTTAGTCATTCGTATAGATATTAGTTTTTAGGGATTTTGCTTATTTATTGAGTTTAGATTAGTTATCATCAGAAATAGGTTTATTTAGGTAGGTAGATATTTAATTTTCTTTTTTTTTTTAATTAGTTTTTTTTTTAATTAGTTAGGTACTTAGGTAAAGATATCATGTAGGTACCCTCTTAATCACCACTAATGTGACACAATTGGTTTTCTATTGTAATTAGTCACAAAGGGCCCGCGACATAGATGGCATTCTGGGGAAGCACATACATTTTATCCTGTTAGCACGTTCCCGTGGGTAAATTTCCGACATCCACGCGGGCGAAGCCGCGGGCAGAAGCTAGTTTACAATAATACTTGACACTTCAACCTTTGAATCTTAGGGAGTAGTCTGTTGTTGTTGTCGTTGACGTCCGAAGCGCGCGCTCAGAACGCCGCGTATCACGCGCGCCCTACAGACGGCAGCGCTATTTGTAATTCGTTGCATAAAAATTCATACAATTTTATAGAGCGTCCGAAACGCAGCGTTCTGAGCGCGCGCCTCGGACGTCTGTTATGTTTACATACGCACATACATAAATTCACGACTTCTTCCCATGCGGGTAGACAGAAACTACAGAACGCCATCTGCTACGATCCTTACATACTCCTTTTGGTTCGTTCACATCTCTTTGTTTATTCGTGTGAATAGTACTTAATGCTAGCAAATGTCAATGTATACAGAGTGTTAATCAACAGTCCTATTTATAAGCATGGCGAGTCAGTACCAATTGATTACAGTCATGTAAATTACTTCACACTCGCGGATAAACCCGCAGTTCGCAACCTAAGTGATCAAAACGAACAGTTTGAGAAATTAATTGCATTAAGCAAATTGACACTCTACATACGTCACGTGAGAGCAGTCAGTGGAGCGTTAGTGGTAACGACCGCAACTTACAAATAGTAAATCGTAGGTACAGACGACAGCACATCAAGCTACTACAATCTGTCAGATTTCTATAATTGATTTTCAACTTTATCGCTAAGCATTAAGGTTCAAGGTTGATTGGGAAAATTTGACAGTTTCGGGTAGCTTGACCTGCTGGCGTCTGTACGAACCCCGAGAGGTGCTGTACTTTGTGTAAATTATTTTACCGCCACAGGCTCTCAAAACGGTAATGGAAAACAGACACCCGTCGCATCGCACTTTTCCGCTTAGTGTTCTTTTTTCCCCCGACGCAAAAACGACGGGGTGTTAAATATTGTCCCGTCGGGGGACCGCTACTATTTTAAACTTTAACAGAACGTTAGGCTAATAATTAGAGGTCCCCCGAGCGACGGGACAACATTTATATATTTTAATCAAAAAATTTCACACGTACTTACGTAGGGTCATAATTTCAAGGTTATTTTTTTATTTTAGAAGCTACGCACTCGGCCCTCGAGGTGGATTACGGCCCGCTCTCTTTGTACAAAGAGGAGGCCTGTTTCCCAGCAGTGGGAACAATAAAGAGTGATTTATAGTATACGTCAAATTAACGTATTATAGCCATTTCGTTCAACGGTCAAAGAGAGAGAAGAGTCGGCAAGAAACTCCATGGTTACTCTTTTAAAAATAATTGACTTTTAATGTTTTCATATTACAATATTAATAGGTATGGGAGGACAGTGTAGGCGTGTCAACAAGTACCAGTTATTTAATCAAATAAAAAATGGTCGACAAATCGACAGTTTAAAAGGCCAACATCGTTCAAAAAAAAAAAATATCAAAAAGATAAATCAATCTGACTAGCCTTTTCCCAACTATGTTGGAGCCGGCTTCCAGTCTAACCGAATGCAGCTGAATACCAGTATTACATGGAGCGATTGCTTATCTGACATCCACAACCCAGTAACTTAGTACCTAATACGATACCCCTTGGAAAGACTGGTTGTCAGACTTTCGGGCTTGTAACTACCAGTAACGACTGTCAAAGATCCAAGAATGACAACCGGGACCAACGGCTTAACGTGCTTTCAGAGGCACGGAGAGGTCTCGATGTGTAAAGATGGTCACCCATCCACGGACCGATCTTGGCAACCGTAGCTTAACCAAGAACCACGAGCGAATTCAAACAAAAAAAAAAATAGAATATTGCCATTACAACAACTAATAAAGAGTTGCCTGAGTTTACCTTACTGAACAAAGCATCCATGTTTCTTAACGTCTGAATCTTTGATTCCTTTGCATTCCAAGGTCTTGTCTGTGAGCACGTCAAACATGATACATATGGAAAAAGAAAGTCATCAAAAATGTTTGCTCTCTCTTTATTGCGTCGCAGCCAGTTTGACGGTAGAATGAAACGTATATAGGTCAACTTTACCCGTACCGCTTTTGATCTCTGCCCTTCATAGTTATATGGAGATTTTAAGGTATACTATCGCCAAAATCTATATCTGACCACCGTAAAGACTATTCAGCAGCTTATTATTAGTCGACCTAAAAAGGATCCTCTTTTGTTGTACTTACGGACGCAGCAGTGGTCATCATGTGCACGAGATTTTGTTTTCAAAATCGGAAACTGATTCTAAATTCGCTCGAGTGATCGAACGCAAGCAGTCATTTTTCTACCAACCTTCATGTTATTTTCGCAGACAATCTTTACAGTACCTAGATACTCCTACGTTGCTACGTTGCGTTTGCTGGTTACGTTAAATCCCATTAAATGGATGGACGGGACTACGTACTCGTATAACCATCAACTAGGCACAGATCCGGACTCCGGGCTACGACTGAGAATCTCACAGTGGATAATCTCAATAACATTTAGTCAAGTTCAATTTGCGTACCTGCAAATTTTGAATTAAGGGGCCCCACTTCCACCTATTTCGTACCATAACTTTGATCTTTTGGTAAAGTACTCGTTATGTAATTGGAATTTTCTTTAGAAAAAAACAAAACGAAAAGAAAAAAAAATGTGTCACAGAAACACGTGCATATTAAAAAGATCAGTTAGCACTAATACTTACTTAGGAAAAACAAAACAGTTACATTAGTCATTAAATCTGTTAAGTAAGTCATTAAGTCACAACATTAAGTCCGTCTCTGTACATTAGTGTGCATAAAGTACAAACTTAGAAGCACATAAAAAAGTGATCGACAGCTGCATGTCGTGACTGTGACAAGAAGGCTTCCACTTAGCAAAATGCTGTGCTTTTGGCATAGCTCAGGGATAATCTTCAATGGTCACCCTTTACGCTTTTAACGTGCAAGTCTTTTTACATCGTTCTCACATACAATTGCCATGGCATGCTTTTTTTTTTTTTTTCTTGCCATATATTTTTTATACTATGTATTTTTGTGATGTACAATGAAGTACATATATATAAATAATAATAATAAATTGAACTGTAATGATGTAACTAATTTTTATAACAGTATAATTTAAAAGTGTCCATGGAGTTTCTTGCCCGTTCTTCTCCATAAGAACGCTTTAGAATAAGCAACTATCTTAATCTTTTTGTACGGTTAAAGACATTAAATTATTTAAGTACCTAACGTACTGCCGACTCCTTTGTCAGTTCAAAAGTTCCTGTAAATGGTTTAATTGAAATAAATGCTTTGAATTTTGAGTTTACCCACGTAAGGGATACCAATAAAGGGATTATCTTATCTAACCAGCTGCTGGCATTAATACGCCATTGTAATTTAACGGCTGATGATTTCGTTCGCGTACGGAACAATTATGTACGAGAGCCAAGATGTTACATTGTTCTAGGAACTACGCGATCAAAGGATGTTTATAATTAAACTAGTTGAAATTGTGACGTTCTAGCTAAAATGCAGGGAATTAATTGATGTTAGTATGTAACTTATGGAAAGGAGCATCCTTAACATCTGATTAATAGACAAAAAAAGAAATGAAGCCGTACGTAAGAGAACAAATACTCAATAATGTATGTTTGTATGTCTGTGTCTGTCAGAAGGCGGAGGACTGGGTGTTGTGGCGCAGCCTGGGAGAGGCCAGTGGACTGCAGTAGGGTAAGTTAATTGATTGATTGATAGTAAGGATTTATGATTAGAAACTGCTACTACAGTATACAGTGACATATATAGGTAGGTACACCTAGTCCGTACGTCACCGTCGGGAACTCGTAAATTCATTATTACTTAATGAGTTTTCCGAGCTGCAATATAATCAGTTAAATGTTGCGTAAAGTTAATAAAAAAACGTGTAGCGCTTCCTCATTTTAATATAATGAAGCGGATTTTAACACGTTACATGTATCTACATGTAACGTGTTAAAATCCGCTTCATTATAACTTCACACAGAAAACATCAAAGAGATTATCTAATCTCTTTGATGTTTTCTGTGTGAAAAAATGTTTCCTGAACACCTTTATTTTGGGTGGGAAATCATCAAATGACATCATCATCATCCGCTCGGGCGGAACTGGAGGGCGTGTCAGACTTTTACTGACTATAACCTATCCATGCATGATTCTTTAGTTTCCTATGCCAGGGGCCACGGTATCTCTTTCGAACAACCCGCGGTCCTAGTAGGCATCGGCCCTAGCGGACCCCTTCAGTTCGTGCTGACATTTCTTTGAGGCGCGCGTGGAACACAACGCGCCGTCGACCCGGGCCTGGTCCTTACCGGGTGGCGAGCTACCCATTGCTCGCCACCCATAAGCCCGCGCCTACGGTAGCCGGGAGATGGTTGCTGACTCCCGACGTCCAGGGCGTCTCCTGCGGCGGCTAGGGGCGTGAGAACGCAGAGATTACCTCTCCCTCCCTCACTTTCCTGAACACCATATATTTAGATAATTTTTTTGACGTTTTTGGGTGGCAAATAAGCATACTCAGTAACTTTGTTGTGGAGGTCAGATAGGCAGTGGCTGCATGGTATCTAGCTGCATCCGGTTAGACTGGAAGCCGACCCCAACATAGTTCGAGAAAGGCAGGGCAGATGATTATGTTTGGCAAAAAAGTATGTAGGCTCATCTTATGATTTGTGTACAGCACAACATAATGATCCTCTGCAATAGTCCTTAAATTGCAGGCTTACACCCATCCCACAGGCAAGGCTGAAATAGACCATAAGCCTGTAATCACACCTCCAACAGAGCTGTAACAGCTGTACCTCTTTGTGAGTTAGGTCGTCCGGTGCGCAAAGGTCTAGTAAATTAGTCCATTGTAATTAGCCATAGATTACAAACATTTCGGGACGGTTCCGAAGAACGTATAGACCACCACTGACTATTCAACTGATATAGACATTCGGAAAGCCGCACGGGTTAGCTCAAATTGTGCCGAGCCGACCTAAAAATGATTCAGCGATATGTTTTTTTGTTTTCGTTTTTTTATTAAAACGTTGCCCCACACTAGGAATTTCTCCTGTATCGTGGGTGCGTTTACAAACCTAGCGATGGGGAAGACAGGTTCTGGAATGGCGACCACGAACCGGAAGGCATAGCGTTGGACGGACCTTGTGAAGGCTGGAGAAATACTCTGCGAGAAACAGAGAACCAGTCGATGTGGCTACACTTAGTGGAGGCCTATGTCTACATAGCAGCGGACGTCTTTGGGAAATGATGAGGGTAGGTGCCGAACGGAGTTCACCGATCAGCTCGAGCCGAATCATCACCTGCATAGTCTTTTCCCAACTATGTTGGGGTCGGTTTCCAGTCTAATCGGATGCAACTGAATACCAGTATTTGACATGGAGCGACTGCCTATCTGACCTCCACAACCCAGTTACTGGGTCATCGGTAATAGCAGTACCAGCCGAATATGTGTAATAATTGCTTCGAGTCGACTTTGTTGTTTAACAAATTTTAAGAATGTAGTACCCCTACAGTTATACAAGTATGAAAAATGGCAACTAACTGCTTGTGACCGCTTGCTATCAGCAAGCGTAAAGTTTGGGTTGAACCTAATGTTATTTTCCGACTTACACGTGAGCACAGAACACAAATTGATTTCCAATCAATGCCTACTTTGAAGTCTTAGTTCTGAGTATTACTTACACTTCTATTATAATTGTGTAGAAGTATAGGCACCAGACTTAGGAATCAAATTCATGTTTCTAATTACTGAGGTTTAACATCCACGTCATATACAGGGTGATTATAATAACCTTCATAACCCGCTCTGACTTGATTAAATGTCTGTTTTTTTTTTTTTTTAGATAATGGCATCTCGTAGTTGGCCTTGAGAGGTCGTGACTACTTAACCTTGCCTTAAGAATTCTTAAAGCCTCCAGCCAGGGCTACTTCTAAATTAATACTAAGCGACTGCACGCTAAGGGCACCCCCTGTGGGGTACGAACCTCGGCTTAGGGCGTCGCTGGGAGAGGGCAGCAAGGGGACAGGCTGGATCGAATTAATATTAATGCTTTGATGAGCGCGGCGTTTCCTAGGACTATCTCTGAGAAGAAAGGCCGAAACCAACTCAGAGGTCTCAGTCGGGGAATTTAAAGCTACAGGCTCAGCTACGGCGCGGGCTGACACTTCAGCGGGCAAGGGTCGGGGGGGAAAGCGCGCGCGCGCGGCCTCAGAACTTAAATACTTACTCGCGCAACGCCGCGACCGCGATCTCGACGACAGCAGCGACACATCATTGTAGGACGGTGGGTCCGCGCACTACTAGCTCGCTTGTGATTGGTCCACTATATTTTGGAAGTATTTTCAAATTGTATTTAAAGGCTAAGCAAACTCTGTAATAAAGCATTCTATTTTAAACCCTCGCTCGTGTTTTCACTTACCATAATCCTTGGTAAATTGGTGACCCCGACGAAAGTCTTGTGTATTGTCTTGTTGGTAAAATACTATAGTAAACAAGTTTACATTCTTCTTGGAGAAGGAAAGCTGGTTCACGACATATAATCTATGACACTAGAAATTATAGGATTCATCCACACGTTGCTACGCGTGTATTTGCGTTAGAGGCTTGCACGCTTATCTTGGTGGTTGCGAATAAGAACTGAATAAATAAAACTATAAGAGTGATCATTAAGCTAAAGGCTCGCATTAATATTATATTACTATTTATTTATCTTGTCGTACATGAAAAAGGTACAAGGCGGACTTAATGCCTTAGGCAGTCTCTACCAGTCATTTAAGGGTGGTGAAGAGATTAGATGGCAGGTGCTTTTATTACTATGCGATAGATCATACAAAATGGACGAAAGTTTTAGTTTAGCTATTCATCCAATTTTACAGAAACTAAATTCAAAATTTAATGTGTGGTATTTGGACGATGGAACGCTAGGAGGTAATGTAGACACTGTTTTGGAGGATTTACATCTCCTCAAACAGGAATTTCAATCCATTGGTTTGGACCTTAACCCCTCAAAATGTGAACTTTACCTTTCTGACATAACCGACAGACAATTGACTCTAGATAAATTTAATGCAATAGCCCCACAAATCAAAATTTTAGACAAAAGTTCACTACACCTCCTAGGTTCCCCAATTTTAGAAGATAGTTTTTCACCTTTCATCGATGAAAAAATCAAAAATTTCAACGACATTTCGGTCAGACTCTCCAAAATTAATTTACATTCGGCATTCACCCTAATTAGATACTGTTGTTTTGGTCCAAATTTTATATATTTTCTACGTTCTTCCCCTTTATGGAAGCAACCACATCTGTTGGACAAAATTGACCACATTATCCGCAGCACATTAACAACCATTTTAAATGTGGCCTTGGACGACCGAGCGTGGCTTCAAGCCACACTACCCATCCGTTTTGGTGGCCTCGGCGTCCGCAAAATTACCAGTATTAGCTTACCGGCGTTCCTGTCCTCTGTCCACAGCACCGAAAAGTTGACCGGGAAAATTTTAGCTCCCTGCCTGGTTGACTCTGAAGTGCCTTGCTTGACCGACGCGGTGAACGCCTGGAAAGCGGCTTGCCCGGATACAGATCGGCCCGTAAACCCATCTTCCCAGAGACAGTGGGATGAGCCGCTCTGCAGGTTGGTACGGAATAAACTTATCAATACGTCCACCAATACTGCTGAGCGTGCCCGCCTGCTGGCTGTGGGTGAGTGGGAGTCGGGGCTGTGGCTTCAAGCACTCCCTTCACCCAACATAGGCACTATGCTGAGTGACACCACCTTCCGGCTCGCTACCTGTCTGCGTTTGGGTGCTCCTTGTGGGGCTCCGCATCGCTGTCAGTGCGGTGAAGCTGTCGACTGCCTCGGACACCATGGCCTATCCTGCAGTAGGAGCGCAGGTCGGATAGCACGGCACGCCAGCATTAATGACATCATCCGTCGTGCTCTTGTCACCGCCGGGGTGCCAGCTGTTTTAGAACCCAACGGCCTGGCACGCGACGATGGAAAGAGACCAGACGGAATGACCATAATGCCCTGGAAGTTAGGCAGACCTTTGGTGTGGGATGCAACATGTGTCGACACCCTTGCGCCATCCCATCTTCCTAGCACGGTGGGCTGTGCTGGAGCGGCTGCTGCTGGTGCAGAAAACCTCAAACGGCGAAAATATTCCAGCCTGATTGGGAGTTATATCTTCGAGCCGTTTGGGGTTGAAACACTAGGGCCATGGGGTCCGAGTGCCCACTTGGTTTATCGAGATATCGCCAAGCGCTTAGTCGACTCTTCACGTGACCAGAGGGCTGGCCTGTTTCTTGGCCAAAGAATTAGCATCGCCATACAACGTGGCAATGCCGCCAGCCTTTTGGGCACTGTTCCTGTTGACAGCGATGCGGACGAATTTTTTGATGCCCTATGATTCTTTTGCTTAATTTTTTTTTTCTCATGTACATATGTATTATTAATAGATAAAATAAATAAAGGAAATGGACGAAAGTAAATATTTAGGAGGGTTTTTTAAAGTGTTGCGTCACTTCTTTGTCCACTCAAATTAAATTATGCTTAATGTGCTGTATGTAACCTTTTTCAGTGCATGGTTAGATAATTAATTAACACTTAGATTTGAAAACAATAAAGAAAATTAAAGTATAAACTAAAACAAACCTTGTCTAAAATAAACAAATATGATATTATAGAAAATAATAATTCGAAAACAATCCAAGGTCGGTGGGCAAGGGCACGTGTTTGGGAAAACTGCTAACAGGAGGTAATATTTTTACAGTTTTCCTCTAATATTTTTTATACAGGGTGGCGGGGACATCGACGCGCAACCTGTTACCATGGATTCAGCACATGATTCTAAACACCCTCACGTCGACAGATTTTATCGGTTATTAAAAAAAGTAAGCTGTTCTATACATTTTGACCGCATAGGTATTGCATTTTCCTATGAAACAGCAGATTTTTTTTGATAACGGACAAAACATTTCTACTCTAGGGGTAGCGGGATCGTCCGAAAGGGTTACCGGTGCCCTGGAACATAGAGGGCTAAGGAAGGAACACGGGTGGGTTTTAGTCAGTAAGAGTCTGACACTCCCTTCCGCTCCACCCAGACCGGGAGGGGTCATATGATGATTTCCCATCCGCAAAAAAAAGGGGGTTCTAAAATCATGTGCTGAATTCATGGTTACATGTTAGGTGGCCCGTCGATGTCCCTGCCACCCGGTATAACATCACGAAGTGAAGGGTGGTGATACTTGTATTTTTTTTTTTTTGATATTTTTTTTTGGTGTAATAAAGTTTAAATAAATGTTTATATAGACATAAGAAGACGTAAATTAAGTACATCCTCAATTCCTCAACGGAATTTTTTAAGTGTTTTATTACTTTGTGTAAGTTTTTAGAGACGTACACCCTGTATATCACAACCTTGAACTAAAATTACAATATCATCCGCGATCAATCGACCCCAAGATTCGATAAGTCTGCTCCTTCGGGTCCCAAGATTCGTAACATTCCAGTGACCCTTACTCCCACATCTGTTACAGTGTTACCCCAAAATTCGAATTAAAGGTGCTACTCAGTAACTTCATGCTTTTGTTCCACGAAAGGATAGGCAGAGGTTAAAAAGTACTCCCACATTTTGTTAGTTATGTTATGCTCAGTAAGAAAGGACGATCCTAGTGATATTAATTAAGCCAGTCCCACTGCAATCTACTGGGTGCAAGCGCGATTGGCCCAGTGGCCAACGAGGCACTCATTCTGTAGTTATCAATACGCAAAAATTAAGCAACGTCTAGAAGCAGTACTGGCCACGGGTATATACCTAGGCAGGCCTGTCCTTTATGCAAATTATTTCATCACCACTACTCTCAAAAGGGCGAAGAAAAACATCAATATTTGCCTTTTACGTAAGTAACTTTCCCACAATTAATGAGAGAATAACCTATTTGTTTTTCTTTTGTAATTAAGAAACACAAAGCTCGGAGGTTTCTCAACTCAAAGTTAACACAATTAAAACTTTTTACTCAACCAGAATACAAATTTTTAAGTGTCTTAATCGTGATCACGTTTCCCGTCGTGAGCGGAAACACGTTATCTCCTTTGTCGAGAGTGTTTTATAAGGAACCGTATAAGAAGGCTTCGTATAATTTTATTATGTTTTTATCTAATAATAAAGCTGAAGAGTTTGTTTGAACACGCTAATCTCTGGAACTCATTTTTTTCATCCTTATAAATTGATCCTAACGATCGTTGCCATAAAAGTACAGGTTGTAATTTTTACAGATTTTAGTCGGTTCGATTCCCGGGTGTACCAAGCGAATTTTTGAAAATCTTTTAATGCAGTTTTCTTTCTATTCAAAAATAAAGGAATGTTTTCTTTGAGTAAAATTTTCTATCTACAGTATTAAGAGTACTTTCCCTTCAGGTGGCATTACAAAATTGGAATTTTGTAATGCCACCTGAAGGGAAAGTACTCTTATCCTGAAGGGAAAGTACTCCTGTATATAAAAATGAATCCCTATTTCCCTAGGTCACACCATAACTTGAGAACGATTTTACCGATTTCATTCATCTTTTTATTTTAAGTTTTCTAATACTTTGTAGAAGGTTCTTACGGAAAAAATTAAGGAAGTTGCTTCACGCGAACGAAGTCGCGGGCTGAAGCTATTATTTAATAAAGGTTCAACATAACTCTGATTGCTTATTATAGTAAATGTGGACGTTGCTGGGCGATGGTATGTAAGCGACTGGCGAGTATAGCGCTCGAGTTCCTTTACCATATCAAAAATGTAATTCAGCAATCGCGTCGCTAAGGTCGCTATAATGTAGGTAAGGTATACAACTCGGAATCTTTTGTTTTTAGTAAGCCTTTGTTATTCCGCTACCGGGAAACGGCCTTAAGGGTGGGTATTTCCATTTCTCTTTATGTTTTGCGTTCTCCGACAAATGTGGCAAGAACAACTCCAGATCGTGACACCAGTGTTTCCTAGGCCTACCTCGGCACCTACTGTCCTGATGATCCTGGCCCATGTATCCTGTAAGTGTGACCAGCCCAGTTCCACTTTAGCCTTTTTTTTTTTGAGGATTGGAAATCATCAAATGACTCCTCCCGCTCTGGGTGGAGCAGAAGGGAGTGTCAGACTCTTACTGACTAAAACCCACCCGTGTTCCTTCCTTAGCCCTTTATGTTCCAGGGCAGCGGTAACCCTTTCGGACGATCCCCCTATCGGGCCCCGTCGCTTATGCTGACATCTCTTTGAAGCGCGCGTGGAACACGTACACGCCGTCCGGCACGGGCCTAGTCCTGATCGGACGGAGAGCTACCCATTACTCTCCGCCCGCAGGCCCGCGCCTACGGTGGCCGGGAGTCGTCACGCGGCTCCCGACTCCACTCCACTTTAGCCTTACAAACTTTATTCCCTTGTTTCTTTCATAAAAAGCCGCGGCCGCGGCTTATAAGTTGTAGGTCGTAGGTTCGAACCCAGACAGGCGCTTTACTTTGTGTAAATTATATAATCACCACTGCTCTCAAAACGATGAAGAAAAACATCGTGAAGAAACCGGCATGTCCTAGAACCAAAAATTCGAAGGCATGTGGCATCTACCACGAAGCCTGTGTCCCAGCAGTGGAAACAATATAGGCTGATTATGATGATGGTAAAAAATTCAGCATATTCTGTGAAGTTATTGCATTCGACGCGTGCGAATGTATCATTGTGATTAAAACCTTATGTTGATATGCATAGAAGTCATGTCATGCTAGTGATTGGAACATCCTACGTTTAAAAAGAAAAATTGGTCTCAAAAAACACAGGCAGAAACTAAAGAACGCCACCTGTGACGATCCTTACATACTCTTCGTTTACGTCCATAGATTTGGTCATACACCCACGCTGGTTGTGGGTACTGCGCACTAGACCTTTCTGATGAATATCACCAATAACGTCATTATATTATGCCCTAGGCCATCCCCTCCCAGCGTATCCAAATAAAAACTGTATTGAAGTAAATTTATATGAACGCATAGCCGCAAACGATTCTCCGGGTCGAAGTGATTCAGCTAATCGTTGGGGTGGTAACTCGCTCAAAAACGAATAAAAACTTTTTTGTAAATAAATCTGTATCGGGCAATATTGATAGGAAAACATTATTTAGATTTTCAGTTGAAAAATTCACCTTAACGGCAAGTCCTACAGCAAATAACGCTTGATTTAAAACTGAATCACATGACTTCAATGCTCGTTTTCAATAAAACTGGGCACCTAAATTTATATTTAGGTAAAAACGTCGTACGTTTTGTTTTTACGTAAAAATTAAGCAGTTACACAACAGAGCAGGGGTGGCCCAGTAGTAACGACTAAGACTTATGAGTTGTAGGCCATAGGTTCGAACCCAGACAGGCGCTTTACTTTGTGTAAATTATTTCATCACCACTGGTTTCAAAACGTTTAAGGAAAACATCGTGAGGAAGCCGGCATGTCTTAGAACCAAAAATTCGATGACATGTGACATCTATCAAACCGCACTGGGCCAGCGTGGTGGATTATTGCCCACTTCCTCTCACAGAGAGGAGGACTGTGTCCCAGCAGTGGGAACATTATAGGCTGATTATTATGGTTAGCGTATAAAAACATTTCAGCAACCACAAGGCCTTCTAGACCTTCAAACACCGATGCACAGATGTTTTTAAATGCTTTCGCAACTCTCATGGGTTGCTTACAAACAAATTTCCAACAATATTGACGGATCAGAACTTTCCATAAAAAACCGCAAACAAAAATCTACATTTCAGAGAATCTAAATTTCAGAGAAAATCATAGTGTGGGGCAACGTTTAAAAAAAAATAAGTCGCCCACCACTACGGTTGTACTTATTTCTTTTGGAAACAAACATAGTTTTGTTAAACCTGGAATTGGTAACGTTTTCCCAAAGAAAAATATTTGAAATAGATTCTATTAAATTGGTTAGAATACATGGTACAGACGCCAGCATCAAGTTACTGTTAACTGTCAAATTTTCCCAATCAACTTTGAACCTAATGCTTTAGCGACAAAGTTGAAAATCTATTAAAGACATTTGACAGCTTGTAGTGGGTTAATGTGCAATTCAACTCACTGTGCAATCTGTACAATTAAAAACACAATACTTCTAATAGAATAGAATAATATTTTTTGTAACAATACATGGTACAATATCTGTATTGTACCATGTATTGTTACAAAAAATATTATTATTATTCCTGGGTAAAAAAATTATTATTATATTTAGTCCGTCAGTTAGATTATCGAAAAATAATGGACAGGTATTTTTTCTTTTATCAATTATATAAAAAATTATGAAGATCGCCCGTTACAGTTCCGCGTGACGTCAACACGGTGTAGAAATTAAACGTTTAAATATAATCGTGGCAATAGCTGTTTCAGATTCACGACAGATGGTAAGTCCTACAAATATTATAAACGTGAAAGTTTGTATGGATGGATGGATGGATGTTTGTTACTCTTTCACGCAAAACACACAGAACGGATTTGGATGAAATTTGGCACACAGCTGGTTTATAACCAGGATTTATATATAGGATACTTTTTATCCCGATATTCCCACGGGATCGAAACTTATGCGGGTGAAACCGTGAGGCACAGCTAGTAAAAAATAAGGGGGAGCTCTAGAAAAAAAAACCCATAATTATGGGCAAAATAAGGTTGATAACTTATTACGAAACGTCTAAACCTTCGGGGAAACAAGTCGTGTTACCGAAAGACTAATTTAATTATTTATTTTATTTAGTTCCTGGCACTGCATACTCAATTGTTTGTGGTCAGTCTTGTATTGTCTTGGAGCGAAATTCACTAGCGGAACCGAAAATCAGCACATTTAAATCTTGTTTAGTTTTTTTTTTTTTTATTGACAATGGGCTCACTCTTGACCTCAATCCAGCCCAGAGGCAGGGATGAGATCTACGTTGGAACGAGCTTGCCCAGAAGAAGCCTATTCACTCTCGCCTTGAAGAGATTCGGGTTGTATGAACTCGGGAATGCAGACGCAGGCAGACGGTTCCACTCCTTAGCTGTGCGCATCAGAAAAGATCTAGTTTAGTCTAATCAGTGCTGAGTACAGAGCAGAGCAGTGTTAATGAGTGTTCACAGTGTGATCATTTTCGTGAAATATTGACACTGACAGCTTTTGAACGCGGTTTAGAAATGCTAATGGCGTTCAGTCCCATTGTGAAATTCACCCTTACTGACGCAAACAAAGACGGTACTATAAGTTAACATAAGTTAGTAATGAGAACAGAATATTAAAGCTTTCAGTGAGATAATTTGAAATGTCATTAATAACCTAGATTTCAGTTTGATGACAGAAATGATGATTAAAATAATAATTAATTTTCGTTTATGAATGGTTTCGTTACGTGATTGGATTAACATAATTTGGCAATTTATTACTATTGAAGGCTCCTTTTTAAATGGGACTTTCGGCGAAATGTTTGTGTATTTGTTTTATACGCTTGTATTTCTCGATGGGCTACGCAGAGGTGCACTTATAGTACACATACCCAAAAGTACCTACTCAATCACGAACTTTATCGTCGAGTGCATTTAGTCAAAAAATACTTGAAAGGTGGAACGCTTCGAAGTGCTTGGATTTTCATTGGGCTTTTTTTGTTAAGTTTCTAGAGATAAGGGGTTTCCACGCCAATGCCTTTTTTTAGATTTTCCTTTACTCTTTTCTGAGTAACTTGAAATTCGACAAATTCATGTTATAGCGTAATAGTGTGACCTACAGAGTGTAACCATTTAGTACCTATTTGCACTGACTGTCCATAGTTTTCGGCCTTAGGGTTTTTTTTATAAGATGAGATAATTTTTGTTTGTCAAAAACAGTGCCTTACATTTTCTTAAAGTCTACATTAATGACTCAAACAATCAATCTCAAACAAACAAATGAATAATAATCGAAAAACCGATAATCTAAAACTTGTAACTATTTCAATTTATCTTTAGATTACCGAATTTAAACACTTCAATTTCTATTACTGATGGTAGCCAACACTTAATAGATAATTAGGCATAAAATGTTCAATAAATTAAACTGTTAAATGTACATTAAAAAAGGCCATTTGTTAGCGCGGGGAGCAATGAAAGAGTGGACTATCTTTTAGACGCAATGGCAATGGTTTATTGCCGTTCTTATTAACAACTAGCTGACCCGGCAAACGTTGTTTTGCCATATAAATTAATTCTGTCTGCCCGGCGCTACTTCGTTGGCGTGGTGTCCTACCAACTACCCTACTCCTACACTACTCCTACCCTACTCCTACCCTACTTCTACCCTACTCCTAACCTACACCTACCCTACTCCTACCCTACTCGTAACCTACTCCTAACCTACTCCTACACTACTCCTACCCTACTCCTACCCTACTCCTATTCTACTTCTACCCTATTCCTAACCTACTCCTACCCTACTCCAACCCTGGTTGGTATGTGGATGGGTGACCATCTTTACTTTAGAAAATGTGTCTACTAAGTTCAAGAGCAATGTATGGTTTTGATTATCGAAATACTGCAGCTTTCAAACAGAAATCACGTAGCCCGATATTGCGTAGCGACAGTGCTACGGCGTAGCAGTCGTAGCTATGATGCTACGAACTTCGTAGCAACTTCTTTGTGAATAACTCTGTAGCGTTCATAGTGTTTGAATAATGTATGAACCGTTTGACCACCTTCGCATAAGTACCAGTTACGGTTATCTTGCAGATAATTATGATATCGTCGATGGTTTTAGGTAGATTGTAGGTGAAGAAAACAACCAATTTCCAAATTGTTAAGTAAGGATCCATTAGGTATCCTTACTGCGGAAAACGATAAAATGTAGGTACGTCGCTGTAATATTTAGCATGCCATTATATTAAATATACCAATAAAATGCTCACTGTACCATAAAAGTGGTATGAAGATAACCATGGCTTTATAAATTTGATGTGAATATATTATGATATTACGCATAATAAGTGTTCAGATAAATGGGACATGACACTGTTCGAAAAATGTTCGAAAAGTGTTGTAGATACCTTAAATTAGTGTAATATAGTCAAACCTATGTATTAAGTATCCCAAACAGTGATTATCAAGTGTTTTTTGTCGCGAAAACTTCATAAAAAGAGAGGATTTCGGCTGTCAACTCAACATACCAACGGTGACGGATTTCAAACTTTCATCGATTCCGGGGAGTATTTTGTTTTATTTAATTGCTTGTATTTATAGACCACAGAAGATCACAGAGTACTGCTCAGGTCTCTGAGCTACGTCCATCACACACTGGCACGGTTTATGTCTCCTTTTGCTTGACAACTAGTGGAAGCAAAATCGACGACGAAAACATTCGCCCAGACAATAAGCACTACATAATTTACTACACAAAAATAGGTTCATTACAGCTTATTCATACTATAAAACCTGAGGAAAATAAAACGGATAATTTATAACGATCAAAATCTAGTCGCAGTCTCTTCTCGGCAACAAAGAAACGTCAAAAACTTGTCAAAATGTAGGGAAATTAGAGATATTTTTGACATATTGAGACTGAGATCAGAGGGGCAATTCTCGTAATTTTAAGACCGTTCACAGTCTGATCTCAATCTCAATCTGTCAAAAAATACTTCTAATTTCGCTACATTTGACAAGTTTTTGACATTTGCTTGTCGCTGAGATGAGACTGTGACTAGATTTTGAACGTTTTAAATTACGAGAATTGGCCTTCTGATTGTGAACGTTCTTAAAATTATGAGAATTGCCCCTCTGGTGGCTCGCACCAGTAATCTTTTTGATGAGTTGGTAGGTAGTAAGCCAAAATCAATGTGTGAGCCAGCTGTAACCTTAGATTTGACTGGTGATGATACCATACCATTATGTCCTATTGTTATGAGTCACAACCAATTAAAGAAATTCATTAAAATCGAGAAATTCATTAAACGGTCACAGAGAGCAATAAAAAAACAAAAACTCTTAAAATTAAACCTTTCGCTTAGAAAGGAACGTGTATATATATACGTATAAATATTTGTACTATTGAAGAAGAGAAATGTAGGGAAAGGTATTACACTGATATCCAGCTCTTCTATAATGATATATTACACAAGGAGCACTTGCTGAAGGATATTTTTGAAAAATATGAAACTTCACAACAACAACTAAGTGACCGCTTGTTTGAGGCTGGGGAACTACTGGATTTGGTGAAGAGCAATGCTGAAAGGTTTCCCTGACTAACGACCTTTCATGCAGCTGTGCCAACCAACCACGACCTCTTCAGCCTCAGCCTGACTTATCCCCTCCAGTATTGGCTCTTCCAGCTGACACCCCACAGATAAACAAATCAATATTCTTTTGTGACGAGTTAGGCTCTGGCTTTGGAACAATTTTACTCAATTACCTTAGCCATAGTTTTACCAATCATAGTTATCATAATCTAAGTTTTAAACAAATGATTAAAAGAATTGCCAACACAAATCTAGATAAATATTCTACTATGGTTTTGCTATCAGGTAATAGTAGAATATTGGTATAACTGGTATTAAAGGAATTAACACAAAGATGGATGGTGTAAACACCTTATTAAAGTTAAATATAGGAAAGCTTATGTTGTGCGCTTTTCCTTACTCTGATACTTTATCAGATAATGAAAATAATTACATTTATAAGTTGAATAATACAATTCACAAGCTGACATGTTGTCATAGTGACAAATTAATTATTGTATTTTGACACTAACAAGTTTGTTAGTGGTTTTAAGTTAACTCATTATCACAGTCTGGGGAATAATATTAACGAGGTTATAGCTAATATAACAAATTCTAATATTAGTTACAAGTCTGTGTTACGTAGTTATACTAACAACCTGATTGATTATGAATCGTCATATTATACGAAGGAAGATCCACCTACAATGCCAACATCTTTGGAGGCCACTACCAGTCAGATAGGGTATTCTAGTCCTGCTGGAACTTATACGGGCAATCTAGACTCTCCAGTTGTAGTTGTATAGGTTATCATCATCATCTGCTTAGCCTTTTTCCAACTACATTGGGGTCGGCTTCCAGTCTAACCGGATGCAGCTGAATACCAGTATTTTACATGGAGCTATTTATATTTATGTTTTTAGTTGTGGAGGTATCTCCTGATAATTATTTAAACTATTCAGTGAGACAACAGAAGTTACCCCTTCAAATAATCAATTATTATCACAGAACAATAAAAAGGTATCTTCTAGCAATATAATTAATAATACTAAGAAACCAAAGGGAGTGCAATATATTTTAAAATTATTTAATCAAAATATCCAAGGTTGCGCTTCCAAATTACTGGAAATACCTAGAATTGTTTTTGGAAAACACCAAGTTTGATGTCATTTGTTTAACAGAGCATTGGGTGGGAGATCACCAAGTAATGTCAATTAATTATGAAAATTATTGTGTAGTGTAGTAATGATACATGGCGAGTCATTAATATTACATAGAAATTCTATTAAATCTAAAGAACAAAAAGACATCATCGGGCTGTCTGTTGAACACATCATTGAATTGTCCTGTGTTGAGCTGGATAAGCATGTTATAGTATGCCTATACAGACCTCCAGTTACCAGAATCTATCTGTGTTTGAATCTTTAATGGAAGATGTGTTAAAGAAACTTGTCAATAATCGTATGTGGAGATTTTAATATTAATTAATTGGAAAATAACTCGAATACTGTCAGATTATTAAGTCTTTTGGGTAATTTGATTTGTCATATGTTTTTATGGAACCAACCCGAGTGACAGCTTCTTTTGCCACTTGTATAGATAATATTTTTTCTAATTGCGATTACTTATACAAACAAATTGTAAATAAGTTGCCATCTGAAGGCCAATTCTCGTAATTTAAAATGTTCAAAATCTAGTCGCAGTCTCATCTCGGCGACAAACAAATGTCAAAAACTTGAAGGGAAATTAGCCTTACTTTTGACAGATTGAGACTGAGATCAGACTGATGTGAACGTTCTTAAAATTACGAGAATGGCCCCTCTGATCAAAGTGGACAAATAATATTCGCTCCTACATGCCTTTACAAAAAATTGAAATAAGGTTTAGGCCTTCGTCCTTTTTATTAGTATTCAATTCCAAACCCAATTTACATGTAAAAATTTAGAGAAATTAAATAATTGATTTGATTTTAATTAGATATGAAGAAGAAGAGCCAGCTGTTGACGGTGACTTTTGCGCGAAGAAAGCTTTCAGAGGTTTGAAAAATTAGTTAATTAACATACGTATTTTTCATTTGCCTGTCTACAGGCTTTGAGTTGTCCATCAGTCAGTTTTTAATCAGTACTAATGATAGATTACTTTTGTATTACATCTTTACATACCAAGACTCCTCCGTGCCTTGGAAAGCACGTTAAGCTATTCGTCCCGGCTGTCGTTCGTGGATCTTTGACATACGTTACGGGTCGTCAAAAGCCTGAAAGTCTGACAACCAGTCTTACCAAGTAACTGGGTTGTGGAGGTCAGATAGGCAGTCGGTCCATGTTAAATACTAGTATTCAGCTGCATCCGGTTAGACTGGAAGCCGACCACAACATAGTTGGGAAAAGGCTAGGCAGATGATCATCTGATATTATTACTTTCAAATAGATAAATCGTTACAGAAGCATTTATTCGGATGCTGTTGACTTAATCAACACAGATTATAATGGTCATTTATATCCTCATTAATTATGTAAATTGGGTTTGGAATTGAATACTAATCAATTTAATATTATGCAAATAGTTACGTTACGATTAATTGAATCCTGATTGGATAAAGTTGTTAATAACGCATCTGGCAATTGAGAACTTATGGTATAATCTCACTTCATAATATATGTAGATGTGTGTGTATGTGGAGGGGCTTGTGGCTAAGTAATAACAGCCGCACGGGTCGATCAATCAGGTTAAGCTACGCTTGCCGCGGTTGGTCCGTGGATTGGTGACCATCGTCACATACCAAGACCCCTCAATGCCTTGGAAAGCCCGTTAAGCCGTTGGTCCCGGCTATCAATCGTGAATCTTTGGCAGTCGTTACGGGTCGTCAGAAGCCTTAAAGTCTGACAACCAGTCTTACGAAGGGGTATCGTATTACCCAATAACTGGGTTGTGGAGGTCAAATAGGCCTTCGCTTCATGTAAAATACTGGTATTTAGTTGCATCCGGTTAGACTGGAAGCCGACCCCAACGTAGTTGGGAAAAGGCTAGGCAGATGATGAAATAATAATAATAAATAATAATAATATCCCTGGACATTTCACACAGCGCCACCTAGTCCCAAGCTAAGCAACCTAATGCTTGTGTTTTGGTAACAAGATGGCTGATAAACTACATAAATACATTTTTTTTTTTTTTGTAAATACATACATATTATAGATAGAAAAACACCCAGACTCGGAACAAATACATGTAGGACATACAAATATTTGTTCCGTGCGGGAATCGAACCCGCGACACGCAGCGCAGCAGTCAATCGCTTAACCACTGCGCCAAACATGCCGTCGATAGATGTGTGTGTATAGGGCTGTCTACACTCCAATGCCAACAGCCCGGAGGTCCAACCCACTGGGGCTTAGCCGCTGGGCACATTTTAAACAAAACTTGTCCGACTGCAAGGTTCTGAAGCCAGGCAGCGTGCTTATACACACGAGTGATACACATTAATAAGGATAAGGTTATTGTTACTATATATATATATTAAAGGCAGAGGCAACTGCAGACGTCGTGACGGCGATATGAGCACTGACTCACAGTTAAAAACATTATTTTCTTGCGAATACTTTTTAATCGAAAGAAAGAAAGAAAGAAAAATATTTCTGCACAAACAAAACGCACAGTTAGTTACAAATAAAAAAAATAGTAATAAAAAAATAAAACACTATCGCACTACTGTACTCTTTTACAACCCAACAATTAATAAATAAATGTAAAAGTATAATTTTGCTGTGCCCTGACAGGGTCGACAACTGCTCTTAGCTATAAGCCTCAGGTGAACATCTTTATACCTTGTGGAATGCAAATAAACGAACATGAGTATGAACAACGACTGGCTTTGTACTACATTTTACCATTTAAAACGACATTTACAATTCTGTAAATACATATTTGTTACGGCCGCGAATCATATTTTAATCAACGTACAACTTAGTACTGACCAGCAAATTGCAAAAAACGTAAGAAAAGAATTTCGCGGGCTAACTTGGAGCATCCACCTTAAGTCGAGTTAGTAATTCTCCCGTCCTTATCCCAATTTATTTGGGGTCGGCGCAACATTTGCCTTTTTCCTCCAAACTTCTCTATTAGTAGTCAACTCGGTCACCCCCTTTCTAACCATTATCATCATTCACACATTCCATCCATCGTTTCTTTGGTCTTCCCCTACTCTTATATAGCCATCGATATTCATACTCAAAATGCTCCTCACGTCATTTTCCTCATTTCATAGTAACACATGACCCCATACCATGACGACCGATTTCCACACAACTTTTCAGTTACTGGTGCCATAAGGATATCCGCACTATTAAACTTTACATTAATTTGTATGATACGTTCCCATAGGCAAACCGTGAAAAGGTTTTGCAGGGTATAGTGACTACAAGATTACTGTAAACTCTGTATAAATGGATTTAAGAAGGGCTAAATTCATCAAATGTTGTGCACTATAAATCTCCTGGATGAACTACTGCTATTTACTTATGTACCTATTTGATTTATAATTCACTAGGATCAATCAATCAATCATTTATTATTTGTAAAGCATAGGTAACAAAAAAAAATACAGATCTTAAAGGTAAGGATATATTTTTTTATTTTTTTTTCAAACAGCGGACCTGCCATCTTATCTCTTCACCATTCTTAGTTTACTGGTAGAGAATTTAATGAATAAGGCATTAAGTCCGCCTTTATTTATTTATTTAAACTTTTCGCACAAAAAGGTACAAAGGCGGACTTAAAAGCGCCTTTGTACATTTTTGGAGTGGGAAAAGTTTAAATAAAAAAATAAATACTTTAATCTGGATACTTTAAAAAAGCTCCCGTAATATTAAAGTAAAACTGCGAGCAACACTTGAAAGCGCATTGTTCTTTTTTAAGTTTCATCGAAAATTCAAACATGTAAAATTGTAAAGTCAAAAGTGTAAATGAAGTGTTAAATTTTTTAATGAAAACTGATTTTCTCTCAAAAAAGTATCAAAGACATTCTAAGACTTCTCTCCAATCTACAATAATGTTTAATAATAATTAAGTTTCCTTTGAAGTACTAATAATGACCAAGAATAGGATACAATTAGTGGCTTCTAATTAAAACTAGGTACGCTTGACAAAGTGTAGGTACACAACACACGTTATATACGAAAACTAAAGCCAATTATTTTGCCGAAAACGTATGAAATTATACAGCGTTAAATATTTTAGTGTAACTACTGTAACATGAAGAAGGAAATTTAACTCGTTATTGTTTGTACCAAAAATAACGAGTTAGTTTACTTACTTGACATCAAAGATATGTATCGGTTCAAAATCAAAAGTCATTTATTCAAATTAGGCTGAGATTCAGCACTTTTCAAACATCAAAATTACAAAAGACAGTCCCCTAAAACGCTAGCCCTTCACCACTTCCTAGTGCTATCGCTGGGAAGAAGAAGTGGCCCAACAAACTCCCCAGCAGCAGTTCAGTATATCAATGAACCTTTTTGTGCTTTTGGGCAAATTCCCACTAAATTGAAACTTTAACACGCCTCTGTCCCACTGCCGACAAGGAAGCAACTAGCTATCACAGACTCTCAGAGTCAGCTATCAGAGAACAGAAAAGGACAGAAGATAATTATAATATTAGTTTAGTCCTGTCAAATTAGTTAGCACCTGACGTAAATTGTAGTATTTTTAGTAGCCATGTTTTAATTAAGTCTACACTTGTCTATGGAATATCAAACTAATATTTATCTTCTGTCCTTTTCTTAATGAAATAGAAAGAAAAAGATGCTGCAATAATAGCTTAATCCTATTAATATAATTAAAACTAAATAATAAAAGTTAAGTAATAAAAGTTAATTAAGCATAATTAGCCAAGCAATTGCTTTAAACCAGACTATTATTTTAAACATATTCATTGAAAACTCTATTAAATACAAACTATTTTTAGTTTAAATTATAAATCAGTTCAATGATTTCTGAACAACACTTAGTAAATGAATCCCTTTTATTAAAAACTTTGTCCTAAAAGTAAATCAGTTTTGAACGAAAGCTTGTGAAACACCTACATAGTTTACATATTATTAATGAGTTACCTTTTCATTCAAACTAATCTATTCATTCCTCGTTAAATAAACTAAACCGTTTCGTGGCTATGATAAACTCAAAGTAAAAGTACTTATTTCAATTAAACAATCTATAGGCACTTTTGAAGTGTCTAAGAGTTGGTCAGTTAGTCAAAAAGTTGAAGCTAGTTGCCAATTTCCATTTCTATGAAAAAGAACGGGCAAAAACCTTAAAGAACACTCTTTTAAATCACGATATTACAAAATCCAGGGTACATTATTCTTGTTGCTTCTATATGTGAGGGTAAAGTAAAAAAAAAACAAAATATAAGATTAAAAATAAGCCCTGGCAGTTGGGAAATTACTAGTCTCAACTGATGGCGCCCGTTCACGAACATGACGTATTGACCATCCAGCTCAATCATTTTGTAGGTAACCAAATGATCCAAAACACGCGCCACCATCACAGAGACATTTAAGTGAGCATGACTTAAACCTAACTGCCATGTTCTTTCAATAAAAAATTTGAAGGTCTACGTCACTAAACCTATTTAAAAATTGCACGGTCTCGTCGCCGTACATTTTTCTGCTTACTCTGTAACCTACACTTTTTTTTTTTTTTTTTTTTCTCGCTGAGAAATGCTTTATGCATCCCCGTCCCGCGGGGGACCGAGACGGGGTATGTGGGACTCCCTGTCGGAAGGACAGTATACCCACTAAAACTCAGCGGTGTTCCTGCAAACGCCGTAATGGGAGGGCTATGGGAAATTAATACTTCCACGGCCCTCCCGGCGCACGCCCGCCAAGATGGCGGGCCCCGCATGCCCCCCAGGTTGGGGGGCTACGGGAATGGCCGGGAACACCTGGCCATTCCCGGTAACCTACACTAGGCCAACGATGCGCATCATAATTTAGCATAGTAAAATAACATGACCAACGAATTTAAATTCTTAACCAGCCTATAATGTTCCCACTGCAGCAGCTGGCCTCCTCTGTGTGAGACGGAGTGGACAGTAATCCACCACGCGGGCCCAGTGCGGATTGATAAATGTCACATGTCTTCGAATTTTTGGTTCTAGGATAATCCGGTTTCCTCACGACGATGTTTTCCTTCAACGTTTTGAGAGCAGTGGTGATGAAATTATTTACACCAAGTAAAGCGGCGCCTGGATTCAAACCCACGACCGAATCTTACTGCAACTACTAACGTACCATGCAACAATTGTACGTATTATTTAGACGGTGAAGTCAATTCATATGCCACAGCCAATAAACTTGAACCGTGTAAATGGGGCTTTACCCTCAAATCCGAACATTACGATTTCGACAAAGCAATTACGGGTAACACGATCCAATAATATTAGGATTACTGCAGCCTTATTGTGACCGTTGAACGAAGTACAATCTAATGTTATATCGATCAGTCGACTTTACACGCGTTTGTATTTTCTTTATCGCAGAAGATTTGTTGTGTAAGGAATAAAAGGTTTGATTAAGAAAGAAGGAATTATGAGATTCAGCTTTTTATTAACGAACAGCAAACTGTTTCATTATAAGAACTTACAACTACTTTAACACAATCAGGATTTGGTCATAATTATAACCCACGACACTGCCCGTAGGTAGACATAAAAGTAAAAAAAAATAATAAGCGTATTCGCTGGGAGTTTTAGTAGCAGTACGTGCAGCAGTGCAATTCTGTAACCATCTCACCGTGAAAACTTAGGTGAAGTGAGCGTGCGGAGTGAGCTGTCATTCCAAATAATGCTAGGGATTGACACTACTGACAACTCACATCAAGCTCACTTCACTTGAGTTTTGAGGGTGAGATTTTTACAGAATCGACCGGCTGTATTCAGTAATATAATGAGCTTGCAAAATGAAATTAGCCATAATAAACCAAATAAACCATAACCTGCACCCTAATTGCGTAACTCACGATCAATCGGATTCGGTTTCATTTTGACAGTTCAACAACATTCATTATTTACGTGTTGGGCAGACAAATTTTTCGAACTTATGAAGCAATGGATTAGCAATTTGCTTCAAAATGATTCTGATTCCGATTGATTGTGTGTTACGCAATTAGGGTGCTAGTGCACTTAATTAGTTGAATGTCGTAATAGATAGAATAGATAAAATAACAGGGAACAGTTAAAAAGCCATTGTGTCTAGCGTGGATACAGCATCAGGCCGCAGCGCATTGTATTTCAATACAAAAAAGCACGCTGCGGCCCATCCGTTTAGTTTTCGATGGTTTCTAAAAAATATATGAAAGTGATGTGATGTAGAATTATTGTAGATCATGTTTTACAATGTGGTGCGGCCCGCCTAAATCTACTTCAGCCTTAAATCCTATAATAGTTGTATCACTAACCTAATAATGTCCATCAAATCATCTCTTCTAAACCAACCGTCCGTGAACGATACTACGCAACTATGTAGGGATCAGCTTCCAGTCTAACCGGAGGCGTATGTGTTTAATTTGTGATCTTCCTGTACGAGTTGAAATAAATACTTTTTCGTTCTTTCTTTCTTTCTTTTATGCTGCTGAATATCGGAATTTAAATGGAGCGACTGCCTATCTGACTTCCACAGCCCAATTACTGGGTAACACTATACAAGACAATTGGTAAGACTGGTTGTCAGACGTTTGGGCTTCTGACAACTGTCAAAGATTGACGAATGAATGACAGCCGGGATGAACGGCTTAACGTGCTTTCCGAGTTAGAGCGTTTTCACATTATCCGATCCGATATCGGTGCCGGCTCCGATATCCGATATCGGGCCGGACAATATGAAAGACAGGTAGGTACACACGGCTACACATCAAGCTATACATTTCCAGTTTGAGCTGACCTCGCATTGTATAGGTTTTTCGTACAATCAGAAGTCAGCTTATACTGGTTATGTATAGCTTGATGTGTAGCCGTGTGTACATATTTCATACATTTTACTTACCCCGATATCGGATCGGCGTCCGACACTGATATCGGATCGGATAATGTGAAAACGCTCTTTCGGCGGGGTCTCGATGTGTTATGGATGGTCGCCCGGCCGCGGCAAGCGTATCTGAACCTTTCATCGACCCGTGCGGAAGTTATTACTAGCCACAAACAGAAAACCTCACTCAACAATTCTGAAAAAGACTATTACACAATCAGCTACGATTTCTACTTCAATACCTATGAAAATTGTCGCAGACAGTCTGGACGATAAAAGTTTTCCTACATGTTTATTTATAAAGTACGTACTTCGTGTCCGAGAATTTTCCAACGTTTCACTTTGTTTGAAAAATTGGACTGCCTGAATAATGTTTTATTCAGGCAGTCCAATTTTTCAGACATTGCTAACACATTGTTATGTGTTAGCAATATTTTGCATTTTTTGTGTCAGTCATGCGAGTCTTTTCCCAACTATGTTGGGGTCGGCTTCCAGTCTAACCAGATGCAGCTGAATACCACTATTTTACATGGAGCGACTGCCTATCTGACCTCCACAAACCAGTTACTGGGTACGTAACGATAGACGCGAAAGTGTGTAAGATGGATGGATCCTCTTTCACGCAAAATCTACTGAACGGATTTGGATGAAATTTGGCACACATATAGTTTATAGCCAGGATTAACACATAAGATTCTTTGTATCCCTATATTTCCACGGGGTCGAAACTTATGCTGGTCAAACCGCGAGGTGCAGCTAGTTAAATATAAACACTAGCTGCGCCCCTCGTCGTTTTTGCGTGAAAGAGTAACAAACATCCATCCATCCATCCATCCACCCATAAAAACTTTCGCGTTTATAATATTAGTAGGATAATACCAAAGTAATAATAATAATATCCCTGGACATTTCACACAGCGCCATCTAGTCCCAAGCTAAGCAACCTAATGCTTGTGTTATGGTAACAAGATGGCTGATAAACTACTTATATACATTACATACAAAGTAACTGCAAGTAACTGGAAGAAATAGAGGTAAGTAAGACAATTTTAGAATATGTCTGTTCCAATATCTACGCAGTGTCCAACGCCATCGCGCTATGTAACAGGTGACACAAATCGCGGGCACAAATGGCACGCTGACCAGTCCATTTCTCGGTACCGTATGTAGGTACCATAATGGATTTTGGTCCGACGTCGCTTTTTGTTGGACTGATATTTTTGCAACGTCTGCGTTTAGTATTGAATCTATTCTAGCAGACTTTCTTTTACCAATTTTTTACGGTCGTTTGCGTTCTCTCTTATAAATACAACGCTTTAGGTTTCAGTTTTCGACGTATCAGTTTCATAATGGCAATTTTTTGGTTAAGGTTTGTCTGTAATTCCTTTTCATAAAATATAGAAGTTCAAAACAGATTTTTTTTCAGCTTGTAAAATTTCTCTTCGGAAACAATTTATGTGTGGTTTTCACTTTCAAGCAACTTTATATTGACAATTCATTACTTTCAACAAAGAAAATTAAGTAAACAAACAAAAAAAAAATGTTCGTTTCGACGAAATGCAAATTAGGCCGAATTTCATTTTCGGCCGAATAAAAACACCATTTTTGGTCGGTCTCTACTCTATTTTAGGTTTCCTACGTATGAGTTTCTTAATGCGAATTTCTTACTTAGCTTTGTCCTTTTCTTTAATATAAAATATGCAAGGAAAATTTGCTATGGTAATCTTTCTCTTTAATATCAAATATTATGGCAAGGATTAGCAGCTAAGGTATTTAAGCCTCTGCTTCTTCTCCAAGGAGGAAAAAAGCTCTTGCAATTATTTTAAAAAGCAAACCATCCCTATTCCTCGTTGGTCTAGTGGTTGGTGGCATTTGAAGATCAACGGAGGAGAGCTCTCGACAGCAGGCGAGATCACCTCAAGAGTAAACCACCCTCCAACATTTAATACCATTACCACAATATGGCATTCTAACGTGTCCGCACCTTTACAGTGAAGATAGGTCACGTTAGCCACATCAGCAGTGCGATTCTGTAACCATATCACCGTGAAAACTTAGGTGAAGTGAGCGTGGAGTGAGCTGTCATTCCTACTTATACTAGGGATTAAAACAATTGACAGCTCACTCTAAGCTCACTTCTCCTAACTTTTCACGGTGAGATTTTGACAGAATCGATCGGCTGATCACACACCCGTGACCTATAGTTGTCGGGAACAATAGCAGTCACCTTAGCCAAAATCGGCATGGGGATGTATATAGTGGCTGCAAGGGCGACTGCTGAGCTTTGGAGTCTGGGGTTCGATTTTCAGGCCAGAAAAACTGTTATTGTGTAGTTTTTGGGAAACAATAAACCAACAAGCAATTATTGTATTTTTTGGTGGCACGGTTGGCGCAGTGGCTGAGCGATCAACTGCTGCGCTGAGTGTCGTGGGTTCGATTCCCGCACGGAACAAATATTTGGTTGCCTACAGAAAGTTGTTCCGGGTCTGGCTGTTTGCGTATGTGAGTTTAAATGTTTGTAAACGCACGCAATTCCTAGTGCGGGGCAAAGATTTAAAAAAAAATAGGAATTTCTCTGTCTGAGATAGTCTAGATTGGTCCTCGGTTCGCCCCGTATTACATAAGGTTTGAACATAACAGACAGCGTGCACTCATACTATTTACCTCTGCCAACCCTTTAAGAGAATACAAGCATGAAGTTACATTTTGTTATAAAATATTCCCTTTGCAATAACACAGAAAATAATCAGCAAAATCATAATTTTTTTTCACAAAATTATTCTTATTTTTTCTCATACGACGTATGAGGGTAAATCCAATTCTTTACTAAAACGAAACTTGTCGGGGAGAGAAAATGGTGCAAAAAAAAAATTTACGTGAAAAATGGATGAAGCCGAACGTAGACAGAAAGGAGGAAGAAATCAGACGTTACTATGGTATGTATTTACGTTGCAAATTGTGAATGTTTCAGTGGAATATTTTGTTCTCTGTTAAAGGGGTGGGTGGCATCCCGACATCGCCGCGCAAACTGACCATGAATTCAGCACATGATTCTACGTGATTCTTCTTTGATTTTTCTTTTTCTTTTTGATATTTTTTTTCTATTCTTCATGGTTCTTTTTTTTATTGTTTCTTTTTATTTTAGATTTTTTTTCTTTCTTATTTTTTTTTTATCTGCCTAGCTTTTTCCCAATTATATTGGGGTCGGCTTCTAGTCTAACCAGATGCAGCTGAATACCAGTATTTTACATGGAGCGACTGCCGAGCCTATCTGGCCTCCACAACCCAGTTACTGGGTATTACGATACCCCTTGGTAAGACTGGTTGTCAGATTTTCGGGCTTCTGACGACCGGCGACTGTCAAAGATTCACGAATGGTAGCCGGGACGATATGTAAAGATGGTCACCCATCCACGGAACAAGTAATTTAACCTCACAAACCGATTAACTACCTTTAGCCCTTTTACTCTAATATTAGTACTACATCATTAGCTACGGCTTAACTAACGCTAATTTAGAACTAATTAAGCGTTAAATGCCACCACAAATCCAAAGCTGTCTAATTTGGTGGCCAAATTAGACAGCGGTTATCATCCAAATTATTACCAATTAGTAACAAGCATTATCTATTAATACATGTACATTAGTACAAGGACATCAGTAGTGGCACGCGAATTACTGATGAATTCTTTTTCGGGGCGTTGTTCGTAACATACATTTACCATATTTAAATTAGTGTAATTGTTTTGTGAATGTATTGAAACACAAAATGGCGGTTTTAGTTCCGATTTCGACCCGTAGCAATTTGTTTTTTTAGTTTTTCCTTGTTTTTCCTGTATATATTTTGACTTTATTATGATGAATACATAAAATATATCTAATATGTACAAACTTCTAATACTAAATAAACTACAAATTATTAAAATAAAAATATAATAATATCCTAGCTTAACACTATTAAAAAAACTAAAATATTGCGTCGAAATATTCCTCCGCATCGATGTCAACTGGTAATGTACCCAAGAGACTGGCGGCATTGCCACGTTGCATGGCAATACTATGTTTTTTACTTAGATACAATATTCATATATATTTCACTTAAGGTACTGTACTGAGTACTACGAGTACCTTCGTCAATTTGCCGTGTTATAGCCATTTCATACACGGATTTTAATATGCGAACAATTTAAGTTAGTCCATTTCCTTAACAATGAATTACCCTGATTTAAAAAAAAGTTCTATATAAGATACATGTAGACAGACTCGCTTGAAAAGATTAATGTTTAATATCCATAATGGAATGCAATTCAGTTGCTACAGCATCAAGCACATGCCTTTGCCTTTTTATAAAATTTAATTAGCTAAGAATAGCTCTAGAGAATGCGTTCTTCTCTATATAGTCAAAATGGATTTATAATCTTTCATTTATTCTTAAAGCTGGCTTAAAGATTTTTCAATCATTTGATAACTTTATTCGAGGAATAACTTTGAAATTCTGACAGTTATTTCATACCAAAACTGTCAAACGACAATTTTATTCCTCGAATAAAAGTTATCTGGCGATGGAAAAAATTGCCCTTAATCTATATATTCTATCTTCTTCTATATCTACACATACAGGATGAAATTGAATAAGTGCGCCAAATTAAGGGCTGATTTTTCAATCATCTGATAACTTTATTCGGAGAATAATTTTGAAATTTTGACAGTTACATCATACAAAAACTGTCAAACGTCAATATAATTCCTCGAATAAAAGTTATCTGGCGATGGAACAATCAGGCCTAAAATATCTATGTAATTCAACGTGTTATAAAGTAAATTTATAGCATGTCAATAAGGAAAGGCATGCACATACTCGTACGTGCGCGTAGGCGAGCGATTTGTCTACGTCGTCGCGCACCCTTTGTGTCGTAAGAACGGTAAAATTTAGGCAAATACCGATAGTTCAACGAGTTGCCAACAGAGCGCGCGACGATGTTGCCAAATCGCTTCGTGTTATGAACTCTGGCGATGAATGGATCGCTTATCGGGCGCGCGCTAAATTGATACTTTATTTACTTGTTTGTTTTGAGAAGCTCGTGGCTAAGTAATAACAGCCGCACGGGTCGATCGATAAGGTTAAGCTACGTTTGCCATGGTCGGTCCGTAGATGGGTGACCGTCCGTACATACCGAGACCCCTCCGTGCCTCGGAAAGCACGTTATGCCGTTGGTCCCGGCTGTGTTTGATTTGTGGATCTTTGATAGTCGTTACAGGTTGTCAGAAGCCCGAAAGCTAAACAACCAGTCTTACCAAGGGGTATCGTATTATCCAGTAACTGGGTTGTGGAGGACAGATAGGCAGTCGCTCCATGTAAAAAACTGGTATTCAGTTGCATCCGGTTAGACTGAAAACTGAGCCCAAAAAAATTGCAAAAATATTCTAACAGTACCTAGTAGTAGTACCTACACCTTCTCTAAACGACAAATTATTATTTTCCAATATGCACGCGAACGAACTCGCGGGTATAGCTAGTCATTAATAAAATTGCTCAAACTCTCATCATCAATATCATCAGCCTATAGCAGTCCACTGCTGGACATGGGCACGCCATTAAACTCGATTTTCGGCAACTCTCATCCAGCTGCTACCAACATCTAATACAATCTGAAACATTAATTAATATCGAAAATGTCCAGTCATTGACACACAGTACCTAAGTCATTAATAGTTTCTTTGTACTTTAATTTATTTAATGTAAACGATTAATAAAAGGAGCAATTTGTGTTTATTTGGCGTTAGTTTAATCGCATAGTTTTTTCTTTTGAGAAAATAAATTGCTAAATGACATAAAATCACCCTTATATTTCCAGAAACTATAGGTAGAGAGAGGTACGCATATATCTTACCGTACACGCAAGTCTATCCCCGCACTCTAACCAAACATAGGTCACGCAAACACGAGATCACCGCATTCATATTGGCACTCTTTGTTCGGAAAACCGGGAAGCGCCCTCTGTCGACGCGACCAAGCGTTCTAGCTCGCCGAAAAACAGAAATACGACGATCGCGTGTTCGCGCGACTACCGCCTGGCTAGGACGTTGTATTAAGGGCTATGCCTATTGCAAAATAGGCATGGCCCTTTACATACCACTGCTGGGACACAGGTCTCCTCTCTGTAAGAGGGAATGCGCCGTAATCTACCACGCAGGCCCAGTGCGGGTTGGTAGATGTCACGTCTTCGATTTTTTGGTCGTTAGACATGCGTGATGAAATAATTTACATACTATTGTACACCATTCTGCTCGATTCTCGGCATTCTCATCTACATAGCTGCTACCATCTACCCTGCGAAGATCGTCGCTCCACCTAGCCTGAGGACGTCATACCTTACGTTTGCCGATTCGCGGTCTCCACTCACGAACACGTCTACCTCAACGGTCATCAATTCTACGGCTAGTATGGCCGGCGTTGCCACTTCAGCTTACACACAAACACGACCACTTATACCGGGGCCTCAAAATAGATACGCACGTACACATAAACGCGTACGTACGGCCATCTCAACAAATGCCAGTCGCGGATGCGCTTGCACTCGCTGTACGTGAAGCATGTCTATGTGTGCGTGCGTTTTCGCTCATTGTACGAAATCGACATTCTGTGCCCATCTTACTTTGTGGCCCCGGTTGAGTGAGTTGTCGTATTATTTGAGTTAATTAATAATATCACTTTGAGTCTTCATTGTTGTTAGCAACTCGAAGTAATTGGATCCAAGTAAACGGTTCAATTACTTGACTGTTTGGCTTGACAGGTCAAAACAGTGTCGACGTGGTATTTTAACGTTATTACTGCTGTTTCTAAGACCTACTACGTAAAAACAATGTATGAACATATAATTTTACAGGTAGGTACACATTTCGAAGTTCTACGAGTACAGAGCTTGATTATAGATAGTATTCCTCGAAATTATATCATATAGTCGTATCTGTCGTATGTTGTACTTGACTATGTAAATCAGAAGGCCAATTCCCTTTAATTAAAAACGCTCAAAATCTAGTCGCAATCTCAGCTTACCGACAATCAATGTCAAAAACTTGTCAAAAATGTTGGGAAATTAGAGATATTTTTGACAGATTGAGACTAAGATCAGACTGTGAACGTTTTTAAATTTACGAGGGTTGCCCCTCTGATATGTTAATGGCTCATCTTGAAATCGGACTACCTACGCGGCCTACCTGTCCCCCGCCTGTCACCCACGATTCTATCAATATTAATTGTACCTGACATCACAACGTAGGCACGTATCCTGCCCACATGTAGTTTGAGTTTAAATGAACAGTCACCGATATGTTTAATACATGAAAATGGAATAATGAATGAAAACATCGTGAGGAAACGAGCATGTCTACATCACCAACACGGAATGTCTGTAATGTTTTTTATCCGAGTAGGTACATGAAGTAGTTTCTTCAGTTATGAATATTTTATGTTTTTGTAATCAATGAAATCGAAATCATAAGTCATTTGTTCGAATTTTGATTGAAATTGAGAAATTCAAAAGGAAATATGCTGATCGGCTATCGGTTCATCCAAACACCTTGGCCAATGATCTCTTAAACCCTTCCGTAACGTTGAAAAGGCTGAAAAGGAAGGATGTGTTCTAAGAAGGCAGTCGAGACACTGGTCTCTTCGCCTTAACGCCATATTCATTCAACTCAACTGAGGGGCAATTCTCGTAATTTTAAGAACGCGACGTTCACAGTCTGATCTGTCTCAATCTTTCAAAAATACGTCTAATTTCCCTACATTTTGACAAGTTTTTGTCATTTTTTTGACGCCGAGATGAGACTGCGACTAGATTTTAATCATTTTAAATTACGAAAATTGGCCTTCAGCTTAATAGTCTTGCGACTGATTACAGACGAATTAGGCTGAAAAATAAAAACACTGCGCGTCAAGACGAGCTTAACTCCTACCGTAAGGACTGGCCCGGGCTCGCAAAAGATAGAATTGTTTGGAAAGGGGAGAGGGCGAGGCCTTTGCGCTGCAGTGGGACAATACAGGCTAGTTAGATTTTTTTTGAGGATGGGAAATCATCAAATGACCCCTCCCGCTCTGGGTGGAGCAGAAGGGAGTGTCAGACTCTTACTGACTAAAACCCACCCGTGTTCCTTCCTTAGCATAAAGGGCTAAGGAAGGAATACGGGTGGGTTTTAGTTCCAGGGCAGCGGTAACCCTTTCGGACGATCCCGCTACAGGCTAGTTAGATTAGATTAGAATTATGCTGAAAATCAGCACTTTTCCGAACGTCATTACATAAGAATTACTTAAGACAGTCCCCCAAAACATATTTAGATACCTCGGATTTTTTTTCAAATATTCTCGTTATTTTCCTAAACCCAATGATGACGTAAAACCAGTTTCGACTTAGTCATAATCTGGCAACTAGTACATTCTTTAATTCTAACTAACTCGGATTACTAGATGCTAATTGGCAAGAATGTTTGGTTGCGTCGTTTCTGTTTGTTTTATCTTTCCTCTCATTAAAATCTGCGTCGTGTTTGTGTTCCATTTCTTTTTAACCGACTTCAAAAAAGGGGGAAGTTCTCAAATCGACTGTGTTTCTTTTATGTTTGTTACCTCAGAACTCCGTTATTTATAAGCCGATTAGCAAAATTCGTTCGTTTTTTTATTTGTAAGGATATACTTTCAGATTGGCCCCATAAAAATTTCATCAAAAACGGTTTAGTAGTTTGGTTTTTAAACCAAAATTACTGGTAAAAATTACAACTTAAAAGTGAAAAATACAAATTTTTTTGCAAAAAAAAAAACAATCGACTTCCATAAAAGATACTACAAAGTGAAAAATAACTTTCATATCGGAATTCGGTGGCAAAGAATGAAAATGCGAACCCAACGAATGGATGGCGGATGGATGTTTGTTACTCTTTCACGCAAAAAGTACCTACTGAACGGAGGTGGATGAAATTTGGCACACTTTATAACCAGGAATAACGCATAGGAAACTTTTTGTCCCGATATTCCCACGGGATCGAAACTTATGCGTGTAAAACCACGGGGCGCAGCTAGTATAATATACATAATATTAGAATCAAGGTCAACCAACAAACTTCAGAATTCATAACACTGTTATTGCATGGCATACGACTTCACAAATATCCTATATTCCTTCCCATATTCTCTCCTCATTCGTCCTTCGAACCTCTCATCTGTTTACCAAGTTGGAAAGCCCATGGCCAGCTCCTTGGATATCTTATAACACTTTTTCTTAAGAGTCCTAGTGACCTACATTTCATTTCCAGCATGCTCTCCTTGAATCATCTATCATCTATAGTAGGTTTGTTTGTTTGAACACGCTTATCTCTGGAACAAGCACTCAAAAAATCTTTTTGCATTTGATAGCCCAATTCTTAAGGAAGGCTATAGGCTATCTGAGGCCATGAGAGCCACAGTGGCCTAACTGAAAAAAATTGAACAAATTTTTAGGCCACTGTGGCGCTATAACTTTTACAGTTTAGAGAAGAGAGCCACAGTGGCCTAACTGAAAAAAATTGAACTAATTTTTAGGCCACTGTGGCGCTATAACTTTTACAGTTTAGAGCAGAGAGCCACAGTGGCCTAACTGAAAAAAATTGAACTAATTTTTAGGCCACTGTGGCGCTGTGAGTTTTACAGTTTAGAGCAGTTTTTTCAAATAAAGTCAGTATTGAAAAAAATACACTAAGGCCACTGTGGCTCTCATGGCCTCATTTAACATTACGTTAGGACCCTTAGCAGCCGAGCAAAAACAAAGAAGTCAGGAAGAACGCTGAGCGAAAAGGGAGTAATAGCGCGGATGGGCGATGCGATTCAACGGGTGAAATATGACGATGATTGTGAAGATGTCGGAAAAATCCTGCCGACTGAACGCTAATCCTGCCGACCAATTGTCACGAAGTTCGAGATAAGATAACATAAGATAATTTATTTGCGTAAAACATGATACACCTCAATAGGTGTTGAGGGGCCCGTGGCTAAATAATAATAGCCGCACAGGTCGATCGGTCAGGTTAAGCTACGCTTGCCGCTGTTGGTCTGTGGATGAGTGACCATCGTTACATACCGAGACCCCTCCGTGCCTCGGAAAGCACGTTAAGCCGTTGGTCCCGGCTGTCATTCGTGGATCTTTGACAGTCGTTACGGGTAGTCAGAAGCCCGAAAGTCTGACAACCAGTCTTACCAAGGAGTGTCGTATTACCCAGTAACTGGGTTGTGGAGGTCAAATAGGCAGTGGCTCCATGTACAATACTGGTATTCAGCTGCATCCGGTTAGACTGGAAGCCAACCCCAACATAGTTGGGAAAAGGCTAGGCAGATGATGATGATATACATAGGTGTTATCAAAGCATGACATCATAAATGTTTTGCTTAAAAATTAAAGCATGCAAATTTCAACGAATAAACAAATTTGAATTTACAAATATTATAATTTATGTTCAAAAAAATTCTTGATATTATAGAAATTATTTTCATTCAGCCATTTACATGATTTAATTTGGAATAATCTGCTATTTAATATTTTTAATACATTAGGTAATTTAATAAACACGTACACACCTAGCCACACAGCTTTAATTATATTTTGCTAACCTAGGGAGCTCATCTAGTACAAGTCTGTACTGATCACGGCGACTTCGAGAACTTATTTCCTCTGCTGTTTTGAACAATTCTTTATATTTCCTAACAAACATGCATGCTTCATACAAATATAATGAAGGTAACGGTAGCAAACCAAGCCTTTTAAATATTGGTTGACATGATTCATCAGATGGAATCCCGTATATGACTCTTAAACATTCTGTTTAAAAAAAAAATTTGGTTCTGGACTGCTTGGTCCAAAACGGATGTTTTTTTTGTACACGTATCATAAACCTGCCAAATACCGTACATATGTTGAGTCCTCGTTACGATATGGATTAATTATGTGGGGAAATAGTACTGATACTATTTCCCCACATAATAAAACATCCGTTTTGGACCAAGCAGTCCAGAACCAAAATTTTTTTTTTTACTCGCCACTTATTCTAGTAGACTTATTTGGCTACAATAAAAAAAGATTTGTAGCAACGCTTTATGTAACAATGAAAAAATATTGCTAACGATAGTTTTCTATCTCTCAGAGAGAGATTCTGGGTTTTTGCCCATATATTTTTGCGCATCCTCTCTTTTGGCATAGGTACATAATAATTCATAACCTGCTTAACAAATGTACTTTGAATCCCGGTAGTGCGTTCCTGTGGGATGTGTTCCGACATCCACGCGGATGAAGCCGCAGGCAAAAGCTAGACAAGTATAAAAATGTATATTTTAGCAGCGAAAACTTTAATAAAATCATTGTTATAAGATTCGGAAAGTGTGGACGCTTGTGTGAACGTCTGCAACGGGCCATTGATAATTCAAAAGGGTATTTCATGACCCGTTTAATCTCCCACAAGGTGATATCTAGGTCAAAAGCAGGCCGATGCCAATGAGGAAGCTATGTCTGCCAACAAACTGCTTTGAAGTTCGGGAAAGGAGTATAATGTATTTTTAGTCTGACAACCAGTCTTACCAAGGGGTATCGTATTAACCAGTAACTGGGTTGTGGTGCAGTCGCTCCATGTACAATACTGTTATTCAGTTGCATACGGTTTGACTGGAAGCCGACCCCAACATAGTTGGGAAAAGGCTAGGCTAGTACAATACTGATATTCAGTTGCATACGGTTTGACTGGAAGCCGACCCCAACATAGTTGGGAAAAGGCTAGGCAGATGATGAGATGTGTGTGTATAGGGCTGGCTACACTCCAATGCCAACAGCCCGGAGGTCAAACCCACCGGGGCCGGGATGATGACTTTAGTCGGAGCTTAGATCAGAAAAACTGCCAGGTGTTATAGACACTGTGTCTATAACACCTTTTGATCTATTCTATAGGATGACAAGGATGTTCAAATATTACGTTCCTATTTTCAAGTAGGTATTTGGGAGCCCAAGAATTAAGCCCTTCGTTTAACCCGACAGCCAGCAAAATGCTTTGACGATTTTATTCTACTACTTAATACTACTTAATTTTCCTATGAGTCCTTGTGAGATATATTTAATTTAAAGCCAATATAGCATGTCTCACCTTGACATAGATTTATGCTTCACAGGCTACATCAAGATTGAATTGAATCAAGTCCGAGATTGGATTTTTATTACAGGATTTTAATTCAAACTCCATTTAAAGCTAGAAGCAATAAATCCTCCTGTTGATATAGAGCAGTACATAAATAAAATGTCTCACTTTTTAAGCAAAAACGTGACATCAAAATGTTCGGAAAATTCGAAATTAAAATACCAGAAGTATTATTGCTTTGCAAAAAGTCCATGCGTGCATACACGCGCGTCACATCAAAATATATTATAGGCACAGGGTGTAATAAGATACATCACATAGCCGTCAACTGCGCATTCTAAGGGCTGATTTTTCTAACGCCAGATAACTTTATCCGAAGAATAATTTTGAATTTTTGACAGTTCTTCTATACTAAACCTGTCAGACGTCAATTTTATTCCACGAATAATAATTATCTGTTGATTGAAAAATCAGCCCTAATTAACAAAAAATAATTGCTGGGTAACGACTTTTGGAACGAAGTTCCTTATCTCGCGTTGCGAAAGGGGGCTAGACGGAAAAAATTAAGACCAAAAGTTGGAACGACACTTTTTGCTATAGTTGTAAGCCGTGCGGCGTGCGCGTGTTTCTCTGCCTGACTCTCTCTCTCTCTTATAGAAAGCAAGCCAGTTATACTTCGTTCCATCCGGGTGTCCCTTGACACCTCTCAAGTTTTATTTTTGGTTTATTATGTGAGCAATGTGAGTGATTTATTGTCAATAATTCAGACGTCATATTCTTTATTAATTACATTTCACCCGTTTTATCTTTCCCCTGCAATCATACATACATAGAGGTCTCGGTATCTATTCTATTTCAAACACCTATGTTTAACAAATAAAAAATGTTCACTTTGACTTAATCGAGCTTAAATATAGACTTCAGAACTGAGAAAATACTCATGAATAAAAACTTTTTAACAAAAAATTGAACCGCCGAAAAAACTGAAAAGCAAAAAATAATAAACCTTTTTTATTTAACCTTAATAAGGTAAGTTCTTAAACTAATGTAAGTATACCTAAGTAATTTTGAGTCGGCGCCAAACAATCAATAAACATAGATCACTAAATTGCCTTAAATTTAAACGGCGCCTCCGTTTTTTTCGTCGGTTGAAAAGCAAATCAAACCTTACCAGACAAGCGAATCGAACTGAGAACCATATGCTAATCCACCAAACCATGCAAGAAGTTAATCCAATATGAGCGGTGGCAGGCTCCAGCGAAAGAGCCAAAATGGTCTCCGACCCACGACAACTTCCTTGTACCCTTGTACCACAAAGGCTGAAAAACTGAAACAGTTTTTTAAAGTGTGTCGTCCTGCTCACTGGCGAACAATCACAAGAAAAACTGAGCCTGTGGCGAGACAGTGCTTCCTTACCCAAACCATTCATGCCATCCGACATGAGTTACCTTGGGTAACCTGGAAGTCTTTAAACAGACTCCGGACCCAGGTTGGCCGAAGCAAGGAAAACCTGTTCAGGTGGAGGTTCATAGACGACTCCGCCTTGGAATGTAAATGTGGTGCTGTTCCATAAACGATGGGATACTTAATATCGTGTCCTGCGTGTCCTGTCAGCTGCACGTTACAGGAACTGATGGACGCTGGTGATGGCGTCAAACAAGTAGCCGAATCCTGGGCCGAGTTTATTTAGATTGCTATCGACACGCTAAGAAAAACAATTCAATCCAGTAACATAGATAAAAAAAAACAATCGAATTGAAACTTCTTAATTCTAAGTCGCTTAACAAATACACTAGTGCCGAGAATTACATTCCACCTTTTAAATTCACACCTCGAGCCCGCGTCAACTTTGAATGGACAAAAAAGGGACTCATTACAAAACTTTGTCAACCCTAATTGTATTAGGGAAACTATGAGCAACACGATCCAAATGTTTAATGTGATCAAAGAAACGTTCTTGTGACAAAACAGAGGAACGGATAAACTAATATACTACTTATATTAGGTATATTAGTTTATCTGTTCTCTGTTTTGTCACAATGTTCACTGTAATCGCGTTAAAATCTAAGACATTGTCCAGAAAGGACCAATTTGCCACGAATCTGTCGCGCTTATTACGCTCGTTGCGTCTAGAAGGAGCGTACCAACGTGCGAGCACTTGGGGACAAATTTTGCCGCTCCATGTCCCTTGATACGTAGAGTCGCTCTGAAGTTAGCACGTAAACTGGACATAATAGTAGGGACAAGCAGAACCTAGTATCTCGAATCGCACGCAACACGCGCATATAACGTTCAAGTCGAGAGTGCACGCGATTTACGCTCGGTTTTTAGTTTCGCGCGATGCGCAATTTATTGCTGACGAGTACCTCACCGACGCACTACAAGGTCTCACTCAACGTTTACACGATTACAGTACAGGATGGGAATGGTAAATGATTGAGGGTATTTTATTGAACAGTCTTTGCATGTAAGAACTTTTAACTTACTTGTACACTACTTATGGAAATAAATAGTTTTATTTTTATTATTATTACTCAGAAACCACCAAATCGATGCAGGCAAAGGAGGCAACTCTTTCGTCTTTTATTATCTGACGTCACATTTACTTGCAAAAACTAGACGCGCGAAAACGAGCCCGCCGTATTAAAATGTTCTTACATGTCCTGCAATTTATAAATTAAAATACGACATAAAACTAAGAACCTAGAGAGTTGTATAAATGATTTTAATAATTAGAATAATAGTTTAGTAACAACATGATCAACCTATATATAATGTTCCCACTGCTGGGACATAGCCCTCCTCTCTGTGATAGGAAATGGGCCGTTATCCACCACGCTGGCCCAGTTCGCGTTGGTAGATATCACATATCTTCGATTGTTTGGTTCTAGGACATGCCGGATTCCTCACTATGTTTTCTTTCACTGTTTTAAGAGCAGTGGTGATGAAATAATTTACACAAAGTAAAATGCCTGTCTGGGTTTGAACCTACGACCTACAACTCATAAGTCGCGACCATTAATACCACTAGGCCACCACTGTTCTTATTATTCTGTAAATAGGTAAATTACGGTCGCGCATCAAATTTTGATCAACATACAACCTGATAAAATTTGCTGATCAGCGACCTATAAAATTAAAACATCATAAGGAAATTTTAATATCTCCGGTTCCGTAATGCATCCCGCTTAAGTCAATATCAAAATAGTTTTAATATAATGCGCTATTTGAACGTATGTAAGTGTAGGTAATTTGCTTCCAAGGTTGTTGATATCGTCTTCCCGCATCCGCAGAAGCCTTGAACCCCCTTGAGCCTTGAACGGAGAGAGACACATGACTAGATATGAATTAGAGTAAGCTTCAGACAATTGTCAATTGTTGTTTGACGGCACGGTTGGCGCAGTGGTTAAGCGATTGACTGCTGCGCTGCGTGTCGCGGGTTCGATTCCCGCCCGGAACAAATATTTGTATGACCTACATGTATTTGTTCCGAGTCTGGGTGTTTTTCTATCTATAATATGTATGTATTTACAAAAAAAAAAATGTATATAAGTAGTTTATCAGCCATCTTGTTACCATAACACAAGCATTAGGTTGCTTAGCTTGGGACTAGATGGCGCTGTGTGAAATGTCCAGGGATATTTATTTATTTATTGTCAATACGTAAATTGCACGACTATTATGGTGATATATGACTATGTAAACGGTATTGTACAATAAAGCATGTTCAATCCAACTATCGATTGTGTTGGATAGGAAACATTGTGTTGTAACACAGTGTACTAGTCGTATACCACAAAACGTGACATTATTTGACATATATCAAATATCAATATCAAGTTTTTTTTTTTTTTTTATATCTTTATTAATTATAAGGGACTTTTATACAATTGTACATGCCAGTCCCATCGGACCTTATAACTTAATCATACTAACAATAAACGAAACTATCAGACCTATAACGCAAAACGTAATAATGCAAACTTAAATAAACTATAAGCAGCTCCGGAGTTAGGTGTCGACAAAATATGATGGAACATACAAACATCGTTCATATTTATCTTGAGCTCTCTAACTAGGTCCTCTCTTGCAGACTGAAATCTGACACACTCCGTCAGTAAATGTATAACATCTTCCAGTGTGCCACACACCTCACAATTTGGTGAATCAATTTTTTTCATTAAAAATCCAAAATTATTGAGCGGCATGTGTCCAGATCTCAGTCTGTGAGCTGTAACTATAATTTTTCTGCTTAGTCTAGAGTTACAAAACCACGGTATATGAGGAGGCTCCGAAACTATAGACCTGTACCAAATCCCTTTATCTTTCGAACATCAAGTTAAATTGACAAAAAAAAAAGTTTCGAAGAAGTGTTACCATGCTACTGTAATCGGCCGTTTTACTCAAATGTCATGTTGTCAAACCAATGTCTAGGGCAGAATCATTTCCCCCCTTTTTTTCTTACTTTTATTTTATTTGGTTAGTTTAGGATAGGAAAATAAGCATCCATATCCTAGCCTCCACACTGATTAATTTTGATGTGCCGTGCTTCACCGAGGCTATGGATGCCTGGAAACTCGCTTGCCCAAGACCTTCCCGATAATCCATTTTCCCAGAGACGGCGGGATGAGCCGCTCTACAGAGTAGTACAGGATAATTTACTTAATACGTCTGTTACTACTGCGGAGCGTGTGCGCCTGCTGGCTGTGGGTAAATGGGAGTCGGGTCTGTGGCTTCATGCACTACCGTCGTCGAACATAGGCACTTTGTTCGACGGCAATACTTTCCGCCTCGCTGGTTCCCTAACGACTAGGAGCACCGTGTTGTTCTCCTCATCGCTTTCACTGTGGCGAAGTTATCAACAGCCTCGGACACCACGGCCTGTCTTGCAGCCAAAGAGCGCATCGCTTAGCGCGGCACGCAAACATTAACGACATCATTCGACGAGCTCTTGTCACCCTCGGCGTTCCAGTTGTATTAGAACCCAATGGTTTGGCACGCAACGATGGGAAGGGACCGGACGGCATGTCATTATTTCCATGGAAGCTGGGTAGGCCTTTAGTATGGGATGCAACTTGTGTCGATACTCTTGCACCATCCCATCTTCCAGGATCGGCGTGCTGCGCTGGTGCTGGTGCTGCGGCTGCGGAAAACCTCAAGCGGCGTAAATATAATAACCTTATTGATAATTATATTTTCGAGCCGTTTGGGGTTGAAACCCTCGGGCCGTGGGGTCCGTGTGCGCATGGTCTTTTTAAGGAAATTTCAAAACGACTGGTTGACACTTCCTATGGCTCAAGGGCTGGCTTTTACCTTGGCCAGATGTTAAGCATTGCCTTACAACGTGGCAATGCCGCCAGTGACTTGGGTACATTACCAGTCGACAGCGATGCGGATGAATTTTTCGACGCTATATTTTAGTTTGTAAATAGTTCTAGTTAAGTTAGGATATAATTTTGTTATTTTAGTACTACATTTCAAATCAATACTCGTAACTAATATTTAGCATTTTGTAAATAAAATTTACGAAATGCTTGCTTATTTTCCTATCATAAATAATATTATTTATTTCGTAAATAAATCACATTTACTTTATGTTTGGCGGTTAATGGGCTAAAACCCATTAAGGGGATTATCAATTTGCATCCTTATTACATGTACGAGTACATGCCACTTAATGGGGCCTACTGGCTTAAGGGCTCATGGCGAAAAATAAAAGCCCCATGGATCGATCGAGCAGATTAAGCTACGCTTGCCGAGGTTGGTCTGTGAATGGGTAAACATGTTTACATACCCCTCCATGCCTCGGAAAGCCGTTGATCCCGGCTGTCACCCTCACAACTGACAGCGCATGTCAAATCGAAAAACCAGCTTAAAAATGTTCTTAAAAAACATTACCTATCATTGTGTTCATAGCTGATTTTGTATCTGTGGGCAATAGCAATTTTCCATAGGTGTAAAATGTGTTTATTTATGTACATACACTCACTTCCCCTTTTTGTATATTTTAAATGTTAGTATAGAGTAAAAATAGAAATTATAATGATAATATTGTGAAACGAGAACAACTGCCGACAAACTGTTTTGCAGTTTGGCAGATTTTTATATGTTATATTTATACAGATTTTGAAAAAAAAAAAAAAAAATTCGTGGAGTCTGATAACCAGTCCTACCAAGCGGTATAGTACTACATAATAACTTGTGGAGGTCAGATAGGCAGTCTTCCCATGTAAAATACTGGTATTCAGCTGCACCTGCACCCTAATTGCGTAATACACTGTCAATCTCAATCTAAATAATTTTGAAGGATATTGCTAATGCATTGCTCCATATGTTTGAACAATGTGTCTAATCAGCAACATAAATAAGCAATGAATGTTGTTGAATTGTCAAAACGAAACCCATTACCACTGATAGTGTGTTACGCAAGTACCCCACCGATTAGACTGGAAGCCGACCCCAAAATAGTTGGGAAAAGGCTTCGCAGATTGATTGATTACTTAAACAAGTGAAGTCTATTCTCGTATATTATATCGTGTTGGCACGAACTTTAATAGGAAAATAGCTCATACAGCGGTAGAAATATTATAAGCCAGTCGTCAGGGTAGCAGCAGCGCTGACTGTCCAGATTAGGTTCATTCGTCAGACGTAGGTACAGTCACGAGCAAAAGTATGTATACACTGTGCTTTATTCAAAAGCGATTTACTCCTTTATTTTTTAATGAAATTTTATGATGTTACGAATATAGCATTTTCGAACCCATAAGTTTAAGTAATATATATGTCGTATTTCAACATTGCATTCGTTATTTCACGAAAAACTCGCAATTGAAAGTTGCCGAGTTTTGACATATTGGTGCTTCGTGACTGTACGACATTTATATAGGGTGGCGGTGACAATATGACAGTCAATTGAAATTGTAACAGTAATATTCACACGCACATGTAACTTTACTTCATTATCCTTTAGGGCCTAAAGAAAATTTCGGTACCCAAAACTTTTTGGGAATTGGATCGATTTTCATAAACTACGGGGTAATTGTAACACACTATCAGATGGGTTACATTTTGACAGTTCAATCACATTCTTTGCGTTATTTACTTTGTTGAGCCGACAAATTTTTCCAAATTATGAAGCAATGGATTAGCAATATCTTCCAAAATGATTTAGATTTAGTGTGTTAGGCAATTAGGGTGCTGGCCTAGGAGAGCAGTGCTCAGTACTCACCCACGTGATTGTTGTAGATGTAGTACTAATATTGTAAAACTGTATTATTAACATCCATAGTTTGAGTAAATAAATGTTATTATTAACACGCTTTTTTATTATTAATTATGGGCTGATTTTTCAATGGTCAGTTTTTTTTTGCGTTGCCCCACACTAGGAATTTCTCCTGTATCGTGGGTGCGTTTACATACATTTAAACTCACATGCACAACCAGCCAGACCCGGAACAACTACTTGTAGGCCATACAAATATTTGTTCCGTGCGGGAATCGAACCCGCGACACGCAGCGCAGCAGTCAATCGCTTAACCACTGCGCCAACCGTGCCGTCGATTCGTCGCGCCGTGATTCTTCAGAGATAACTTATATGTGAAGAATAAATATGACACAGTTTGACATAATTTCTATACAAAAGCTGATAAACCGCAATATCTATTCCTCAGTCCTCAGATAAAAATTATTTGGCTAATGAAAAATCAGGCCCAAACTTTGGCTGTCACGACTATCGGCACAATGATCGCTGAGTCTAATTATTTTTATTATTTAGGTATTTGATGATGGTTTTAAAATACTCCTATTCTTGGTATTGCCAGTTTTTTTTACATTTATTGTCGTACTAGCTGCGCCCCGCGGTTTCACCCACATAAGTTTCGATCCCGTGGGAATATCGGGATAAAAGTATCCTACGTATTAATCCAGGGCCTATGTATTAATTAATGTCAGCTACGTCCACACCAAATTTCATCAAAATTGATTCAGCCGTTTGAGCGTGAAGAAGTAGCAAACATACAAACACACACACACTCACTCACAAACTTTCGCCTTTATAATATTATTGCCTTTCCCACATGGCATAACGCCACTAGTAAGAGTGTTTTCATTTTATATTAATATAATAATAATAATATCCCTGGACATTTCACACAGCGCCATCTAGTCCCAAGCTAAGCAACCTAATGCTTGTGTTAAGGTAACAAGATGGCTGATAAACTACTTATACCTATACATTTTTTTTTTGTTGTAAATACATATTATAGATAGAAAAACACCAAGACTCAGAACAAATACATGTAGGACTTAAAACACTTACTAGTGGTGCTCGCCCATCCTGAATAAAATCAACATGGCCATATAACGTGGTAATTAATGCTGGGCTGGCTTTTGACACTTTTCCTGTTGACAGCGATGCCGACGAATTTTTCGATACTGTATGATTCTTACCCCACTACCTTTACCCACCACATATATATATATATTAATATTATATGTAAGTCTGTTAGCTTATAGGTATATAATGTAAGTAAAATAGAAATACTTTAAAAGCTGAGCTAAAAATACTGTCTTGTTTGAAATGAAGACAATATAAACTTTTTAATCATGTAAAAGTCAGACCGACAGACGCCTCATTAAAATGACAAAACTTTGTGCTCATTAACAATTGTAATGACTTCAACCTTACACGTGTCTATTGCGACAAAAAACCTGAGAGTAGTTTTATCAAAGGCTGTAATGACTTAGCCCAAAAAATATGTATTGTTTGTTTACTTGGAACATTCCAACTTCATTTTGCACATTGGATCATAAAAAGGAAAAAATCAATGTTAAATCTGAAGCGCGCCATTGGATTTTCAACTTTCGGCGCTGAGTTGAGTATTGAAAATCCAACAGCCCGCTTTTAGGTATTTATGCTTAGCGAAAACGGGCATAACCCACGCCAGTCGACCTTCTCAGTAATCCGGATTAGGTGGTCAATAAGGCCTTAAACTTAGTTGTTTTGCCATTTAGTTCACAACTTATAAGCCAACGAATAATAAATGGGAAATTCGACTACAAACTAATCTAAATTCTAAATTGAAAGACATATTGAATTTCAATCAATCAAACCGAATTACTAGAATTTGATTGGGAACAAAATCTCACTCTGGGCTGCTACTAAGAATTATTTAACCTTAAAATCTGCATGCCTGAGGGAGGATATCGCCGTTCAGGTTTAAACCACGGCGAAGGTGGAGTGACGATCTGATAATGTTCGTAGAGCCAACATGGCCAGAGATCGCACAAAAAGGGAGGTTTGTAAGGAAAAATGATGCCCTTGCCCAGCATAATCAGCCTATAATGTTCCCTCTGCTGAGTCACAGGTCTCCTCCGTATAAGAGGGAGTGGGCAATAATCCACTAAGCAGGCCCAGTGCGGGATGGTGGATGTCACATGTCTCCGATTTTTTTGGTTCTGGAACATACCAGTTTCCTCAGGATGTTTTCCTTCGCCGTTTTGAGAGCAGTGCTGATGAAATTAAATATACAAAGTAAAGTGCCTGCCTGGGTTCGAACACGATCTACAACTCGCAAATCGGGGCTGATACCTTAGGCCACTGCCCCCAGCAGTGGGACACAAGAAATGCAGGCAAAAACATTATAAATGAATGGACAATTTTTACCAACCCGGATGTTGAACCCAACAACCTCGTCAAAAGTCGCGTTTGCGATCATTGAAACTGTTACAATTTCATTACCAGGAAATGTCCAAAAGCCATTTTGCCTTTATTGGGCGCGGAACAGGGCAAAATAAATTTCAAGATATTATTATGTACTTTCAGGCATCCCAAAAAGTAACTACCTCTAACGTTCCGTAACATTCGCCCAGCGAACATTTCGGGACGTAGTTTATTGGAACGTAATGTGTCCCTTGTAAGTTGTAAAGGTACGTTTATAAAGATACTAAGTCGGTGTTTTTGGTTAGGTAAGAAAATAGTAGGGGGTAACTTGTGGTTTCTGTGTAAGCCCTGTTTAGTACTGTGATTAAATAAGAATTTCCTAAACTTAATAACTGGACGTCTGAGGGAGGACGTCGGCATTAAGGTTACCCACGGCGAAGTTCGTGCGACGATCAGAAGGCCAATTCTCGTAATTTAAAACGTTCAATATCTAGTCGCAGTCTCATCTCAGCGACAAACAAATGTCAAAATGTAGGGAAATTAGAAGTATTTTTTGACAGATTGAGACTGAGATCAGACTGTGAACGGTCTTAAAATTACGAGAATTGCCCCTCTGATAACGTGTGCAGGGCCAACATGGCTCGAGATCGTACAAGACAAAGAGGTAACTTGTGGTTTCTGTGTAAGAAAGAAAGAAAGAAGAAGTATTTATTTCGACTCGTACAGGAAGATCAAAAATTAAACTAAACACAGTCAAAAATCAAAAACCCAAATTATGAAAAATGAAACAGAAAGTCCTATATGAGGCCAAAAGGCTCCTATCTCAGCATGATGATGTAAGCCCGGTTTAGTACTGTGATTAAATAGGGATGAAGACTAATAAGTGTTAGAAATGTTCGAATAAATAATGTAATTTCCCCGAAGTCAGTAAAATCAAAGGAAATTTGGAGAAGCTCCACGCTTTAAAAGTTTTTGGGGGTGATTATTCCCGTCCTTGTCGCGCGATACTGACAATGTACGGTGCTTGTATAAAGTTACATAGTCATGACGTCACTTCCATGGTAGTGCCGGCTTTGTTCCTTTGCCCGCCCCTGTCCCCCGGCCCTGGGGGCCCACTAAATCTTGAGAAGTACATTTCAAATAAGGCCAAAATATTCAGTAAGATGCAGTGGTCCTAATAATACGTTGTAATGTTTATCACAGTGAACATAATCAAATTAAGCCTCCTGAAATTTGAGGAGGATGCAAAATAACGCTTGTATACATTACTTCTTGCATCTGCTATAATTGGAAATCGTAATTATATTGCGTATTGTGACAGATTGCCTCGTTGCTGTAGAGGTAGGTAACAGAGGGGCAATTCTCGTAATTTTAAGACCGTTCACAGTCTGATCTCAGTCTCAATCTGTAAAAAAATACTTCTAATTTCCCTTCATTTTGACAAGTTTTTGACATTTGTTTGCCGCCGAGATGAGACTGCGACTAGATTTTGAACGTTTTAAATTACGAGAATTGGCCTTCAGTTCCAAGTTTGTGTGTGAATGAGAACTTTGCCTTTATTACGTACTAGCTTCAGGCCGCGACTTCATCCGCGTCAAATTTCTTGTACAGACGCCAGCATATCAAGTTACTACAATCTGTCAAATTTCTTTAATAGATTTTCAACTTTATCGCTAAAGCATTAAGGTTCAAGGTTGATTGAGAAAATTTGACAGTTTCGGGTAGCTTGACCTGCTGGCGTCTGTACCCCGACCCAACGCATTGCATCGCATCACTTGCCTGCGCTATAATAACTTCGTTTTCACTTAGCGATCTTTCTGACTTTTTTTTCTTTTTGCTCGGCTCTTAAGGGTCATAGCGTAATGTTTAAAAGAAACTGTTCTAGTTCTAAAGAACTGGGCTATCAAATGCAAAAAGATTTTTCTAAATCTGATTGGTAGTTCCAGAGATTACCCCCTACATACGTACAAACAAACAAACAAATTGTACCTCTTTATAATATTAGTGTAGACTAGTGTAAACGATACAAGATTAAGCACTTCTTTTCCTCGGAAGGTTAAGCAGAGCGTAAAGTAAGTACACCTACGTAAGATATGCAGCGAGTTAAGACAAGCGAAAGTCAAAACTTCGAGATGAGAAATTCAAATGAAAACGTGAAACAACACTTTGGCCTACTTAAGAAACAGTCACACAAGAAACAGCCACGACTTACAGTAGGTCGTGGTTTCGAACCCAGAAAGGCAGTTTACTTTCAGAATATGTTTAATTATCTAGCTTTACACTATAAAAACTACGCCATTTAAGTAACTTGGGCAGAGAAACATAGTTTAATGAATGTTAGTAGTATAGTGAAAATTTTAAAGCAGCGCCATCTATGAGATTTCATAAAAATCAAATCAAGTTACATGTTAACACTTTTTGGAAATTAATCATTTAAATTTGATCATGTTGGCGAGGATAGTAGTTAGTTACTCTTAAAATTCATAGATGGTAATGTGCATTTTCTTCATAAAAGTTGTATCGTATAGTTTTTTTCGTTTCGACAAATTCAAGTTCCAACAAAACCCTCAAAATCTTGAGCAGAGTTGAGGAAGACAATTTAAAAAAACACGCTCTGTGAAGTCGACCAGTTTGCGAGATCCCTTACGTATGACGAGGTGCCTTCATATTACACGTACGACAAGCAAAGGGGTGTATTTAACCGACGTCGACAAGGAGGTGCTGTGGAAGGTTTTCCGGGAATTTTCAAGGACACCGCATTGGGTAGGGTTTATACCGTGCATCCGAATAATGGCGAATGCTATTTTCTGCGGTTGTTACTTCACACTGTACGAGGCCCAACGTCTTTCGCCTTTCTGAGGACATTTGATGGCGTGGAGTATCCCACTTACCGTGCAGCCTGCGTAGCACGTCACCTTCTCGACGGTGACCAAAATTGGGATGACAACCTCGCGGAGGCGAACGTCAGTGACAGTCCCAGCCGCATGCGTCATCTGTTTGCCATCATCTTGGTGTTTTGTGGAGTCGCGAGCCCGGTAGCTTTGTGGGAGAAGTATCGCCATCATCTGTCTGAAGATTTTCTACGATTTTCTGAGGCGTGCTACTGGAGACGAAGTCGAAGTAACTGATGAACGCATGCTGAACACCTGTCTTAGTTCACTTCAAGATGTGGTAATTTCTATCGGCGGCAATCCACTAATCGAATATGGGTTACCGCCTCCCCAATCATCACCGCATCAAGACCGTGGAAATCGGGAGTATAACGCTGAGACAAATTACGATCCGGGCGAAATGATCACCATACGAAATGACCATGTCGCTTTGTTCCTTGAAAGCGTTGGGTAAAACCAGGGTAAAATATTTTTCATGGATGCTCCTGGTGGAACAGGAAAAACATTTGTTACCACTGGCATACTTGCAGAGGTCAGGAGGCAAGGCAAAATTGCTATTGCTGTAGCGTCGTCGGGAATCGCTGCCACACTGCTTCCGGGTGGCAAGACAGCACATGCCATGTTTAAAATTCCCATCGATTTAGAGAGCGCCGAAATGCCTGTTTGTGGTGTGTCACGTAACAGCGATAAGGGACACGTGCTCAAGGATTGCTCTCTGATCGTATGGGAGTGTACGATGGCCAATAGGAAGGTAGTTGAGGCCGTGGACAGAACCCTGCAGGACATCCGCAGGAACGAACATTTTATGGGTGGTGTCACAGTTCTGTTTAGTGGCGATTTCCGGCAAACGCTTCCCGTGGTGACGCGGGGATCGAGGGCTGACGAGGTGAATGCTTCGTTGAAACGATCTTCGTTGTGGTCATGAGTTCGTACGCTGCGCTTGACCATTAATATGAGAGCTCGGCTCGGCGGCAATGCACGTGCTCAAGAATTCTTTGATCTGCTTTTTGGCGAAAGCACTATACCAGAAGAGAGAGGTGGACAGGTGGTGCTTCCAGAGTCTCTCGGTGGAGTGGTATCCAGTTTAGAAGAACTCATTCGCTGTGTGTACGGGGACATCAGTCGTATACCGCACCAGCAGAATTCTTGGGTGTGTGAGCATGGCCATTTTGACACCCAAAAATGATCGGGCTGCAGCAATTAACGAATGCATTCTCTCGGAAATTGAGGGGAATGAAGTGGTCTACACCTCGATAAACACTGTTGTCGAGCAAGATGACGCCACACATTATCCCGTGAAATTTCTGAACTCCCTGTCAGCAAGTGGACTTCCAGCGCATACCATCAAGCTGAAGGTCGGTGTCTCGATTATGCTTCTTCGGAACCTATCTCCTCCGAAGTTGTGTAACGGGACCCGCCTTAAAGTCATCTCGCTCCACAGACACACCATTGAGCGGGAAATTCTTACGGGTTGTGGCGTCGGCGAGGCAGTATTTATACCACGCATTTCCCTCATACCTCATAACTTCCCGTTCCAGTTCAAGCGCGTACAGTTCCCCGTGAGTGTTTGCTTCGCGATGACCATCAATAAGTCGCAGGGGCAGACACTGAGGGCAGTGGGTGTCGACCTCAGGACGAGTTGAATCTCACACGGCCAACTGTACGTCGCTTGCTCCCGCGTCACCGTCCTGACTCTCTTTACATTTTGGCTCCTGGCAGCATAACTACCAACGTAGTTTATAGGGAAGTGTTGTAAGGTATGTTTTGTGTCCTGGAATGTATTCCTGCATTATTTTCTCTATTTCCTTCAGTCACATCTTATGACTGAACTCAGCAGGATTCCCATATAACTCTCTTCACTGGCTTCGCTTGCAAAAAATACTTATATTTTAATGCTATTTTAAAAGTTGTTTATTTATAAGGCTATAGCGACACTGGCATCTTAGGTATTTTTGGTGCTGTAGAGCCTTCACGCAGACGACGTCGCGGGCAGCAGCTAGTGTTTAATAACTAAGGGGCAATTCTCGTAATTTTAAGAACGTTCACAGTCTGATTTCAGTCTCAATCTGTCAAAATTTACTTCTTAATTTCCCTACATTTTGACAAGTTTTTGACATTTGTTTGTCGCCGAGATGAGACTGCGACTAGATTTTGAACGTTTTAAATTACGAGAATTGGCCTTCTGCTCTCAAAACGTTGCAGGAAAACATCGTGAGGAAGCCGGTATGTGCTAGAACCAAGACATGTGACACCCACAATCCACATCCTCTCTGAGAGAGGGAGTGAGCCGTCGTCCACCACGCGGGCCCAGTGCGGATTGGTAAATGTCATCTTCGAATTTTTGATTCTAGGCAAAGAGATTTAAGATACAAAGTAAATAATTTAATATCTTTGATTCTAGGACATGGAATTGGGCTCCTCACGAGGTTTTCCTTTACCATTTAGAGAGTGATGGTGATGAAATTATTTACACAAAGTAAAGCGCCTGTCTGGGTTCGAACCCACGACTTACAACTCGTAAGTCGAGGCCATTACCACTTGGCTCTCTATGTAGGGCACAGTGTTATTTCAGTTTCAACTATGTTGGCGGCTGAGAGTATGTCATGCTCACTCTAATGTCTCGCTGATGGTGGCGCATGTCATTTAGCTCCCTTCAAGATGGTTGAGCTGAATGGTGCTAATCTATGCGTCATGTTCGTGAACGGGCGCCGTCAGTAGGGACTGGTCAACTCTTTGCTACCATGGCTTATTTTGATTTAATTTAATATTTGAATTGTTTTTTTTTTATCTTTTCATTACGGACGCTTTTAACGTTCTGCATCGTCCTCACGTGCATAATTTTGAACATGAATGATGTAACCAATACTTTGTAACAATATTATTATGATTTAAAAAAGTGTCCATGGAGTTTCTTGCCCGTTCTTCTCCATAGGTACTTTACGCTTTGGAATGGGCAACTAGCTTCATCTTTTTGACTGACCGACCTTGACAATTCAAAAGTGCCTGTAATTGGTTTATTTGAAATAAATAGTTTGAGTTTGAATTTGAGTTGGGGTCGGCTCCCAGTCTAACCAGATGCAGCTGAATACCAGTATTTTACATGAGCGACTGCCTATCTGACCTCCACCACCAAGTTACTGGGTAATACGATACCTCTTGGTAAAGCTGGTTGTCAGACTTTCAGGCTTGTGACGACTGTCACAGATCCACGAATTACAGCCGAGACCAACGGCTTAACGTGCTTTCCGAGGCACGGATCAACCGCGGCAAGCGTAGCTTACCCTGGGGGCGGCTGTTGTTACTTAACCACAAGCAAAAATAAATAAGCTACAAGTAACAATGAGAATACAGCGAAAACAAAATACAAGGCCAAAAAAGATAAACGTGTACACATACAAGAAAAAAATGCATGCAAGATAACTTTAAAAAAATAAAGCATCCTACATGTTTGCCACATAGTATGGCGTGCAAAAATTATGAATAATATTGATTTTTAATAATTAATTTCAAGTCCAAATAAGAAAAAAAGCAAAAGCTAAATTGCAAGTGATGGGTACAACCACGGAACAGATAATTTATCTATTCCGTGGGTACAACTACGTCAAACCTTTTTTCCCAAATTGTGTTCTTATTTTGTTTGACATTAAGGTTTTTTTCAATTTAATTATTCAAATTAAAAATCTTTTTAAGGATAATGTCATAATAGAAATAGTTTTCAAAGTGACTTTAATGCCAACGTAGAAAAAATTCACCGAATTTTCTGAAACTAAAACGCGATTGACTTATATATTCATCCTTTTGAGTCCCGTGTTGGGAATTAAATAGGCAGGTTAGTTATGTGCTCCTAATGGACTTCAAAATATTTCCTAACGCCCTTTATACACGCACGTTTTTCTTGCCGTGAAATACTACAGTTTATTCGTCGTGTGTAAAGGAGAAACGGATCGGATTACCAACTTACCTAAATTCAAATTTTATTTGTTTCAAATTGACGTTAATACAAATTAAACAAATATCAACTTTATTTTAATGGTTATTAAGTTGATTTCAGAGTGACTCGCAATAGTGAAAAAGTTATAAAAATGTTTGAAGTTGTAGCGTAAACTGAACTTTATTGTGTAGGAATTAAAGTTATTTTTCCGTATATGTTTGTTTTCATTTTTGGCGTATATGTCGCGGATTAGGTACGGTCGTCAGTGTGGTATGGAAGCTTGTACACGGACACGTATTTTCTACGGCGCGGTTTAAATACGCAGTGTGTAGGCACGGTTCGTCAGTGTTGTGTGGGTCATTATGGAAGTTTGTTAACAGACACGTTGTTTCTACGGCGCGGTGTAAACGCCGTACCGTAATGAAACCGTGCCGTGTACAAAGAGCCTTTTTTCCTCGATAACATTAATATTAATTATTCTAGCTAAGTATTGTTTTATAAACTCTGATCCTAAGTGGTAAAGCCTGCTTACCATCGACAATAGGAAAACCTTTTAATTCGAAAATACTCGCAATATACATAAGTACGCCTGTGAAAACGGCGAAGAAAAACATCGCGTGAAAACCGTCATGTCCTAGAACCAAAAATTCGAAGACATGTGATATCTACCAATCCGCACTGAGCGCGCGTGGTAGATTACGGATCTCCGAGAGGAGGCCTGTGTCCCAGCAGTGGGAACATTATACGCTGATTATGCTATGCTGTGAAAACAATGTTTTTTTCAATAGACAGCAATTTTAGTTTACCCTCACTTTGTAATGAAAAAAATAATGAAGCACGTACTCACACGTTCTTAGGAAACATTCGAGCCACGGAGAAAAATATTACTTACTTGCTTTTTCTGCAGCCTTCTCAGGGATATATTTTTATTTTATTTTCCCGCCTCGTCATTATGGGTACGTCAACCTTGCCATCACTTGCAATATGTGGCTTTCAATATTTATAAAAACAATATTTTATAATTTATAAAAATATGCTTATTTATTAGAAGGCGTTCATGCTCGCATAAAGATTGGCGAGCGTTTATAATATTTAAGCAAGCTGAAGTAAAAAGAAGTAAGTATTTTACGTAAATGAATAATTAATAATTGAGTTTTTTATGAAACACGTAATGAACAAGTACAGACAGGGTATCTGCCTAGCCTTTTCCCAACTATGTTGGGGTCGGCTCCCAGTCTAACCGGATGCAGCTGAGTACCAGTATTTTGCATGGAGCGACTGCCTATCTGACCTCCACAACCCAGTTACTGGGTAATACGAAACCCATTGGTAAGACTGGTTGTCAGACTTTCGGGCTTCTGACGACCCGTAACGACTGTCAAAGATCCACGAATGGCAGCCGGGACCAACGGCTTAACGTGCTTTCCGAGGCACGGAGGGGTTTTAGTATGCAAATATTACACATCGACGGAACAACCGCGGCAAGCGTAGCTTAATCTGATCAATCAACCCGTGCGGCTGTTATTTCTTAGCCACAAGCCCGTCATCGACGCGCAAACTGTACCCATGAATTTAGCACATGATTCTATGACCCTAGCGTAGGAATTTCCGTCAAATATCAACAAAAAAAAAACATGCTAATACGTTGCGCGTCGATGTCCCTTTCACCTTGTATAGAAGACACGCAGTATGCACGTCATTTTAGAAAGAAATACCTACAATTATTCTTAGTATAGTTTGACCGAAACTGCTGTACCGCGCCTTAGGTATGCGCGGCGAGGCGGGGGGCGGGACGCCGTGAGCGATGACGAATGAGCGACCTGCACTTCCCCCCCCGTCTCGCCGCGCACATACCGAAGGCGCGGTACAGCGGTTTTGGTCAAGCTATACCAGGTATTCGCCTTCGCTAAAAATAGATTTTCACCCTCATGACCTGTCCATTCCTTTTACCACACCTGACAACACCACAGCCTTAAACCCAATGATATATTGACTTTTAAAGCTTTCGCAACAAATACTTATAGACGTGTACTCTAAGAGGGATAGAAAGTGCTGCTCTCGTGTCACATTGATCATGAAATACTCTCCTAACGAAGATACATTGGAGATCGGAGAATGAAGGCACTTGATTAATTTATTTCTTTTGCTATCGCGGCGGGCTCGTAGATAAGAGCTTTGTTTGTTTGGAGAGAATAGAAATAATAAAAAGTATTGCTTAGAACTGCTGATTTCATTCATATTAAAAGATTGTGAAATATGTCTGGGTTGAGTATTTATTCGTTCTTCTTCTTAGCATGCACAGCTTCTTAAAATCGAGCGCGTCTCTGTCAGGAAATCTGATCACCAGGGTCGACCGCACGGTATGTAAACTAATATGTCTAGGGAAAGTAGCGGGATTGACTATTTTGGATCTTATCAGTATCATATACCTACGTAACCATAAGCACACATGACGACAAGAAGCGACGTAACAAGACACGTATTCCAAGAAATATCAAATATCAGTCATCGCTCGAGTACCAAGCAAAATATGTATACCTAATACCCACAACTCCATATTATGTACATTCCAGTATGACTCAACAATCGCTCCATCGCGTCATGTCACCAGTGTGTACGTCAACACTTAATCTCTACCAGAAGCTAAGATCACTACACAATTTTCTCAAGTGCTTTGTTATGTACTCTTGCAACTGACATTTGTAAGTTGTTAGTATAATCACGTACACAGAACAACACTTAAGTCGCGAGCGCTAGCTGTAATCATACTTAAGATAAAAATAATTTAAACCCTTTATTGTTTTGGATGAGACGTTGGCCTAATTGTCAGAGGGTCCGCTGTTGAGCGCAAAGGATAACCTTTATAAAAACTTAATAACACTTAACCTAATCCGGACAATGATCCCAGAAAGATCTCGAACTCGCGACATAAACGTAATGCAATTTCGTAAGATCTTTGAATCGAAAATACAACTATTCTATAGCATTTTGGTAAAAATTTTTGAGACAAGCAGCAGTATCAACCTTAGATACGAAGAAAATTATAAAACTGAATTAATAATATAGATTCCGGTCACGGTGGCGATCTCAACGGAGATTAGCCAAGTACGCAGGAGATATTATATAGCACAAGTGTGTGCGTAAACACAGGTGCACTCTCTGTTCCTTTACTCTCATAGTCCGATGGGACGGCTATCCCACACGATCGGGGAGAGATCAGGCGCAGGGCCAACGGCTTTACGTGCTTTCCTAGGCACGGGGGTATTAAACTTACAACCCAATAATAGTTTGTCCGACCTGGGAATCGAATCCAGGACCCCCGCTTAGAAGTCGCGCTTACAACCACGAGATCAACGGGACAGTCAAACTGAATTAATATTATGTGTAAAATGAATATTTTCAATTTTAAAGTCGTTCCAATTTACTTTAAGTTTACTTCGCGCGTTCGTAAAAGGCCCACTGGGTTCATTGTCCGAATCGGGAACAAGGGTATTATTTTGCCTGGGTAAAAAAATAATAATTATATTTAGTCCATCAGTTAGATTATCGAAAAATATTATTATTAATATTATTATTTATTTATTATTTGTTTAATGGACACGTATTTTTTCTTTTGTCAATCAAGCAAAAACTGACAAAGATAAAGCGCGTCAAAATTTGGGAGTGTGACGTCACATGCTTGCAAAAGTGTCGCAAGCAAGTGACGTCACGCGGAACTTTAACGGGCGATATCTTCATCATTTTTTAAATAATTGACAAAAGAAAAAATATTTAAAAAAAAAACAATTCAAAAATGATAAGTGAAATCAAAATAAGCCATGGCAGCAAAGTAACTTGATTTGCTTGGTATTTGCATGGTAACTTGATTTACTGGCGTCTGTACACAAAGCCTGTCGCCTGTCTGGGTTCGAATCCATGAACTACAACTCGTAAGTCGGGGCCGTTGCCACTGGGCCACCACTACTCTTTTTTTTTTTTTTTTTTGAGGATGGGAAATCATCAAATGACTCCTCCCGCTCTGGGTGGAGCAGAAGGGAGTGTCAGACTTTTACTGACTAAAACCCACCCGTGTTCCTTCCTTAGCCCTTTATGTTCCAGGGCAGCGGTAAACCCTTTCGGATGGTCCCGCTACCCTGGCAGGCTTCGGCCCTGTGGGGCCCCGTCACTTTGCTGACATCTCTTTGAGGCGCGCGTGGAACACGAACACGCCGTCCGGCACGGGCCTAGTCCTGATCGGACGGAGAGCTACCCATTACTCTCCGCCCGCAGGCCCGCGCCTAGGCCACCACTACTCTTCATTAAGCTTAAACCAAGCTTTAAGCTTAGTCACTGTATGTTAGCTATTTTAAACCAGTGTTACTAGGGCCCTATTAAGATAAGTCACAATATCTGTTATAAGATACATATAACAGATATTGTGACATATTTGTCAAAAATGTGCAACTCTGCCCAACGCTTCGGGGAAATAAGGTGTGATGTTATGGTATGTTATGTATGAAAGAAACTTGTAAAATTGTCAGATTGTCACCTAGTTGCTTGTTAGGTTTAATTAAGTCAGCCCTTTTGTCACGAAATTTTCAGCCACAGTACAGTCAACAGCAAAAGTAGATGATCAAAATCAGAAATTCAATATTAAGGAACGGAGTTCGCAGCTATATGGCAGCTGTACTAGTAGTAAATGTTTGGTATAATTTACTATCACATACTTTTGAATCACTTCGACGCCACACAGTTCTGACGCGAACTCCGTTCTTTAGTATTGAATTTCTGATTTTGATCATCTACTTTTGCTGTTGACTGTACCTCCATGGTTATACCACAGATTACTAAATAGTTACTACGTAACAGATACTTCACTCAGTAGAAAATTTCCAATGCCTACTGTTATTATAGCCTACTCCGTCGCGTCAGCAACTGCTGCATGCTAAAATGTGCCTAAAAACTCAAGCGTACAGTTGTGATTGCTTCGCACCACGCGATCTCACAGCAATCGCAGGGCTGCCTCTTCGATAAAATTAAATTAACATAACTTTTTGTGTCTATGTTATTGAGAGCTGTGAATATGTTCTGACTGGTGGTAGTTTAAAATTGTGTCGTTTATAATTTTTTTTTTTATAAATTGGTGCTGACTGTGCAATCATCGAATAACATCTAGATAAAACATAATTATAGAGGTCAGTGTGTAGGTAAAATAAAAAAAAATCTTTAAAAGTTACGTGTATTTTATTTTTATATATTTTTTTCGTCATTGACAGGTAAATGGAAAAATTATAGGTGTTTATCCCTTCTTTTACTTGATTTGCACCCATCTACAGCACATAAGGCACCAGACGGCATCGTAGGTACGCGTACGAACGAAAGAAACTATTAAAATTGAACGACGTGTGTGCACTTCGCTTGCGAAAACCGCACTGAATTTGGTCCGCAGACGGCCCGAGACCACTCGGCCGGGCGGTAGGTAATTATAGCGCGCAAGTACATGGAGTGACGTAGGCCTGGTTATACTCCGGCCACAATTACTTTACCTTTGACAGCAGCAACGTAACAGCAAACTTATTGTAACGAACATTAAAGATCACAATGATTTTGACAGACTTGTCAGTGGCAGGAACCCAAGGGCCAATTAGAATGAGAATAAAGATCACTGTGACTTGGACAATCAGTGGCGTGCATTGCATAAAGGCATATAAGCAGTGCCTACCTCGAAAAATCACCATAATCCTGTCAATTACATTTTAGTGTGTGTGCCCCACAATTACGATTGACAACACGGTTAGCGCAGTGGCTGAGCGATCGGACTGCTGCGCTGCGTGTCGCGGGTTCGATTCCCACACAGAACAAATATTTGTAAGTCCTACATGTATTTGTTCTGAGTCTGGGTGTTTTTCTAACTATAATATGTATGTATATAAGTAGTTTATCAGCCATCTTGTTACCATAACACAAGCATTAGGTTGCTTAGCTTGGTACTAGATGGCGCTGTGTGAAATGTCCAGGGATATTATATTATTATTAAGAAACTCACTAAATTCTCATGCATAACAAAAAACAAAATAAAGTATAGTTTGCAGCAAACTGTATGACGGCTCTGAAGTGCGCTACTCGCTGCGCAGTACCTCACCCCGCACCCCCGCTGACACGTGAATATGTTACTGCGCAGCGACTCGCCTCATGTTCCGCGCCGCTTTAAAGCCTGCACTACACTACTCGAGAAGTAGGTCGAAGTTACGCGAATACGAGAGTGTAAAAGGGCACTTCCGTTCGCTTCGTGCAACCTCGGTTCGCCTCGGGCGACTTCCGATTGTTGTCGGTTTTTGCGCCCGAGTCAAAGGATTCGAAGCGTCTCGTAGTTCTTAGCAAGAGTGTTTAGTCACGTACTTCGGACTTTGGTCAATTTCGACCAGTACTTCGTCGAAGAAACTTCGCGAGTAGTGTGGTGCAGGTTTAAAGTTTGAATCGGGCTGTACAAAGATTTCAAAAAGTAAGTCTGACATTGACAATGTCACATTGGTAGACGTCTGGACCCTTAAATTACCTTCAGTTAAGTAGAGACAAGTAAGATTTCAAAATGCTGAACATATAAATGGCGTCACGGTCTTATTAATATTTGAAACACAAAGTATGAATAAGCCTTTGTAATACTCGTACTTATCATTAAAATTAAATAAGCTCAGGTATAAGGTAACCAGTGAAACCTATTTACATGGTTACAGTTAAATGGCATGGAATTTAATTTTAACTCTTAAGAGTATTATTAAGACAATCATACTTACATACATGTAGTACAGGCAGCAAAACAGTTTGGTATCCTGATAATCGCAGTTTTCACAAAAAAAAAATGCAAGTTGGCAGGGAAATCGACTCGCAACCTATTATCATGGATTCAGCACATGATTCTAGAACCCCGAGTGTCGACATTTTTGTCGGTTAACAAAAAAAAACAGTATGGAACAGCTAATTTTTATTTTTAGGTTTTAGTTTGCGCGTCGATGTCCCCGCCATCCTACACATAATTAATAACCACTTTTTTACGACTTTTTACCCGAAGTCGTCATCGTATTAGTGGCTCAGCAGCTCCCCCTGACATCGTCAGAAGCCAGCCGAGACGCAACCATCGATGCGACGCTCTGCTAGAGTGACAGTAATCAGCCGTTATCACTCTTATCCGACCGACTCGTTGATGGTTCCTAGTCACTTCGTCGCAAAACTAGACGGCGCCACTTGCTGCACCGTCATATACATTTTACTTGGAAAGAAAAGTCACAAAATCTAGAATTCGCCTGCTAGCTAAAAACGCAAACACAACTAGCACCATCTAATTTACTACTGAAGAATTACATAATTTCCATTTCCACCGTAAAAAATTGTCAAGTAGACATTTTTTTCAGCCTGTAAAAATTATCTCCAAATACATATGGTTTTCAATTTTAAGCGATGTTATATGCCAGTCAGTTATGTCTCTTGTCAACTGTCCTGAAACAAAACTATGTACAGAATCAAATCGAAAACTGTGCCAACTCGAAATAAGAGGTTCAATAACTGTAACATAATAATTGTCATTTGAAACTAACTAACAATTATGTGCAAACTAATTATTGCCTTCAAGTACACACGAAATATCAGCGTTCGAGTAAAAAAAAAAATATATCATTTGTTTTGATAAATTACTATCAAAACAAGAACGAAAATTAAAGTATCAATTTTAGCGCAATCCATTCATCGCCGAGTTCACTACATGAAAATTGGCAATGCGTTGAGCTAGCGGTCATTTACCTAATTTTGACTGTGTAAAAAGCTTGTTCCCTTTTTCGTAGAAACATGGGATTTAGGAAATGTCAATTTATAATAATTATGTAACAGCTACTAAATCTCCTATTTCGAGTTGGCGCAAGTTTTCAATTTCATCTTGTGTACCGAGCTTTACCCCAGTTAAAATTCGCTCTAATTAATATCAATTCTGCGAGCCACGAATGAGTCTGTCCTTTCCATGTAAGAGTGGTTCTGTAGGAATAATCCGCATAATGGAAGCACAAAATTAAACTGAGTGTGAATGAGAATATCCTCATTATGGTAAATTGTCTTTACACTTGCTCGAGGGGCTTTAGGTAGGCGTTAAGGCTTGTATTTGTTTTTCACCGTTAAAGAAATTCCTTCTTTGTAATAATAATAGCCAAGAGCCTCGACCAACACCTGAGGAGGCTCTCGTTGGGCAGCTGGATCAAGGGTTTGATTCAGAAAGCGGTACTTCTGGACACGGCTCGCATTGTCAGGAGGTTCCTCTCTCTGGAGCCCTGACCGCCGGTAGCTTGGACTCTGTTCCCGATACCGGTGGGCTACTATTTTTTATATTTTTAAATGTTTTTATACTTTTTATATTCTAATATTTAAAAATATAATTGATATGTTTACTTTTAAATAAAGGAAATAATATAATATAATAATAAATAATTTTATTTCGGACAACTATGAGATCCATAAATTGTTAGTAAACAGTTTTGCACTTAAAATACTATTGTTAGTAACTTAAAACTAAAGACGAATGAAAGCGAAGACTAGATACTAAGGAACGAGTCTTCGCACAAATTGCCTTATTATGGCGGAAGAGACATCAGTCGCCACAGCCTCAGGATGCTATTGCGACTACCTCTTATTCTGCTCAGGAGTGAGGCCGTTTTTTTGCGGATGATGGCATGAAACCCATCGGTATGGGTTACCGCGAACATTTCTGAGGCACTGCAAAAACGAGGCAGTCGCAACAACATCCTAAAAACATTATTATACTGGACGCGCAGTACATCCAGCGACCTTTTCGAGTAGTTGACCCAAAGATTACCGGTGTAAAAACTCTGACTGTAATAATGGTGATGGATATACGATAAGGGAGAAAATTCCAGTATTCTCTACTAGAATAACGTGACCTATCTTATAAATGCATTGAAAGACTCGTAATCAATTACTGATTTAAATTGACCTTTATTTTTCAGGCAGGAAGGTTCAAGTTACACTGTAGGTACACCGTGGGAAAAGATGTTTCCAAGTCAAATTACCGATTTAAGAATTGTTATTGGATTAAAATAAGACTCTTGTATGTAACCAATAATGACGCAAAGACCTCATGACTTTGCATAGTAGACCCTCCCATACGGAAGTAGCTATTACAGGTAAAATTAGCTTACGAATATATTATCTATATGCCCAATTTGGCAATAACAAATGCTAACAACGGTAAGCAAAACGATTAGTTTTTGTTTTTGGCTAATGCTCGGTGCATTCGTCACTATGTCAATTGAGATGTGAAGAAGACATATGCCGTCTTATTACAAAACGAAACCTAACTTTAATTCTAGCCTAAACTATTGAGCCAGTACTTGTATTTCGAACTTTATTTCGACTTAGGCAAAGTTCTTAATACTGAAATGACAACTTAGCACCGAACTAAGCTGTCATTTTTGTATAAAGAACTCCATTACTATAAGAGTTGGGTTCTTAATTCAATAACTGGGTCAGTGGTTTAAACCTTATCGAAAGAAAAACCTTGTTTTGTATTAAGGGGGATTGAGTTTTATAAAAACTTAGAACAATACTATAGACCGGTAGCACTGCGGTACAATATGTCAAGATACAGAAGTTAGCAGTGCTTGTAAGTAAAAGTTCAAGCTAAGTAGCTTAAGGGCCCAATTACTTGTACTACAACCGCAACAACACCACAACGACAACAAGTGGACGAGCGCTAATTTGTCGGCCCGCCACATCGCAAACACTGCGTTGCGTTGACAATTTGATTTTGTAGTTACCACGACACAACTGAAGGGAGCTACATACTCGTATATAATATATACACTATTCACTGCTTGCACACATTTTGTCGCTGCGATATGTTGTGGTTGTGGTACGTGTGATCTGGCCCTAAGAATGCGTATTAAGACGAAAAAAAATCGCACCCTTGCACACCCCTGATTTATGACATAAAAATATGCTTGTAATTCCCGACACGGAAGACGACTTTTCCTCGAAAAAAGAACGTAGGTACTAGTCGCATGAATCAACCAATAATGTTCCCACTGCTGGGACACAGGCCTCCTCTCTTTGAGAGTGGACTGTTATGTATCCTACCACGCGGGCCCAGTGCGGGTTGGTAGATGTCTTCTTGTCTTCGAATTTTTGGTTCTAGGACATGCCGGTTTCTTCAGGATGTTCTCCTCCACCGTTTTGAGAGTAACGTAAAGTAAAACGCCTGTCTGGGTTCGAACCCACGACCCACAACTAGTAAGTCGGGGCCGTTACCAATGGACCACCACAGAGTGAGAGAGAGAGATAGTTTTTATGGTTTACGAGGGTGCTGATTCCAATAGTCAAAATGAACATCCAAGATGTCGGCTGCGAAAATTTTCAAATGCTCGTCATTGGTGTCGTTTTTATGGTTTTCGAGGGTGCAGAAGCCGATAGTAAAGTCAAAATGAAAGTCTAAGATAGCGGCTGCAAAATTAAAAAAAAAAATGTCATGTGTGTCGTTTTCGTGGTTTTCGAGGGTGCAGAAGCCGATAGTGAGGTCAAAATCAAAATCCAAGACGGCGACTGCAAAAATTTTCAAATTTTCGTCATGGGTGTCGTTTTCATGGTTATCGAGGGTGCTGCAGCTGATAGTGAGGTCAACATGAAAATCCAAGAGGCACTTTAAGCCTAGGTTTCAGCCCTAGATTCATGGTAAACATCTGAATCCAGGGCTTAAACCTAGGCTTTAGAGTGCCTCTAATATGCTCCTAATAATTGTACTTCAAGAAGGCGTGTAGGCAGTTTATTATAGGGCAACAACATACTCAAAAGCTCTTGAAAACCAGGTCAAGTATATCATTATTCTGTGAATGACATTTTATAGCTCCGTTTTATCGTATAGTCGACTGGTTTAGCGCCAAAAGCGTTTATAGCAAACAATTTTTTTTTAGGATTCCGTATCCCAAAAAGGAAAAAACGGAACCCCTATAGGATCATGTCGTTATCCGTCCGTCGTCTGTCACAACCCTTTTCTCAAGAACGTGTGGAGGTATCAAGTTCGTATCAAGGCATTAATATCAAATACGTAGGCCTACGGTCTCTTGAAGCTCTAAAAAAAATCAAGCCTAAGTAAACGCAATAAAAAATAGGGCTATTTATGCGACATATTTTGACACTTGCAAATAAATCAAAAGCTATAGGGTACTCCCCGACGAGCTACAATCATGAAAGGACAATGCTCATGAATGTATGGAAGCCCGTACCATGCTGCATCAAGTCAAACTTTATTTTTTATAGACTACACTTGTCATATTAACTCCTACAAAACTTCTATTTGTAAAAAAAAACCTTTTGTAGAGTTAAAAATAAAAATAAAACTAAATAAATTGAAAACAAGTTACCTATCTTATTTTGTTTGACATGATAATCGTTTAAATAAAAATTATATTCAATAGAATATAATTTTTTTTTTAATTAAAAATAACTAGAATAAAATATTATTCTAGTTATTTTTAATTAATGAAGAATCGTCAAAGTATATTTTTTTTACAGGTTTTTTGAAAGACGTGACTCAAAATTCAAGGTTATATTAATAATTTCATTGGAAACGGAACGTCATGTAAAAATAATAAAACAATATCAACACTTTTTTACTTTAAATTAAAGTCCCTGTTCAAAAATCAAAACCACGACGCCTAATATCCTAAAAAAATATGAAAATAATTATTATAATATTTTGATCTTGATGCATGAAACTTTTTGGTGCGACTTTTGGTCATTGTCTTTTGGCAAGAAGCAAGGTCTTACAGCACAAATAAAGGAAAAAGAATCATTTATTTGTTATTTTATCTATACACATAAAAAATGCAATTACAAACTTACATTTGCAGTTATAGAATTCACCGTGACATATCGATGTATGGGAGAACATGTTTTTCAACTACAATGTTAAGTTTGTTTTTGAAATAAAGTCATCCCAACTACGGAACCCTTCATTGTGCATAGTCCGATACATACTTGGCCGGAATTTTTCTAAAGTACCTACCTAAGTTTTAACCAACCTTGAGCTAAATATGACGGTGCTTGCCGCGTTTCAAAAACATGAAAATGAAACATACTAAAATATTTATAATATATATATTGCATATAATAATATACACCATCATCTGCCTAAGCTTTTCCCAACTACGTTGGGGTCGGCTTCCAATGTAACCGGATGCAGCTGGATATCAGTATTTACATGGAGTGACTGCCAATCTGACCTCCACAACCCAGTTACTGGGTCAGACTTTCGGGCTTCTGACGACCGCTAAAGACGAATGACAGTCGGGACCAACGGCTTAATTTGCTTTCTGAGTCACGGAGGGGTCTTGGTATGTAAAGATGGTCACCCATCCACTAAGCAACCGCGGCAAGCGTAGCTTAACTTGATCGATCGACTCGTGCGGCCGTTATTACTTAGCCAAAAGCAAAAATAAATAAACAACAAGTAACAATGAGAATTCAGCGGAAACAAAATACAAGGCCAAAAAAGATTTAAACGTCAAATATTAAAAAAGCACTAAATACCTACATCCAATGAGGACTGAGTATATAAAACAATTAACAAACAATCAGAAATTTATTTTTATTTCTATTCGTTCATGAAATATCTGTGTTTTTAATAAAAGCGTTCGTAATAAAAATCTGTGTGCCATTTTTTTTATTCAGGTAATATAACCGTTTCGGTTTTCATATAAACCATAAAATATATAACATTTTCACTCGTATTGAATTAAATGAAAAACTGGGTCGAGAGTATTTTTTTGTGTCTGGTTTATTTATCGGATTATATTTTATAAAAATATGAATACAGGGTTATTGGTAAAACACTTACAGCCTTGCAGGCCTTGGATTACTAACATCATAAACAACAACTTTTGCTATATGAAGTTTTACAAAACATAATACATTTACCAAAAACAAACCTTTTAGATTTCGTTGTTTATTTATTTATTTTACCATTTATAGTACACACAACATAAACAGACAATGAAAAAGAGAACAGAAAAAATAGGCACAGAGGTGATGCTTATTTCATAAGAAATCTCTTCCAGCATACCTGAGATAGGACAATAGATACAAAGATGTAGACAGCGTGTGATAGAGCAAAGGAGACAAAAAATAATACATAGAATAAAAAAATAATTCACTTAAAAGCTAAACAAATATTACGAAACTATATATTTATTAATTACTAACATACATATAAAAAACATACATAAATACTTCTAAAATAAATATTACTAGACTGATAATAATTATATCATACTCAAAATAATAAATCCATACACAATTATGATGAAGTCGACAGGTAGTGTTCTATCTAACCCCCGCTCCCCTCCGCTGAAGTTTGTTTACCTAACTAGCGCTTTCTTTTGCTTCGCGTAGAGAGCAAGAGATCATGAGTTGACTGCGATTCCCGCTAATCGAACTTCGAGAAACCAATCTTAGCTTTGCACAAACCTATTTAGTTTCGTCGAATAAGTTAACAGGAACAAAACAGATTTATACAATTTCTTTGAAAAACAAAGTACTATCTTATTTAAACTCAGAAACTGCCGACTTTACACGAGACTGAAAAAATACATTAATAATGCTATATTTAACTCCGCTCCGCATCAAAATAAAATAAAAAGTTATTCAAAGTAGGCTAAAAATCAGCATAGATACAATTTCCCAACATCAATCGTTGGGCAGTTGCCCACCAGACACAACACCCGTCTGGTCGGAGGATCCTCCCTTTTTTATGGAGGATGAGTGAACTTTACACCCTGTTCCTCATACCTCTAAATCTCCAAAGTTAGAAGAACTTCATTCTCCACAGTAGTATGCATGTTTTTCAAAAACGGCTCTGTGAGCAGTCAACTGTCAATCAGAGCAACGCAACTGTTCACAAATGTTATAAAAAGGAGGAAAATATTTTGTTCGTAAGGTAAAAGGACACACACTAGATGGCCCTGATTTTATGACGACTAAAGTAACAATACCCCACGCAAATTGTATAACCAAAATGGTTGGCAATGGCCTAGATAGTGGCTGCGGCCAATAATTCACTTAAATCCTGAATATGCATTTTCCAGCATTTGGTTGGAGCTAATATTGTTACAATTTAATATTTGTGACCTCCTGCGTCAAGCTGACATAGGCTCAAAGGACAGGTGATTAGGTATTGATACATAAGGAAACAACATACTGCATCAAACACCGTATATTTACAAAAATAAATCTAAAGCAATAAACGGTGAACCTTAAAGAACTAATTTACCTTATAGTTAACAAATGAAGTAGGTGTCCTTAATTAATAATAATAATAATAATAATCGTTTATTGACCAAATAGTGTTCTTACATTTCCTTATAACTGAGTACAAATAAACTACTCCTAAGATTATTTTTACAGGGGAAACATAATTTTATGTTTTAACTTGTGGACTCCACACTAGGTCGAGCCTGTCTCGTGGAGTCCTAGAGAGTTTTTAACAATTTGAAATATCATGGTCGATACTGTATTGTAGAATTTGTTACATATTATTTTAAGAAAAAAAGTAACAAAATAAAATTAATTAACTCAAACCAAAATCAAAAATATAGACTTGAAAAATAAAATTAATATAATCATAATAACAATAATTGTTATAATTAGAAATAAGGTGTGTCGTAAAGGTAGTTATTTATTGAAATTTTGAAAGGATGCGTCCAAGAGAATGGTAAAGTAAGAATGTATAGGTAAGAATGTATCAATATGAAATGGTTGGGGAGGTAGTGTAAGAGTGAAGGTATGAGTGAAATTAAGTGTAGGTATGTCTAAAATATGTTAAGACATTACTCGAACGAAGGCTTCAGTTTCTGAGTAGGATTGAGCTAACAGGAATTGTTTAATCATTTTTTTAACTTGATGGGTCCTACAATTTTTGATGTCACTGATTTTCGCAATTTTATTATATACGAAACTGAGCATGAATTCTTGCATATGTTGAGCAAAAGCGGTTTTTACTACAGTAAGTGGACATTTGTAGATTCGTTGTTTAAGTAGTTCTTGATATTGTGTGGACTGAATTGTTATTTTGTGTTGTTTTAGTACTAATTTAAGGATGTATAACTGTCGGATATTAAGTACTGATGCTTCTTTATACAGGTGATCTGTGGGATAGCGAACGTGTTTTCTGTACATAACCTTTAGCACTGATCTTTGGGCTCTTTCCAATTGTAGCATTGACGTTATGCCGACTCCACCCCATACAGTAATGCAGTAGCAGAGAACTGACTCACATAATGCCACATACACCAGTTGTAAGATCTTTTTGTTGGCCGAGTTGCGTAACATTTTCATTACGTGAATCAGCTTTCTGATTCGCTTTGCTACTAAGGTAATATGGGGTCTGAATGAAAGTCGTTGATCTAGCAGAATCCCTAAGTATTTTAGAGATTCGACCTTTTTAATTTCCTCACAAGTGCAGGGGGCTGTTCTACAAGTTGAAGGGTGGATTTGAAGCTGTAAAGGAAGATTTGGTGCTGATGAAAGAGTTTTATGGAAACAGATGTAGTTCGTTTTTTTAATATTAAGTGACAGAAGGTTAAGGTCGAGCCATTTTTTTATATTATTTAAGCCGTTTTGGGCTTTTTCGCGGACTGTTTCCCAAGATTCGCCATGAAAAATTATAGCCGTGTCATCTGCGTAGCAGATGACTTCTGCATTTGCGGTAATGGCGTGATGAATATCATTGATATAGATGATAAATAGTGTCGGGCCCAGGACACTACCTTGAGGCACTCCAAATTCTACGCTGCTGTGACTACTGATGGTATCCCCAATTTTCACACATTGCCTTCTGTTAGAAAGGTAGGTCTCGAACCATTTGAGTGGCAGTCCTCTTATACCAATCGTTTCAAGCTTTTTTAGTAGTATAGGAATGGCAACGGTGTCGAAAGCTTTTGCTAGGTCTAGGAATATTCCTATGCATTTTATATTATCATCTAAATAAGACGTTACAAGATTGGCTAAGAGACTTACTGCATCTTCTGTGGATTTTCCCTGTCTGAAGCCAAACTGCTTGTTGGATAATATGTTGTTGGAATCTAGGTACGAGGTGAGTCGTTTATTGACTATTTTTTCAAGAATTTTGGAAAATATTGGTAACAGTGAAATGGGTCTATAATTAGTTGGGTTTTGTTTTGAACCACTCTTATGTACTGGAGTGACCTGTGCCTCTTTCCATTTGTTAGGAAATATGCCTGATTCTAAGCTAAGGTTTATAATATGTGTTAACGGGATTATGATTGCGCTTTTTATTTGTTTGATAAGTGTTGGTGTAAAATTATCCGGACCTGGGGCACTGTCGTTTCTCAGATTTGTGATTATTTGGTGTATTTCAAAAACGTCAGTTGGTTGCATAAAGAAATTGGTGTTTTGAGGCTCTCCTAGCTGTAGTTTGTTTATAACTGATTCTTGAGTTTCATTTATGTCTGCGAGAATTTTACTGGCTAGGTTTTTGCCAACGGAGGAGAAGTAATCATTGCAGATGTTTATGGAGGTTTGTGCAGAAGATACACTTTTAAGCAGTTCATTAGGGATACTTCTGCTGTTGGACTGTTCACTGATATTTCTGATAGTTTTCCATAAACCTTTAACGTTGTTTTTGTTATCTTCTAATTGTTGACTGTCGTGTTCGCGTTTAAGCCTGTGTACGATATTTGTGAAGAAGTTCCTGTAACGATTATAAATTAGTTTTTTTGTTTGGTCGTTGGGGTGTTTATTTGAATCACGATGAAGTTTGTCCCTGTGGTTCATACATCTAATAAGTCCGGGTGTAATCCAGGGTTTTTTGATGAATTTAGTGCGGCTAATTGTCATTTCTACCGTATGTTTTTGTACTGCACTTGTTAGAATGTTGTGGAACTCACTGGTTGCTTTGTTCACATCTAGTTCGGACACCACTCCAGACCAGTTTACGTCTTTAAGTTCCTCTGTCAGTGCTGGGAAATTGATTTTATTTATTTTGCGTTGTTGATATTTTGAATCGGAAGGCGTGAGCATGTTGTACCCCATCATAACCATACGGTGATCGGTAATATCAATATCGCAAACTATTCCTATAACAGTCTGGTATTTTGATTTAAGGAATATGTGATCTAAGCATGAGTTTTGGCGAGTTGGTTTCGAAATAACCTGTTTCAGTCCGTGTTCGGACATTAAACTTAAATAATCCGACTGTGAAACGTCTGTCGTCGATAAAAGATTGATATTAATATCTCCGGTCACAATGATTGTTTGATATTTGCTTATTGAGGTAAGTACTGGATCTAGAGAGGAAATAAAGCTATCAGGTTTGCGTGATGGGGATCGATAGATGGCAATTAGAGAAATATTATTAGAGATTTCTACTAAAAGAGATTCAGCGTCTTGAAGCGGGGGTTCTGAAACTGTCGGGTTCCAGCAGTCTCTTACATACGTTACAACTCCTCCGCTTTGGTTAAGGGTATTTACTGTGTAATATGATGTGTAACCGTCAATTTGACCAATTAAAGAGCCATCTGATAGCCAGCATTCCGTAAGAACAATAACGTCATATATTATGTTAAGCCGCCTTAACGCAATACAAAAGGTATTAAAGTTACGCTGTATACTGCGGATATTGAAAGTCAAAATCTTTAAGTTATAATTCGCAGACAATACGTTCTGACAGTTTTCAGCTCTGTCAAGTTCCAGACACTCTAAGTCAATAGTGTTGTCTAGTTCATCGGATAAAAAGTTCGTCATTTTTGTACACGAAAAAGAGCTGAATAGAACTATAAGCTAATTTAGTGTCAGTAACTTGGTAGGTAGAGTTGAAAATATTTGACAGAATTATAACATTATTTGTCATGAAGCTGTAATGTATTTTTGGCACGCAAATATAAGTTTTTAGACCGCTTTTGAAAGATGTCATTTTATCATGATTAATCAAAATAGAGCAGATTAAGAAAAATAATATTAAATAAATTATCTGTTTATAACATGCCATTGTGTTAGAGTTGTGTACGTATTTGTGAGTTTGTGGGTGGGCAGTTTTAGAGCTGACTGGAGTTTGTGCATGTAATAAAGTATTTGGTTCTGTGTCTGTAGTGTAGGAAAATAACATAACATTACTCTTGCACATTTTAGTAAGTTTAAAGAAGTTATAAAAAGTTAATGGAATTAAATGAAAATTAAATACTACTAATAAAGTAGAATGGAAAATTTTAGAACATAGAAAAATTATACTAGACCACAAATGCATCCGTGGTTTGGGAAGGTTCATCTTTATCCAGGCAGGCGGAGTCCACGGCTTGGGGACGACCAACTTTGTCATCCAGGTCAAGTAGGGTCCGAATAGGGATGGAAGCCTGTTTTTCTGCTTTCCGTACGTAAATGCTTCCATTGCGTACCCAGCAGAACTGGAACCTGTATAACTGCGCACGCATCCGAGCTTCACGAAATAACATTCTGTTGTTTTGTGACAGGCGTTCGTTAACATAAACTCTTGAGGATGTTCCGTGGATGATGTCGTCAGAGGTAAGGGGTCGTCTCTCTTTAGCAGCTTTTAACATAGCTGATCGTTTAGCTCGGCGTGTCAGGCGTAGGACAATTGACCTTGGTTTTCCCACTAGGTTAGTGCGTCGGCCTGTTATATATTTATATCTTAATATTGCCAGCCACCTAAAATTTCAGCAAAAAGAGCTAGGGTCGTGGGGAGTTGGAGATAAACCCAGTACTGTACCGTTTAAAATGTTTAAAGCCCACAAACAGACACGAAAAGCGACTTTAGAGTATGTACAGATACCAAAGCAGAGCTGTAAAATAAAAAGAAATTGCCTAGAACACCGTGCCTCATTAAACGTTACCTTTGAAGAAACAAAAGAAAGAATCACAAATAAATGGGGGCATTTAACTGTGATTGTTTCTCCAAAGATTGTTCGAAAATTGATCGCTTCTTATAAGTAATGTCAGTATAAGAAATAATAGGTAGGAAATAATAGGCGTTAAGGAAATATAAGGAAGTAAGTAGCACAAAACATTCAATTGACTGTATTGTAATTTATATTATTCATTATTAAAAAGCCTGTAAATGAGTACATAAGAGGGAGTCTGAAAGTGGCATAGGTAACAGGAAAGTTGTGTGGAAATTGGTTGTCGTGCTATGGGTTCTGACTGACCGACCCCTTGACAATTCACAAGTGCTTTGAGTTTGAGGGCATGTGAACCGACGGAATGAGAAAAATGTCGTGAGGTAAGTTTTGAATATCAATGTCGATGGCTATAAGAGTAGGGGAAGACCAAAGAAACGATGGATGGACTGTGTGAATGATGATATGGTTAGAAGGGGGGTGACTGGCGAGATGGCAACTAATAGAGAAGTATGGAAGAAAAACCATGTTGCGCCGACCCCAAATAAATTTAAGGAAAGAAAATTAGGCTTATTTGTCACAGAAACACAATTGGGTTAGGGCAGGAGATTGATGATGATGGTGATATTAATCAGCCTAAATTGTCCCACTGCAGGGCAAAAGCCTCGATTTACTTTTTCCACTCAACTCGATCCAGAGCCTATATCGACCAATCCCTCTATAAGGGTCAAGTTCAAGCCTGTCAGGGTAGAGAGCGGGAGGGGCCATTACCATCCTAAAAAAAAAAACGGTCAAGTTCGTCCCGCCGACTTCTCCTATATTATAATATGGATTCTGTAGGCCAATTCTCGTAATTTAAAACGTTCAAAACCTAGTCGCAGTCTCATCTCGGCGACAAACAAATGTCAAAAATTTGTCAAAATAGTAGGGAAATTAGAAGTTATTTTTTGACAGATTGAGACTGAGATCAGACTGTGAACGTTCTAAAAATTACGGGAATTGCCCCTCTGCTCACAACTAATTGAACTGTACAGACCAGTGGGTAACCAACGAAATTACTGAAACAAAAGAAGGCTAGACTGGAGCGATGAAAGCGACATTAATAATATTGTCACCAAAATTGTGACACAGCTTTGGTTTATTATAATTACTGTTGAAACCTTTGGTAGTTGGTTGGAGAAGGATGTAAATGAAATGACGGAGTCCAATATAAAGTCTATTTATAGATCAGGAGTTATGTTACAGTGACGTTTCTTATATTATCTATCGATAGCACACAAGTTCATGCTATGGCGCGGCGTAGACAAATGGCCGCTCGACTGTCTGCGCGGGGCACATTGCAATTTGCCACGTTTGCATTATAACTGTAGTTCCTACAATTTTTTTTTTTCCCTTTAAAAAGTATCACAATTGGTGACACTTTATTTACATTACAATCTAGCCTATTAGCTAATAAGTAATTTAAATATAACTTAAACTGCTAAGTAACTATATAATTAAGAAATCGTCCAATAACGTATTTCTTATTCACTATAAGTTATGGGGAAGACACTTGTTTCACGTGTTTTTTATAGTTCACGTGTCCATACAATGACGTTATTTCTAAGGGGGCAATGGCGTAATTTATATACTGCCAGAAGGCTAATTCACGTACATATGTGGGAAGTATTTTTTGTAATTTGCAGGTCAGTGTCATGTTGCATGTTGAACAAAATAATTATGATCGCGACAGTAATAAGTATGTAATTACAGAATTATAATCATTAAAATCACCAATACAACTCTCTAAGTTCATATCATCCTGTTGAATAACTATTTCATGAAATATCAATCAATAGCGTTATTATAAAACAGTATTATTATTAGCCTGTGATGCCACTGCAAGGCAAAGACCTCCCTACTGGTCCTTAGCAGCTTCGATCAGAGAGAAGTCAAAGCTTCTCTCTGATCGAAGCTGTTAAGGACCAGTTCTTGTTGAAGGAGTCCAGTTCATCCCACCATCTCCATCTGGACGATCTAGGGGCATTTTCGGTCGGACAAAAGTGTTATTGGGTTTCCCATTAGGAATTTCTGAATTTGGTTTTTTTTTTTTTTGCCCGGAGTTTTGAAATTGGCGGTTTAATACCCCATGGCTCGGAAAGCACGTAAAGCCGTTGGTCCTCCGCCTGATCTCTCTCCGGTCGTGTCTGATTGCCGTCCCATCGGACTACGAGAATAAAGGACTATGAGGACAAACTATGAGGAACAGAGAGTGCACCTGAGTTTAATGCACACACTTGTGCACTATAATATCTCTTGCTTACATGGCTAATCTCCGTTAACCACCGTGACCGAAATCGGTCGGGAGGCTATTATTATTATGCGTAAAGAATTCTTATTCTTGACACACACCTATATTTTCTGCAATTAAATTATTCTTATTCTTATAAGAATCCTTTAATTGCAGAAAGTATAGGTGTGACCTGAGGGGCAATTCTCGTAATTTTAAGAACGCTCACAGTCTGATCTCAGTCTCAATCTGTCAAAAATACGTCAAATTTCAAGTTTTTGACATTTGTTTGTCGCCGAGATGACACTGCGAATAGATTTTGAACGTTTTAAATTACGAGAATTGGCCTTCAGTTGTAAAACTTGTTAGTTTAACGTACAGTCCATATTTTGCCTGTTTATAGCATGCAAATTAACCAAGTAAACGGTTGCATGCGGTGTGGGGCATACTTTTAAGTACAAGCCTACTACGAAGTCTTTATATAATAAATAATAATAAACATACTATTATCACCCATAGATAATATGAATAAAGTCTTAAAACCAAGTAAATATTTTGTTTGGAACTAGTATTATCAATTTTAAAATCGGCTGATTGATCGTTATGCAAAAGTTTTTAAAAATACTTCGAATTACCCTTCTGATTGGTGCAAATTTATTTCTAGTATGTGAACGGGCAATGTAGGTGTTGAATGAAAATAAATTGACCTTGGCCTGATTAAAACTGCTTTTAAATACTAATAGATAAAGGAAACTAAAGAACAAAGGTTTATCAAAAGTTGTATCCCTCTGAGAAAGGTTCCTTCTTCAAGAAGTTAGAAAGGCGAACAAAATTAAAATATTTTGCACAAAAATACTTTGCAAGGGTTAATGTTTTACTATGGACCTTCCGACCTTTTATTGCTTTTGTACCCTAGAATGTTTAGTATTCTTCATTATTAAAAAGTATGTCCAGACTCCTGAGACCATTTTTAATCTAACATTCCAAGCTAAACTTCAAAGAAAAATAACATAATCTCTACATCTTTACGTTTTCGTAGGACGAATTTCCAGATATTCTGTTGTTAGCTAGCTGTTCGCGTTACTTCCAAAAGGACGGAGGGATTGAGAAGTTACAGCACTCACACAGACTCAAAAAGTGTCATCATACCCTAAACATACATAATCAGTCTATAATATTCCCACAGCTGGGACACAGGCCCCTATCAGTGAGTATACCGTAATCCAACACGTGGGCCCAAAGCTAGTTCGTAGATGTCACATGTCTTCGAATGTTTTTGCTCTAGGACATGCCGGTTTCCTCACGATGCTTTCCTTCACCGTTTTAAGAGCAGTGGTGATGAAATAATTTACACAAAGTAAAGCGCCTGTGCTCGAACCTATGTCTCGTAAATCGGGGCCATTAACTGCTCATTCCAATTCATTCCCTAAGCATCACTTCGAAATTCGAACGGTGTCTCGTTGTGAATTTGTAATGACTTCTTTAACAAATGAGTTTGTTTTCGAATTGTATGCGGTTATTTGAATCAGGTTCAAGTGAACTTTACAGAGTACACACGTAGCAAACATTTTAAAGAACGATTGATGTGATTTTGCAGTGTGATCTTCAGGCCCATTCCCGAAATTAAAAACGTTCAAAATCTTGTCGCAATTTCATCTCAGCGACAATCAATAATTATTAAAAACTTGTCAAATATGTAGGGAAATTAGGTGTATTTTTGACAGATTGACGCTGAGATTAGAAAGCGACCGTTCTTAAAAATACGGAAATTGCCCCTCTTATCTCTTAGGTACCAACATTATAATGAATGATTTAAATTTCTAGTGGTAGGTGCCAGTCAACCGCCAGACATCATGTGTTAACTGGATACGTCTTTTAGATGTATGTCATCAATCACGCCGTCAACTGCTCTGCAGCGTGCTCTGGTGGAACGTTATTAAATAGAATTAGTTATTCTTAAGGGGCGTTGAGCGATTTTTGCTAACGGAATATCTTATGGTCTTTCTCTTATCTTCTTTCTTCGTCACCGACACGCTAATGTTAACAGTATATCTGTTGCTATGAGGGTGATTTTTGTAACATAGTTTTAAGTTTTCACTTTTGTCGGAAATTCCCGTGAATACCTTTTTTCTATTGGTCATCATGCGGTGTAACCTTTTCTGAGATAATTGGACTAGATTATTGGAAATCTGCATTCTGGTTGGTCAAAACATGGTTCGAGTGTAGCTGTTGACCAATCAACGCATCCATCAGTGCATAGCGTTCATACCAACCAATCAGCGTTCATAATCATTGTCGTTGTTCGCAATTTAGCTCCTATCATTACGTAAATATTACTTAGTTACCAGCAATCCGGTCCTTAGGGAGCAACGCAGGTTTTTTGCAAAAAACAATTTATTCAAATAAGCTTTATCTTGCAACACCTCTGTCTAAAAAAAATGATAATGCTGTTCATTGTAAAGCGCAGCACTTAAGAGCGGTTGGACCGGATCGGTCAGTTTTTTTTTTTTTTTAATTTCCTATAACTCCGAATAAGGTTTTTAGGGAAAGAAAAATTGAAAAATTAGTTCGGAAAATTGGAAAATTCAGGAAAATCTGGAAGAGGTTTTAATGGATGTTTTGTAAGAGTTATGTTAATTTGGACAGGAAAACGTCTGACAGTTCGTATATAATAAAAACATGGTACTTACCTCCAAGGGTATAACAATGAACAGCACAATCATATCAGCAACGACTAGATGCGTCATTAGCAGATTGACGCGTGACTTTCGCCGGCGCGAGCGCATGAGCGATGCGAACACGCCAACATTGCCGACTGCCCCAGCAGCCAAGAGCGCGCTGTATACTCCCACAACGAAGCCCTGCTCCGGCGCAGGTATCGTGGTATCAACCACTTCGGTGACATTGACTATAGAAGTACCCTCCATGTTGAAATAATCCCAGAATTGTTGGTTGCAGTCGACTTCTACATCTGGTGGAGAGTCTTGAAACATGTTTTTTTACATACGTTTTTAATTTATGTAATTTTTGTTTGGTTGATTGATGGTGCTAATGTTTTTATGCACACATTCGCACATATTTTTTTAGATATAAGTTTGTTGTTATGATAACTTTGTTTTTAAGTTCACAAATCTTTAGACACACTTTTTTGCCAAAGTTGTATTCACTTTACTAACACATCTATCTATTTTAATAATAATATAAACCGTTGCCTTATTATTTACACTTGGTTAATTTTAATTTAATAATCAATTATAGAAATGTTTTAACTACTAACTTCTGCACACTTCACTAAAACATTAAAAAGGTGGCCTCAATTACACTTCAATTATTTTATTTTATATTAATTAGAAATATTTGTTTTAATTACAATTAAACACACCATTCACTTAATTTAAACACATTTAATTTGTTTATGTTTTTATTTTAACTAAACACAACACCACGAATAATATCTAAAATATTAAATAATTAATTAATCCTATTACAATATTTTATTCACCAACAACACCCGAACGAAACTTCATTTCAACGCGTCGGAAGTCTACGAAAGCTCGTAGCGCTACGAGACGTGTAACCGCCGTAGCCTCGTAGCACGATGTGACGTAGACAGCGGATCTCGTAGACATTATGAATGAATCTCATTCAACAGTCACTGACTGATAAAAACAACGGTTTTATGGTATTATACAATTGTGTTTGTATAAAGAATTTAATCAAATCAAACTTAATATTATACCTAATAGGGAAATTGTATTTTTCGATTTGGCTTTTTTCCTGTGATAATGGAACGTAGTGATTTTTCGCATAGAGATAATTCAGAAAAATGCAAAATGCATGCTTCCTGGACGATAGACAGGAGTTAAGCCGCAAGTAGAAGCGAGTTATTTTTTTTTTTTTTTTAAACGTTGCCCCACACGAGAAATTCCTATTTCTCCTGTATCGTGGGTGCGTTTACAAACATTTAAACTCACATACACAAACAGCCAGACCCGGAACAACTACTTATAGGCCATACAAATATTTGTTCCCTGCGGGAATCGAACCCGCGACACGCAGCGCAGCAGTCAATCGCTTAACCACTGCGCCAACCGTGCCGTCAATTAAATTAAATCTGTTCAGAAATTTTCTTCGGCATTCAGTTAATCAATGACAACAACAATTAATTATCCTTTGTCACATACGACAGCGGTCTGCTCGCCTTTTAGACTTTTAGACTAACTTTTTTTTTATTTAAACTTTAAATTGATTATTGCCATAATCAGCCTATAATGTTCCCACTGTTGGGACACAGGCCTCCTCCTCTGTGAGAGGGAGTGGGCCGTAATCTTAATGCTTGGAAACATGCTGGTCCTGCTCCATAGGACAATCTCTAGAGTCTAGACAAAATCAAACTGGTTGCTAATGTAATTGTATAATTTATTCTTTTTTTTTATTCTCTTTGACATTAGATTTACATTCTGTAATTACTTAAAGTCACACCCGGACTTATTACTCCTTATTTATTTATGAAAATAGTCTACTTTTGGAATGTTTGTAAATATGTGAGCACCATGTATCTATCACCTAGTCAATTTATATGTCATGGTTTCATAAATTCATTTTAATTCTTTTACCTATTGTGGTATAGTAATTTTATTTTTAGGTGCATCGTCTTCACATATAATTATATAATTAATGTATGCAAAGTATTGTAAAACATTTTTAAAAGAGTAACGGTGGAGTTTCTTGCCCATTCTTCTCCATACGAAAACTACCTTTTGGAAGGGGCGACTAGAATCAATTTTATTTTAATTTTAATTTTGACGTTCAAAAGTGCCTTTAATGTGCCTATTTGAAATAAATGATTTGACTTTGACTTTGAATCCACCACGCGGGCCCAGTGCCGGTTGTTAGATGTCACATGTCACATGCCAAAATAATATTCATTTTGTATGTTGTAAGCTCTATATGGTTCGCACAGTTTATGTTAACTATGACAACTAATATATAAATTATTATGAAACGAAAAGAAATGTTTGAGGTAATCGGATAACTTAAAGCTGGAAATGCCAATGCATTTCACAACATTCTCCGACAAATCCTTTTCTGTCCAGGCCGCTCGATTGTGGAATGTATTGCCAGTTCAAATAACACGCGCGCAATCGTTAGCTGTATTGAGGAGACTCGTGTAGGAACATTTGTTGTTGTGATCTTGTTTTCGTAGCTGAAATAATCTATAGTCGTCATTTATTTTCGTTGTTTATACAGAGTGACAGGGAAACTCGACGTATTCCTTGAAAGGGGTTATACTAGAGGTCATTAGCAACAAATTTATTGCAGTCAACTAGGTGTCAAAACTGGATGGTAAACAATTAACATTTTGCCATTAAAGACCTTTTATTTCTTTTGTTTTTCAAGCATTTTTTTTAATGATCACTCCTTTTTCAACTTTCAGAAAAGTATCAATTAAATGTTTGAAGTGGAGTAGCGTTTTCTCATAAATAATCGTTTTTGGTAACAAGTCCGAAAATTTCTAAAAAATCGAAGAACTGAAACAGCTCGATAACCATCCAATTTTGACCCCTAGTTGACTGGACTTAATTTGTTGTTAATGACCTCTAGTATAACGCCTTTCACGGAATACGTCGAGATTCCCTGTCACCCTGTATTATTTACTATGTATGTATGTATGTATCTTTTCTTTCTACTTGCCCCGTTGGTCTCGTGGTTGCAAGCGCGACTGCTGAACGTGGGGTCGTGGTTTCGATTCCTAGGTCAGACAAAGTGTTATTGGGTTCTCCATTAGGATTTTATTAGTAACAGCCTGGAGTTTGGAAGTTGGCGGTTTAATACCCTCGAACCTCGGAATGCACATAAAGCCGTTGGTCCTGCGCCTGATCTCTCCCCGGTCGTATCGGGTTACCGTCCCATCTATGAGAGTAAAGGAACAGAGAGTGCACCTGTGTTTACGCACACACTTGTGCACTGTAATATCTCCTGCGTACCTGGCTAATCTCCGGTGAGATTGGCTAACCGTGACCGAAATCGGTCGGGAGGCTATTATTTATGTATCTACTATACAACATCTGCAGCATCTACTCGTATGTATCTATTATAGTATCGAGTAGATACCGGGGGACGGGGGGAGCGTAGAGTAGTATAGTGTTGTAGTAGTTGTGTCGAAGCTTGCATGTTTATATTTTATGTTTTTTTTTTTTTTGTTTTGTAATGTGCGTCTTGTTTGTGCAGAATAAACATTTTTTTCTTAAATGTTTTGTTTTTATATACTGGTTATTTTGCCGATGACAACCCATTTTTATGTCCACGCCATAACTGTCCATTCCTAGGTTGCCTGAAAGAGAAAGAAAGCAAAAAGAAAAAAAGAAAAAGAAAGCGATAAGGCCGCCCGTTGTATGTTTTCTAGTGTTAACTGTATTTTTTTTTACGTATTTTCTGGTGTACAGACGCCAGCAGGTCAACCTACCCGAAACTGTCACATTTTCCCAATCAACCTTCAATCTAATGCTTTAGCAATAAAGTCGAAAATCTATTATAGAAATCTGACAGATTGTAGTAGCTTGATGTGCTGGCGTCTGTACAATAAAGTATATATAATAATAATAATAATAATATCCCTGGACATTTCACACAGCGCCATCTAGTCCCAAGCTAAGCAACCTAATGCTTGTGTTATGGTAACAAGATGGCTGATAAACTACTTATATACATTTTTTTTTTTTTTTTTTTTACATAAATAAATAAATGATTATGCTTTTTATCCGTCATAATATGTACGTAGATGACGCAATGTTTGTGTGTATGATTGCATGATTTATATGTATGTATTTATGTGTATAATCATGTTGTACTGTTGTCGTTAACCCATGACCTGTGGGGTTCGAAATCACGACCTCTCATGCTAGCCTGAACCCTTATGGGTTAGTCTATTGACGCTTCTAAAACTTTGATGATAAAGTGCAAACAAACGTGCTAAAAACATAAAGAGAAGAACAATCCTTTAATTTACTTTCGTTTGTTCAAAGTTACTTTTCAAGATCATTGACATCAAAACTTGCTTGTTTTGAAACGGTTGTGCTTACTTAAATATCCACAGTACTGTTAATAAAAAACAAATGAAGGAGATAAGTAAATAAATCGAAGATTGCAAACATTTTGGTAAAATTATTCTTTATTAATTACTAGCAGTTTCACCCGCATAAGTTTCGATCCTTTGGGAATATCGAGATAAAAGTATTCTATGTGTTAATCCTGGGGGTCTACTCCGAAGTAGTATCGGCCGAATGTTCGGCCGTTTCCTGCTACGAAGTTACTATTTGGTTCGTTCGGATCCGATCCTACACTCCTACACTCTTTCGAATATTGACTATGGTCCCGACCCAACTGAGCCAATTCGAACTTTTTTCGCATTTTTCAATAATATTCGGTTCGGCCATGTGTCGGTCCGATCCGAACATTCGCACTTTGCACTTCGGAGTAGGCCCCCTGGTTATAAACCATCTGTGTGCCAAATTTCATCCAAATCCGTTCTGTAGTTTTTGCGTGAAAAAATAACAAACATCCATCCATCCATCCATACAAAATTTCACGTTTATAATATTAGTAGGGTATGATAGGATTTGTTATGGGTTCCGGTTCGAAGCCGGACAAGCGCTTTACTTTTTGTAAATTATTTCATCACCACTGCTCTCAAAACGGTGAAGGAAAACTGACATGTCCCAGAACCAAAAATTCGAAGACATGTGACATCTACCAACCCGCACCGGGCCGACGTGGTGGATTACGGCCCACTCCCTCTCTCAGAGAGGAAACCTGTGTCCCAGCAGTGGGAACGTTATAGGCTGATTATTATGTACGTTATGTATGTATGGGAGCAAAAACGATAAGCATCTTTCTCTGATGATCTTTCATCATCTATATCCATACATACAAAGTGGCGATTAGATTATCAAATTAAATAATACAGCGATTATTACAAGTTCTTAAATAGAAAATTGAATTTTTCAAACAAAATAAAAAGCGTAAAAATTGGCACGGAATATACCACTCTTGATAATCGAGTGTGGTTTATTCTGTGCCACGCGCTGGACTTTAGTATCAACAGTTCAACACAAATTTTATGGTTTTGTTACCAAATGATCACAAATTGTTAAATACTAAAACGAAAATCCCGCGGCTAGAATAAATTAATTTTAATTATGTTAATTGTTATCAAATAATTGTGTATGTTTAAAATACGCAATGGTTATGTAATTTCAATAAAAGCGATAACCCAATCGTGACATTGTATAATAAAAAGAAATAAAAAATACAAACATCCGAATTGAGAACCTCCTCCTTTTTTAGAAATCGGTTAAAAATAATAAAAGACAAAATTGTACATTGTGATGGCATTCGTAAAACGAGTAGAGAGGTATAATCCTAGTAAGAGTACCAAAGCACTCCTTTGATACCTAAGTGACATAAGACCCACCCGTGTTCCTTCAGTTGCCTGTGGCAGGGGCCACGGTATCTCTTTCGAAAAAACCGCAGCCCTGGCAGGCATCGGCCCTAGCGGACCCCGTCAATTCGTGATGACATCTCTTTAGGCGCGCGTGGAACACAACTCGCCGTCGACCCGGGCCTGGTCCTTACCGGGCAGCGAGCTACCCATTGCTCTCCGCACGCAAGCTCGCGCCTACGGTGGCTGGGAGTCGGCATTGACTCCTGACGTCCAGGGCGTTTCCTGCGGCGACTAGGGGCGTGAGGGCGCAGAGATTGAACATTATGGGCCCTGGTTGTCTTGAAATAAAATTATTTTATTTATTTATTTTATTTACACTGCCCCGATGGTCTAGTGGTAGCAAGTGACTGCTGAGCATGAAGTCCTAGGTTTGAATCCAGGGTCGGGCAAAGGGTCTTCATCTGGAACTTCTCATTAGCAGCCCGGAGTCTAGATTGGTGTCTGGTTGATGGCTCCTATTACATGAACTTAAGCATAACTATCTGGCGAAATATGGGTGTACTGCCCAACTAAGCGCAAAAGCGGTATCTTAATGAAAGCCATAGCGCTAAAAGGCTTAATTCATTAGATGCGTATTTTTTAGAGCTATCCGATAGCAATAAAAATCAACTTTACGATTTTTTTGAGATGCCGCTTTTGCGCTTAGTAGGGCTGTGTAGGTGCACCTCTGCCCCCTAGGCGTGCTTTCAACATCAACATTTCGCAAAAATTCCTATTTTAAAAGGAGCATTGAATCGTAATAAGTTGGCAAATAATGTTAACCCAATCACGTAACGAAACAATTCACAAACGAAAATTAAATACTATTTTAATCACATAAAAGACAATTCGCAACAAACTCGAATCTAGGTTATAAATGACAACCCAAATTATGTCACTGAATGCTTTTAATATTCTGTCCTCATTACTACCCACATAATATTACACACTCATCTCCTGTAGGATCAAAAGTGGGTCAGACGTGGAATGTGTGATGTCGACGACCTATTTGTATACCTTAACAAATGTTGTGTTTTACCAGTCGATAACGACCCGGAGGAAGTTCGAAAACTTCCTCCGCATCAGCATACGTATTAGTTATTATACTCGTATTTTAGTTTGTTAATAGTTTTAGTTAGGTTAGGTTATTATGTTTTTATTTTAATAGCTTGTTGCATAAGATGTGTATGCAGTGTATACAAGATGGTAGGGACATCGACGCGAAAACTGTAACCATGAATTCAGCAAATGATTCTAAACACCATAGCGTAGAAATTTGACAGATTGTAGTAGGTCGATGAGCTGGCGTCTGTACAAGAACATTATGTTATGACATAAAAGTTTTTTTTCTTTAACGAAAAACTATAAAGTTCTGGACTTTTGTCAATACGGATAATGCTAAGGAAAAACTATTATACTATTGTATTGACCTGTGACATTGAACAACAATTAACTAATAAGTATTTTGCATGCAATTCATACATAAATCATGTATAGATAAACATGTGGACTTTAGATTAATACCTTACTGTAACAACTTTATACCATGCTTAAGGCAAATAAAGACTTATCTTACACACCTGGAACGGGCGAATCGTCAATAAAAAAAAAAAAATATTTTTAAATAATATTATTTTTCTATGGGCGACATGCAGAAAATTTACACATTTTGATTTTTATGCAATAAGGTATAGAAAAAAGGATACTTGCGCACAGAAGTGATAAGAGTTAAATAAGCTTGTAGCGGTGTCTACAACGCCACATGCGAACAACGCGTCATACTGACGTCACGCAAATCCTGCATCTCGCAAGCAGAGTTTACTGCGCAATTATTAGATAAAAAACAATTTCCCACCATCAAACGTGGGGTAATAGCCCGCCAGACACAACAACCGTCTGGTCGGAGGATCCCCCTTTTCTATAGAGGATGAGTGGACTTTACACCCTGTTCCTCATGGCTCTATTATATGATAAAACGAGTAATTTTTTTCTTAACTTCATTGCATAGAATTCAAAAGATGCCAATTTCCTAATATATATTTCTGGAGTTGTCGACTCGCCCACGAATAAATTAACTTCGCGCGAGTTGCCTGTAGAAAAAATAATATTATTTAAAAGTGACGAAATACGTTTCGAAGCCATCGTAGCAGGTGGCGTTCTGTGGTTTTTGTCTTGTTTATGTAAGTACGTGTTTATTTAATTCTATGTGTTTAATGGTTTTTCGAAATTATGAATTCCATCTATTAACAGATTCAACATCATCATCTGCCTAGCCTTTTCCCAACTTTGTAGGGGTCGGCTTCCAGTCTAACTGGATGCAGCTGAATACCAATATTTTACATGGAGCGACTGCCTATCTGACTCTACGACCCAGTTATTGGGTAATACGATAGCCCTTGGTAAGACTGGTTGTCAGACTTTCGGGCTTCTGACGACCCATAACGACTGTCAAAGATCTACGAATGACAGCCGGGACCAACGGCTTAGCGGCTTAACCGCGGCAAGCATAGCTAAACCTGATCGATCGAACCGTGCGGCTGTTATTTCTTATCCACAAGCTCCTCTACAGATTTCAACACTAAAACAGAAATAAAGTCAGTTAAAGTTCTAAAGCGATACGTTTCGTTGTCATCAATATTTTTCACAAATTAGAGACTATACGATAAGTACAGTCACCAAAGGACATAAGCAACCAGGCTCGTCGGATATAGTTGAAGTTTAGTAAGAAACCGATGGATGTTTTCGAATGAAATTTAGTTTGATATATGAAGTGTTTGTTTTCTACTAATTGAATAAAATTTTATCCGACCCTGGTTACTTAAGTATCTCTTTTATTGACTATACATAGTTTGTCGTTCGGATTCCTACAATGAGATAAGAAACGCGTTCGCAAATACACTATAGGGCTTAAATTAACTTTATTACCTACAACCGGTGCTCATGTTCGATTTAAAAAATAAATAAAACATTGCAAAGTGAGAATCTGGGTCATGTACATAAACTCAAAGAGATATAAATAAATAGCTGTGGGTGTAAACAAATATAAATACAGAAAAAGAAGTCTTCAAATAAGTTTGAAGTTTGCAAGTTACTTTAAAGTTATAAACACATTTTGTAGCAGTAGGTACAAGCAAAGTAAACGGGAATGATAAAAATACTTAAGAAACGAGGAAAATATCTGATTTTCTCGTTTTTAGGTGCCATACTAAGCTTTATAAAGGTTCGGGTTTTTGTGGATAAATGGAGACTAATCAAAAAAATCGACGAATACTTAGAAGTTTGGCGTATTCCAGCGAAAACATACAACGGTCTTGGAACCCAGAACGATATTGATCGGAAAAGGCAATTGTTGGGGTAGGAAATAACCAAAATTTCCAATTTCCTCAATAACAAGCAGGAGATGGAGCAGGTGGCCCAGTGGTAACGTCACCTTACAAGTTGTAGGTTCGAACCCAGACAGACACTTTAGTTCGTGTGATTTATTTTCATCATCACTACTGCTCTCAAAACGGTAAAGGAGAACATCGTGAGGGAATCGCGTGCCTTTTTTTTTTGTGGGAAATCATCAAATGACCACTCTCCCGCTCTGGGCTGAGCAGAAGGGCGTGTCAGACTTTTACTGACTAAAACCCACCCGTGTTCCTTCAGTTGCCTGTGCTAGGGGCCACGGTATCTTTCGAACAACCCGCGGCCCTGGCGGCATCGGCCCTAGCGGACCCCGTCAGTTCGTGTCTTTGAGGCGCGCGTGGAACACAACGCGCCGTCGACCCGAGCCTGGTCCTTACCGGGCGGCGAGCTGCCCATTGCTCGCCGCCCGCAAGCCCGCGCCTACGGTGGCCGGGAGTCGGCTGTTGACTCCCGTCCAGTAGAACCAAAACCAAGACCTGCACCCTAACTGCGTAACACACTAACCATCTCATTCTGTATCATTTTGAAAGATATTGCTAATCCATTGCTTCATAATTATGTCCGACAAATGTGTCTGCTCACCAACGTAAATAACACAATGAATGTTGTTGAACTGCCAAAATGAAACCCTTTGCTTCTGATAGTGTATTACGCAATTACCCCGATGGGCCCGCGTGGTATATTACTGCCGATTCCCACTCACAGAGTGCCTGTGTCCCACCAGTGGGAACGTTATATGTAGGCTGATTATGCTAAAGCTACAGTTTCTTAGAAGAGCCCTGGCCGCCACGTAACGGCCGAAATGACGGCTGTTATAAAAAATTATGACAGCGGCCAATATTTAAATTGTTAGATACATCCGTGTCAAAAGGTGCATTTCTGTTTCCTTTCGACACCTCACAAAGACGCAGTGACTTGACTTGATTGTCATGAAAACGCTACATAATAATGTTGAGCTCAATCTTTTTAGTATGGACACTTCTTCGCATGCCTAAGTACGTTGAGGGCAAATCTAGAGATTTCAATCTTTGGGCAGCGGGGTTTGACTTTACGGTGTCAAAAAACGATCTCTAGGAAAACACACCAACTGACTTCATTAAACAATGTTTCAGTGACGTCATTCACCGGTAAATTGCAGACACAGTGTATACGGCCACCACATCTCTTCTAGGAATCCGTAGCTTGTCCTCTGCGGTGAAGACGGTCACTACATACAACATAAAGCATAAACACAAAGGAATGTTTCCAATAGTTGCAACTAGCTTACATCAAACATATACTAACAATAAACCTGAAGAGTTTGTATGTTTGAACAAGCTAATGGCGCCGATTCCCTTGTTCACAAACTAAACTAAATTTAAGTTCAATGCATCTTTTTCTTTCTATTTAATTTAGAAAAGGACATAAGATAAATATTAGTTTAGTCCTGTCAAACTAGTCAGCGCCTGACGTAAATTGACCTATTTTTAGTAGCCATGTTGTTAATCACGTCTAATCTGTCTATGGAGTGTCTTAGTTTGACAGGACTAAACTATTATTTTATCTTCTGTCCTTTTCTTAATGAAATAGAAAGAAAATGCACAGAACTTAAATTTAGTTTAGTTTGTGAACAAGGGAATCAGGGCCAATGTCTGGAACTACCAGTCGGATTAAAAAAAAACATTTTGCATTTCATAGCCCAATTTTTGAGGAAGGTTGTAGGATATTTTTAACATCACGATATTCACGAACTATAAAGAACCGGGCAAAAATTATAAACGTCAGGAAGAACGCTAACCGAAAACGAAATAAGAGCGTGAGCAGGCGATGCAATGCGATGAGGTGGGTCGGGGAGCAAGCTTAATACTTATAAGTTCTGTTCGAATAACTTGTAGTATGTGTTACACATTTCTAGTATTACTGCTCACCCCTCGAACTAATCTCATAGTGGGGTGACGTCAATAGCAGCAGAACAAGGCACATAGACGTCCATTGCTCCCTTTCACGATGTCTCATACAAATAGTACCATGCGTCATATTGCATTCTAAACAATGACAACGTGTCATGCATGAAAAAGAAACGACGTTTGACAGTAGACTGTGACGTCATAGTATTATGTCTGTTCTGTATGGACAGTCCATTCACAGTTATTACACCTCTATTTTGCAAAACTGCCAATATCACAATGGTCCTTAATCTCGTGACAATAAGGTTGCTAGTGGGTTGCTGCAACTGTCAAGTCTGCCAAGATCACAGTGATCCATATTGTTCTTGTAATAAGGTTGTTGTTGGGTTGCAGCTGTGAGATGTAATATGACTGTGAAAGGGTTAGGTTATTAATGTTGTTCAAGGCATTGACAACCGAATGTCAAGAAAAATATTTTCTTATAAACTGTATCATTCAAAATATTTACCAAGTGCCTACCAATTATTATTATATCACTTATTTATTTATTTGTTTAATGCACAATGTACACAACCATAGTTACACGCTAGGCTTAAACTAGTGAGTACATGACCCTGTTAGGGCGCAGAAAAATAACTTAAATCCAATAATATTCTCGTGAGTATCCATTATCTAATTTTAAGAACTTTCAAAATTAAACGGCAACTGGTGCGGGGGCACCCTTGCCTGTATCGCACAGGCCTCCACCAGTGTCGGACGGGAATGGCCAGGTGTTCCCGGCTATTCCCGTAGCACCCCAGCCTGGGGGGCATGCGGGGCCCGCCAGCTAGGCGGGCATGCGCCGGGAGGGTTGTGGAAGTAAAGGCTGAGCCGGTTTCCCATGGCCCTCCCATCACGGCGATGTGGGAACACCGCTGAGTTTTAGTGGGTATAGTGTCGGTGTCCTGCCGACAGGAGTCCCACATACCCCGTTTCGTCCCCGCGTCCCCATGCGTAATGCATTTCTCAGCGACAAAAAAAAAATAAGACTATTGTTGATATTAACAGTTTTATATTTATTTAATTAGTGCGACTTCTGCTGTTGCAAACTCCTATATTGTCCCACTCCTGAGCAAAGGCATCCCCCAAATCCTTCCAGGAATTCTTTTCCCGCGCCACCTCAAACCAGCCCTCGCGGTACGCGTCCAGGTCATGTCGCCATCTCTTTCAAGGCCGGCCTCAGCGGCACCGTCCATCTTCAGGCACCCATTGTGTGGAGACTTTTGCCCAGCGGTCATCGTGCATACGGCTGATGTGACCCGCCCAATCCCATTTGCGCCTGGCAGCCTTCTTTCCTACATCCAGTATGCCCGTTTTGGATGATGTAGGTTTTAGATGACTTAGGTACCTAAATTCATGAAAGGATGCCGTGCAAATAATATTTTGTTACGTGCGACTAAGAACGCGTGCCATTGGTTCACCATCCTGGCCTATAGTATAACATTTTCTGAAAACTTGTAATGTAATTTCGAGGAACTTTTTATTACTTCAGGCTCTTTTTAATATTATAACTTTGTATAATATATTAACAAGTTATACAGATTTAGGTTTGGTATTCGGTTTCGTACTTGTGTTTTATAGGTTTTACTGGATTAGTTTGCAATTATTTACGCTCAACGCACGACGATTTCACGAGTTGGACTAAACTCACTTTCACGTTCGAGCTCGTAAATAATCGGGCAAACCCGTGCCTAAAACAAAACAGCAATACTTACTTATCTAATATTTTATCAGGCTAAAAAAGTAATACAGGGGCCACCTCAACGCGCAAACTCAGCACACAGCACGCAGCACAACCATTAATTCAGCACATGATTCTAGACTCTCCCTAGCGTAGAAATGTTTCGATTATTTAAAAAAAAATGCTTTTCCATACATTTTGACAGCCTAGGTCACTTTTCTATTAAATAGTATTTTTTTTTAGAGGGCTTCAGAATCATGTACTGAATTTATGGTAACAGGTAGCGCGTCAAAGTCCCTCCCACTCCGACGAGTACTTTGGTGCTAGATGGTAACCAGGGTCTGATGATGGAGCTGAAAGATGGCCATAAGAACTCGGTAATTAAGCGAAACAACCCCATCGAGTTTGGGGTCGTAGGATTCGTCTTGACGAGTACTTTGGTGCTAGATAGTAACCAGGGTCTGATGATGAAGCTGGAAGATGGCCATAGGAACTCGGTAATTAAATTATTTTCGTAGTAGCTACTCGTTTAAACTGCTTACCATTTCTTTAGAGATAAATTACTGTGTCTTCTGGCTACGTTGTTATTAGCAGACAAAAGGACACATCTGCCTATCCACTTGAAATAATCATTACGGCCCATTTAGCGCGCACAAGTGGCACTCAAAACTCGCCACCATAATCGTACAGTGGCTCAAATTGAGATGAAATTAACGAAGTTGTTCGAGTATCGACTCCGACTCCAACTTCGTAAACTTCATCAAAACTAAATCACTTCATTCAGAATCCTTCAGAATCAAGTCACGCGAACAGTCGTTCAACAAATGATAATTGCTTCATTAACGCAATTAAGAGATAAATCGATCGTTAGCAAAAGCCCTTAGTTGTTATTGCTTGTACTAATGCATTCGGACTTCCGCAACTGTTTCATGGGGCTCATTAGGGAAGTCTCCAGTATCAAAACCATAATTATTAACGTGTCTTAGGCGCTATCTCCACGGGCGAGAGAATCGCGGCGATAGTCTCGCCGTGCCATCAAATTCTCGCCGCGATGATATCGCCGTGTAGAGACACGTTCTAAGAGAGTGTATAGAAATACGTGGCACGACGATAATATCGCCGCGATTCTCACGCTCGTGGAGACAGTTACAGTGTCTGGGCTTAAAATGCCGGTATTTTTTGGAACCGGAACCATTGACCTTGGTGATCACACTAAGGCCAGTGGTATCAGTAAATAGTACAGTAGTGCAATACATTCTTACTTCTTACTGCTATTTCTAATCAGTATCGGTACTGTACCGGTACCAAACAAATACAACGTGTTTTTTTTTATACCCCATAACTCTAGGGGGTCATTGTACTCATCATTATGAACAACTTTTACTATGAGACCAAACCCGAAATCGCGAAACAAAGATCTGGGGGCCCTACATTTTGAGGAGTTATACGAACATAAATGTAGCGGCTGCGAGGCATTACTGAGCGATTGATCCGTAATGACCAAATTTTGTCGGAAATTAAAAAAGATTGTACAGTAGCACGCATTGGTAATACTCCCAAAAATGTACACAATGATATCATTGTTCAAAACAAATCACTATCAATATTCAAAACATAACGCTAATATCAATTAAATATCTAATCAACTTCCTTTTCAATAGGAATCCATGTTATCAGCAACAGTCCTATCCTACCAGAAAATCACTAATTATGATAATCAATAGTCGTCATAGATAACGCATTGTTGAACAAAGGACGAGTGTGATTGTATTGTTTTCACTTTAAAGTTGATTTAAATTATAAATTGAAACATTGTGTTGTTTTAAAAGTGTATTTCGAAATTCTTTTGTCCTTCGGTACGGATTTTCAAAACGAAGTAAGTGAAATGAATATTTGTATTAGTCGTAAATTGTCTGGTCCTTATTAAATGTGATAACAAAGTAGGAATTATGTGTGAGACGCTGTGTGATAAAATTGTTTTTAAGGACTGAATTATCTTTTAAACTATAGAATGAAGAAAGATTTTTATTAAATTCTAGTTAGTTGTGTCTAAAGTTCGTTTTTAATCCCAGATACTAATCTGACATTTAAGTCTTTTGTCTTTGCGTTTTTTTTAGTATAGACTTTTAACATTACACTTGTCAAATTAGTATCTGGGTTTAAAAAACGAATTTTAGTTAAAGGTCCAGGAAACGCTGTCGTGGTGACTTAGATGCGGTTACAGGATATTAGCCGGAGAAGGCAACTCAAAGAACAGTGGAAAGTTATGGTGGAGACTTTTGCCTAGCAGTGGGACATAACAAATTGATAAAAAAAAGTTAGTTGCTTTGCGTGATTGAGAAAAACCGCCTAACGTTACATTAAATTTCAATAAAACTCATGAACACAACTCATCTCAACTCATTCGTCGTTCGTTATTTCGTTTCGGGGAAAAACATGTAGGCAAGTAGGTGCCTACGAATTCATTTGATGTGTCGATTATATACTTAATTCAAGAACTAAGTAATCTTGTATTCGAAACTTGTGAGTTAAAGGGAATATGATAACATTGTACACTATTCGTACTTAGTATTAAAAGTTTCAAAACTCAAAATCAAAAGTTATTTATTCAAATTTGGCTAAGAATCAGCACTTTTCGAACGTCAAAATTACAAAAGACAGTCCCCCAAAAACGCCCGCCCTTCACCACTTCCTAGTGCTATCGCTGGGAAGAAGAAGTGGCGCCACAAACTCCCCAGCAGCACAGAAATACTATACTACAGCAATAAATACTTGATACTTGATTGTATATGTCGGAGATGCTATGTCTGTCTCTCGTTAGCATCAGGCATATTTTAATTACTGTGGGCGTACTATGGGTAATGTTGGTTATTGCACATTAGAAAAACGGTTTACAGTTCAAATCAGATTATAATTCACGAACAAATCAGTCACACTAGCGAATCACACACTGTAGGTACACATTTAACGATACGGAACGCGACAGTTTCTGAGCACATGTTGTTCGTACGATGTCCAATGTTTCAATCATCCCCGGAGCTCTGCTTACACCGTCCTTTGTAACGGTCGCTCCCACCACGAACTCAGGCTAGACTCTGTCTAACGCCACGAGATGGCGCTAGCGTTCCGAATAGTCAAACGAATGACTCCGACACGGCCATCCTGCTATACACACGTCCTCGTGTGTTAATCTGTAAAGAAACATACCCGCAAAGTATCACATAGCTCGGCCACTCCTGACCACATTTGGTACAGGCAAAAACACAATGAAAACTCGAACAAACTAACAATAGCAGAGTTCAGAGCATTACCCACTATTTGATTCCCAAATCTCAAGATTACAATCAAAATAATCAACTAAGATGCATGTGTCTCATACTATCTAGTAACCTCCAGTTACTCAACTCGTCAAATTCATTTGCGCATTCCCATCGAATCGCCAAGTCACTCCTGGACTTTATGGTTTCTCACGAAACGTCACACAACACACACAACTTAATCTCTACTCTGTTTCATCAACAAAACTATTACTGGACTTTCTTCAAATTCGTTAGTAATACTCTGATCCAAACTATCATCGATAACAAAAGATTCCTCTAAGCCTTAGTAATAATTGGTCAGAAATTATATCAACTAACTCGTAGATTACATACAACGCTCAAAAATAATTGGGTCAAATTAAACCGTCTGAGTATTGCGTTTAATGCTTAATTGATTGTGAACCAAACAGAACACTAAAATGAAAGAATAAAGGCACTCAATTAAGACAGTATTTTGACTCTACCAAACAAATCCACAGCACTTAACCAGCACCATGCATCACTACTTACCCAGTAGTGAAATTCATTGAAGTACTTAACATTTTAGCGCTTAACTAGCGTTAAAAATCCTATCACTTAACCAGTGATAATAATAACGCTTATCCTGCGATATTAACCCACTAACGCTTAACCAGCGATTTTAACCCACTGACGCTTAACCAGCGATATTAACCCACTAACGCTTAACCAGCGATTCAACAGCTAACGCTTACCCAGTGATTAGACTACTAACACGCTTAACCAGCGATAGTCAACATAACTCGCTTAACCAGCGATAATGTATTGGGAAAGAGTAATGTAAACAAATCATAGCAGAGCCATGTACCATCGTTATCCACATTAACAATCATTTTTATCACTAAGAGCCTTAGACACTTAGAAACCCACACACGAGTAAACCACTCTAACGCCACGGCTCTCGAGCCGACCAGCAATCGCATTGCTCTCACACATCCAGCTCATGGATCCGTGTGTATCACCCTGTGACACCACACAACTTTACTACGGCCGATAGAGAACCCCTACTCGCGTGCTTCCCATAATGTAGGCTTGTTCATCACCAGTGTGATCACTATCTACTTCGACTGGTACATGACCTACTAGAATCTTTCTTTACCTATCGTGAGCATACTTATACCTACGCCTAGAGTTGAAGGCTTTTAGAGTATTGATTCAACCAGAGTATTGTAAACAAATTTTGATTATCTAATCATAATCATTTTAAATTTAACTTAATCCTTTATCAAATTAATCATTTAAATCCAAAATTAAGTTAAGTAACAATTGTAGGAATGCATGAGTGACCAAGTACCAATGTCATATCAACCTGCCATTAGCAGTTATCGTTAAATTATCACAAAACAATAACACAAAGTGTGAATCAGATTCGTGGCCTGTGGCTTTTCACTAAGCCCTCACACACTATTGCATTCCCTTGAACGCCGAGTCCCACGGACTCTGGTCTCTGCAAGACCCGACCTCCGCCAGAGTCACCCGCGCACCGCGCATCCACGGATTACATAAAGTAAATACCGACTTCTAACGGACTACGGCTACGAAATGGCTACTGGTACGGTCCGACCAGCCGAACTAAGATTCACCACTATCACTCAACTCAAACTCTTCTACTTCAAGCGGTACTTGGCACTCAGGCACTCTCTTTAACCTATCATGAGCATACTTGTAAGGTTAGATTTTAAAGTTTTTAACGTATAGCGATCAAGCCAAAACTTCTGCTTCCGTAAACGGACCTCTGAACTTCTGATCTAACTTAGTCTTATAATCTGATTTCACTTTTCGTTTTCTAATAACACGAAATCGCCAACCGAACATTTTGTTAGAGCTGCCTTTGTTCCATCAAATCTAACTTTCTGCTGTTGACCGTTTAAAACTGAATTTATTACAAGAGCTAAGCTAAGCTAAGCAACAAAAACTCTGTCGCCGACATGTTAATCGAAAAGCCTAGGTTCAATATTTCACGTACTATCATAATATTACTTTGCAAGTAAATGTCGGGTAGATCATAGTAATCAAATCTCAAGCTGTTTCTCGCTAATTACAACAATACATACGATTTGTTCTGTGCTGAATACACATGTTTGACCAATACCAGTCAATGCAACAACATTATTAACTCGTTTGCCACTTAATTTGGCTGCACAACTCGCTTTTATTAACGACCATTCAGCACCAGAATCGTAAACAAAACAATACAGCTCACCTTTATTTTCCAATGTATCTGAGGGTAGTTGTACGACGTCCACTCGCCGTTCACGACTTCCAGCACGTTGTCCACCATCCGCTTGGCTTGGCTGCAACTACTTGTGCACCCGGCTGCGATATGTCCTGGTTTCCCTCACTTGCAGCACACGAAAGGCATCGCTGACGGCTGCGAGGCTGCTTGGCTCGATCCTTAGTCACTCCACGTAATTCCATGGTACCTATGCCATTTGCGATAGTCACATTGATTCTGCTCCTTTGTGCGTCTTACTGATATTGTTGTTGTTGTGACAAGTTGACCACCTTGCAGTGAATTTTTGGCAAAACAAATCAGCTGTTGCGTTTGCACACGCCTTATACTGCGTGTTCAACGTGTACGTGTACGTGATACGTCGATCTCAAACGCCGGTTAGAGATAGTCTTCTTTTTTTCAAACATGGCGGTAGGCGCAACAGTCGCGTCACTCGGCAAAGGTATTTTTGCATACAGCCTATGCCCAAAACAACATGTATCATGCTCGCGCATCCGTATCAGCTTTGTCTAGGTCGAACTTGGACAGATCCACACGATTATTAAGCGTTCGCATGTTTGCACTTTGTTTTTAAAATGTCAACGGTCACTTTCACTTTAAGCGTTCTCATTTTGTGCAGAAACCAACACGAATCCCAGTTCTGATGTCGGAGATGCTATGTCTGTCTCTCGTTAGCATCAGGCATATTTTAATTACTGTGGGCGTACTATGGGTAATGTTGGTTATTGCACATTAGAAAAACGGTTTACAGTTCAAATCAGATTATAATTCACGAACAAATCAGTCACACTAGCGAATCACACACTGTAGGTACACATTTAACGATACGGAACGCGACAGTTTCTGAGCACATGTTGTTCGTACGATGTCCAATGTTTCAATCATCCCCGGAGCTCTGCTTACACCGTCCTTTGTAACGGTCGCTCCCACCACGAACTCAGGCTAGACTCTGTCTAACGCCACGAGATGGCGCTAGCGTTCCGAATAGTCAAACGAATGACTCCGACATATACAATACTAGGTGTTATGTAATTAACATTGCAAGGCACAGAAAATTAAATTAAATTATTTGCCATATGTCAGCTAGCCACGCCAATATAACAACAAATATGTATAATAAAAACTTTAAGTACCCAAGCAAAAAAATAATTAATTAAAATGTAAATAAAAACTTACTACCTACCTAAATAAAAGCCTCCAGGCATAAAGGGCGTGACAGCTTACATATTTATGCATTTCTGGGTTCTGGTCACATAGCTGTCACTTGAAGGCACAGATGATAAACTAGGACCATCGAAGTAAAATAAATAAATAAGTTAATACTACTAACAATAACCTGTCAGTAAGCTAATTCTGGAGAAAGAACATGAACATTGTCTTGAGTAATTAGGGCGACCAAATATTCTTATCGTGTAAGTAGTCGTTGATGGAATAGTAAGCCTTTGAACAAAGGTTGGATTTTACTTGAGCTTTAAATGCATTAAAAGGCAAGTCTAGCAAAGAAGAGGGTATCTTGTTATAAAAGGTTATACCAAGCCCAAAAAATGAGTTATGAACCTTATGTTACCAAACTCATCACAAATTGTGGAACCGTATTTATCTTCCAAGAAACAAAATAACATATAAGTACTGAGCATTTAATTTTTAGCAACCAAGATTTTTAGGGAAGGCAAAAAGGCGTCATTATTATCTGGCTAGCCTTTTCCCAGCTATGTTAGGGTCGAATTCCAGTCTAACCGGACGCAGCTGAATACCAGAGTATTTTACATGGAGCGACTGCCTATCTGACTCCATAACCCAGTTATTGAGTAATACGATAGCCCTTGGTAAGACTGGTTGCCATTGCAGACTTTCGGGCTTCTGACGACCCGTAAAGACTGTCAAAGATCCACGAAAGACAGCCTGCATCAATCCGCATAAAAGTTTAAATAGTGCTAAAAGCGTCTCATTTTATTCAGGTTTATTTTAAATTGGGTAACTAAGCTCCGCAGACGCCATAAAATAAGAGAGAGTTTAGCTAGCCAATTTAAAATAACCCTGTAGAAGGGTAATATTTAATTTTAAGTGTTATTTTAACGTTATCTATTTATTACACGCTCAAAACAGTTAACCAACGTTAGCACTTCCGCAAAGTGCTATCAAAATGTGATTTGATTCAGGAAGATTATCTCGAGGCGATAAGCAGCGGTATATTTGAACACACACGAATCCGTAGCTTATAGTGGCGATATTGTAACCTTTCACAACGACCAAAAAAAAAACAATAACTACAGTGCAGTCGTCGAGACACCTGTCTTTATTTGCTACTAGAATTGTCACACTGACAGCTGTCAGGAACGCATACTGACGACGGCCGGACTGTAGTGAATAGGTAATTATCACAGGCTAATATGATGACGGGATATCCCAAACTGCCTCTTAGCATAATCAATCTATAATGTCCCCACTGCTGGGACAAAGGCCTCCTCTTTGTGAGAGGGAGTGCGCCGTAATCCACCAAGCGGGCCCAGTGCGGGTTGGTAGATGTTACATGTCTTCGATTTATTGGTTCTAGGACATGCCGGTTACCTCACGATGTTTTCCTTCACCGATTTGAGAGCAGTGGTGATGAAATTATTTACAAAAGGTAAAGCGCCTGACAGGGTTCGAACCCACGACCTACAACTCGTAAGTTGGAGCCGCTGCCATTGGGCCACCACTGCTCACTAACTAAACTGCCTCTTACAGACCTGCATTCAAGACAGTTATGCTCTCACTAAAATTCATTTGCATTATTATCACGTTTCTGCCGTGCAGTCACAGTACAATAACCCTTATTAATTTGATCACACCTTTGAAAATATTCAGCTTCTCATTTGGAACCCGGTCACGAAGCAGTATTTAGAAAATATAATAGGAAGACAAAAAAAAAGACCGTGCTTGTTGTCACATCTAGTCTAGAGGTCGTCAACATCAAAGGCGATGAACTACTCGATTGATATACGGTGGATATAGTTATAATTTGGTATCTCTTTTTTACCCAAATACATATAAATTATGTAGGAGGTACGCAATCATTATTTTGAGAAGATATTAGTTTTGATTCGTCTAGAACCTACCTGTTAATCGATTTATGTGGTAAGGTTACACAAGGTGGCAGGGAAATCGATTCGTAACTATGGATTCAGTCAAAGAGATTTAAGGTAAATAATTTAATGTCTTTAGATTCAGTGTACTGAATCCAAAGACATTAAATTATTTACCTTAAATCTTCTAATCTTGATTCTGGACCCTAGCCCTCAACTATTAAACCAATTTCAGCGAAAAGTGACATATAGCTAACATATACCATAAGAATTTTTATTAAAAAACTAGCGATCATCCCCTGCTTCGCACGGTTTTTACGACTCGACAAAACATGAAGATTTATTTATTATATCTATGTGTGGGAAAGGGAGAGTGGCCTTTGCCCTGCAGTGGGACAATACAGGCTAGTTAGATTAGATTAGATCTTTTCGAAATCTTATACTGTGTTTCTATTAGTGACAATTACATAATAATAGTCATTCAATAGTCAGAAAATATTCCAACCCGATCCTGATATATGTTTGCGCCGTTTGGGGTTGAAACACTAGGGCCATGGGGTCCGAGTGCCGACTTGGTTTTTCGAGATATTGGTTAGTCGACTCTTCACGTGACCAGAGGGCTGGCCTACTGTTTCTTGGCCAAAGAATTAGCATCGCCATACAACGTGGCAATGTTACATAACAAGCAACGTGTTTTGTTTTACATAATTTTTTTTTTTATGTATGTTTTTAATTGTACGGCTTTTTTTTTCTTTTCATATCAATATTACAAATATTTGTGAGCACTGTTCACTTGTTTCTTTTATTAAGTTCTCGCTTCACAAACTTGATTATTTCTGAATGATTTATTTTAAGAGCTTTTATGAGATGGGGAGAAATATTTTCCTATTTATTTTATATTTAAACAAAGTGCACAAAATTAAAGAGAATTGAGTTATTAGAAAGGTAACAAAAGAAGAAATTCTGTCTGGCTATTTAAATTTTAATCTGAAAAACCGCAAATTAAGGGTAGCTACAGGAAAATGTAATAGCTTTTTACCCCGGCTTAGCCCGCGTGGAGGTAGGAAATTATCCCACGGGAACGTGCTACCGGAGCAAAAAGAAGTCCGTCCCCAGGATGCCACGTATCTCCATCCATCTCTAATCATTACATTGGATTTCATGGATTTTGTTTTTTTTTGCACGGTAGGTACCTTATTTCTTTATCTAAACTAAAAGTAACCTAAGTTACTCCTTATAACATCAGTTATCTACCAGTGACAGTCCTGTCAAAATAGGTCTAGCCGTTTTGAAAATTTGCCGGAACAAACGGACAAAAAATAAAAAAATAGTTTTTTTGTTATTAGTAACATAGTATACTGTCATATACATTTAGTAAAAACCGGCCAAGTGCGAGTCGGACTCGCCCATGAAGGGTTCCGTTTTACGATTTATTACGTATTAAAAAAAAACTACTCACTAGATCTCGTTCAAACCAATTTTCGGTGGAAGTTTATATGGTAATGTACATCATATATTTTTTTTAGTTTAATCATTCTCTTATTTTAGAAGTTACAGGGGGGGGACACACATTTTACCACTTTGGAAGTGTCTCTCGCGCAAACTATTCAGTTTAGAAAAAAATGATATTAGAAACCTCAATATCATTTTTGAAGACCTATCCATAGATACCCCACACGTATGGGTTTGATGAAAAAAAAAAAATTGAGTTTCAGTTCTTAGTATGGGGACCCCCAAAATATATTGTTTTTTTTCTATTTTTGTATGAAAATCTTAATGCGGTTCACAGAATACATCTACTTACCAAGTTTCAATACTATAGCTCTTATAGTTTCGGATAAAAGCGGCTGTGACATACGGACGGACAGACAGACAGACAGACAGACAGACAGACAGACCGACAGACAGACAGACAGACATGACGAATCCATAAGGGTTCCGTTGCCATTTGGCTACGGAACCCTAAAAAGCTGTTATTTTAACATTACAAACAGAAACTTCAATTTTATTTATTTGTATGAATGTATTATATAATGATATAGATGTATGGATAAGTATGTATTAAGGATGAGATCAGTAACATGATTACAGCCAATCATAGGTAATATACTCGTATAATAGGCACTCTTTTCTAATTTTAAAAACGACACGTGTAGCTTTACCAAGACATTAATTTATTCGTCGAATATGGTAGGTACAAAGTTGGTTGGTATATATAAATAAATAAAACAATCATCCGCCGCTAAAAGCCATACGAATATTTACAATATTAGGTTGGTATATTTACACGTTGGTTGGTACACACGGCTACACGTCAAGCTATACAAAACCAGTTTGTCTTGGCCTCACTTTGTATGATATTTTCTCACAATGAACGGTCAGCCAATACTGGTTTTGCATAGCTTGATGTGTAGCCGTGTGTACACGAAGAATTGCCAAACTTAAGTGGCAGTGGGTAGCACACATTGCTCGCAGAATAGATAGCCAATGGGGCTGAAAGGTTCTGGAGTGGCGACCGCCTACCGGAAGACGTAGCGTTGGAAGACTTCCCACAAAGTGGACCGTCGACCTTTTGAAGGCCGCAGGAACCCGTTGGATGCGAGAAGTACACACGGCTACACATCAAGCTATGCAAAACCAGTATTAGCTGACCGTTCATTGTGAGAAAATATCATACAAAGTGAGGCCAAGACAAACTGGTTTTGTATAGCTATACGTGTAGTCGTGTGTACAGAACCGGTCGAAGTGGAGCTGCTTGGGGGAGGCCTATGTCCAGCAGTGGACGTATTGCTCCTAAAATGTTGATGATGATGATGATATACTACTTGTATGTGTTAGGAGTTTTCTTCCATATTTTTCTTCGTTTTCTTTATTTCACGCATTCGCGAGGTAGGTATCTTCTTTTATTTGTGCCAGTTACCGGCAGACGTTTGTAGAACAAGTAAAGCTATGTTCAGACCTGAGTCAAGACTGTATGTAAACAGACTATTGCGTAACGCCTGCATAAAAGATTAAAACTTGACTCAATTAAAACGCAACCTAAATATCTTTTTAAAAGACAAATGCTACTATACCATTGACGAATTTCTTGCTGACAAAATTTCTTGTGACTGATCCTGTACGAGTCGACCTCAGGACGAGTTACTTCTCACACGGCCAACTGTACTTCGCTTGCTCCCGCGTCACCAGTCCTGACTCTCTTTACATTTTGGCTCCTGGCAGCATAACTACCAACGTAGTTTATAGGGAAGTGTTGTAAGGTATGTACGTATTTTTACTCTTTTGTGTCCTGGAATGTATTCCTGCATTATTTTCTCTGTTTCCTTCAGTCACATCTTATGACTGAACTCAGCAGGATTCCCATATAACTCTCTTCACTTGTTTCGCTTGCAAAAAAAACTTTGTTTACTTATAATGCTATAGCGACACTGGCATTTTAGGTATTTTTGGTGCTGTGTGCTAGTGTAGGTAATATTCCTATCTAAAGACTTTCAATTTATTAGAATTGTATCGTATGTAATGTTTTATTTAATTTCTAATGTTGTTAAATTAATAGTGTAAAGGGTAGATTTTTGAGTTTCTTTAAAATGTCTGTAAGACCTGTTATATCACGAAAAATCGCACTAATGAATACTTTTATTTTGCCTTCGACAGCGGTGGCCGCCACATAACGACCGCTGTGACATCAATCATGAAAATGATGGCACCAGGGTTTGACTTAACGATGACAAAATGCTCTCTAGGAAAACACAACAACATACTTTCATAAATAACATTTTAGTAACGTCGTTCGACGGTAAATTGTTATTATGTGGCGGCCACCGCTCTTAAAGCTACGAATTCTTTTGTTCTAGGATACGTAGCTTAGAGTTATAGACGCATGAGTAACCGTGTGTAAAGTTCACTCAACCTCCATAGAAAAGGGAGGATCCTTATCACGTTGACTGCCATTCAATAGACACAACAGAAAATCTATTGTTGGCGGTCACCGGTGACCGCGGTGGTATTCAATGCCTTAACAGACGAGTGTCGTGTCTGGTGGGCAACTGCCCTGGTGATTGATGACGGGGCGTGTATTATATGCTCGTTGCGCGGTAAACTCTGCTTGCGCGATGCAGGATTTTGCGTGACGTCAGTATGATGCGTAGTTCGCATGTGGCGGTGTAACAACTAAAATTATACTAAAACCAAATACAAATGAATGTCAATTGACTTGAATTACGATGAAAAATTCTTATTTAAAAAATTTCAAATGTCAGACTGATTACATAAATTAAAAATAGTAAAAAAGTGCATTGACGTTGGTGTGCGCACGGCCTAAGCTTACAAACATGTGTATCTACTAAACAGTTGCAGCACGTACGTTGAAGTGCTACCAACATAGGTAAGTTTTTGCTTCTAGCAACATTGATAGGTTTGAAATGTGCCAGTGAAATTACAGGCACCTGAGAAATTTTTATTTCCTCTCTAAGTTTAGCAACGCAGTAGAAAAACCTTTAGGTTATGCAGGTAACCGATGGATTGGTCTTGGTAACCATAATCCATAGCATAATCTGCCTATAACTTTCCCAATGCTGGGACACAGGCCTCCTCTCTGTAAGAAGGAGTGGGATGTCACATGCCTTCGAATTTTTGATACTAGGACATGCCGGTTTCCTGACGATGTTTTCCTTCACCGTTTTGAGAGCAATGGTAATTAAATAAATTACACAAAGTAATTTGCCTGCCTGGGTTCGAACCCACGACCTATGACACGTAAGTCGAGGTTTGTTTGTTCTGCTATTCCTCTTTTTTATATTTACCGATGTATATAATATGTACCTAGGTTTTTCCAGGTATTCATTTATTTAAAACTAGCTTCTGCCCGCGACTTCGCCCGCGTGGATGTCGGAAATTATCCCACGGGAACGTGCTAACAGAATAAAATGTATGTGCTTCCCCAGAATGCCATCTATCTCGCGGGCCCTTTGTGGCTAATTACAATAGAAACCCAATTGTGTCTCATTAGTGGTGATTAAGAGGGTACCTATATGATATCTTTACCTAAGTACCTACCTAATTTAAAAAAATTTACTCAATAACAGAAAATTAAATACCTACCTACCTAAATAAACCTATTTCTGATGATAACTAATCTAAACTCAATAAATAACCAAAATCCCTAAAAACTAATATCTATACGAATGACTAATCCTACCTAACAGTATTATAAAATAACCTACGGTCACATCGTACACTATCAAATATACTACCTATACTTTAAAATTAAAATCTATACCTACGACTTATCTATACTTATAATAAATCTGTAGAAGTGAAAATTCTAAAATTCATAATAAATGGCAGGGGGTGTTTCTTTACCGACACCGAACCCAAAAATGTGATTAAAAAAATTTTTGTCTGTCTGTCTGTCTGTCTGTTTGTTCAGGCATCACGCAAAAACTACCGGTTCGATTACGATGAAACTTGGTATAATTATTCTTTAATATCCTGGGCACCACACTGGGTACTTTTTATCCCGGAAAAGTATATACAATAAAAAACAAACTTAATTTTGCGGTTCGATCCCTATACCCGATTACCACTGTCTGTACTGTACCAACCGCAAATACTAAGTTTGTCGTAGGTTGGGTCACCCGCAGTGGAGTTCATTTTTTTTCCTTTTAGTTTTTAGAGTTATTTAGGTTTATTTTTATATGAGTCGTAGGTATAGATTTTAATTTTAAAGTATAGGTAGTATATTTGATAGTGTACGTAGTGACCGTAGGTTATTTTATAATACTGTTAGGTAGGTTTAGTCATTCGTATAGATATTAGTTTTTAGGGATTTTGCTTATTTATTGAGTTTAGATTAGTTATCATCAGAAATAGGTTTATTTAGGAAGGTAGGTATATAATTTTCTGTTATTGTTTTTTTTTTAATTAGTTAGGTACTTAGGTAAAGATATCATATAGGTACCCTCTTAATCACCACTAATGAGACACAATTGGTTTTCTATTGTAATTAGCCACAAAGGGCCCGCGACATAGATGGCATTCTGGGGAAGCACATACATTTTATCCTGTTAGCACGTTCCCGTGGGTAAATTTCCGACATCCACGCGGGCGAAGCCGCGGGCAGAAGCTAGTATAAAAATAAACCTAAATAACTCTAAAAACGAAAAGGAATAGAAATTAACTCCATTGCGGGTGACTTAACCTACGAAAAACTTATTATTTGCGGTTGGTACAGTATCGGGTCTGGGGATCGAACCGCAAAATTAAGTTTGTTTTTTATTGTATATACTTTTCCGGGATAAAAAGTACCCAGTGTGGTGCCCAGGATATTAAAGAATAATTATATCAAGTTTCATCGAAATCGAACCGGTAGTTTTTGCGTGATGCCTGAACAAACAGACAGACAGACAGACAAAAATTTTTTTAATCACATTTTTGGGTTCTGTGTCGGTCTAGTAACACCCCCTGCCATTTATTTTTTTGATATTTTCAATGTACAGAATTTTCACTTCTACAGATTTATTATAAGTATAGATATAGATAAAAATATAATATCCTAACCTAACTAAAATATTAGCTATTAATATTATATTATAAATAGGTCGTTGTATAATATTGTTAGAATACTTAGATACAAATCATTGAGTTGATTAATATAAAAATAAATAATTATTTGAACTGACCAAGTTAATTACAGCCAGTCGATTCTGTAAAAATCGCACCGTGAAAACTCAAGTGAAGTGAGCTTGATGTGAGTTGTCAGTAGTGTCAATCCCTAGCATTATTTGGAATGACAGCTCACTCCACGCTCACTTCACCTAAGTTTTCACGGTGAGATGGTTACAGAATCGCACTGCAGGTGGTCCAAATAGTGACGTCACAAAAAAAAATATTCCTCATGGCCATGGGTATCCGAATATACCCCATTTATCTTCTGCGATTGTTAATAATTATTTTTTTCTATCTTTATTTTAACACACATTTTTCACATTCTTTTGGGACAGTTTTCACCGTTTTGGAATATTCTTTGAGACATACAACAATCATCTTCCTATCATTAATTCAAGATACAAATATTTTGATCGTGTACATCTACACCGCCACATGCGAAATACGCAACATACTGATATTACACAAAAATCCTGCATCGCGCAAGCAGAGTTTACCGCATAACTAGCATATATACAGCGTCCCGACATCATCAATCGTCGGGCAGTTGCCCACCAGATACGACACCCACATGGTCAGAGCATCCTTCCTCTACTCTGGAGGACGAGTGAACTTTACCCTGTTCCTCGTGCGAATCTGTAACCACCTCACCGTGAAAACTTAGGTGAAGTGAGCGTGGAGTGCGCTGTCATTCCAACTAATGCTAGGGATTGACACTATTGACAGCTCACTTCACCCAACTTTTCACGGTGAGATTTTTACAGAATCAATCGGCTGAATCGAAAAGGAGACGTTGACGTCACTATTTGTATAAAAACTTTTTGACATAGTTTCACAAACAACGTGGAGGTAGGTCAGTTCAGTTCATGACCTTAGTCAAAAAAGGTTACTAAGTAAGGTCAGCTCATGTTTACCTACTTGGAAGAAGCGCGTTTGAGTCCGAAAAAACTCGCAATTCTGAAACTTTTAACAATCAGAAGTTATTATGTACCTCGTGAGTATTGATAAGGGTCCAGTAAATAATTAAAATGCACAGGGCCGTACTAGGACGGAATTGGGTGCATAAATTAAATATTATAAAAATAAAATCTATTTCCGATGATAATATGTAGTAACACTTAAATACCAAAAGGCTCAAAATAAGCTTCACTGAAAAATTATATCTACGTACGTAGACACTAAAGTATTCAAAATGTAGTAATTTTAGACTCGGTATTTAATTATTGTCTGTATGTATGTTCTGGATTGGCGCAAAAACGGATTTGGATGAAATTTGGCACACAGATAGTTTATAACCTGGATTAAAACGTAGGGTACTTTAAATCGCGGTAGTACGTTTATGTGGAATATTTTCCGACATCCGGGCAAAAACTAAGTAAACTACTGTAGGTTACTAATACTACAGTAAACACATTTAAATATAATAAAGTAATCTTGATGTTTTGTCGGCATCTTCTGGACACTCGTTCCATCATAGACCTCATCCATCGCTTTCCATAAGACGTGATTGAGGTCAAGGGCAGGCACAACAAGCAAAAAAAAACTCAATGTTATGTCGAGTCGTTAAAACCGTACGAAGAAAAGTCGCTAGTTAAAATAATAATATGATGATGAAAAAAAAGCCTGAAGACTTTGAACATTATGTGTATGTTATAGAATCTTCTCAGGTTCTTTAATATGTAGTCATAAAGCAGGGAAATATGATTAACACCTTAATACATATTTTCTAGACCTCCTTGTACGCTAAATGCATAATGTAAATTGGAACCCACACATAATTAAATAGATTTTGATTTTTATTTTCATAATCAGTTGATAATGTCCCGACTGTTGAGACACAGGCCTGTGTCCTGATATTTCTAAGTGACAATTTTATGTGAGTCAATAGTTTTTAAGAGATGAGTATTATTCGGTTACCCTGCAGTTCTAATCGAAAAAATCCAGGAATAATTTAGTTTTCCATAGTCTTTTCGATAAATACTATGAAATACCAACTTATTTTTGCGGTCTATAAAATTGATATTGTGCATGCGTAAATATTTATCATTTCATTTCATTTATTCAATAATAATTCATTAATAACAATGAATTGAAAGAGATGGTGGATGCCGATCGAGCCAAACTACCCAGGAATTAGTGGCATGGTTTAACGTTACCTTACCAACAATATTGACAGTGACCATTATTTGCTTTTTATTGTATCTTTGCAATGCCTTAAAATATGTATATGAACCAAGGGTTGGGACTTGTGTCCTTAATACAAGTTATCCTGATAACTTAGCAAGGGTGCAAGTTACGACAACTTCTAGTGCTATAGTCACAATTAAGTCATAAGTATGTAACGTTTAATAGCTGTATTGTTGATACGAATAAATATTATTATTATTATTTGTCTACTGTGCCGAACTCCGAACAATGATAGCAAAACTAGCAGTGAAACAGCCCCGACCCATGAATCGATCTTCACCATTATTGCTCCATGATAACGCGAGACCTCATACAGCACGAGAAACCGTTTTAACTCTACAGGAACTGCAATTACAAACCATTCGTCACCCTCCTCCTCTCTCGCCAGACTTTGCTCCAACGGACTACCATTTTTTTCGTGATTTGGAAAATTTTCTACGTGATAAAAAGTTTTCTTCTCAGGAGGCAGTACAAAATGCTTTCACACAGTTTATCGAATCTAGATCACGAGAGTTCTATCGCAAAGGCATAAATGACCTTCCTATCGGATGGCAGCAATGTATAGATAATAATGGTAATTATTTTGATTCAAATAACTATGTTAAATTTAAAAAAAAACTAATTTTAAGTTTTCAGTACAAATCGGCTATTTCATACTTTAACCCCTAATATTATTGATGTAGGTTGCTAAATAACCCAACCCACAAGCATAATAAATAATATAATAATAATAATATCCCTGGACATTTCACGCAGCGCCATCTAGTCCCAAGCTAAGCAACCTAATGCTTGTGTTATGGTAAGAAGATGGCTGATAAACTAGTTATATACATTTTTTTTTGTAAATACATACATATTATAGATAGAGAAACACCCAGACTCGGAACAAATACATGTAGGTCATACAAATATTTGTTCCGTGCGGGAATCGAACCCGCGACACGCAGCGCAGCAGTCAATCGCTTAACCACTGCGCCAACCCTGCCGTCCCAGCATCCCAACTATGTAAGGAACCCTTCACTATGCGTGAGCCGACACGCACTTGGCCGGTGATATTACGACATAATACTCTGAAGGAATAGCTAGTCCGCTAGTAAAAAAAATCCTATTTTTTTATTAAAAAATATCTAAACGTGAGCTGACACGCACTTGGCCGGTGATATTACGACATAATACTCTGAAGGAATAGTCCGCTAGTAAAAAAAATCCTATTTTTTTATTAAAAAATATCTAAACGTGAGCTGACACGCACTTGGCCGGTGATATTACGACATAATACTCTGAAGGAATAGTCCGCTAGTAAAAAAAATCCTATTTTTTTATTAAAAAATATCTAAACGTGAGCTGACACGCACTTGGCCGGTGATATTACGACATAATACTCTAAAGGAATAGTCCGCTAGTAAAAAAAATCCTATTTTTTTATTAAAAAATATCTAAACGTGAGCTGACACGCACTTGGCCGGTGATATTACGACTTATTTCTCCGAAGGAATATTCCGCTTGTTAAATATTTCTTTATTTTTTTATTATGCTACGGTAAAAAACTTTCCACCTCCAAAACCTAGTTTCGCTCTTCATAATTTATGAAGAGCGAAACTAGGTAGAGCAAGCAAAGCTTATGGTACTTATAAAATGAAATTGCTCAAAATGAAACATGCTCAAACTCAAGCCAAATAGTACTCAAGTTTACTGCATTATTACCCTCTTCATTCTAAAACGAACCTTCTCCTCATGCTTTTAAAGTATAGATACTTGTGTGAATTGGGGGCTTCTCCTCATGTTTTTACAGTAGATACTTGTGTGAATTGGGGGCTCATGGCTAAAATAAGAACAGCCAAATGGATCGACAGGAGGTTAAGCTACGCTTGCCGAGGTCGGTCCTTCGATGGGTGACCAACCATTACATATCCAAACCCCTCCGTGCTTCGGAAAGCACGTCAAACCGTTGTTCCTGGTTGTCATTTCGTCATTTTGTCAGTTTTAAAAGTCATCACGGGTATCAGAGACCCGAAATTCGACAACCAGTCTTACCAAGTCGTATCGTATTACCCAGTAACTGGGTTGTGGAGGTCAGATAGGTAGTCGATCCATGAATGATCCTGGTATTCAGCTGCATCCGGTTAGACTGGAAACTGACCCCAACTGGGAAAAGGCTTAGGGATGTTTACGGTACAGACTTTTTACCTTTAAAATAATATCAAACCACGTACCTAGAGCGAGTAAAATTTATGGTACAAAATAAAACTACACAAAATATACTCAACATACGAGTACAACATACTCAAACTCAAGGCAAATAATACTCAATTTTACTGCATCATATTTAAATGATGTCCTTTTTAATACCCTGTTCATTCTAAAACCCACCTTCTCTTCATGCTTTTAAAGTAGACTTGTTTGATTTGCTCAGGTGAGTAAGTAGGTACTGAATAAGTCGTTTTGTTCCAGGTGCAGCTGATATGAGCCATGATACCACACGTGAATGGATATCAAGAGGGTGTAGATGAAGATGACCTACCGTTCGCTGTGGAAAATGTAAAAAGTAAGCAAGATTTTTTTTATTTTCGTTTATTTTATTTTTAAAAGCAATGGCAAGCGTCATCGCGACTGGCCCAGACGAAGATGGCGGGATGAGCTGGACTCCTTCAACAAGAACTGGTCCTTAGCAGCTTCTAACAGAGAAAGTGGCAAGAAAGTAAGGAGGCCTTTGCCTTCAGTAGGACATCATAGCCCTTTAATAATCTTTATTATTTTATTTTTACAAATAAATTAAAAACGTCGGAAGTTATTTTCTTATGACTAAAACGTTATACTTAATAAAAACGGGTAATGTTTTTTCAGAAAATTAAAATTAAATGTACATAAATAACAACTTATACCTAAGTACTAACTAATTAATATATTATACTAATACAAACTAAAATATAGTGTTGAATAATTCCTCCTCATTGTTGTCGACTGGTAATGTACCCAAGAGACTGGCGGCATAAAATCCTTAATAAAATCGCTATCAACGTTCAGTCCGTATTTTACCCCTGACAGCAGCAACCTTAAGGCCAATTCTCATAATTTAAAACGTTCAAAATCTAGTCGCAGTCTCATCTCGGCGCCAAACAAATGTCAAAAACTTGTCAAAATGTAGGGAAATTAGAAGTATTTTTTGACAGATTGAGACTGAGATCAGAGGGGCAATTCTCGTAATTTTAAGAACGTTCACAGTCTGATCTCAGTCTCAATCTGTCACGAAATACGTCTAATTTCCCTACATTTTGACAAGTTTTTGACATTTGTTTGTCGCCGAGATGAGACTGCGACTAGATTTTGAACGTTTTAAATTACGAGAATTGGCCTTCAGACTGTGAACGTTCTTAAAATTACGAGAATTGCCCCTCTGATATTCGAGCAATCTCATTGTGACGAGAATAAAAGTCACATTGATTTTGACAAAGTTGTCAATGGCAGCAATCTAACAGCAACCTTATTAGAATGAGAATAAAACTCACTGTGATGGACAGCGATGCAAAATTAAAAGTAACATAGTAACATAGACGGACTGTATAATAAGGAATCTGATGAATATACTTACCTAATTACCGTATTGCTTTTTAGAAACGGTTTGTCTGGTATTATCGCCGATTCGCTTGTTCACAAACTAAACTAAATTTAAGTTCAGTGCATCTTTTTCTTTCAACTTTATTAAGAAAAGGATAGAAGATAAATATTAGTTTAGTCCTTTCAAATTAAGATACTCCATAGACAAGTTTAGACGTGATTAAAAAATTGGCTACTAAAAATACGTCAATTTACGTCAGGCGTTGACTAATTTCACAGGACTAAACTAATATTTATCTTCTGTCCTTTTCTTAATGAAATGGAAAGAAAAAGATGCACTGAACTTAAATTTTGTTTAGTTTGTGAACAAGACTTTCGCGCCAATATAATATACGGAGAATAAAAGCACTGGCGGCGTAAGAACACGGAGTCTACGATTACGTGAAATCACAAGGACTTTCATGAAAACTCAGAACTCGAACATAGTCTCAAGTGCAAGCTACGATTCTGTTACTAACTCAGCTTATTTTTCTCTAAAACGGAATAAAGTGACTCGCATTCCAATTCGGGGAAATAAACACCCCTGAATTGAAAGCGTGTAAAGTATACCAAAAAAAGCTTAATTAATTCTCCTGCGATATATCCTGGTAAGGCTTCCTTCAAATCCGCACTCGTGTAAGGAATAAGTCGTACAGTGCCATGACACTCCCCTAGGCTAGTGAAAACAAATCGTATTCAATTAATCTAGTAGGTACACACGGCTACACATCAAGCTATGCAAAACCAGTATTAGCTGACCGTTCATTGTGAGAAAATATCATACAAAGTGAGGCCAAGACAAACTGGTTTTGTATAGCTTGACATGTAGCCGTGTGTACCTATGTCTAAGTGTGCATACACACGGGCGACCCGCGTTGGCGACAGAAGCAACTGACGTCGACGCGCGTTTATTTATTTTATTTTAAATAGAACGGCCGAAGCCAATTACACTATTTAAACATAATAATATAATTTATTTAACACATTCATGCATTCTTCTCACAGAAATTCAAACATTCTGACAATATCATCTTCCATTCATGCGCAAACATATCAAGATCTGTGTTTGAGTCCAGAAGAGCGTTAATAGCGGCTAACGTCCGAGGAATAGGTGACATGGAGTGTGCCACAGTGCGGCAAGTTGGAACAGCCAGTAAGCGGTGTTTTCTGCCACGACAGTAATTGTCTGGGACAAATAGATTGCAGATTACATTATGGAGATCAGAAACATCAATAATTCCCCTAAGAATTTTAAATATAACAGTCGGCGTTGGCGGCAGCACGCCGCGGCGCGGCGGTTGTCGTTTTTGATTACGGTGCTCAAATACTTGAGCACCGTAATCAAAAACGACACGTTGTCGACGGCAGCCGCCGACGCGTCAACGGCAGGCGTCGACTGATGTCGAGGGCAGTCGTCGACGCGTGTTGACGGAAGCATTTGCCTCTGTCGTCGACTCGTGTCGCTCGTGTGTATGAGCACTTAAGATTTAGTACAACAGCTTAGAAGATGAAAAGCCTTTCGATATAACAATGAAAATTCCAGTCAAAATTGAAACCTCCCGCTATGCTTTCCTTCCAAATGTTTTGCTAAAACTCAATAAGTAAATCAGGATTTCTGCAATTTTTGTTTTATTGAAGTTCTTGGAACCACAGATAAATTATATAGAGCTCCTTTATAGCAAAACTAGTGCTCGCGTGGATGTCAATACCTAAATACCCCACAGGAACATACAATCGGGACTAAAAACACCCTATGTGTTAAGTTATTCCAGATTATAAATTATCTGTGTGCCAAATTTCATCCAAAACCGTTCAGCCGTTTTTGCGCCAGAACATACATCCAGACAAACAGACAAAAATGGGCAAATGTACATTTACTCAAAAATTCTAGTAATGTGGTCATTATTTTGACAACCTTTTTCGAGATAAATCGGATAAGATTTGCCTAGAAAGGCGTACAAATATAATTATAATATAATTCAAAGTACAAAAATCATAAAGTTACGTTAAATTAATAAAAATAATAATAAAAATGTCATGTTCAAAATGTCTAAATTACATCATTAATGTAGTCGGCAACATTGTAGTAGCATTTATTTATTAAAGTCTCTTCATGCTTTTAATAAAACTAATAAAATTCAAATCTTTATATGCCTTGGTACCCTGTTGTATAATTTTGGGGCCATGCAGAATACTCTCTTACGCATGAGAGCTGCACCCTAATTGCGTAACACACGATCAATCGTAATCTGAATCATTTTGAAGCAAATTGCTAATCCATTGCTTCATAAGTTCGAAAAAATTGTCTGCTCAACACGTAAATAACGCAATGAATGTTGTTGAACTGTCAAAATGAAACCGACTCAGATTGATTGTGTGTTACGCAATTAGGGTGCTGTTTTAGCACTAGCTATACGAAGTCTCCGGCTATCGCGTTGACTTCGTTCGGTACCATCTGAAGAATTCAGAAACAGTTGGGGATTCTTTTTAACAAATAATACTGTTTCTAATATACAAGGAAGGAAGTGAGAGAATTTGTTGTTCCATAAAATATGGTTTGCAACTATTATAGGTATCTGTAATTTTAAGACCATCCCATATGCATCGTTTTTTGCATTCTAAATAACATCTTTATGCTGTCGGAAATGCTGTACTGATCAAATGAAAGCGAGGAGGCGACCGGCAATGATTCAAAATCCATATCTGTGCGTATGTGTGAATAAACTCATAATATCTGTCATATAATTTAAAAATGGAATGAACTTTTTGCTTCGACACATGGCAAACAAGGAGGTAACATAACAAAGTTTTTATTTTTTCGATTTGGCTTGCAAAAAGTTTTGTAATGCCAATCGATCTTGTTTCTTATAAGGATCAAAAAACTCTAAAGAGCCACACACACATATATCGGAAAAAAACTTCCCATACATTTCGTGGGAAATGAGAGAGAACACAATTTCCCGGTTACGATGTTGGTCCCATTGAGAAAGTTGTTCAGTTTTATGGTCTGTACACCCTTGAATATGATCACACATTTTTGATACACGCTGTATACAGGAAAGGAAGGGACATCGTCGCGCAAACTGTAACCATGAATTCAGCACATCATTTAACCCGCCAGCGCAGAATTTTTTACATGGTTATCAGAAAAAAGACTACTGTGTCATAGAAAAGAAAAGTGTAATATCTACGCGGTCAAAATGTGAACATGGAACAGATAATGAATAGCGTTCAATGCCACTCAGAGAAGCAGAATTGCATCATTCATGTTAAATATATTGTTTTTACACGTACCAACGTATAGAAATAAAATAGTTAAGGAACTTGCTGATAAGATGTATGCTACCAAGACCGACAAGAGGTGGTTGAAAATGGCCGTGTAGATGTTTCTAGAGAAAAAAGGCGGTTTGTGTGTATGTATGCCATTATTTTAAAATGCTGGAAACAAGAGAGGATTTGGAAACAAGAAGGGATTTGGCACTTATCTATATATAAAAATCAATGCCACTTTTCGTTGTAATTTTATAACTCAAGAACGACTGCACCAAATTGGATAATTCTTTTTTTTTGTGTTCGTTATTGTCAGGACAAAGTTTGTATACATAATTGGATACCGGGTCCAATTAGGTGGCGCTGATTTTTCGGGTGGGATGACGTCTGCCGGGTCCGCTAGGTTCTATCAATCAATCAGCGTTTTACTTATAGAAGTAGGGTAGGAGTAGTGTAGGAGTAGGTTAGGAGTAGGGTAGGAGTAGTGTAGGAGTAGGTTAGGTTAGGAGTAGGATAGAAGTAGGTTAGGAGTAGGGTAGAAGTAAGGTAGGAGTAGGCTAGGAGTAGGGTAGGAGTAGAGTAGGTTAGGAGTAGGGTAGGAGTAGGGTAGAAGTAGGGTAGGAATAGGGTAGGAGTAGGGTAGAGGGTAGGACACCACGCGAACGAAGTGGCGCGGGGCAGCTAAAAATAATTTATATGGCAAAACAACCTTTGCCGGGTCAGCTAGTTACATATATTTTTAATTTATTGCGTGGAAGGATCTCTAACCCGGGTGTACTAAAGGATGTGTGTCTAAACGTGCCGGATAATTACGTGTCGCGGCGACGGAGACCGCGGTTACGGGCGGTGCCTCGCGGCCGGACCAACCTGCTGGGTAAAGCACCTTTGACGCGCGCCTTGCATACACTCAACGAAATGGCGGAAAGGTCGCATTTATTTACCTGTTCTCTGAATGAGTTCACAAAAATTATTTTAAATGACGATAAGCTGTACATAATGGAAAAAATATCGTTTAATACCACGCTACCGTTTTGGGGCAACCTGTAATGATAGTTGTGTTGGGACTAATAATAATAATAATAACTTTATTTCGGGTGGCATAGACCCATAGAAACCTTAACCTAGTACACATTACATAAACTTTTATAATTTGCCATGACTCGCCACACCTACACACGACATGACCCACTGATTCTGGAAGGGACAGTCAAAAATAATAATAAATAAGTAAATTTTTTTTTTTTGTAGTATTTTTTTTTCTTTAATATTTTTTATGGATCATTTGGTCTGCAATATAGATTTTTATTGATTTTTAATTACCGACGGAAAATTTCAACGCCCCTTTCAGAATCATGTACTGAATCCATGATTACAGTTTGCGCGTCGATGTCCCTGCCACCTTGTACATATTTTTGGTAAAAATATCAGCCAGTCAGCAACATTTTAGTGTAGGTAGTGGGCGCAAGGGCGTAGCAAGGGGGGGCAAGGGTGGGCAATGCCTACCCTAGAAACTTCTTTGCCCACCCTAGAAAAATCGACAGCATTGAAGAATTACTTACTGATTTATAGCTTTTTATTAGGGTTTTTATTAAAGCCGTACATTTTGATCAAGATGCAGACATCTATTATTATTGATGTCAGAGTTAGGGGCTTGGTTCTACATTAGATTAGTAGTGCTATTTCGTAAAAATCTCACCGTGATAACTTGGGTGAAGTGAGCTTAAAATGAGTTGTCCTTAGTGTCAATCCCTAGCATCAAATGGACTGACAGTTACACAATTATGGTGCTTTAAAGGCTGGTGCCCATAGTGATCTAGGACGATTTATGCAATGCGTTGCGTTACAGCACGGCTCGCCCAAATGTGTGCGAGCCTTAATCCTACTCTTTTTAATTGAGAATGAACGACTGGAATTAATGGCATTATGCTCACGCCATAAGCTAAAAATGGTCGATCCATTACACAATAATGGCTTCAATGATGGATGACACTTCAAATTGACATTAACACGTGAAGACCTGAACTTCACACTACATTAGAGATTTGATTGACATACACTCGTGTTAGCACTTTGATAAGAACATTGGGTAGACATTTGGTTGTTTAGGGATAATTTATGCAATATTAGCAATTGGATTATTAGGATTTATTGTCTGAGCTCATCATATATTTACAGTAGGTAACTACACTACTCTCTATTATACCTATTATCTACTAGCACCGTTTTCTACTCTGATCTCCCCCAAGGAAAACGTGCACAAGGAGGGCAAAACCTGCGCTACAAAGACATTCTCAAACGTCATCTTACGACTTGTGGCATACTCGTTGGTTGGTGGCAGGAGCTTGCTCGAAACCAAGAAAGGTGGGCACACTTCAACCCACAAAGCAACTGAACGCTTTTTAATAATCGTCTTGAAGACCTAGACAAGAAGCGCCAATTACACAAACGCTGCTCAAAGCCTTCATAAACATATTCATACAATGATGCTGATCAGCTCGTCTGTACACAGTGTGACCGCGTTTTCAAGGCCAAATTTGGTTTTGCAAGTAATAAGAGAGCTCTCGAAAGGAATGAAAAGTCTAGGTCGCTGTTGCCGGGGTGGCTGAGTGGTAACGGCCCTTACTTAAGAGCGGTCGGTCGTGGGTTCGAACTCAGACAGGCTCTTTACTTTGTGTAAATAATTTCATCATCATCGTGAGGAAACCGGCATGTCCTAGAACCAAAAATTCGAAAACATGTGACATCTACCAAACCGCACTAGGCCCGCGTGGTAGACTAAACCCCACTCCCTCTCGAAGAGACGCCTGTGTCCCAGCAGTGCAGCAGTGGGAACATTATAAGCTGATTATGCTGTCACCAGATACGGTGAAGAGGACTCTTACGGCCGCGAATCATATTTCAATCAACATACAACCTGACCTGCCAATTGTAAAAAAACGTGACAAAATTGTAATTTCGCGGGCTACCTAAGCGCATCCCCTTAAATCAATATCGAGCCCAAAACAAATAATTATAAAACTTGATTTCTGAAAACTAACTTCCAAAGTAAATTAGTACCCTGTCTTGCTTTATACCACCCATCTTACACCTACTACTGACATAAACAGAACATAGTGCACTGCTCCAAAAGGAAAATACGATTTGATGAACTTCGCGAGAGGTTGGAATTCAGAATTTCGGATGCATCTCCCTAGAAACGTTCATACGTACATCATAAGTACATACTACAGCTAGTTCGGCCCGCATTCTCTCGAGCTTGTGCAAGACCGCCTACTCGATCTAATAATTCAAAATGCTCTGCTCAAAATATAACATTACGTTTGTATTCCTCTAAGAAGGATAACAGAGGTCTTAGTTGTGTATGTTGTAGATACACCTACATTTAATAGGCACATCTGTACATAACGTTATAAATCCAAGGTACTGGATAGGTTTGGAAGCTATTACTATAGTTTATGAAAGTAGGTTGCTGTGATTTTCCTAGAGAGAGTATAGTTTAGACGCCATAAATTCAAACCCCGCAGCTATTATTTTTATTACAGCCGTCACTGAGATTGTCAGTAACACCAATGCGTTGCTGTCCTTTCTTGAGGAGTGGGGGTGGATCGAAAGATCAATTTTCCCCATCATTTCGACGACAGTCATCGCTGCCCATACATGTGTTTGTTACGACGGCCACCGTTCTTCTGTGAAACCGTAGCTTTACCCAGGTACTCTCCGTGAGATTTCCAATAAGAAAAGCGTTGCTGGCCGGTAAAGCCTTTGTGATTCGATCTATCTCAACTCAACTACTACCTACGACAGGCCCGTCTTGAGGAGATGGGGTGGATTAAATGATCAATTTTCTGACCCGGAAGCAAAATACACGCTTGGACGAGGAGACGGACACCAGCCCGAACAATACATTACGTTATAAGTCACCTAAAATAGTTGCGAGTTTTTAACCACTAACCTGGCGCGAACAGGCTGCTGGGACTGCATTGCATTTCGTAACCAATATTTTGATTTAAAAGAGTATCCATGGAGTTTCTTGCCCTTTCTTCTCCAAAGGAACCTACTAAGCTTTGGAACTAGCTTCATCTTTCTGACTGACCAATTTCTTGGCAATAAAAAAATACCTGATATTATTTTGATTAATAGTAGCAATAAATGCTCGTTTAAATGACCCAACCACTAGATCAACGAAGCTGTCTTGACTCTCTGAGCGAATTTACTATATCATAGCTTCAGCGAGTTAACGTCACATACAGGATGAAATTGAAAACATGCGACAAATCGAAATAAGTAGGAGATACAGTAACTGTTTCATAATCATAATAAATTGTCATTTCTCAAATCTAAATTCTTTAAAAAAAATCGTGTCATTAATTATCGTCTTAGATAGTGCAAACTAAGTTATTGTCTTCAAGTAAACACGAACTATCGTTGTGTCAGCCATTTTTATTTTTTCACAGTTATCAAAACAAATAAGAAAATTAAAGTACATATTCATTTTAGTGCGAGCCCGATAAGCTATGCATTCATCGCTGAGTTCAAACCATGAAGCAAGTTGGCAACATGTGGAACTAGCGGTATTTACCTAATTTTGAATGTTCCTACGAAAAAATGAGCGCGCGACGACGTTGCAAATCCTACGTTTACACGCACGTACCCATGTGCATCCAAGCTCTAAATTTACTGTACAGCACGCTGAATTACATATTTTAATTTATCGCATCTATCCAATTTCATGCTGTCAAATAATTTCTTGCGTTTTAGACTGAATGATCATTAATTATCCTTTACCTTTCTTCATAGATTATGCAATAGTACATTATTTATATACAGGGTTATTTGTAAAATACCAACAACCTCTTAAGAGGTCATTGTACTCATCATTATGAACAACTTTTACGATAAGACCAAACCTGAAATAGCGAAAAAAACATCAGCTGCTCCCTACATTTTGACGAGTTATGCGAACATAAATGTAGGAAACAGCTGATTTTTTTTTCGCGATTTCAGTTTTGTTCCCATAGCAAAACTTGTTCATAATGATGAGTACAATGACCTCTTAAGAGGTTGCTGGTATTTTACAAATAACCCTGTATAAGTACACACGGACCGTTACAACACGTGGGTCATTGCGGATAGCGGAAGCTTTTTCGATATCTTCAATATGCTTCCTTATACACAACCAGTATAAGCTGACTTCTGGTTGTAATAAACTAATGCTAGGACAGCTAAAACTGGAAAGTATAGCTTGATGTGTCGCCGTGTGTACAGTCAGCCTCAAATCGATGTGTCTCTACATTGACAATAATTCATTGGATTGTTTACAATCTGTGTTATATTATGTAGCTACAATTAAGTACCCATTGTATAAATCAAAGTCAAAGGCCTTTGGAGATATAGGTGCGAGGTATTCTACCTGTCTCCTCTTATTGGAGGTGAAGTTGTGATCGCAGAGCGGAAGTGAAACTCCAATTTGCAGTTTATTTACTAGCTTCTGCCCGCGGCTTCGCCCGCGTGGATGTCGGAAATTGTCCCACGGGAACGTGCTAACAGGATACAAAGTATGTGCTTCCCCAGGATGCCATCTATATCTATGCCAAATCAGAAGTTCAGTGGTTTAGGCGCATACAGTTTCAAGTTCAAATCCTCCCCTTAAAAACCGAATTACCCGTTTTTGTCTCGAGTGGTAAATTTTCGACAACTTTACATATTTATTATTAATTATTTTCTGTCAAAAGTATCAATACTGAGTTTCGAGTTACTCAGACCGCGCATTCAATTTCTTCGACATAAACTTAACACCCCTATATCCCCCTTTGAGGGGTAGCTTTGAAAAACTTATAATGATAAACTTTATTACTTACTTAGGCAAATTTCAAGTTTATTAACTAAAGAATAAGATTCTTCATATAAAATGTATCCCCGCTTTTCACCCCCACAGGGGTGGAATTTAAAAAAAATCGTTTGGGATGTATTCGTAACTTGACTCAAAGATTATTTATACTAATTTTCGAGTTAATCAAGCCATGCAGTAAAATCCTACCCTGAAAAATTTACTACCCCATTTCAGCCCGTCAGGGGTAGATTTTCAAAAAACCCTGATACACATTATTCTTTACTTTCAATATTAGGTATAAATACTGAGTTTCGAGTCAACCGGACTGCGCGCTAAAATTCTTCCATACAAACTTTGAAACCCCCCAATCCCTTATTAGGGGGTAGTTTAGAAGAAAAAAAAAACTGTCAATCTTCATAATTTATTTAGATAAGTATTCGTGCTAAGTTTCAAGCTTATTAACTCAAGGAATAAGATTTTTCATACAAACTTTCATCCCCTATTTTATCCCCTTAGGGGTAGAATTTATCAAAATCTGTTCTTAGCGGATGCCTACGTCATAACATCTACCTGCATGCCAAATTTCAGCCCGATCCCTCCAGTGGTTTGGGCTGTGCGTTGATAGATCACTATGTCAATCAGTCAGTCAGTCACCTTTGAGTTTTATATATTTAGAAGATACTTTTCCGGCATAAAAAGTACCCAGTGTGGTGCCCAGGATATTAAAGAATAATTATACCAAGTTTCATCGTAATCGAACCGGTAGTTTTTGCGTGATGCCTGAACAAACAGACAGACAGACAGACAGACCGACAGACAGACAGACAGACAAAAAATTTTTTTAATCACATTTTTGGGTTCGGTGTCGGTCTAGTAACACCCCCTGCCATTTATTTTTTTGATATTTTCAATGTACAGAATTTTCACTTCTACAGATTTATTATAAGTAAGTATATAGATAAGTAGGAGAACCAACAGCTAAACCAAATTAAATAACAATTGTATAAGCGATACAGAGCCAATTACAGGGTTTTAGTTTTACAGGTTTTACAGGCAACAACTAAGTAGCAAGCACGATATAAATACAAATAAAATTAATTAAAATAAGCAAGCAAGTATTAAATACATTCAGACGCCATGTTAGGCATTAGTGACATGGGGAAAAATTGAACAAAAAAATATAACGCTACGCACTGTTAAAAATGTTTGGATTCAGCCGAGTGCGTGCTTTGGTGGTAAATGGGTCAAAAGAGAACTCTTTACATAGAATAATATAGTCCTTGCTCGCTCGCACCATGTATGAGTTTTGCCTATAATTTGATGAGGAAAAAGGAATGGAGATAGGTGGATTAAATCTAACTGCCCATCGATTCTGTAAAAATCTCACCGTGAAAAGTTAGGTGAAGTGAGCTTAGAGTGAGCTGTCAATAGTGTCAATCCCTTAGCATTATTTAAAAAAAAAAACACAGAATCATGATCATGATCTTGATCTGTCATTTGGAATGACAGCTCACTCTACGGTCACTTCACCTAAGTTTTCACGGTGAGATGGTTACAGAATCGCACTGCTGATCTCTGGGGGATATCGAAATGCAATTCATACAGGAGATCGGGACAGTCAATTTCGTTGCTTAAGATTTTTAAAAGAAAATTGCAATCTTCAATAATATTGTAATTGCCACCCACGTATTATAGTTTAAAGTTAGGTACACTATTTAACACAGTCATATAACTAATTAAACTAGTAGGAACAAAATAAACTAAGGACTAACTTAAATCTAGTCCTTTTCCTGCGACGGTTCACAAGCAAGAGAGGGACGCTACTTACCTAAGGACGCTATGGGTAGCGCCCCAGACCGTAGCTTTTTGTTGCCACTTAACAAGGGTGCGTTCCTGACTAACTTATACATACTTATAAAAACATAATACGGGTGAGGTCCAGTATTCTAAGGTGCGTTCTGACGCCACAGGCCATTCAAGCACTTTTGAACGTCAAAATTTCCAAGAAAATAGAATGGCTTCCTCAAGATAGTTTCGTATTGAGAAGAATCGTCAAGAAATTCTATAGTTACTAGTAACTGAATTCCTACTTGATGATACTTTATTCATATTACAATCTAGCCTAAAAATAAATACTCGTAAAATTTAAATTGCTAAGTGACTATAAATTAAGCAAATAAATTAGGAACCAGTTTGATTTTGTCCCAGTGGTAACTGCAGCGACTTACGAGTTGTAGGTCGTAGGTTCGAACCCAGACAAACACTTTCATCATCTGCCTAGCCTTTTCCCAACTATTTTGGGGTCAGCTTCCAGTCTAACCGGATGCAGCTGAATACCAGTATTTATATGGAGCGACTGCCTATCTGACCTCCACAACCCAGTTACTGGGTAATACGATACCCCTTGGTAAGACTGGTTGTCAGACTTCCCAGACAAACACTTTACTTTTTGTAAATTATTCATCACCACTGCTCTCAAAATGGTAAAGGAAAACATCGTGAGGCAAGCGGCATGTCCTAGAACCAAAAATTCGAAGACATTTGACATCTACCAACCCGCACTGGGCCCGCGAATCGGTAAACGTAAGGTGGGACGCCCTCGGGGTAGGTGCAGTTGCAGCTGGTAGCAGCTCCACCTAGCCTGAAGGCGCCCCACCTTACGTTTACCGATTCGCGGTCTCCACTCAAGAACACGTCTACCCCAACGGTCATCGGTTCTACGGCTAATATGGCCGGCCCATGGCCACTTCAGCTGGCTTATTCTGTGAGCTATGTCGACAACCACCTAAGCACCTTGTATAAGTAAACTGCTATGATTTTGATAGCTAACGTACTGTATAATAGACCTAGCCTGAATGAAACGAGTGGCCTTAATTACTGAAGAATAGTTACCCATAAAAGTCGCCTGCGGCCGGTCAATAGCCCCACTAAACAGCCATTTAGCCACATACCCGTAGATGCCTTTCCCAATTGGGAAGACCCTTATAAATTTTCCCTTTCAACCCTTAATCCCCGCACTACACAAACAGTTCATCAAGGTTAAAACTAAGATTAAGCCATCCTTTTTTTATCGTTTCTGGAACGAAAACAGACATTAACACCTAGCCTTAAGCCCAGTGACGGACTAGGCCTGTTGGGGGCCCGGGGCGGCAAAACTAAATGGGGCCCCCGCCCAGGAATGAATGAAATATTTAGCACGCTGCCTCGAAAAGGTTAGGTTTTCTTTTGACTATTGCTACAGAAATAGGAGAAATTTTGTCGCAAAAAGAAAAGCAGCATTAGACGACTAGAGGACGGTAGAGTGAGCGAAGCGAGCTCAAAAATGTTCGGACCCCGTATAGTACAAATTTTCTTTTGACATTTATTCTAAAACAAGAATTGTCAACATATACAGAAAAGTTTGATAATGTAGGATGACCAAAAGAATCAAAAATATTAGCACCCTACGTTTATATCTAGCATGCTTGTCTAACTGCCTATTAATTACTAAACATATTTTGGTCTTGTATGGGATTTGATTAAAAAGTATTTCTCAAGTTTTGGGGGGCCCCCAGGACCCGGAGGCCCGAGGCGGACACTACACGGCGCAACTCAACACGAACTTGTATTTAATAACGCAGTAGAAAGTCGTGTAGATACGGACCGCCATTTTGAAATAATAGTGTTGTGACATTCTAGTTATTCATTGGTGATTTGAATTGGTAACACCTTGATTTTGAATAGCGACTCGCTAAAAGAAGTAGCATTGTGGGCGATCGGCCTTAGTCCTTACAATATAAGTAACTTGAGGCGTTCGAGTCCGATGTTTCGGATTCGTGACAACAATATCTGTCAGGTATAAAAGTAAAAGACGAAGGTTCTTTTTATGTCGAGGGTAGGACAATCGGTCACTGTTTATCGTTTTGGCGTTCTTAGGGCAGTTGGATAGGATTTATCGAAACTTCTGCTACAAAGATTTAGGAAGAAATCAAAATCAAAAGTCATTTATTCAAATTAGGCTGAGAATCAGCACTTTTCGAACGTCAAAATTGCAAAAGACAGTCCCCCAAAAACGCCCGCCCTTCACCCCGCCCGCCCTTCACAAGAGTTACTGGAAATCGCGTTAAATGATTTTTTTTATTTATTTCTGTATATTGGTTATAAGAAACACGTTATAGGATATTGTTTTTAAACTATATGAGGTCGGTGTTTTCTATCTGACTAGAAGAAACATCGAAACAAAATAAGAAGGCCAATTTCTCGTAATTTAAAACGTTCAAAATCTAGTCAACTTAGAAAACTTAGGTGAAGTGAGCGTGGAGTGAGCTGTCATTCCAACTAATGGTAGGGACTGACACTATTGACAGCTCACTCTAAGCTCACTTCACCTAACTTTTTACGGTGAGATTGTTACAGAATCACGTTGCTGATCTCAGTTTCAATCTGACAAAAATACCTTTCCCTACGTTTTGACAAGTTTTTGACATTTTTTTGTCGCCGAGTTGAAACTGCGATTAGATTTTTAACGTTTTAAATTATGAGAATTGGCCTTCTGATTACAGAATCGATCGGCAGAATGTGAACGTTCTTAAAATTACGAAAATGGCCCCTCTGAGGTCACAGTCTTTTTTAAAGTCCAGATATTATCTTAGTAAGTTCCTATCTCAGACTTTAATCTGCATGGTCCTCCCATGCAGATTAAATTCTGAGATAGTCTTTTAAAAAGAAAGAATCACATAGATTTGAGTGAACTTGACGAGTTAGTGCACGAATTTGTCAGTACTTAATCGTGTAGCTCAACTCAGAACTTAAAGAGCTCAACAACTCGACGAACAAAAGGTACCAAAGAAAGAACATTTGTGTAGCCCGCATAAAGTAATCAAACTGCCAGACAATCATTACAACTAACTGTAAGTTGGTCGAGTTTGGCCTAGACGATTTATTTTAGTGCCCAACATCACGACTTGCGCAATGTTTTTGACCATCTAGGGTTTAAAATTGAAGATAGCGCAATGATTGAACAAAAGTTTGAGCGAGTTAAATTTTTATTGCACCATATGTTCATTGCACCGTGTAGGATCACTAATTTAGTTAGAGACAAAGTTGTGTAGTATTGTGTAATGTATTCAATACACGAGATGGCAAGACTTCACAACATAAGTTCCTTTTAAACGGATTTTCATCAATGGACGGAGTGAGGAGGGTTTAGGTGTACAATTCATTAAAGTTTTGTGTATATTGGCTAAAATATTACTATAATTGTTGAAGATGTCGGAAAAAATCATGGCTACTTGGAGCTTTACTGGCATACGCCGCGTGAATCAATAGAGTTATATGAAGACAAATATAAATTAATACATTGTTTAATGTATTAATTTTAAAAAAGTATTGCAGTCTAAAAAGAAAAAAATTAATTAAAGTTTATTTAATCTATATTATTTAATTTCATTAATTGAAATCAATTTAGCTCTAAATCATTTTCTTTTACTTTTTCAAACTATATATTACTTGTTTTTATTAATTAATTGTGTTACTATCTATTATGCATTTACTTCTTAATAATAATATACCGTGTTCGTCCTACAACTACTGATATAATTTATTTATTTATGTATACTTTATTGTAAACAACAAAAATACATAGCATAAAAAATACATGGCACACTACAAAATATAGGTACAATGGGCGGCCTTATTGCATTACTGCGATCTCTTCCAGGCAACCTATAATGTTCAAATTATAGGCGAAGACGCTGGCACCCTAAACACATGTTAAATCTTACTCTGGGTACCAGAGTTCATCGAAAAAACTCTTTCCCTTAGTTGTAAGGTTGTAACGCTGCGTAGTGTTTAGATAAGTGTTTTTGTACAACTGAAGGTACTAAAAAACCTTTTTTTTATCTGCGCATAATGCAATGCATGCTATGCTTTATAACCGACTTCAAGAAATAAGGAGGTTCTTAATTCGGATGATTTCTGTAAGTAATGAGGCACTTAGACTTAAGTTTGCAATGTACAAATTACATATAAAGTAACAGTGTACTCATTGTTTAAAAGCCTAATATAAGCGAAACCATACAAGCGCTCTTCCACTCTCCTACTAATTAAAAATTTCGCTGTGTCCGACAGGGTCCATAATTGATTCTATTGATTTATACTTAATTCCCACTGCTGGAGAAAGGCCTCCCTACTCTCCTTCCACCTCTCTCTGTCCAGAGCTGCCTAAGACCAGTCTTCATTAATTTTCATTAATGTGTACATTATGGATGAGGGGCCCGTGGCCAAATAATAACAGCCGCACAGGTCGATCGGTCAGGTTAAGCTACGCTTGCCGCGGTTGGTCTTTGACATTCGTTACGGGTAGTCAGAAGCCCGAAAGTCTGACAACCAGTCTTACCAAGGGGTAACGTATTACCCAGTAACTGGGTTGTGGAGGTCAGATAGGCAGTCGTTCCATGTAAAATACTGGTATTCAGCTGCATCCGGTTAGACTGGAAGAAGACCCCAACATAGTTGGGAAAAGGCTAGGCAGATGTGTAACATTATGGATGCAATAAAGATTGAATTGAGTTAATAAAATAAAATGTTACTTCGTTAAAAGCGTACAGCAGCAGCATTTAATTAAAATGCGACGGCAGGTGCAGGTACAGTCACCAAAATATATAAATAACCAGGTCGTCGGATATAGTTGAAGTTTAGTAAGACACCGATGGATGTTTTTGAATGAAATTTTGTTTGATATATGAACTGTTTGTTTTCTATTATTTAAATTAAATTTTATTCAAAAACATCCATCGGTTTCTTAATAAACTTCAACTGTGTGAGACGACACTGGTTACTTATCTCTTTTGGTGATCGTACATGACCCACAGCGTTTCCCAGTAAAACCTGATTAACGTTCACATGCTTACAAATTAATTAACGCAGGCAGATGAATGAGACGTCTAAGGATCTTCAGGGTTTTATTTAGATATGGGCAAATAATTTGGGCTCTATTTATAAACCTTGATTAAAGTTAAGTAATGATTAACGACTGTTTATTTACACATTTTGTCGTTTAACCCTTTATTTCTGACGTGGTGAGTCGTTTAACACTTTGTATCGAACGTGGATCCACGTGAGCCACAATAGCTTTTTAATTGTTTCTGTAATTATTTGTCTTCTAAATCTTTGTTGTCTCTTAGTTTTAAGCAACGTTAATAATTTAAGGAAGTTAATATTTAATGTGGGGTATTTGTTTTAATTTATTTTAATTTTCTTTTTTAGTACAGACTCTTTTAACGTGCACGACTATCGTTGTCACATGTATATAATTTCAACATGAATGATGTAACCAATATTTTATAAAAATTTTGTTATTTAAAAGAGTGTCAGTGGAGTTTCTTGCCCGTTCTTCTCCATAGGTTCCTACTACGCTTTGGAATGGGCAACTAGCTTCATCTTTTTGACAGACCGATCCCTTGACAATTCAGAAATGCCTGTAATTGGTTTATTTGAAATAAATGCTTTGAGTTTTTTGAGTTTAGAACATGGACGTTTTGCGTTTTCCAAGCTGCCCTGACTTTCGAATACACAAACGACACAAAACCAGGAAATTTAATGAACCTCTATTTGTCGCTGCAATACAACTGTCGTGCTGTTCCAAAAACAATTGAACACTTATCGTGTCCAGCGTGTCCTGTTGCCTGTACGTAACAGGAACTGATGGACGCTACTAAATGTGCCAAACATACATCGACACGCTAAGAAGAAAAATAATATAGCTAGATAGTGAGAAAGACGGCATAAAGCCACAGATATATTACTGCGTCGTGTTGTGTCGTGACTCGGGATACGAATCAAACGAATTTGTTCACTGCGTGACAAGGCGTCACGACACGACACAAAAAGTAATATGAGACGCCATCTGATGCGTATGCGTTTACAAGTGCCAGATACACAATATTGTCGGGTTGTGCCGTAGCCCGTTAGTTTTAGTGATGATTAGATTGATTAATTTTGAAATAAAATCCAATAAATACCGCTTTTACAATTTAACTGGTATACAACAAAGTATTTTTTTTTTTTACCAGTATTGTCCCACACCTGGGCAAAAGTCCAACCCGCACTGGACCCGCGTGGTGGATAACGGCCCACACCCTATCATAGAGATGAGGCCTGTGTCCCAGCAGTGGGAACATTATAGGCTGATTATGCTGGGCTAGTCTCCCCTACAGCTTTCCACACTTCCCAATAAAGTATATGGGTAAATAAATAAAAAATATAAAAAAAACAATGAACGACTCTTTAACCCGTTGAATGCCGTAATTACAGAAACAATTAAAAAGCCATTGGGTCTCGTGTGGATCCACGTTCCGGCTTTTGACTTGAAAAAAAGGAGAAAATAAAATGGAACTGAAAACCCCAGTTACTACATTACCGTTTAAAGTCACCCTTTACAAAACCAGTTTACCCCATTTCAGACGAAAATTCGGGGTAAACTTTACAGTGTTGTTTTTCCCACTCAGAAAGACAGAAGTAACTTTAATAGTTATTGCGTTGGCAAAATATAACCCGACGACCTGAATTCATTTTACGGTTAAAATTGAGTAAAACATTTCCATTTCAAGTAATCATCAAGTTGCCCACCCCGTTTTACCGAAACACAGACACTGACAGAGCTGAAACACTTTGCGGGACACTAAAAGCCCCCAAGCGTAATAACAATAAAACGCCTGTTGTGTCCCGTTCAGTATACTTCAATGGGTTAAGTATCTAGCGTAAGCGTTCATCAAACGTGTACGCTGCGGTAACGCAACGTTTACTATCTAAAAGCGGAGACCATACATAATGGCCCCAGTGACGTCTATCATGAAAATTATGACAGCAGCATAGATTTAATCGTAAATCGTTAGATTCGCCCAACCGCGTCAAAAGATAGTCGCGTTTATGTTGTGTTTTGACATCTCTAACACACGCATTGACTTGACTAGATTGTCAAACGCTAAGTATATGATCATTATCATTTAGCGTTTACAAAAGTTTAAAAAAGTGTCAAATGAACACAAATGTGTCAGCGTACTCTTCTCAACAAGGACACTTTTTCACGTGACTATGTAAGTACGGGCAGATCTAGCGATTTAACTCTTTGGGCAGCAGGGTTTGACTTTACGGTGTCAAAAAACGCGCTCTAGGAAAACACACCAACTTACTTTCATAGACAACGTTTCAGTAACTTCAGTCACCGGTAAATTACGGACGATATGTGGGTGATATGTGACCACGCGGCTACCACGCGTCTACCACGCGGCGATCACGCGGCTTCTAAGAAGCCGTAGCTTAAGGGATGCGCTAGGTAGCCCGAAAAATTCAAATTTTCTTACGTTTTTCAAATTGCAGGATGGTCAGGATGTATGTTGATTAAAATATGATTTGCAAGCGTTACAAATATGACTTCATAGAATTATAATCATTAAAATCATCAATACGGATTGTATTGGTGATTTTAATGATTTATAATTCATTATAATCCTATTGATTTATATTTCATGAAATAGTCATTCAATAGGATTTTATGAACTTAGAGGGTTGTATTGATGAATTTAATGATTATAATTCTGTTTGTTACGCTTAACAACAACACATATTAGTTTCCATACAATTGTCAACAAACGCCAGATGCGAACGCACCCTTAGGTCAATACACTCACTATTTAGTAGGTAATTATTTAGCAGGTCTGGCAGAAACACCCCTATTATAATGTACACCACCCAACCAAATTGCCCAATAAGTATAAAATTCTCGTTACAAAAGGAAACCTAGGAATTAAACTGTAGTTAAATAAAGGGAAGCGTTAACAAAGTCAACAACGCATTGTTCATGATGTCAATGACCTTTTACGGAGAATGTCCGACGCACGTTAAAAGGATCACATGCGGGAGTGCCGCAAAACTAACTTTTAGGGTTCCGTAGCCAGTGTGCCAACGAAACCCTATTACTAAACCTTCACTATCCGTCCGTCCGGCTGTCTGGATATATCTTTCGCTCTCCGACTGGCTATACCGTAATAGGTAGACAATTGAAACTTGGAGGTATTCCACTTAGAGCACAGGGGGCCTACTCCGAAGTAGTATCGGCCGAATGTTCGGCTGTTTCCTGCTACGAAGTTACTATTTGGTTCGGGCGGTTCCGATCCTACACTCCTACACTCCTTTGAATATTGACTATAATCCCGACCCAACTGAGCCGATCCGAATTTTTTTCTCATTTTTCAATAATATTCGGTTTTGCCATGTGTCGGTCCGATCCGAACATTCGCACTTTGCACTTCGGAGTAGGCCCCCTGATTTTAACCGCACTTGGACGAACCGCACCTGAGCACTTCCACTAACCGCACTGTCACAGAATGAGTCCTACTATGGCCGCTATAACAACAAATAATAAAAATAAAATAAAGTTAAATATTTAAGGGGGTCCCCATCCAAGAAACGTGTTTTTGTTTTTAATATGATGTGTTAAATATTGTACGTTTGAGGGGCACGTAGCTAAGTAATAACAGCCGCATGGGTCGATCAATCAAGTTAAGCTACGCTTGCCACGGTCGGTCCGTGGATGGGTACATACCCCTCCGTTGCTCGGAAAGAACGTTAAGCCGTTGGTCCCGGCTGTCATTCTTGGATCTTTGACAGTCGTTACGGTTCATGAGAAGCCCGAAAGTCTGACAACCAGTCTTAGCAAGGGGTATCGTATTACCCAGTAACTGGGTTGTGAGGTCAGATAGGCAGTCGCTCCATGTAAAATACTGGTACTCAGCTGCATCCGGTTAGACTGGAAGCTGACCCCAACATATTTGGGAAAAGGCTAAGCAGATTGATTTTTTGTGTTAAATATTGAACGGTGGTACACGGGACCCTACGTGAGCGAGTCGGACTCGCACTTGGCCGCTTTCTAATTACCCTTTAGCCCCAGATGAGTCTACATATAATAGTCTGTGAAACCCATTGTTTGGTTCATGTTTATGAAAATGACATTTGAGAAGATGTCTGGGCTAAGATAGTGGGTTTGTCATTTTAGTTAATGGAGGTACTTAGAGGACTTTATTTTATTTAATGAAAAATTAATTGAACTAGACTTTTTCATGGACACAGCACCCTAATTGCAAAACACACTATCAACCACAATCTGAATCATTTCGAAGGACATTGCTAATCCATTGCTTCATATGTTGGAAAAATATGTCTACTCAACAACGTAAATAACGCAATGAATGTTGTTGAACTGTCAAAATGAAAGTCATTGCTACTACTATTAGTGTGTTACGCAATTACCCCAAAGTAGGTAACCAACAAGTACAGAAAAGACTGTCTGTATGTGTACGGGTTGTAGTATTTAACTCCGTACACCGATTTGTCGTGAAAAGGACATCATTCAAGTGTCGAACATTTTATATCCAAAATAAAAAAGTACCTACTGTTTTCATAATTATGGGATTTTTTTACTATTACAGCGAAATTCTACAATTAACACCCCGGGTGCTATTTGAGATTGAAAATTCCAAAAATCATATTTTTCTAACAAGTATTTTAAACATAACATTAAAAAAACCGATCAAGTGCGAGTCGGACTCGCGCACCGAGGGTTCCGTACAAATTTGTAGGTATGTAACTAAAAATTTACGGTTTTCGCAATTTTTCCTTCATCTGTGCTATAAGATGTTGCTTCGTACCAAATTTCAAGATTCTAGTTCACGGGAAGTACCCTGTAGGTTTTGATTCCCTTGCGATTGTCGAAAATTTGCGGAAATTTGCGGCATAAACGGCTGTATCTTTTGATCGCGTTGGCTTATAAGTTTGATATTTTCACAGCTCTAAGGGTCAGTAGACCTGAGTATTTAATATAAATTCCAGCTTGATACCTCCACGCGTTCCTGAGAAAAAGGGTCTTGACAGACAGACGGACGGACAACGAAGTGATCCTATAAGAGTTCATTATATTTTCATTATATTATTTTAATTTTAAAGACTTAAATTACGGGCATTTTTTTGGTTTATTTTATCGACTTCTATAGAAAAATCACAAATATCAAAATTCGAAATTGTCGAAACCGAAAATGTTCTCTGAAACAATATGGCCGATACCACAGATATAGATATCTGTGGCCGATACGTTGTGCAACTTGCGTGTGCGCTAAGTGGTTTTCGTATTGTTTATACTATTTTCTTTGCTGCTAATACGTTGAGTTGAAGCTCTGCTCCTTTAAAGCTTGAAGAGACCATCATCAGATTCGTCAATACATAACTGGGAAATTTTTGCAAAAGCAACCAAATGAAAATGAAGATAATATAGCATAGGTACCTATGTATGGTATGGTTAGTTAGGAACACGATTTCCAGATGGCGCTACTCGCGACAGGTTGGCATAAAAATACCGTGATATGGCACTCTATACCGTATTATAAAGTGCTCTGTGATGTAGTACGTTCTAACAAAGCTGTCAAAAAACGGTAACACATGAACAAAGTGTTTTATCAATTATCAGACCCTAAGAAATTGCTACGAAACTGTAAAAGTGCAAATTGACACTCTTCTTAGTTATAACATAATCTATCTCGTAAAATATTAAGTTAGAGTTAAATTGCTTGTTAGTCTGTTAGGATAGATTGTAATCCATTACTAAGAACTTTAGTTCTTATTAATAAAGAAAAAAAGAAACGGTTAACCTAATGGACAGGGTATATATTTAAATTTGTTAGTCATTTTATGTTATTATGCTAAATTATGACGCGCATCGTTCGTTGGCCTAAAATACGTTACGAGCAAAAAAATGTACAGCGATGAGACTGTACAGGGCCCTAATTCACCAGGACCACTTAGCGATTCCTTACTTCGAAACCACGTCAATTCCTCAGCTAATCCCACCAATCTCGCGTTGATTTCGCGCGGTTTCGTTTATTGTGTCATAGCGAATTACGGCCCAGTATGTGTAGTACAGGTAAACAGCTAAGAACTAATTTAAAAAAATACATTATAAAAAAAAACTATATTTAGAATCGTATCTGTTCTCAGTCATATCTTTATTTATTTTATTTATTTATTTTATTAATTTTAAGAAAACTTACAGCTAATACATTTGCGTAGTCAGAAGTAATATGTAGATGAAAGCCAATTACAAGTTTCCACTTATATATTACCTTAGATAAGTGATAAGAAAAACGTAGATGGAGAGTAAATACTATGTACCTGCAATAACATGTATACATAGTCGTAAACTCGTAACCAAATGAGATTGAAACAAGTTAAGGGTTCAAAGACATATTTGAAAGGTTACAATCAGCAAATTCGAAAAAAAAAAAAATTTAATAAATATTTAATCTTCAAAATTCACCTCTCTCAAAGCTATCAAATAAACACGTATTAATATAAATAGTTATCCGAGTATTTACTATGTGACACCTATGATCGTCACAGTCAAAGAATGGAGTATGATTTACATCCGGTAATTTACATAAATCGTAAAGAGAACCCTTTTCGAACACGAATTTATCGATTCAGAATAAATTGCGGAGAGTTTTTTATTTCTCATCGGTAGATTTTGTGTTAGATCTTATGTCGGTTTCTTTATTTTCATACTTTTTTTTTAAATATATTTTTAAATATTTTTTATAAAACAAAAACATTTTAAAATATTAAAATAGTGTTCCGCCGATCCCAGTAGGGTCCAAGATACCGATGCGAGCCGTATCGAAGAGTACTGTCTTCTGAATCAGGTGACTGGCCGATACGTCAATCGGCACAGTGACAGCCGAGCTCATATACCAAATGTCAACAACCTCGTGTGCTAAGTCGAGATATTTAATTTTATTCTTTCTCAGCTTACAAGAGGTTGACGTCATGTTGTTTATTTATTTATTATAGTTAATTAAAACGGCACAAACACCAAATACATTTATTAACATAGAAAAAAATATTACGATGACAGTAATTATGTTATATTATAAAATAATTTAAAACGAACATTAAATGGAATAGTGGACTTCCTTGCATACTTTTTCATACAGATTACCAGACAGTCGGTTATGATTGGTTGACCAAATTACCTTCAACAAATCAGGTTAAATTAAATAGGCTTCCTAAAACTGAGCGTCAGATTTTGACTTCATTAAAGAATCTTGGAAGTATCTAACACTTTAAGAAGATACGCAATGTTGCCAGCTCATGTAGCATGACTAATTCTGACTCTATTCTACCAACAATAGACAAAGTTCTTTCAATCGAACTCGACATCTCTTCTGCCCAAGCACGGGGCGACCCGTAAACTCGCGTTTCTAAGATTTTCCATAGCAACGGGGAGCTTTGAAAATCAATATAGAATTTGGTGTAACAGCTGATTTCTCAACAATCAGATAACTTTTATCTGAGGAATAAATATGGCGGTTTGACAACTTTTTTATAGAAAATATGTCAAACCGTCATATTTATTCTTTAGATAAAAATCATCCAGACTGTTGAAAAATCAACCCTAAGTTAGGGTAGGGGGCTTAGGGTTGACTTTTCAACAGTCTGATGATTTTTTTTTAATTTTTTTGTCAAATCTAGTTTACATCACATTGGTGTGATGTAGACTATTTGACACTTGTTGAGAAGAAATGTTTCTACCCCCAAGTGTCAAAAGTAGAAAAATATTCGTCGTCATGCTTGACATTGTAGACATGTCGACTGAAGAATAGAAACATTTCAGTCAGCGTTTCCTATCTGACTAGTCTGAGAAGAAAGGCCGAATCAAACTCAGAAGTCACAGTCTCTTTTAATGTCCAGACATAATCTTGGTCAGATCATAATTATGAAGACTATGTACATCGATGTCTGAGATGATCTTTTGAGGAAAGAACCACACAGATTGAGAAGACCTGTCCAGTCAGTGCACGCATTTGTCAGAAATCGTGCAGCTCAACTCAAAACTTAAGGAGCTGAACGATTCGATGAACAATACCAAAGAAAGGACATTTGGGTAGACCACATAAACTACTCAAACTGTTCATTCTAAACTTGACTGTTCGAATGCAACCAGCGTTATTTTATTGCCAGCCTGCACACCATTAAGTCGACTTTTGCAGACAACCTTTACAGTACTCAATATGCTCGTAAATTGGAAGTCTTATCTTACAATTTAAGAGTAATACCGAATTCGTGGAAAAGCTTTTACATACTCGTACATTTATACTAAATTAGACATGAGTACGTTCTATGGGAAAGCTAATATTTTATATCTTATTTCGAATTGCTCTCTTGCTTTAGAAATGGATATATGACAGAATTTAACCTAATAAATGGTTAATAAAATGGGACTTTGTTTGTTGTCCCCCCTTATCTCCGAAACTACTGAGCCCAAATTAAAAAAAAAACATCAGTAGATAGTTCTATAATCATAGATTATAGTAAAACCTATAAGAAGTCTAAAAGTCTTAAAATAACATGGTAAAAATCTCTCAATATTGTGCGTATAAACTTACTATTTTTTTACTTACTTATTTCAAACAACTACTTATAGCAAAAATTAAAAAGACAGACTGAACAACCAAAGCAACTTGCTAGCCAAAGATCTACTCCAAGACAAAAACCACATAAAGGGCATTAAAAGATGGCACATACTGGAACTCGACCAAAGGAACTGAAGTGTCCCCCCCACATGTAGATTTGAGACTATTCACTGGAATGGCCATCAAAACAATGCCACCCCAGACCACATCTAATTATGGCTAAACAACCGATTGCAGGTAACTTGGAAAAGAAAAAAAAACTTACTTATTCAAAAGAACAAAGTGTTCATTAGCTTTTCGACCGTAAAATCATCATAATTATCAAACTGAAAATACAACGAAAAACTAGTTAACTAAGTAAACAAATAACATCTTGCTTTGTAATTATCCTCATGCACCCATTTGAGACTAACTACATATTATTTGCCACGTCTCAAGACTCGACAGACACAACAAACATGTTTTAATCCTCATTAAAACATGTTGTTACATTTAATTTTCCATGCAAAATTAATCACACTTACAAGAGATTAGAACTCTGAATTAATAACTGACTATAAGTACAGTCAGCATCAAAAGTTGATGACCACATTTAGATTTTCAAAATCGCTGTACACCGTATTATACCTAAATCACTCAACATTACAAACGCCAGAAATGAATGATCATCATAAAAGGGCATAAGTAGGTGACCATCACTTTTCAAAAGTCGCTAAACAAAGTTATAACAAAAAAAGCATAACATTCTTCGTCTCTGAACAATTTTTTGACAAAAATAGCATACCATCGTTTATCTCTAAAGTCCCTGAACAAAATGAAATGTTTTTTGGATTTAATATGTGTGTATTTTTTTCGGTAGGTGTTTTTGGTATATAAATTAAGTAAACACATGCACATGTAAATCACCACCCTTTTATTTATTATCAACAAAATTCAATTAAATGGTTCGATAAATCAATACAGTTAATAATTATTATTTGTTTTTATTAAAAATCAACAAATTTAAACTTTCAAATCAAATCAATGTTTTATAAACAAAAACAAGGTTTAATTTTTTATCAATTAAAATTATGATTAGGCTTAAACTACTTAGAATTAAAACATAGTGTGTCCCCCATTGGCATCGATGACATTTTGGAGACGTTCTCGCATGGAGTTTATCATATTTGCACAAGTATCTCGTCCCCTAAAATCTTCCCAGATTTCTATGGCGTGATTTAGTAGGTTTTCCCTTGTTCGAGGAGTGCTTTCATCCCAAGCCTGGACCATAAGCCCCCATAAGTTTTCAATGGGGTTAAGGTCCGGGCTCTTTGGTGGGAATGGAATTTCGACAATGTGATCAGCGTTATCCCGGAACCAAGCTCTGCACACTCGGGCCATGTGGATTGAACAGTTGTCATGTATGAAATGTAATGGGGCCATATCAGGTAACATTATTTGACGAGTAGTGTTCAGTTAATTTTGAACTTTAATGATGTTCATTCACTACTGGCGCCCTATCTTGTTGAGCGATTTATGGGTGATATAGTGTACAGTGATTTTGAAAATCTGAATGTGATCATCGACTTTTGATGCTGACTGTACCTAAGCTGGCCTAAGCTTCTGACAGGGACATAAATACAAAAGTACGTAGGCGAGAAAGAGATAGAATGAATGATTTTTGTTTTGGTTTGTGTTTTTATTAAAGACCATTCAATACAAGCAATAGACTTAATATTTTCTTCCATTTCAGATATAAAATGGTACGACCAGATTCTACTCAACAGACCTGTAAGGATAGTCTTTATTTTGATAATAGCTTCAATTGTCGCCCCACTTCTAGTGTACCAATTCATCATGTTCCCAAGCCTCGAGCGACCAGCATCTGATGGCTTATCAACTGGCTCTTGCGTCGTAGCAAGAGAAGCTAGGCTCCCTTGTGGCTTAGAGGCAGTGCCACCCGAGAAATGCAACAAACAATGCTGCTATGATCACCTCCACAACTTATGCTACCATAGATACCCTTCAAGATTCTCCTACGTATTCCATGGAGAATGGACAGAGGACACATACTTGAATCCAAGAATGCCAACAATACCGTATGATGGTGCACAAGACAGCTATGAAAACCTCAGACTTTCTATCGACGAAGTAACAGCTACACACCTCTCCTTCACATTCTACCATTCCAACAATATTACAGGCCGAAGACTTACAGAGAAGAATTATTCATACAGAATAACAGAACCAGATACAAGACATCCAGATAGAACTGAATTAAATATTATCGTGAATTCAACTCAAGGAATCATTTTCAACACAGCTCGGGGACCGTTGATAGCTGCAGATGACATATGGGAGATATCATTTAAACTCACAAATGAAACAATGTACGGCCTGGGAGAAATTCCGTTAAAACCAGATACTGTGAAAGTTTTATACAATCACAAAGGTGGACTCGATTCGATTCCGTTAATATTTGCTAAGCTGAACGGGTCCTACCATGGTTTGCTGATTGAATCAATGGCCCCTACAGAAGTAATTGTCAGAAGGGACAATCAATTGGTCCTCCGCAGTATCACGAAATTGGGACTGAAGTTTCATTTGTTTGTCGGACCGAAGCCCAGTGATGTGATGAAGGATGTCATGGCCGCTATAGGGGCGAAGAGGAACCTTGAATATTGGATGCTAGGCGCTCACGTTTGTAGGTGAGTTTTTGATTAACTTTATTACCATATCCGTCGGGTGAAAGATAGTGATTTTTATTAGGTTTATTTTCAGAATATTAAGGTCAGTGACCAGTGGTCACGGCCGCGACTTACGAATTGCCGGTTGTAGGTTCGAACCCAGTCAGTCACTTTACTTTATGTAAATTATATCACCACCACTACTCTCAAAACGGTGAAGGAAAACATCATGAGGAAACCGGCATATCCTAGAAGCAAAAATTCAAAGACATGTGACATCTACCAACCCACACTGGGCCCGCGTGGTGGATTACGGCCCACACCCTCTCACAGAGAAGAGGCCTGTGTCCCACCAATGAGAACATCATAATAATATAAAGCTGATGATGTAAGGTCTGTGTGCTATAATAAGTTAAGCCTGTCAGGCTGGCTCTAGACTGGCTTAGAAAACTTAGTGGAAATTCCTTTGAGTTTTCTAAAACCAATAGAAATAAATAGCTCTCATTTAAGTAAGTTTCCTATTATTCAAATCTTCGTCATGGCAGTTGAGTTGACTGATACTTACAGTCAAACTTGTAGAACAAGTACTTACTTAAAATTCTTCGAACTAATTTACTTAATCACACCTTCAAATTCATTGACTTCTAAGAACCATCCCGCAGAAGTTTGGCTCCCTTTCTTGAGGATATTAATTCTAGAATTCTTGAATTCTAGGCAACTGAAGGAACACGGGTGGGTTTTATTCAGTAAAAGTCTGAAACTTCTTCTTCTTCTTAAATTCATGATTGATGACTTCTCGCGCTCCACCCAGAGCGGGAGAAGTCATTTGATGATTTCCCAATGAACAAAAAAAAAGGGGACAGAAAACAAAAGGAAATCTTCTTTTTATGAGCCATTTGGATCTGTTGTTGTTAACGCCTTGCATAATGTGTGTAAGTGCATACACACACATTATGCAAACGACGAATGACAACGCGTAGAAGTTTCTAGAAGTCTGCGAGAACGAGGCGCGCACACGACAGGTGCACACGCACCCCTTTAGTTTTTCACATTACTTGGATTTTTGACAAGAAGAATGTCAATTTTATTATTTTCTACGAATTACTTTATGGTATATAAATTATATTATTTTTATCGAGGAATCATTCTTATTATTTATTTTGATTCATCGCCCCACAACGCCACCTACCTTCACAGTTGTTATTGAAAAGAGAGGATTGGAAGAGGGAAAGAGAGATAAATATAATACTTTTTTTTTATTTAGTCTATACTTTCAAGTGTAAAGGCCTCCCCGAAGTCCTTCCACCAACTCTTTACCACCTCGAACCAGCCCTCGGCGGCCTCTCCTGGTCATCTCGCCACTGCTTTCTGGGCCGACCTCGGTTGCGCCGTCCATCTTCAGGTACCCATTGTGTGGAAACTTCGCAGCTGTAATTCTGTATGCGGCTGATGTGACCGTCCCAATCGCATTTGAGCCTGGCTGCCTTCTTGCCTACTTCTATAGTTTTTTTTTTTTAATATTAAAATTATACATCACGGGACACTGTTCGCTAAACAAACACTTCCACACAATAGGCATAACGGACCGTCCCATGTGCAGGGCTTACATGGAGGCTGATGAAACCGTTGCGCATGTGCTCTTTGAGTGCACAGGCGTCACCCAACTTATGTCAGAAACCCTCGGAACACCCAGATTTTACACAGATGTTCTCAATAGACCAGGAGACTTAATAAACTTCTGGAGGGAGGTGGGCTGGTTGGAATAACCACCGACGGCCGCCATGGCCCACACACAATGGTCCACTTGAAGGACTAAGTGCAAAAATAAAACCCATAACATAGAACATAAAACTTAATTTCGGAAGTCGGTGTCTTTGGTTTTTTATTTTCATTTTTTGCCACCGAAATCGAAAACACCAATAAAGATAAAAGCTACGACTACAATTATCGATGAGAGCACTGCACATCACTACATCTGGCATAAAATATGCTGTCTTGCTCTCATGTTAAAGTTAGTTTTCACTTAGTAGTGTTTTTGTTGGAGCTACCACCTGTCACCATATACTAGGTGGAAAAAATACGTACTATTGAAGCTAACTCTCTAATTTTATTTAACACCATTGCACCTATACCATCTTTTATGCAAATAAATTATTTATATCTTTGATCGGAGCCGTGAGGTCCCCGTCCTTTGGAAAGCGTATGAAGGGCCGAAGTCAACTCGCAGAGTTATCCCTGTATGCACTATGCAAGTGCACCCAATTATTACTATAAAGCTATTACTATAACTATATTACTTACTATTATTATGTTAACTAAAACATACTGTATTTTTCTAACTCTTCACTCACTTCACTCTCACAGCGCTGGGAATGAGCCTACAGACTTGGTCCCATAATGAAAAGTGACGAGAATAACATATTCTAACGGAATATAACTTTTTTTTTATTTGGCACTTTCACATTTAGCCCAAAAATTTATGGACGTTGAATTGTCTCCTTTATATGAGACCACCCTATAAGTACCTATATGCCCTTTCAAAACAAAAGAAGGAATTTTTCAAATCGGTTTTATTGGTCGGAGTTCTGTGGTCAAATCCTCCTTTTTTTGAAGTCGGTAAAAAATTGTGTGTCATTTATTTCATCACCACTGCTCTCAAAACGGTGAAAGAAAACATCGTGAGGAAACCGACATGTCATAGAACCAAAAATTCGAAGACATATCTACCAATCCGCACTGGGCCCGCGTGGTGGATTACAGCCTACTCTCCTCTCACACAGAGGAGGCCTGTGTCCCAGCAGTGGGAACATTATAGGCTGGTTATGACATAATTGTTTTTTTTTTTTTAAACATCGGCCAACACTAGGAATCACTCCTGTATCGTGGGTGCATTTACAAACATTTAAACTCACATACACAAACAGCCAATTAATGGGGCATGTTACATTTGTCAATATTATCAAGATCCTAATATCGCAATTATTGGGCACGATACCGTGATACGGCCTATTATACCATCAATATTACCACGGTATCGTGATATTATTGACAATGTAACATGCCCCAATCAATTATGGAACATACGGTAGTTGTCTGCCTTTCAAACCCATAGTTCAGTAAGTCAATCACCATTAGGAAGAACATGAAAATGATGGTTTCCATGATTATCAATTTGAGGTTCTTTTATAAATCTCGACCAAAAAATCTAATTTCAGGGAAGCAACATCGGACGACCCACTAAGAGAACTCCGTACCTTCATATCTTCAGCGACAACCCAAAGAGTGCCATATGAGAGTCACTGTGGCGCAGTTCCTGTGGTATTTTCAACTGAATGCAACGATACCCAGGTCTATCTTGTCGACCAGAGTGTTATGCAGATCAGGAATGCTGGGAAGAAGTTTGTACCTCATGTTTCACCATATGTAAGTACCATCATTGTATTTCTTCTTTAACGGTCCATAATAGACAGCTGGTGGGGATGGTAATGAGGTTTGTAGCGCCACTTCTTTCCATCTAAAGTACTAGGAAGTGGTGAAGGGCGGGCTTTTTGGGGGACTGCCTTATGTAATTTTGTCGTTCAAAAACTGCTGATTCTCGGGCTAATATGAATAAATGACTTTTGATTCTGATTTTTGAAGGGCTCGTGGCTAAGTAATAATAGCAGCACGGATCGATCAATCAGGTTAAGCTACGCTTGGGTAACCATTTTTACATACTTACCGAGACCCCTACGTGCCTTGAAAAGCACGTTAAGCTATTGGTCCCGGCTGTGTGTGAAGAAGAAGCCTGAAAGTCAGACAATCAGTCTTACCGAGGGGAATCGTGTTACCCAATAACTGGGTTGTGGAGGTCAGATAGGCAGTCTCTCCACGTAAAATACTGGTATTCAGCTGCATCAGGTTAGACTGGAAGTTGACGCCAAAAATAGTTGGGAAGAGGCTAGGCAGATGATGACTTTTGATTTGATAAATATCAAAACTCTTGAACATTTCAAGCTCAAATTACCGAAAAAAGCCATCGTGTACCATTTTATAGTGTAAGGAAAGAGGATCTCTTTTACCAGAATCCTGCAAGGCAACAGCAAACTGCACTATCATCTAAATGTGATTTTACAACTGTAAAATCAGCAAATTACAATACCTACTTGGAATATAAAATGAGTTCACCACAAATAAGCTCCCTTTGAGAGAGTCACGCATTAAATTCAGTATGATAGTTTTCACTTACGCTGGCGAAAAATCTAGTGATTTTACAAAGTAAATTTGTTTGCCTATCAATCCTTTAAAAAATTACACTACACCTACAACTCGGAAGTCGCGACACACTACTCTTAAAAAAATAAATTCACCTTACCTAAACCTTAGTAGTAATAAACGCAAAAAAAATGCAGAGATTTTTTTCATCACACCAAACTATTTTTCCAACAAAAAATATTTAATTAAACATAAAAGTACTGAAGCATTAATTATGACGTGCCCTACTTCTCATATTAATTTTTGTTGCACACCTTTTAATTTCAGCTGTCCTTTAAATATATGTATTCATAATTTGTATTCATCAATTAATTTCTCTATTTTATCGTGTTTACACCTAGTTATATGTGCATGCCGTGGTCTTCTGTAATTGAAGGAGCACACGTAAAAGAACCTTTTTTATTATTGTAATTTTCAATTTTCTATTGTACCTTTAAGTGTATCCTTTGTTGGAGATCCTCAATAAATAAATATAAATTTTCACCTTTGTTGGTGAATTAGCGAAAAGGGTAAAACAAAAAAAAAGGTCGGGTATTGAAACGGACGCTTGATTTTAAAGATGTGGACTGTATTGTGAGAATTAAATTTTGAGGGTAGGTATTTTCAATGATTGCCTCAAAAAAGGGGGTTGATGGCTAGCTGAATGGAATTGATAAAGCGTATTTAAGTCAGTGAACAACAGAAAAGGGGTTTAGGGCGTGAAAGGATTGCAAAACACTTACGATTGTCCAGTTTTCACCTTTCTAAAGTTTCTTGCTGGATGGCGGAATCTTCTTCCGCGTGCACGCGATAACAAAACACCAAATATTGTCCTTGAGGGTTGTTTGAGCGTCCACCACAGCAATTACACTTCACAATTGTTATTATAATTGCGAAAAACACTAGTTTAGAGTCAGATTTGGCCAATAACTTATTTAAAACGATTTTTCCTTCTAATGCGCGCGCGCCATTTCAATCGAGCGTTAGGAAGCGAAGTGAAGTCGCGGAGGGAAGGATTAGGGATGGGACATGTCACTGACTAATGAATACGAAGAAAATAGTAAGGTGTATCAAACAATATCGAACAACCTTCAAAAATCTTTTTGCTTTACTTGTAAAGAACTAGTTTATTTACCTAATTATCTAAGTGACTTCCTTCATAGAATATAATTAAATATGAAATAACCCTCAACGTTAGACTAAGCAGCAAAAAAATTGGATAATATCGAATTCTATGATATCGGAGACTGAATTATTCTGTACTAGCTGCGCCCCGCGGTTTCACCCGCATAAGTTTCGATCCCGAGGGAATATTGGGATAATAAGTATCCTATATGTTAAATCCTAGTTATAAACCATCTGTGTGCCAAATTTAATCCAAATCCATTCAATAGTTTTTGCGTGAAAGAGTAACAAACATCCATTCATCCATCCATACAAACTTTCGCGTTTATAATATTATTATATTATAGTAGGAAGAAGTGAATGGACGGAGCAGAGGCTTTGATTCTCAATAGGGACCAATATTTGTTCCAGTCTAGACGTAGCCTTTGTGATTTACTGTAAATGAAAGTATTCTAGACCAAAAACGGTCACAGAACATCGCATAATCGTTCCCACCGCTGGGACACAGGCCTTCTCTCTGTGAGAGGGCCATGCAGGCCAAGTGCGGGTGTGCAGTGCAGTGTATGTCACATGTCTTCGAATTTTCGGTTCTAGGACATGCCGGTTTCCTCACGATGTTTTCCTTCACCGTTTTGAGAGCAGTGGTGATGAAATAAATTACACAACGTAAAGCGCCTGCTTGGGTTCGAACCCCACGACCACCACGACCGTGGTCGATACCACTGGGCCATCACTGATTAAGAAAAATATTTTATAAGCTGCTCCGGACGTTTAGATAGATAATGTTTACACAACAGCCATAACCACAATTCATTTCGTTGGCTTTGACCACTTTACCGCTATTCTTATTGCAATTAAATGATCATTAACTTTAGCAGATAACATGAACTAAGTAACTATGCGAATAAATTGGAATTTATATTTACCAAACTAATTAGTACCTATAGGGACATTGGCGGCCGATCACTGCAACTGCGGACATTGGCGGCCGATCACTGTTCACCCTTATGCCCTTAGTAATAAGGTTGAAAAGTGGTTTACCGCCAGTGTCTGTGACGGTACCTACAACAGTTTATCGAACTTATCGAGAAACAAAATAGTATACGATTAAATTACTGATCACATTATTTTTAATAAGCTCATCATCATCATCATCCTTTTCCCAACTATGTTGGGGTCGGTTTCTAGTCTGACCGGATACAGCTGAATACCAGTATTTTACATGGAGCGACTTACAACAACGATTTTTAACAAGCTATAACGTGATAAAGAAACTAATTTCCTAAAGAAAAAGCTTCCGCAGACAGGCGCGACTCGACTCTAGTAGAACAATTTCCATGAAAACTTAATGGAAATTGTTCTCATCGCACCTTCGTGTCGCGCCTTCTGCGGGAGCCTAAAAGCCAATCTGAAGAATTACTCGTATCATAGGAATGGAAAATTAATTATTTATATCACTTTCACAGATAAAATACACACCACCAACGGTACCTATAGAGGAAGACGGCACTGCAACTACAGGATCAGTACCAGCAACAACAGAAGCAGTACAAGCAACAACAACAACAACAAACGGCCGTTGCTTTGATGACGAAGAGTTTGATCTTTATAATATCCGTGACCCAGAATCTTATCAGCTATATAAAGGCAAAGTTAACAAACATGACGTCATCTACCCTGGTTACATTTGGGCAAGCGAAGAGTTCATGAAGAGCTTGTGGATTTATAACACTGATTTCGAAGCTGTTGTTTTGGAAAACAACTGGCCTTTAGACGAATCTGAAAAGGACCGTGATGCGTTTTATGAATATTTGCCGTATTTCAACGAGGTAAATTGCAAAAAAATATTCTGAAAATGTTTAATGATAAAATAGTAGTCATTTGGTTCGAAAAGAGAGGTAAACTGGAAAGTTTTCCGGGAGTTATGAAAACACACCAAAACTATTGATTTTACAAAAAAAATGTTGTTACATGAATTGTAGGAAATTTTTTCTAGTTTAATTTTGCAAATACATGTTTTTATCGTGAAATGAGTCAGAAAGGAGATATTGTGAAAAAACTGCTATTAGGCGCCATTTTTCCAATACGGCGCGCCGTATTGGAAAAATGGCGCCTAATAGCAGTTTGCGGCGCGAGCGGCAAAGATACGAGGTGGAAAAGTTGAAATTCGGAAAGAGACAACAAAATCTATAAAATTACCCATATTCAAAACTCTCGGAAAACTTTCCAGGTAAAACTACCAAATGACTGTAAGTACTAAAAAATGATTAATAGAGATCAAATTATCACAGGACGGAAGTCTTTAAAACATTTATGGGTTTAATGTTTCAAAGGACTTCTGTCTTATAGACATATAAACGTTGATTAAAATTTAGAGAATTTCAACGTCAAAAATTGATGGTCGAACTGCCGCTAATCATTACTCAACTTTAAGCAACATTTATAAATAAAGGGGTAAATAATTATCCCAATTTAAATATGATAAATCATAGTATAACAATACGATCAGCCTATAATGTTCCCACTGCTGGGACACAGGCCTCCTCTCGGTGAGAGGGAGTGGGCCTTAATCCACCACGCTGGCCCAGCGCAACCCGCGCTGGGCCAGCGTAGTAGACGTTACATGTCTACTAATTTTTAGTTCTAGAACATGCCGGTTTCCTCACAGAAATGTTTTCCTTCAACGTTTTGAGAGCAGTAGTGATGAAATCACTTACACAAAGTAAAGCGCCTGTCGGGGTTCAAACCTACGGCCTTCAACTCTGTTTTATTTATTTCTTTTATTCCGTAGAAAATGTTGTTGGTTACACATTTGGACGTATCGTTTTTGTATTTCTTCGTACAAAATGTAATATGTTACTGTTTGTTTTGTTTTTGTATTTCTTCGTACAAAATGTAATGTGTCACTGTTTGTTTTGTTTTAACCCCCGACGCAAGAACGACGGGTGTTATAAGTTTGACGTGTCTCTCTCTCTGTGTGTGTATGTATGTCTGTCTGTGGCATCGTACGGATGAACCGATTTTGACTTTGTTTTTTTTTTTTTTGAAAGTTGAATTTTTTGGGAGTGTTCTTAGCTATGTTTGATGAAAATCAGTCCAACATGGCCGCCGCCACAAAATGGCGGATTACATATTTTTTCACAATTCCCTCAATATGGGTATCAAATGAAAGGGCTTCACTAGTAGAATACTATACACTATGATAAATTTCAAATTCAAGATAGCCGCCACCACAAAACGGTGAGTTACCTTTTTTTCACAGCTCCCTCAATATGGGTATCAAATGAAAGGGCTTGACTAATAGAATACTATACACTCTGACAAATTTCAAATCCAAGATAGCCACCACCACAAAATGGCGAATTACAAAAAACTTGATTAAACACCAAATTACCAGAATCTTAAAACGCAAGAAAATAAAAGAAATGAAATAATAAGGAGTCCTTACAAAAAGCATAAAATAAAAATTTAATTCAAAATTTTAAAAAACCCCCGACACTAAATAATAATAAAAATAGTACGAATGTAAAAACCCTAAAACAATTTTCAAAAAACTATTGAAAATATAGCTACAAATAGAACAAAAAAGGTATAAACGTGAAACCCTATAAAAATAAAACCTTTTAATTATGACCCTACGTAAGTACGTATGAAATTTTTTGATTAAATGCTGTCACGTCGGGGGACCGCTCTAATCATTAGCCTAACTTTCTGATAAAGTTTAAAATAGTAGCGGTCCCCCGACGGGACAATATTTAATCAACAATTTCATACGTACTTAGGTACGTAGGGTATTTTATGTCGCGGGTTTTTTTCATTTTTAATTAGGTATTCTTTTTTTCACTTTCAAGTTGTTTTTAGCAATACCTAATTTTGGTTTAAAAACCAATCTACTGAACCGTTTTTGATGAAATTTCTATGGAACTAATCTGAAAATGTGTCCTTTAAAAAAAATAATTTTGCAAATCGGCTTATAAATAACGGAGTTCTGAGGTAAAAAATGAAAAAAAAAATTCAACTAAACTGAGAACCTCATCTTTTTTTTTAAAGTCGGTTAATTAAAAAATGAAATAAACTCGTAAGTCACGCCCTAGTACGACTAGATCACCACAGACTGCTCACAAACATCGTATACTAAAGATAAACTCGATGATAAATTACTATCGCAAAAAATCGAAACTTTAAACTTCAGGGAGCGCGATAAAAACGGGGTTCTTGTTAGATGTCAAAGAACTGCGTAATGGCAAAATTTGGTTTTCAAATTGATGGATAAGTTATGTTCAGTGGCTGATTTAACAACAGTCTGAGTAGGCTTGAGCCTAGGGTCGCAGATTTTAGAGGCGACCAATTTGAGGACCTTATTTTTTGCTGGATAAACAGAAAACCAGTAAAACAATCATTGTTATTGGAATATACAGATCGTGTTTTCATATTGTATCAATTACCATCTTATAATTAATTCGATTCCCTTTCAAAATATCAATAAAATAAACCGACCCAGTTACAGAGAAATTTCATAATAATAGAAAAAACAATAACAGTTTATATTTTCTACTTGTAAATTTAATGAATTATTATTCGGTTACAGAATTTTGAGGCTGCTTTTAATATTACTCCCAAATGGAATGCCACTCGACCCACTCGACCAGTTTCCAGAAACACACGACTTACTAACGAAACAGAGTATCCAGGAGAACAATATTTCATAAGACACAACGAGTACGGAAACCAATTTATAAACGCATTTGAAAAAATCAAAGGGTTCATCCCAACATCATCCACTAGTCAATGGATGAATGGAAACGTTACCATAAATCGACAGAACATAACAACTTCGTGGACTAATCTGCGAAAGGAACTCGTTGAGGCAAGTTTGGGCGGCGTTTCTGGTCACTGGTTCTGGTCATCCCCCATTTGCGGCGATACGGAAGACTTCAATAACGTTACGCAAATCAGACTATGCGCTAAATGGTACATGGCAGCAACATTCATGCCGATGATAAAGATACACTCGAAAATAATTCCGAGAGATCCTTTAGCATTTGTTGGTAACGACAGAGTTCAGATGGTAACAGCATTAAATAGACGGCTGAGTCTTCTACCATACATCTACACAGTTCTCCAAGATGGCCCACTTCTAAGGCCAATGTTCTACCAATTCCCTTCGTCTAAAAACCTGACAGACTTGACGAGTCAATTTGCCGTGGGAGATGATCTGTTGATAGTTCCAAATTTGGAACCGAGTCAAACCCATATCCACGTATGGATGCCTCCAGGCACGTGGTATGAATTCTGGGGTGGCTTGAAGATCATTGGAGAAGAGGGATCTGTAGTTACTATGACTACGACAGAATCTGACTTCTTTACTTTGGTGCGCGCTGGTTCCATCATTGTTATGCAGAAGGTAAGGTCAATTATGACAAGGTACAGTTGAAAAAGCTATTTAAGCTAAAATATCAATCTTTCCAGTACACAGAAAATAATTATTCGTTGTAACTTCTGCGTAATAACTTTTTAATAATATGGCATACCTACTTAAGATAGTGAATAGTAACGTAAATGCATTCACTACTCAGCACACTCACAAAATTGTTTAAAAGTAGTTGCAACTTACATGCCTGTATGCCAAATAACTTGTTCGACTGTACCTACATAGCTATGTCCGTTTTTAAATCTACTTAACTGATGGTTATCTTAGTCTCCAATTCAAAATGGCGGCCACGCATGCAACCTATCAAACGTTCATAGTGATTATTTCAAACATACCTACACACGTGATCAACTTTGAACGTTAACATCTCGGAAACGTGAAGATTTACGGGGTTTGGTTTTGAAAGTTTTCTGTTTGCATTGATGTCAGCTATGGATTTATATAGGTATCATACGTGGCCGCCATTTTCGAAAAAATCTTTATGGCGGACAGGTAGGTATATCAAGGATCTTCAAAGCCCTTTGAAGGACAAAGGTACAGCAGTGTGATTCTGTAACCATCTCACCGTGAAAACTTAGTTGAAGTGAACGTGGAGTGAGCTGCCATTCAAACTAATGCTAGGGATTGACACTATTGACAGCTCACTCTAAACTCACTTCACCTATCTTTTCACGGTGAGATTTTTACAGAATCGATAGGCAGTCACCAAAGGAGATAAGTAAAACATCCATCGGTTTCTTACAAAGCTTCATCTATATCCGACGACCCTGTTTACATAATATATATCATTTTAAGAATAGTTATATTAGACACGCTGACCCAGAAAAACTAAATCTTTCAATCATATCCATTACAGTAATTTCCCCTACGATGTTTCGTAATCAGACTACTTATCCTGACCTGAATCTTTAGGGCCTTGGCACATATTCTTCATTTCTTCATCCATGTTTAACTTACCAAATAACTTTCTTCTAGGAAGTACAACTATTGGCAGACTTAACTCGCCAACGATCAGGATACTCACTTGTAATAGCACTTGAGTGTGAAACCAAGAATAGTACCGAAACTACGCAAGTAACTAGTACTACAGAATCTATTACCACTGCCGACGATGACAACACAAATTTTACACAAGAAAATGGCACTACAGAGACCACAGGCCCGACTGATGAAGGTGAAGAAATTACAACTACGACAGAAGCACCTGTAGATACAGTATCAATATGTAATGCTACTGGCAATTTATATATGAACGAAAATATGACTCTGACATTCAAAGCTAATTCAACCGCCGTTACAATTACTGCTGCATATAAGGAGACAGTAGATTTTGGAGTATTTTGCAATGTAACTGCAGCTACATGGGCGGGAAGGGTCAGAGAGTTAGCGATATATGGTTTAGATGAAAAGAACAACAATTATGATGTAAAGAAACTTATTAGTAGTCCAACTCCATTAATAGATTTATGTCAACTTGTAGAAAATGATGAGATCGTTTTTAAGTTTGTAGATTGATATTGTAAGTTTAATTTGCCATATAATGGGTGTAAAAAGACACTTAACGAAGCCGGGAGTCACTTGTACTCCCCGGTATTGTAGTTTTTTTTTTTTGTACTAGACCATACCTGGGAACCTTCTGGTTACGGAGATATTGAAGATCAAAATTCCAACTTTTACTGACGGTTTTTTTTTAATATGAAAACAAGTTTTTATTATGTATTATCATCACAACTTTAAATACCGCCACGACCACTGTGCCGTTGTATGCAACCTTAAGCACTATGTTTTGCGTGTCTTACATTGCCTAATAGTGCAAACAGAAATTTTTCACACCAAAAATAAAAATAGTTTCCCAGCAATTATTTTGGTGCAGTTACCTTATTTGATGTAAAGAAGGCGGTGTTAACGGATATGTGATGTGTCTTTTTACACCCTGTATGGATGAGACTTTTAAAATGGTGCTATGACAAGTCATTATTGTATTTTTAAAAGCGCATTGCACTTTCATTATTACTTATTTATCTCTCATTATTATACATAATATCAATAAAAAATAAAACACTTTTCTGCTTTTGCTTGAAATCTAAATAAATCTCCGGGCTGTTCAATCAGTGCATACTTTGAAGCAATCTCCAACTTCAGTTAAGTACATTGAAGTTCAAAGGATTCACATCGATTTCATGAAATAAATAAAATCACTTTACTGCTTGAGAATTCAAAACAACTTGACAGAACCAGAGTGAATAGTATCTAAAATCGAAAAAATAACCAAGAGTTTCCTCGGCAAATACGAGGCGTAATAAATATTTAATTTGAGTATCATAATATTATTTGAATGGTAAAATCATTCTCGTCCTTTATAGTCTGAACAGCAAAACTAAAAACCCCTCAAGGTTATGATTTCAGAAAGGCCTAATGAACGCCTATTGTACATTCAAAGCTAAACCTACTTTTCCATACCAGAAATTTCGTTACGGGCACAAGATGTAACACAATATTTATCCTGACATAAAGCCTTCACGGGAAGCAACTGTTGTTGTTTTCTGCAATACCAAAACATGACAACTTTTGTTTACAATACATATGAAGCGTGACTTGAATAACAAGAAGACAAATGAAAATGTATATCAAAACAAGTTCAATAACAATATTATGGCATTAAGTCCCAGCGTATCAAAGTTCATTCTCACTCAGGAAGGGGGATTGCGCACCTGCATGGAACGAGGAATCTTGCCAACCAGCACCTCATTGAAATACCTAGGTTTGCACCTAGATAGAAGACTGACATGGGCAAACCACATAGCCAAGTGAACAGAAGCAAATAATTATACAATTTAAGAATTTTTCATGGTTACTAGGCCGAAAATCACAGCTCTCAGCAATAAATTGCTAGTCTATCATAGAGCCAGGACCTATGGAGTACAACTCTGGGGATCAGCTAGCAATTCCAACCTCAAGATAATCCACCGATTCTAAAATATTGCACTAAAAACTGTCACCAGCGCACACTGGTGGCTTGCTTTTGCTCCATATGTTCGAAAAAATTGTCTTCTGAGTAACTTAAATAACGCAATGAATGTTGTTGAACTGTCAAAATTAAAGCCATTGCATTGATAGTGTGTTACGAACCTCGTTGAAGTAGAGAAGGAATTTTTAGTAGAGCAATGTTGATAAGCGCACTTACATAGCCTAAACCACTGATGAAACAAAAACAAAACACATTATATAACTTCACGCATGTTTCCCTTGAAGGGGTACGCAGAGGTGTAAGTACATATTATAGTACACCCACGTTTCGCCAACTATATTTGAGTCACGTGTAATAGGGGCAAACACACACACACACATACACACACCCCCCCACACACACATAAATATACACTTTAATACTATAATAATGAATTTAATATATAATACAGACTTTAATACTTTCAGGTATATTCCATAGTTGTTTGTTTTATGTTATTAAAACTAATATCATTTTTTTTTTTTTCATTTTAAACATTAAGCAATTGATTTCTGCATTCTTGAGGAATACGGCACTGTTTCTCTTTACTACAGGCTATTATGTAGCCTATCTAAGAGGACAGTACCCCAAACATTTCTGTTGTATACCAGTGTTCATTTGTAAAGTGCAACTGTTTTTATTGTATTTACTGCAAACAAAAACCTTTTATGCAATAAAGTTTTATTATTATTATTAAAATTAAAAACAGATAATATTGTACTCTGTGTGGAAAGTATACAAGAACTTACATGAATAATGAAACAATAAAAATAGCTTTACAAACTGAAAAAAAAAACAACATAACGCCTTTTTTCCCGAAGGGCTTGACAAAGGCATAGGTACCAATCATTACTGGCGAAACGTGGGTGTAATATATTACGTTTCGCCAGTAATGATTGAGTTCCATGCAATAGGGGATGACCCTTTTCATCATCATATTCATCATGAACAGCCTGCAGCAGTCCACTGCTGGACACAGGCCCCTCCAAGGCCCCTCCAATTGCACACCATTCGGCTCGATTCTCTGCAACTCTCATCAAGTTGCTACTCGTATCAGCGTCGCTGCGTAGATCGTCGCTCCACCTAGCCTTACGTTTGCCGATTCGCGGTCTCCACTCAAGAACACGCCGCGTCTACCCCAACGGTCATCGATTCTACAGCTAATATGATCCGCTCTATTGCCTATTGAAAATCCAAATCAAAACTTTTTAAATGAGGCTGGAAAGTTGAAATCACAAAGGATTGAATTCTATGAAGCACTAGCTTCATAGAATTATTTGAACTATTGAATGCGAGCAAGGACACGGCTAGTGTCACTCATATGGCTTCATAGAAATGTAAGGCACCATTCCCACTGCGTCGTGATTTTTGTTTACTGTCGTAACAGTTTCTTTTATTTTTCAGCTGGGTTGTGACGAGAGATTCTGATAGTCACTCTGAAGGTCAATTCTCGTAATTTAAAAACGTTTAAAATCAAGTCGCGCTCTCAACTCAGCGACAATCGATATCAAAAATGTAGGGAAATTAAAGGTATTTTTGACAGATTGAGACTGAGATCCAGACTATGAAGGTTCTTAAAATTACGAGAATTCCCCCGCTGTTCAAAGTGTGGGGAACAGTAAACCGTTCATCCATTGTAACGATTTTCTTTTTTCTGTATGGTATCTCGCGGGTCAACCCATGAGGTTGAAGGCCTTACCGGGCTATCCTCTGGATGCCTTAATGAATTAAGGCCTCCAGCCATGAAAATTATAAACTAAGCGACTATACACGTTTACGTAGCGAAGGGTAAGCGGGCCGCAGGGCATTAGCGGCCATTTTTTGTTAGTGTTTGTTATTTGGGGAAAGGCTGCCATAATCGTGCTTGCAGGTGGGTTGGCGATCGCAGTATGGTAGTAAAATGCATAGAGAACGCTGCTACCCATTCTCTATTAAGTCTCTTAGTCGCGTTTTTGACACCCACGTAAAGAAATGGGATGGTGCTATTACATTACGTCCGGCACCACACGGAAATAGATGGGAGGGCCAATGTCCAACGGTGGCTGAAATGATGATGATGATGATACACGGCACCCCTGTACGGACCTCGGCTTAGGTCGTCGCTGGAGGACAGCAAGAAACAGGCTGGATCGTATCTAGATTTTTTAACACTTTCACGACACCTTTATTTCGTAGCACTAGGTAAGGTTTTCGTAGTTTTACCTACTGGTGTGCATGTGGTTGAATGTAGGTAAGTATATAATAGGTGCTATCGAAGAATTTAGAAAGGTTTACCTCATGTTTAACGCTGAAAATAGAATCCTTTACCTTACTGACCGGTCCACAAGCCAATAGCCTTTTCAATAAGCCGTTTTCTCCCACGATCGTTCAGATTAGCTTCGTCGTTTGCAGAACCCAAACGGTCTGGATAAATAAAACCTTCGTAGAGGTATTTTTTTTTTGTGTTGTGTCTTGTTAAAAAAAGATGCTTAGTTCCATAAGACCATGACTGCGGGGTAATTGCGTAACACACTATCAGTAGCAATATATTTCATTTTGACAGTTCAACAACATTCATTGCGTTATTTAAGTTGTTGAACAGACACATTTTTCGAACATATGAAGCAATGGATTAGCAATATCTTTCAAAATGATTCAGGTTGTGATTGATTGTGTGTTACGCAATTAGGGTGCATATTGGTTAACTAACGCAATGCCCTATAACTATATACATCATGTATCAGAAAGGCCACGCCTTTCTATTTAAAGCTTCCTTTGTAAAACATTTGGTTCTGGTTTTATTTGGGACAGCTGATATTTTTTTGCGATTACGAAGTTGGTCCCATGGAGAAAATTGTTCAGTTTGATGGTTTGTGCAAACTGCCCCGACTTGCGAGTTGAGGTCGTGGGTTCGAACCCAGACAGGCACTTTACTTTGTGTAGATACATAATTTCATCACCACTGCTATCACATCGGTGAAGGAAAACCACGAGACGAAACCGGCATGTCCTAGAACTTAGAATTCGAAGACATGTAACTACACCTACCAACCCGCACTGGGCCGCGAGGTGGATTACGGCCCACTCCACATACGCATCCAAATCCGTTGCGGAGTTTAGAAGAAAAAACATCTCACAGACAGAAATGAAAAGCGACATTAATTTATTATACTTAATATGTTTAGATATACAAATATAGTGGCGAGCTATTTAGACTAATCTAACTAGCCTGTATTCTAAGCCCTAAGTAGTCTATCAAATGACGATATAGCTCGCCACAAAACATATTAAACATATTATAATAAATTAATGTCGCTTTTCATTTCTGTCTGTGAGATGTTTATTTATTTTTTACATACTTCTTTGACATAATCTTTTTATTATTTGACATTATATACAGACAATTCTAGTTTCAACTCTTTATTAATGGTTGTAATGGCAGTCATTGCACTTGGTTTTAAAGGTTTTTATATTTTATGTCCTTTTGATTAATTCTTCTATATTATGTAAATGTGAGGAGTTTGTTGTAGGCCTTGTAGACTTTAAATCTGTAGACCATTTTTTTATTTTGTCCCTCCGTAATTAATAGATACGTATACAAACCGCCATACTGACTACCTATCATTATTACGTATTACTACGTATTATTCGTATTATTCTAGATTATATACGACTACGTATTATTCTAGACGGTACCTACTGTTTATTAACAGTTGAACACTGGAAGGGTATTATTTGCATCACGGTGCAAATAATACCCTTCCAATGCTCAGCTGTTAAAACCATACTCAGTCTAATCTATTTATACCGAGTGATTTTTTTTACCGTCTAGACAAAAACATGGTATAAAAGTTGAACGAAGTAGAAAGCCTATCGCACAGAAATCTCTTTTTTTTTTACAATAAATTAAATAAAAAATCTCTTCTTCTACATTCAGTCCTTTGATTGGCCAATGGCATAAATCAAACGATTGAATGTCGCTACGAATTCATTGATATTTTCCGCGCGTAGAGTGCCTGTAAGTTGAAATTTTATATATTTTTTGTCGATTTATTTTCTTTTTTTTTTAATATAAAATTTTACTTCAAATAAGTACCTACTTAATAGTATTTATTGATAAGTTAATTTCATTATAGGTAGGTTTTTGAAAAAATATAGAGATTTCTGTCCCATAGGCTTCTACTCCGTTCACCTTGTATACACTGTTAAATTTTGATCGTTTTAATCCTTAAAAGGGGTCATTGTTCTCATCATTATGAACAACTCTACGGGACCAATCGTGAAAAAAAAATCAGTTGATCCATACATTATGTCGAGTTATGCAAACATAAATCTATGGATTAACAGATTTTTTTTTTTCACTGATTTTTATTAGCAAATCCGTACGTGCCTTTGGCCTTTGCTTAGAACTACTAAGTTTTCTCAATACACAGCTCGTCCTACACGCACATTATTCTTTCAAACTCCTTCCCTAGATCCTAAAATAAATGAAGCCACTAACTGTACGCACAGTATTTTATTTAGGTACAATCGTCAACACAATAAATTCTTTAAATCTTTTGGCAACAGAAACAAAACGCTATCGATTGTTATTTGTATCCATGCCAACGCACAAACAGGTTATTGCGAGTAGGTAATTATTTTATCGGCAATGATGCAATTAGTGGGAGATCACTATACGACCCCCTTATCTTAACACAATAAAATAGTCTTATGTGTTCGTACTCTATTCTTACACGCGCTTTTGTAATATACGGTACATTTTACGTAATACAACGCTCGATCAATAAACAAGTAGGTACAGCTCGCAGTGTTTTTATTTGCGTGTTTACAGTAACATGGATAAGAACGCGGACAGTTCCATTGCGGGGGACATAGATTATACTGAACTGACCTCTTAGTGAACCCAGATAAATCTACATTAACATCAAATAACATCTTATTTTGTGGTTAACCGCGGCCAGTGAAGGAAGTCTTCACTCTCGACCCGAAACTAATGAAACCGGAGTACAATCTGCAGGAGCCCACAGAAGAACAACGTAAAACAAGTTTCAACAACCCTGGTGCCAGAATGCCGAACATCAAAGTGTTTACCGGGAGCTCGCATCCTGAGATGGCGAAGAAAATTGTTGCAAGACTTAATATAAATCTAGGAAGAGCTACGACTAAGAAGTTCAGCAACAAGGAAACTAATGTCGAGATCGGCGAGTCGGTCAGAGGTGAGGATGTGTACATTGTTCAGAGTGGCTGCGGAGAAATTAATGACAACCTGATGGAGCTGTTCATCATGATCAACGCGTGTAAGATTGCGTCGGCTTCCCGCGTCACAGCTGTGATTCCTTGCTTCCCGTACTCCAGGCAAGACAAGAAGGACAAGAGCAGAGCACCAATCACAGCTAAGTTACTTGCGAATCTCGTATCAGTTGCTGGTGCAGACCACGTTATCACAATTGATCTGCACTCCTCACAAATCCAAGGATTTTTCAACATTCCTGTGGACAACTTGTATGCTGAGCCCGCCATCACAAAATGGATTAAGGAAAATATTCCTGAATGGCAGAGCAGTGTGATGGTATCCCCTGACGCTGGTGGTGTGAAAAGAATGACAGCTATTGCTGACAGACTGGACATTGATTTCGCGATTATCCACAATGAGAGGGAGAGAGCTAACGAAGGAGATTCGACAGTTCTTGTCGGTACTGTCAAGAACCGCACAGCGATAATGGTTGATGATTTAGCAGACACTTGTGATACAATCGTCAAGGGAGCGGAAGCATTACGTGAAGCCGGAGCGACAAAGGTTTACGCGATATTGACACATGGAGTATTTGCAGGAAACGCTATCGAAAAGATTAATAAATCATGTCTTGAGGGCATTGTGGTGACAAATACGATCCCTCAGGATATTAATATGAAAATGTGCCCGAAGATACAAACGATTGACATATCTGTGATGCTTGCTGAGGCAATAAGACGTATTCATTACGCCGAATCTGTCTCATATTTGTTTACAAACGTACCTTATTAGAATTTCTTAGTTCTTTTGATGCTAATATTACTAATTAGCTTTCTTTATTTAGCATAGCAAATGTTGAAAAGGTTCAATTATTACTCATTGTTAAGAATGTAGATTCTTAAAAATTATTTCTTTGTAAATAGTAGTATTTATAAGCGTATATTAATGTAATTTCTTTGTAATTAATCAATGGCGAATAAAATCTAATTTACTAAGGTAACCCGAGTTCGGTTTTATTGAGTTAAAGGAAGCCCTCCCATTAAATAAAATAAATTTAAAAAAATCTTTAAAGCCTCCTCCTCTCATCTCCCGTGAATTACGAAACGTCAGTAACGTTGTCAGTAAAATATATTTATACAAATAACCTAATTTTATGATTCTTCAGTTTTCCAAGGCTAAGAAAATTTCGGGCAATAAATCAAAACGTAATCATAACGGGGTAATAATGCATAATCACTTAATCACGTTCAAGAAAAATAAGTAATTTAATGTTCCACGTGTACCTAGTTAAGTCTCCTTTTCGACTGTACCTTACTTGTCTACAGTTATTTTATGTTATAATAACATTAAATAACAGTTCAAAATCCTTTAACTTCCCACATTTATTTGGTCGGTATTCAGTAGTCCCTCGGTAACAGAGATCACACACACTAGACAGTATACTATTGTAGTCTTTGACACACACCCACATCGTGTTCGAGTAAACGAGAACTATGAATATTTCAGAAACAGTTAAATAGAAAGAAGATAATGAAATAAACGCTTAACATAGAGAACAATACGTAGGTAGTAACTTAGGTAAGTACACTTTATAATAAGTAAATAGCTACATAAAAACGGTGACGTAAAAAAAACACAAGCACGATAAATCATTTCATTACCCTTATCATGTTTCGACGCAGAATTTTTATTAAGATACTTAATACCTACTAAATTATTTATTGTATTCCACTGTAGGCTTAGGTGGTATATTTACCAAAAGAAACAATAATGGACCCTGTCGGGCACAGCAAAAGAAAGATATGTGATGGTGTGGTGTGATAGGCATCTACTGCATAGCAGACATGGCAGCATGCATCTTATGACTGCTGATTTTGAAATAATCAACTCGGCATATCGCAGTCCACTGCTGGACCAGACAGCGGCACATCACCCTGTCCTCCGCCTTCCGCATCCAGTCTGTCCCCACCATCCTCTTAAGGTCATCGGTTCATCTAGCTGGGAGTAGTCTCACGCTAGGCTTGCTAATACACGGTCTCAGACTCCGTATTCACCACTGGTCATCGGTTCTTCGACAAACATGGCCAGCCCACTCCACTTCAGTTTGCTTAGGTACTCTGCAAGCTATGTCGGTAACTCCGGTTCTTTTCCGGATAATTTCATTTCTGATTCTATCCTTCAAAGAAAAACTGTCAGTGACCTAGCTCTGGCACCATATGTCATAACGGGCAGGACGCACTGGTTGGAGACCTTAGTCTTCAAACATTGCGGGAAATAATAATTTCGCTAAACGCTGATTTTTATTTGCTAGACTAAAATCAAAGCTGCAATCGAAATTTTCTTGTCAACATGACAAAACATTTCATTTTGGTCTAGCTAATTAAAAATCAGAGTATACATAGTTCCACCTTGTCATTCAAGTGACTTGAAAGGGTACCCTCATTTTACGGTTGGCTTTGCATGTCGACAAATTACCTAAAATGTAAGGCTCCTTTTCAAATTACCTACCTAGTACCGTTCTAATTAAAATTTACCTAGATGTGTGTGTTTACCTAGATGTTTAGTAGTTGCCTTTAGTTGCCTATTTTTTTTTGACCTAAAACACTATGAATGGACTGTGTGAAACATGATATATGGTTAGGTTGACTACTGAAATGTCGACTAATAAAGAAGTATGGAAGAAAAATACATGACCACATGTTGAACCGACCCTAAATAAATTGGAATAGGGGCAGGAGAATGATGATCTACATGAAGGTATTTTAAAAGATATAGAGGGGTAGTCAGAAGCCCGAAAGTCTGACAACCAGTCTGACCAAGGGGTATCCTATTACCCAGTAACTGGATTGTGGAGGTCAGATAGGCAGTCGCTCCATGTAAAGTACTGGTAATCAGCTGCATCCGGTTAGACTGGAAGCCGACCCCAACATAGTTGGGAAAAGGCTAGGCAGATGATGTTGTAAAGGGGAATGACCGATGTCAATAATTAATGTTTATAAAGGTCAAGTTTAGATAGGCACAATGTTAAATAACATAACGTAATGAAAAACAAACGTTACTGTTGCTTACTCTTACCGCGTAATCTCATTATAAACGGAGATTATTGTTGCACTAAACACAACATATAAATACACTAGCTGCGCCCCGCGGTTTCACCTGCATAAGTTTCGATCCCGTGGGAATATCGGGATAAAAGTATCTTATGTGTTAATCCTGGTTATAAACTATCTGTTTGGCAAAATCCAAATCTGTTCAGTAGTTTTTGCGTAAAAGAGTAACAAACTTCCATCCATCCATCCATCCTCACAAATCCACCCTCACAATATACTTATAAGTAAGTATAGGTACCATGTACCCAACCTTCGAAAGAACCTTCAAGTTCTCTGCAAAATATTGAAGCAATGCAGGTTGCGTGTCAAGTTCTAGCCAGCTCCAAAATGCAGATAAGTAGGTAGATTGTGGTCGGCCAAATCAAGCGTTCCCTTTCCCCTTTAGATATTTATCATAAATTATTTATTATGCCAGTTAATCATTTAATTTTGATCTGTTTATCTACCTTATTCATAACCACAGATTTAAAATAAAATAATAACAAATTAAGAAGCCGCTGTTCTGCGTAGCCCCGGGTGATCTACAACATCTCTTAGGATTTTGGATGAAGAGGCATTTCTTCACCGCCATACACATGCAACTTAAACCACCATCAAACAGTCATGTAATTCGTGCAATTTGGACTATTCATTTATCTCTAAGATTTATCTTATCTTATTTAATTCGGTTGTTTTTATTGACCGTGCTGCCATCTATGAGAAATGCATGGCAACTACTAAGTTATCAATAAGAGCTGGTAGGAACAGATGACAACGACCACAGAGTACATTTATATAGGGACCTCGACCAGTGTTATGTGATGCTAATCACAGAACACTAATAACCTAAGCCGCGATGCTAATCAAAAAGTGACAAAAGTGAACTTTTTTTTAAACTCTCTTTATTTGGCAACAACTTTGAATGAAGGTAAGTGTTTAGATTAACTATTACTTATCGCATCGCCTATGTATTTCTTTCTATAAATGCTGAATGCAACTATTGACCCAAAAAGTGTAGTAAGTACCTATACCGAGGTGGTCATACTAGTGCTGTTGAGTGATCCGATAGAGCGATTTTTTTTTACCATCTTTATTTTCTACCTACCTATTCCAAGATATCTAAAATAGTTGTAAGTACCTACTGTGCTGTGGTTTTTAGGTTATATTCCTGATACTCAACTTATTTACGTCTCGAAGTGTCTAAAATCTAATCCTATAAAACAAAAAAAGATAATAATTATCTTTTTTACTTGTAGTTAGATAAAAATGCGAAAAGAAACAAAAAAACTTTAGTTACAAAGGTCAATTAAATACAATGACACAAACAAAATAGACGTTGGTTTTTTATAACAACCATTCCTTGAACTTGCATCGGTCTGTAGAGATAATAAAGTAGGTATAGGTTGGTATACCGAATTATCTTCTTTCTTTCTATCTTAAAAATATTTTTAATTAAGATTAAAGGTTATCCTAGTTCTTTTCATTCTACGAGAAGTGGCTGGCAGTTGTTTTAAATATAATAAGATAAATGTCTTGTGAGTACATACCTAATTTAATAAGTAGTACCTATTTACGCAGACTAGATAATATTGCACAAAAGGACCATGGCTTCATCTTTCTGACTAAACGGACTCCTATGCCAATTTAAATGTGCCTATAAACAAGGGCTAAGGGCTGATATTTCAATCTAATATAATTTTTAATAATAATTTTTATTCGTGGAATAAAATTGACGTCTGACAGTTTTTGTAGGGAAGAACTGTCAAAAATTACAAATTATTCCTCTGATAAAATTATCCGGCGTTGGAAAAATCAGGCCTAATTGAAATAAATGCTTTGAGTTTGTTAAAACATAAATAAGTAGGAAATATTTTACCAACAGATACCAAAATGCCGGCAATACTCTACAAAGCGGACGCCAGTCCTCCTGCTACAGCTGTGATGATGCTCATCGATATTTTAGGGCTGAATCATATCGAGCAAAGGGATTTGAACCCTGTGTTACGGGAACAAGATGCACCGGAAATGAAAAAGGTCGGTAATAATTGTATTTCGTTAACGATATTCAGGACAATGAAGATGTTTTTAGAACTAGGTACATTATGGACTCGGCATACAGCCAATGTGATTCGATTCGATAGTTAATTACATAAATTATATCTTATGACTAAGAACACACACCACACCACACCGCCACAGCTGAAGGTTTCATTTACAGGTGTCTTGCTTGATGCAGAAGCCAGTAGATGCCGACTTACCTATAAATCTTTCTAGGACATTACAAGGGGCTTTTGCCAAAGTAAACAGCCGCAGAGTTCGATCGATCAGGTAAAGCTACGCTTACTGCGGATGGGTCACCATCATTACACCCCTCCGTGCCTCGGAAAGCACGTTAAGCCTTTGGTCCCGGCTGTCATTCGTCATCTTTGATAGTAGTTACGGGTGGTCAGAAGCCCGAAAGTCTAACAAGTCTTACCCAGTCACTGGGTTGTGGAGGTCAGATAAGCAGTCACTCCATGTAAAATACTGGTATTCAGCTGCATCCGGTTAGACTAGAAGCCGACCCCAACATAGTTGGTAATAGGCTTGGCTGATGATGATGCCTAAAAATGTATAGACGTCAAATTAAATAGATTATCAACATTATCACTGAAGCACTAAGGTGCAAGGTTGATTGGGAAAATGTGACAGTTTCGGGTAGCTTGACCTGCTGGCGTCTGTACAATACACTTTTTTTTTTTTGAGCATTGGAAATCATCAAATGACTCCTCTCGCTCTGGGTGGAGCAGAAGGGAGTGTCAGACTCTTACTGACTAAAACCCACCCGTGTTCCTTCCTTAGCCCTTTATGTTCCAGGGCAGCGGTAACCCTTTCGGACGATCCCGCTGCCCAGGCAGGCTTCGGCCCTATCGGGCCCCGTCTCTCGTGCTGACATCTCTTTGAGGCGCGCGTGGAACACATACACGCCGTCCGGCACGGGCCTGGTCCTGATCGGACGGTGAGTTACCCATTACTCTCCGCCCGCAGGCCCGCGCCTATGTACAATACACTTACCTTTGAATTCTTATCATACATAAACTACAGAACGCCACCTGCTACGATCCTTACAGGCCTTTTGTCTCGTTTACGTTCATACTGGTCAAACACGCACGCCGGTGGCGAGTACACCATTCTTGATTACAAAACAATTAAACGTTTTCAGAAAAATCCTATGAGGACTATACCTATGTTAGACGAAGGTGATTTCTGGTTGGCTGACAGGTAAATGATGTTTTAAAAATAAACCTTAACGCTCGCTGCATAGAATTGTTTTTACTGCAGTTGCTTGATATACAGTTACATGTTTTGTTACAGTCATGCAATAATGATCTACCTATTAGAAAAGTATGGAAAACCAGAGCATTCACAGTTGTATCCAGTTGATAGCAGAAAGCGTGCAACTGTTCATCAGAGGTTGTTCTTCGACTGTGGGATTTTCTTTCAAAGACTGAGGGCCGTTATGGTAATGTTTTTATTTAAACAGGTTTAGTTTGTGTAGAGAGCAGTGGTAAAGGCCTCGACTTACGGGTCGTGGGTTCGAGCCCAGCCTTTTGTGTAAATAATTGCATCAGCACTGCTCTGAAAACGGTGAAGGAAAACAACGTGAGAAAAAAATTATGTCTTAGAACCAAAAATTCAAAGAATGTGCCATCCACCAACCCGCATTGGGCCCACGTGGTGAATTACGGCCCACTCCCCCTCTCACATAGAGGAGGCCTGTCAGCAGCGGGAACATTATAGGCTTATTATGGGCTCGATCTCAGAATACCAGATTCTCAAAATACCATATTCTCAAAATATCAGATTCTCAATATATCAGATTTCGGACAGTCGGAATCTATGCTAGGGAGACAAAACGAGATTGTGATTAAGTCCATGTCTAGAATCTACTGAATACAAGCAGCTCCTTGTATACAGTAGATTCATGACTTGCCACTGAAGTAATTTACCTTAATTTCTGCCAGCGGTTATTCCGTTTATCCACCAAAAATTCCAACCTATGGTACAAATATTTGATGGGTTTTGTACCCACTTCTATTATAATTCTAGGCACCAACCTACATGGGAAGACTTACAGAGATGTCCAAAAGCATGATCAGGAATATTGTAGACGCGTACTCCATGCTTGAAGATTATTTATCACAGAACTTGTATATGGCAGATGATGTGATAACTATTGCAGACTTGAGTATTGTCTCCACTATGGCTACTTTTGTTGGATTAGTTCCTATTGATGAAAAAAGGTTAGTATGTCTTTTGTCATGTCTAATCTAAGTTGATGTTTAACTTTGAGGCTTTGAATCGGTGATATTTGTACTGGCCAGTGTTGACTGGGATATTATTGAGAGAAGAATGGAAAGTCTAGTATATTTTATAGAAAAGTCCAAAATATTTTTTAAACAACGATTTTGTATGGAATGCGTACGCATCCGTTCAGCTTTACGGATGCATACGCATTCCATACAAAATCGTTGTTTTCTATGGACAAAAGCTGAACAGAGCTGAATAAGTGTGGTTAGTCCCTTATTCACCTAGGATTTACTAACGAATTTTCATTGCATCAAAGTTTTTTTTTTTATATTAGGATATAGATAACATGGATCTATTATCAGTCGATTGTTATGCACCCTTTGTAGCGATTCTTCATATTCGAAAGCGAAATAGTATGTATGCAATGAATACAACAACAAAAAAATGACCATAAATCATAAATTTTGTATTTTTACCGAATTACCTAAACTAAAAAAACATTTATTGATAAAAATAACCAGTCTCTTCTTACTTTCCAGATTCCCAAAACTAAAACAATGGTACAATAACATGAACGAAACTGATTACTGTAAAAAGATTAACATTTCCGGTGGCAAGGAGCACTCGGACGGGCTAAAGGCTTTGATGTCGAACACGAAATTTCAACAGAAATCTAAACTCATAAATGCTAAGTTATAAAGCAATTTCTTCAAGAAAAAGTTAAATGAGTTCTAAAAAGACATAATATCGCCTAACTAAGAGGAAATAAGATTAAAAAGAACGCGATAACGTCGAATTATGAGATTGCAGCTAAATGCAGGATTGACAGATGTCAGCTCAATTCCATTATGTAAGTATACCCTGTCCATTAGGTTAACCGTTTTTTGACAGCTGTCTTAGAACTTACATATACCAGATTACGTAAAAGTTAACTTTAAAATAAGTAATAAAATAAATATATAAATTGCCTTATCTTATTGAATTGTGTCATTTATGGCTTCTTACATACATTATAATACCGTACGTGTATCAATTAATGTATTGAGTGTTGCTGCAATAACTAGTTCCATCTGCCAATAAACGGTTTACTTAATGGGCAGAGTATAAGCGAGGTTATTATGTTAGTGCACTTTGAAATGATGGTCGGTCATAAAGAGCAAAAACGTGTTATTAAGATAAATTGTATATTTTATTTTGTATCATTTATATTTATAATATTTAAATAAACCAGCTATTTATATTACAAGGTCCAAAGCAGGGTTACCAAAAACAAAATACAAAATAAGAATCACAGGTTTTTTATTTCAATAACTAAAAAGAAATGCAAAGAATTTTTTCAACTTTACACTCCAGTAACGTCTAAGGCTACCATAAGGATAACTTTTCTGAGAAAATTAATGATTACAAAAACGTTACACAGTTAAACATTTCCTATAAGTCTTGTATAGTCCTCTCGCGAACGCCCGCACACCGTAAGACATAGCACTTAACGATAAAAGTACACAGAATACTCGAGATAACGACGTAGTCCCTCAGTCATACTTAACACATACATAATTGCGTTTCAATTATAAACGAACATCATAATGGAATTATAATGCAAAGTTTCACGCTAACTCATAGTCACTTGTCAAATTTGAAGTGGTTGTTGGTTTGTTTGGGCGTTACTGTCAATGTTGCACGTTTAGTCTTAAATGTAACGGCAGGGAGATGGCCTGCTTAGCCGTCCTCCTTCGGTGGTGTGAACCATCCTGGAATTACACAGAATATCATGTTAATGGCTTGAATACAGACGGACTGCATTTTAATTGCATTGTAAATGCGACGACTGGACTACAACTTAGGACGGGTTGTTTCACGTACATTTGAAGCACGCGTATACGTCAAAAATGGCGCTAACTATCGTCCAAATATACCAAATATAATAAAGCAAAAAAAAGCGTTGTTTCAAATTACAATTACAGAATTATGGCCTTGCTGTACGTAAAATAATAACGAGTACGTAATCGTTAATATTTAACGTCCGTTTGTTACGTTAACCAACCATTTAAGTGCTGCAGTCGACGTTGCCTTGCAGTAGATGTAGTCTATACACAACACTTCAACTTGTTGTATTGTAAACAAAAAATACGAGCATTTCATTGAATTTTAAGAGACATCTAATTATTGATATCAAAATAATAATGTAAGTAAAGGGAGCCATGACCTCTGAAACTGTTTGGCATTTCTTCTCAGAGATCAGAGGGGCAATTCTCAAAAATACCTCTAATTTCCCTACATTATGACAAGTTTTTGAGATTTGTTTGTCGCCGAGCTGAGACTGCGGCTAGATTTTGAACGTTTTAAATTACGAGAATTGGCCTTCAGGTAGCTAGCAAAGGAAAGGCCGGCGCCATCTTCTTTTTAAAATATTGATCGGCGACATGACGATAAGAGGCGGGGTTGATTCCCGCCCTGTTGGGGCGAGGAGCATACGGGAGCGAATATCACATACTCACTATTTGGGAGCGAATCTCACACTCTCCCGTTCATGATTACATAATAAAAGCTTCTCCCCAGACGGAGGTCCATGAGAATTACCTCACAAAGAATAAAGATAATTCCCATTCCAGAATCGGTAGTGTTCTGAGTGTTTTGACCAGAGTGTCTACACACTTAGCACAAAATCCGTTGTTTCGACCGAAGTTACGGGAGATTCCTACTACGTATCACCTACGGATATAAGATTCGTTTGGGGACCTAAGAATGAATGACACAACGATTTGATAGTTGTTGCCCGTCCAAAAAAGTTAATAAATCGAGTGTATTCACTCCAAAGTTTTGAATTGCTTTCGGTTAGGCCCGTATCTTAGTTGACTGACTTAGTGTCTTGATTTTTGACCTAGTCCAGAACATCACGCTCAGCAGCCGAAACGCAACAATAAGTAGACCAAAGAAGGGATATTTAACAGGAATATAACATGTTACTAAGTTTAATAATAACTGTTGATAATAACAAGGACACATGTGGTAGGTAACATTACTGATACCAGGAAATCTCTATAAATATTAGCGACGTAAAACAGAATTTGTTAAGTTACAACTGTTATTAATTACAGTAATTAGGTACTTGTAAAGTAATTTTGTTGGAAAGAGTACCAACATTTTACAGTTATGGAGCTCAAAGCTGTGGCTAGTGGCTGTTTTTTGATGGTTGACAACAGATAGATATAAGATGATAATCTTGGCTTTTCGAGCGGATCACAGTAATTGCAATTGCCTTATTGTTGCAGAAACAACAAGTTATGAGCCTGTATGTTTTAAATGTTTGACCAAAATTACGCATTCGCAACTAATAGCATCAGTATATCAAACCAAAGAAGGTATTATCTCGACTGTAGCCTGCGGGCTATTTCCATAACACACTATCAGTAGCCAAGGCTTTCATTTTGAGAGTTCAACAACATTCGTTGCGTTATTGTCGTTGTTGAGCAGACAAATTCTTCGAACACATGAAGCTGTGGATTAGGAATTAAAATGTCAAAATGAAAGGCTTTGCGATCGATTGTCACGCAATTACCCCGCAGGTCTAACCAGCCCTACTCAAAAATCCATAAAATAATCAATTTCCCGAACTTCTTACCCATTCTTAGAAAAACATAACATGTAATGGGCAAATCATACGTAAAATGTGGCTCAAGCAGACTCGGCCTAACCTGGGCCCGTATTCCCGTAATTTAAAACGATCAAAATCTAGTCGCAGTCTCATCTCAGCGACAAACAAATGTCAAAAACTTGTCAAAATGTAGGGAAATTAGAAGTATTTTTTGACGGATTGAGACTGAGATCAGACTGTGAACGGTCTTAAAATTACGAGAATTACCCCTCTGATCTCAAAGATCTATATATAAAAAAAATGTATATATGAAATTTGTAAACCGTTTGGTCGAACAATATGAAAGTTGGATATTATATTTTTTAATTCCGTCCTCCACGCGGGCGAAGCCGCGAGCAAAAGCTAGTACTTATACTGTAAAATACTCATTCTCACCATTCTTCTCGTGTATCTGCACGAGGCATTTGAAGCTCTGTTGTGCGCGCGCGAGGCTGTACTGCGACTGCGACACGACTTTGGTGGCACCGAACTGGATCCGCGCCTTGCCCTTGACCAGCGTGGCCGCGATCTGCATGATGACGGCCTCCACTGTGTAGGCGGACGACCAGCCCTGCTTGGTGAGTAGCTCCATGCAGATCGCGCCTCCCACCAGCACGTAGCCTCCTGGAAATTGGTGATAAGAGGATTAGAATGGAAAGTACATTTTTTTTAGGGTAACGCCCGGTTTCTCTTGCGAAAATATTCGACGCGTCAGAATTAAACGCAAGTGATGCGATTAGCTGCTGACAATTCATTCACCCAATCACATCAGGGACTGCAGTCTCGACATTCATAGCGATCGCTTTACGACCGGATTCGGTCGCAAAATGCTGTCACTCCATTACACCTGTCAATCCGGGACTTTGCGACCGAATTCAGTCGTTAAGCGATCGCTATGAATGTCGAGACTGCAGCCCCAGGTTTCGGGCGCCTGACCATTTGTTAGCAAGTTTTTGGTCTTATTGGCTTTAATATCACACCTAGATTGCAGGTGTGGACGCTTTGAGTTCATGTTACTCGAAAGTAAATCTTTTATTATTATTATTTATTGGTCTTCTTATAATAACATTCTTTTAAAAATATTGTTCAGGCTCTTATTTGATTTCAACTTTGGCAACTAAAGATGCTCCCGTTTAATGGCAAACGACATCGCGGCAGAACCAGACGGAGATGGCGGGATGAGCTGAGGGGCAATTCTCGTAATTTTAAGAACATTCACAGTCTGATCTCAGTCTCAATCTGTCAAAAACTTCTCTAATTTCCCTACATTTTGACAAGTTTTTGACATTTGTTTGTCGCCGAGATGAGACTGCGACTAGATTTTGAACGTTTTAAATTACGAGAATACGCCTTCTGGACTCCTTTGATAAAGATTGGTCCTTGGCAGCTCTGGACAGAGATAGGTGGAAAGAGAGTAGGGAGGCCTTTGCCCAACAGTGGGACATTAACGGCTAAAAATAATAACTAAAGATGTATCTCACCTGATATAATCGGGTACACCACCCTAACGAACGGCGGTTCGAAGGGGTACGTCTCCTTGAACATGATGTTGAGAAGTATAGAGTCCTTGCCCTCTTTCTCCTTGAGGACCAGCAGATCATTGTGAAGTGGACTATCGGGGTCCACTGAACGCAGCCTGATGTTCCACTCGTACAGGGAATCGTTTACTAACTCTGAGGAATAGAGGAGATTGTAATATGTTAGTATAATTTGGTAAGCAGTAATGCTAGGAAGAGTGATTTATGATATATCACTTTGCATGTTGAAGCAACTTATATGCAATGTAGCTCGGTTTGGTTGACGTCAGAATATCTTGAACGCAATCAGGCCAATTCCCGTGATAAAAAACGTTCAAAATCTAGTCGCAATCTCATCGCAGCGACAATCAATGTCAAAATCTTGTCAAAATGTAGGGAAACTAAGAGGTATTTTTGACAGATTGAGACTGAGATCAGACTGAGCGTTCATAAAATTACGAGAATTGCCCCTCTGGTCTTTTTGCATAAGCAGCCAAATAACACGCTTATGAAACTTTATTTTATTCGATTTTACGACTCAACATATTGAGATGGTTTTTTAGTCAAGAGTTGCAAAGATGTTACGTGGGTACTTTCAATCCGGGGAAATTTATGATTCTCGCTCTCAGAGGCCGCAGCACACAGCAAATTAAAAATGTTTTATTTCTCAAGAGCGTCGCGAACCCAAGTCTCAAGGTTCAAGTATTCGAGAATACAGGGTAGGAAGGACATACACGACCTGCTACCAAGGTATGTACATGATTCTGAACATCCCCTGCCTTGAAATTTTTCGTCGGTTACGGTACAAGAACACTGCACCTCAAATAACCGTCAACTTCGATGTGGTACGTTGCGCACTAAAATTATACGATAGGATGACTGCGGTTGCCTGAGCGACGATGCGAGTTAGGGATTGGTTACCATACTGGTAATGCGGTCAACAGATGGTTAATAGCTATGGCGCTGGCGTTTAGAAATTGTCTTACGGCGCGTTCACATTTAACGTCCGTTTTACAGGTCCGTTAAAACGTGTATGTTATTAGCATATGTAGTTGTATGAGCGAGTGCACACATAATACAGTATTCCGGATCCAGTAGAAAATACCGATCCAACAAAATAAGCAGCAATCCGTTTTACAGGTCCGTTTAAATGTATGTGTTATTAGCGTATGTAGTTGTATGAGCCAGTTCACACATAATACAGTATTTCGGATCCAGTATACTGATCCGATCTCTTAAAATCAGTCCTGTGTGAATACTATCTCCAGTGGCGACGGATCCGTTAAAAAGGATCCTTTAAATGCTGTGTGAATACTATCTCCAGTAGCGACGGATCCGTCAAAATGATCCTGTAAAAACGTACGTATATGTGAACGCGCCCTTATGTAACAGCTAGCTCCTGCCTCTGCGCCTGCTTCTTCGACTGGGTCAAATTTCTTGTTCCCCCGATCCACCCCCTCGCATCGGCTGCCGCACTATTACTTCGTTTTCTGACTTTTTTGTTGTTACTCGTCTCCAAAGAGTCCTAGCGTAATGTTAAATAACCTTCCTCAAGAATTGTAAGACTTTTAAATCAGATTCCGATTAAATGCACCTTCAAACAAACTTTTCAGCTTTATTATAAGCATATGGACATACTAGGCATTTCCGACACTGCAGGCAAATACAGAAAAATGTTTCTGTAACTTGAAGACTACTTTCAATAGAAAAACAAAATTTGAAGAAACTTTACTGTATATACGAAATATGTAGCGCAACTCGTGGCGTAGTCCACACGTGACATCGGTCTACATATTTTTATACAAACGTTCGCCTCATATTTTAATACAACTACAATTACTACAATAATAATATAATACTAAAATAAGAATTTAGCGTCAATAGTCTATGATTGTGTGACTGATGAAGGTAAAGAAAAAGAACAAAGAAGGGAAGAGGGTTCAAAGTATGCTTTAGTTGAGCTATTGAGCATAGTCTGTCTACCTTGGCGACACATTGTCAATATTCGCAATGACAAGTGATAACATTATTTTTATTTCCTATGCATACAATATGCATAGGAAATAAAAATAATGTTGCTGTTGTGTTTGTTGAAAAATTTAGTAAATAATAATTATTATTCATTCTGATTTCGGCAAGAACCTCTTTGGCCAGGTTAGGTGAGGTTACGTTAGCGGCATCTGTTTAAGCATCGTCCCTCCACTAGACAATAGAGCTAGACAACTCAAAAGATAATCTATATGTCGGAGATGGTTGTCAAATAAAAATTGTGGGTAGTCAACCGAATTTGTTATGAGTTGTGTTTATTATCAATTTAAGTGATTTTTAGTATCAATTATTGTCTTATAAATCGAAACATAATTTATTGAGTACTCGGTGTACGTTCTAATTGATTTTTGGCAACTTATTTCGATAAATTGTACCCGTTGGTTTTATTCAAAACAACGGATGACGTGTTGCTTTGTTTTTAAAACGGTTTACTTTGTGAAATCACCATTGTTTGTTTATGACAATTATTCTTGTATTATTTGATTACTTTATAATGTAAGTCTTATTAGATTTAACGTATTTTAGTGTTTTGAATCAAGTAAACACTTGACGTGTGTCATTGGACAGAGTTGTCGATCATCCTATAAAAGAGGGTGCACTCGTTTTGCTCGTCAGTCGGTCTTCGGATTCGACTCAATACAGAGCACCTGCTCCCGACATAACTGTCGGTTTACCTGGTACAGCGCTGCTGTATATTTACATAGCTGTGTTGGCTTGCTAAATAGCGAGTAGATACACTTTGTGTTCGGTGGCTTGGCCGCTATACGAACTGTGACCCTAAAGAGTTTGTTCGATTAACTGTTTTTAATATTTACCTACTCATTATTGTGTCTTTTGTATACCTAGTGTATTTTTGTGTATTGTAATTATTATTACAGTTCCCTACTGTAACTGTTTAGACCGTCCTGTTTATCCCAATAACATGGGAACTCCAAAGCCTGACGATATTATATACCGCTCGGCACTCCTGATCTTACATATACATAAATGATAAATTAAAGTCTCTTTTCGTGTCTGTCTGTGTGACCACGTTCTTCTAAACTACGCAACGGATTTTGATACGATTTTCAGCATCATTTAGAGAATTTATTCCGAAAGGCTTATATGTATACTAGCAGCGCCCCACGGTTTCACCCGCATAAGTCTCGATCCCGTGGGAATATTGGAATAAAAAGTATCCTATGTGTTAATCCTGGTAATAAGCTATTTGTGTGCCAAATTGAATTTAAATCCGTTTAGTCGTTTTCGGGTGAAAGAATAGCAAACATCCATCCATCCATCCTCACAAACTACCTATTCGTAAGATAGGATGTAGGATAGTATGATGTGTATATAACTTAGATATAACAAAGAAATCTTGGACATTTTTACTGGTTGTCACTTCAGTAGTTTGCACCTGTGCTAAGAATGAGCGGGTCACTGTGTTGTATAAACTATTGTCTATGAGTAGTGCCCTAGATTTCCTAGCTCCTTGAGTATATGCTGCCCAACACACTCACTACGACTCTCTAACTTGTGATATAACACTCACCAATAGAATACATATTGTTTTTGAAGGAGCATGAGCGGTATATGTCCCGGAGCTCCTTCATGAGCCTGTCAGTAGCCTGTAGACTGCCGGACACGCTGCCCGACAGATAGTCAGCACGCTGGTTCTGTCGCAGCCGTTCCAGTGTGGCTAAGTGTTCTGTTTCCATGTCGTCCTGGAAATACCAAGAAGAAATTATGTTATAACCGTTCTATTTCACTGAATCGTGGTTATTATAAATTATTGGTTCTATCATCATCATCATTTAGTTGACAATAGATGTCAACTGCTGAACATAGGCCTTCCCTAAAAGGTTGGGGGGTTGTAGGTCCCCCTATAACACAGCATCATACTGAGTGGAGGCCTTCTTGTCAGTCATGACGTGCAGCTGGCGACTATTTCTGATTTGTGCTCGTGCTTATAGATCTATTTTGTTTTTATTTTTCTTTATTATTAGAGTTAAGTTATTTTTTTGTATGCACGTATTTCTGTGACAAATAAATTTATTTTTGTTTCTTTCTAAACGTCGGAACATCATCAGAATTCACGCGACGAACCCGTCCGCTACGTGTTCCGGTAACTAGGTGTAGGCTCCATCGGCCATTCATCCTGCGATCGATGTGCCCCGCCCAGAGCCACCTAAGTTTGCAATTCTTTTGTTAAAATAATGATATTAATGATTTATCCTTCTCATAAGCTTGATCGCAGAAATAGATGGGACCTTTCTCACAAGCTTCTAATACTTACTTTATGTGTGTGCCATATTAACCTAGATAAGATTTTAGATTATTTTGTTAGAAGATGTTGGGAATATAAGCGACAATAACAATTTACTGCAAACAATCAGTGCAACGTTTTTCTTCCACTGATTCAGTGCAAGATTGGTAGTTGGATTGAGTCCCCAGGACACAGCGTACTGAGTATCGTCACTGGTAAAGAGTCTATTTTTAGAACCATGTCGTTTACGCCGAAGTTTCCATAGGGTTGTGCTATACCAATCATAAAGAACGCCCATGGTATAAAATTGATTTTTAATATGTGAATAGTATAAAACAAAGTCGCTTTCTCAGTCTTTTTCGCCGTTTAGTTCTAAAGTTTACAATGGATTTTGATGCGGTTATCACTATCATCATATTTTTTATTTTATCGTGGAGAAATGCGCGTGCATTCTGAACTATCACGGGGAGATAGTGCAGTTATGTGGGACTATAACCCACTAAAACTCCACGGTGTCCTCCTCTGCCGCTTACGGCGGGAACACGGGCACGCGTTAGCGCTCATCCGTGAACCCGTCGCGGCTGTCCGTCACCGGACCCTCCTCTGGGAAGTACTCCCCATTACCGACGCACCAGAACACATAGGACGCCGTGACCACCCCAGGGACCAAACTAGCACATGGACGATCCCGTGTCTTGGCACCCTTGGTCTTCCTGCGACGGGTAAGGTCATTGGCCCCGCCGCCTACCAATTTTCGGCCGCAAAGGATAGTGAGAGCGGCCAACGTCATACCAACACTATTCCTCCCTCCCCTTTCTTCTGCCATACTTCCCGGTTCCGTGCGTCCCTCATCCAGGTGTTTCCCGCGACTTTGTCGATATCGTCCATCCAGCGCGCAACACGCGCGATTATCACTACCAATTAGAGAATTTATTTCGGAAGGTTTATGTGTTTATGACATTAATATAATAATATTTAACTTGGATAATATAGCACATAAATCTCGATATTTTGACAAACGCCACATCAATAGATTACACCATAATACGAGGCAGGCGCGGGTCGCTAGTACCTATAGTGAAAGAATACAGGCTTATGTAGGGACAAGATCATCATCATCTGCCTAGCCTTTTCCCAACTATGTTGGGGTCGGCTTCCAATCTAACCGGATGCAGCTGAATACCAGTATTTTACATGGAACGACTGCCTATCTGACCTCCACAACCCAGTTACTGGGTAATACTGGTTGTAAGATTGTAAGGCTTCTGACGACCCGTAACGACTGACAAATATCCACGAATGACAGCCGGGACCACCGGCTTAACGTGCTTTCGAGACACGGAGGCGTCTTGGTATGTAAAGATGGTCAACCATCCACGGACCAACCGCGGCAAGCGTAGCTTAACCTGGTCCATCGACGCATGCGGCTGTTATTACTTAGCCAGAAGCTTCTCCATGTAGGAACCAGAATGAATGGAAAATGAGTACGGTATGAAGATTACATATTTCTGAAATATGCGTTTTAATATTGATGAGAGGCGCTTGCATATTCAAATAGCAAGCCATATATATGTCTTAAATAATACGACATTGACACACAGATTTACATAACGTAATGCAGGTGAATAATAACAAGATAAACGAGTGAAATTCGCATAAATTCATATTTCCATACGAAACACGAAGTTATATGAAGTTGAACAGTCACATTCACACTGAATTTAACATACCTAGTACAAAAACAGACTATAATATGCTAATAGAATTTGCAAATGACCTATGTCACAGCATGACGATCAGTGTATTCTGCACATTTTTGTTTAGTGAGTCCTACCGTCTGCTCCGTCCGTCCCACCCCGTCGTATCGCATCGCCCGCCCGCGCTGTTATTAAGTTTTCGCTAAACATTCTTTCTAACTTTTATTATTTTTGCTCGGCTCTGTATGTATAGATATAGTTGTGGCAGATGGGGCCTCCTTATATTTTCAATTTGTAAAAAAAAAGTTGTTTATATAAACAGTCGAAAAGTGTCAATTAGCAGTGGCTAATTGACACTTCGACTGTTTATGTATCTTCATTGGCACCCCAACCCTTCTAACCAGAAAACATTTTTTTTTTACAAACTGCACTACTGCTGAAACTTGACACTTTTCGACTGTTTCATGTATCCATCGAAAATAAAAGTCGAGACTATTGCATGATATGACGTTACATGGTCTTGGTATGATCCTTTTCACTAAGGATTGAGACGCAATTAATGTAATAATCAGAGGGGCAATTCTCGTAATTTTAAGAACGTTCAGTCTGATCTGTCTCAATCTGTCAAAAAATACCTCTAATTTCCCTACATTTTGACAAGTTTTTGACACTTGTTTGTCGCTGAGATGAGACTGCGACTAGATTTTGAACGTTTTAAATTACGAGAATATTGGCCTTCTGATTTTAGGGCTTCTGATTTTAGACTATAATTTTTGTAGTAAAACTACGTTTTACCTACCGTTCGCAATGTGTGAATCAGACCATCAAACGGATTCTCCCATGAAGATAATTGTTCAGTTTGATGATCTCAATCACACCCTTAAAGTAGACCACGCCTTTTTGATACAACTTGTATATTTTTATGGAATGTGCGTTTTATTTGTGCAGAAAAAACTATTTTTCTTTTTTTTCTTTGATCTGACAATTTATTTTGGTAAGCACTGTTACTTATACTTGTCAAAAGTGTAGGGAAATAAGAGGTATTTTTGACAGATTGAGACTGAGATCAGACTGTGAATATTCTTAAAATTACGAGAACATACAAAGATATAATAATGGTAGCAGAACATTCACTGTACATGTCTGTGCATGTGCACTGACCGATAATTGTCTTATTGCGTTCAAAAATTCTACCTGTTAGGTGTGATGATAATGGTTACAATATCCTGTCGTTTAGTAATGCTGTAACCCATAAAGATGGGTATCAGTAAAACAACCTTTATTGCTTCTTACGACATTTACACAACTAACAATGTACTTTTGTGTGTGGTGTAATGTGATTCCACATTCCGCTGCTTTGTAAGGATGACTTACATTAAAAACTCTTAACATATTCTATGAAAAAGACGATCTTTATAACCATTTCCAGTCATGGACTTATTATTATTATTCATTATCGGTTAACCTATTTCTGGCCAATCCAGTTATTCACACCTCTGGGACACATATCACTAAATGCGTTTAGCGCTAAATATATTTAAATTATCTGCCATCTTCTGCCTCTGTCATCTTCAAAGGATTGACAGAACGAGGACGATTTTTAATTACGTATAGCGCTAAACGCCTTTAGTGATTTGTGAAGCACGCGGGCCTGATTGTCTCAGAAAACGTAGTTCAATTCTGGACACACGTACACATGTGTGGAATGTAAATGATAATGATAAATGATTTTATTCTTATAAATAGGTTTGCACAAACACTTTTACACGTCAATCATATTTTAAAAACTAGATGAGGGCGGCGTTTCCTATCTGACTACTCTTGAGAAGACAGGCCGAAACCAATTCAGAGGTCACAGTCTCTTTTAAACTCCAGACATAATCTTGGTCAAATCATGTGAAGACCATGTAGATTGATGTCTGACATGGTCTTTTGAGTGTGTAATAAATTATTGAGTTTTAAGTTAACCCTTAAGAATGACAAGCGTGTTGAAATACCAAACACTAAATGTTACTAAAATAACTAAATAATACGAACATCACTAGCGTGCGTTCTCGGTAGCCATTTATATTAAAATGTCTCATTCACTTTCCTCACGGGTCGGGCCGCGAGAGGTCAACAACGTGCTCCCGCCTCGCCTACTTAATTGATAGTGATTATTGCCGATTGGTGAGAATATGTCTCCTTATTTTGAAGAACTAGCTGTTTCCTTACCTACTCTGTGGGGTTGTGTGATTGGATGTCTTTCCAATCACACAACCCCACAGAGTGATAAACCAAACAAATGCTACATACTTTGTTGCTGCGTGCTGCGTCGTCGACCATTTCTAGTGGCAAGTCGTCTTCTCCCTCAGATTCATCTTCCTCTGCTGCCATCTCTTCATCCTCCTCTGTTCCGGACTCGGCGCCGTTTGACGTTACACTTGGAACCCTAGAAAGACAGACATATTCTCTATTAATTCCTATCTTTAAACGTGTACTCCGTATGTATCCAGACAAGCTGCACTACTAATTCTAAACGGAAAACTCAATAACACTTTGCCCGATTAGCAAATCTTTATAGGTGTTTGATAGATAGTTATTAGTATTAAATTATTTATTTATTTTACTTCGATGGTCCTAGTTTATCGTGACTTCAGTGACAGCTATGTGACCAGATCCCGGCAATGCATAAATATGTAAGCTGTCACGCCTTTATGCCTGGAGGCTTTTATTTAGGTAGTAAGCTTTTATTTACACTTTAATTTTAATTAATTATTTTTTAGCTTTAGTACGTAGTTTTTATTATATTTGTTGGTATATTGGCGTGGCTAGCTGACATATGGCAAATAATTTAATTTTATGTTCTGTGCCTTGTAATGTTAATTACTTAACACCTAGTATTGTATACAATCAAGTATATTTTCTAACTGAACAGCACAGACAGCTGTGCTGCTGGGGAGTTTGTTGCGCCACTTCTTCTATGCGATAGCACTAGGAAGTGGTGAAGGGCGGGCGTTTTTGGGGGACTGTTTTGTAATTTTGACGTTCGAAAAGTACTGATTCTCAGCCTATTTGAATTTGAATAAATGACTTTTGATTTTGATTGATAATAAAGTAAGTATTTCTTATTGTATATCACTGGGCCACCACTGATCACACTGAGATATTAATTAATTATCATTCCGGACCCAGTCTAGCATATTTTTGGAACGAAGTTCCTTATCGCGCGTTGCGAAAGGGGGCTAGACGGAAAAAATTAAGACCAAAAGTTGGAACGACACTTTTTGATATAGTTGTAAGCCGTGCGGCGTGCGCGTGTTTCTCTGTCTGTCTCTGTCTGTCTCTCTCTCTCTGTCTCTCTCACTCTCTCTCTTTTAGAAAGCAAGCCAGTTATACTTCGTTCCATCCGAGTGTCCCTTGACACCTCTCAAGTTTTTTAGTAACAGAAGATAATATGCTGTCACAAAGGTAAACATAATCAGCCTAAAATGTGCCCACTGCTGGGACACTTCACTGTGAGAGGGAGTGGGTGATCAAACCACGCGGACCCAGTGTTTGGCGGAAGTCGCATGACTTCTAAATTACTTCAAAAATGCATTTTTCTTCCTTTTCGATTAGGATTAAGACCGTGAGAATTAGTGCTAATTAGGCTTTTTTGTTATCGCTTGCAAATCTAAAAGCCTTGAATGTATTGCACACGAGTGTTATAAAAATAATCGATATGCAATTAGTGATAATCTTGCAAGGCACGCAAGATGACTAAGTAAGCTCCACAGCATTTCAGCAAACATCGTAATTTAACCTTGATTGTATCTTTCCGTAGTCGACAAAATTTATTCCAGTCTCTATTTGACGAAATTAGGTATATTTACTTTTAAAACCGTTCCAAATTCACAAAATAAAATACGTAGAATAGATATTCTGTTGTATTCTTAGTATCTGCCGCACGGGTCGATCGATCAGGTTAAGCTACGCTTGCCGCGGTTGGTCCGTGGATAGGTGACCATCTTTACATACCAAGACCAGCGGCGTTACGTGCTTCGGAAAGCACGTTACGCCGTTGGTCACTGTTGTCATTCGTGAATCTTTGACAGTCGTTAGAAGCCCGAAAGTCTCACAACCTGTCCTACCAAGAGGTTTCGTATTAGGTACCCAGTAACTGGGTTGTGAAGGTCAGATAGTCAGTCGCTCTATGTAAAATACTGGTACTCAGCTGCATCCGGTTAGACTGGAAGCCGACCCCAAGATAGTTGGAAAAAGGCTACGCAGATGATGATTCTTTTCATTACAAGTATTGATAATTGGTGAAAGACGATGTTTCAAACAGCATTATTACAACTTGTGGTTGGACTGGAGTCGGTAAATATAAACCCTAACGGTGTCGGCGAAAACTTCAGAGATTTTTTCTAGCTGAAGTGAGCGTTTCAAAAATACAACATCAGTAACAGTATATCTTGTTAGCAAGAATCTTGACGCAGCGAACGACAATGCACTGAATACGTCTGATAACGTATATCCGAGACTGTAGCCTAAGAAGCAGGAAATTATACGCTCTGTGTTGTGTAGTCGATTACATTTGATATGAAAAACGACGCTGATAATAAATTGTCAAGTTCTGCAGTTAAGTATTTTGTCAGCACAGTGCTGCAGTGTTCAGAACCGATCGATGTAAGGAGCACTTTTTTCTGGGCTTATTTTCCTCCATATAGACTCTAATTTACTAGATATAAGAACTAAGTAAAGAATAGAATGAGAATTTATAAGCAACGAGCTGTTTCACGCGACTTCGTCTGTGTATTTTAGTCACTTACAAATACATATAAACCAGGATGAAAATGGCTCTACGTCCTCCTAGTGCCAGATCAGTTCAGTGCTAGAGCTTTACTTTGTGTAAATAATTTCATCACCACTGCTCTCAATCCGATAAAGGAAACCTGGGGGCCTACTCCGAAGTGCAAAGTGCGAATGTTCGGATCGTACCGACACATGGCCGAACCGAATATTATTGAAAAATGCGAAAAAAGTTCGGATCGGCTCAGTTGAGTCGGGACCATAGTCAATATTCGAAAGAGTGTAGCAGAGTAGGATCGGAACTGATCGAACCAAATAGTAACTTCGTAGCAGGAAACGGCCGAACATTTGGCCGATACTACTTCGGAGTAGACCCCCTGCATATCCTAGAGCCAAAAAATCGGAGACATGTGAGATTTACCATCCCGCGCTGGGGCCACGTGGCCCTCCTCTCTCTTACCTGCCCTATTAGTTTCCTGGAAGGAAGAAGCTTGGAGGAATACATCAAAAAGTATATTATATTTGTGGTACCTCTGCTGTGGAGCTGGGTGCACTGGAAGAGACAATGAATCCAAATCTGGTGGTTCTGGTACGCCATGTAGCTTGCATAGTTCCCGCAGCAGTATACCAACCTAGAAACAACATGAAAAAATGTGTTAAAACCAAAGAGTCTGCTAATATCATTGTTGGTGGAAAGATGGGGGAAATTTGGATATGAAGGGCTCTAGAAATTGAAAATCAAACTATTTTATTTGATGGTAAAATTTATTATATAAGATTCTGCTCGTGACTTCGTCCGCGTGATATTTCTTGTTCCCCGACTCAGAACGTGGCACATCGCCAGTCCTCTATTAAGTACGGACGCCAGCAGGTCAAGCTACCCGAAACTGTCAAAGTTTTCCAATCAACCTTGAACCTTAACGTTTCAGCGATAAAGTTGAAAATCTATTAAAGAAATTTGACAGATTGTAGTAGCTTGATGTGCTGGCGTCTGTATTTCGTTTTCGCTTATTGTTCTTTCTGCCTTATTTCTTCTGCTCGGCTCCCAAGCGTCCTAGGGTGATGTTAAATAGCCTTCCTCGAGAACAAGACTACCAAATGCAAAAATATTTTTTCAAATCCGACCGCTAGTTCCAGGGATTACTTAGCGCGTAACAAACTCTTCAGCTTTATTATTAGTATATAGTTTGACAGTAAAATCACAAGTGGTGATTCCGGAATCTAAGCAAACATAATAGCCGCATCGGGCCGCAGAGCATCGCACTTCAATACAAGTAGTGTGCGATAGTTCATACAAAATGTACGAGAGTGATGTAGAAGGCATTCTGCAATGCTGTACGGCCCGCCCAAATCTGCATCAGCCGCACCTTGGAGCAGTCAGCACCGCTACACCTAGCTGATTGGCTATTTTTTTTACCACAGAGCTGTTATAAAGTAGTTAAAGTGTCGAGAGAAGTCCTCTATTGTTTTCTGTCGATGTAGACCCAAAAAACTAGGTCGACTCATGTAAAAATGAAGAATACATTGACGCTGACACTATTGATTACCACATTATTCGCTGTAATCCGTAGAATCACAAAATTTCACCTTCACCTACATAAAATACTTAATTATTAATTGTTTTGCTTTTCCGATAAAAAATAAGCGTCGAGGTTTTAAAAAGAAAAGCAAATGATCACTTCCTATGATACTGAAACTCACCTTAATAATAATGACCTCGCCCTTGATTAAAAAAAAAATCAAGATCATAGTCAGACTTTTTTTTTCTATTTACCTTAAAATTGTATTGTTACCACTATTTGGCAAGTGTTAAACTATTTTAGGACTTCACACGTGTTTAAAAAAATTAAAATAGTTACTGGCATGTTCAATTTGTGTAGGTAGGCAGTTATTTTTGTACCGACAGAGTTCAATGAACTCGAGTTCGTGTTCAAACAATGTTTACGTATGTGCATAAATAAAACAAATGTTTAGCAAACTATCGATTTTTTGCACTTACGTTTTTTAATTGATTAGGACTTTACAATCAATTTATTTAAACGTAAATTGTTTGTATGTAAGTATGAAGAGAAGGTACTGAAACCATTTCCTTTCGTATACATAACATTCACCTACTTTAATTCTTTAAAATACCATGACATTTTGTTTCAAGTTTCTATTCAATTCAGGTAAAAATTATGTACGAGGGTCATTCAATAAATACTTAGCCTACAAAAAGTAAACGAAAATTTTGGAAAAGTGACAATTTATTTTTCAACATAGTCTCCTTTTAGTTCGATACACTTAGCCCAGCGATGCTCCAGCTTTTTTAACCAGTCCGAAAAATAGTTTTTGTCAAACTCTGCAAAATAGGCCTCCGTGGCGGCGATGACCTCCTCATTTGATCCATATCTATTCCCGGCGAGAGATTTTTTCAGATTAGGAAACAGAAAGAAGTCACAAAGGGCCAAATCTGGAGAATACGGTGGATGGGGCAGCAATTCGTAGCGTAATTCGACCAATTTGGCCATGGCAACGGCAGACGTGTGAACCGGTGCGTTGTCGTGGTGGAACAGCACTTTTTTCTTCGCCAGATGGGGTCGTTTTTTCTTTAATTCGGCGTCGAATCGGCCCAATAAATCGGCATAGTAAAGCCCTGTAATTGTTTTACCCTTCTCGAGGTAATCGATGTAGATCACACCTTGTGAATCCCAGAAAACGGTGGCCATAACTTTTCCGGCCGATTTTACAGTTTTTGCCTTCTTTGGAGCACGTTCCCCGGTCTGGATCCATTGTTTTGATTGCTCCTTGGTCTCTGGTGTGTACCAGTGGATCCAGGTTTCATCGACGGTCACAAAACGACGCAAAAACTCCGTTGGATTCCGCTTAAACAGCGCCAAACACGTCTCCGATGTGGTCTCACGGTTGCACTTGTTTTCCGGTGTGAGTAAACGCGGCAGCCATCGCGCCGACAGCTTTCTCATGCCGAGTTCCTCGTAAAGAATATGATGCACTGTTCCTTCTGAAATGCCTACAGTCTCAGCTAGCTCCCGAACCTTCAATCGGCGATCTGCCAATACGAGATCATGGATTTTTTTAATGTTTTCCTCCGTAGCAGCTGTTTTCGGTGCACCTGGACGTGGTTCATCAAAAACCGACGTACGGCCACGTGCAAACTCGTTGAACCAATTCTTGACGGTGGCCATCAATGGAGAAGAGTCACCGTACACAGCATCCAAGCGCTCTTTGATTTCGATGCGCGTTTCCCTTCCAAAAATAGGAATCGAATCACCGAACGATATTGCTCTTTTTCTATTTTTGTAAAACCGATCGATACATTCGCTTCCATAAGTTGTCAAATTAAAACAAATGAAGGGATTGGAATGAAAATTTGAAAAAATAATTAAAAAAGAATGTGCTACACTGTGGTAAAACTCTTTTGAAACTACAGCGCCCTCTGGCGATGAGGCTAGGTACTTATTGAATGCACCTCGTATGTGTAGACACAGTTTGTATAGTTATTATAAATTACAGTATCTCTGTTTAAGCAGAAGAAAAGCTGTGTTAACTTCGATATTACCGGTTTCGTCTAAAATCTATCATTGAATTATTTAAAAACGCGTAATATTGAAAATAGTTCTATATTACACATTGGTGATCCTAGAGCAAATGGGCACCACCCCTTTTTTATTGATTTCTGCTTAATATTGTACGCATAAGGTTGCAGCTAAATGCAGACCACGAAATCTAGAAAATTACAGCGTCAAGAGACAGACGGCAGTACTTACTAATAAAATTCATGGCGCCGAAATTGCATTGAGCGCACAACTTCTATCACGGACCAGCACCCTAATGCGTAACACTGAATCATTTTGAAGGATATTGCTAATCCATTGCTTCATGTGTTCGAAAAATTTGTCTGCTCAACAACGTAAGTAACGCAATGAATGTTGTTGAACTGTCAAGATTAAAGTCATTGGCTACTGTTGTGTGTTACGCAATTACCCCGCAGGTGGTCCGTGACAAAGTTTCTACCAGGGTTGGAAAAAAACACGATTTCTTCAATAAATCATTTTTTAAAGTGATTTTTTGCTCGTTGGTGTAATTGCTGTGTGGCGTTCCAGTGTGAAGATAAATATATATTTTGTTTTTTTTTAGTTTGATAGAATTTAGCGAGTGCCATAAACTGAGCCTAACGTAGTTACTAAATCCTATAGTAAACCAGCTATTGACGGAAATGTCTCAAAATTATGGAACTATAACTTAAAAAATATTCATCATCATCATCAACCTATAGCAGTCCACTGCTGGACATAGGCCTCTCCTATTGCACGCTATTCAACTCGATTTTCAGCAACTCTCGTCCAGCTGCTACCAGCCATCCTGCGAAGATCGTCGCTCCACCTAGCCTGAACGCGTCCTACCTTACGTTTACAGATTCGCGGTCTCCACTCAAGAACACGTCTACCCCAACGGTAATCGGTTCTACGGCTAATCAGCGCTTCAGCAAAAAAATAATACTTGTTATAAAAAATAAAAATTCAAACCAAACCCCGAAAAATAAAAATCCTAATTCAAATTATTGGTTACAAATCCCCGAAGGATAATAAAAATATAAATGAAATTAAACAAATCACTGTAAAGTGTCATTACATTTAAGTTACATTACATTAAAGAGTGAACAGTCACATTACATTACAATATCATTACAGGAAAATTACTTTACCCACAGTTGAATTTTACATTAATTACTCAATTTTAAATGACCGATAATTCAAAAACTATTAAGTACATTTAAATTGTTACTTTAAAGTTTCATAATCCGAAGTTAGAAATGAGAAGACATTTGATGAAATCATAGATATAAGATACCCCCCTAAAATACAGCCCAGCCTAGTTTAGGGGGGTTGAACCTATTGTACATCATGTACCTAATGCTAAATTAAGAACTCTAATCTGTATACAGTACAATGTACTTGAACTTAGTGGTAATAAACAATTATTATTATTAATTATTATAGATTTTTACTAAAAAAATCATTTGATTTAAATCATGTCAACACTGGTTTCTACATTAGTCATTTGTGTCGTAGCGTAGTCCAAGTAAACGGTGACAATACCGACGCGCGACGGGGCGTCTCCGCGATCTGTGCAGCTAACCAAAGGTCAGAGTTCAAATACAACCCCTACACGTTGTATTGACGCGCCCTAAGGGCTATATTTAGCTTATTATTCAGTGAATGTACCTATGATGCAACAACAACTGATCCATCAATATTTTTACAAGCTTTGCAGATTCTGCACCCTAATTGCGTAACACACGATCAATCGGAATCTGAATCATTTTGAAGCAAATTGCTAATCTATTGCTTAATAAGTTCGAAAAATTTATCTGCTCAACACGTAAATAACGCAATGAATGGTGTCGAACTGTCAAAATGAAACCGATTCCGATTGATAATGTGTTACGCAATTGCCCCGCTGTTCCTTTTCGGAATATTCTTTGATATATTTTTTGTTATTCTATGCTATCCCACTGCTGAACAAAGGTCTCTTCTTTTTCCTTCCAAACCTCTCGCGATCTCTGGCCATGTTGACCTTGCAAACGTTATCAGATCATCACACCATCTTCGTCGTGGTCTACCTCGACGACTATGTCCCCTCAGGCGTCCAGTGAGTGACGAAGTTCGCCCTGCTCTCCGGGTGCATTCGTGAGACGATTCTATAATGATTCTCTGATCATAAGCTAATTCATAGTTTCTCCAAATAAAATACATTAAAACACATATTTAATGCTATTTATTTAATAATAAGCCTTACAAACAAGTAACTGACCTCTTAATCTGCCACTACACAATCCTTTCTCTTATTGGGAGTATGACTTATTATTTTATTAATACTAAGTAATATTGTTTTATTATAGTTTCCTTAATGATCAGAGGAATGACCGTGTGTCACAATATGTGAGTTTTAATATAACAGGAACTTACTCACAATTTCTGTAGAACAATGACAATGACTAATGTCTGGCTTGGTTAATTACCTAATTCAAGAGATGTAATTATGGAAAAATTTTGAAGCAGGACCAATCCAGAAATATTAAAAATCATTTTGTTTCAAGATGAATACGACGCTAACGGTTAATAAAGATTATTTGGAAGAAGATTTGCTACACCACCCCGAATGAATTGTAGGGAAGGCGGATGAATTAGTCAGGAAAAGACCAATTCCAGAACTTTAAGATATTTCCACTTCGTCATAGTAGCATGTATTTATTATTTCAATTTACATCATAATTATATATATTTAGTGATATTTATTTTAGAAGTATGTATGTGTGTTGTATAATCACATACGGTTTATATTTAAATGAAATAATTGTTTTTTGATTTAATGTATTTTGTTTTCTCTTCTACTCCTAGACACATTGTCTACATCTCTTTTTTTCTACTTTCCTATCCTAGGTATGCTGGACGAGATTTTAGAAACAAGCATCACCTTTGTATGTATTTTTCTGTTCCTTTCTTCTTGTCTGTTTATATGTGTGTGCATAAATTGTTAAATAAATAAATAATAAAACTAGCAGAGACATCAAACAACATTCCTCAATTAAAGATGGCCTAACTCAAGAAGGAAGTAAGCACTGGAAGTCTATCTAGTGTAATCGACAGCTTGATATTGTACAAATATTAGCCTAATGACCTATTGTCCATAAACCACACAAAAAAATATATAATATCATGGGATAAAGTTTAAAAATATTACGTCATATAAAAATAGCAGCACAGTAGTTAACTAAATCCTTACCTGGTTTATGACATGGTTATCTCTGCCCTGTGTGTTGGTGAGGATCTGGACAGCATTTGTAACTATGGGATCCTCGCTGTCAGCAAACCATACAGGTGGTGTGTTGGGGTATGTCTCCTGGCAAGCAAAAAATTTGTTTATAAAAATGTTAGGTGAGAGATTGTGTCTGTGGGTGGAGCTTTTTCACAGGATATGTTGCATCTTCTTTCTTGACCGCCTGCAACCCTACAGGATTTAAATAAAAGCGACAGCCAGGATGCTGTCCAGGATGCTAATGTACCATATTCATTGTATAGGAGACATCATGGACATAGGAGAGGAAGAAAAAATTATAGTTCATTGTAATTTCTCAGTAGCAGCCTGGAGTCTGGATTTGTGCACGCTTCATGACAATAGACTCGCCCACTTAAACAAAACTGGCAAAATGTTGGTGTACTATAGATCTACTTCTGCCCAACCCTTCAGGGAAACAAGGCGTAATGTTAGTATAAAATGTTCATTGTACTAAAATGTATGACAATAAGGGCTGGAACTGCACAATTTTTTGGGCGTGGCACTTTACAGGATATGTTGCATCTTCTTCCTGAATGTTATAAACAACTACTTTCACTATCCAGAATTTAAATGAGGGAAGTAACAGAGTTGGCCACATTTCTATGAATTTGTCAGATAAAATTTGAGTCATTGAGACAAGAGGAAAAAGAAATTGTAGTTATTTGTAATTGATGACTTTATTTTCCGTTACCCCATACTGATAGATGATAATTAGGGAAGACAGTGTTGGTTGGCAGTAGGGTGTGGCAACAGGAATGTTACTGAGAATACCTTAGTAGGTTTTGATACCAAACATGAAACCCTAGTAATGTCATAACATTACTACCCTTCAGCTTTATTTTTTAATTATTTTCACTAATATTTGTATATATTTAGGTATAAATATACCTTAATAATTTTTTTTAATCCTCAATTTTCTGTGTTTTAAGTAATTTTCTGTGTATAAATAAAGACAATTTAACTAGCTATGGCAGGTATGTAATTCACATTGACTAAAGATCAATAATATTGCTATGTGTGCAATCAACCTAACACTCCACTTTCAGGGACAGCTTACTTCAAAATCAATAGTTACTACTTGGCACAAGCAGAATGCTATCTTGCATTACTTTAATAACACTGTCAACGGTGAACTGACCTACATTATGTTTAGCTGGAGTTTTATATCAAAAATGGACTGCAGTGTAAAAACAATGATATTTTATAGTTTATGTATTTCTTGTGCAGCTTATACTTTTTTTTATTTAAGTAAAATATTATTTATATATAAAAATTAGTACAACACAGCTGCATCCAGTTAGACTGGAAGCCGATCCCACCATACATAGTTGGGAAAAGGGTAGGCAGGCAGATTGATATATAAAAATCAATGCTGTTCATTAGTCTCGCAAAAACTTGAAAATGGCTTGACCAATTTCAACGACACGGTCGGCGCAGTGGCTGAGCGATCGACTGCTGCGCTGCGTGTCGCGGGTATCCCGCACAGAACAAATATTTGTATTGCCTATAGGTAGTAGTTCCAGGTCTGGCTGTTTGTGTATGTGAGTTTAAATATTTGTAAACGCACCCACAATACAGGAGTAATTCCTAGTGTGGGGCAACCTTTTTAATTAAAAATAATAATAATTTAAAAAAAATTTTTTTTTTTGTTTTTTATTTGGAAAATCACAATGTTACAGCTGAAAAATATAAATTTTGTATGAGAATTGCCAATCAATCTCAAGTGGTAATAAGTTCACCGGGTCATCTAGTTTAAAATATTTAAGGGTGACATGCACAGCAGTATGTAATGTGCATTTTCATGTCTTTATGCGTGATTTGTGTAGTTCCTTCTCAAAGAGAGGAAGCCTGTGTCCCAGGAGTGGGAACATTATATAGGCTGATTATGTCATGTAGTTAGAAATTATAGTTAAGTTCTTAGTCATCTTTTTTTAATAGTGTTTGGTATTCTACTCAACAACAGTTTGTAGGGAGATACACAATGTAGGGAGTATTGATTGGGCTTAAACTGGGAATAAGTATTTATTTATATTGCTGACATAAAATTATCAGTGAAAAAATTATGATCAAATCGTTAAATGACAAACAAACAAAAAATGCATCGCAATGCAAATGCAACTCCGCCCCTAAGATGACCCACTGACCCATACCTTTAAAATCCCAACACAATCTCTTCAGGTTTGCAACATAATATATGCAAACCTAAAGAAATATAGTTAAAACAAGCTGTTGCACATTGCAAATACAGTTATAGCAAGGCAATAATTTTGCAAAAAGCGAATGGTCATAAAACTATTGTTTTATGGACTGTGTGAAGTTTGCAGTACATTATTCAGGTCAGTATTTCATTGCTAGTGCTCCAAAAAATAAACAATTTGTAATGCATTATTGTATTCAGGAGTCTTTATTAGAATCAGGTGGGCATAAAATAATAGAAGTGTTGGTGTAATTAAGTTATCAAATACCAATACAGTATTGTTGAACAATACATGACCAATGAGTTATTAAGTACCAAATATTGATAACTGTATGTAATCATTGCTTGGTATTAGATCATTGATTGTATAGTACATAAACAATACATGTATAAACTACACATGAATCCTAGTAAATAGTAATGTTTAGATACATTCAGTGCCCACTAAAAACCTGTTATCAATGAATGGCCAAGCTAAGGCCACTAAGCACATTCCAAGCTTGCATTGTTGCATCAGTAAAAAAAACAGTAATGGGTCCAACAAAATGTCTACATGACAAAAAGCAGGTAGATAGGATGACTAAGAGCCTTTGTCCCAAAAACGCCTGTATACCGTTATCCAAACAAAACAGACGTTACTCTCTCTATAAAATAGCTGTAACACGAACACTGATAATGATGTTCTGCGCCCGAAATGATCGATACAGCGATTCGACATGGCACCGTATGCTCAATAAACATATGATCCGCAAACTCGTTAACGCGCGACTATTGATTAAAGTAAAAAACACCAATGTTTTGTAAATAATTTACACAGAAACTTGACAAACGTGTAGTTGCAACAGGGAAATGTAAATTCATTTCCGTAAACCTTTTGTTGACAGCCCTGCCCTCATAAACAGCGACCCTTTGTCCCAGCTCAAGATAATCAATAAGTGCACCCCGCAGCCAACATATTAATTTTTATGTCACATACGTTTATTATGTAAATATGGTACTTACAGTAATATTGGCATGTATTTCATATTTCTTTCCGTTTTTGCCAACGAATCTGCAGGTCAGTTCGTCGACACTGGCTGACATTATCTGAAACCGTTCATGGTTTTTTGGAAACACTTGTTCTAAAGTTTTGATTTCTAACTTAAGTGTATTTAAGCAAGCCATTGGTGTTAATTGAGACACTAATTCTAAACTAACTAATAGTTATCCACGATAAAATACATGAGAATAAATTTTACGTTCACTCCGCGACCAAGCAAAATGGCGGAACGTAATGGCGGAAATTATTATAAAAAAAATACTGTTTGCTGACGATAGAGGGCAGGGCGACTAGGCAGAGACAGACTAGAGAGTTTTCTATTTATTATCTATATTTTGTGGTTGCAACACTAAAAACCCATACTTTTATTACTAAGTATTTTGAAAATAATTATTAATTATCAAAAATGTAAATGAGTGATTCATCAAGTATCCTTAGTCACATTTCCGCAACATAAGCAGCGCACCGTCAAATATATTGCAGTGTGTTATGCTCGCTACTTTGTTCAGTATTTTTTGCATGGTTCTTTAGGACCGGTTCCACGTTTGATAACTCATGCAAGAAATAGTAGAACAGGCTCAGGAGCTAACCAAAAACCAGCAATAATATAGCTGCATGATGGATGGACAATCATTATTGGATGAATCACATCACAACATGGGTGAGGGAGGAATCCATTTGTGTGTTTAAGATTATTTTAGTCTGGCCACTCATATCAACTAAGGGCAACCTTAGACGATGACATTATAGAAACGAGTTGAAAATAGCAGCGGAATAATATTATATGCGGCAGTTGTTCCATGTAAAATTCAGTTGCACTTGCATCCGATTAGCCTGGAAGCCAACCCCAACATAGTTGGCAATGTCTAATATTGTGTTTACTAAAAAAGTACACATACTGTGGTCTATGCTCCAACTCTCTCTCTGTTAATAAAATGGCGAACGAATAAACGCGTCTTGTACTGAAACGTTCCTAACAGGCAAAAGGCTTGGCAGATAATGTTTATTAGTAATTAGTCGGTTAAAAGATAAATATAATTTTTAACCGACTAATTAGTATTTTAAACATCATGCACTGGTACTTACCGAAAATATGTGCATTTTATTGACCATTTAGGAAATTTATCCAAAATGGTTTCGGGATAAAATATAATAAATAAACAATAAAATAAATAACGTTTATGTATAAGAATGGTGCAGATTTACAATAACTTATCTTAAAAATTATAGATGACACAGTTGCTCATTCATTTGCCTGAACTAGGTGGAGGCCTGTTTCAGGCTAGATAGGTGCTTACAATTTTAAAATATTAGCAAGGTGAGAAGACTAATTATTAAAAATGGGATGGGGGCGGGGTTCAAAATAATGTCAAGTGCCTAGGAGCCTAGGATCTCTAAGTTCGGGCTTGCCCAGATCTATCGTCTACGGTTCCCCATAAATCTATACCTATAATTTTAGTATGTACAGACGCCAGCAGGTCAAGCTACTCGAAACTGTCAAATTTTCCCAATCAACCTTGAACATTAATGCTTTAACGATAAAGTTGAAAATCTACTAACGGATAGATTGTTGTGCTGGCGTCTGTACATAGACGACCGAGTCCGATAGGACCATAGACCTAGAGAATAAACTCTCACAAAACTGACCTCACTCTGTAGTATATAATAAAGACAAGCCCTGCTGCTCCACCCAGAGCGGGAGGAGTCATTTGATGATTTCCCATCCTCAAAAAAAAAAAACAAAAGACAAGGTGAAAAGAGCGACAGCATTATTGAAAAAAAAAAATTAAAAACAAGCTTTTATTACATAATAAAAAGGACTAAAAATTAAAAATAATTTAATCCTCACATGAAATAAATATAAGCGTGTTAGATTGTGTTCTAAATGTTCTTTAATGTTCCATCAAAATGTAACACGCTTTTATTTATTTCTTACTAGCTTCTGCCCGCGGCTTCGCCCGCGTGGATGTCGGAAAATATCCCACGGGAACGTGCTAACAGGATAAAATGTATGTGCTTCCCCAGGATGCCATCTATCTCTATGCCAAATCAGAAGTTCAGTGGTTTAGGCGTGAAAATGTAGCATACAGTTTCAAGTTCAAATCCTCCCCTTAAAAACTGGATTAACCCTTTTTGTCCCATCAGTGGTAAATTTTCGACAACTTTACATACTTATTATTAATTATTTTCTGTCAAAAGTATCAGTACTGAGTTTCGAGTTACTCGGATCGCGCAATCAATTTCTTCCACACAAACTTAACACCCTTATATCCCCCTTTGAGGGGTAGTTTTAAAAAACTTTAATGATAAACTTTATTACTTACTTAGGCAAGTATTCTTGCCAAGTTTCAAGTTTATTAAGTAAATAAATAAGATTTTTCATATAAACTGTATCCCCCGCTTTTCAACCCCACAGGGGTGGAGTTTTGAAAAATCGTTTGGGATTATTCATAACTTGACTCGAAAGATTATCTATAAGTAGGTACTAATTTTCGAGTTAATCAAGCCATGCAGTAAAATCCTCCCCTGAAAAATTGACTACCCCATTTCAGCCCGTCAGGGGTAGATTTTCAAAAAACCATGATACACATTATTCTTTACTTTCAATACTAAGTATACTACTCTGTCAAGAAAGTACCGGGAAAAGATCAATAAATAATACACAAAATGTCTGTTATTCATCCAAATTAATTTTATCACCTTCAAAGTATGCTCCTTTAGAAACGATACACTTGCGCCAACGAATAATCCATTCATCAAAACATTTTTTAAACGCTGCTTCCGGAATTGAGTTCAGTTCTCGCCGCGAATTCTCCTTTATGTCTTCTATCGATTGAAAACGGGTGGTAATTTGAGTTTAGGAAAAAGAAAAAAGTCAGCAGGAGCCATATCTGGTGAATATGGTGGTTGCTGGATGGTATTTGTTGAGTGTTTGGTCAAAAATTCGTTCACAATGATAGCCTTGTGCGAAGGCGCATTGTCGTGGTGCAAAATCCAAGAATTTTCTTTCCACAAATCTGGCCTTTTTCGTCGAATTTGCTCTCTTGAACGCCGCATAACGCTCAAATAATATTCTTTATTTACCGTTAGACCTTCCGGTAAGAATTCAGAGTGCACAACACCGCGATAGTCAAAGAAAACAGTCAACATGACTTTGACTTTTGATCGACTTTGGCGTGGTTTTTTCGGTTTCGGTTCAGTTGGAAGGCGCCACTCCGAAGCTTGTTGACTAGTTTGCATGTCAAACTCGTAAACCCACGTCTCGTCACCAGTAACAATGCGTTTCATGAATGTTGGGTCCGAACTGACTCGTTCTAGCATGTCCTCAGCGACTTTCATGCGATTGAGTTTTTGGAGAAAATTCAGATCTTTTGGGACTAGCCGAGCAGCAACATGTTTCATACCCAAATGATTAGTTAAAATGGTACGGATCGACTCGTGAGATACAGAAAGTTCGGCGGCTATCTCTCTCAGAGTTGAATGGGGATTTTCAGTCACAATTTTCTTCACTTTTGCGATGTTAACTTCAGTTGCAGACGTTGACGGCCTACCAGAGCGAGGCAAATCTTCCATCACATCTCGACCGCTTTTGAACGCTTTGAACCACTCATAAGCACGAGTTTTTGATAAAGTCGATTCACCGTAAGCCTTCTGTAACATTTTCAGTGACTCCGAACACGAAATTCCATTGGCGATGCAAAATTTAAGACAAACTCTTTGTTCGATATTTTTGTCCATTATGAAATTCGCAATACACAATATATGATATTACTAAAACCAGCACTGTAGCAAGGTCAGGACAATACGGCGGATGCATTAACACCTCCCAGCCAAACTCTCTTGATTTTTGCTGAGTGGCTAAAGATATGTGGTGGTCTATAGCGTTATCATGAAGAAAAACCACACCCCTTCTGTTGATTAATTCCGGCCGCTTTCTCTCAACTTCTTGCTCTAATCTCATCAGTTGTTCGCAGTAGAGTTCAGAATCGATGGTCCTGCCTGGTGGTAACAGCTCATAACGAATAATGCCCTTCCAATCCCACCACACACACAGCATCACCTTGTTGCGAGTTAACCCGGGTTTCGCCACAGTCTGTGAAGCCTGACCGGCCTTTGACCACGACCTTTTTCGCACGTTCTTGTCATATGTACGTGATCCAATTTTTATCACCAGTTATCAGCTTCTTCAAAAATGGTTCGGTTTCATTACGTCGTAATAAAGAATCACAAATGAGTACACGGTTCATTAGGTTTCTTTCAGTGAGCTCGTGAGGTACCCAAATATCGAGCTTTTTTGTGTACCCAGTTTTTTTCAAATGCGCCAAAACTGTTTTGTGGTCAATTCCCAGTTCTTCAGCTACGTCGTAACTACCGATCTTGCTCCACGTTCGAACTTGAAAACTCTCCTCGACTTAGACAAGTTAGACAGTAGACTCTGTCGAGCGCCGCCGGGCGGCGCTGGCGTTCCGAATAGTTATACAATTGACTCCGTTATCTAAAATAAAATGAGAAATGCAATTAAATTAATTAACCGAATGAGTAGATGTAAGAAATAGTCGGGTAAAATGAGTTTATTCAATCTGCCTAAGTATGATATTTATTACTATCAAGGCTTAAATATATAATATTTTTGGGAACCCAGTACCATAGTCCTATGGGTGGCATTTGGTACCAAAAAATATTTCCGTAAGTTAAAGTGAGAAAAGAGATATAAAATGGATGGATTCTATGTATCATGTTAATAATTTCATGTTACGTATGTTTATACAAATAAATGCATCTTTATCTAAGAAAAACAACTTCAAAATATATACATAGATATAAGGGATTTGTGGTACGCGGTGGGTACCTGAATTTGGTATCGGTACTTGTTAGGTGGAGTACCCGGGTACCGGTACTCCACCTAACGAGACTGGAACTGGTACCCGTCTGAACCCGGTACCGACATGGCGACACCGTATCGTGTACGAGTATATAATTTTATTTTATTTTATTGTATGACCGTGAATCAGTTACCGATGTTGGTCTGTTGATAAAAAAAAACTGGACCGGCCGGCCGGTTTTTTGCCAAAAAAGAAATAAAAGTTGGTTATTATTGACATTTCTACATTCAAACATTACTGTCAGATATTAATGCATCCAGTGGGATATCATATATATTTGCAATATGATACCCACTCACTAAGTAGTTAAGTACCTAGTCTAATTCACCAAATAACATGGTATACTTGCTGTTTCACTAAAACTATATTATGCTACTAGCTTCTGCCCGCGGCTTCGCCCGCGTGGATGTCGGAAATTTACCCACGGGAACGTGCTAACAGGATAAAATGTATGTGCTTCCCCAGAATGCCATCTATGTCGCGGGACCTTTGTGGCTAATTACAATAGAAAACCAATTGTGTCTCATTAGTGGTGATTAAGAGGGTACCTATATGATATCTTTACCTAAGTACCTAACTAATTAAAAAAAAAAACTCAATAATAGAAAATTAAATACCTACCTACCTAAATAAACCTATTTCTGATGATAACTAATCTAAACTCAATAAATAAGCAAAATCCCTAAAAACTAATATCTATACGAATGACTAAACCTACCTAACAGTATTATAAAATAACCTACGGTCACTACGTAGGTACACTATCAAATATACTACCTATACTTTAAAATTAAAATCTATACCTACGTTTCATATAAAAATAAACCTAAATAACTCTAAAAACTAAAAGGAATAAAAATGAACTCCACTGCGGGTGACCCAACCTGCGACAAACTTAGTATTTGCGGTTGGTACAGTACAGACAGTGGTAATCGGGTATAGGGATCGAACCGCAAAATTAAGTTTGTTTTTTATTGTATATACTTTTCCGGGATAAAAAGTACCCAGTGTGGTGCCCAGGATATTAAAGAATAATTATACCAAGTTTCATCGTAATCGAACCGGTAGTTTTTGCGTGATGCCTGAACAAACAGACAGACAGACAGACAGACAGACAGACAGACCGACAGACAGACAGACAGACAAAAATTTTTTTAATCACATTTTTGGGTTCGGTGTCGGTCTAGTAACACCCCCTGCCATTTATTTTTTTGAAATTTTCAATGTACAGAATTTTCACTTCTACAGATTTATTATAAGTATAGATAGTGAAACCCTGCCTCCCTCAAACTTGGATGAATTTTGAGGATTCCTCGTTTTGTAACACAACGTTCTAGTTAATAGGCATTATGGAAATAACTTCCAAGGTTGTATGTCAACCGTACGAGGTTTCTCCTACAAATATGAGATTTGTAGTACACGTTGGGTACCTGAATTTCCGTCTGGAACCGGTACCCAGGTACCGAAGTGGCAAGAATCGCTGAGTACCAGTACAGAACTTGTACTTTTGGTACCGGTTCCAAGCCCTGCCTCTGGGTAAACTTAATTGGGTTTTGTGCGAAATCTTTGAGATTTATGGATTCTATTCTATGAGTTTAAATAAAAGAAACAGCAATCATTTTAAAATTATAATATTTTATTGTCTGTAATTACAGTGGCATCCAATATTATTGTGGAATGAAAGTGGATTATGATTTAAAAAAAAAAACTGTTTATCCTGAGGGGTTTCTTGATTATGTTTTATGATAAATCATAGGTGGCAAGTAATAGGGTACAAAGAACAATGGCAGACACCCATACATTAATTTAGCTGATATTAAATTCTTGCGTCTTAAAATGAAAATATCTTGTCTAACTCGGCGTCAACTTCTGAATTAGTTTTTTTTTTCTGAATTAGTTATATTTAGCTGTTATCTGGCCCGTAGAGTCCATTCGGTATTAACAAATTATGTCGCAATAGCTGTTCCCGCCTTAACTGGTTTATGCCTAGATGCACTGGTACAAAATCCTGAAGGAGGACCTCTCTTACTTTGTCCATCAACGACTCCAGGGTTCGACGTGGAACTTTAACTAATGTGGCAATTCTTTCATCTGAATTACCAGTTCTCATTTTTAATAATAATGCTGCTAAGCCTAAACTTCCTCTTTAATTATTTGATTAAGGCGGGATACCTGTTGAAACAAAGTACCTATTGAACTTCTTTTTTATTAGACCTACCTATCCAATATTCGAAAATGCTATCATCCATTTCAAACACAATCGAGAGCTCCCGTATTATTATTATACTCTTTGATCGATTCGAGAGCAACTGACAAGGCACAATGCGCAAATGTCTCTGACATGAGTATCACCAATGGAGCTAAAACCAAGAGGAGATGCTCTAATTCGATTTCCTTAGGAAACAACGCGTGACGCTTTACGGGGTGAGGGGGGTACCCCTCACCCCGTAGACCCCATTAGATCCCGCCCACTTCTATTTTCCATCTACCGGTCAATAGCAAAACTATTTGCTCGTTCTGTCGATTTTACTTTGTAGTTATGTAACTATTAGGGAATGGTCCCGGGAAATCCCGGTCCCGAAAATCCCGGGAAATCCCGGGATTTTTGTATAGACTAAAGAACCGGGACGATCACACCTCGTCCCGGGACTTTCGGGACCTTCGGGACTTAGTTGAAAAGTATAAACTTAAATTACGAAATTGAGTTTCCCCATTCAGATATCATAATAAAAGGTTTCTTACTAAGATTTTATTTAAAACTAGAGGTCCGCCTAGCGGTTTCACCCGCTGCTACACGTTTCTCCGAGCGAATGAGGTCAAAAGTAGCCTTTGTTACTTAAGGATCTTGTAGCTTTTTAGTGGTGAAAGTATTTTTAAAATATAATCAGTAGTTTTTGAGTTTATTGGTTACATACCTAGAATACCTACAAAAAAAAAACAATCTTTCCTCTTTGTAATACCTAACCTAATAATATAGAATCTACACTGTACTTAGATAGTGGTTCGCTCATCGGTTTACCCGGTGCTTGCTACTGCTGCCCGTTTTCCCGTCAGAATAAGGCGTTATCCCGCGGTAAAACAGTCTATGTCACTCATACTCAGAGTTAAAAAACACGCACAAATAGCGTTTTTTCGATAGCTGTTCATCTACCTGAAGAGCCTTCATCACAAAGTCAAGAAAATAATGGTCTGCACAGTGATGCTATATTAACAAAAAAAAGCTTAAAGCTTAATACTGAAATACTGAATGCTACCAAAAATGTACGAGTTCGAAGCGATCAAGAAGATTTAAACACTACAATTAGAATAGAAATGGCTCTTTTTGAGAATGGTGGTGATCGTGGCCGTTTTCTGTCGTTAGCTTATGATCACCTTCTGACGATCCCTCCGACCAGCGTGGAGCCCGAGAGGATATTCTCTGCAGCAGGATTACTGTGCAACAAAATCAGATCACGCTTAAGTGATAAAAGCTTAGACGCACTTATTTTTTTAAGAACCCATTATAATGAGCAAGACAGAACTAAATAATTGAATGTTTTCATATTTTGTTAATTTCATTCCTTTATAACTTTTCATATTTTATTATTTTATATTCCTTAAAGATAAGCGTCTCAGTGATATGATAACTGCTGATGATGACTTGGTTTATATTAGAATTAAGAAAAGGATTTATGTTTTATTTTGTTTTATGGAAAGTAACTATGTTTTTGTTGATTGATATTGGTATCTAATTTATAATAATAGCGAGCGTTAAATGCTGGTTTGACTTGGTTTTCTTCTGTTGATTATTTTTTCAAAGAATAGTAAATGGTTCTGTTTTCGTTGATTTTTTAAAATATATATCTTTAATTAATACAATGCAGTTTTCATTACCTGCGTACATACATAAATACTAAATACCTATTAAAATAAAAATACCAGCAGTAGGTGAAAAAAAATACCCAAAAGTCCCGAAAGTACCGGTTCTCCCGGTTCCGTCAACAAGTAATCCCGAAAATCCCGGGACGCAAGAAGAGCACCGGTTCTTCATTCCCTAGTAACTATCTCGCACTAGATGTCACTAAGTGCAAGATGCAACAGGGTCGTACTCAGGATTTTCGTACCAGGGAGTTGTTCATAGTTGACGATAGATGGCGGCCTGTTTACAAAATGATATAAAAACTACAAAAAAAATATTTTGGCCATTAAAGGGTCTTTAGGAATGAATGTTGAACAAACTTCAGTATTAAGATATTATTAAAATATGTTAGTTCTGAGCTCTACCTAAATATTTTTAGTTTCCATGACGCCAAGTGTCGCCATCTAGTGTCGGGTAGAATTATGTTTGGAAACGCCGACGCTAAGAGATTTTTTTAGAACTATTTTAATAAATTACGCATAAAATTACTTACAAATGAAATGTGATGCCATGCATAGCATCAGAATGTCTATCCGAGTAGTTTTTACAAGATATAACACAACACTTCATTTTTTTTTCCTCTAGCGCGAATAATGCTTTAAAATGAGAACGTTTAAAAAGTTGTGCACAGTACGAACGCCAACAATACACTGACTAAGGCCACGCCCACATGGTGACGTCAGGACCCGGTCAAGAATCACATAGCTCAGTTGCTTTAAGCAACTTGCTTAGGCCGTCTCCCCTTTGTTTTAGCTCCATGGTATCACCATAAAGTAAAGTAATATAAATCGAGTATCACCCTAGACCTCTGAATAGTTTCCTTATTCAGAGCCCTAGACAGACTTTGTCTAAGAGTATCACTAACAATCAACAGTTGTCAAACCAAGTTATATTTTTTTAGACTTGGAATAATAGTCTATTTATGCCAGTCATTAATTAAAAATAATTCATTTATTTTTAACCTACAATATTTTTACATCCCTGCAAGGAACACTTCCACTTAGAAATAAACATTATTGTTAAGTAATTAATTTCTTACTCCTTTTTGTTACAATAACAAACAAAAACTGATAATACAATAATGCTGTAATTACTGTCATTTGACAGAATAAATACAAAATGGCGACACTAAACGTCAATGAAAAAATCAAATAACTTTTCATGTAAATTTTTTATCCGGTCTTAACTAGTTAATGTGATACTTTGAAAAAACGTAGAAAAATAATAGAACTGCCCTCATACATTTAGACGCTCAAATTAAAGTCAGCTAAGATTTCGCCATTGTTCTTTATTTATTTCTGAAAATTAAAATAATAAGTAAGCAAATAACAACTAATACCTATCTACCTAATTAATTAATAAAAATAACAAAATTAAATCCTAACTTAACTAAAACTATACCTACACAAACTAACATATAGCATCGAAAAAACGTTATACCTAAGTGTATCTAAAAACTAGAATTGTAAATCATAATGTGGTAAGTCACAGCTGAAGAGAAAAAATGCCAACAAACTTTCTTAACTTTTGGAGGCCACTGTAGTTACAAAAGTATCACTAGTTCTATTCATTTATCTCTCCGTACTAATCTTAGAAGTGTCCTTTCGTTAGGAGTCATCAATAATCGCCAGGCTGTGTATGTGAAGGTTTCCACCGTGTTCTTGGTGCACTCAACACGGTACTTGGAAAACACCTTCACCATGCAGATCCCGAACTGAAGTTTTGCGAATCTGGAACCTGTAAAAAATATCAGTCATGAAAAAGACATTATTTTAAGGGACTGTATAGGTATGGTAAAACTTGAAAATCTTGTGCTAGGTACGCACAGCTACACACCAAGCTACACAAATCAAATCAATCAAATCAAAAGTCATTTATTCAAATTAGGCTGAGAATCAGCACTTTTCGAACGTCAAAATGAAAAAAAGACAGTCCCCCAAAAACGCCCGCCCTTCACCACTTCCTAGTGCTATCGCTGGGAAGAAGAAGTGGCGCAACAAACTTCCCAGCAATGCTTCTGATTGTACGAAAAACTTATACAATGCTGGTCAGCTAAAACTGGAAATGTGTAGCCGTGGCTGTGTATACCTACTCGATGTGTTTTTTTTAGGTTAGGCTACACTGGTGCCGCAGCGAAAAGGATGTGCCCTTCCTCAGCAGTAGGAGCTGAGCAAAGGCCTCCCCCAAACCCATCCAGGCATCCTTTTTGCTGCGAAATAAAAACTTGAAATCCTGTAAGTTTTAAATCACACTGAGACGAGTCCTGCAGTGCGATTCTGTAACCATCTCACCGTGAAAACTTAGGTGAAGTGAGCGTGGAGTGGGCTGTCATTCCAAATAATGCTAGGGGATTGACACTGCTGACAACTGACATCAAGCTCACTTCACTTGAGTTTTCACGGTGAGATTTTTACAGAATCGACCGGCTGAACCAAATTCACTCGCGTCGATATCTATCACATATATATCGACACACAGATATATATTTCTACTCATTATACAATATTAATAATCAACTTACCAAGACAACTCCTAGGCCCAAGTCCAAAAGATATCATAGTGCAGGGATGTCGGTCTCTTATGTTTTCCGGCGAGAATCTTTCTGGTTTGAAATTTTCAGGTTCAGGATAATACTTCTCGTCATTTTGAATCGACTGCGGAGAAATTGCTACTACGGTGTCTTTTTGAATGATGTAGTCTGTACCGTCCAACTGAATGTCCCGACCAACATTTCTCGCTACCGAGTTTGCTAAAGGATGCATTCGCACTGTCTCATCGAAAACCATCTGTACGTATTTCATTTCTTTTAGTATGTCGTAAGTAAATTCACCATCATGCTTTTGTAGGACTTCGTCAATTTCTTGAATCAATTTTTGTTGTGCATCAGGATTCTTAGCTAGATGAAACATTGCAAAATTCAACAATAGCGAAATGTTTGCATATCCGGCGGCATAAAATATAAGCACTTGTCCAGATAAAACATCGTCCGTGATTTTCAACGAAAGTTCTTTGTCATCTTCACTTTTCTTCCTCGAGCTGACCATACCTTTCCGTCTCAAACCCATCAAGATATCCATTGTTGTATTTTCCCCAGTCTTTGGAGCAGCTTCTAGATCGATGCCTGCTTGAAGAATTTTTTTGCAAAATTGATCTACTTTGTCAGAAAAAATGGATAAGTTAAACTTCGACAGAGTACCAGAGAACAACAATTCCAGTTCCAGGAAGAAGCTTGTTTTTTGGATTCTTGCATCCATTACATCACAAACATGGTTGTTTTCATTGTATGGGTCCAGGTCAATACCAAATGCGTTCGTCATGATAGAGTCAACACCATATCTTCTAAAAACTGGTAACATATCAAGTTCTGATTCTTTCGTAGTGACTCGTTCAATAAATTGAATGAACTTGTCTGCTCGCTCAGTAAGAACCGGAAAATTGGCCTTGAACTTGCTAGATGTAAGCACTGAGCTTAAAGGTTTTCTTAAAACTTTCGCCACATTACCGCTGGCATGAAAGAGATTATCTCCTAACCGTTTCTTACTGAAATTCAATCCTCGATCAGGAAAATAATCAGAGTCCTTAATGAGAATTTGTTTCACCATATCAAGATCACGAATCAGTAAGGTGGGAGACATCATTCTGTACAGGCCAACAACTTTCTCGTTCGGATATTGCTTGTAGAGTTCGCTGTACAAGACTCCGACGTGCTTTCTTCTGAAGAATACTTCGATGAAGTTTCCGAAGAATGGGATAGGCGTTGGTCCTTTGACATTTCTAACTTTCCAATAATTGAATTTTCTTGTGAAGTAGTAGTAAAGAAAGCACACAATAGTTATGAATGTTATAAAATATACGGACATGGTGCTCGTTACCTTATAACCGCTGCGGCCGATTTGGAATCAATGAGAAACAGGCCGGCTAAAATGTTATATACTCCCGTGAAAAAAATGAATCATAAATTTAAAAAAGGAGCCAAGTTTTCCTATATTCTTTGGAGGTGAAAGGCAGTTAATTAGGGTCCTTGTTACTGAATGCAACTTGGTAAGTTATCAAATTCTCAATAGTTATTATTGTATTTGAGAACTTTTTGTGGGAATATGTGTTCAATAAAAAAAAGAATCGGTGCATATTTCTTTCAGTTTTATGGGAACATATATATTACAATAGGTGCATAGGAATTGATAACCTCCTGCTTTTTGAAGTCGGTTAATAAAAACATAATTTTCAGTTATCAGATTTTTCCTTCGTAAACGCCTAATAACTTTAACAAAAACTATAACTTCTCTATAGTCTTTCATCTGAATCATCAAAAAGGAGTAATACAAAATAGTAATTTTTGGACATCAATCTATCAATCTATCAAGCACTTTAAAAATTATATTTAAAAATTAAAAAAAAATGTATTTTAACAGACAGGCGAAATTGATCTGCCAACCGATTTTGTAAAAAATCATTTCTCCTATGTTTTCACGGTGAAATTTACAGAATGGATTGGAAAGTCTACTTTAATGAAGGGAATTTTCAAAAGTAGCTTGAAAATGTTCATAAGGTATCACACGGGCGTGTTCACCGAACTTGGCTCGACACACTGCCACATGACTTGATATGATTAGAAGAGCTACGATAATAACTAATTAGCATTTTATCGCAACGTAGATTGAAAGCAAAGCGGAATCTATTCCTTAACCTTAACCTTCTAAGGTTGTGGCAATCGCCTATCGCGATGCGCAGCGCTTGAGCGTAGACGCTCAAGCGATGCACATCGCGATAGGCGATTGCGGGGAAATACAATATTAAGGGCCTGTACTACCTCAGATTGCGAAAATTATTATAGGTACAATAAAGATGAGGACTACTGCGAGGTGTCCTCAGCTATTTCGAAAACACAATTTTCTAGATACAAAGAAATCTCTAAGTTACCTCTAACTAAACGGTACCTACAATAAAAGAAGTATAATCAATTTTTAAATTAGGTCATGAAACTTTTCAGGCTAATCGATCTATGCTTAGAGGGTGTCATCTGTTAGTTTTTATTTTTTAATCGTTACATTTAACGTAAAAATATGAGATTGGAAATATCAAGCTTTATAACCACTCACACCTTGCCAACAGCTCTGCCGCCGCCCGGCCCCCGACAGGACCCCGATTCAGTACTTGTCAATACCTCTCACAGAACATTGAACATATTATACCCTAGTACCGCTTCGGCTAACAGACGGGCACAGAGTACATCGGTATGTCGAACCCTAAGGATGCTAAACGCTCTCCTGACTGCCGACCCTGAATGTGATGTGTTTGCTGATGAATGGAAGAAAATAATGCGTGCCTGTCTGGTGTTTTGTGAGAGACAATATGCGAGGGGTCCACTGTTACATGTTACATGATAGTTTATTTTAGTTTATGATGTTTCTAATTTATTTAAGCATTTAGGTACATTTTTGTATTTTTTAAAAAAATTTTTTTTCGTCGCGCTACTGTAGGAAATATTGTAATACTGTGTCATATTCTTGTGAAAGTGAAATACTCAACGAGAAGACTCGATGAAGCTTCCTAAATGCTGCCCAGTCCAGCTAAATTATTTTGTTAACCTCTCAAAGTTATTCTTACCAAACTGAAGAATTCTCCGGTAACAGTATTCTGGGACAACCTTGAAAGCTTTAACATTGACAGCAATCCTGAAGCTGAAGCCAATAGCACAGTATTACAAATTGTAATACTGTAATACAGTATTACAAATTGTAATACTGTGCCAAAAGCAAGGTCCAAATGAAAATTCAAATCCAAGATGACGACAACAATTTCATGAGAGCTTCTAAAACTTATAGTGTACTACTATATGGCTCTTTAAAAGCTCTTTAAGCGCATATTATTAAATTCACACTGTCTCTCTGTCTCTCTTTCTATTATATACGAGTGTGTGCGTGCGAGTATCATAAAAGGAACTTCGTTCCAGACGGGGGTCCCCCGACCGCACATTTCTTTTTAAAATTTTTTAGAGAGCATGCCATGAGTCACCATGACTGCGACGCGACTCTCATTCGTTTCCTCCACAGTCGCTGTCGCAAGACGCATGTCGCTTGAGCATGTTCTTCTTCTTTTCGCATCGATGGTACTCTTCCTCGTTGATTTCTTTTTTTTTTAATATCATTTGAGCCCAGTAGGTGGCCCCGTCAATTGTAGAATCAGTGGCATTTTTTAGGTCATCCAAGGTGCAGGCAGGTGAACGGGCACTTAGGCCTCTCCAGCAAATGGGACATGATGACATGTCTGATCAGAAGCACCGCACTCGCACTGGGTGTTGGATGGGTCAGTAATCCCCCACTTCGACAAATTGTGTCTGCAGCGACCTACTTAGGAACGCAATCGATTGAGAGCTTTCCATATAGGCTCGAGCCTCGAGCGTGTAGCTCGTGACTCGTGGCCACGGGGTTAAAAACAGTACCTAGTATAGGACCACGTTTGATATTGATCAAAACTAAGTAATTCCAATCAGTATTTCGTGTTCCGATTGTAGCTGCAATACATCATAAACATACATCCGTTCGCCGCCGCTGTGCGCGGAATACTAGGGTAGAACTTCGGCGCCAGCCTGCAAGTGCAATATTTAATGCGCCGCTGCCTGCGCTGAGCCGTCTAGCGGTCTCCACGACCGGCCAATAACAATACGGCGACCTGCACGCCACCGCACGGATTTCTGTAGGAACTCTATCTTATACAGAATAGGTACGGACGCCAGCAGGTCAACCTACCCGAAACTGTCAGATTTTCCCAATCAACATTGAACCTAATACTTTGGCAATAAAGTCGAAAATCTATTAAAGAAATCTGACAGATTGTAGTAGCTTGATGTGCTGGCGTCTGTACCTATTCGAATATTCCAACTGCGTCCTAGTAAGTTTAGTAATAAGCCATGTATACATATTTTGTAAAGCTCATGCTATACTTCCTCGTTTACTTTTAAATATACTTTCGTCGTACTGTATACATGAGTTGATGAGTACCATTGCCTCACACTACCTAAGCGCTACACCAGCGGTCGGCAACACGCGGCCAGCGGGCCGCCTTACTTGCGGCCCGTGAATGATTTGTAAATAAGTTATAAATATCCAAATAAATGCATTGCACGTAAAAACCAAACTAATCTCTGATAAGTGGGTAGCGGGATCGTCCGAAAGGGTTACCGCTGCCCTGGAACATAAAGGGCTAAGGAAGGAACACGAGTGGGTTTTAGTCAGTAAGAGTCTGACACTCCCTTCCGCTCCACCCAGAGCGGGATGATGACTTCCCATCCTCAAAAAAAAAAAAAACTGATATGTGACGTAAAGGCATTCCCAATGAAAAACAAACTCTTTGCAAAACATATTGATGAAAAAAAGTTAGATCATTTTCCGAATTGTAAAAAGGCTGTCGAGGAAGCTGGAATAAATAAATTAATTTTAATTGGAAAAGTGATAAAATGAAAGGTATTTTAATACAACTGCAAACTCAATTCAGCGACAGATTTGGTGATTTTGAGAAAGTTTCAAGCAAACTGACGATTTTTGCAAACCCTTTTTCGTGTGATATTGAGGATGTACCGAGTCATTTACAAAATCAACGTGATTGGTCTCCAATCTAATGATGCTCTCTAAAGCTCTTTCTATGAAATCAATGATCTTGTTTAATTTTATGGCAGCTTGCCATCTGATTTTGACGAATTGAAAAGGTTTGCTCAGCAGTTCATTACAATTTTTTGGTAGCACTTATTTATGCGAACAAACTTTTTCAATTGTCAATTAATATAGAAAAAATGAATATGCTTCTCGTCTCACAGATGAGCATTTTAGAGCCATTCTACGAATTGCAACTAGGTATGTACAAATATGACAGCTAACATACAAGAAATAGCCTCCAGTCCCAAATGCAACCTCAGAAATCACACTGAAATTTGTATAAAATCTAAGTATTTAGGTACCTACTTACTTTGTAGTTTTCATTTCTGAATGATTTACTTTGGTTATTGTAGCTCTAAAGCCCAAACATATTTTCATAGTGTAAGTATTACGTGTACGAATTGAATTCCGTATGTTTTAATAATTTTTAATAGCATTTTTATTTTTTCTATGGGATATGACCAATTAATTATTTTTGTAGTGTGCCATGTATTTTTTAAGCTATGTATTTTTGTGGTGTGCAATAAAGTATATATAAATAAATAAATAAATAAATAATCCAATTATACGTAGGTACCTATATTAGGCTTCTAGAGTAATCACAAGTGCCTTTAGTTTATTTTGCCACCTTGTGGCCCTTGCCTGCCAAAAGGTTGCCGACCGCTGCGCTAGACGATCAAAAGATAGTATCTACTTATCTACCTATCTTTCTCGTGATAACATCTATTAATTTATCTAACACGATAATCCGTTTCTTTGTTTTAGTTAACTATAATATTTACCTTCTAATAATAATATTTATAATAATTTATTTATTTTATTTTCAGACAAAGTCCATAACATTACAAGTACTTATTATTTTAAGTCAACTTTTTAATTTTCTTAAGTATAATAATAACGAAGAAATCAACAAATCAAAATTATAGGTGGTACTCATTACCAAAAGTAATGAGTACCACCATAATACTTCTCATAGCTCTTGTTTCCCAAACCCAATACAAAGATAAGGCTTTATCGGGGTCGCAATCGCAAGTTCGATCCCCAGACAAATTCAGATTGGAATAAGCTATTCGCAACAGTGGATTTTGATACCAAGACTTTCGTGCTAGCGTACCATTTAAACAGTTTTTCGAAATAGCGTGCGTCGCTATAACGTCATTCGATATAACAGTTTTCGACCCAATGTGTTTTCGAACTGGCGTACCACTCGTAAAGTTTTTCGAAATAGCGTGCGTCGCAATAACGTCATTCGAATCTTCATTATCTCTCCCCCATAAAATATACGCAGTAAATATTACTTATGGGAATAAGTTGATGTTTCCGTGATTAATAATCAGTAAATAAATAGAATCATTTCACATTCATACGACCTAAGAATCGTAAGGCCAAGTAAAGTAAAGAAAGTAAAGTAAGACCATTCATATTCGGTCCAAAACCGAAAGTACCCAGTAAAAAAAAGTTTTTAATCTGTTTGGGACATCATTTCAAGCATTTGGTACTATGGCACCAAAACAATGGAACCATTATTGTAGCAGCTATATAAATTCAAAAATCAGATTTCTCGAACATACATTTCTGACCTAAACATACTTAATGTAAATAAACCATTTGAGTACACGCTCTAGACATTTTTTACCGACTTGAAAAAAAGGAGGATGTTCTCGATTCAGATGTTTACATTTTTTTTTTGTTGAAACTAATTCTTTAGCGGCGTTGCGCACTTTTGTTGTGATGGGTAAAAAGGTTAAACTCGCGTCAGGACACGTGACCTTCAGTGCGATTCTGTAACCATCTCACCGTGAAAACTTAGGTAGGTGAAGTAAACGTGGAGTGAGCTGTCATTCCAACTATAATGCTATGGATTGACACTATTGACAGCTCACTTCACCTAACTTTTTACGGTGAAATTTTTACAGAATCGATCGGCTGATTGAAAATTCGTGAGACGGAGCTCGCGTCAGGACACGTGACCTGATTGAAAATTAGAGACGGCGGGAGAGTAGACCGCATTTCAAAATATCAAAATTTCACAACATTCATGTTTTAATAATATTCAATTTAATTAATATTCAAGTTTTCACTTCTGCCGGCACTCCCGGAGTGCAACCCGGTGATTTTTTTACTACAGGTTAGTTATCTAAGCCTATTGGGAGCAAGAGAAAATGTGTTTTTCGAAGAAGAATTCAATCCCCAGCCGGTCGATTCTGTAAAAATCTCACCGTGAAAACTCAAGTGAAGTGAGCTTGATGTGAGTTGTCAGTAGTGTCAATTCCTAGCATTATTTGGAATGACAGCTCACTCCACGCTCACTTCACCTAAGTTTTCACGGTGAGAGGGTTACAGAATCACACTGTAGCACGTCACTGCGAAAAGCTATTATGTTTGTGTCTTTTGTCAGGACATTGGAGGGTCAAAATGCAGTCAGCCACTACTATTGCACATTGTAGCGAAATAAAAACCAGGTCTTCACTTGTACACGTTTAATTTAGCAATAAACAAAGAGATTTAAAATAGGTACAATAAATAATTTAATGTCTTTGGTAATAAATAAAAAAATATTGTAATCAAAAATTTAATGAAGGACACAGCAAAAAAAAAAAGTAAGTAATAGTTTAACTTTTAACTGTTTGATATTTTAGAAAATTTGGTAACTTCAATAGGTGTGTTAAAGTATTACGTAGCCAATGGAATAGCTATGAAAGCCACTCAATTAGAGAATTTAGAGATAAGCGATATTTAGTGACGAATTCTGGAAAAATTTCAAAAAAACATGAAAATCGGTATTTCTCGGATTCCATGAATTTTCGCCTAGGCTTTATGGGGTGCTTAATTGTTGCAAACGGGTCACACTATCACGCCCTGGAAGGAACACGTCGAGTTTCCCTGTCACCCTGTATATCAGAAAAAGAAACAGCAAAGCTTGCCATTAAAAAGGTAATGGTAAGTGTTTGGTGGTCTCAGCATGGTGTTATTCACTATAGCTTTCTCCGATCTGGTCAAGCAATAACGGCAGATGTCTACTGTGCCGAACTCCGAACAATAATAGCAAAACTAGCAGTGAAACAGCCCCAACTCATGAATCGATCTTCACCATTATTGCTCCATGATAACGCAAGACCTCATACAGCACGAGAAACTGTTCTAACTCTACAGGAACTGCAATTAGAAACCATTCGTTACCCTCCGTATTCGCCAGACCTTGCTCCAACGGACTACCATTTTTTTCGTGATTTGGACAATTTTCTACGTGATAAAAAGTTTTCTTCTCAGGAGGCAGTACAAAATGCTTTCACACAGTTTGTCGAATCTAGATCACAAGAGTTCTATCGCAAAGGCATAAATGACCTTCCTATTAGATGGCAGCCATGATGTATAGATAATAATGGTAATTATTTTGATTAAATAAAATATGTTAAATTAAATAAAAACGAATTTCAATTTTTCAGTACAAATCGGCAATTTCGTACTTTAACCCCTAATATTTACATTTATTTCGAACTTAAATGCTGCAATGATACTTCTACCGCTTTGGTGTATAGTGTACCAAATGGAAATGCGGATGACGTTCCATACGGATTTAAAACATCCTTTTATGTTGGCCAGCACTTTCGAGTTTGGGCCCAACTTTTTAAGAAACCTGAATGATCTCCATTGTAGAAGTCGTAGGATTTGAATTTCGCGGTAGTACGCGGCGTTTTTATATATCGTTGGTGTGTATTTTAAATTAGTGATACTGTGGAATTTAATGAATATTATAAGATGCATGTATGCAAGACAGAGAGGTTTGGAAGGAAAAAGGGAGGCCTTTGCTGCAGAGGGACAAAATAATAGGATAGCAAAAAAAAAAAAAAAATGGGTTGCAAAGGCCTAGGACTTCGAATAAAAAATAAAAAAAAAGTATCACTGTCATTGTCATCTCAATATGTCATAGTCCAACACTGTTGTCAAGTGTTGTCTGTCAATTTGTCCATAATAACTTGAGCTGTTTTGTTATGATTGTGAAATTAAATATAAATTAAAAATGGGTCGAAGCCCTTCTCCTTGCAGAAGTAATTATTACAAACGAAGGCGTTCACGTTCCCACGATAGAGATAGACACAAAGTTCGAAAAACAAGCCCTGTTCCTTCTACGTCTAACAATATCGAAGAAGACTTTAGTTTTACGTACTACAAGCGAGATTTAAATAAAATAATACTGTCTAGTAGTGAAAGTAACACTGTTGTGAATAATCTTGACGACTTTTGGGTGTTTCTGAAGAAATACGAAGCGACTTTAAAAAAAGCCGGCAAACCTACTATTGACTATGGACCCGAAGAAAACAGTGAAGAATCTTCTCAGATCTTCTCCAAATTTCACTGCATTAACTTTACAAGTTCCATAAAATATGTGGACACTGTATGTTATGACAGAGATAGAAAGAAATTGGATAAAAAATTGTTTCAAGCATTCATGAACATTGTATCTATTTACATTGATTTTAAGAATAAAGAGAAGTTTGATAAGCTTAAAAAATTGAGGCAAGCTCAAAAGGATTTGCCTGTAGCAAAGTATAGGTAGCTATTATGTTTTTTTTATGTAATGACTAAAATTATCTTGTTGTGTCTCACAAAAAAAAAACTAAGTTTAACATGTCTATTATAATCCTCCCATCTGGGCACAAGTTTCCATGGCCTACTTGGAAAACCTTAAATAGGAAGACTGTTTAAGGTATACCCAAGTAGACCGCAGTAAGGACATCCTGCACACATGGGGGTTCCTGGACGGCTTGGATCTCCAGTGTGTATGCGGCGTCTCTACACAGACAATGGCTCACTTACCATCATGCACCTCATGCCCTTTCACCTGCACACAATGGCTGCTGCAGTGAATCATATTTGTGCTGCTGAATTTTGGGCCAAATCCCAAATCCGGAAACAATACATATAAAACAAACAAAACATATAAAAGCCTAATTAGAGTTGATGTGAAATGTCTAGTTCAATATATACCTTTATTCCCACCACTAATAGTAAAAAACATGACTGGAAAGAATAACCTTATTTGTTTCAGGAATGAGATCGTGTCAGCTGTTCAAAATGAGAGGGTAGTGATTGTTGCAGGTGACACGGGATGTGGGAAGTCCACACAAGTGCCTCAGTACTTACATGAAGCTGGATTTGAAAGTATTGGTAAGTTGTTGCATTATGCTGGGCGATGACCATATTGCGTAGATGTGATGCATATTTTTCCACAACTTGTTCATTTTTGTGTTTGTGTTCTTTCTCTGTGTCATGTTTACCGCATATAATCACGGTGCCTACCTCGACTATATGGAACGGTTAGTCCAACTCAAGTTTTAGGCAGGGTCACCATGTACTGGTGGGCGTTCAAGAGACCAAATGAAGAAGTGTATTGCTTGATAGCTACCGTTTAATGCTTTAATCTATATCTTGACAATTATAGGGTAATCCCTATAATACCATTACAAATAATATTCTATTACTTACATGGAGAATTTTTAATTTTTGTGAGAGAGAGAAGAGCAGTGGTGGTCTAGTAGCACTAACCCCGAATTACGAGTTGTAGGTCGTAGGTTCGAACCCAGACAGGTGCTTTACTTTGTAAATTATTCATCACCACTGCTCTCAAAACGGTGAAGTAAAACATTGTGAGGAAATCAGAATGTTGTATGTCCAAAAATTCGAAGACATGTGAGATCTATCAACCCACACTTGGCTCTTGTGGTGGATTATGGCCCACTCCCTCTCACCAAGAGGACGCCTGTGTCCCAGCAGTTGGAACATTAAAGGCTGATTATATATATTATATTTTTTGGTTGACAGCATGTACCCAGCCAAGGAGGATAGCCTGTGTGTCGCTATCAAAGCGAGTGGCGTATGAAATGCTAACACAGTTTGAAAGTAAAGTTGGTTATCAGATCAGATTCGAGAAGAGCAAAACTGCTGATACTAAGATATGTTTCATTACTGAAGGATTACTGCTTAGACAGGTCAGGTACAGTAAATTTTAACTAACTAACAAAACATAAAGTCTGAGCAGTAGACTTTGTGATGGCATTGCGAAATATATTATCATTAGTGTAACAAAGTACAAAATTGCACGAGACACTGAAATATAACACCTAACATTTAAAAAAAAATCATAACATTTTGTAATTATAAATTATAGATGGGCAATCCACCTGGGTGCTTTGGTGAGCACCCAATTTTCTGGGTGTTTATCGGGTATTTACCAAAGCACTGTGTTTAAACCCGGTGGATTGCCCATCTATAATTGTAATACTTTATTAAGGTTCAAAATCGGACTACTCTGTAAAAAGTTATGCTTCATCATACATAATATACATAAAAAATAAAAATAAAAAAAAATATATATGTGTCGAATTGAGAACCTCCTCCGTTTTTTTTCGTCAGTTGAAAATACAACAGCAAGCGAAAATAAACGACATCATTTAATCTTCTTATGTATTAAAAATTTCAGATGTCTTCAGAAAACCTACCAAGCTATGACGTCATCATTCTAGATGAGGTCCACGAAAGACATTTGATGGGAGATTTCTTACTGGGTATATTGAAGTGCCTTATACATACTCGTAACGATATCAAATTGGTGCTCATGTCTGCCACTATTAATATTAAGCTGTTTGAAGATTATTTTTCAGCTGAATCTGCTGTTGTTGTTCAGGTGAGATACAACAAAATCATGATCAAAATCAAAATATTTTATTTCACATAAACTTACACGGGCACTTATGAAACGTTAGAAGCTAGGTGCACAGTTTCAATTGGTTGTTTCCTATGGAGAAAAGCCGGCGAGAAACTCGCATGTTTTCAAATTACAGTAGGTATGGGAGGACAGCATAATCTTTCAATAAGTACCAGGTACTTGATAAAATAAAATAATAATAATAATAATATATCCCTGGACATTTCACACAGCGCCATCTAGACCCAAGCTAAGCAACCTAATGCTTGTGTTATGGTTACAAGATGGCTGATAAACTACTTATATACATTTTTTTTTTGTAAATACATACATATTATAGATAGAAAATATCTCATGTTTATCGATGACGCATCAGAACAGGACGAGTGCCGCACTCGTCACTGTTCTCTGATAAATATGGGGTGCTACGCACATTTTGTTCGGGTCGGCATGATTCGGCACAGCTATTATGTAGATAAATATGTATTATGTTTGGGAGAAAGCTAGAATATTATGTAGATAAATATTATATTTGGGAGAAAGCCGAGAAAACGCACAAGCCAAATGGAAACCGAATATGTGTAGTAATTGCTTCGGGTTGGTTCGGTTCGGTTCGGGGGGGGGTTCGGTTCGGTTAGGGGTACACATGCTGGTCCTGCTCCATAGGACAATATCTAGAGTCTAGACAAAATCAAACTGGTTGCCAATGTAATTGTGTAATTTATTCTTTTTTATTTGACATTGATTTACATTCTGTAATTATAATTACTTAAAGTCACACCTGGACTTATTACTCTTTATTTTATTTTATTTTTTAAAATTTAATTTTTGATGTTCAAAAGTGCCTTTTATGTGCCTATTTGGAATAAATGATTTGACTTTGACACAAATGCGTAATTTGTAGTTTCTAAATATTGTGTATATTGTTTTAGCCTATATTGTCCCACTGCTGGGCAAATGCCTCTCCCAAGTAACTCCAAGGACTCTTTTTCCGCGCCACCTCAAACCAGCCCTCACGGTACGCGTCCATGTCATTACGCTACCGCTTTCTGGGCCGACCTCAGCGGCGCCGTCCGCCTCTAGGCACCCATTGTGTAGAGACTTTTGCTCAGCGGTTATCCTGTATACGGCTATTGTGACCCGCCCAATTTCATTTGAGCCTTCTAGCCTATACGTTTATTATAACGGTTTATGGTAACGGGTAACGTTTATTGTAACGGTTCTAGAACGCAGCGTGGTGTTCCGAATTCTGTCCTTTCTTTTTATTAGATACTAGCTTCTGCCCGCGACTTCGTCCGCGTAGATTTCGGATTTGTGACAGGATTGCGTATTTCAAAAGGAAATCAAAATAACCCATAAAGATACAAAATAACTTTTCTGGTTGATGTTTTACACCTTGTGTCCGAAAAACCCAAATATCTTACGGAACCCTATTTTTTTCCAAAATAAAATTTAGCCTATGTTACTCGTGGATAATGTAGCTTTCGAATGGTGAAAGAATTTTTTAAATCGGTCTAGTACTTTTTGAGCCTATTCATTACAAACAAACAAACAAAGTTTTCCTCTTTATAATATTAGTATAGATTTCATAATTTTTCAGGTGCCAGGTCGTTTGTTTCCTATACAATTAAATTACAAGCCAATATTAATTGAAGACAAGCCAACACGAGATGACCGGCTTGATGCACAACCTTATGTCCAGGTCATGCAGCTTATTGACAATAAATATCCACGTAAGTATCTTTCTTTCATCATTAATAACAGCATGTTTGTTTATCATTATTCTCCTGGTCTTATCCCAATTTATTGGTGGTCGGCGCACATGTATTTTTCTTCCATACTTCTCTATTAGTCGTCGTCTCGGTAGTCTCCCCCTTTGTAGCCATAGGTATCATCATTCACACAGTCTATTCAACGTTTATTTGGTCTTCCCCTACTCCTTTAGCCATAGACATTTATTCTCATATTTTTTGGAACGAAGTTCTTTATCTTGCGGTAGGTTATAAGTAAAGTTAAGTAAAGTAGCAACTTTATACATAAAGGGTCTTCCAATAGGGACTTCTGAACTTTGACAGTTGATAGCGGCCATATTGTTGAAGCTATATCTGTCAAATTCGCTGTCATTTATTCAGTCTATTTTGCCAAATCACCATGGATGGACATTTGAACGATGTCATATTCCATACATAATGGCATTGATAGGCCTTTCAAACAAATTAAAAAATTTCGATGATATCTCACACACACTTTGTTTTATTTAAATTTAAAGGTAGGAAGAGCTTACTGAAAGACCCTTTAGAATAGAGAGAGTTGAAGAGAGAAAGAGAGTGATAGTTTTCATGGTTTTCGAGGGTGCTGAAGCCGCTGCATGATAGTGAGTCAAAATTAAATCCAAGACGGCGGTTGCAAAAAAATTAAAACTTTTCTTCATGGGTGTCGTTTTCATGGTTTTCGAGGGTGCTGAAGCCGATAATGAGGTCAAAAAGATAACCCAAGATGGCGGTTGCAAATTTTTTTTTGTCATGGTTATTATTTTCGGGGATTTCGCGGGTCCGAAGCTGATAATGAGGTCAAAATCAAAGTAGAAGATGGCGGCTGCGAATATTTTATTAATAAATTATTTCAACTATATTCATTGCAGGTGACGAGAGAGGCGATTTGCTAATATTTATGTCAGGCGTCCAAGAAATCACTGCTATATGTGATGCAGCTCAGCAGTACGCAGAAAAGACTAAGCACTGGATTGTGTTGCCGCTTCACAGTGGACTGTCACTTGCTGAACAGGATAAGGTACTCCTAACATACTCGTTGGATCAATGCTTTTTTTTTCTTTAGATAATACTGTTCCATTGCCAACTTGACAACACGGTTAGCGCAGTGGCTGAGCGATCGGACTGCTGCGCTGCGTTTCGCGGGTTCGATTCCCGCACAGAACAAATATTTGTAAGTCCTACATGTATTTGTTCTGAGTCTGGGTGTTTTTCTATCTATAATATGTAAGTATTTACAAAAAAAAAAAAAAAAATATATAAGTAGTTTATCAGCCATCTTGTTACCATAGCACACGCATTAGGTTGCTTAGCTTGGGACTAGATGGCGCTGTGTGAAATGTCCAGGGATATTATTATATTATATTGCTGGCCACTGGCCCCCCAAGTCCTTCCCGCTCGCGTAGCATGACCAATTTCTCATTGGTAGAATAGACAATTTTACCAATGAGAGATTAAAATGTCTTAAAAAGTTATGAACAAGTCTTCTAAGGCCGTTTTCTTGTAGCGACAACGATTAAGTTAAGGAAGGCTATATACATATTCAAAACGATGAAAGAAAAACATCGTGAGGAAACCGGCATATTATCCTATGACCAAAAATTCGCTGGGCCCGCGTGGTGTATTACAGCTTACAGCTCACTCCCTCTCACAGAGAGCAGGCCTGTGTCCCAGCAGTGGGAACGTTATAGGCTAATTATTATGCTTATGCTATACAATGTGGCGCTACAATGGCGACATTAATTTAACACACGGGTAGGGCTAGTGGCCAGTAATCATAAAAATTATAACAACATAAAAAAATCGTAACTTGAAAACTTCCACCTGCGCCGCTCGCCGGCATAGGGCTCTCTCTATTTCCTTCAATTCGCCTTCTCTTTGCACGTTTTTTGTTTTAATTACATTGATGCGATGTTATGATCCATGACCCCGGCAAATGACCCCTGCGTTTCAGTTCTTTAAGTCAGGTTGCTCTAAGATGCTATTTTAGAAAATTGTCAGTAAATAAATAAATATTAATGTTTAATTAAATTAAAATATATTCATAAAACTAAAACGCGTAACCGTATACGTGTGTTAAATTAATGTCGCCATTAAAGCGCCACGCAGTATACCTAATTATATGCCTATAACCCTTCTATATTCATTTCAAAATAAGTGCCGAAGAGGAGTTTCAGTGCAGTAAACCAAAAACGTAGATTACTTGCTGAATAATTTGTTTGTCATTTTCAGGTGTTTGACTACCCACCAGACGGAGTTAGAAAGTGCATCGTATCTACTAACATAGCAGAAACTTCTGTCACCATTGACGGTGTACGATTTGTGGTTGATTCTGGCAAGGTACGCTGAGATTTGAAACTCACCTATCATCATTATTCCTTTTTATCTAGGGTCGGCGCAACATGTCTTTTGCTTCCATACTTCTCTATTAGTGGTCGTCGTCATCGTGTAAGAAGATAAGAAGGAGATTTATAAAGAATGGAAGGGAAAGGCAAAAAAGGCGGTAGCAGTTTCGAGGGCTAAGGCGCGGGAGAAGTTGTATGACTCACTGGACAGCCCTAGAGGCCAGAAGGAGCTCTACCGGATTACAAAAGCAAGAGAAAGGAGAACGAGAGATATTCTTCACATTAAATGTATGAAAGACGTCGCCGGTTTTGTACAAAGATGACGAAATAAAAGAACGATGGAAGGTTTATTTTGAAAAGCTAATGAACGAAGAGAATAAATGGGATGGTATGCTTAAAGACGTACAAGTAAATATGGGTTTGGTGAGGGAGATTAGCATGGATGAAGTAAGAAAGGTAGTTCAAGGTATGAAAAATGTGAAGGCTATGGGCCCAGATGATATACCAGTAGAAGTATGCAAGTGTTTAAAAGAAGATGGATTTATGTGGCTGACTTTATTCTTTAATAAGTTGTTACACGAAGGAGGAATCCCACAAGAATTGTGCAATAGTTCGCTAGTGCCCAACTTCAAGAATAAAGGTGATGTACAGGACTGCAACAACTATCGAGGGATAAAGCTCTTGTCACATAGTATGAAGGTATGGGAGAAAGTAATAGAGAAAAGACTGCGAGAGGAGAGTGAGATTACACCAAACCAGTTTGGGTTTATGCCAGGTCGAGGAACAAAACAATGGACGCCACTTTTGGACTCCGCCAATTACACGAGAAGTACAGACATGCACATAAGAACTTGCAGATGGTGTTCATTGATCTGGAGAAAGCGTATGATAGGGTACCTCGGGATGTGCTGTGGCCCTTGAAAGAGAAAGGTTTGCCCGGGAAGTATGTGGAGTTAATTCGTGCTATGTATAGTCGATCTCGTACCTACGACCGATCGGCTGCTGGTAATACCGACGAGTTCAGTGTGGCTGTAGGCTTGCACCAGGGATCGGCTTTAAGTCCTCACCTCTTCCTGTTTGATTATGGACGCTCTGACGGCGGACATACATTAGGAGGCACCCTGGTGCATGCTGTTTGCAGATGACATTGTTCTTGTCGGTGAAGATGGATCTGAGATCCAGAGCAGATTGGAGAAATGGCAACTGAAGCTGAAGGATGTTGGCTTGAAAATCAGCAGAACCACAACTGAACATAAGATATGTTCTGCGATTTCGGCGGTCTCTCCAGTTCTAGAGCCATAGCGCTTGATGGCGCGCTTCTCCCAGTCTGCTCCGACTTTCGGTATCTCGATTCACTCGTGCAAAGCGATGGCGAAGTAGATCGGACGGTTAAGTACAGAATTAACACTGGATGGATGAAATGGCGGCAGGTCACGGGAACAATCTGCGACTCCCGCATTCCCCTTAAACTTAAGGGGAAGATATACAAAACCATGGTTAGACCTGCTGTCTTGTATGGATCAGAGTGTTGGGCCACAAAAGGGATGAATGAAACACAATTGCATGTAGCCGAGATGAGGATGCTGAGAGGGATGTGTGGTGTTACACGAATGGATAGAATAAGAAATGAGTATATAAGAGGAAATCTGAAAGTGGCACCGGTAACTGAAAAGTTGCGTGGAAACCGGAATGAATGATGATATGGTTAGAAAGGGGGTGACTGTCGATATCCGAATAGAGGAGTATGGAAGAAAAATACATTTTGCGCCGACCCCAAATAAATTGGGACGAGAGCAGAAGAATGATGACTTCTCTATTAGTCGTCATCTCGGTAGTCACCCAAAAGCGGTTCGCTGAGCGAAAACAGAGTAATAGCGCGGGCAGGTGATGTGAAGCGACGGGGAGGGTCGGGGTACACGAAATTTCACGCGGACGAAGTCGCGCGCAGAAGTTAGTCTTCTTATAAAATTCATTATCATCATCTGCCTAGCCTTTTCCCTTATTCCTTTTCTTTTTTTCTTCTTATAAAATTATTTAGCTTAATATTATTCCCGCTAACCTTTTAGGTGACATTAAAAAAGAATACATCATCATCTGCCTAGCCTTTTCCCAACTATGTTGGGGTCGGCTTCCAGTCTAACCGGATGCAGCTGAATACCAGTATTTTACACGGAGCGACTGCCTATCTGATCTCCACAACCCAGTTACTGGGTAATACGATACCCCTTGGTAAGACTGGTTGTCAAACTTTCGGGCTTCTGACTACCCGTAACGACTGTCAAAGATCCACGAATGACAGCCGGGACCAACGGCTTAACGTGCTTTCCGAGGCACGGAGGGGTCTCGGTATGTGAAGATGGTCACCCATCCACAGACCAACCGCGGCAAGCGTAGCTTAACCGGACTGGTCGACCTGTGCGGCTGTTATTATTTAGCCACGGACCCCTAAAAAGAATACATAATTCACATTAATACTCCGATAAATTAAAAAAAAAATCAGTTGATCCATAGATTTATGTTCGCATAACTCGACATAATGTATGGATCAACTGATTTTTTTTTCACGATTTCAAGGTTGGTCCCGTAGTAAAAGTTGTTCATAATGATGACTACAATTACCCCTTTTAAGGATTAAAACGATCAAAATTTAATGGTGTATAATTAAAAGTAAGCTAAGTTATTCGGTGAAGGAAAACATCTTAAGGAAACCGGCATGTCCTAGAACCAAAAAATTCGAAGACATGTGCCATCTACCAACCCGCATTGGGCCCGCGTGGTGTATTACGGCCCACTCCCTCTCACAGAGAGGAGGCCTGTGTCCCAGCAGTGGGAACAGAATAGGCTGATAATGTAAGTTATACACATTATCATAACAGTTAACATTGTTCTAGGCCAAAGAAATGAGTTACGATTCAACAACAAAAATGCAGAGGTTGAAAGAATTTTGGATATCAAAAGCAAGTGCTGATCAAAGAAAAGGGCGAGCTGGTCGTACAGGTAAAACAAAAATATATACATGGTGGTGGGACATCGACGCGCAAACTTGAAACAAACCTGTCCAAATTAATTCAGCACATGATTCTAGACTTGCTTAAAAAAATGTAGACTAGCAAAGAACGTCAGCTATAAAAAAAAAATCTGCTGTTTCTTAGAAAATTGCCTACGCGGTCAAAATGTATGGAACAGCATTCTTTTTAAATAACGAACTGAAATTTCAATGTCCCATAAATTGAAATTTCAGTTGGTTGTATAAAAAAAATGCTGTTAAAGAAATAGTTTCAGAATCATGCACTAACTTACGTAACATAAGCCATTCCCTGCAGCCCCGGATCTAAGGGGGGGCAAACAGGGGCACTTGCCCCGGGTGGCAGTTTCATGGGGGCGCCAAATCCATGAGACAAGAATTCGAAATATCGAACAAATGAAGCCTCTTTTCCTACAATCTCATAGGTTTTTATCAAGTAATCGAATCTTAATATGCTTGAAAAACAAACTTTTCTATTTCCATACATCCAGTTAGTTTTTGAACACATACTAAGTCATTTATGAACGCATCTTAACAGATCAAGTAAATTTTTGAACGCGTGCGTAGTGTCCGTGATCTTTCTGCCAGGGGAATCCCCGTCACATCTATACGAGCCGAGCCGAAAAAATTCAAACAGTCGAACGTCAAGTGACAACACTGTTTGTTTATGTCGTTGATTGCGTTTGCGAGTAATCAGCGCTTATTATATTATAACGCTGCAGCGTTAGAATATAATTAGTAGTAATAAGTAATTTATTAGTGAAATCATATATTATCGTAGTGGAAATCAACAATTTGCAAGAATTACAAATAGGTAAGAAATAATTACATATTAGAGGTATATTTTTATGGGTGCTTTTTTTTGTTTTTTTTTTTTAAATGTAAGTTTTATGACTATAGTCCTATAGATTATAGAAACCAGTTAGTGGGATATTTTAATTTACTGGGTTTTTCTGGGGCTGAAAACAGAAAGAGAGCAAAAGATAAAATTGAAGATGCAATGAATTCGGCACAAAAATGCTACTCATTAGCAGTTTTAACAGTTTTTCTCAAACACTGAAGGGAGGGGGCGCCACTATCAAGGTTTTGCCCCGGTTCGAAAAAATCGTAGATCCGGGGCTGATTCCCTGTCCCATGAACCACATTATGGTTCAGGTTGATTGTTTAACTATTGTGTCTACTTTGTGAACAGTGAACGTGTTAACTTTCTATCCATCCTTCCATTAGGTTAACCGTTTTTTGACAGCTGTCTTAGAACGTACATATTCGATTACGTAAAAGTTAACTTTAAAATGCGTAGTAAAATAAATATATAAACTGCCTTATCTTATTGAATTATCTTATTTATGGCTTCTTACAGACATTATAATACCGTACGTGTATCAATCAATGTGTTGTGTGTTACTGCAATCACTAGTTCCATCTGTCAAAAAACGGTTTACCTAATGTACAGGGTATAGGGGCTTTTTCAATAGGCACATCATTTTCAACTGAAAACAAAAATTACAGTTCGACATATTTTCTATACAACAGCTGTCAATTCAATTTTTATTAGATATTATAGATAAAATTTACTTGACTATTGAAAAATCAGCCCTAAGCTAATTCCAGGCCCATTTGTTGATATATAACCTCATTTTGCACAGGTCCCGGCGTCTGCTACCGCATATACTCCGAACAACAATACATCGATATGGAGTCGTTCAGTACTCCAGAAGTATCGCGAGTACCTCTAGCGTCATTGCTACTGCAGATGAGCTCGCTGGGCGTCAGTGACGTCAGGCGGTTCCCGTTCTTAGACGCGCCGCCCGAAGACGCCGTGGAGAATGCTTTGCTTGAGTTGAAGCAACATGTAAGTATCCAATAATGAGTAATTTTGACATAAAAACTAACTACGCCCCACGGTTTCACCTGCACCCTGAATGCGTAATACACTATTGATCACAATCTGAATCATTTTGAAGAATATTGCTAATCCATTGACACATAAGTTCGAAAAAATTGTCAGCTCAAGAACGTAAATAACGCAATGAACGTTGTTGAAATTTCAAAATGAATGCCGTTCCTACTGTTAGTCTCTTACGCATTTACCCCTCAGCCTGGACATTCTCACTGAAAAAATGAATGGGTCCTACCTTATTTTTTTCAGGATAAAAAGTAGCCTATGCTTTTATACAAAACATCACATTCACAATGATCCCTGGCTCACAAGGAAGGACAAACCAACAATTCCTCTGACTACTGATCTCTAGGGTAGCGTATACAAATCATAGAGATAATTTATTTTGTTGGTTTTATTTTAAAGCCTAAGGCCAGCCTAAATAATTTTCCCTATCAGAAAAACCACACGAAGGCTGCTAAAAAAAAAAATAAGCCTATTTCATAACATGTCCTCTAAACTATCCGTGACGATTCTAAAATGTTATTATTTTTGTAGCTATTTCATTCAGAACTAATCAGCGCGACATATTCGGCAAAAATATAAACAAAGATGAGTTTATGGAAAAATAACTTTAATTCCTACACAATAAAGTTCAGTTTACGCAAGAACTTCAAACATTTTTATAACTTTTTCAATAGCTAGTCACTCTGAAATCAACTCAATTGCCATTAAAATAAAGTTGATATTTGTTTAACTTGAAATAACGTCAATTTGAAATATAAATAAAATTTGAATATAGATATGGGGGACACTTTTTACCTGACTGGCCATTCATTAAAGAAGTGGGTTATTATAACACAATGAATCTTACTTTCCAGGGCGCCTTAACCTCAAACGAGAAGCTAACAGCCCTCGGCCGTACTCTAGCCAACTTGCCAGTAGAGGTGTGCCTCGCTAAAACACTAGTGGTGGGCGCGGCTACTTTGCCGCCGTACAAACTGGACTCGGCACTCGCGCTTGCAGCTGCTTTAGGCATACGGTCTATTTATACTACGAGAGCGCATCGGGATTTTGATTGTGAGGTAAGATCGACTATCCTAAGTATATTATTAGGTTGCTTAGCTTGGGACTAGATGGCGCTGTGTGAAATGTCCAGGGATATTATTATCTATATATATAAAATTCAAAGTCCTGACTGACTGACTGACTGACTGACTGATAGATCAACGCACAGCCTAAACCGCTGGTCCTAGAGACATGAAATTTGGAGGGTGGGTTCTTTGTAAAGAGTAGGCATCCACTAAGAAAGGATTTTTCGAAATTCCACCCCTAAGAGGGTGAAAAGGGGGGAATTCGTTTGTATGAAAAATCTTATTCCTTGAGTTAATAAACTTGAAACTTGGCACGAATACTTATCTAAATAAATTATGAAGATTGAAATTTTTTTTTCTTCTAAACTACCCCCTAATAAGGGATTGGGGGGTTTCAAAGTTTGTATGGAAGAATTTTAGCGCGCAGTCCGATTTACTTGAAACTCAGTATTTGTACCTAATATTGAAAGTAAAGAATAATGTGTATCAGGGTTTTTTGAAAATCTACCCCTGACGGGCTGAAATGGGGTAGTCAATTTTTCAGGGGAGGATTTTACTGCATAGCTTGATTAACTCGAAAATTAGTATAAATAATCTTTAAGTCAAGTTATGAATACATCCCAAACGATTTTTTTAAATTCCACCCCTGTGGGGGTGAAAAGCGGGGATACAGTTTATATGAAAAATCTTCTTCATTAGGTTAATAAACTTGAAACTTTTCAAGAATACTCGCCTAAGTAAGTAATAAAGTTTATCATTATAAGTTTTTCAAAACTACCCCTCAAAGACGACGAAATGACGGCACGGTTGGCGCAGTGGTTAAGCGATTGACTGCTGCGCTGCGTGTCGCGGGTTCGATTCCCGCACGGAACAAATATTTGTATGACCTACATGTATTTGTTCCGAGTCTGGGTGTTTTTTTATCTATAATATGTATGTATTTACAAAAAAAAAATGTATATAAGTAGTTTATCAGCCATCTTGTTACCATAACACAAGCATTAGGTTGCTTAGCTTGGGACTAGATGGCGCTGTGTGAAATGTCCAGGGATATTATTATTATATTATTATTATTAAAGGGTGATAAAGGGGTGTTGAAGTTTGTGTGGAATAATTTGAATGCGCGGTCCGATTAACTCGAAACTCAGCGTTTATACTTAAGACCAAAAATAAAGACTAACATGTATCAGGGTTTTTCGAAAATCTACCCCTAACGGGTTGAAAAGGGGTAGTTAATTTCACAAGGGAGGATCATAATGCGTGGCTTGATTAACTCGAAAATTGGTATAAATAATCTTTGAATCAAGTTATGAATAATCCCAAACGATTTTTCAAAATTCCACCCCTGTGGGGGTGAAAAGCGGGGGATACAGTTTATATGAAAAATCTTATTAATTTAGTTAATAAACTTGAAACTTGGCAAGAATACTTGCCTTAGTAAGTAATAAAGTTTATCATTATAAGTTTTTCAAAACTACCCCTCAAAGGGGTGTTAAGTTTGTGTGGAAGAAATTGAATGCGCGGTCCGAGTAACTCGAAACTCAGTATTGATACTTTTGACAGAAAATAATTAATAATATGTAAGTAAAGTTGTCGAAAATTTACCACTGACGGGACAAAAAGGGGTAATTCAGTTTTTAAGGGGAGGATTTGAATTTGAAACTGTATGTTAAACATTTTCACGCCTAAACTACTGAACTTCTGATTTGGCATAGAGATAGATGGCATCCTGGGGAAGCACATACATTTTATCCTGTTAGCACGTTCCCGTGGGATAATTTCCGACATCCACGCGGGCGAAGCCGCGGGCAGAAGCTAGTTATTATTATAAATGCGAAACTGAGCTTGTTTGTTACCCTTTCACGCTAAAACGGCTGAACAGATTTGGATGAAATTTGGCACATGGGTAAACCATGACCTGGACAAGGATCTAAGCTTATTTTCATCCTGGGTCGCAGATGAAGTCGCGGGCAACAGCTAGTCTATACCTAAATAAAAGTCGTTTTTCGTGTCCGTTTGTGTGACTACGTTGTTCTACTAAACTACGCATCGGATTGTTTCTTGATACGGTTTTTACCATCGTTTTGAGATTTCATTCAGGAAGGACACTTAATACAATAAAATAATAAATATATAATTTTACGTACGATATACCGACGAAACATTTCAGCGCAGGGGGGTCATGTGCTGAATTCATGGTTACAGTTTGCGCGTTGATGCTAGAGTATAATATACCCTGTCCATTAGGCTAACCGATTTTTGAGAGCTGTCTTAGAACGTACATATTCCAGATTACGTAAAAGTTAACTTTAAAATACGTAATAAAATAAATATATAAACTGCCTTATCTTATTGAATTATCTTATTTATGGCTTCTTACAGACATTATAATACCGTACGTGTATTATGTATTGTGTGTTGCTGCAATCACTAGTTCCATCTGTCAAAAAACGGTTTACCTAATGGACAGACTATATTTAGTCGTAGTCACAATCGATACGTTCATGACTAGCGATTTTTTTTAAAAACTACAAAGTACCTTTGAAAACCAAGAAAATCTTCAATATTCCAGAACGCTCGCAGACTAGATGAATCCGACCACGGTGACCCTCTAACCCTACTCTCCTTATATTGCGCCTGGCTTAAAGAAAAACGAGATACTCGTGGTGGGCGAGCGTGGTGCAGACGACGAGGCATAGAAGAACAACGACTGTATGAACTTACGAAATTGGCTGCACAACTTAGGAGCTTATTGCAAGTAAGTTAAGGTTTATTTAAGTTTTTAGTTACCATACAGAGAGAAAAACATCATTGAAAGAAGAGTGTGGTGTAGACGACGAGTCATCGGATAACAACGACTGTATGAAATTACTCAACTTCCTGCACGACTTAGGGGCTTATTGCAAGAAGGTTAAGGTTTATTTTAGCTTGTAGTTACTATACAGAGAGAAATAATACACCAGTGAGAGAACAGCGTGGTGTAGATGACCAGGAATAGAAGAACATCGACTGTATTTGCTGCTCGACTTAAGAGCTTATTGCAAGTGAGTTAAGGTTTATTTTAGCTTGCAGTTACCATACAGAGACAAATAAAACACTTGTGAAAGAAAAGCGTGGTGTAGACGATGAGGCATCGAATAACAACGACTCTATGAACTTACGAAATTGGCTGCACAACTTACGAGCTTATTGCAAGTGAGTTAAGGTTTAGTTTAGCTTATAGTTACAATACAGTGAGAAACAAAACACCAGGAAAAGAAGAGCGTGGTGCAGACGACGAGGTATAGAAGAGCAACGCCTGTATGAACTTACTGAACTTGCTGCACGACTTAGGGCCTTATTGCAGTTGAGTTAAGGTGTATTCCAGCTTGTTACCCTAATAAAGATTTGTTTTTCCTGAAGTTTCAAACCTACAAGTACCTCTTATAATCGTTGGGGACAAATAAATAATCTTTTCACGATGATTGCAAGTTTTTTTACAAGATTTTTATTTCACTCCAGGCTAACAATTTGATGGAAACTCCAGAGCCTGAATCAATGTCTTCGGCTGAGAGGGCTCTACGACACGGTCAAATGAAGCAGTTGAAAGATGCGAGGCGGTAAGTCTTTTATTCAAATACCCATTACGAGAATCCATCCGATCTACAAAAGCCACATTCATCATCATCTGCCTAGCCTCTATGTTGGGGTCGGCTTCCAGTCTAACCGGATGCAGCTGAATACCAGTATTTTACATGGAGCGACTGCCTATCTGACCTCCACAACCCAGTTACTGGGTAATACGATACCCCTTGGTAAGCTGGTTGTCAGACTATAGGAACAAAAGCCACATTATGATTTTAAATTATAGTTAATATTGTTTGCACTATGCACTGTAACGTTTTTATTGACTAATTCAGATAAGCAAGCATAATTTGTATTGTCAATGTCAATTAATGTGTGTTGTCTTTGGTCCCTGGCCCTAAAATCAAGCAAAGGACAAAATTGACAACTTTTTATATGTTTGAGTACGAGGCTTTTTACTACTTTTTATGTGTACATATAATGTCTTTTTTTTAAATGTGCGTTTTGTTTGTGCAGAATAAATAATTTTTATTTCTTTTTTCTTTCTATTAGGGCAACCTGGGCCTACCTGTTTATTATTATTGTTTTTTTTTGCTGTCAAATACTTTAATTTCTGTGGATTTGAAACTAGAATTAAAAATCATAATGTGGCTTTAACAGCGGAAGTGGAAAAATGTCAACTAACTTCTGTATCTGCTGGGGGGAGTTTGTTGCGTTACTTCTTCTTCCCAGCGAAAGCAGTAGAAAGTGGTGAAGGGCGGGCGTTTTGGGAGACTTATGTAATTTTGACGTTCCAAAAGTGCCGATTCTCAGCGTAATGTGGCGTGCGTTCTGGGGGACTGTGCTATGTAATTTTGACGTTCAAAAACTGCTGATTCTCAGCGTAATCTCAAATAAATAAATTCCTTACGATTTTGATTTTTTAAATTTCATTTCAGGCAATTCAAACAGAAAGCAGCGCACGATCTAAAACGCAAGAAGCGCCTCAAAGTGGACTCGTGGGAGATTGTAGACGAGAATACGAACGAGAACGATGACGCCATCGATATAAGGGACGTTGAGTTTCGTATGACGAACGACGCGCAACGGATACAGTCGCTTATCGCGGGCTCTAGCGCTTCTAGCGGACGGGATCTTGTTATGTTGAAGGTCAGAGAAATGAAATGTATTTCTGTGCTTGTCTACCAACTAGTTTCTGCCCGCGACTTCGTCGTTCGCGTGGCATCCCATCGCTCCCCCGTGCTCCTACTTCGCTTTCGCTTAGTGTTATGTTCATGACTCAGGGAGTTAAATAAATAAGTGGACTGTATACTCTAAAAATACTATAATGATAGGAATAAGCAACAGTACAGTTAGGTATTGAATGGAATGACGCGAGTGCCTTGGAAGCCGTCGGATCGAGTAGTGCCGGTGCTAGCCCCGTCCCCCCGCGCTCCTCGCCCGCCGCGCCCGCCGCCGCCTCCCGCGCGCGCCGCCTCAGCCGCCGGTGACGTCGTTGTATGTGCTCACGCACTCGATGCGTGAACAGTTATGTCTGACTTTTTTTCATTTTGCCCGGCTCCTATGGGTCATAGCGTTATGTCAGATAGCCTATAACCTTCCTCAAAAATTACGCTATCAAATGCAATAAGATTTCTTTAAATCTGACTGTTAGTTCCGGAGTTTACCCCATACATACATACAGTCAGCGTCAATAATATCGGGACGAACAGACTGTTCAAAATGATCTCAACAACTAAGAAAATTAAACTTTGTCTCAATTGAATAAAGTTCTTGTCAGAATGACTGTTGTCGTGTATTGTCTTCATTCTGAAATATTCCTTGTGTCATTGAGTTAATATTTCATTTTCATAGTTGCTTAGATCATTTTGAACAGTCTGTTCGTCCCGATATTATTGACGCTGACTGTACAAACCTTTTTATAGTAACCTTTTTATAAAAAAATTTACCTCTTTATAATACTAGTATGAAGGGGTACTATACACATTGTTCAAGACAGCACATTCGATTCGGCAGTATTTGTTGAACAATAGATCCTGAGGGCCTACTTCGAAGTGCAAAGTGCGAATGTTCGGATCGGACCGACACATGGCCGAACCGAATATTATTGAAAAATGCGAAATAAGTTCGGATCGGCTCAGTTGGGTCGGGACCATAGTCAATAATCGAAAGAGTGTAGGATCGGAACTGACCGAACCAAATAGTAACTTCTTACCAGGAAGCGGCCGAACATTCGGCCGATACTACTTCGGAGTAGACCCCCAGAACAGCTTCGTTCAGCAATAGTACTAGATTTCCGGCTCCTAATGGACCTAGCATGATGCTATCTTAGCACGATTGATCAAGAAATCATGTGCAGCAGTAACATCTACTGCTATCGCATGTTTTAAAGACAGATTATTTCTAAAATGTTACGTAGTATTATGATATTTTATAATTTCAGGTGGTTTTATGCAGAGCTCTATACCCACAAGTGGCTGTAGCAGACAACTTTAATCACCATAAGGCAAGTAATCTGCATTTATTTGCCAAAAATGTAAACATAATATATGAGTTCATGGAAAAACAACTCTAATTTCTATACAATAAAGTTCAGTTTACGCTACAACTTCAAACATTTTTCAATAGTGCTAGTCACTCTGAATTGAACCTAATTCCCATTAAAATAAAGTTGATATTTGATTAACTTGAAATAACATCAATTTGAAACATTAGTTTGAATAGCAACTGCTATTGTTTACTGATTCAGTGAATTTGACAATTCTGTTGTAAACGATGGCTGGCGTGCTTAAAGCCTGGTTCGGACTACGTTATTAATTAATAACGTACTAGTATTAATTAATTGGTCAAGTGGCGAGTAATTTAGTAACTGTGTTTCTTCTTGTGTCTGTTTGTTCCGACTAATCTCCGAAACGGCTGAACCGATTTTGACGGGACTTTCACTGGCAGATAGCTGATGTTATAGGGAGTAACTTTTACTTTAGAAAAATAATTAGGGTTCCGCGCAAAAAGTCCAATTTGTTGACGAACGAAGTCGCATGCACAGCTAGTAACAGATACAATACATGAGCTAACTTCTGAAATTTTCCATCCACAGTCGATAGGAGAACAGCTGTACCACACATGGAGCAAACCATTCGTCTTCCTCCACCCTACATCCTTCTTCGGCAAACAATCTCGCATCCTACAGTTGACTGAAGCAGACATACATTCAGACCTGCCTGTTGGTCTGGGGTTCGATGGGAAGCTGCCTGTGTCCTCTAAGCACCAGATTTTGTGTTATTTGTAAGTAAATGTTAGCATTCTTAACAGATTCTTGCCTAGCCTTTTCCCAACTATTTTTGGGTTCGGCTTTCAGTTTAACCGGATGCAGCTGAGAACCAGTATTTTACGTGGAGCGAACCCATTTACTGGGTACCACGATATCCCATGGTACTGGTTGTCAGACTTTCGGGCTTGTGACGACCGATAACGACTGTCAAAGATCCATGATGACAGCCGGGACCAACGCAATAACGTGCTTTTCGAGCCACGGACGGATCTCTGTATGTAATGATGGTCACCCACCCTCGAACTGACCGCTGCAAGCGTAGCTTAAACTGATTGATTGTCCCGTGTGAAAAAAATAAACTGTTCCATACATTTTGACCGCGAAGGTTTTGCACTTTTGTAGGAAACAGCTGATTTTTTCGTTAATAACCGACGAAAAATTTCAACACACGGTGGACGTGAAACTTTTTATCGGTCATCCAGAATCATGTACTAAATCCATAGTAAGGGGTTGTGCCTTGATGTCCCTGCCACCATGTATGTATATATAAAAAATATGAAAATGTTCATTTTCATATTTTTATGTAGCATGTGGCGATCTGTTGTTTCTACCATGGGAAGAAGGCACATGCATACACTCTCATGTATGTATACAGCGTGGCGCTTTAATGGCGACATTAATTTAACACACGTATACGGTTTTGCGTTGTAGTTTTATGAATATATTTTAATTTAATTAAACATTAATATTTATTTATTTATTAACAATTTTATAAAATAGCATCTTAGAGCAACCTGACTTAAAGAACTGTAGCGCAGGGGTCATTTGCCGGGGTCACGGATCATAACATCGCATCAATGTAATCAAAACGATTATCGCGCAAAGAGAAGGCGAATTGAAGGAAAAGAGAGAGAGCCCTATGTCGGCGCGCGGCGCAGGTGGAAGTTTTCAAGTTACGATTTTTTTTATGTTGTTATAATTTTTATGATTACTGGCCACTAGCCCTACCCGTGTGTTAGATTAATGTCGCCATTGCAGCGCTACGTTATATATGTGTATTATTAAACCATTTACTTTCAGATCACTTCTGGAGACTACTAAGCCATACATAGTGAATTCTATGCGCATGCCCGCTGCTCAAACTCTACTACTGTTAGCGCATTCAATCGATACTAATATTGGATTTACAAGGTAAATAAAATTTAATACTTTTTGGGGATGCGTACCCAAAGGGTGCCAAACCGTATTACTAAGGCTCCGCTGTCCGTCCGTCTGTCTGTCACAGGGCTATATCTTTTGAAACGTAATAACACTTAAAATTTTCACCGAGTATACTATGGCCGCTACAACAAGTAATAATTTGTGTGATTTTGTGTAATGCCAATAAATGCATTTTTCTTTCTTTCTTTCTTTCTAATAATCAAAATCGGTTCAGTCGTTTGGAAGCTACAATGGCGCAGACAGACACACAGGTTAAACTTATAACACCCCTCTGTTTTCGTCGGGGGTTAAAAATAAAATAAAGTACCATAACATACGTGTTTTTCGGTGTGAAAAAAATTTAGTCTTAGATATTGTGCGGCGGTACGAAATGCGAGTCCAACTTCCACACGCAGGATTCCGTCCGCTGCGTACCATTAATTACGTCCGACGTTTCGTTGGTTAACCAATAAGATACAGTCTGAACTAGGACGAACTTTGTCACGATCGGTTGGCGGTAGTTATCGCACGATTTCATTTAAAATCATTTGATTACTAAAGAGTTTTTTAATTTTACAGGATCGTCTGTGACTCTTGGCTGTTATTAGAGTTTCCTTACCCTGAGTCTGGACTCAATTTACTCTTGAAAGCCGTCAAACTACGTCATAGGTGGGATGAGCTGATAAACCGACGAATTTTAGGTAAGTGTGTTATCGTTATGGATTTTTTTCTAGTGAATCTTTGATAGTTAAACAATCTGCCGAGCCTTTTCCCAACTATGTTGGAGTCGGCTTCCAGTCTAACCGAATGCAGCTGAATACCTGTATTTTATTTGGAGCGACTGCCTATCGGACCTTCATAACCCAGTTATTGGCCAACACGATGCCCCTTGGTAAGACTGGTTGTCAGACTTTCGGGCTCAGACAACGGCTTAACGTGCTTTCCGACGACGGAGGGATCTCGGTGTGTAATGATGGTCACCCATCCTCGAACTGACCGCTGCAAGCGTAACTTAACCTGATTAATAGTCCCGTGTGAAAAAAAATAAGCTGTTCCATACATTTTGACCGCGAGGGTTTTGCACTTTTGTAGGAAACAGCTGATTTTTTCGTTAATAACCGACGAAAAATTTCAACGCACGGTGGAATTGAAACTTTTTATCGGTCATCCAGAATCATGTACTAAATCCATGGTTTCCGAGGCACGGAGGGGTCTCGGTATGTAAAGATGGTCACCCATCAAACTCAAACTCACCGACCGCGGCAAGCGTAGCTTAACCTGATCGATCGATCCGTGCGGCTGTTATTATTTAGCCACAAGCCCCTCTGATTTTCTTTAAAACAACAAGTTCATTACTTAGGCCCTTACTTCACCGGGAAGCCATGGCGACGTCGCCTGGTCGCCAACTAAATGTATACAGTTCTAGGTGGGTGACTCACCTGCAATGCTATTCACAACCGTTCGACTGGTTTCTGAATCGAAAATGACACATTGTTCTTAGACAGCAAATACCTGTCGGAAGAATGGCGGTTGACTATTTGGTTTAAATTGTTAAAACAAACGGATTTCGGACTTCTTCCATAACATTGATTGATGTTCGATTCGTTCAGCTATGCTGGCGTTCGCTTGGTTACGCAGCCAACCATACATTTTATTGGTGACGCGTCTTAGCGACGTCGTGCATTTAGACTGTATGCATTGAGCATAAAAATATCATGAGAATGTATGTTGTCTTTTTTGGAACGAAGTTCCTTATCCCGCGTTGCGAAACGGGGCTAGACGGAAAAAATTAAGACCGAAAGTTGGAACGACACTTTTTGCTATAGTTGTAAGCCGTCGGCGTGCGCGTGTTCTCTGTCTGTGTCTCTCTCTCTCTCTTTAAACTTCGTTCCATCCGGGTGTCCCTTGACACGTCTCAAGTTTTTTATCCTCTAACATTATGGAACACAGTTCGGGAGTAATGGAATTTGATGGTCACTTGTTTCGCTACCAAAAATAGAAAAGTTATATTTTCTTTATTTCATGGTATGCATAGACAGATAATTTACATTCTAAAATATATTTTTATAAAAATATTTAAAAATATAAAAAACTAGCCGTTGCCCGCGACTTCGTCTGCGATCCAGGATGAAAAGTAACCTATGTCCTTCTCCAGTCCAGTCTACCCATGTGTCAAATTTCATCTAAATCCGTTCAGCTGTTGTATCGTAATTATTAAATTTTCTATTTTTCTGTCTTTTTTTTCCGTAAGAATCTTCTACAAAGTATTAGAAAACTTAAAAAAAAAAGATGGATGAAATCGGTAAAGTCGTTCTCAAGTTATGGCGTGACCAAGGGAAATCGGGATTCATTATTTTATATTTATAGATAGTAGCGTACCGGTATGCGGAACAGTGTCTCAGCGACCGGTGGTCAGGGCTCCTAAAAGGGGAACCTCCTAATGATACGTGTCATGTCCAGATGTACCGTACTTTCTGGATCAAGCCCGTGATCAAATTGTATTATTATTACAGATGCAAACCCAACAAAATCAGTAGAAAGCGAGCTCGAAAAGGAGAAACTACCAAAAATATCTTACGAAGAAATCCAACACGACTTATCCTGCGATATGAGTACCTATATGACGTCAGAAGTATACTATACTATCAAGAGACTGTTACCTGGTGACCTAAAGGTCATATACAATGGTTATGATGAGGCCCATCCGAGTGTGGAACCTAATCCCTTTGACGAGACCTTCGTTTGTAGACCTCATGAGAAGAAAGGAGGGATCTATGTAACTGATAACGTTGTTTATAATTGGTAAGTATCGCTTTTATCTTTTACTTTTCTGCCCGCGAGTTCGTCCGTGTGAAATTTCTTCTTCCCCTGACACCGCCCCGTAGTGACATAATATGTATATAACTTTTTATAATAATATAATAATATTTTATTTATTTGCATAAACATGTGTGTACATACACAGATTATTATTCATGTATGTAGGACGACAATAATAAATTAGAACTACATTTTTGTCATTTGACATGGCGTGCAAATATTAAGAGTAATAATAAAAATTATTTTATTATTACTCTTAATAAGCTATTTAGCTCTTAATAAGCTCTTTTTAAGCGATCCCTTTTAAATAGGGCGCAGAGTCCGGTTGCTAAGGAGACGAGTGCAACTGTACAACATCAGAGGATCTAAAAGGGTTGCTGAAATGTTTCTAGTAGTAAACCTGTTTTTAATTTACTTTATTAAAAAAATCTCAAGTTTATCTGAAAAATCTTATCCTTATTTCTATTCCACATTCCAGTGTCGTCGACACAATTTGGAGCGCCAATAATTATGAAGAAACCTACAGGGAACCCTGGACTTGTACCAACTGCGAGCTAACAGTCTGCCTATCCCCCGTAGAAAGGTTACAACATACACACTTCACATGCTCAGCTAAAGAACAGAAAAAGGACGAAGAAGCACCCAGAACTTCAAGGGAAATTAAACCTAATGCTAAAGAGTATAAGTGTGAAGTTTGTAAGCAGAATCTGTACATGACTCCCGTTGAGATTTTGAAGCATAAGAAAAGTTGTAAATTGAAATAAAGTTTTGTATTTTTATTCGTGTTTAGTTATTTCATAAATTGTAAATACGGGTTCGTCCAGAAATACCAAGGATGAAAGTTCCTATTAAAAAAGTGTGAGCAATACGGAACAGCGCAACTGCAGCTTCAAGCAATTTTGCGTCAGTTTCGATCGATTCAAAAATAATAATCAGACTTGATTTGCAGTTTGTTTTCAACATTAAAATGATTTGTTCAGCGTAACCGATAACTACAAAAGACACGTTGGTCAAATAAGGTGGCCCATACATGAATTGAGTGGTGGCATGTCTACGCGACTTCCGACTTTCGACAAACGACAAATCGGCCGTATCGGTTGCGGGCCAAACGGCCTTGTTGTTTTCGGCACCCTAATTGCGTAACACACAATCAGAATCAGAATCATTTTGAAGCAAATTGCTAATCCATTGCTTCATAAGTTCGAAAAATTTGTCTGCTCAACACGTAAATAACGCAATGAATATCAAAATGAAACCGATTCCGATTGATTGTGTGTTACGTAATTAGGGTGCGGGTTTCCGCTCGGACCGCGCCTGATACTGAAGCGTATTACCTATTCAATAATTGTTCAGCCTAACATAGAAAGCTTTTGCAGAAACGTAACCTTAAGGCCAATTCTCGTAATTGAAAACGTTCAAAATCTAGTCGCAGACTTGTCAAAATGTAGGGAAATTAGAAGTCGTTTTTGACCGATTGAGACTGAGATCAGACTGTGAACGGTCTTAAAATTTCGAGAATTGCCCCTCTGGTCTTTGCTATCACGCAGTCGGGTAAAAAGACTTGTCATATGCTTTTAGTCTTTGTCATAAAAAACTCAAACGATTCCTTTAAAATCGACTTAAAAAGGAGGTTCCGTATTTAACCCACCGCGCACCGTTGCGGGTGCATGATTAACTGCACACAAACGCAACTCGTGACCCGTCCGCTGGCGATCGCGATGCCTGTTTTAATTCGCACAATAACGCAGCGTGCGTTGTAATGAATGGCGCGGTATGTACGGGGTGATTTTTGTTAGTATACTTGTACCTGTGGCTTGTACCTTTGTAATGAAACGATGTTCTTGATTGCGTGTTGTACTACGTTGACAACCTTTACTATTTAATATAATGGCGTTCTAAAATACAGGCGTAGGCTTAGTTTAGACTTTAGACTCCTTCATTCATTCTTATCTCAGTCTCAATCTGTCAAAAATGCAATTAAAGTTACATACATTTTTGTCAATTTTTTTCATTGATTGTCCCGTCAAAGCGGGCCAGCCTTTTCGGAGATTAGCCGTAACGAACAGACAGACAGAATTTTTTATAATTGTATTTTTGTTACTAGCTTCTGCCCGCGACTTCGTCCGCGTGAAATTTCGGCCCATCGCGTCGCATCGCATCGCCGCCCGTTCTACTACTTCGTTTTCACTTAGTGTTCTTTCTGACTTTTTTTCATTTTGCTGGGCTCCTAAGGGCCGAAGCGTGATTGATGTTAGATAGCCTATAACCTTCCTCAAGAATTGGGCTATCAAATACAATAACATTTTTTTAAAATCTGTATGGTAGTTCCGGAGATTAGTATAGATAAGTACCGTATATACTTTCATATGCATTTAGTAAACAGCTGTTATTTTGACCTTACAAACATACACTTCAATTTTATTCATTTGTATTATACAGGGTGTTATTGACAGCCCTCCACAAAAACACAGGATTGATTCAGCTCCTTATTCTGAATCATATCCCACTGGAAATTTTCTCAGGAAAAAAAAAATAATATGCCGTTTTTCTGCTGATATTCCTTTATTTCAATGTAAAATTACGTTCTCTGTATGCAACACTCCATTTATGTAAATAAAACAGCTGAAAACAGCCTCGCTCAAGCTCGCTGCGCTGCCGTCCGCTACGTGCGTTTAGCCGCGGTAACGATACGTTGCGTGTGAGGTAATAAAACAAATCTGTTTTTTTGGATTCTCTTAATGTTCCTGAAAGAATTACATGTACCGGTCATCTTAATATGATGTACTGAAGCCACCCTATCAGTTTGCGGAGGGCTGTCAATAACACCCTGTATGTAGATTAAAATGAAATGCTAAAAATAACAGCTTATACCTACCAAATTCTTTCGCCCAAAAGATTAACTAACACAACATTTTCAATACGTAATTTCTTATTGGAGTAAGAATGACTCCCTGTGGTCCGGACAATGGTCCGACAGTCGTGAGGGACCGGGGACCGCGCTGTACATTGTTGCAAATTTTTTCACATAAGCTGACAATGTGTTTTCAATTATTATGTAATCACATGTGCAAATTTTGTATGATTATCACCCAGGGACAACGGGAGAGTTACTTTTGTACGGAAAAATACTGTTGAGCAGTTGTTTTTGATATTTGAATGGTTTTAGCCGGAATAACATAAATAAAGGAGTATAAGTTTCTTTTTTAAATCATTTATTATATGTATAAATAACTAACTATTTACACTATAGGTACTAAATTAAATGACTAACTATACAAATAAATATAAAAACAATAGGACACTTATGCTTCACTTAGGCGTCAAAGTACTCGTCCACATCGCTGTCATCCGGAAACGTGCCTAGAAGACTGGCAGCATTGCCACGTTGAATGGCAATGCTAATTCTTTGGCTAAAGAACGACCCAGCCCTCTGGAGGAGGAGTGTATTACGAGTATTCTAATACTGAATTCTGAATACTGTAGGTCGTAATCTTACTAGAACAGTTATTACAGACACAGTTTAACATAATGGTAATTATGTTAAACTGTGTCTGTTTAAAATAATTAACCTAACCTATGTTTTTCTTAGAACCTAAAATCCGAAGACATGTGACATCATCTGTACGCGTGTGTGTGTGTGTGTGAAATAAATAAATATATCTACCAACCCGCACTGGGCCCGCGTGGTGGATTACGGCCCACTCCCTTTCACCGAGAGGAGGCCTGTGTCCCAGGCGGTGAGAACATTTTAGGCTGATATGCTCATCATCTCTGCCTAGCCTTTTCCCAATTATGTTTGGGTCGGCTTCCAGTCTAACCGGATGCAGCTGAGTATCAGTATTTTATATGGAGCGACTGCCTATCTGACCTTCACAACCCAGTTACTGGGTAATACGATACCCCTTGGTAAGACTGGTTGTCAGATTTTTGGGCTTCTGGCGACCCGTAACGACTGTCAAAGATCCGCGAATGACAGCTGAGGCCAACGGCTTAACGTGCTTTCCGAGGCATTGAGGGGTCTTGGTATGTAAAGATGGTCACCCATCCATGGACCAACTGCGGCAAGCGTAGTTTAACCTGATCGATCGACCCGTGTGGCTGTTATTTCTTAGCCACAAGCCCCTCTTACGCATAATGGCTGATTATGCTATGCTGTGCTATGGTTATCATAAAAGTTACCACACTGCACACTTGCACAACAAGTTTTTGGTCAAACTTTGTTCCCAGAACACAATAAATAAATAAGTGGTACAGAACCTCCAGTACGACTCGAACTTGACCAATTATTACGTCACTTGGACATTTCAGCCAATTAGCGTTTCGCAATTTGCAAAGACATGGTCTTCCATTTTTTACAAAGTAGGTAATTGTCTCAATCATTTGTCCATGCACATGCATCACGCCTGGCGTTTGGGGCGCACAAAAACGTGAGTATTTCGGCGTCCGCGCAAGATTTGGGATAAAGAAATGAGGGCGAACGTGAAAAGTTGCAACGCTTTGGTCTTTTGAAGTTGTGGTGGGTTAATTAAGGTACCAGTGTACCAACATCAACTACAGTGAACTGTGATATCGTTGTCCGTTTTTGGAATATTGAAACGACCGCTGAACACCAAAGGGAACATTTAAATGAAAAAAAAAAAAGTTTTTATTGTTTCTCATACAATTACCTATTCTACAGCACAACATTGAGGCGGCCCCAGTAAGTTATAAGGATACTTGTGATGGGGTTACCTCGCAACTTCCCATGGGTTACCTACTATCTACAATGTTGAGACATAATTAAAAGAAAAAGTTTAGTTTCTAGGATGTTACAAAATTATTGTAGCTTGTTCAGGTACCTACCTATGTGTAGTGTGTGTGTATGTGGGGGTGAGTAGGTGTGTGTGTATGTTAATGATTGATTAACTAATTGTATATTAAAATTGGGTTCAGGTTATTCATTAGCATATTCTGGTTAATATAAGTTCAATTTCATCGTACGTATGTGACTTTAATGAAAGAAGGTGGGTACCTACCTACTGGGTCTACATACATCATCATCATCAATTCAGCCGAAAGACGTCCTATGTTGGACAAAAGCCACCCCCCAGCACCGCCACTTAGACCGGTTCTGTGCTCCCCGCAGCCAGCGTATTCCTGCGGCCTTCACAAAGTCATCGGTTCACCTTGTGGGAGGCCTTCCAACGCTACTCCTTCCGGTACGCGGTCGCCACTCCAGAACCTTGCGGCCCCAATGGCCATCTGTTCTGCGAGCAATGTGTCCTACCCACTGCCACTTAAGTTTGACAATTCTTCGGGTGCCATTGGTCCTCCTGCGGATCTCTTCAGCGGGTGCTAAATAAATGCTAGAATGATTTTCAGTTGACTGCATATCCTGTGTGGTTGCCGGAATGAGACGACTAGATTTTCAACTTTATCTCTAAAGCAATAAGGTTCAAGGTTGATCGGGAAAATTTGACACGATAAGAATAGTTGGTCGCCCTAATTAACTCAAGACAATGTTCATGTTCTTTCTCCAAAATTAGCTTACTGACAGGTTATTGTTATTAGTATTAACTTATTTATTTATTTTACTTCGATGGTCCTAGTTTATCATCTGTGACTTCAAGTGACAGATGTGACCATAACCCAGCTATGCATAAATATGTAAGCTGTCACGCCCTTTATGCCTGGAGGCTTTTATTTAGGTAGTAAGTTTTTATTTACATTTTAATATTTTAATTATTTTTCAGCTTGAGTACCGTACGTATAGTTTTTATTATATTTGTTGGTATATTGGCGTGGCTAGCTGACATATTGCAATTAATTTAATTTTATGTTATGTGCATAAGGCACATAACATAAAATTAAATTACTTGCTAATTAATGTTAATTACTTAACGCCTAGTATTGTTTACAATCAAGTATCAAGTATTTTCTAACTGAACAGACAGCTGTGCTGCTGGGGAGTTTGTTGCGCCACTTCTTCTTCCCAGCGATAGCATTAGGAAGTGGTGAAAGGCGGGCGTTATTGGGGGACTGTCTTTTGTAATTTTATCGTTCGAAAAGTGCTGATTCTCAGCCTAATTTGAATAACTGACTTTTGATTTGTTGATTTTTGACAGTTTCGGGTAGCTTGCCCTGCTGGCGCCTGTACCTTGTAGTCCTGATTGCAAATTAAATACTAATTCCTGATTTTTAAACAGATATTTTTTGTCTGGGGAATAAATATTGCGGTTTGACAGCTTTTGTATAAATTATGTCAAACTGTCAAATTTATTCTTCAGATATACGTTTACGGACTATTGAAAAATTAGCTCTTAGACAATTAACAGACTGTCCTGTACAAATGTTTCACTAATGTCAAACGTCAATTTTATTCCTCGATCTGGCGATGGAAAAATCAGCACTTATACCTCGACTTTTAATCATATTCAGTAACTTGACAGTTTAAGGGTTACCAGTTTTTGACAAAAAAAAGGTAGTGAGGACCGCCTCACTATACCCTTTTTTCTTTTCTTGCACCAAAGAATGAACGAAATTGAATGAACTTCAATGCAAACTTTTTATTTTAAATTTAATAACATGTCTTAAAAATTAATTAATAAGAAGAATGACGTCTACGTCAGAGGAAATAAAATGACAAAAGTAAAATAACATGATTTTAATTTTATTTCTATTAAAGAAAATAAAAAGGAAATTACTACTTTACTTAAAATAATAACGAATTTTCTACATATTACATACGAATATTAAAAGTTGTACTTAAATTAAATCATTTTTATCAATCGTTCTTTATGCAAAATCGTTCACTAACCCAACACTATAGTTTTAGTATGATAACATTATTTTTCTTTGAACTGTCAAGTTACTGAATACCTACGACTAAATGTCGAGGTATAGTACCTTATTCTTTCTTTGGACTCTATTTTTTTAAGGTCATTATGAGGCCTTTCTTTTGTGTTGATATTATCGGCAATATCCTTATTCTTTATCGAATTTATAAACATGACATTGTACTAAACCTTTTAGTAGGCGTTACTAATCTTGACAATTTACAAATGACCACAAGTAGGTAGGTAGGTACTGAACCCGCGGCCTTGTCTTCGCCGCTTGCCGCGAAGGTTTCGGCCTGAACTACATAGTAATTATGTATAATTAGACGTCTTATCTGTCCGTGCGACCTCGCCCCGTAACAATGCCGGACCGGCCCGGAAGCGTCAACTGGATGATTTTCGTTTGTTCATGTTACTTATGTAGATTTACATAATGACGCAATATTAAAGCGTAGTTTCTATGTCAGAAATTATAGGAAGATCTTCATGCATCTTTCTCTTTCTTTAGGACAAGTGGTTGCATTCGTATCTATGGTGTAGCTATATTGATGACCATCACACTTTTAAAGAGTGCGCATCAAAATCAAAAGTCATTTATTCAAATTAGGCTGAGAATCAGCACTTTTCGAACGTCAAAATTACTTAGACCAAAACGCCTGCCCTTCACCACTCTTAGTGCTTTCGCTGGAAAGAAGAAGTGGCGCAACAAACACATCAGCAGCACAGCTCTGTTCAGTTAAAAAGAAAACTTGCTATGCAAAGTGTTACTATTACGAGAGACAGAGCATTAAATTAAACTATTTGCCATGGTGCAGCAGTGGTGGCCTAGAGGTAAGGTTGTAGGTCGTAGTTTCGAACCCAGACCGCCCTTTGTGTAAATTATTTCATCACCACTACTCTCAAAACGGTGAAGGAAAACATCGTGAGGAAACCTACATGTCCTAGAACCAAAAATTTGAAGGCAAGTGACATCTACCAACTGCAATCCGCACTGGGCCCGCGAGGTGGATTATGGCCCACTCCCTCTCACCAAGTGGAGGCCTGTGCCAGCAGTGGGAACATAATAGGCTGATAATATGTTTAAAACATATTTATTACATGTTTGGGTACAGAGTGATGTGACATAAACGAAGCTCTCTTTAAACCTCAGACATTTTAACCTCTAGCTTTCAGTGCGATCAATTACCTATAGGCTACAATAGGCTATCGACATGTTATCATGGATTCAGTACATGATTCTGAACTCCCAAGCACTGAAAAAGTTTGGTCGGTTTAAGAAAAAAAAATAGTTATTTCATACATTTTGACCTAGGTATTGCACTTTTCTATGAAACAAGTTTTTTTATTGATAACCGACGAAAAATTTCTACGCTACGGGTTCTAGAATCATGTGCTGAATTCATGGTCTCGGTTTGCCCGTCGATGTCCCTGCCACCCAGGTATAGGGCAACTTCTGCATTGTCCTTTTGTGGAAGGTCTCAGAAGTTCAGAACCACCTGATCAGCGTGCTCAAGCAAGTGGTTCAACTTTATCTTAAGAGCTTAGGTACCTACTCATAAGTCCCAATAAAGTATGAAGGTTTTTGTTTAGTTAAGATAGGGATAAAATGACATACGGGCTCCAGATCGAAACAAAAATAATGCTCCTATAGTAGTTAGCCTATGGGAAGGCATTTCCATCAAATTCAACTTTATCGTGCACCGAACGCGGACCAGATGGGTGGTTAACTTTTAACCTCCAGTTTACTACAGCACCATATTAACTATACACTTCACCCCCACCTTACTGCTTCGATATAAGTCTTATTTTCTGGTATCAAAAGTGGTGTGGTATCGTTGTTTTGTGCAGAGCTTGCCTGTCAACCTGTCACCGCGTAAGAAGGCAAGTCCGAGCATCTGTTGTGCTATATAATGAATTTATTTCTTGGGAGTAAATCAGGATAGGTAGTTACAAGGTTATTAAATGCTTTAGAAGATCGTGGGTCTTGGAAATAATGGTTGACTCCGTTGACGGGATCGAGACTGTTTCCATTGGTGATTAATACAAAGGATAAGGTCTGTTTCACGATTTCACGCTTATTTGTTGAAAATGGTAAAAAAATTAAGTATTACACTCAGAGCACTGATTTCAACAGCAGTTGCCGAACCGCACCTGAAAATTTTGTAAGGTGCGGTTCGGTGGAACAGTTTATCAATATTGTTTTCAGTTCCCAAACGGCACCTACGTAAAATATATTTTTAGTGATGGGATATCTAGCTTCCTGAACTTGGTTCAGGAAGGGTGAAAGGTCCCAGTGGGTTCCCGCATTGTCGAGGCGGGGGGGCTCAGTAGCCGTGGCTTGGTCACCCACGGTGAAGCCAAGAGGAATCCGAGGAGTGGCCGCTCGTCAGGGCTTTGCCAGTAAGCCGACAACGTAGCGGCCAACAAGTAGGTTGCTTATTAGTGCCGGTATTGCGGTGTGCCGCTCTCCCTACCTCCCGCGGCCTTGACGGGGTCGCCACCGTCTGATGGCGGACGCGGTGGGGCCGCAGGGGAGGAGGAGTGTTGGTATGACGTTGACCGCTCTCCCGCCGCGGCCGAAAATTGGCAGGCGGCGGGGCCAATGACCTGACCTGTCGCAGGGGGACCAAGGGTGCCCAGACACGGGGTCGTCTAGCGCCCATGTACTGGTTTGGTCCCTGGGGTGGTCAGAGCGTGGTATGTGTTCTGGTGCGCTGGTGATGGTGAGTACTCCCCAGAGGAGGGTCCGGTGACGGACAGCCGCGGCGGGTTCACGGATGAGTGCTAGCCGTAAGCAGAGGAGGACACCGTGGAGTGTGTCGTTAGTGGGTTAGAGTCCCATATAACTGCTCTATCTCCCCGTGGTAGTGCAGAATGCATGAGCATTTCTCCACAATAAAAAAAAGGAAGGGTGAAAGGTGAGGTTGGAACAAGTCAATATGGTATCATCAGAAACTTGTGTAGGCTGTCAATTGATATAATAATAATAATATCCCTGGACATTTCACACAGCGCCATCTAGTCTCAAGCTAAGCAACCTAATGCTTGTGTTATGGTAACAAGATGGCTGATAAACTACTTATATACTTAGATATAGGTAATAGGTAGGTACCTAATATCTACTTTTGGTCTCGGTGCTTCGGGTTGATTTTTCAATCGAATTTTGAATTTTTATTCATAGCATAAAATTGACGCCTGACAGATTTTGTATGGAAGAACTGTCAAAAATTCAAAATATTATTCCTCGGATAAAATTATCTGGCGTTGGAAAAATCGGCCCTTAGATGTATACCTATAGATTGAAGTTATAATACTCTTTATTATGTACTATTATGTGTCTACACCATAAAGAAATCCTCCTACTAATATTATAAACGCGAAAGTTTTTAAGAATGGATGGATGGATGGATGAACGTTTGTTACTCTTTCACGCAAAAACTCCTGAACAGATTTGGATGAAATTTGGCAGACATATAGTTTTTAACCTGGATTAACACAGGATATACACTTTCCGGTAGTACGTTCCCGTGGGATAATTTCCGTCCTCCACGCGGGCGAGCCGCTGGCAGAAGCTTGTACAAATATAAATATACAAATTTTGGAAGGGGTGACACAATAGACCTTTAGACCTACCTACCTATCAGACATGATACTGTTGTTAAATCGCATCAATTTCTATCTAAACGATAAAATTGAGTTAATTGAGTGTAAAGTTACGGTCGATTTCCACAAGATTATACTATCATAACCCACTTATCAATATTGAAATGTTATCGTTTTCACGTGAAAAATTCTAAGACCCGATACGTTTATCACAGTTTGTGACTAATTCCTTCGCCTTGCTGGCTTGCTAGTAGGTTGCAGCTGTGCGCTGCACATCCTCCCAGACACCTAGAAAAACACAGGAGAGTTTGCCTGTTCCGGAACTTGGACCAATTTTTGCCATAAAATTGCTGTAACCGTAGCAAATTAAATCATACACAGCCCGGCTTCACCCACGGCTGAGCCTCTCTCTTCTCATGTCTCAGGCCTCTCTTTTCATGTGCCCAATCCTCACGCTCCTGTGCCAGCCTCATCCAGGTTCTACCCGCGATGGTAACAATGTCGTACGCCCATCTCGCCGCCTGACGACCGACACTTCCTTCCACTTCCTTCTTTCCTTGGACGCCATTCGGTCACTGCCTTACTCAACCAGCAGTGCGATTCTGTAACCATCTCGCCGTGAAAGCTTAGGTGAAGTGAGCGTGGAGCGAGCTGTCATTCCAACTAATGCTAAATTGTCAGCTCACTCTAAGCTCACTTCACCTAACTATTCACGGTGAGATTTTTACAGAATCAACCGGCTGTCATCACTGCCCCTTGCCAGGTATCCTGTCCAACTCCATTTGAGTTCCATAACTCGTTTTCCGATATCGAAAACCTTCGTACATCTGTTAATAGATCTCGACATTTGGGATTCGGTCTAATCTAATTTCTAAAGCCAATCTACATCTACAGTTCATTTCCCTGCGGGATCAAAGATAGGTGAGTCACTTCTCCGGGACTCGTCGAGCTTCATTTGCCACTGCGTTTTTCAGGTGGTCGCTTCTCTGGATTCTGACTACCCACCTAAAAATTAATTAATAGGTACCTATTTTTTTATTAATTTCTCTATTACTGTATGTTACAAATATTAAATATTTGTATGTCATCATTACACATGGCGGAATGTGTCTGCGCTGTTATGTAACATCTTTTGTATCTACCACATTTTATACATATAAACGATTTTGATTTTGACTTTCAGGAGTTATTGTGGTTGGGAGTAATATAGCGGGCTTGTCCCAAATGGAAACAAAATATTAACATTTCCATCTCATATTGATTTAATACTTAGGTATTCCTTTTTCGCAAACAACTACTTAACGCATTTCAGACGAAACTCGTTTACTTAGATTGGTACCTAATACGAATTTCGCCTGCTATTCAAACCATCGTACTAGCAGCTATCGGCTCGCTATATTATCGCAGTTATCTAGTGTAAGAGGCAAAACAAACAATGGCCATTATCGGGGCATCTGATCCCGACACGTAGCGTCACGAGAATTTTCAATTTACGCCGACTTGGACCTAGGGCTGGTCATAGGAAGGGTCTAAGATTTCTAAGTAGGTAATTTTAGATGATAATTTTAGGGAAGTATTTTGTCAAATCCGCAGGAACCCGTTGGATGCGAGAAGCACAGAACCGGTCGAAGTGGAGGTGCTTGGGGAGGCCTAATACCAGCAGTGGACGTCTTTCGGCTGAAATGATGATGATGATTAGTGGAAAATTCGACTTATGTTTAAAAAAGTATTGGAACATTTAAATAAAAAATATCTAGTTTCTTAACGGGTCGGCTAATAGGTATTTTTTTTTGTGCTGAGCATAAATAATTTGATATCCAGGGAAGTTATTTCATTTACGACCGCTTCCCATGTATCTGTTGAACTATTTTTGTTTGAGTGCAGTGATTTTATTTTTATAGATAGTGGATTTATTTCAATTTTTATTGTTGTGTTTTTTTTGTTGTTATCTGGTGTATTGTGTGTCTTTTAGTCTGTGTTAAATAAATGTTTATTCTTTCTTTCTTTCTTCTTTCAAGTGCTGATTAGCCTGCTCCCTGTCATTATCACTTATTTTGTTTGTCGACATAAGCACAGGAAGATTATAGACAAGTCTGTAAAACTTTTTATTAAACTCGTTACCACACGGTACAGTTCCGACTTCTCAGCTGAATATTCATGAAAAATAAAAGTTTTTCCCCCCTGGCAACCTTACCGACTTGCGCAGACGCAGCCGACCGCCTGTGTTCTGACTCACCTACTTTATAGTTGAGCGCTGACGACCGTGTGGTGCACCCTTTATAATTTAGCTCGTAACTCCTCGCTGTTGTGATTTGTGTGGAATGAACTTTGGAGTAGCCGTGGTTTCCTACCTTAGATCGAAGTTAAAGGCAGTTAAATGTTTTAATCGTTAGTTACCGCTACCTTTTAGTAAGTATTATTAACGTAGGTAGGTACTTATTACGTTGATGATATTGACTAGTTTAATACGTAGAAGGCGTCTATGAACATTGGACATTAAATGTACGCCAAAACCATCGTAGGATCCTCAATTAAGTAAAAGCAAAGCAAAAATTGTGCAATTATTATTGTACCTATAAAAAAAAAACTATCTCTCTCCTTAAACGTCATTTATTATGTTCTTTGCACTTGTTTTACGATTATTATTGTGTCTATTATATATATTTATTTATATAAGATAAGTATAATATGGTTTGTGTATGTATGCATTTATTGTATCATCATCTGCCTAGCCTTTTTCCAACTATGTTGGGGTTGGCTTCCAGTCTAACCGGATGCAGCTGAATACCAGTATTTCACATGGTGCGACTGCCTATCTGACCTCCACAACCCAGTTAATGGGTAATACTTACGATACCCCTTGGTATGACTGGTTGTCAGACTTTCGGGCTTCTGACTACCCGTAACGACTGTCAAAGATCCACGAATGACAGCCGGGACCAACGGCTTAACGTGCTTTCATACTACCTGCAGTATTGTCTCTCCTTTCTCTCTTAATTCATCCAAAGATACTCTTTAAAAGATTGCTTTTAGCGACAAGTCCGTCCATTGTGTCTCTCTGCCCATGAGGAGGGTGCGGGGGAGTCACAACAGCATCCTGAAAACTATAGCTGAAGATGTACGTGCGCCTGTGTTGAGGCATTTCGTTCGTCTGGTGATCTTTTAGGGAGGTATCTCCCTGTTGCTGTTATCTTGACGAGGCGGGGTGTTTCAGCACAGGGGCATTTGTGATTGTGATGTTTTTGTGAGTGTTGTCCTTTTTTCTTGGATTTAAGTAAGTATTAACAATAGTTTTTTCTAAGTATTTTTGTTTTGTACACACGGCTACACGTCAAGCTATACAAAACCAGTTTGTCTTGGCCTCACTTTGTATGATATTTTCTCACAATGAACGGTCAGCTAATACTGGTTTTGCATAGCTTGATGTGTAGCCGTATGTACACTAACCGGTGGATCTAGTTGTCCCAAAATAAATAAATTTGAATTTGAATATTTCCACGCACTACCCTGAATACTTATTATAACATCACGCCTGTCTGACCCGGTGGGTAAGGCAGAGGTGTACCTATAGTACCTACAGACCATACTTCGCCAGATAATTTTAAGTTCTATGTAAGAGGGGGCGAGCCTAATACCATCCACTGGGCTCAACTCCAGACTCCAGGCTGCTATTAAGGCAGGAGGAGACGCTCGGGTGTTATCATACGGTGGAGGTCTGCCCCGCTTGGGTGGAGCACCGCCGTGTCCTCATAGAGGCGATCGGCAACAGCGGCGACCTCTCGCGTCCGGCCCTGGTTCAAGCCATGGTCCGGGGCGAGAGGGAGTGGGAGGCACGCGGGCCTCAAAGAGATGTCAGCATAAGTGACGGGGCCCGATAGGGCCGAAGCCTGCCAGGGTAGCGGGATCGTCCGAAAGGGTTACCGCTGCCCTGGAACATAAAGGGCTAAGGAAGGAACACGGGTGGGTTTTAGTCAGTAAGAGTCTGACACTCCCTTCCGCTCCACCCAGAGCGGGAGGGGTCATTTGATGAATTCCCATGCGCAAAAAAAACTGCTTTTGAGAAATTCTTGATGAGATAAAACAATACACGTAGTCCGACCTGAGAATAGAACCCAGGACCTCATGCTGAGTACTAGCGCTTGTGACTACTAGACCAACGAGGCAGTCCTAAATACCTTCCTCTGTAATCAGTTCACCTACGTGACGTCACAGAGGACGAACGACTACGAAACGGCTTATCTGAAATGGTGCAACATTTAGCAAAAATGTATCAAAACAAATAAATCAAGTCTCATAGTATCCAACGCCATCTATCGGGTGTAGCGAGCCGGTGTCGCAGCAGTCGATGTATCGCCCAATAGAGCAGTAAATCGTGCGATATCTACCGCCAACCGATCGTGAACGATCTTGAAAGGGTTCGTCCTAGTTCGGGCTGTATCTTATTGGGTAAATTAATGCGAGTTGGTCTCGCACACGAAGAGTACCGTAATACAGTATAATATTTAACACTGTTTTTTTTTTACACTTTAGTAAATTAACACTGAAAAAATCCGTTTTTTGTATTGGGACCCGCTTTTATTTTAACTTTAATTTATTTTTATTACTTTTTGTTATAGCGGCTATAGTAGTACACACTTTGTGTGTCTACCTATTACGGTTCAAAAGATACAGCCCTGTGACAGACGACGGACGGACGGACGGACGGCGGAGCCTTAGTAATAGGGTCCCGCTGGCACTTTTTGTGTGCGAAACCCTAAAAATAGGTAGCCGTTGGTTTTTGAGACAGAGAATCTCGTTTGCTGTCAAATTCCCGTTTTCACTGACACCAATTTTTCACTAACATCAATAGAGACAATTCCTAATTTATTAGGAAAGGCTACAACCTGCTAAATGGGTATAATTTAATTTTATATTTTGAATTGTTTCTTCATTTGTTTTTTTTACATTGATCTCACTTAGAGAAGCAACAAGACACGCAGGATTTTGTAATAATATCTTCATTTAAAAGAGTTTCCTTGGAGTTTCTTGTCCTTTCTTCTCCATAGAGATCTACGTTTTGGAATGGGCAGCTAGCTTCAACTTTCTGACTTACTGACCGACTATTTAATTTTGATAATTTAAAAGTGCCTGTAAATGGTTTAATTGAAATAAATGCTTTGAGTTTGAGCAATAATAAAATTCTACCTTAAATCTTGTAAGACGCCATGTTATATCGCCTCGATATTCTTTAACAAAACAAAATAAAGATAGACAAGTTGTTTATTCTGCACAATCAAAACGCACATTACAAAAAAAGACGACAAATAAACATCTTGACCTCAGAACAATAACTAATTGTTCTGAGATCTTGACTTTTCCTAGAGTCCGCGCAAATTAAGTCTGCGCGCTGTCAAAATCCAAAATAATCGTTTGCCGCCATCTTGACGTTTATATCAACTGTCAAGAGAGTGTGCTGTGTTCCGTGTTTTCCAAAGTAAATATTCGCCATCATTATGCCGAATGTGCTGGCAGGGAAATAGGCTTGAAGTTCCAACGCGCGCAGACTTAGCTTGCACTCACTCCAGCAGCAGCATTCCAATATAATAACCGCGATGACTGTTTTCGAATTGGCACACAAACGAGTTTGGTATAAGAACTCATTAGACATCGTGGCTATTGGTCCCATAAAAGACGAAATCCAATTCATCCGAATTCATTGCCATTGCATTGGATTCATTTATTTTCATCGAGATTCTGAGACAAAGCACTGAAATAATTTAACAATCTCAAAATGATGCCTTATGTTGATGAGAGTAATGATACGACGCGTTGAAAGGCTAATTGACCTAAGCGACATTTTTTCGAAAAAAATTAGAAATTGACTCAAACGACGGATGGAGAAAAATTTGCTGATTCCGAATATGTATATAACTCATTATTGCAAAAAAATGTCGCTTAGACCAATTAGCCTTTCAACCGTCGATTATGATGATTTCTTGACATATCAAGAAATCATCATAATCGACGGTTCAAAGGCTAATTGGTTTAAAAATAAATACCGCAGCGCTGGTATTCTGTAAGATAGCTTCTGAACTATTAGTTCAGAAGCTATCTTACAGAATACCAGCGCTGCGGTATTTATTTTTTAAATATTGCAGCATTATGCTGAGATAGAAGCCTTTTAAGCCTCGCACAGGTCTTTTTTTTGGAAGTTGGTGGTGTGATACACCTGAGTCTCGGAAAACACGTTAAGCCGTTGGTCCTGCGCCTGATCTCTATCCGGTCGTGTCGGATTACGTGCCGTCTCATCGGACCATGCAATGAGAGTGAGGTCTCTTCCCTCACTCTCATTGCATGGTCCGATGAGACCTGTGAGTGTACCTGTGTCTGCGCACGCGCTTAACTTTATTATCTCCCGCGCCGACATCTAGGTTTCGTTGAGATTGGCCGCTATGGCTGAAATACGGTCTGGAGGGCTGTTATTGGAACGAAGTTCCTTATCGCGCGTTGCGAAAGGGGGCTAGACGGAAAAAATTAAGACCAAAAGTTGGAACGACACTTTTTGCTATAGTTGTAAGCCGTGCGGCCTGCGCGTGTTTCTCTGTCTGTCTCCCTCTCTCTCTCTCTTATAGAAAGCAAGCCAGTTATACTTCGTTCCATCTGGGTGTCCCTTGACACCTCTCAAGTTTTATATGTCCAGGAATTAAATATTTGTAGGATACCTACTTTTTTATAACAGAAAAAAAATATATAAGGACTTAAGACCACGTAGGTACAGATAACAGCACATCAAGCTACTACAATCTGTCAAATTTCTATAATAGATTTTCAACTTTATCGCTAAAGCATTAAGGTTCAAGGTTGATTGGGAAAATTTGACAGTTTCAGGTAGCTTGACCTGCTGGCGTCTGTACTTCAAGCTAACGTAGTTTCAAACGAAGGTGATGGGTCCAAAAGCCCAAATATCGTACCTGCCAAAGTGCCAACTGGTAACACTCCTTGCAAGGTCGGGTGCGCGTGACCACGGCGGTCACAGACGCCCGCTAATTTGTTACCGCCGGACAGACCGCCACACAATCACTGCAGACTACGATCATCAACTGAGAGCGGTCACGTTGCTGACTTATTGTCCTTGCTTGCTGGTGTATTGGCTTCTTATTGACGTCGCATCGTTCTTGGGTAATAGGATGCCAGTTCTCTTATAAGCATTCTGATTCTGCTTTACTTACCCCATGTGATTCCATGGTGCTGAAGCCGTGTTTTGTTTTGATCTTAACTCTCAATTTTTGGTCTCATGTTCGAAAAAGGTGAGTTTTTAACAGCGTTTTCCTGCGCGCAACTCAATTCATCCGTCTGCAATGCATGATAATACCTTAATCAACACAGCCTATCGTAGTCCACTGCTGGACATAGACCTCTCCAAGACTGCGCCACAAAACTCTGTCCTCCGCCTTCCGCATCCAGTCTGTCCCAGCCAACTTCATAAGGTCATCGGTCCATCTAGCTGTGGTGGGGTGTCCCACACTACGTTTGCCGATACGCGGTTTCCACTCAAGGACTCGTCTTCTCCACCGGCCATCGGTCCTTCGACAAACATGGCCACTATGGCCAGCCCACTGCCACTTCTGTTTGCTTGCTCAGCAAGCTACTTATGTCGGTAACTCCGATTCTTTTCCAGATAATTTCATAGCTCATCATCTGCCTAGCCTTTTCGCAACAGTGTTGAGGTCGGCTTCCAGTCTGACCGGATGCAGCTGAATACCAGTATTTTTAGTAATTTCATATCTATATGCCCATTAAATAGTACTTTTGTACTTAACAATGACAAGTAATGTCCCAGTGCAACATAACTTCACTTCGCTATCATACACAAAAGTTCCCACCAACGAAAAGCCACACTAACAAAAGTAGGCAGTATCCTTTGGCCTTAACGTCGGTATCGCGAGGCATCTACAGGACAGGGCTAGATAACGTGCCGCAGATACTACCGCGCTTGATAGGCTGGTAACACGCAATGGCGAGTAGCTTTGTTGCGCAGAACATGTCTTGTACGCTGTGGAAGTTCTTGGAAGAGGGTATTGTGTTTGTCGAAGAAAGGGTTGGTTTGATATAAGTTCTGATTTGGTCTAAGTTTGTTTCGGCCTTTCTTCTCAGAGTAGTCAGATAGGAAACGCTGACCTCGTCTAGTTTTTAAAATCTGATTGACGTATGTTGAGTGTCATACTGAATTTCGACAGCCTGTTAATTATTTCGACAGTCTGTTAATTATTTTGACAGCCTGCTAATTATTTCAACAGTACCTATGTTATTTCAACACGGTCCCAATCTTGTCCCACTAGGTGATGAAGGGGACAAAATTCTTTAGTGACTGATTTTGGGCAGTTAATCTATACTTATAATAAATCTGTAGAAGTGAAAATTCTGTACATTGAAAATTTCAAAAAAATAAATGACGGGGGTGTTACTAGACCGACACCGAACCCAAAAATGTGATTAAATTTTTTTTTGTCTGTCTGTCTTGAGAGATAAATAAAAAAAATTACGTTCATATCATTAAGTATTAATTAAAGTTTAAAAAAAAGAAATAAAAAACAACAGTAAATCGACACATTTAGAAATAAAAATTATATATTTCCATACTCTTATCCGTCTTTAAAGGTTGTTTTGAAATCTCTCCGTGTCTTGTGATTACATTGATAATTATGTTGTATTATATCCTGTCCATTAGGTTAACCGTTTTTTGACAGCTGCCTTAGAACGTAACTATTCCAGATTACGTAAAAGTTAGCTTTAAAATGCGTAATAAAATAAATATAAAACTGTCTTATTGAATTATCTTATTTATGGCTTCTTACAGACATTATAATACCGTACGTGTATCAATCAATGTGTTGTGTGTTGCTGCAATCACTAGTTCCATTTGTCGTCAAACAACGGTTTACCTAATGGACAGGGATAAGTATCTAAATTAATAGAAATGCAAACTACGCATATCCATTTAGTTTTCCAGAAGTGTGAATGAATGAGTACTATGTACATACTATAAAGCTACCATATACTGGGTACGTCTTTCACTGACTTGAATTTGCCCTGGCAGCAGAGAGTATGTCATGCTCACTCAAATGTCTCGCTGATGGTGGCGCGTGTGTTGGATCATTTGGTTCCCTTCAAAATGGTTGAGCTGAATGGTGCTGATCCACGCGTCATGTTCGTGAACGGGCGCCGTCAGTAGGGACTGGTCATCTCTTTGCTGCCATGGCTTATTTTAATTTAACTTATTTTTATTTTTTTAACCTTTTCATTACGGACGCTTTTAACGTTCTGCATCGTTCTCACATGCATAATTTATAACATAAATGATGTAACCAATACTTTGTAACCATATATTGATATAAAAGAGTGTCCATGGAGTTTCTTGCCCGTTCTTCTCCATAGGTACCTACGCTTTGGAATGGGCAACTAGCTTCATTTTTCTGACTGACCGACCCCTTGACAATTCAAAAGTGCCTGTAATTGGTTTAATTGAAATAAATACTTTGAGTTTGAGTTTGAGAAGGCCCTAAAACGTTCTATTTTCTAAGAGGTGGTTACAGCTGCTATGTGTTTAAGAAACTGAAACTTTCAAGAGTTAATCAGAAGAATATCTACCTTCACCCACCAAGAGCGATGTACTCCAAACGGTTGATAAAGAGAACGGAAAAGAAACGCGGTTGTAAGTCGTACTCCTTGCAGCAGGAAAACGAAACAATCTTTCAAGTTTCAACAAACCCGTAAACAATAACTTACTAACGCGACACTATCTATCCACTAAAAGAAAGCGGGAAGCTATAATCTCAGTGATGTCCCGATAGTTTGCCAAGCGTGAAGCGAAGGACGAGCGGCAGTGGTGCGGTCGTTGTGCGATTTGTCGTCCGAGATCGTATCGCCGGCCGTAATTCGGCCGCGACTGCCGTGCGTGTTCGTACACCGATTGCACTCGATAAGGTGTGGGACACAATCAGTATTTCTAGTACTCAGGCATTTTCTACCACAACTACTCTAAACAGTGTAGTGGTATTTTTGTCTCCCGGGCCTGGGATTGTACTAGCTTTACGAGAATAGGGAATAGGGTGGCAGGGAACCCGACGCTCAAACTATGTAACCATGAGGTCAGCGCATGATGCTAGACTCCATCGCGTAGAAACTTTTCGTAGATTTTATTTAAAAAAAAATCTCCTGTTTCATAGAAAAGGACAATACCTATGCGGTCAAAGTGTATGGAACGGCAATTTTTTTTTTTTTTGATAACCGGCGTTGTAATCTGAATTCATGGGAACAGGTTGCGCGTCGGTGTCAATAACGCAACATGCGTTTGATGCAAAATAGGTTTTTTTTTGTACGCATTGTAATTAATTTATCGCCTATCGTTCAGACTCATCTTGTGTTGTACTCTGAGCAGATATCCTCCTTTTCATCATGTGGATATACAATAAAAAAAAAAGACTCGCAAAAATCGCTATACTTATTTATGCTGAGACACGGTCATTTCATATCTTTGATCGAGTACTCGTGTAACCAAAATCTGTAAGATATTATGATGACAATTATGATGATCAATGATCGCGTAATCACTTATTAGGATAGCGATTTATGGACTAGCGCAACGTGATTAGACACTCGATTACAAACACACTACAGAAAACATGTTGCATAAAACGATTTTGAATTATATTTAGATTATTATCTAATGACACACACGGCACATGATCGAATCGTAAAGAAGAAGAATACGAGTCTTCAAAAGCGATAAATAAGCGATATATATTTTATACTGACAGAAGTATTGATAATGAAAAGTATGTATGTCCTTCTCTAGGTCATGGTCTACCCATGTGCCAAATTTAATCTAAATCCGTTCAGCCGCTTTACCGTGAAAGCGTAACAAACAAACATAAAACCAAATATTCTCTCTTTATTAATATTAGTTTAGATATAATTTTACCTATCGACTGATGGTGGAATCGGCATCATCATTCTCTTGCCGTTATCCCAATTTATTTGGGGGTCGGTACAGCATGGCTTCACGTTCCGATACTTCTCTAGTAGTCGTCATCTCAGTAGTCACTCCTTCTCTAACCATATCATCTTTCACACAGTCCATCCATCGTTTCTTACGTCTTCCCCTACTCTTATGGCCGTAGATGGAATAACTACCTCAATTAATTGGCAAATTATCATTTTTAAGACATGAAAGTTAATGTTAAAGTCTCGGAGTTCGTTGACTCCGCTTTAGCATAATAGCATAGCATATAATGTTCCCACTGCTGGGACACAGGCCTCCTCTCTTCGAGAGAGAGTGGGCTATAATCTACCACGCGGGCCCAGTGCGGGTGGAAGTGACATGTCTTTGAATTATTGGTAGGATATGCCGGTTTCCTCACGATGTTTTCCTTAACCGTTTTGAGAGCTCAGAGCAGTGGTAATGAAATTATTTACACTAAGTAGAGTGCCTGGCTGGGTTCGAACCCACGATCTACGACTCATAAGTGGGGCCGTTACCACTAGGCCACCACTGCTCTGTTGACATTATACGAAGTGAAATATTTTGGAACCGGACATTGTCAGCAGACTGGAACGAAGATAAGCAGGTGTCAGGTCTTTGTTTGTCATCTTGGATACAGTAACGGATCACGCCAAGGTGTTATGATGAATAAGGGTTTATCTGAAGATTAACATAAAGTCAATTATGTGGAATAGACCGTAGTAAGAGATTATAAGATTATATTAATCTGCAATTTCACGGTTAGTTTCTAATCATTTGATTAATTTATTGACATTGAAAAACAAAGACTGTATCCACGACCTTTTGTTCTTCGAAGGTCGATATTATCCTTGATAGTGTAGCATCTGTGTGTCCCTAATAATAGATAAAATACCTTTTCAATGACTAAAGTGGGTTTTTGTAACGACTCTAAAATAATGTCCTCTAAACATGGCAACTAAGATTTCGCGTATGTTTTAGCCTCCAGGTAGAAGTAGATATATTGAAGTAGGTATATTGTCGCGTTTGCGTTCCCATTGAGGGACCACATTTGAATTTTGAGCTTTTGAATGCGTCAAAGTAGCCACTCAAAAGATACAATCGGTTAAAGGTGGTCCCTCAGTCGTGACTGACAGGCATCCATATCTCAAAATCTAGTTACAATTTATAACTGCTTTATATGAGTACCTACTCTTAGTAAAAGATGAGTAAAACTAAATGATTGAATATCAACCCTTCCTTTTCACAGAATAGAAAGAACTAGCATGCGGAACCCCATAACAACTGCCTCAACTGATCACCATAAGGTTCACCTTGAGTGGAGATCACAATGGAATTTGAAATTTACTTGGGTCTAGCTTTAGTAAAAGTACTTGAATGATCGTGAATTCAACCTCTAGTTTGTAAAAGAAGCCATTCAAAAGTTACAATCGATTTAAGGTGGTCCCTCAATTGAAATGTTTATTAAAAGAAGAATCAATTTACGTAGCATTCGAAAGTTAAATTGAAGAATGGTACAGTCTATCCTTTAGTATTTTTTTTACTAACTATTACTTTACTAAACAGTATCAAAATATTTACCGTTTTATTTCTAATAATAATCCAATTCCTGGGAAGAAATACTAAGAAGAGGTGACCACACAGTAGAATTTCTAGTGACTGTTTGTTTATACTAATCTTGAATACTAAAATGAATCCCTATTTCCCTTGGTCACACCATAACTTGAGAACGACTTTACCGATTTCATCTTTAGAGGCATGAGGAACAGGGTGTAAAGTTCACTCATCCTCCATAGAAAAGGGAGGATCCTCCGACCAGACGGGTGTTGTGTCTGGCGGGCTATTGCCCAACGATTGATGTTGGGAAATTGTATCTATGCTAACTGCGCGGTAAACTCTGCTTGCGAGATGCAGGATTTGCGTGACGTCAGTATGACGCGTTGTTCGCATGTGACGTTGTAGATACCGCTACATCACTCCCCTCCGGAGACCGGAGGTCGATAATGGGCTGAGTCTTGTATCTTGCGATGCTTGCCAGGCCAGCTGAGGTTCCAGTGAGTCGGAACCGGTTGCCGCATAGTTCACGGTGAGTCGGAACTGTCTGCGGAGATGTCCTCAGTGAGTCGGGGTGGCACTGCGTTATACTCCAGTGCGTCGGATGTCGTACAGCGCCGGGTTGAGGCTGGCTGCTGCGTCGACCAGGAGAGGGTGCTCTGTTTGTTGACCGGCCGAAGGTGCAGTGTGCTGTGCCAATGTTGCTGATGAGGCTGAGGGTGATGACCAGGTATGCGCGGACGCTGCATGCTGGTGGTCAGGATACCCGTTGAAGCCGTGGATGCTGGCTGGCTGGGTGACTCGCCGCTGAAGCTTGCGGGAGTGATGATGATGACGTCACGCTGAAGTGTTTGCACGAAGGCTGCGCTGACGTTCATACTCGGGGTCACCAGTTTGGAGGTATGAGGAACAGGGTGTAAAGTTCACTCATCCTCCATAGAAAAGGGAGGATCCTCCGACCAGACGAGTGTTGTGTCTGGCGGGCTATTGCCCAACGATTGATGTTGGGAAATTGTATCTATGCTAACTGCGCGGTAAACTCTGCTTGCGAGATGCAGGATTTGCGTGACGTCAGTATGACGCGTTGTTCGCATGTGACGTTGTAGATACCGCTACACATCCATTTTTTTTTAAGTTTTCTAATACTTAGTAGAAGGTTCTTACGGAAAAATAGCCTACGATAAAAATGTGAAATTCATTAAAAACGGAAACTTATGTCCACCTGTGAAGGTTGGCTGTAATAACATTAGAGTTATTAATACTTGTGCTTTTGATTCGGTTATGTACCTGTTGAGCGAAAGTTACAACAAAAATGAAAACTTTCGATCTATATTTGAGGCTAATAATGTTGATGATAATATTATTTCAATGTATATTAAAGGTTTAAATGACAATAATTACAAGATAGATGATATTTACACCCTGAGAGCACAAATAATTTCCCAAACTTGTAATAAAATTAGTAAAATCCGAGACGTCGTTATTTACAGTTGCGATTGTAATATATCTACTGTTTTCGAAGTTATTAATGGTATATTTTTTAGTATCGAATTCTCCAAACAGTGTAGCAATAATGAATGGTGCCAAACAGAAAACATTTTAAAAAGATGTACATTTATCAGTTTGAACATTCAGCCTAGCTTATTATTTTTTTTGGCATATGTGTTTTTTGAAGAAGCCATTTTAATTCGTGACGAAATTAAAGAATGTATAATGTGTAATAATCAAGTTACGTATATAAGCTTACAGATTTTATATCTTTCGATTTAAACGACACACCTAAAGAACGGATTAGCGAAATACCTCGAACGATCAAAGTCAAACAAAATTTCTACAAATTAGTTGGGGCTAAGTTTAGTCCCGGACCTAGCGCCACTAACCTCGGCCCAAAGTCCTCAAAACGAACAAATTATTCATACACTTAAATGTTTCAATCTTGAATGTTTAAATTAAAAAGTTTAGAGTTACATTCTCAGTGCAGGACTTCAGGGTAAGATTTAGTGATGTCAAATATTAATAAAAAATAATATCAAGAAACAGTTTTTACTTATTAAAAAAATCCTGCAGTGTGGTCACCTCTATCTTAGTATTTCTTCCCAGGAATTCGATTATTTATAGAAATAAAACGGTAAATATTTTGATACTGTTTAGTAAAGTAATCGTTAGTAAAAAAAAAAAATACTAAAGGATAGACTTAGCATTCGTCAATTTAACTTCCGAATGCTACGTAAATTGAACGCAAACTATTATCGCAGGTATGCTGGAAGAGATTTCTTTAGAAATAGGCATCATCTTTGTTCGTATTTTCTGTTCCTTTTTTCCTGTCTGTTTATATGTGTGTAGATAAAAGGTTAAATCAATAAATAAATCATGTCCAGTCACTCCGCGAAGTGTCCCACCGCCCTTACGTCACAAGTCGAAGCTCCTACCGCTAGATACCGCGGCACAACTCGTGAGCGATGCCTCGCCAGATAACCATTGCTTTGTTTCGCTGTAAAACTCGAAAATTAACATCATTTGCCAACGCCCGATCGCTGCGGTGATACCGACACTCGTAAATATCGGTGTACGGTGTGAGATGTAGAGGGAATTGTGTTCTTTTGAAAGTTTTTATGTACAGGTACTCCTTATTTTTGTCGTGTTGAGATAGATAGGTGTATATACCTATTGATAGATAAATAATTTATTTGGTGCAACACATTAATGCACAGTTAAATGATAAACACGAATTACGTCCATACGTACATATTTTAAAAATACACGCTTAATTTGCCGAGCAGGTGCCAAGTAAGTACCAATTTACAAGTACTAAAAAATGGACAAAGAAAAAAACACTGTAGGCTGTAGGGACATAGCTATGGTTATACCATCTACAATTATCTTTGGCCGACCTTCCCCATTATGGAATCGCCGCCTAAGAACTTTCGCCGAAAAAAGCACATAAAACAAAAAGAAAGTGATCCTCTGATGCCATACCTATAAGCCTGTGTTGTACCACTACAGGGCAAAGGCCTCCCTTCCCTCCTTCCACTTTTCCCGGTCTATTGCGATTGTGGACCAATCCTTTGAGAAGGAGTCCAGCTCATGAGCTGGACTCCTTCTCAAAGGATTGGTCCATGCATCCCACCATCTCTTTCTGGGCCTGCCGCGCTGTCGTTTCCTGCCATTTGGAATCCATTGAGTGGTGGCTTTTGTATATTGCTGCTCCCACATGCGACAGATATGGCCAGCTCAGTTCCACTTTAGCCCAGCAGCTGTGCGGCCAACGTCCGCTATTTGTGTTTTGGAACCACCCACTTAGAATACAAAATTCAAATAAACAAAAAATAAAGTGCGGTGCGTCTCAAGGTTGCTCCAAATGAAAGTCCATGTCCATCAGGCAAATTCTATGTTCTATGAAATGTACTGAATCCTTCACTTAAAAGTGGACCATCGTATGCGGATCATGGCGGCCGTCAGTGGTTATTTTAAACAGCCCACTTCCCTCCTGAATCAGGCAAATTTACCTGACGTTACGAGATGATTTCATCGGATCCACTTATAATATGTAAGTATAGATAAAGCTCAAGAGTTCCTACACACATTCATCTATCCTCCAGACCTAGGTAAATACATTAGTTATTATAGACTTCTACATTTCCCTATAGGATTTCCACATAGGTATAGTAATCGTCGGGCTTATGGCGGCTCCGAAGTGCGCTACTCGCTGCGCAGTACCTCACCCCTCAACCCCGGTGACACGTGAATTTGTTACTGCGCAGCGACTCGCCTTATGTTCCGAGCCGCCATAATCATGGCGGCTCGGAACATGAAGTTTGCATCGGGCTGTACCTACTCGCTTTGACTTATCATTTAGGCCATACAACTACAATAACGTGGTGTTTAGTTTTAATAGTCGTCGAGATGTCGGAATCCGATGTTATACGTATAGGAAACTATTGTGAGCAGTAATGTCTCGGCCTTATAATCATTAAATTAAAATCGGTAACACATTTAACCTTATTACAGTCGATTTTACTTGCCTTGGTAACAAGTATGGTTGTTCTGCTTGGTCGAACAGAATTTTGGACAAAGATTTAAATCGATAGATTTCGGACGGGCCCGTATCTTCGTTGACGGACATAGAGAGTAGGCCCCCAGAAACAGGACCATCTTAATATCAGTCAGAGTAGTGCTGCTATGAGAAATTAAAAGCGGTTGGGTGGTAGGTCAATATGCCACCATACTTATCGCTGTCATCAACAGCATTGCTACTGTGTTTCATTTTCCATTGAATGTGTCAATTTTATTATAGTCACAGGAGATTTTACAATATTTTCTTGCTAAGGTTGGCTGCTAAGTATCTAAGTAAGCTGAAGTGGGTTTGGGCTGGCTATATTAGTCGAAAGAACCATGGCCGGTGGAGCAGACCAGTCCTGGAGTGGAGACCGCGTATCAGCAAGGGTAGTGAGGGACGCCCCTAGGTAGGGCAGCAGGTGGCTGGGATAGACTGGATGCGGAAAGTGGAGGACAGCCTGTGAGAGGCCTAGATTCAGCCACTGTTTGACATAGGTCTCCCAGGCCGACCTTCAAACCCACTAAGCCTAAGGTCGGCTGCGTATTACCAATCTCCTTGGTGTAGTCTGGTATAGTACCTTTTCTTCGTCTCAGCTTACTATAGTAGCCCATTGTAATTCTACAATCATACGGCGCCACGGTTTTACTATTGTGAATACTTACTTACCATTGAAATATTTAAATCCAATGCAACTTCAACATATTTTTTTCTTTAATTCCATTTAAACTCAAGAGAACGCAGCGGTTTACTCTTTGACAGAAGTTAACACGAAAACATTCTTTATTCAAATTGTTGCAAAAACAAAATGGATTCCTATATAATCCCAATGTCTGCATGAATTTAAAATGTCAATCGGTCGTTTTGACATCGGTTATTCTATAGTAATTACTTTGCGATACAGTGAACAATATCTATTGTTGGAATACAATGGCAGATATGACAAGCTATGATGACTGGACCTCCCAACTGGCTAGAAACGACAAAGATAAATCTACAGATTAACTCAACATTGCTCGAGTAATTTAGCCCTTATTTCTTTTTGGTAAAGAGTTAATGTTACAAGATTATTCGAAGGTTGAAGGTAAAAGAGGTTGGTAAATAATTCTAGTGGCGCTAAAGAAAGTTTTTGAAGAAATCGCATGAATTTTACGCTATTTTGTAAATTATTCATGCTTCTGTTACTATGAAATTTAAATAAGAGCACCCTTTTTTGGTGACTGTAGGTATTATGTACGACTACTCGTGTTTGTTATATATGTAGGTAGCATTGTTTTATGAAAAGTAAGTGAGAGAGGGAGAGAGTGTGGTCAAAATGAAAATCCAAGATGGCGGCTGTGAATATTTTCACTTCTTTCGACATTTTCAAATTTTCGCAGCCGCCATCTTGGATTTTCATTTTGAACTTCGTTCCTACCGGGGGTCCCCCGACCCCACAAGTTGTTTGTACATAGGCACTTTATCTTTAAATTCACTAATCCACTTTATCAATTAATCGATCCTAGCACTTTATCTTTAAATTCACTAATCAATTTTATCAATTTAATCGATCCTATTTTGGACTTATTTGCCCAACCCTTGAATTGATACCTATAACATAACATCACGCATTTATTTCCCGAAGAGTTAGGCAGAGGTGAACCTATTATACCTACACCGTTAAATTTTGATCGTTTAATCCTTACAAGGGGTCATTGTACTCATCATTATGAACAACTTCTATTACGGCACCAACCCTGAAATCGTGAAAAAAAAAATACGTTGATCCATAGATTTATGTTCGCATAAGTCGACATAATGTATGGATCAACTGACTTTTTTTTCACGATTTCAGGGTTGGTCCCGTAGTAAAAGTTGTTCATAATGATGACATTATGAACAACTTTTACTACGGGACCAACCCTGAAATCGACACATGACCCCGTTTAAGAATTAAAACGTACCTATAATGACCCCTTTAAAATTTGTGGCCTCTTGCGGCAAGCTGACATAAGCCCAAAGGGCAGGTGGTCCGGCATCGATATATAAGAAAACAACCAAACCATCTCAAACACCGTATATTTATAAAAATAAATCAAAATCAATAAAAGGTGAACCCTAAAAAAACTAATTTACCTTATCATTAACAAATTAGGTAGGTGAATATAGCTATATCTTAATATTGCCAGCCAGATAAAATTTCAGCAGAAAGAGCTAGGGTCGTGGGGAGTTGGACATAAACCCTGTATTGATCCGTTTTAAAAGTTTAAATTAAATAATATAAATTTCAAATTTAAGGTACAACCTTCCAGTTATTAATTAGTAAATGGGCGCCAGGGACTTTAAGAGTCCCGGATCCCGGAGCCGACGAAGGTGTCCATTACACTTCTGGATGAACGTAGAATGTCGAATCCGCAAGATCCTCAATTCAAATTATGTTGAAGACCAGTTTCCAATGTAGAAAACCGGACTAAGGTAACTATATACCGGGTTCTTACAGGAACCGTATTAAAATTAAGAAAATATTATAAGGGATAAAAAAATATCGTACAATGTCCCTGATTCCCTTGTTCACAAACTAAACTAAATTTAAGTTCTGTGCATCTTTTTCTTTCTATTTCTTTAAGAAAAGGACAGAAGATGAAATATTAGTTTAGTCCTGTCAAATTAAGATACTCCATAGATAGATTAGACGTGATTTAAAATATAGCTACTAAAAATATGTCAATTTACGTCAGGCGCTGACTAGTTTGACAGGATTAAACTAATATTTATCTTCTGTCCTTTTCTAAATTAAATAGAAAGTAAAAGATGCATTGAACTTAATTTTAGTTTAGTTTGTGAACAAGGGAATCGGCGCCGAGGACCCCTTTTAAGGATTAAAACGATCCAAATTTAACGGTGTATAGTACAGACGCCAGCACATCAAGCTACTACAATCTGTCAAATTTCTTTATTAGATTTTCAACTTCATCACTGAATCACTGAAGTATTAAGGTTCAAGGTTGATTGGGAAAATTTGACAGTTTCGGGTAGCTTGACCTGCTGGCGTCTGTACCTACACCCACATTTCGCATGGTGGTGGTTGGTGAGCCAATTCCCATCAACCAGGCCCAAATCCAAATTCCAGGGTGCTACAGAGAAAAACTCAATAACACTTTGTCCGACCCGGGAATCGAACTCAGGACCTCAATGCACAGCAGTAGCTCGAATCGATATCCAATTTGGAATTTATGTCGTTTGTTAAATAAATCCAATAAGAACGCAATTTTGGTGGCTGAATGGTAGGGTCGGTAAGAAAGCAAGGAGTCGCTTTTCAAACATAATATTATTATAACACTTCATTCTGATGATATTTGCGATATCTTAAGACGACTTCAATAATTCATCGGAGATAGGATCTTATCAGTCTTCAAATCATATACTTAAGTGTCAGTTAAATAGGTAAGGCTTCTCACAGATTTAATGAACTGTAGTTCTCATGGCATTTACTTATTTACACAATTATTAATTATGTCCTATTTTTAGCCCAAACAATTGCCATTTCCATCCAACTTGGTAATTTAATGCTGCCAGCCTTTTGGGCACTTATCCTATTGACAGCGATGCGGACGAATTTTTTGATGCACAATGAGCTTTTTTTCTTTAATTTTTTATTATATACTTGTATATAATATACATATATTTGTTAGTATTAGCTTGTAAATTGTAATTGTTATGTCTTTGTGAATAAATTTACTGTGTTTTGAATAATATGGTGGACATTATTTATTGCTGCTAGTAAAGATTAGACGAATAATACAGGAAAAGTTTGGAGGAGTTTAGTGAAGCGAAATGTTTATTTATTTATTTCAAGTATGAAGGCCCATATAAACCCATACAATACAATATTAATATAACTTAAAAATACTATAAATACATACAACATTATAATGCCTTAATGCCTAATTTATGCCTTTGAAGACTAGCGCAAGAGTGATCTCGACAACAGGCGAAACCACCTTAGGAGTAAGCCATCTACTATCTACCAAAGTGGTATTATAACGTGTCCGCACTATGCGTGTATGCACGTGTATGCACTTACGTGCACAGTTCAACTTCTCAGCCAAGATAGGCTACTTCAGCCACATAAAGAGCATATTATGTATATCATTGCTGATACTAAAGCAACTGGCAGAGCAGTGGTGGTCCAGTGGTAACGGCTGCGATTTAGAAGTTGTAGGTCGTAGGTTCGAACCCAGACAGGCGCTTTACTTTGTGTAAATTATTTCATCACCACTGCTCTCAAAACTGAAGGAAAACATCGTGAGGAAACCTGGAAACATCGTAGGTGACTACTGAGATGACGACTTATAGAGAAGTATGGAAGAAGAATAGAAGCTGCGCCGACCACAAATAAATTGGGATAACGGCAGGAGAATGATGATGATTCAAGATAGCGATAATGAATGAGGTTGTGGCGTCATCTACAACGCCACATGTGAACTACGCATGACACTGACGTCACGTAAAATCCTGAATCGCGCAAGCAAAGTTCGACGCACGACTAACATTACTTACTTATTCAACGTTCCAATATTAATTGCAAGTTCCTTTTCTAAGGAGGATGAGAAACGTTATACTCTTGTTCCTCATACCTCTATAAGGTTCCAAACGAAATCCAACAACATTTTAAAGTGATTTTTCTGCTGTCGCTATTGAAATTTGCGGGTAAGTACAATCGGGGCAATCGTGGCGGCCTCCGATACGCAAATTGCCCGGCGGCTGTTTACAAAGACTTACCTCCCTCGGGGACAATTAACTCCGCCATCTTCTCTTTATGTTCACGTAGATTAAAAGGTTTTAGTTGCAATAGGTTTGTAGATTTACTGTAGGAACTATAGTGACTTTAATCTCTTTTTAATACAATTTTACAAGTTGGCAAATGCATGACCTACAAAGGCAATATTCATTGAGTTAAACTGTTGGTCCCAGCTGTCATTTGTGGATCTTTGACAGTCGTTCCGGGAAGTCAGAAGTCCGAAAGTCTGACCACCAGTGTTATCAAGGGGTATCGTATTACCCAATAACTGGGTTGTGGCGGTCAGATAGGCAGTCGCTCTATGTAAAATACTGGTATTCAGCTGCATCCGGTTAGACTGGAAGCCGACCCCAACATAGTTGGGAAGAGGTTAGGCAGATGATGATGAACAATATTCTTAAACATAATTATGAAGCAATGGATTAGGAATTTCCTTCAAAATCCTTGGATGGTGATTGAAAGTGTGTTATGGATGCAATCTGGGGTGCCTGTCTATTTTTTTACAAACAAAATGCCTTCATTACAATTCACAAGCTAACACTAATACTTATATATATACATATATTATGTACAAGTTCTTTCCAGGTCCTGAAAGTGTGACCCATTTGCAATAATTAAGCACCCCATAATGCCTAGGCAAAAATTCATGGCATTCGAGAAAACCCAATTTTGGCGTCTTTTTGGAAAATTCCAATAATTCGTCACTAATTATCACTTTTCTCTAAACTCTCAAATTAAATGGCCTTCATTGCTATTCCATTCTGTAGGTACCTAATATTTTAACAAACCTTTTGATTTAACCAAATTCTCAAAAACATCAAACAGTTAAATTAAATAAATATTTAGAGGTGCCGATGAAACAGTCGATAATGCTTGCAATGGGGAGGCTTGCTACTCTGAGCAGTTTTCAAGTATAAGAAGTGTTTTTTCTCAAAACTACATACCTACCGGTCTCCCAGAATACGCTTTACGCGAAAAAAATAATAGACTTCGGAAAGACAGCTTTGTCACGTACCTACTGAAAATTATATATCATTATAAAAATCAAAAGATTTCACTGCGTTTTTAACCGTTCTGCATTGTACGTATACTATTTTGAAGTCTTATCAACCTATATGATCGTTAATCAGGAATCAAATCACTGATTGCAGTGATTTAATTAAACATGTAAGCAATTTTCGGACAGACAAAGGACGACTTACAGCATACATGCAAGGAAACAGAGGGTGGAGGCTTGTTAGAGAGGTACAAACAATACTAGAAAACTATAGAATGCATTCAACTCATGAAGAACCGAACACACAACTCACACATTTCTTAGATACGCTAAAACAGAAACTCACTCTTGTAAATAGTAGATTAAACAGGTACAATAATTGTACACTTCGCAAAATCCAAAATAATAAATTTAGGAACAACGAAAAACAGTTTTATCGAACATTGAAAAATTCAACCACAAACCAAACAGCACCCAGTAGTAACGAAAACAACACAAACCATAGCTTACCGTCGGTAGACGAACTTCAACACTTTTGGTCAAGAATTTGGGAGAGGCCAATATGTCATAATACTGAAGCTGAGTGGGTTAAAATAGAGACAGAAAACCATATGCACACTGAACAAATGGCGTTTGAACAAGTTTCGATAGAGACATTTCACGACGTGCTTCAAAAATTACACAACTGGAAAGCACCCGGTTCTGATTACATTCACAACTTTTGGTACAAAAAATTAACATACACTCACCCATATCTATATAATTACATTAACAGCTTCATTACAAAACCAACAACGATGCCTACATACATAGCGGAAGGAATTACGTATATGATACCAAAAGACAGTAACGATAGCGCCAACCCAGCAAAATACAGACCAATAACGTGCCTACAAACTATATATAAAATAATAACATCATGCATCACTCAAATCATTTACAAACACCTTGAATCAAATTCGATATTAGCCGAAGAACAAAAAGGCTGTCGAAAATTTAGTCAGGGCTGCAAGGAACAACTAACAATAGACTCGGTTATTCTCAAACAGGTCCAGCGAAAGAAAAAAGATCTATATACTATGTATATAGACTACAAAAAAGCGTACGATTCTGTCCCACACACTTGGCTAATTGAAATTTTATATATATATAAGATAAACCCTCAAATTATTGCCTTTTTGAATAACACAATTACACAATGGACAACACGTTTACATCTTAAGACATCTACAGGAATTGTTGAGTCAGAATCTATCAAGATCCAACGAGGCATATTCCAAGGTGACTCGCTTAGCCCACTATGGTTTTGCCTTGCCTTAAACCCCTTATCAAACAAATTAAATTCACTATCGCCAGGATATAAACTGAATTATAATGACATAATAGATGACATACGGACGGACAGACACGACTGTAAAATTAACCACCTGCTCTACATGGACGACATAAAATTGTACGCTGCTTCACCAGAAGACTTGAATGACCTCGCTAATGCCACAGATAAATTTTCGAGTGATATAGGAATGGATTTTGGAATTGATAAGTGTAAAATCAATTCAGTCAAGGCAGGTCAAACATACGAACATTCATATACCACACAGTCAGGTGAAACCATCGATTCCTTAGATGAAAATGGAACATACAAATACTTAGGATATATTCAAGCGAAGCAAATTAAACATAAGGCAATAAAAAATAAACTTACACAACAATTTAAACACCGACTAAAATCCATTCTAAACACTCAATTGCAGTCCAAAAATACTATCAAAGCAATAAATACCTATGCGATCCCCGTCCTTACATACTCCTTTGGCATAATAAGCTGGACGAAGACGGAACTTACGAACCTACAACGCGTCATTAACACCAGTTTGACTAAATACAGAAAGCACCACCCTCGATCTTGCGTACAGCGACTAACACTACCAAGGAAAGAAGGAGGACGAGGAATAATAGATATAACGAACCTGCACAATAAACAAATCAGTATCCTTAGAAAATATTTTAACACAAAAAGTACAACCTCTACCCTACACAAAGCAATAGTTTATAATGATCGAAAACTAACCCCACTAAACATGTCTGACAAAACAACACAAATTAATGAGAAACAGACTGATAAACAGACTAAAATATTGGAATGGACCCAGAAGTCACTCCATGGAAGACATCGCCATGACCTTTGTCAACCTAACGTCGACAAGTTAGCGTCGAACGAATGGCTCAGGCGCGGAGATTTATTCCCTGAGACTGAAGGGTTCATGACAGCAATTCAAGACCAAATTATTGAAACCCGTAACTACCAGAAGCACATCATGCGAATCCCTATTTCAACAGACATCTGTAGGCGATGTCATAGTTCTTCCGAAACTATTCAACACATTACTGGAGCATGTAAAGCAATTGTTCAGACTGACTATAAGCACAGGCATGACCAAATAGCCAAAATAATTCATCAAAAACTTGCCATTAAATATAAATTAATTACTACTCCTCCAGTACCTTACTACAAATATACTCCAGAAACGGTTCTTGAAAACACAACACACAAGCTATACTTTGATCGAGCCATCCTCACAGACAGAACAACACATTATAATAGACCAGACATAACGTTACTAGATAAAATTAATAAAACTGCACAAATTATTGATATAGCAGTACCAAATACACACAACCTACAAAACACTATAGCAGAAAAGCTGTCAAAATATACAGACTTAAAAATAGAAATAAGTCGAATGTGGCGATTAGGTAGCGTTGCTATTATTCCTGTAGTACTTTCAACCACGGGGGTAATTCCGAAACAACTGCATCAGTCTTTAAAAACGCTGGACGTAGCTCCCTCCACCTACCAAACCCTACAGAAAGCTGCAATCCTGAACACTTGCAGAATTGTTCGGAAATTCCTGCAGAATGACAACGATGCACACCCACAAACAACATTCACCACCGCAACACAAAGTGAACACATTACATCACCACGTCATATATCATCATCAATTATCACTTAGGATAGTACTCTCAGGGGTAGCACTTGGCTTTGGCCCGTATTACCCTAAAAAAAAACCGGCAGATCAGTGCCGAGATACAAAAATGTATACCAACAAATAATAATAATAACGTTTATTGTGTCCAAAAGTTATACACAAACAATTTTTGGTTTGGAGTCTTCATTTAAGCACACAGTGCCTGTATTAGAGGACTCCGCTCCTTCACAACAGTAGGTATTTACTTAAAACACAATAAAAACAGTACATGGGTGTAGTAAGACAAAAATAAAATTACATAATGTGAACGTGTGTGAGAGCGTGTGCATGAGTGTGCATATGTTGTTGAGTGTACATGAGTGTTATGAATGTGGTTGTATGAGTATGTGTGTGTGAATGTACGTGTAGTTATGGGAGAGGCTGTGTGTGTGAGAGGGTCGTATGCTTTTTAAGTTACGTTTTGTAAGAGAGCTTCAGTATTTTCATATGTCAGTGGTTTTATCCAGTCAATCAACATTTCTTTACATATATGATAAGATTTTGCGTAAATGAAAATGTCTTTATTTATTTTGTTATACAATTGAGCTGATCGGTTACTAAATTGCATAGATCCGAATTTGGTCTTGGTTTTAGGTATTTGAACTATGTTGTGTTTTCTTCTCCTAGAGTGTATATCCGAATTATAAGGTAAGGTCTTGTGCTTTTTTAAAATTACTTGAGTAATGTATAGTTTCCTAACTGACAGTACATCACTAAGTTTGTAGAGGTTCTCTGTAGAGTATCTCCTTTTTTTGAAATGCATTATTTTGAGTAATTATTAGTTTAAATATTAGTTTAGTCGTTTTTAGTTTAGTTTGTGAATAAGGGAATCGGCGCCATTGTGTAACATTTTGAAGGTGTCAACCAAAAAATCCCCCCATTTCCCTCAAACAGCACAAAGCCAAAAAAATACCTACTATACTTACCTCCTAACCTAAACGCTATGACACGTCTCCCGCCCCCCCCTGCGCCTGAGCGTGGGAACGCGCGATCATTACCAGAGCTGCGCAGACGCCGCGCTTACGTAATTGGCGCTGATTTTACGTATAATCACCGGGAAGAGCGCACTACCATTGAAACTGAAAGCGAAGGGTTTGTGTTGTATGAATGTAAATTATCGGGGCATTTTCGTTTGTTTTTTTTTTCCTAAAACTCATGAATTACTGTTGTTTTTACAGCTGTGGTGGCCCAGTAGAAATGGCTGCGACTTACGACTTATAAGTCGCATGTTCGAACCTAGACAGGCGCTTTACTTTGTGTAAATTATTTCATCACCACTGCTCTCTCATTGCAAAACGGTGAAGGAAAACATCGTGAGGAAAATGTCCTAGAACAAAAAAATCGAAGACATGTGACATCTACCAATCCTTCTACTGTCTTGTCTGTCTTGAATGCAGGTCTGTAAGAGGCAGTTTAGTTAGTGAGCAGTGGTGACCCAGTGGCAGCGGCTCCAACTTACGAGTTGTAGGTCGTGGGTTCGAACCCTGTCAGGCGCTTTACCTTTTGTAAATAATTTCATCATCACTGCTCTCAAATCGGCGAAGGAAAACATCGTGAGGTAACCGGCATGTCCTAGAACCAAAAAACCGAAGACATGTAACATCTACCAATCCACACTGGGCCCGCGTGGTGGATTACGGCCCAGTCCCTCTCACCGAGAGGAGGCCTGTGTCCCAGCAGTGGGAACATTATAGGCTGATTGTGCTTTTGTTTTTAGTATCTACCTGAACTTATGTTTGATTCATTGATTCGTTGTAGGAAATACAAGGCGTGCGTGCACCAGAGTCGAATGCAACTTGTGTATTTTCTGGAAATCGTTTTTATTATTTAAGACTAGCTGTGCCCGCGACTTCGTTCGCGTGAATGTCGAAAAACCATAATGTGTCTCGTTAAGTTTTTTTTTTTAAATTAAGAAGCCGATATCCTTATAACATCAGCGACCTGCCAGTGAAAGTCCCGTCAGAATCGGTCAAGCCATTTCGGGGATCACTTGAAACAAACAGACAGATAGACAATAATTTAAAAAAATATATATATCTAGTTATAATTAAGTACCGTAGGTACCTATATACTTTCATATGCATTATGTGAAAAGTTGTTATTTACATTTGACGTTTCAAACAGACACTTCTATTTATTTAGGGACGATAGAATCGTCAGATATTTTTTTATCGTGAAATAAAATTGACGTCTGATAATTTTTGTATGGAAGAACTGTCAAAAATTCGAAAATATTCCGCTGTTAAAATTAACTAGTGGTGGAAAAATCAGCCCTTAGTTGTATAGATGTAGTTATAGATTGTTTTTTTTTCAATACTTAAATTTATATAGGGGTGTCTATTTCTACACAAGATAAAACAAAAAAGAAATTAATTTAATAAGTATTAATAATTGATAAAGACCGCAATTTATGTATTCGCTTGAAATATCAGTTTAAAAAATTGTTTTTTTTTTTGTTTAAACTTCACAGGCGTCATTGGTCGATATTGAAATACAATAAAACATATTTTCTCAACTTATAATTCGAGATAACACTACCAGCGGTCGTGGAGCCCTAAAAAAGAAACATTAAATATTTTTTATTTTATTGTGTTTAGATATACATATAATATAAATAATTATATTATTTATAAATATATAAATCACGTCTGCAGGGTTTTGCTAGCTAATTTAATTTAAGCCTGTATAGTATTAATATTTGTTTTCAGTGTGTTGACATACAATCTATTAGGTTAGCATACCATTTTTTTTTTCATTTTATCTACATTTTAACTAAGTCCAGTTACTTTCTATTGATATTTATTATTAATTTTTTTACTGTCCAGGCTTATTTTAATTTTATTTTACTGTCGAGATTTGGCTGGCTTGATTATTTAATCACAAACATTTTTACGCCCTGTGGCATAACATAGCGCACTCATTACTATCTTTTTATACCTATGTTCAATATTAAGATATTATAATAATAAAATATCAACGCAAACTCCAAAGCAGCCTTGATATTGCACTTTGAGAGTACATCCAACATGTCCAAGGGCTATAGTCATTGACCATCTCACGAGGAGATTAAGAACAGCAATTTATTCGCTCCATACACAAAAAACCAGTGTCTTTACGCCCAGCGGCGTTTCATATCGCACTACACACGGTCACATTCTTGGCCCGCTTGTCCGACTACCCGCACGAAAAAAAGGCAAAAAGTGCCACTTGCCCCGCGGCAGCGGGCGCGAACGGACGTCCCCTGTCGCTGCGTTGTGGGAACGCTTAATACGCTCATTTGTTACACTGTCATGTAATTTGTGGTTAAATGATAAGAGATTTATGGATGTGATTTTTGCGATTGGAGTACGATATGATGTTTTTCTGCAACTTTTTGTTATAATTAATGCCTATTTGATATTCTACTCGTTTAAAATATTAATACACTAACTTTGCGTGCGAGTTTCTCGACGAAGAATTTGAATAAATGTCGTTTTTTTTTTGTTATGTTTATTTTCAGTAATGGACCGAGAAATTATAAATTGTCTACCTCTGAGACATCAAAACTCCATGTGGCGACTAAAGTAGCCCGATTGAAACAAGATTTAAAAGATGATTTTGACTAAACTTGACCAGCTAAAGTGCGCTCGCAGTGTTCACAACGGTGTAACAGCCATCCAGGTTTAAATGTTATGCGCACATCGATAAAGCGTAACAATAGCTCACCGCGGGCTAAGAGCATTGTTGTGAATACAAGATTTCTCTAAATAACAACGGTTTTCGCAATACATTATCATCCGATGAAAGGATTGCACGTGTTTTGTTCTTTAATAACCAAATTGCAGCTGAGGTTCGGCCGAAATTTCGTTTTTTAGGGTACCGTACCTTGCTGGGGAGAGTCTTGCACTTCTTCTCAACGAAGCACTAGCCAGTGGTGAAGGGTGGGCTTTTTGGGGGACTGATAAATGTAATTATGAAGATCGAAAAATGATGATTTTCAGCCTAATTAAATATGTAATGAATAAATGACTTTTGATTTTAATTTTGATAGTCAAAACCCTTATGGTGAGAGTTCGTTGTTAGTCTTACTGTCTGCTATTTAATTAGCGCGCGGTGAAAAAACTGCTGCGAGCTTTGCTGATGTCTTTGGATAACTTTAGCGATACATACCAGTCTAAGACCAGTGAGGTAATTGCACAACACAATAACGGTAGCAATTGGTTTCATTTTGACAGTTCAACAACATTCATTGCGTTGTTTACGGTATTGAGCAGATACAATCGTCAAATATATGAAGCAATGGGTTAGCAATATCGTTGATGATTCAGATTTAGCAATTAGGGTGCTGTTTAGCGCTAAAATTATTTAAAATATCGTTCTATTACTGTCAATCCTTTGATGACGATAGAGACAGGATGATGATTTAAATACAAGCGGCCCTAAGAGTGGTGCCTTATTTCTATTTAGACTTTAAACTAGAAGTTGACCCTGATAACACCACTAAGGAGGAGGACATCGTGGAATACGTGCGCCAGAAAACGAGGTACTCGCCGAGGGTGCAGTTACTGGAGTCGCACCGCAACATCAACTTCAAGGCGTTTGTGGTGCGTGTACCGAATTGTTATCTGCCCGTCGTCATGGAAGAAGACTTCTGGCCGGAGGATGTGGTATTCCGTCGCTTCCGCGGACAAGTACTACAGAACAGCACAAGAACTCGTACTTAGCTAGTGAAGTACTATTTTATAGTTAAAATATGTATGTTTAGGTTAAGGTATATATCTATGGGCCTGCGTCGCGTGAAATAAATAAATAATAATAATAATAAATAATGATTTAGAGGTTTATTTATAAACGTTGCTTGAAGTTAAGAGACGTTTAAACATCAAAAATGTATGGTTAAATAGTCGCTAATCATTACATAAGTTTAATCAACGTTTAGTTAGAGCAATTGTGGCCCAGTGGTAACGGCCGCAACTTACGAGTTGTAGGTCGTAGGTTCGAACCCAGACAGGCGCTTTACTTTGTGTAAATTATTTCATCACCACTGCTCTCAAAACGGCGAAGAAAAACATCGTGAGGATCAGCATGTCGTAGAACCAAAAATTCGAAGACATGTGACATCTACCAACCCGCACTGGGACCGCGTGGTGGATTATGGCCCTCTAATCGATAGGAGGCCTGTGTCCCAATAGTGGAAACATTATAGGTTGATTATACTAAGCAACGTTTATGAATAAACCTTATTATTTTGAATGTCAAATTAGATAACTGCTTCCATTGAAAAGCTACTGTGAAAAAAATTTAGTAAGAACTATTTTGACCCACATTTGTCTGGCTTTTTACGATAGGTATAAAAAATTAGAGAGTTCTGCTAAGTCCATAATGATCGGTCGGGGTTTGTGCCATTTGTGGGCCATAACAGGCTATAAAGTGGTAGATCCGTGCCATATGGAACTTAGAATTGCATGTTGCATAATCATCTGCCAATTGTTTCTTAGAGTGACCACATTTTATGCTTTATTTATTTACGTTACCAGTATTAGCTTAAGTTTAAATGTTTCTTTGTTTACAGTTTTAGCAATGAGGTCAGTAATTTTTTGTATTGTGGTTATTCTTCTCCAAAAAGGCAAAAAAAAAATGCTGTGTTAACCAAGAGTAGGTATGTTTTCTAACTTGAATTGAGCAAAGTCGAAGTCGAAGCATTTATTTGAAATAGGCACATAAAAGCCACTTTTGAACGTCAAAAATTACAATAAAATAGAATTGATTCTAGTCACCTCTTCCAAAAGGTAGTTTTCGTACGGAGAAGAATGGACAAGTAACTCTACCGTTATTCTTATAGTAAAATGTTTTACAATATTTTGCATACATTACTACAATGCACCACAAAACAATGCACCTAAAATAAAATTACTATAGGTATCACAATAGGTAAAATAATTAAAAATGAAACCATGACATATAAATGAATTATGTGATAGATGCATGGTGCTCACAAAAAAGAGTGTAAAAAACCATTTTCATAAAAAAAAATTAACAAGTGTTAAATCAGGGTGTGAGTTCAAGTAATTACAGAATGTAAATCAATGTCAAAAAAGCATATCTGATAACAACCATATCCATAATAATACTGATATCAGAAATGCGATAGTAACTGCGATAGTAATATCAGAAATGCGATGTATATAAGTAGTTTATCAGCCATCTTGTTACCATAACACAAGCATTAGGTTGCTTGGTGCTTGGCTTATTTGGTAGCTTGGGACTAGATGGCGCTGTGTGAAATGTCCAGGGATATTATTATTATTATTAACTCTGTCGGTCTGTTCCCTTTTCACACCTTTTAACGTCTGAACTGAATTCGATGAAACCATGACCTGGGTAAGGGCATAGGATTTTTTTTATACTGGTAGGACTATCCGTAACTATCAGGATGGAGTGGAGAAATATTCCACGATATTCCTGACCTCCGCGCGGGCATAGTTTCACTCTTTTGCCCTGGGAAAATCACTGGCCAGTAATATTTATCCTCGAAGCCTCACCAATTCATCATAGAAAATTACTGTATCCTTGAAAATGCCACCAAAATCATAGTACCAACATTCCCCAGGTCTCTAAAATTTGTTCTTAATAGTCCCACAATAATTGCCCCCACTTGGCCCATCATAAATCAATCCTTAATTAGATATACCAAACTTCCACTGACGTTTAGCCTCTTCATAATGATACCGGTATCTTTGGAGTATCCAATTTGATACGCAGTTTTTTCGGCGATTTTATTTGATGGTAATTTTTTGAATGTGGACTTCATAGATGTGATTAGAGAGTTGTGATTCGTCGTGGTTATTAAATGGTCATGTGTAAGGGCACTTCCTATATACCGTGGGCAAAGTTAAAAATAAGAGCGGTGTACTGTCACGAGCACCAATAAGTCAACACTTGGCAACTTTCAATTAAGATTTTTTCGTGAATTAACGAATGCAACGTTGAAATACGACACATTACATAAACCTATGGGTTCGAAAATGCTATGTTTGTAACAACATACAATTTAATTAAAAAATAAAAGAATAAATCGCTTTTGAATAAAACCGACTTTATACATACTTTTGCTCGTGACTGTAACTACTAGAGATAATCTTAAAGGTTATTCAAAAAGAGGCACCTTCCATTTTGCTTTTCATGTGACCTTATTATTCCAAATGATCACAATGTTTTTTCAAGACCGCAATGTCCAGTAGCTAAAAAAAAATAAACAATTGGAAACGTGAAAATAATGCAATCTAATCAGATAGAATGTAAATTACGACGCAGGTACCCCAATAGGAATTTTTTGATGGCATCACGAGATGCATCGTTCCATTGAGTTTTACTTGTATTGAGTTTTTGATTGATCGATTTGAAATCTACGAATTCTAAAATTCTAAGGAAGTCGAAAGACGAGTTCAAAATGTTTGGAAGACCTACTGGGCCCTTAAAGAACACATGAAAGGTAGTCTTCCTATATTATTAAAAAGAAAACTGATCGACAAGTGCATACTGCCCGTCCTAACCTAAGTTGCACAAAGTTGGTCACTTACTGAACAACAGAAGTCCAAACTCAAGATTTGCCAACGGACAATGGAGCGCAGCATAATAAGTTTTAAGCGTTGGTGTTACAGATAAGATATAATAGGTATTACAGATCGAGTTAGAAATACCACCCTGCACTCCATAACTCAAGTAGCGGATGTTGGAGACAGTCAGGCTGAAGTGGTCATGAATACACCCGGAGCGATGGGCAAAGGTAATCACTCACTGGACACCTGAGGGAGGACATCGCATCGAATTTGTGCCCTGCGTGGCTCGGAAAACACCTTAAGCCGGTGGTCCCGCTGTAATTTGTGGATCTTTGACAGTCGTTACGGGTCGTCAGAACCCCGAAAGTCCGACAAACATAGTTGGTAAAAGTCTAGGAAGATTGATTAACTTTAGTATTTTTTTTTTCTTATGATATATGAATTTTATTTACAAGATGACACTAATAAAACAAAATAATATCCTAAATTAACTAAAACTATTTACAAACTAAAATAACAACAACAACATATGAACTTTAAAATTAACAATCTGGAACTAGGCACAGACGCCAGCAGATCAAGCTACCCGAAACTGTCAAATTTTCCCAATCGACCTTGAACTTAATGCTTTAGCGATAAAGTTGAAAATCCATTAAAGAAATTTGACAGATTGTAGTAGCTTGATGTGCTGACGTCTATAAATTGAAAGATAAAACCAGCTATATCTAGTTATGTAGAAAATAATTCAGGCAGAACGTGTGATTAAGATAACAGTGATTCTAATACTTATCAGAATTTATTGAATAAACATAAAGACTTATTCAAAAGCAACAGACGTGATTTCAGTGAATCAGTGATTGTGTTATTCAGTATCAATTCTTCTTTGTTACGGATTTACAATGTCAAAAATGGTGACGACAATATATGGGCGGAAAATACAAAGTATCTATCTATGTATACTAATAATAAAGCTGAAGAGTTTGTTTGTCCAAAATCCAACAGGTAGTTAAAGAGATTAGCGCGTTTAAATAAACATTGTTCGAGAGACTTCGCAGAAAATAAGAACAAAATTAATCAAAACCAGTCTATTTCGTGCACGTGCTCTTAACAGCGTTGACATGCACAATCGCACGTCTAGTCAAGCGTAAGAAAATTGACTCATACAATTTGTGTCAGTTATCAGTGCACCGTCGAGTCGCAGGCCCTTCAATTATATATAACATTTCAGCCCGCTCGTTTCTCATTAATAACAAATCAGTCGCTGTGACAATAACTACAACCATGTTTTTATATTTAACGACATTTATAACGTTCGTTTGCTGCCTTTTCTACTACTTCACCAGAACATTTAACCATTGGAAAGGAAAAAATGTCAAAGGACCAACCCCTATCCCATTTTTCGGAAATTACATTGATGTATTCTTCAGAAGAAAACACGTTGGAGTGCTGTTCAGTGAACTCTACAAGCAATATCCCGACGAAAAAGTGGTTGGCCTGTACAGAATGGTGTCTCCTACCTTGCTGATTCGTGATCTTGATATAGTGAAACAAGTACTCATTAAAGACTTCGATTCTTTTCCTGATCGTGGATTGTATTACAGCAAGGAACTGCTGGGAGACAATCTGTTTCATGCCGATGTTACGGTGATGAAAACTATAAGGAAACATTTAACGACAGCGTTTACCCATAGCAAGTTCAAGGCAAATTTTCATGTTCTTGCCGGACGAGCTGACAAGTTTATTGACTATATAGAAAATGCCACTATGAAAGAACCGGAAATAAACGTGTTACCAGTTTTTAGAAAATATGGAGGCGACTCAATAATGATGAGTGCATTTGGTATTGACGTGGACCCTTACAATGACGATAATGATCTATTTGATGTGTTGGACAAAGGAATCCAAACACCAAGCTACTTTCTTGAACTGGAGTTACTATTCCCAGGTACTCTCTCGAAGTATAATTTATCACTTTTCCCAGACAAAATAGCAACATTTTGTAAACAAATTATTCAAGCTGGTGCTAATCTAGAAGCTGTTCTAAAGGCTGATAGAAAACGAACCATAGATGTCTTGATGGGCTTGAGACGAGAAGGCAGTATCAGTTCTGGGAAAACAAGTGAAGGTGAAAAAGAAGCGTGGATGGAAGTAACGGATGATGTTTTAGCTGGACAAGTGTTTATATTTTATTTCGCTGGTTATGGAAACAATTCCTTATTGGCTACTTATGCACTGTACCACTTGGCTAAAAATCTCGATGTACAAGAAATATTGATACAAGAAATTGACAACGTTCTACGAAAATATGATGGTAAATTCTCTTACGAAGCACTACAAGAAATGAAATACCTGCTGATGGTTTTCGATGAGACGATGCGAATGCATCCTTTGACGAACTCTGTTTCCAGAAATGCTGTACGGGACATTCAGCTGGATGGTACTGACTTGGTTATTAAAAAAAATACTATAGTAGCGATTTCTCCATATGCTATTCAGCACGATGAAAAGTATTATCCTGAACCTGAAAAGTTCAAACCTGAAAGATTTACACCAGAAAATGTAAGAGAGCGACACCCCTGCGCTATGGTGTCGTTTGGACTTGGGCCCAGAAGTTGTCTTGGTGAGTACATTACCAATATATTCCGAAATTTCATCTACTTTAAAATACTCCTAATCTGCGTTCGCGATTTACCTTCTAAACATGTAAATAAATTCGAGTTTTTTGTAAAAATAACTTTAATACCTACACAATAAAGTTAGGTTTACGCTACAACTTAAAACATTTTTAGAACTTTTTCATCATCAGTCATTCTGTAATCAATTTAATTTACACTACAATGAAGTTGATATTTGTTTAACTTGAAATAACATCAATTGGAAACATGAATTTGAATTAACATTGCTGTATGAACATTGTGCAATTGGAGAGGACTGATGCTTAGCATTGGATAGTTTAGGTTGATGATGATTTAGTGTGAACTAAGGAGGGTTAATTATTGTTGTAGTTGAGCTTTCTAGTTTTACCAAGTTTAGTCTCATCCATATGAAATGTTTTCTCGTATAATTTATTTCATGAAAGTTTTTTCTTCCAGGTTTGAGGTTTGCACATCTCCAGTTTGGAATCTGTATGGTGAAGGTGTTTTCCAAGTACCGAGTTGAGTGCACCAAGAATACGGTTGACAAAATTACCTATACACCCATGCGACTACTGATTACTCCAAACGAAAATATATATCTAAAATTAGTACAGAGAGAATAATAGAGATAGTAGTTCATTATAATTTATTTAGCATAAGTCTTTATATTTAATCCTGTAAATATTGTTATAACTATTACATTATTACTGGCATACTAATTGTTGTTTATTTATTGAGGACTTTCAACAAAATATGTACGAGTATCTTCGCGAAAATGATAAATATGGATAACAAATAATAAGGATGTGGGTTAAGTTTTGGTGTGGTTGTAGGTGATTACTTTTCAGCAACTGGAGACTAGTTTCTCAAACTTTTGGGTTCTGTTGTCTTTGTGTATAATCATTTGTATTTTTTTAAATTAGCCATGAATGTCCCACTGCTGGACAAAGGCCTTCCTACTCTCTAAACAAAACGCTTTCGGAAAGCTGCTACGCTTATATGGAATTGGGCTGGACACATCTGCCGCATGTCAGACGATCAATGGGCCAAAACTTACGACTTAATGGGTCGCGCTTAGTAGCAAACGACATCCCGGCAGCCAGTATACGGAGATGGCGGGATGAGCTGGACTAATTTAATAAAGATTGTTTCTAGGCAGGTCTATACAGAGAGGAGTGGAAAGAGTAGGTATAATCTTTTGGGGTTAGTAATATTTCAATTAACTTTTCTAACCTCAAAAGATTATACACAAAATCCAAAAGTTTATTCTAAAACTAAAGCCATTTATTCTCCCCATAACGCACGCAAAGCTCGCTATGTTATAAAACAGTCGTTTTATCAGCGCAAACGCATCAACACGTACTCGGGTATCGGCCAATCGCGTTTGAGGGCGGGAACGGCGAACGTTGCCTTTCGAAAAAAGAACGCCGCGTTCCATTTGTACGATGTATCTTTAGTTTTTAATGAGTACTTGACAACCTTTATGGGGAAAGGCTGGATTTATAAAGGTTCATGTTACGGGATAACAGGATAAGGTTTTTCTCTTCGTTGTATTTCTGCCTGAAGCTGATACAGCCTTGAGGCTGATTACTACAAGCTTTGCGTATTGTATTAAAGCGTGTAGTTGTCAGTAACTTTTGAACATTAAAAATAAAATTCATCAGCTCTCTCTCTCAATCATCATCAGGTTTTATAAAATTATGTTGACATTTTTAGAGAGCTTCCATGTCTTTGTTGACTGTGTTGCTAGTTTTAGGAAAAAAATCTGTCATTTTAATTTCAAAAGAGACAGAGTCGTAAAGGTGCTGGTAATCTTTCATCTGAAAATAAACCGATTCTTCCAGTAGATTTAAAGACGTCACAAACAAAAATTAAAGCATTTAGAGACAGACCAAGGTCGCTCACCGGGTCGTAAAAGTTCAGCTTTGGAGTTTGCCAAAGAGCGATGGGGACAGAATTCGGAATACCACGTCGCGTTTCAAAGCAGGAATACTGAGTATAGGAAAGAACGCTGCCAGGCTCAAATGGAATTGGGTGGGTCACATCAGCCGCATGTACAGACGCCAGCAGGTCAAGCTACCCAAAACTGTCAAACTTTCCCAATCAACCATGAACCTTAATGCTTTAGCGATAAAGTTGAAAATCTATTAAAGAAATTTGACAGATTGTAGTAGCTTGATGTGCTGGCGTCTGTATGATGACCGCTAGGCAATAGTCTACACAACGGGTACTTGAACACGGATGGCTCCGTGCCGCCGAGGCCCAGAAAGCGGTGGCGCGATAAGCTGGAAACGTATCGCGAGGGCTGGTTCGAGGTGGCGCGAGAAAAGAGTTCCTGGACGGATTTGGGGGAGGCCATTGGTCAGCAGTGGGACAGAGTAGACAAAAAAAGAGACAGTTCAAAGATTAATATTAAAATTACACCTCTCAATACAAATAATTTAATAGCTATTGATATGTGTGTATCTTAAAATTATCATTGCCCTTGACATTTCGCCTCCAATACTTCCTAGAATCAGAGACGTTATGACAAATGTATAAAAACTATTATTTAACTATAGTCGGCATCAATCACTGTCAACAAACATAATAACATAGTCACACACTGACATGTTTAAGGATATTGAACATAAGCCGAAATGTATACTAATAATAGTACCAGCGTATTACTGTGTCACTGCAGGGCAAAGGCCTCTTCTCTTCTCTTCTCGCTGGCTCAAGGATTTGCAATTTCAGACTTATTTTAATCGGTTCCCTTACGATGTTTTCCTTTACCGATGTCAGTTACATCCAAGATAAACTTATGGGGGATTTACATTAGGTCGATTTTCGCCGTGCGGCTGGTCGCTTACCAAATCGCCTCACCCTATTTACACAGGTCAATAAAAATCGCAGGTGACTAGATCATTTTGCATCAAAACACTGGGTGACTGAGCGTATTCACAGTCGATTTAAGTCACCCGCTGCAATCGACCTGTCGCCGCTCGAAAAAAGTGGAAACCTTCTCTACTTTGTAACTTGCGATTTTAGTCACCAGCAGCCTAGCCGAATTGCCATTTTGACAGTGGTTTTAGTCACCTGTGTAAAGCACGCATTAGCTGATGATTATCTTACTAATAAAAACGGTCCTCCACCATTTGCGGTTATGTCTGTTCTGCAAACCCATATATTTTGTTTCTTGGCTTATTCGGTTCCTTATTACTTTAGAAGTAGGAATACTCTCTAATGCGTGCTTTACACAGGTGACTAAAACCGCTGTCAAAGAATTACTGCTGCTTTTACTAATTACTACGACTATGATTACTGAACCGCGTGTGCGGACAGCGTATCGACAAGCGGTGGGACCCCAGCTAGATGGACCGAACACCTCAAAAAGGTGACTGGGACAGACTGGCTGCGGAAGGCGCAGGACAGGCTGTTGTGGTGAAGCCTGGGAGAACCTTATATCCAGCAGTGGCTGAGTTGATTGACAATTGAAGAAGTTGATTGATCTTCACACGAAAATGGTCATTCATAATTTGGTGTTTTTAAGTCATGAAAGGGTCTTGTTGGTGACCTTAAAAGGCATAACATGACGCATTTCTTTGTATGACAATCAACTAATTACCTATCGAGGCTAGGGTGCTTAAATGTTGCAAATGGGTCACTCTATCACGTCCTGTCAAATCACAAGTTACCCTATATGTATAATAGGAAAAGATGGTATTGGTGGTCTCCGTAATCAATAAGACATGGGTTCGAGAATCAATCATCATCAGCTGCCAAGCCTTTTCCCAACTATGTTGGGGTCGGCTTGGTCAACTGTCTATCTGACCTCCACAACCCAATTACTTACTGGGTAATACGATACCCTTGGTAAGACTGGCTGTCAGATTATCGGGCTTCTGACGACCCGTAACGACTGTCAAAGATTCACGAATGACAGCCGGGAACAACGGCTTAACGTGCTTTCCGAGGCACGGAGGAGTCTTGGTATGTAAAGATGGACACCTCTACTGACCAACCGCGGCAAGCGGAGCTTAACCTGATCGATTGACCCGTGCGGTTGATATTACTTAGCCACAAGTCCCTCGAGTTCAAGAATCAATCCCAATAAAATTAACCATGACTCATAATAATTTAACTGGAATATAATTTGAGATGTAACAGCCATCAATGGCGATGATTTCGCGGCACCCGCCAATCATAAAACAATTATAGTACTATGCTATTGAAAATATGACGGACCTCACAACACAATACGGAAGAACATTAGAAGAAAGAGAACCAAGTACTGTAAGCTAAGCTTAGCGAGGCTTTAAAAAATCAATCTACCCAGTGCCCAGCCTTTTTCCAACTACATGCCCTGCCCCAGCCTTTCTCCAACTAAATTGGTCGGCTTCCAGTCTAACCGGATGCGATTGAATTCCAGTATTTTTTCTTGGAGTGACTTCCTATTTGACCTCCACAACCCAATTACAGTTACGATACCCCTTGGTAAGACTGGTTGTCAGACTTTTGGGCTTCTGACTACCCAAACCACTTACAAAGACCAACGACTTAGCGAGCTTTCCGTGTCACGGAGGGGTGTCGATATATAATGGATAGTTACCCATTTATGAACCGACAAAAATCGGCCCGAGCGACTGTTATTATTTAAGCCACGAGTACATAGCGAGGCTTTAAATTGGATGAGTTTGTTGCTAATATTTGTAGCTCTTATGGAACATTCATACAAATAAAAACTTGAGAGGTGTCAAGAGACACCCGGATGGAACGAAGTATAACTGGCTTGCTTTCTATAAGAGAGAGACAGACTGAGAAACACGCGCACGCCGCACGGCTTACAACTATAACAAAAAGTGTCGTTCCAACTTTTGGTCTTAATTTTTTCCGTCTAGCCTACTTTCGCAACGCGCGATTAGGAACTTCGTTCCAAAAATCCCTGCATCTGCTGCTTATATGCATCTCAGCTTATAGTGTTGTCACTGCTAGGACACAGGCCTCCTCTCTGTGTGAGTGATTAGGCCGTAATCCACCACGCGGGCTCAGTGTGGGTTGGTAGATGTCACATGTCTTTGCAGGTTTTAAGGTAGTACACACCGGTTTCCTCAACGTGATTTCCTTCACCGTTTTGAGAGCAGTGGTGATGAAATAATTTACACAAAGTAAAGCGCCTGTCTGGGTTCGAACCTATGAGCTACAACTCGCCACTTCGCAAGTCGCGGCTGTTACCATGGACCACCACTGCTCTACACTGGCAGAGGCTGGTGGTCTCTGGCTGGTGCTTGCCGTTGACTTTTTTAAAGTTTCTCCTGTAGTTTCTATTTCTTAGGATAAAAATAAATTTGTACTTTATAAACTTTTTACTAAAGAAACTAATGAACAAAAATAATATCCTAACCTTACTAAAACTAGTACCAAACTAAAATATGGCGTTGAAATATTCCTCCGCATCGCTGTTGACTGGTAATTAGTCTGCATTCCCGAGTTCATACAACCCGAATCTCTTCAAGGCGAGAGTGAATAGGCTTCTTCTGGGTAAGCTCGTTCCACCGTAGATCTCATCCCTGCCTCTGGGCTGGATTGAGGTCAAGAGTGAGCCCATTGTCAATAAAAATAAAAAAAATGTACCCAAGAGACTGGCGGCATTGCCACGTTGTTGTACGGCAACACTTAGCCTTTGGCCAAGGTAAAAGCCAGTTTTTGGGTCACGGGAAATGTCAACCAGTCGTTTAGAGATATCATTCAACCATGATCATGTAAGTACCTAGATAGAGAATGTCTTTTATGGCAGTGATTAATAGAATATGGGTCTTACCGGAAGGTGGTCACTTTATGTCTTGTTTAATTCGCTTCCTGCCGATCGATTCTGTAAAAATCTCACCGTGAAAACTCAGGTGAAGTGAGCGTGGAGTGAGCGGTCATTCCAACTAATGCTAGGGATTAACACTATTGACAGCTCAATCTAAGCTCACTTCACCTGACGTTTCACGGTGAGATTTTTACAGAATCGATCGGCAGTTAAACATCAGAATTTTTATTTTCTAGAGTCGCCGAAATAAACAAGGAAAATTAACATGAATAATATTCCAATATTATTTCCTTAGATTATTGTTACAGTAAGTATGATTAATTGAAAATTATTATTAATAATTCTCGATCATTATTAATAATTACCGAAATTCGAGGTAAAAGTAAGAAATTAATCACATTTATCGGTGATTAATGTGATTATTGATAATGTAAACTTAGTACCGATAAATGTAATGCATTTTCAAAATAACGTACGCTAAGCGTCTTCTGTTCGATCGAGCAACAGAGGTGAGGTGAATATAAAACTAAAAATTAAATTGAAAAAGAAAATGAGGAACCAACGACAACGACTTCCGAAATTGAAGTTATTGTTCACTTTGTAGTGTTTTTTTTTTTGAAGTAGTTTGTTTTTTTCTGTACACAAGTTTTTATTTTATCTGTTCTATAGATTCATTCACAAAGACACAACACTTACAATTTACAAGCTAACAACAACACAATCAGTTTGAATTTTGAGCTAGTTGTTGGTGGACGTGCTGTCGAGTTTTGCGCTTATCCGGAGCTGCTTGCTTTTAATTTGCTCTTTGTATTATCGGTGCCTCTCTTACTATCTTGTGTGAAGTGTCATATACTGTCTGCGCCATCTTGAGGACTGTAGCGCTCTGTCCCTCTCACCGGTCGCTCGTCAGAGTTTTTCGGAAGAAATATTTTGTGATTTGGAAAAAGTATCACATTTCGCGGGGCGCGAACCGGCGACCGTGTGTGCGCGGCGAGTGGAGACGGCCGACTTAACCAACTTAGCCAACTGTACGTGAGATTCGCGGCGCGAATTTTTGCTCTGCTATCTATTTTATTGCGCTTGCTGCAACATTTTAAGAAACCTACAATTTTTTTATAATCTTTTTTTTATTTACGCCAAGATGATGCGTTCACCGGATAGCAAAATAAGCAAATCGAACCCTGATTTGTGCACGGGTAATGAACCGGGTACCAATGTCACCCAGAGAAAACGGAAGCAGCCCGACTGTGAGCTAACCCAGGCTATTGCCTTGCTGTCTGCTGAGTTGAAGAAGAATATTGGCGATCTCCGAGCTGATATGAATAACCAGTTCACGAATATTAATGCGAACATTAACAACCTTCGGGAAGAGTTCAATACTTTGTCTCTTACTTCGGCACAAATTCAAAATGACGTTAAGGAACTGCGTGCAGAAAACCTCGTTATTAAAAAAAATGTGTCGCAATTGGACACAGAGCACAACGAATTATTACAGACTGTTACGGAGTTGAAGTCTTCAGTTAATTTTAACTCAGATAACTATGTGGATTGCGAAAAACGCCTGAAAGAGTTGGAACGAAATGTGAATAACTCGGCGGCCTCGACTGTTGAATTATTGGAAAGAAAGATCGATTCTTTGGAGCAACAGGCAAGGCAGTGTAACGTTGAGATAGGAAATATGCCGGAAAGGCGCGGTGAGAATTTAATTACCTTATTACAGTCCATTGGTTCAGCACTCAACATGTCCTTAACATCGAAAGATATAATATCCATTCACCGAGTTCCACATGCGCATTCGCAAAACAATCGTCCGAAGAATGTGATAGTCAAGTTTACGTCTAAACTAATGCGTGACAATGTTCTCAGTGCATACCGGTTAACTAAAGGACTGACTTCGGATCACATAGGCCTGTCTGGTGCACCGTGTCGCATTTACTTGAACGAACACCTAACGCTGAGCAACAAGGAGTTGTTTCGTAAAGTCCGTGCAGCCGCTTTGTCAAACAAGTTCAAGTTCGTGTGGGTCAGGAATGCAACTGTCTTGGTTAGGGAATCTGAAGACTCCTCCACGTTCGCAATACGTACGGAAGATGACATATCCAAGAAAATTAAGCCAAATTCCATACCTACAACTACGGCTACGTAAAAAGCCTTCTATACGGGTTCAGCCACCTGTCAAAACTAGGTATTTCGATTTGTATTTATATGTTTTTTATATATTTTTATGCTTTTTTTGCTCACTTTTTATCTTAATATCTTATGTAAAATACTTTAAATGGCTTAAAATATTAATTAAGTGCCAACCATCCAGCGGCATTAAGTACCTATTTTATTTTTGCCTTCACTTGATGTACATATTGATCTCTCTACTTTCAATCTTTGTTGCTTTATTTACGCGTACTTTTTGTAAACTATTACGGTGCTTCTTAAATTTACGTTACATATCTTCCAATTTACCACTTTTAATGAATACTCATATGTCTACTAATATGAAAAATGTTGGATAATCTGTCAATTTATTATCAAAACTGTCGGGGGATCAGGACCAAACTGAATACATTATACATTAATATATTATCGCATGCATACGATATCATCATTTTGACTGAAACTTGGTTGACGCCGGATATTTCCGATAACGAATTTATTGATTCTCGATATACAGTTTTTAGACACGATCGCGATCGAGCAGTTTCAAATAAAAAAGACGGGGGAGGCGTCCTAATAGCTGTCTTCAAAGATCTTATTCCATCTTGTCTCACCCTGTCACCCCCATTAATTCTACCAGAACATCAAATAATTAAGATCCCCCTTTATGGATGTAAAAATCTCCTTGTTTGTGCCACTTACATACCCCCAAACACATCAGAAGAAATTTATCTAAACTTTATGAATTCGTTATCAAAATTATTTTATGATCCCTACATAGAACACATTATTTTAACGGGCGACTTTAACCTACCTGAACTTAACTGGATTAATGCAAACTCATACATGGTGTGCGCCACTAATAACACCTATTCAGATACTAGTAGGCATCTACTAAACTTTTGCTCACGATTTGACTTGAATCAATTTAACATTCTCAATAACTATAACGGACGTATTCTCGACCTGTTTTTTTGTAATACACATGCTGTCGCTTATAATCCTAATACTACTCTTCTACCTATAGATACCCACCATCCTCCGTTTTATATACAAATACCGTTTAAAAAACCCTCGCGAATGCCTATACAGTCAAATATAAAACCACTAAATTATCACAAATCCAATTATAACGCAATAAATACAGACATCGGAAACGCTGATTGGAACATCGTACTTGATAATATACCACCTGATGAAGCCGTATCTATTTTTTACGAAAAAATATACGAAATTATTAAATTACATACTCCCGCTCAAAACCCCAAAAACTTTAAATTCCCACGCTGGTTCACTAAATGTCTTTTGCATTTATTTAAAATGAAATCTCGAACGTGGATTAAGTGGAAGAAATATGGAAACATTAATGACTACGAACTATTTTCTATTTACAGAGCAAAATTCAAAAAACAGGCAGACATATGTTATAAAAAATATATGAATTTTATAGAGGACAGCGTGGCAAATAACGTTAAAGCATTTTGGACTTATGTTTCTAATCGTAACTCCACTAATAGTATTCCAGCTACAGTTCACTATCTCCAACAGTCTTCCAATGACCCTACTACTACTTGTGACTTGTTTTCAACCTTTTTCCAATCCGTTTACGAACCGTCTACTTTCGATCATACGTCATGGGTACCGCCTCCCGCTAATCCTGATAACGATATTAATCTTTGTAACTTGCACTTTCCTTTAGACAAAATTCAAAAAGAACTCAAATCACTGGATGCCTCTAAGGGTCCTGGGCCAGATGGTATTCCTTCGATCTTTTTAAAAAATACTTGTGACACATTGTGTTTTCCCTTGTTTATATTATATAATAAATGCCTTGCCAGTGGTGTATTCCCTGATGTCTGGAAACGAGCAAACATTGTTCCAATCCATAAATGTGGCTCTAGGAGTGATGTATCTACATATCGTCCAATCTCGTTGTTGTCGGGGCTTTCAAAACTTTTTGAAAGATTAGTGCATAGTGAGATTTACCCTATCATTCAACGTGTAATATTAAAAGAACAACATGGGTTCGTCAGAGGAAGGTCCTGTATAAGTAATCTCCTTATTTTCACAACACATCTGTTTGAAGGCTTAGACAAGAGGCAGCAAATTGATGCTGTATACACAGACTTCCAAAAGGCGTTCGATAAGGTAGATCATAAGCTATTGCTCGACAAAATCGCATTCAACGGCATTAGAGGAGATTTACTGCGTTGGTTCGTGTCGTATGTCACTAATAGGACCCAGAAGGTTGTCGTAAATGGGTTTGAGTCTCACACGATAAGGGTCACTTCAGGAGTCCCCCAAGGCTCAATTTTAGGGCCCCTTCTTTTTATCTTATTCATCAACGACATCAAGGATTGCTTTAAGAATTCAAAGTTCCTATTATACGCGGATGATTTGAAAATTTACAAAGATGTTGCAGTTCAAACCGACTGCTTAGATTTTCAGAGGGATCTTGACTGCTTCTCGGAGTACTGCAGTATCAATAAGCTTCACCTTAATGTCTCTAAATGTCACAGCATTACGTTTACTAAGAAAAAACATGTGTTGAATTTCAATTACTTTCTTGGGAACACTGCCCTGAACAAGGTTTCATCCCTCCGTGACCTAGGCGTAAATCTTGACTCAAAGCTCCATCTCGACACCCATGTAGACAACATAGTCAATAAAGCTTATAAAATGTTTGGTTTCGTAATGAGAGCGTCTAGAGAATTTCATCGGCCTTCTACCTACTTGCACCTATACAAATCAATAATACGGCCACAACTTGAATACGCAGTACCCATCTGGAACCCTTATTACAAAAAGTACGTTGAGATCATTGAGTTAGTTCAACGTAAGTACCTACGTTCCATGCATTACAGATGCTGTAAAACCAAAATATCATATCAATTATTGCTTGAAAAATATAACCTCATGACCCTACAATCCCGTCGCACCCTACTTCAAATGTTGACTCTGTTTGGTATATGCCGCAATACATTTGATTGTACTGATCTTGTGAACAGTTTGTGCTTCCTGATCCCTCGTACTGTAGGCGGTCGAGAAGCTCGTTCGAGACGCCTATTTGCTACTTCATTTTGTCGAACAAATTCAGGCGCTCGCTCGCCGTTACATTGCCTGGTTGACACCTATAATAAACAGTTTGGCTCTACTGATATTATGTTTCTCAGTAAAGCTATATTTAAGAGTGAAATTACGACTATTTTAAGAGATCATAACCCTGGAATTTAGCTATTAAGTGATTTTTTATTTTTTATTTGTTCTGCTATCAACTAGCTATTCTGTATAATAATCTGTGGATAACGTCTTGAGTAGTGTATTTGTTACTTTTTATTATAAGTTTTTATATTATGTGCCTACTATGTAATATACTGCTGTTTGTTATTCCTATCAAATAAAATAAAATAAAATAAAATAAAAACAACAAGTACTTACAACAAGTGTAGTTTTTATACAAGTATATAATAAAAAGATAAATAAAAAGGCAGGAGCTCATTGGACATCAAAAAATTCGTCCGCATCGCCGTCAATGGGATAAGTGTTCAAAAGGCTGTCAGCATTACCACGTTGGATGGCAATGCTGATTCTTTGGGCTAAAAATAGACCAGCCCTCTGGTCACGTGAAGAGTCAACCAACCTCTTGGCCATGTCCCGAAATATTCGATGCGCACTCGGATCCCAAGGCCCTAGTGTTACAACGCCAAACGGCTCAAACATATAAGGTTGTTGTATTTACGCCGTTTGAGGTTTTCTGCTCCTGCAGCGGCCGCCCCAGCACAGATCAAATAATGATGGATAGTTACTAATAATTTTCAATTAATCACATTTACCGTAACATTATCACTACGAACTCATTTACAAAACAATTAACGATCATCCAAATTAAATAGTTCACTGTATACTATATTTTCATCACGTATATACTGGCCTACGTGAGTTTTAGCCCGCAAATGACTAGCTAATGAATTAGCATTATATTCTAATGCTACGACACCTTACTGTTTCAATATAGTCATTCTAATGATAGTAATCGTGACAAATGTATCGTAGATACCTAATCACACATAATTGATTTGCGTATTAGTCTATTAACCTCTTGATGAGTTCTAAATACGTCTGGCAAAGCACGTCTTACCTGACCTAGTGAAGTTTGAAATTGTAATGTAAACCTAGAAGAGTGCTAATTTCGAAATGTGTCCAACTCATTATATTGGTGTCCTACCTTCCAGCCTATCTTTTAAACTTTCCTCTACTTTATGAACTACCGCAGATATTCTCAATGACTTCAACTGTACCGCCTACCGGAAGACGTAGCGTTGGAAGGCCTCCCACAAGGTGGACCGACGACCTTGTGAAGGCCACAGGAACCCGTTGGATGCGAGAAGCACAGAACCGGTCGAAGTGGAGGTGCTTGGGGGAAGCCTATGTCTAGCAGTGAAAGTCTTTTGGCTGAAATGATGACAACTGTAGCCGTCCTTTTCGTTGAAGACACAAAAAGCAGTTTAACAGAATACTCTATATTTGGGTTCAGTCTCATAATAGTGGGACAAAAGGGTTGTCAGGCAGTTTTCCCGGTTCAAGCAATGCTGTACCTAAGTTGGGCTTTCCTCCAGGTTTTAGGGATCTTGGAGCTTATCCATGGCAAAGTTTTGGGAAAAGAAGATTTAAAACACAGTCGTGCCAGCGACACGAAGAAGAAGAAGGAAAAAAGGAACACCTGTCAGCAAAGCTATATCTACTGATAGCTTATCTTTAAATACAGTGTCAGCTTAGCACCGACACGATAATGATAGAGCTCGTGACACAATCATTACTGACACCTTAGAATCTGATCATTTCCCTGTTCAGCGCACGCATAAACATCATTATTTATTGAATATTCCGGCACTTTGCGAAGAGTTAGGCAGATGTTGCATGAAGACACAATGATAGACAAAGACAGTGACAATAGTAGAACTCTGTACCCTGTCCATTAGGTTAACCGTTTTTTGACAGCTGTCTTAGAACGTACATATTCCAGATTAAAACTGCCTTATCTTATTAAATGATCTTATTTATGGCTTCTTACAGACATTATAATACCGACATTCGTATCAATCAATGTATTGTGTGTTGCTGCAATCACTAGTTCCATCTGTCAAAAAACGGTTTACCTAATGGCTTATTCATTAGGTATAGTGACAAATTCCAAATATTAATTGCGAATGATGAAATTGCTAATCTTAATTACAGTGTTAGTTATAGTTATCGCAATTTTCGAATAGCTAATTAGACTTATTTAATACTCGATACTTAAATTTATTGCTTCCACAATGTGAATTTAGGTGATAGGTTTTAGAAAGACATCATTGATGACCTTGTTAGGCACAGCAGAGGCATTCACATCATAGCTCGCCGCCCGGTAAGGACCAGGCCCGGGTCGACGGCGTGTTGTGTTCCACGCGCGCCTCAAAGAGATGTCCGCACGAACTGACGGGGCCCGCTAGGGCCGATGCCGCCAGGGCTGCGAGTTATTCGAAAGAGATACCGTGGCCCTTGGCACAGGCAACTGAAGGAACACGGGTGGGTTTTAGTCAGTAAAAGTCTGACACTCTCTTCCGCTCCGCCCAGAGCGGCAAAAAGGCATTCACATCATTCGCATTTGCGGGCATTTAGTTCGTCTTTTCACCAATAATAAAATTGATTAGCGTGCGGCATCCTCCATTTATCACGCATCAGAATTCACTAAGATTGTGTCCTCAGTGGGTGATATGTATATTTATATACTGTAATATTCTACTGGCTTTTTATTTTCTCCAAAGCGGTGGCTAAAGTATGCGAAAAAATAGATTAGTCTTTTCTTATGCTTTATTAACCTGTTCTTACTTTAGGTTAGAGTATAATATAAACTTCTGATAATAAAAAACTTGAGAGGTGTCAAGGGACACCCGGATGGAACGAAGTTCAAAGAGAGAGAGAGAGACAGGCAGAGAAACACGCGCACGCCGCACGGCTTACAACTATAGCAAAAAGGGTCCTTCCAACTTTTGGTCTTAATTTTTTCCGTCTTGCCCTCTTTCGCAACGCGCGATAAGGAACGTCGTCGTTCCAAAACCATCCTCATCAAATTTCATCGTGCACCCGACACGAAGAGGAAGAGTCATCCTCAGCACCTAGGACGGCTGTCTTAATTTTTCACGTGTCTTCTTGGATATCGCTCGCAAACATTAAAGAAGATTAGGTTTATGGCTGGATTTAGTGTACCGCTGACGTCGGGCACGCGCGTACCAGACGCTGACTATAAATAAATGGGCGTGTATAATAATAGTCCTCCAGGCTGAATTTCGGCCATAGCAGCCAATCTGATGTAGATAAGGCGGAGGACACTGATTCCTGTAACACAGGTTCGCCTAGCACGCCTAGCACATGTATGGTTGTAATATTTTTATGTCAATAAAGTTTATTGGAACAAAGTTCCTTATCGCGCGTTGCGAAAGGAGGCTAGACGGAAAAAATTAAGACCAAAAGTTGGAACGACACTTTTTGCTATAGTTGTAAGCCGTGTGGCGTGCGCGTGTTTCTCTGTCGGTCTCTCTCTCTCTCTTTGAACTTCGTTCCATCCGGGTGTCCCTTGACATCTCTCAAGTTTTTATTTATTATCAATGGAGTTGACCGTCTTCGAATTTTTGGTTCTAGGACATGCCGGTTTTAAGAGCAATGTTTTTTTTTTAATCTTTATTACGGAGCTTGGTCAACATGACTAAGTCGCAAGGCTATCTTATAATATTATGTTTTATAAACATACTAAAGTCCTTAAATGTGAATAACTATCTTCTACGGCTACCAGTCCGCACAAGTATATACAATAGCCTGGCTGTTTCTGACAAGGGGAACGCTAAAATATTATTGCATTTTCCCACCTCTCTCACATCAACACCAAAATGTATTACTAACTCAGCTCTGAGATCTTTGTTCCGGGCACACTCCACCATGACGTGAAGAACGTCTTCTACTTTCCCACATTCTGTGCAGTTGGGGGAAGGAACTTTTTTCATTAGAACTGCGAACTTATATAAAGGGTAATGTCCAGAACGAAGTCTGAGAGCTGTCACAATTTCTGTTCTGCCAAAACCACAGGAATCGAACCATGGCGGTTGCCATGGTTCTGTTTGTATTGTCCTATACCAAATCCCCTTCTCCACAGATAAAAAAGAAACTATTATTAAAAAAAATATATATAATATATAATTTAATTAAATATTAATTATTATTTTTATTATTATTTCTTATGAAATAAGCATCACCTCTGTACCTACTTTTTCTGTTCTGTTTTTCAATGTCTGTTTATATAATGTGTGTACATAAATGGTAAAATAAATAAATAAATTACACAAAGTAAAGCGCCTGTGTGGGTTCGAACCCACTTACAACTCGAAAGTCGGGGCCGTTATCACTTGGCCACCACTGCTCAAGCCTTAGTACCAATAAGGCGTAAAACCCAATCACTTCCTCATCTGTTAGAGTAACACGCACAAACATCATTATTCATCATGATTCCGGCACTCAAACGACAGTTAAGAATTAAATTGTAGTTTTTGTTTCTTGGAACCTTTTGACGTTTTGATAATGGCTTTAGAATAGGCGTTTCATTGTTGAATGGAGGCTAAAGTTTGAAATTAGTCATTGGTTTTGCACGGTGTCATGTTTAGCCCTCCCCCAAATACGTCCAGGCATCGTTTTCCAGAGGTACCTACCTCAGATGTTTTTTATGTTTTTCTTATACGGAACTACTCTGGGAATTGAGCACGAAAATTATGATGTTCGTTAAAATTGTTATGAGAAAGAATTATTCAACTGACAAGCCTGTAAGAGATTTCTACGACATGAACCTACTTCTGGAATCTGTTAAACATAGAAAACGTATATACGTTCACGTGTTGGATATAATATATCCAACATGTGATGCACTATTCCATAATCTTATCTATTTTCACACAACAGATAATTAGTGTCAATCTGGATCTAATTTATTTTATTTGTATCTCAAACTCAACTCATTTATTTCAATTAAACCATTTACAAGCACTTTTGAACTGTCAAAATTAAATAGTTGGTCAGTTAGTCAGAAAGTTGAAGCTAGTTGCCCATTCCAAAACGTAGATCTCTATGAAGAACAACTCTGCCTTGGAGTGTAAATATGGTGCTGTTCTACAAACGATGGGATATTTAATATCGTGTCCTGCGTGTCCTGTCAGCTGCACGTTACAGGAACTGATAAACGCTGGTGATGGCGTCAAACAAGTAGCTGAATTCTGGGCCGAGTCCATTTAGATTGCTATTGACACGCTAAGAAGGAGAGTTGTAAGAAAAAACAATTGCAATTTTCCTCGCAAAATATTGCAAATTGTATCTAGAAGCTGAATTGAGATGCCTTATATCATGAGCAAATATAATAACCATACACGGTAGTGGATCCTCTACACATGCCCTTAGACACGTGCCAAGATGGTGGCTGTTTAGCACGACACATCACATAATGTGAACAGCAAATGCCAGACGCTAAACTGATTGGCGAGCAATGAGTGTCATTAACATGCCAATGTAAGATTTGGGTCGTAAAACAGAATTGGTAACTGCAGAAGGCCTGCTTTGAGCGATCTGGAATCTCATATTGTTGTTGTTGTTTATGTGTAGTATGTCTGTAGCAGGTAAATACACGAAAAAATGTAAATATAATCCGTGTGCCTAATGGGATTTCCCATCAGCAAAAATAACTATACTAATTTTCATCCCCTATTTGACCCCTTTAGGAGATGAATTTTCAAAAATCCTTTCATTGAGGAAGGATATTTGACTGACTATATATTATGACTTTCGCTATATAATAAAGGATGGCAGGGGCCATCGACGCGCAAACTAAGCATAACCATGAATGCAGCACTTGAAGTTGATTCTAGATCCACTAGATTAAAAATAATTCGTCGGTTATAAAAAAAAATCTGGTGTTTCATAGAAAAGTAACAGAATGAAAAGTGATGAACGACTATTTCATAAAATATCAATAAATAGGATTATATGAACTTACAGGGTTGTATCACTGAATTTAATACTTATTCTGTAAATACAAAATTGTTATGCTCGCGAATCATATTTTGTTCAACACGCAACCTGAAGCAAAAAAACGTAAGAATGTTTGAATTTCGCAGGCTACCTAGCGCATCCCCCATTTGGTGCTTTTGTTTTTGACCGTTGTAGCGTTGTCTTACCAGATATTGTGTTGTAGTAATCCAAGAAGATATGACATATAGATAAGATCTAAATGGCGAGAAACCCAAAGATAAAACAATGGTAAGTAACCTTTGATTTATCTTACGTATTTACACTACCCAACACCCCAACACCTTTCACCACACACACGCACTTATATTTATATTTTTTCAGTTATTTTCATATCTTAGATCATCTATTGATGCATATTTTTGCATGTTTTTTTGGGCTCATCATCTGCCTAGCCTTTTCCCAATTATATTGGGGTCGGCTTCCAGTCTAACCGGATGCAGCTTAATACCAGTATTTTACATGGAACGACTGCCTATCTGACCTCCACAACCCAGTTACTGGGTAATACGATACCCCTTGGTAAGACTGGTTGTCAGACTTTCGGGCTTCTGACTACCAGTAACGACTGTCAAAGATCCACTAATGACAGCCGGGACCAACGGCTTAACGTGCTTTCCGAGGCACGGAGGGGTCTCGGCATGTAAAGATGGTAACCCATCCACAGACCAACCGCGGCAAGCGTAGCTTAACCTGATCGATCGACCCGTGTGGCTGTTATTATTTAGCCACGGGCCCCTATAATTAGATAGAAAACAGACAATAATATGTATTATTGTCTGTTTTCAGAGGACTGGCGCTGTATGCCGAGATACAGGACTCGTCCTAGTTCGGCTACAGATGCTCCCATGTTATATACTTCCAAGTACTAGCCTATAAGTATGGAAGCCTGCCTGTACTGGAAGCCCTACCCTGAATTCCTGATTATGATAGGGTCCCAACATAGTTGGGGAAAAAGCCAAGGCAGATTGATATACCTAAAGATTTCCTATCACGTTATGGGGCTTCTGCATTTCTTTATTTGTGGTCACGTTGACTCAGTGCGTGACACGAGACCAACCATCAAACAAAGACCCTTGTCATCTATTATCGTCTTTCAAAATCTTAGAACGAGTAGAGGTCATCATAATCTGGTCACAAAAGCAATTAAGATTAATTAGAGTAGCATACTCTGAATAGCAATAGCGTATCAACAGAACGGCTGAATGGAATTCTTTTGATTTTTTTCCTGTTTATTTTTTAGAGTATTCTGTGTCGAATCGCACGTCGTATGATCATCGAACGATAATTAAGTTAACCCATTTTTTTTTGAGTTAGAAGTCATCATCAGTGTTAATGAAAGATATTTTTTTTTTAAGTAGCATAAACATTATCAGCTTATAATGTTTTTAATTTATTTATTTATTTATTTAAAATTCTAAAACTATCATTACAGGTTTATAAACCTAATGCGATAGCTAAGCCTACTTATAATATTAACTATTTTAAATAACACTATTACTAACAATTACAAATAACTACACAATACCCACCAATTACTTATAACTAAAACAATACAACCTTATACTTATAACAATGTAATCTTTACAGAAAATTAACATAGATATGTTTTACATAAAAAATAAAAAAATAAACAATAAACATAAAATTACACTAGTTGTTGCTCTCGTAACATATTATATATAAACTTACTCTTGCGAGTTCACTAAAGTAACACGAAAAAATGTCCAACCTATTCTGAACTTCGTTAACAGTACGAATTGCTCGCGTGAGAGGTGCTTTGGCCAGCAGGTTGGTTCTGGCAGTTGGCACAGCCAGCAGTGGCGGGCGCCGCCGCCTCCACACGTAGCGGTCTGGAACAGAAAACCGCAAGCACTGAAGCACTCCCGGATTGTGCTCCTTACCCCTGAGCAATTTAATTAAATAAACGACAAGAGTAAACTGTCGCCGCACCCTTAACTCATTGTACCCGACCATGCCCAGTACAAACAGGGTGGGGTACATCAGCGGGTACAATGGATAAACCCCGTACAGTCTGAAGTACAAGTGACGCGTGAACTTATTCTGTACGCGCTCCAGCATGACAGAGTACTTGGCTTCATGTGGAGCCCATATGACAGCACCATACTCCAAGTGACTCCTGACTAGAGCGTCGTATAATACCCTTATAGTCGTAATATTAGTGAACCCCTGTGACTGCCTAAGTACAAAGCCGAGGTTTCTGTACGCTTTCTTACATATCTTAATAATATGCTCGCGAAACGTAAGATCTGGAGTGAGATATACCCCTAGATCCCGCACTTGCGTTACTCGCTGCATGAGTATCGCCTCAGCTTTGTACTCATAGTGGACAGGGGTGCGCGCACGACCAAAGGATATTACCGAGCATTTGGACACGTTGAAGTACAGTTTATTGTCATGGCTCCATTTCACCACTCTATCAATGTCACTCTGGAGTCGCTCACAGTCTGACTCATCCCTTACCTCGAGCAGCAATTTGAGGTCATCTGCAAACAACAAACATGAGCCATGTCTGACGACCTCCGGCAAGCTGTTTATCATTATGATAAATAAATTGTTCTTATTACTAAGACACAGGCCTCCTCTCTGTGAGAGGGAGTGGGCTGTAATCCACCACGCGGACCCGTGCGAGCTGATAGATGTTACATGTCTTTTGGTTCTAGAACATGCCGGTTTCCTCACCATGTTTTCCATCTCCAGTTTTGAGAGCTATGGTGATGAAATAAATACATAAAGCGCCTGTCTGGGTTCGAACTCACGACCTACAACTCGTAAGTCGGGGCCGCTACCACTGGGCCACCACTTTGTGTAAATTATTTTTATCACCACTGCTCTCAAAACTGGAGAAGGAAAAAATCGTGTGGATGCCTGCATGTCTTAGAACCAAAAATTCGAAGACGTGACATTTATCAATCCGCATTGGGCCCGCGTGGTAGACTGAAGTGACAGGTGGTGGTGGCCTTTACCTCTCATAGAGGAGGCCTGTGTCCCGGCAGTGAGAACGTTACAGGCTGATTAAGCTATGAAATATCATCTAGGTACTTATTATTTACTATTTTGCGAATTATTATGTTATATAATTGACTATACTGAGGGGCCCGTGGCTAAATAATAACAGCCCCACAGGTCGATCGGTCAGGTTAAGCTATGCTTGCCGCGGTTGGTCTGTGGATGGGTGACCATCTTTACATACCGAGAGCCCTCCGTGGCTCGGAAAGCACGTTAAGCCGTTGGTCCCGGCTGTCATTCGTGGATCTTTGACAGTCGTTACGGGTAGTCAGAAGCCCGAAAGTCTGACAACCAGTCTTACCAAGGGGTATCGTATTACCAAGTAACTGGGTTGTGGAGGTTAGATAGGCAGTCGCTCCATGTAAAATACTGGTATTCAGCTGCATCCGGTTAGACTGGAAGCCGACCCCAAAATAGTTGGGAAAAGGCTAGGCAGATGATGATAATTGACTATACTAAGATTGTAAGTAAGCATGGTTGCGAATCTTAAGATTTCCAGGAAAACAATTATTTATTGGCCTTTTCGGTTAATTAATCTAATTCAGTTATCTGTGAACTTTGACGTGTTTCCAGTAAATAGAGATAGGCTCGCCTCCCACATGAGGACCTTGTGCCAATATCTTGCTTTTTGTAAAGGAAGGCATACATACAGTCACGAACACCAATATGTCAACACTTGGCAACTTTCAATTGTGATTTTTTCGCTTTAATTTTCGATTTTTGTTGAAATACGACATATTGCCTACATAAACCTATGGGTTCGAAAATGCTATGTTCGTAACAACATAAAATTTCATTAAAAAATAAAGGAGTAAATCGCTTTTGAATAAAGCCGAGTGTATACATACTTTTGCTCGTGACTGTACATTTGACAAATCAGGTCCTAACAGCACATAAGTATGATTATGCAAATGCAACTTGGGGGACCAAAATATCATGAGAAGATCCTGCGGGGTAATTGCGTAAACACTGTCAGTACCAATGGGTTAAATTTTGACAGTTCAGCAACATTCATTGCGTTATGTACAGACGCCAGCACATCAAGCTACTACAATCTGTCAGATTTCTTTAATAGATTTTCGACTTTATTGCTAAAGCATTAGGTTCAATGTTGATTGGGAAAATCTGACAGTTTCGGGTAGGTTGACCTGCTGGCGTCCGTACGTTGTTGAGCAGATACATTTTCGAGCGTATGAAGCAATGGATTAGTAATACCCTTCAAAATTATTCAGATTGTGATTTATAGTGTGTTACGCAATTATTGTACTGGACCCAATTCACATGGAATTTGTTTTAAAATTGCCAATATGCTGTGTGTCATCCAGTGTGGTTGTTAACGCTCTTGTATTGACCATTGACCACCACGCTTAATCACTGCATCGTCCCTTTCTGCATTTTAGTTCTTGATATCCTATCGGTGTGCCGCCTTGTAGAGGGTCAGTTACAGGCTGAAATCAGAATAAAGCTTCTGGTTCATTTTCTATTCTTCCCATACCCATTACGACAGCTAAAAAGTACCAACATGAATGACGCACAAAAAATTGATTCGAAAATCAAAGCACAACCACAAACAACGCGACAGAGTCAGCTAACATCATTGTATACACTAGAACTTCCTGGCTATATAGTGTTAATAGACAATAATTGATCTTTCTGACGGCCACCCGCGTCGCCACTGTCCGTGTATTTTTAACTGCGAACGCATCCGACCGCGATGGCGTCTGTTTTCGAAGATGGCCGCCGATGTTAAGTTGGCGGGAAATGTGCGGTGGACTTAGCTGTTTGTTAGTTTATTTTGATTTGATAGGAGCGTAATTTAGGATGCCGTATTTATATCTAAAGTAATTTGTGTCTGTTGGAAATAAAACAGTTATAATGTAAAGAGAGGTTATAATTATCGACAGCATAATCGATATTATTTGATTTGCCATGCTAGAAATGTGGGTAGGTGCCTAGCTATTTAACAAACCACCAAAGAAAAAAAAAAGATAAAATACATTTGAAGTAAATGAGGAAAATCAATCAACAGATTTTTTACCCCTTAAGCTATATTGTACCACTGCTGGGCAAAGGTCTGCCCCTTTATTAGCTTTTTTAGATGTAGATAATTATTTAATGACTACCTAATTACGATAAGCCTTGCAAATGCAGAACCAGAACAGATAAATAAAATAATACGTTACGGATAAAGATACTGTAATAAGCTACAACTACAAAATTCTACAATTTATTAACATTGTAATAAATAAAATAAAAGTAAAACAACAAGAGAATTTTTCCATAAGCAATTATTGTTGTTTCACGTTGTTTGTTCCAGGCGACAAGGCGACAATAATTCACAAATCCGCAACATGCCGCGCCTCCCTCGTTAGTAAAGTTCCAATTTTAAATTCATCGCGAGTCATTTGCGCTTGCGATCGCTGTGCGGGACACATGACGTCATTAGTCACATGGAGTGTACTGTGGCTGTTGTGTTTTGATACTTGCTTAATTTTCCTAGGTATTGATTATAAAGCTAATAATAATGTTTGATGAGTCAGCAGAGGTGTATCGCTCGCAATCCTTCGATGTAATCGAGCAAAGATAAAATCAATGATCGTTATTAAAATTATGAATAGGTACCAAGATACGTGGGCTGATTTAAATAGATTTCAAGTTTGCAGTAAAATTAATTATATTTTTATATGATAGAAAGAGTCAGCAATAAAAGTCAATTAACTCTGTTACTTTTACAAATCATCTAAATTGATACAAAATGATGCGATACATTGGTTTTCAGCATTTCATGTAATAGCAAAGAGTTAATTATTCTTAAATATTCTATTACTACATGTTTTTTAAGAATATTTTGCTCAATAATTAAGATTTAAACAACTGAAGTGTTAACCGACTTTTGTTGCTGACCGCACCTATCATATTTTAGTAAACACAACGGCATAACATTTTCGCAATATGGTCGAAAGAAGAAACGAACTGAAAGTAGCTAGATCTTTTGAGTAGCTATGATTATAACCTACTGCTCTTGTGCCAGAATGTTCACACTTAAGATTTTTTGTAACGATTCTTTCACAACTATTCTTAACAGAAAGACTGATTTGCGAAAGTATTAAGATCATCCGGTCCTGCTACAACTGAACTCGGCGGCGCGGCGTGTCGCTGGCGCGGCGGCGACATGACGAATGGCGGCGCGCGTTCCAAATTTAAAATCCGCCGCGTAACGCCCGCGCTAATGGCATTGTTTATGGAAGCGTTCTGACTTACGAACTGATCAGTGTTGCACTACTTTAAATTTTTGGGGAATAAGGAAGTTGACAAAACAACATGTTTATCGTCGTCCGTTGCATATCAAAGAAGTATCCATTATGAATATATTTAGAGAGAAGGATTCACGGTATTTGATCGCGAGTTTTTCGATAGATGGCTTTGTACCATTTGGGTATATTTCTGAATCGCGGTGTCAAGATTCTCCGCGTATATCGTATAAGGCCTAGAACAATTTTTTTGATGTACTATATTTGGAAAGACGTTGTTTTATTTTTGTACTAATCGTCCTCGGGCACTAGTTGTCAAGTACCAAATACACGGATTGATCAACAACCAGAAATATATGTCAGAGCTGGCGATCTTAAAGCTATTACCGATCTTGTGCTTCCATAAGCAATGCTTCTGCTTGCCAATCTGGACTCCATAGTCCAGATTGGCAAGTAGAACCTTCCATCTGCAAATAAATACTAAGTCAAGTTATTGTTCCGACTTGGTTATATTTAAATATTTTTATTTAGGATTAGTCCTTTTTATCGACTCAAAACTGGCAACACCAAACGCAATTGGCGGTCTCTATAGCCCAGCATTAGTTTAAATGACGCTTGAAATTATTTTAAGTGCAGTGTACACTGTAGGGCTTACCCTGAGGCCATTTTGAGTGTGATTTACTAGTTTCGGTAGCGGGTGGCCTTTTGTAAACCAGGACATGGCAAAGACATCGTCACTATGCAGTGTGGTCTTTGAATGAGAATAGAACTTCTCTTACTGTGGGCCTTGTTGGGAAAACTAGGAATTTGTCACGGTAATGTTTCTAGAAGAGAGAATTTTGCATGTAATACAATGTATTGTCACTAGTGTTCGACAGGTCCGCGTAAGAACGGAAATACATACTTACACAAAAAATTGATTGATAAGAAAAACGTGCCAAAATATCCATCACGCACGAGAATAACGTGACCAAAAATTGGTTTTTCCCTATCAGAAATACCTATTACGTAGGTATTTAAAATTTTATCAAAGTACAGACGCCAGCACATCTAGCTACCCGAAACTGTAAAATTTTCCCAAGCAACCTTGAACCTAATGCTCAAGCGATAAGGTTGAAAATTTATTAAAGAAATTTGACAGATTGTAGTAGCTAGTAGTGACAGATAGTGATGTGCTGGCGTCTGTAAGTACATTGTGACATTTTAAGTATTTAATACCCAAACAATAATTATCTAGCTGTTTCATACATACATTTTGACCGCGTAGGTATTGCGTAACGACGTAAACTCTCTACTTACGTAGTAACTATTTAGTAATCTGTGTCTCTACGCTATGTTGTCTAGAATCATGTGCTGAATTCATGGTTTCAGTAAGCGCGTCGATGTCCCTTCCACCCTGTATTTTCCACGATAAAACTAAGGAGACTCTTTCCTCCGACCTGTAACAGGAAAAAATATTATTGAATCTGTCTCGTAACTGATGATCCCAAGTGCCTAATTACGAGTAGGTTATAGAGTTCTACAGGGTAACTGCGTAACCGCTATCAGTAGCAGTGGGTATATTTTTGACAGTTCAACAACATTCGTTGCGTTATTTACGTTGCCGAGCAGACACATTTTTCGAACATATGAAGCAATGGATTAGCATATCCTTCAAAATAATTCAGATTGAGATTGATAGTGTTTTACGCAATTAGGGTGCAGTAACAGGAAAAAATATTATTGAATCTGTCTCGTAAATGATGCTCCCAAGTGCCTAATTAGGTTACAGAGGCAGCCGATCTAACTAAATCGTTCAGGCAGATCATATTAAAGTGGAAGAAATCTGACCTCAACATACATCGCAAAAGGTAGTACTGATTGGATTATCTCAAGTTATTCCAATTACAGAACATATAATAATAATTGAGCGTCAAAATAGTTATTGTACCGCAATTAGATGTTACTCCAGAATAAATTAAACTGTCTTAAGAAGGTAGTTGCATTATCGTATGTACTTGTTAACCGCTTTGACCTCTAGCGAGTCTTTTTGCATTAAGAGCAGTCTTACACTTGCACGTTCACAAACAACGCAGCTTTTCCTTTGGATTTTTACACAACAAGTATATGTTTTGTGTATGTATGTATTTATTGTATATAGGGTGACAGGGAAACTCGACGTATTCCTTGAAAGGGGTTATACTAGAGGTCATTAGCAACAAAAGTCTAGTCAACTAGGGGTCAAAACTGGATGGTAAAAAATTAAAATTTTGCTATTAAAGACCTTTGATAATTTCTGAGCTTTGCAAGCTTTTTGTTTTTAAATAATTACTCTTTTTCAACTTTCAGAAAAGTATCAATTGAACGTTTGGAGTGAAGTAATTTTTTCTCATAATTAATTGGTTTTGGTAACAAGTCAGACAATTTCTATAAAATTGAAAAACTGACACAGCTCGGTAACCATCGTAACATTTTAAACATTTTCACCTATCGCATATTTTTGCAGAATTCTTGATAGTTTTTCGACATGATCCGTTAAGCAAAGGCCACCCAATCCGCACTGGCCAACCCGCACTGGGTCCGCGTGGTGGTGACCGACTCCCTCTCACAGAGAGGAGGCTGTGTCCCAGCAGTGGGAACATTTTAGGCTAATTATGGTAAGGCCACCCAGCCTTGACTATTGCTGCCCTTTTACCAAATAAAAGCCTCAATTTTCAGACATCTTCTTAAAGTAATAACCTACCTCTGTTTATCTTTGTATCACTCAAAGGTTGACTCGTAGAAAATGCCCATGGCGTTAAGTCCGCCTCTGTACACTTCTGTGCTTGAAGTATTAAATAAATAACGTCTATAGGCCAACCATTTAACTGAGACGTTGCCTGAGGTAGCAGCGCGGTGCGGGAGGGGTGTGGTGACGTGATGCGAGAGCTCAGTGATTCGTCAACTTGTGACAACTATCACCCCTCCCGCACCGAGCAGCTACCTCAGGCAACGTCTCAGGTAAGCGGTCGGCCTATACGACTTTGTACGATCTTCCATCTATCAAATCTAGCCCGTCTTTAACAACCGCAGTGAATTTAACTAGCGCAGCGGGATACAGATGTTTTGTATTAACCAGCAGTAGGTGAGGCGTACAGACAGACGTACGTATTAAGAGCTAACGTTTGTGGATTCACGTTGATTGCCAAGGGAAGAGCTTGAATGCTGTGTGGCTTTATTGCGAAGTATTTTGTGGTACCTATTTTAAGCCAAGAATTTCGATCAAAGCGTTTAGCTAATCACATACTTACCTAGTTTCATTGAAATCAAGAGAAAGATGGGATTTGCGATTTGGTGCCTTAGTTTTTTTTAGGCTATTTGGTCGGTTATGTTGGAGACAGGGCGATGCGCCTCAAGTGGAGTTGGGCGGGACATCTAGTTAGATGACGAGATGGCCGATGGCGCGATGGAGGAATGCTGGTTAGGGTTAGGCGAAAGAAACCAAGGCCGTCCAAAAGCGAGTTTGGTTGATGATATCGTCAAAGTCGCGGGAAACACCTCGATGAGGGACTCACGGAACCAGGAAGTATGGCAGAAAGAAGGGGTGCCAAGCCAGCAGTGGATATTTTTTTTAAATTTTGCTGTTCCATATATTTTGACCGCGTAGGTATTGCACTTTTCTATGAAACAACAGTTTTTAGGGTTCCGTACCTCGAAAGGAAAAAACGGAACCCTTATAAGATCACTTTGTTGTCCGTTCGTCCATCTGTCTGTCTGTCAAGACCCTTTTTCTCAGAAACGAATGAAGGTATCAAGCTGGAATTTATATCAAATAATACTCAGGTCTACTGACCCTTGGAGCTGTGAAAAAATCAAACTTCTAAGGCAACGCAATCAAAAGATACAGCCGTATGCCGCAAATTTCCGCAAATTTTTGACACTCGCAAGGGAATCAAAACCTACAGGGTACTTCCCGTGAACTCAGAATCTTGAAATTTGGTACGAAGCAACGTCTTATAGCACAGATAAAGGAAAAATGGCGAAAACCGTAAATTTTTAGTTACATACTTACAAATTTATACGGAACCCTCGGTGTGCGAGTCCGACTCGCACTTGACCGGTTTTTTTATACCTGACGATAATTTTCTAAGCTAGGGTCTAGAATCTACCCTGTATACCTAAGCACCTAGAGTGTAACGTACAAATCTTACGTATCCGGTGTTTCGACCCTAAAGTGATTGTTTTCCGATCAATCGTGTGTCGTTAACACCCCCAGCCCCGAGGGAAGCTTACATTATACAAAACTACAAGTCATGTTAGCAATATTTGTCAATGACGCGACCGGATCATGTGTGAACATGAGTTTGACAACATGACGACATTGTGGTTGATGATCGTGTAGGACAATTACGGCCCTTGTGTCGGGGGAATTGGTAATGCTTTTGTGGTAAGTGGAAAATTATTTAATGCAACTGTATTTTACAGGTCCGGAAATATTCTTTGCATGGTACATACCTACTCGGTTTTGTGGTGAGGTAGAATTAGTATTTTATTTATTTATTATTTTATTTTCTTTATTTTCGGAAGGCTTACAGACTAATAACATTATAATAACAGTAATATATAACTAAATTGCTAATTACAAGCCTCCACAGATAAATACAAAAAAATATTACTCCTTCATCGTCTAAGAGCCTCTAACCACAGATAATGCTATCGGAGGAATAATTTTGAATTTTTGACAGTTCTTCCGTACATAAATTGCCAATCGGCAATTCCAATCCTCGAACAAAAGTTATCCGGCGATTGAAAAATCAGCCCCAAGTCACATTAATTAATTCTCTCAAAGTACCTAGTACCAAATACCTATACCAACTGTTCTATCTCCTTATTTGTATTTTAAGTTTTAATCCGCAGTCTGTCCCATCCCCCTTGGATGGGACAGACTGCGGATGCTGAAGGCGGAGGACAGGGTGCTGTGGCGCAGCCTGTGACAGGCCTATGTCCAGCAGTGGACTGTGATAAGCCGAGTTGATTGATCATTAATTACCTATGCATGCATTTCTCTTGAATAACTATTTATTTATGTAGATTTTTTTAATTTTTTTAGTTTCTGAATGGGCCTGCTCTTGTCCTTGAACACGCCTGGTGGAAAGCGATGGATGAGGTCTATGATGGAACGAGCGTGCTCAGAAAATCCCTGTTCACTCTTGCTTTGAAGGCAGACGGGTTAAATGTGGAAGGGAACACAGACGCTGGCGGAGAGTTCCACACTTTGATGAGACTTGAACCATCACAAAGGCCTTTGTAAAATGGTTCAAGTAATAAAGTAAAGAAGTCTGTCTGTCTGTCTAGCCTTTTCCCAACTATTTTGAGGTTAGTTTCCAGTCTAACCGGATGCCCCAGAATAACAGTATTTTACATGGAACGACTGCCTATCGGATCTCCACAACCCTGCTACTGGGTAGCGCAATACCCCTTGGTAAGACTGGTTGTCAGACTTTCGGGCTTCTGACGGCCCGTAACTACTGTCAAAGAACCACGAATGACAGCCGGGCCGGGGCCAACGGTTTAACGTGCTTGTCGAAGCACGGAGGGGTCTTGGTATGTAAAGGTGGTCACCCATCCACGGACCGACCGCGGCAAGTGTAGCTTAACCCGATCGAGCGACCCGTGCGGTTGTTATTACTAAGCCCCTTCATAAACTGAACAAGTAAAGTATATCAATCCACAACCTCAATAAAACCAAAAATAATATAACTTGACCCACCAAAAAAAATAAAGGAATTCCCATTCAAATCACTTCCTATTACTTAGATCAACCCCCACATAAAATACTGAAGCTAACCCCGAAAATCTAAATACACTTCAGTCCAGTCGTAAACCTAAAAAAGAACTATTCAACCCTTGAAAAGCCCGATATAATAAAAATAAAAAGACAGTAAAAAAGGTATAAAAGTGTCCGGGGGATGGCAAATGAAATGGAATGCAAATGTGGGATGTGATAAACAGATGGGGGTTAGGGGGGGCGGAGTGGGAGGGGTGACTTCTCTTGGATCTTTGTTGCTTGAATTCTGTTTTCAAAAGCAGGTTGAACTGTCAGTGTTGATTTAGTACTTGTTACACATTTTATATAAGTTGCTGAGTTAGATATTATACAGGGTTATTCAAAAAAAATATTGCTGTTCCATACATTTTGACCCCGTAGGTATTGCATTGGTTGGTATGATTACAGTTTGCGCGTCGATGTGCCACCCTGTATTTTTTATTAAATAAATAAAGATAATATTTACATAGTACGAGTAGGTATAAGCTAACATTTAAAATAATAATTTATGTATGTAGGGGAGGAGCGGGGGTTACCGTACACTTAAGGTAGAACTCTTATTACCAAATAATTAAAAGCCTTATTTAGTTTATCTTAAGCATTACCTGTAGACAAAATATTTGACTACTAAATGCTCGAACAAAAAATAAAACCAGATAAATAGAAATATTGGATTTATTAATTTAAAAAAAAATACAAAAGTACGGAATCCTCCGACAGCTTCGGATGATTGCGTACAGTGTTAGTTCACCTATTTAGCATGACAAAATCCACAAATATAACCATCTGGCACATCTTTATCGCTGCACAATGCATGAACCCATTGCCCACACACTATGCATCGATACCAGAGCTCTCGATCTTTTCCAAATTCACCACAAATTAGACAAAGCTCGTTTGTAACACCCGGTTCTCCTTCTGCATAAAAGACGTTGTCGTTGTCATCACTTTCGCCTAGCATCAAAGACTCATCATCAGAGCTCGAGCTGTTTAAAATTTTTCTCTTGTGCGACTGCTTTCCATCTCCTTTCTTCTTCTCTACTTTTGATATTTTCGTTTTCTTTTGGTTTGTTTTTGTTTTCAGTTTTTCTTTAGCTTTTTCTGTCTTGATAGTTTTTAGAGTCTTTTTCATTTCTAAGGCTTCTTTGATAGGAGTTGAGGTAAGAATTTCAGAATGTTGCTTTCTTCCTTTTCCTTGGCCTTTTCCTTTCCCTTTCCCTTTTTCCAAATTTGTACCTCTCTCAGAGCCTTTTTTCTGTGGCAAAGCCATTGAACATTCACCAAAAGAAACATGCACATTCTCTTTGTCTTTTCCGAGATCATCTGATTCTGTGTCTTCCTGTGTTGTTTGCTTTGAGGTTCCACTAGTTGAGGGTATTGGCTCAATATCTTCTCTGCTGGTTATTTCTGATACGGACTTATCAGTGTGAAGAATCTCTATAGGTGCAGCGCACTGATCAGTGTGAAGAATCTCTATAGGTGCAGTGCACTGATCAGTGTGAAGAATCTCTATAGGTGCAGCGTAGTGATCAGAAAATTTGTCAGGATTCACAGGCCAAATCCCAGCTGCTGCAAATCCATTGACTGCTTTTTCTGGAGTGGCAGCCTTCAAATATGCCTTGTTGAAAAGAGGCGCAATGTCATAAGGTGTCAGTTTCTCATAGTTATTAGTTTTCATGTGCAGATCACATTCTTTGTGATATTGGAGCTTGAGAGGTCCAAAAAATGTAAGGTCAAGTGGTTGAGTGCGGTGTGATGTATGAGGCGGAAGTGAAAGCATCAACACGCCATTTTGACGACAAAATTCGTAAATGTCTAATGATATGTGGCTCACGTGATTGTCTAGAATCAGGAGCACGACATCCTCCAAGGTTGGCTTGGTGTGTTCAACGAAGTGCTTCAGCCAATCCAAGAACAGTTCCTCAATCATCCATCCTGATTTTGAGCACCTGTATATTGAACCTGGAGGACCACCTCTTTCTAATGCTGGTGTCATTCGAATGCGCGGGAAAATGAATAAAGGTGGAATAAATTGGCCTGTGGCGCTCATGCAACAACAGACTGTGATGTTCTTGCCCCTTTCCCAACTTGTAGCAGCACCGACTTGTTTTTGACCCTTTGGTGCAAGTATTTTGCCTGGCTTATGCACAGTTGTAACGCCCGATTCGTCGACATTAAAAATTCTATGTGGAAGTATGGTATGATTTTCAAGTAAGTGAATCAAATTCTTGAAAAATAACTCCATTTCCGTTTGATTGAAAGCAGTAATCCTGCTTACGCTGGTAGCTTCAGGTACTCGGACGCTGATTTCTGGGTTGCGTTTTAGGAAACCATAAAACCAGTCCTTTCCGGCTTCTTCCTTTTCTCTGTTAAACGGGTGTTTAATTTTATTTCTTTCAGCATACTGATAAACGCCTCTTCGTAATGCTTGCGGTGTTAACCCATAAAACATCTTAGACAGCTTGATCAGCTCATCCCGGATCTCTACTTCTTGCTCGGTAGTAAAAACAGGCTTGCCCCCTAGTCTGGGTTTATATTCAGGACCTTTTTTTACGTGATCGTGGAGAGTCATTACTGGTACTCCAAATTTCTCTGCTGTTTTACGTAATTTGGAGCCCGCGTTTACCTCTTCTATAGCGAGTCTCATTTTGCGGGGAGACCAGGTAAGCTTCTTTCCTCGAGGCATCTGAAAATAAAGATAGAATAGTAAATAACTAAATCAAATCAAAACCTGCGGGTGATACCGTACTTGCGGGTGATACCGTACAAATATGTACGAATCGACCCGAAGCCGCCATTTTGGGAGAAATGTTTCAACAAACGAAAATTATTCGTGATTTCAATGCAAAATTACTGTGAATCGAAGCCTAAATCAATATCGTACAACTTAGATAAACAAATAACACAATTCAAGAAAAAATATAGTACTTACAGCGTAAATTCTTCACGGCACTTTTTATAAAAATTGGCGCGTAAACGTGACACATGCTTTTCTGGCGGAACCTGACGAGTCACTGGAGCGGGCGGGAGGGGAGAATGCAGCAGTGCCGTGTTGCAACCGTTAGACAAGGATAGACCTAATTTCTCATCATTCGGTCTCTGTCAAATACAATGTACGGTATCGTCCGCTGTACGGAATGTCCCGCCGCTCCCCTACATTTATATGAAAAAATAAGCAAAAGAATCACAAACATCCGCCAAATCTACCCCTTTTTACTGGTTTAAAATGCGATCGCTCTTCATTGTAATTTTCACCAAATTTTCGCACACATTTTTAGGTATTTCATTTCTTTTTTCTTATTCTGTTTTTAGTGACAATATTTGACCGCGATACGTCCCTTGAGATAAAGTCAGGACCTGTCGAATCTGGTGAAAATGGGGGACCACTAATGTAAACATCTCTTGGAATTTATTGTTTCGAAAACACTTCTCTCAAAGTTTCGATTATTATGTTTTGCGCTGCTTGTTTTCTGGCTCCATTTTATTAGAACTATGTTTTTCTCGGTCTAATTCAGTGTTTTCCAACCCTTTCCATGGGGCCACCCTTAGTACGGAAAATATTTCGCGACTTAACTTAGAACTTGGAATTCAAGTCTGTCACTTTGGTTACCTTTTGGTTAAACAGAAAAATAGAATTCCCACAATCTACCACTGAAGTTTTGAAGTGTTTGGTTCCATTTGGAACCTCCTATAATTTTAAAGAAACGGCGGCCCCTGTTAAAGATGCTTGGCGACCCCCTAGGGGGTCACGACCCACATGTTGAAAAACACTGATCTAACTAATAGATTTAATTAAAAAATAAAACTTGACACTATTACGATTGCCAGTCGCAGTAGCAGCAGCACCTGTTCTATAGCCTCTTCAAGGAAGAATGATGCAATTACTCCACTTAACTAGTCAGGGAGAGGCCTATGTCCAGCAGTGGACTGCGATAGGCTAGGTTGATAGATTGAATGCGGTAGTCATGGTCTTATAAATGGTGCATAACGAATTTCCTATATTTTAACTAAATAGTGGATATCAAAGAGCCTCCAAATTTGGTGCCAAATGAAAATGGCGGCTAAAAAAAAGTTGTATAGGTACCTACATTTGATCTGGCCACCCTAAATTATTTAATCAAAACAGCTGATCGATTCTGTAAAAATCTCACCGTGAAAAGTTAGGTGAAGTGAGCTTAGAGTGAGCTGTCAATAGTGTCAATCCCTAGCATTAGTTGGGAATGACAGCTCACTCCACGCTCACTTCACCTAAGTTTTCACGGTGAGATGGTTACAGAATCGCACTGCTGTAACATATGAACTTTGATTTGTTTCAAACAAAACGAAATACCTACGAGTACTTTCATCTTGAGGCAACACTTAAAGCAATTCCAGATCCATGTCTATCATAACCAACATCAAAGCAGTAATAATGCCAACTTCCAGAAATAAAATGTATTACTTCACGTACTAACTCCGGTATAAATGTACTTCAAGTATACTTGAAGTACATTTAGACAGGTACGTAACACTCATCGAGAGAGTGGCTTTTACGTTACTGTTTACAGCGTATACTAAACTTTTATACCGTTCTCCTTGAAATACAAGTAGGTAAATCTAATAATATGAAAGGGGAAGGTATGACAAGTGATAAATTATTGATAGGCTATCAATATTAATATCAACAGTTTTGTAAAGAAGTGGTTTTCATGTAGACAATACAAAGTACATAGGTGTCTATAATATACTTATAGTATATCTTGATGTTACGACAGAATTCAGCCAATTTTGCTGCATGAAAAAATATAAGTTTTCCCCATTTTTTATATTCACGCAATCACTGTCCATTCCACGGTTACCTGGAAGAGATCGCAGAAAGCGATAAGGCCGCCCATTGTATGTATTGTAGTCATGAATCGCCTTTTTTTTGTTATGTATTTTCTGGTGTACAATAAAGTATATATAAATAAAAAATAATTTTTTTTTTCAGCAGAAAAATTTGCTATGTATTTGGTTGTTTATTTTATTTTTGTACTGTTGAATGGGCTCGGAATACCTATAAATATTTGGAATAATAGGGCTCGCGGTTGTGAAATTGAATTGTAAATAATATTTATCAAAGTTCTCTACAGCGTGTTCCAATAATGAGTGGTCATATTTAAGAGTGTGGTATAGACCTATCAAACTCAACAATTTTCTCCATGGGACCAAATTGAAATCGCGAAAAAAACAATCAGCTGAAAAAAAACTTTTTTTGGCGATCAATCTCCCTTAATTAGTATAACCACGCATTTCTGATACACGCTGCATATCCAGTAACTTTGCAGGTAGAACAAGTGCAAGCTCACTAAAAAGTAGGAAAAAAGGAATTAATCAAATAGCTGCGATAGAGGGAGAGAAATATTTGGGTAAGTAAAAAAAAAAAACCGCCACATTAACTTCAAGACATTAACCCCACAAGTTACGTAACACATTGTAGTAAAAATCAGCAATAACCCTAAAATGCTTACCTGTTGATATCACCGCGGATCGCGCGGGTCTTTACGACCCCACATAAAGTTTTATGTTGCACAGCCCTGTTTGCGTAACATCACTAGTTGCCCTTTTTATATGCTGGCTTTTTTATATTTTTCGCGTTTTTATTAAGGGAGTGAGGGCTGTTTAGCCCTTAATTTGATTATGTTCACTGTGATAAACATTCATAAAAAAAATATATTGAGCGACTATTATCTACTATTTATCGGTTTTTATTTTAGTTATAGCAAGTTTAGAGTATATTTATGGGTATAAAAAACAATTCTACTAGTGGTAACAACGTTATTCTGTCATTATCGAGACAAGATGTCAGCGAGGCGCTGTCACTCGATTCTTCGCAAGGTAAATGTTTTTATTTTCCATGTTTTACATAACTAAGCTAACTTTTTTGTAGTTTTTATTTACTAAACAATGTGTATGCGTTGGTTTGGAATGGGTTTTACATAATGTTTTGTGTTTTTAGTACCTTATTTTTGGGGGCAAACTTGTTTGTTCATTACAGTGAACACTGCCAAATCCTCGAACAAGTATTGTCAATTTGATACGTTCATTGTGATGAACATTGCCAAATTAGGTATAACTTTTATTTACAAATAATATGCTTTTATGTAGTGGGCTTCTACTGGGCTTATTTGTTTTTTCTGCTTGTTAACGGAAGAAAATACAAGACTGCACGCATAGAATACTAGCACTTGTTCCTGTCGAGCATGCACCATCCGACACTAGTGATAAATCCGAAAATAACAGTGATAACGAATTGCCGCCACCTTCTCCAAGCCTTGTTTCAGCTTCTGCGCCTTCCATTAATTCTTCTTTAGAACGCTTCGACATCAATAGTAGTTCCGAACCTGGGGGTCTACTCCGAAGTAGTATTGGACGAATGTTCGGCCGTTTCCTGCTACGAAGTTACTATTTGGTTCGATCGGTTCCGATCCTACACTCCTACACTCTTTCGAATATTGACTATGGTCCCGAGCCAACTGATCCGATCAGAACTTTTTTAGCATTTTTTCAATAATAGGTATTCGGTTTGGCCATGTGTCGATCCGATCCGAATCCGATCCACTTTGGACTTCGGAGTAGGCCCCCAGAACACTCAAAATGACGACGAACAGACGGCTGTTCGTCGTCATTTTGAGTATGTTCTGGGTACGCGCGAGTGGTATAAATCGGATGGTTCTAACGGTAGAACCATCCGCTTTATACCACTCGCTCTTCAATTAACTCTAGTTTGCATAAAATTTGCCCTAATACACCATCCAGAGAACGGCGAATAGTTCTATCGGCGATGGACTTATTCTTGAAACCAACCGTCGACTAAGAGTAATTTCGGCGAATCGTACCATCGGCGAAGAGTGCAGGAATGTAAAATTATAAGCCCAAGATCAGCCAGGTCTTCAAGATCCATCAGATTCGACAATACGGCGATGCAAGTTTTGACAAAAAAATACAACTGTATATTGTATAAAATGCAATATTTGACTTGTTTTGTTACGGGAAAAAATCTTCGCAATGGTTTTTTTACATTTCCATAATAAATAATTTGATTTATTAATATACATAGTGTTTTTATTTTACCTGTTTAAATGACACTAATTTGACAATGTTTACCACAGTGAACATTACAAATTACTTTTTGTTCTCAACGTATTTCGCAGTGTTCACTGTGATGAACATTGATTTCCTGAAAACCTGTAAAGAAATTTTTTTTTGTCTATTTTTCCTAAGTTGTATTTAACCCTAGGACTTCAGAAATACATCTTATTTCATAAAATAAAACAACTCGGATCTCTGCCAAATTAAGGGTTAGCCAATTTTAGATATTTGCGGCATTATCTAGTTATCAAATTGTAATGATAAAGTCTCTTCGATGCGCCAAGCGTTATAAAATAAAAAATACTTAGACTTTATACATCGCCGCAAGATAAGTAACACTTAAGGATGGGAACGCTATCTCGAGATCTCGATATTTTTGTTATTTTTGGGATAATCTCGTTCTTGAAATCTCGTTCGAGATTATGAACGCGATTTCAAGATTGAATGCGCGTGGCTTAGCACAGTATGCTTTTTGAGAAGCCATTTTCAAAATATTACTAAATGAGTTATGTGTGCGTCATGTGTTAGTGGTAATTTGTTGCGTTATGTATGCGTAATGCAGATAATTAATACCTACTTTAATAAACGTAGTTTTTTTTTGTTTAGAGATTTAATGAATGTGGTTTTATTTATAAAATGTTTGATTGCATTCCCTATATTACAAGAATGCAACTCAAGTTATAGGGACGGTTATAGGTACCTTGTGAATACGAGTACTTTGAGGGTACCTAGAGCAATTTTACCGTACACAATATTTCACCCTACAGCAGACAGTTACCGTACATTTCCTAATAACCAACCTAGAACTGCTAGTTTCCTCCCGAAAAAAACGAAACGACATTCACAACCAAACTGAATAGCAATCGAAATTCACTGCCCGAAAATTTCGACTAAAAAATTTAAATTCGACAATCCCGGTCGAAAATCGAAATATCCCTAACTAGCACTCAGAACTTTCGAGATCGATTCAATGTTTGAGGGTTAAGTCTTATTCGGGAACGGAATGAGCTATTAATAAACAGAAAATGTTTGTTTGTTTTGTTTTAAAGTTTTTGAGCTAATTGGAGTTGAGTTAGGTTTATTACGAGTTTTGAAACCCGGTTCAATTAGTGACGGGGGTAAGTGGATCGGGGTTCTTCTTTCGTTGATATTATGGGGGTAGTTGTAGAAGTTCACCACCGACACACCTCGTCTAGGTATTTTATATGTAATTATAATTTTTTCATACTATCGTATGTTGCACCGCTTGACGTCAACTGCTGCTGAAAACCAGCGCTGGAGCTTTGTCTCGCATAGGGTCTTAGCTAGCTCAGCTAGCTTATGCTGTGCGATATTTTGCGTGGATATGACGCATATTTTCCCGCAACTTGTTCTATTTTTGTGTATGTGTTCTTTCTCTGCGTCATGTTTACTCTTTTACTTCTTATATCTCACGAACCTTCAGTGGGACAACACTGGTGGAACTCTGGTGGAACACCGAGTTAGGTTTTAAAACAAATGACTATTTTGTCTCAATCAATCTAATAACTCCCTTTTCTTAACTGTGTTAGGTTCGGCTTCCATTCTAACGGATGCAGCTGGATACCAGTATCCAGTATCTGACTTTCACAACCCACTTACGTAACACGATACCCCTTGGTAAGACTGTTTGTCTATCTGATTCACATATTTTGTCAGTTACTTAGATGGAAAGTAGTTTATTCTAAAAGGATTTTGAAAAAACCTTTTATCGGTAAGTTAACACCGTACAGACGCCAGCAGGTCAAGCTACCCAAAACTGTCAAATTTTCCCAATCAACCTTAAACCTTGACAACAAAGATGAAAATCTATTAAAGAAATTTGACAAATTTTAGTAGCTTGATGTGCTGGCGTCTGTACATAGGGATTACCGATAATTCACGAGGAGTACCGAGAATTCACGAAGAATACCGAGAATTCACGAGGAGTACCGAGAATTCACGAGGAGTACCGAGAATTCACGTGGAAATCACTGTTCATTCCAAGGTTAGGTACCTGGAAGAGATCGCAGAAAGCGATAAGGCCACCCATTGTATATTTTGTAGTGTTCGATGTATTTTTTATGCTATGTATTTTTGTGGTGTACATAAAGTATAGATTTATATAAATAAATAATTAATAAATAATGTTGAGTTGAATTTTATTACTTTTTCTGGTACCCACTCTTCCTCAGCAAATTCAAATGATAATCGCAATGAAAATCTGGTTAGGTTAACGCATTGCACGAAGAAAAATACATGTCGACTTCAAACGAATTGGGATAACAGCTGTAGAACGATGAGTGGCATTAAGTTACATTTAGGTACCCACCCACTCAATTCCTCGGCAAAGTCAAATCACACAATGAAAATCTGGCTAAGTTAACGCACCAACGTTTTCGTTAGAGCACAATTCGACCCAAATTCCAAGAAAAACGCTCAAATATCAGTAGAACAATAATTGAATTCCTGAAACTCTGCCACTAACTTCAAAATTAATTAACAAACCAGTCCAGTACAAACGCATATACCTCCAATACCAAAAGTACTAGAAACACAGGACCTAAGGAGTGATTGTCACCTGTGATAGGACATACGGGCGTCGGCCGTCGCGTCTCCAATCAATAGTTCCGCGCAAGCCCAGCGGTCGGCCACGAGACATAACGACATCCTCCACTTCTTATACTTTGTTCTAGCTAATATGGATAATGTTGTTTTTGGAGGAGAAAATGTTCAGTAGATTCGAAATTATTTGGTAGAGAAATTAATTTAGTAGTGTTGGTGTAAGGATTTCTTTTATTCTTGTTGTACCTCTATTGCTTTTCGTGAAAAGTCCCATTGTTACAAAGAAAAAACCATGTTAGTTAATCATATGAAATTCCTGAAAAATCTACAAAATCTGACTGTCCTTTCAGTTCCTTATTTAAATAAACTAAGGAACTGAAACTAACCTATGACAGTAGCCCGCGTTACCTACCTACTTATTAAAATACATGACCGTTACGAATTTCAAATGGAACGCAGTCAAATTCGAATTGAGAATATGGGCGTGGTTAACCAATAAGAAGTGTCACGCGCGGCGACACGGTGACAGTTTCGACCAATAGCGCGACGCTAAAGGCGGTGACATTTTTAAACGAGCTATTCGAGACCGCCCACGCGTTGTATTATTGTATGTAACTTTGAAATGTGTATATTTTCTAGCTTAGGTTATTTTACTAGTCGATTCCCACGAATTTACTCACCCTTACTGAATTTTATGCAAAGAAGTTAGAAAAAAGGACACGTTATCTTAATATTTATAATTCTTCTATACGTGTGATTGTCACCTAACTCCTCCTCAACGGCTAGACCGATTTGGATGACATTTTGTGTGTATATTTCAATAGGTCTCTGGATGGTTTGAAAATACAATTGGACCCGGTAGGTGGCGCTGCTTTTCCGGGCAGGACGACGTCTGACGGGTCCGTTGGTTAAATAATTATTATTTAAAACTGATGATTCGTTTCGGGCGAGTAGGTAAATTCGTGCGAATCGCCAAATAAGCCGATTTTCTTGACTGTCGCTTAGAAAAATGTCGTGAATTAAGTACCTACCTCATTTTTACTGCTATCTATGATTAGCTGTTACAAAAAGAAAATAACTGCTTTATTTATTTATTATTAAGGCACATCAACAACACAAACACAAACTGATCGATAATAATTGCGTTAAGTGATTGTTTAACCCAACTAATTTGAAACTTGACTACCTAGGTACTTACTTAGACTAAGTACTCAGAAGTGTGATTTGCATTAAAGTAATTTGACACTATAAATTCCATTGTCCAGTTAATTATTAATTATCTACATACTTCAATACGTAGATGTCTCATTGTTGGTAATTATCTATCTATAATTAATTATAGCAAATTATTATGTTGTTTATGCCGCGTTACGGAGATAACATTTGAGTAAAGTTCGTTTTAACCGACATCAAAAAAGGAGGAGGTTCTCTATTCAACTGCATTTTACTTTATGTTTGTTACCTCAGAACTTCGTTATTTATACTTAAGCCGATTTGCAAAATTATTTTATTATTTGTAAGGATATAGATTGGTCCAATAGAAATTTCATCAAAAACGGTTTAGTAGTTTGGTTTTTAAACCCAAATTACTGGTAAAAATTAAAACAAATAAAAACTGTTATGCAAAAAAAAACTGATTTCCAAAAAAGACACTTGAAAAATAACTTTAATTTCGGAAGTCGGTGGCAAACTACGAAAATGCGAACCCAACGACACCGACTTCCGAAATTAAAGTTATTTTTCACTTTGTAGTGTCTTTTTTGGAAGTCGGTTTTTTTTTTGCAAAAAAGTTTCTTTTTTTAATCCCAGATACTAATCTCACATCTTTTACTAGATAATCTGTCTTTTGTATTTGCGTTTTTTAGTAGGTATAGAAATTTGACATTACACCAAATTCAGGTCAAATTAGTTTCTGGGTTTAAAAAACGAACTTTACGTACTTTTTTTTACTAGCCTACGTTGTCCTATTCCTGGGCAAAAGCGTCCCTCCATTTCTTCCATGTTTCGCGAGCCCGCGCGTCCACCTTCCAGGTTTGACGGAACCTATCCAGCTCGCTCCGCCATTTCCTACGTACCTACTTACGTTTGAGTACCTATTTACCCAGTATTCAAAAATGTTTTTTTTTTTAAGTTTATATTTTTCACTTTTTAGTCATACCTACGCCACACATATTCATTTAACACTACTTGCTATGTAAATATCAGTGACAGGAAGTTATGGTGGTGGTGTTTATGTGAATAAAGCATTAATTAATTAATTAATTCATCATCATTATAAACTAAGTAGAAAATATATAGTATTATTGAAGCTAACTCAAAAACTATCAAAGCAAAGTCAATAAAAAATGGGACCACTCCTCAGGCATATCTAAATTATCCATTAAAAAAATAATTTTGCAAAGCAGCTTGTATATAATGAAGTTCTGAGGTAACAAACATAGAAAAAACCAATGGAATTGAGACCTTCCTCATTTTTTTGAATTCGGTTAAAAATGTACTAAAACCATACAACCAAACCTTTTCCAAGAGGCATGCTCGATTGAGGGACATACTGTAACTTGAATAACTGTAAAAACCAAGAATAATTCAGAATAATGGGGCATAATTATTACTAAAACCATACTCATTAAGTAAAACAGGTATTTAATCACATTTACCTATTAAGTACCAATTACCTAAGTGTTTTACTACGTCGGAAATAAATCACGAAGGTAGAGAAGAAAACATGAACAATAAACAAAGCATGTTACTTAAAAACATGATTTATGTCTATGCCTACGCACAAATGCTTTTCATTCCTATTTCAAAGCGGGTTTCATGAATGTGACAGTTTCAGCCAATGGACGCCCTCCTTTTTGTCATTGGTCGTCACCTAGATGTCACTGTTTGTCGCATAAGAAGGGGATAGCTAAATAGAAATAGTTACAAGTACGAGAGAGACAGGTAATGTTTACGTCGTTCACAAGAATTTTCACGGCGTGGAAATTTTAATTTTAGAACGAGTAGTGGTGGTGACATTGTTGCCTATTATTTTTTCTTTCAGTAAATACGAAGGTAATGCTGTAGGTAACTTTAAGTTTTCTTTTATATTCATTTTCATACCTAGTTTTATTAAGTAAGTAAGTACCTATAATTTATTTGTTCTAGAATATACAACAATTCAATTAGTAGGTATGGTGATACAGTTTATGACACTTGTTTCTATAAACAAAGGGGCAATTTTCGTAATTTTAAGCACGTTCACAGTCTGATCTTAGTTTCAATCTGTCAAAAATGCCTGTAATTTCCCTACATTTTGACAAGTTTTTGACATTTGTGTGTCGCCGAGATGAGACTGCGACTAGATTTTGATCGTTTTAAATTACAAGAATAGGCCTTCTGATTTTGAACATCTATGTCTGGACTTGATAATTATAAAATATCTGTATTTCAGACATCAGCGACCTTCCTTTGTTGTACAGACACCAGCATATCAACTTTGAACCTTACGCTTTAGCGATAAAGTTGAAAATCTACTAAATAAATTTGACAAATTGTATAGTTGCTTGATGTGCTGGCGTCTGTACTTAGCGTGACACTTAGCAAATAACTTTGTTTTTTATACATCTATAAACACATAATTTGATCAAAGATCATTAGTAAGTACGTACAGTACCTACTAAGTAGGTAGTAAATAAGGACCACGCTAACGCATTAGGAATTCCCTGTAATGTTAGTAGTGTTTGTGATAAATAAATAAATTCGTAGTCTATGGTCGGCAATACATCAAAATAATTACACCTAGCCATATAAAGGGTCGATCGAAATGTCAAGCCAACCATGTTGCGTAACTAATTTAATACCACGGTGTTAGAACAGTAACCACTGATCCTAATTAGAGAGCCACGACCAACATGTTTAATATCTATTACGATACCGTAACAAGGTATTAGGGCTCACGTAATTCAGCCATATTGCTATATGAGCCCCATTTAATGTAATTACACGGGTAGTATTTAGGTGCCAACATAGTTTTAGCGAAATTGGACTAAAATGAGTAATAGTTTTAGGTTAGGGGACTAATTTTCGATTAGGTATGGCTGGTATACCCGGCTACACATCAAGATATACATTTCCAGTTTTAGCTGTCCTCGGATTGTATAGGTTTTTCGTACAATCGGAGTCAGCTTATACTGGTTATGTATAGCTTTATGATGTGTAGCCGGGCGTACTACTTATTAGTTAAATTCGCTGTAGACTTGTAGTAGATGCCAACTTCTTGAGGTTTTTATTGTCAGTTTTTTTTGCACAAAGATTAAATTCTTACCTAATTTCGCAAAAAAATACCAAAGGATTTGGTTCCACATCATGTTTCACCAATATCATTATCACATTATTATAATACTTTATCGATTAACTCAGAACTCACGGAATATCCGAACAAATTATTTAATTCGCAGACGCCATCTTATTTTGTTTTAAAATAAATCAGTTGCGTGTTCTTTTTGAAGCGTGCCTCTAACAATCGAATTAAGAACAATTTCGGTATATCGGCACGAGCTTCTGTCGATCGAAATTAATTCGAAATTCAAAATTCTCGCTTTTAGCTTCCGTGCGAGAATTTTGAAGTGCAGGTAGCTAATCTTTATTCTGAATTTGAATGGCGCTGCAGGCTTCAATGACATGTTCTGACTGAAGGACTAAGGCTACTAAGGTAGTTAAGTCCACGCTATGTCACTTTGGTAGGCAGAGCCTTAGGCTTTCTACATGCTTCTGGAAGATTTTTGAAATTTTAGTTTTTTTTATTCACTTGGTAGGGCTGTTTCTACGTAGGCGTCGTAGTTTGGTAGGGCTGTTTCTACGTAGGCCGTACAAAACGGTGAGCAATTTTGCAAATAAAATTTCTTTTTCTGGCTATTTGAGGCCAAAATGAGACAGACAGAGAAGACTATTTAGGGCTTTTTGGGTTCTCCACCTCACGTAGAGACTGTTGCAGGACTTCTAAGACTTATTTTAGTGTAGTACGTCCAAGAGCTATGTCCTCACGTCTCCATTAGATGACGTCACGGTTGTGCATTTAAAAGCTGTGGGTGTGCTTTTGTTTAGCTGTAGCTGTAGTAGATACCTACCTATCTAATTGGAACCTATATGGAAAGCTCTTTATCGATCGCTGAAGACACCATTTGTCGAATTGTGGGATTTCAGACCGATGCAACACCCAGTGCGGGTGCAGTGTTTCTGATCAGACCCTGCTTTCTGGAGTGTCCTAAGTGCCCGTTCACCTAAATCTGGGATGACTTATAGAATGCCACTGATGCCGCAATCAATGTGGCGACCTACTGGGCTCAAGCTATATATGTATATCTTATTATGCTACTAATATTATAAACGTGAAAGTTTATATGGATGGATGGATGGATGTTTGTTACTCTTTCACGCAAAAACTACTGAACGGATTAGGATCAAATTTGGCACACAGATAGTTTATAACCAGAATTAACATATATAGGATTTTAGACTTTTTATGCCGATATTCCCACGGGATCGAAACTTATACGGGTGAAACCGTGGGGCGCAGCTAGTAAAAAAAGCACAACGAGTAAGATTACCATCCATACGAAAAGAAGAAGAAGAAGACCTATCTAATTCAATTCTATACTTAGTTGATTGTAGGTATTCAAGATAGCCTTAAAGCTAGCACCAACTTTATCATAATTATTGGTGCTCGAATTGCCTTCACCCATTTACTCCTGTAAAACCCATTTTTGTAGATCGATAAAGATAAAATATTATTATTTTCATACTGTATTAAGTCCTGGATTCCTGATACATTTATTCACCAGACATCTCGCTTTCATTAAAAATAAATGGAAATATCAAAATACCTTTGCGTTAAGTAATGCACAGAAGTTATTCATCAGCCCAATGCCGTTGGTGCAATTTTAAATTTGGAATTCGAATTTCGGTAAGCGTTCGAAAACGGTCGATCACGAATTGTCTCATTTGAATTTGGAATCACGAAAAAGAGTTCTCACAGTCTGTCAACCCCTAAGGATACAATGTAGAAGTATTTTAAATATTTAAATTTAAAATTCGATGAATATTTTGGATTTCTGCACGTGCAACAAATTCGTCACATTTCGTTTAAATGACTCAAAATTATTTTGAATTCGAATTGGAATAAATTCCCAACTAAAGGCCTGTTTCAGTGTCAAGATAAGCTCAATCTAAGTATCAGATTTTTGATGAATTAAAAATTGTGCACAATTTGAATCAAAATACTACCTATGGAAAGTGTATCTATTCATACACGCAATATTTAAAGAGATACACCTATAGGTGGTAAAGAAGCCATAGAAACGAAAAAATATATAATTAAGTACATTATTAAAAAAAAATATATTAATTAAAAATTAAGCGCTCGCAAATCATATTTTGTTCACTTTACAACCTGAAACTGACCTGAATATTGCAAAAAAGTTAAAAAAAAACCGGGCTTCCTAGCGGATCCCCCTTAAGAGTGCCTATCGAGAAACTCATAATGGATAGTTTTTTGTTTCAACGCATCTATTCTATTCTAATTTAAAATAGTAACATAATAGCTCTAGAAGAAGGCTAGGATCAGTAGGCATCAATTACGACTTGCCTGTCTGTCTTTCAGACTCAAAAGATAATTTTAGACTGCTGAATCACTTCCATTGTAATTTTCTAGTTGCAAATTGTCTATCATTTCTTAATTCTTTAGCAGGAACAATATCTCTATGATTAAAATTTATATAACATTATAAATTGTCGGCATTGCGTGCAATATGGCGACGAGGCTCGCGGCGGTGCTTCCAAATTCAAAATTCGGCCAGTCCGATTCTATTGTTTGGATACGCGGCCCGGGGGTAAGCTCGCGTGATCTTGTTCTTCTTACCATAGACAATGAGAACTTTAGGTCGTGTGCTGAAAATTGCACCGAACTATAATAATAATATTATGGGTTTTGGTTTGCACGACATGTCTCGCATTGTTTTGTGCTTCCAGCATTTTATTTCTTATTTCTTGATGATCGTTTTGATAAGTGAACACAAATAATTAATTTTATGATAAATGTATATTTCCCTGAAAGCTCTTAGGTACCCAGAAATGCATTTGTTTATGTAGGCAGGTACCGACTTATGAGTACCTATTTCTACTATGGTATATCTAAGTAGGTCTCAATTACGTCTAAATTACGAAAATAATGTAACTTACAATTAATAAAGTCAAAATAATTAATTATAGAAATATGTATTACGTACTAATCTTGTACAAACTACATAAAACATAATATTTAACTACACACATACCTACAAATACTATGTCTGTCCATAATAACATTGCTGGCTCCCTTAGAAGCCACAGTCTCATTAACAACACAAAAAAAAACGCTCTAGAAAGGCCCAGTTCCGAACTTTTCAAATTCAAATTTGGAACTCGTAAAGGCGCGTTCATAATAGTCTATGTCTAATGAGAACTTCTACAGAGGCCGCCTTCGGTTTTCGAGCTAAACCGAGAGAAACCTTTAAGCAATGGTGTCCGTCTACGAAACGTAGTACCTATGAATATGTAGAATAGAATACTTATTGTGTATTATCGTACACTAATGATATTATAAGTTAAAAGAGGTAGGTAGGTTACCTACCCAACATCCGATCTTCAAAACAGGCACAGTCAGTGTCATATTAGAAGACACGTGGAAGTAGACGGCATGTCGTAATTATCGGGAGCGAAAAAGGGTCGAGACGAAGAAAACTTGGCTAATTAGCCAAGTTTTGACGTGTCACTTGCGAAGCGCTTATAACCTATCTACCACTCTTTATTTCCAATGTCATTGATGATGTACAGACGCCAGCACATCAAGCTACTACAATCTGTCAAACGAAGTCTTTAATAGATTTTCAACGTTATCGCTAAAGAATTTAGGTTCAGGAAAATTTGACAGTTTCGGGTAGCTTGACCTGCTGGTGTCTGTACCATAAATTACAGATTTAAATGTAGTTAAACCTGTGTAATACAGTCAACCAAAGAGTCAATTAAAATCCGTCAATACTCATTTTTATTGTGGGCTTTAAAATAAGTATAACATTTTAAAATTAATAAGTACGTAAGACCTCTTTAGCAGAGCAATGTCAAAGATTACAAACGAAACACTTTGGTTAAAAAGTCTATAATTACCTAGGCACTTATCTCTTTTTTCACTAAACATGAAAGAAAACTTTTATCTAATAAAGAACATTGTACTAATAAATTACTCCGAATTATGAATCCAGTTCTTTGAGTTATACCTGATAAAGGTATTTCTTTCTGAAAGTTAATTTTTCGCTGAGTAGTTACGTAGATACTTGAGTTAAAAAGCCAGCCGGTGGAATGAAGCGTTGATCAAGAAACTTTTACATTTATCATTGAACTTAGGTAGTAGAATAATCTTATTTTTTACATCTAGTTTATGGGCATTCTAGTTTACAGAAGTAAAGTAAGTCTGAAGGCCAACTCAGCGACATTCAATGTCATAAAGTTGTCAAAAATGTATGTAAAATGATTGTATTTTTGACAGATTGCGACTGAGATTACAATGTGACAGATCTTAAAAATACGGAAATTGATATGAGAAATCGATATATTGAAGATATAAAACAATATCTTTGAAAAAACTAGGTAAGTATTGTGTCACCCTTTGTAAAATTGTATATATTTATGTTCTGTAATTTGTATGGTGTACATTATAGAGTATTTTATTCTATTCTATTCTAAGTTTCCAGTACACTAGCTAATTTGCATTGCTACAGACACTAAATGAAAATCATTGATGCGACACTGACAGGCAGTTGCTTGTTCTAACTTACCAAACCTATTAATAAATTGGTTCTAAAATAAATATTTATTTATTTCAATCGAATAACCACGCTACAGTGTAAACTCACCCTAACCTAGCTCGCGTGACGATACTTTTTAAACATAGAACGCTCGTTCTTTTTGCGAATTAGAAGTGTTCTCTCTTCAAAACAAATTGCTGACAACCGGGACGTTCGAATTTCGTATGCGCCAACCGCAGACCACTGCGTTACCAGCTTACAACTACAATTAGAATTTCAATTTTGAACTCTATAGAGACGGTGTTAAGGTTTATTTAGCGTGTTAAATGTTATTATTTTGAATTTAATTCACGTTGCGTTTCGGATGCAAATGTGGCTGATGAGACTTGATTATGTAAATGAGAACGGACTAGCCTTGTGTGAGACTTCTGTGTGCGTATTGTTTGGATCACGAGGTAGCTGCACATTATGCACCTTTTTATTTCCACTGTTTAATAAGCGTTGAGCTCTTCGTTAGATATTTCTGTGTACGATGAATTGGTCTTTATGAATGGAGAGTTACATTGAAGTAAGTAAGAGATGTAAAGAGCAAACACAAGTAGTTCAGCACCTTAATTGCATAGCACACTATTACTCTCAATTTGAATAATTTTGAAGCATATTGCTAATCCATTGCTCCATATATTCGAAAAATGGGTCTGCTCAACAACGTAAATAACGCAATGATTGTTGTTGAACTGTCAAAATTAAACCAATTGCTACTGATAGGGTGTTACGCAGTTACCCTGCTTATCTAGGTAGGCTATTATAATTATTATTTTGGTAGTCTAAGGTATTATGGACCAGTGGTAACGGTCGTGACTTGCGAGTTGTAGGTCGTAGGTTCGAAACCAGACAGGCGCTTTACTTTGTGTAAATTATTTCATTATCATTGCTAACTAGCAAACATCGTGACGAAACCGGCATGTCCCAAAACAAAAAATTCGAAGATATGTGACATTAATTACCAACCCGCACTGGGCCCGCGTGGGGGATTAGGCCCAGTCCCTCTCACAGAGAGGAGGCCTGGGTCCCAGCAGTGGGAACATGCTGATTATGCTAAGGGATTTATACAGTTTCTCTCAAGTTGAGGTAATAATAATTCTCTGTTTTCACCTAACTGAACGATTCATAAAATATAAGTACACCTTGTTGAAGAACAATGACATTATCGGTACCTACCACAGTAGGTTACAGTAACTAACAACTCACACAATTAATAATTTATATTCCCAACATTTATCCGTATGACTACCCAAATGTTTACCTTAACAGAAGCAACAAACAAAAAGAAAATCAATTTGTAAGTTCCCTACTTTTCCCTAATAACGTGCGATAATAGAAAGTTTAAAAATTAACGGACGCCGCACGCGATGTCACGCTGACGTGTCGCGTGAATGACGTCACGGTAAATGTCACGGGTGACGAGCAAATGTCAAATGTCGACGTGACGCCGATGTGACGCGGTAGGGTGGGGAAAGCGATAGAAGTTAAAATGTTCTTTTGTTTTTATTTCGTCAAGTTTTTCGTTTAATGGTAGTGTTTATTTCTTTGCCTGTTTATTTCTCTTGTCGTAGTGTAGAGGAAAAGATTGACTTCTCTACAAACGTACTCTACCTTAAAAGCTCACAAAAAGGTAAAGATGTTTTTGAAAGTTAAGAGAGAGTAATATATTTATCGATCTAGAAGAAAAATAGTTCTAGTATGATTGCTAGAACTATTATTGCTTTGTTAAATAAATAGTACCAAAAATTGGGCCCATTTTTTTATTTTTGTTATCATAAATTTACTGAAATTTGTTGCTTTTGCCTGCGACTTCGCACGCATGCGGTTTTTTTGGCACTCGCCAATAGTGTAGCTTTTTATCAGTGATAGAATTTTTGTAAACGGATTTGTAATTCCAGAGATTACTTTTTACAAAAAAACAAACAACTTTACCTCTTTATAATAATATATGCATAGAAAAAAAAAATATATATATATGATAAGAAATTACACAAATCCGCCTCATAATGTCCATTAGTTTTCGAACACTTCAGTGACCCATGACTCCATCCATATGTTGATCGCCATCTACAAAACCACATCAAAACTCCACAAGTAGGTACAGGTAGACACAGGTACAAAAGTTCATCAAACTAGTTAACAAAGTAATTGGGAAACCAGCCACTGTGTAGGAGAGGCCAGGTCATAGCAATTCATTAAAAAGTTACTTACTCTAGTTAAATTCAAACTGAAGTAGAAGCTGAACTAATAGGATGACCGAACTTGCACCTGTAACATCTAAGCTTACTTGAAGCGGTCTATGAGAATTTACCTATGTAGAAGTACAGACGCCAGCAGGTCAAGCTACCCGAAACTGTCAAATTTTCCCAATCAACCTTGAACCTTAATGATGTAAGCAATAAAGTTGAAAATGTATCAAAGAAATTTGACAGATTGTAGTATCTTGATGTACAGTCAAGGGTCATTAATTGACTACCAGCTTAAGGACTGTATTGCTGTGAACGCGCGGTAAAGTCTGTACCTACGTCTGTGTGTAGTGATGTATCAACACAACGCACATCTCAGAATTCGCACACTGGCTGGCGTCGAACGAAACAAAAAACATACCGTCGCTTTTGCACATAGGCTACGTAATTACGCATGACTTTGGTTGGTTCATACCATTGCTAAAATTGAAGACATTTCATCAAGTACCGATAGCTGGTAGTCTTACGTATTAGATTTTCGAACGCATAGGTCTGGGTTCCAATCTCGAGATGGGACTTTTAATTTTTCTTTTCCAACAATAATCTTTATCGGTTTTTTTTTATTATTCGATAGATTAATAAACGATAATAATAAGTTATTATATTTTTATTATTATATTGTTATTGTAATATGGGGTTAAAAATAAAAATGTTTTATAAGTAATTTCAAATTGTTTATTCGTTATAATTTTATAAACTAGAAATAAATAAACGTCTAGTTAAAACAGTTTATTTTCTCATAAAGAACAATTTATTGAAGTTAAGCAGGTAATGGCGGTTCACCGTAATTATGCGTTTTGTAAATTCGTTGCACGTAATATAGTCTATTTTATTTGTATTCACTCATTAGTCCGTAACCACTTAGAAAAAAACCTTATCGCTCAGGAATGCTTTTGTTTTCACTCACGGGTTGGTCGATGACTTGAATCCAGTTCGATTTAAGACCATATGTTTAATGCAATAAGGTTGTATTTGGTTTAAAGGACTAGAAAAATTAGAAGTGTGTTTGTCGCAAAGATTCAATTTAATATAATAATATTGTCCTTTAATTACCACTGTGTGGGTAGATTTGCTAGTTGTAGTTTGTTAGAGTACTTTAACAAACTACAACTAGCAAATCTACACACGTAAATAAAAAAAATGCGGACTCCTTGTCACAATACAATTAAATTACTCAGTAGTAGTAGTCTACCTAAGTTGCCTATCTCAAATGTCAAAGTTAACAAATCGTATTTATTAGGACTTATTGCGGTTATAGCTTAAGTATTCATTTTCATTATGAAAAGAAGATTGAAGCTAAACCTCAAAATAATCCTTATTACGGATATCACAATATAATTTTAGTATTGCTATAATCAACTTAAGTATAATTTAATACTTCGTATAACCCCCATTATTAGCGATGCAATCAAATAAACGCTGGCGCATCGACCCTACAATATTACTACATATGTCTGTTCCTCTTATATTTTCCCAGATTTCTAGGCAATGCAGCTTCAATTGCTCATCAGTCCTCTCATTCCTTGCGTCCCATCGCTGTGTGATTAAACCCCATAGATTTTCTATGGGGTTGAGGTCATCAGGAGGTCGTGCCGGCCATGGAATTACTTCTCTAAAATAAAAAAAGGAGTACTGTTAGGCTACTAAGCAAAATACTAATATTACCTACGATTTAGAAACAAAATTATAATGACAATAGATATGTTACATATATTTATAGAATTAATATAGTTATATTAATCCATCATTCCATAATCTAGGTAAATAAATTTACTTCAGAATTATATTTTCTTCTATTTAGACTTTATAAAACGTTTTAAAAAAATAAGGATCAGCAGTTCTACTTTAATAAGATAAATTGTTTAATAAAATAATTTAATCATTACACTTACACCCAGTCCGGTTTCATCAGATATTTGTGTTATATTAAGTCCAATTTTACGCAGCGCAATATAATATTCGCTTTCATTTCAATGTTCAAATTTGCTTGCATTTTAAAAGGAACTACAACACCGCTAATATATAGATATAGAACACACGTCGCTAACCCACAATGAACAACGTTCTATTTAGTCGCGGTTGAATGACTCTTTAAGTTAACTGCATCCATCTACCTTATAATTTATTTATTTTGATTTCTGTGGGTAGAATCCTAAAATTTTACGATTAATAGAACAAGACGAACATGACAAGGAATAGTCAATAGCGTGATTAAGTATTCAAAGTAATTGCAAACGAATGCGAGAATGTGTGCGTTGAGTGTGTGAATAGAGTGTGTGTGTGTATACTATAAAGTATAGGAATTACTCATTAGAAGAAGGTCGTAAGTTAAACAGAAGTGTCAATCTATTGCTTCGTGAAACTGGCGCGCCGCTTTGGACCGCTACTGTACACACGGCTACACATCAAGCTATGCAAAACCAGTATTAGCTGACCGTTCATTGTGAGAAAATATCATACAAACTGAGGCCAAGACAAACTGGTTTTGTATAGCTTGACGTGTAGCCGTGTGTACCATGGCGTCTGTACAAATATAAACCTACGCTAGTATAAATATCGCGCACTGGATTTTCAACTCTCGGTCTTGAGTACAGTATTGAAAATCCAACAGACTGCGTTAAAATTCATTGCGAGAAAAAAATTCGCTGCGGAAAATACACGCCCCTGCGAAACTGGACTAATAGGCATTTTGATTTTGGAAAACTGGCCTTGGTACTAGTACCAGTGGCCTTAGTACTTAGTAGCAGTGGACTTAGTATTGTCTGTTACGAAAATAGTAGGAGACAGTAATAGGTACAGCGGGCTGGTGTCCGCACCTCCACGACAATGCGCGTATTTTGCGTACGGGTGTAGTAGGAGACAGTAATTAACTGTTTGACCAAAATTATTATCAGATTATTTAAAGTGTAAAACTAAGTACGTACTGTTTATTTAATTTTACTATAATATACCTACGAGTACCTATCAGTTTAATCAATACAAATCTTTGAACCTGATTTGGTTTCCGTACGTCATTTTCAGTAGTAGAAGGCTAGCACTCAACATGATGCTGTACTATCCAGTACAGCATTATGTTGAGTGCCAGCCTTCTTGTCACAGACACGACGTGCAGCTCTAGCTCAGCGTCTATGTTGTGTTTCTTTATTTAAACTTTTCGCGCAAAAAGGTACAAAGGCGGACTTAATGCCTTCGGCATTCTCTACCAGTCAACCAAGGGTGGTGAAGAGATTAGATGGCAGGTGCTTTGGTATAAAGGGAGGGAAAAAAAATCGAGTTATCTTTATGTATGTACGTGTTTCTGTCACTAATAAACCTATTTTTCTTTCTTTCGGAATGGAGGAAAAACGGAAAGTATTATATGACTAAGGGCTGTTTTTTCTATCATCTGATAACTTTATTCGAAGAATAATTTTGAAATTTTGACAGTTATTCTATACAAAAACTGTCAGACGTCAATTTTATTCCACGAATAAAAGTTATCTGGCGATGCGACAATCAGCCTAGGGCTGATTTTTCAATCATCTGATAACTTTAATCAAGGGATAATTTTGAAATTTTGACAGTTCTTCTATACAAAAACTGTCAAACGTCAATTTTATTCCACGAATAAAAGTTATCTGGCGATGGAAAAATCAGCCCTCAGATAGTAAATTTAGTTTTATGAAAACTAAAGAAAAATGCTAACAATAGCCATTGGAACTTTCGCGAAAGACTTCTAAATATTTCTTCCTATAAATATTCCATCTTCACATTCCCCTCCATTTAAAATAACCCTTTTCTCGTTCAAATTGTGTTCAGAAACGCATAAAATCGATATTCCTTATTTGAAATTCATAAATCACGCAAATTAGTGTTGTTCGGCTTCTGGAATTTTAACTTTTTTAGCTCCAGGCTATTTGCGAGATGTTCTTTGCCTATATTTATTATCTGTAGCATAGTTTAGCAATATGGCGTCTTTAATTTCGGTTGCTTGGTTATTAACTTATTAAAATTTATGACTTAATGTGGGGTTATTAAGTTAGGGATTTGGTGGTTTCCTACTGGAGTTAAATCTAATACTTACCTGTGCAGATTTTGGCTGGGTAGACACAAATACTAAGTGTGTAGTATTGATTTAAACAGTAACACCACGAGAGGCCACCATGAGAGGCTTGTGTCAGAGTATAATTGTGACACAAGCCTCTCATGGTGGCGATTGGGTGGTTTGTTCGATCTGGGAACTAGTTAAGTCCATAGATATGTGGCCACGACCAGCGGGATAATTGTGCAACACTAACAGTAGCAATGGATTTAATTATGATAGCTCAACAACATTCATTGCGTTATTTAAGTTGTTGAGCAGACTAATTTTTCGAATATATGACGCAATGGATTAGCAATATCCTTCAAAAACATTCAGATTGTGATTGATCGTGTGTTACGCAAGTAGGCTGGACCATTACATCCGTATATCTAAGGTCCACGGTGTCCGTTGTTGCCTGGCAGTACCTAAGTCTTAGGATGATACAATAATAACTTTCCATAGAATAAATTGTCTAATTTTGAAACCCCATGACCAGATTTCATTAACAGTATAGATTATGCAGTTTTCATTCACTAATTAATATTACCTTAGAGTGATGCCACACGGGCGTTGCCAATGTGTTGCGTCGTCGCAGCGCAGTGATTTCAACGCTGTGAGTGCCACACTGAGCGCTGCGATGACGTCACCGCTCAGGCGTTGCAGCGCCGATGCAACGCGTTGGCAACGCCTGTGTGGCATCGCCATTATTGGCAGGGCATTCAAATGCAATCGATGGTAGCCAAATAAAACAATCTTCTTTTGTGGACCTACTTGCATAGAATACGCATAAACGACGATCGATGTTTACTGTGGCCACTTTCAATCAGCCACTAATGTTCCCACTGCTGGGACACAGGCCTCCTATCTGTGAGAGGGATCCCGAACTGGGCCGCGGGCCCAGTTCGGGTTGGAAGTGTCTTTGAATTTTTGGTTCTAACCTTAGTAGATTAGAACCAAACATTCAAAGACATACAAGATATTATACCGGTTTTCTCACGATATTTTCCTTAACCGTTTTGAGAGCAGTGGTGATGATATAATTTACGCAAAGCAATACGCCTGTCGGGGTTCGAACTTTCGACCTACAACTCGTAAGTCGCGGCCGTGACCACTGGACCACTACTGCTCTCAATATTCCGCAACAACGCGGTTTAGATGTGTTGATTGCGTTTAGTTTCATTGGGGAAATCCACCGCTAGTCGTCTCTTACGATGCCCATAAACAAATAAGATGGCTTATTCTTTCCATTCACCACCTAAAGAAGGTGGCTGGGACAGACTGGATGCGGAAGGTGGAGAACAGGGTGTCGTGGCGCAGCCGGGGAGAGGCCTATGTCCAGCAGTGTCCACTGCTAGTGCTAGTGTAAACTGCCTACTACAGTCCTGTAGTAGGCCGAGTTGATTCTTTCTATTCGAGGCATTTTGTTGAAGAATGCGTCTATGTGTTTTAATTCTAAAAGGGGTAAGTATAAGTAAAAATCTGTAAATAAATTTTTCCAAACATTTTTATTACATACTTATTATTGTTTGGCAAAAAGGAAGTATATATGTTTTATTTATATAATACAATCTTAACAATTAAGTTTTTAATACTTTTTGGTACTTATACAATTTAAGGTATTCTAATATCTCACATAACACGTAGATCTGATTGAGAAACACCAAGAAATGTACAGTAATGAAATTGAAATAATTATAATTTGTCATATGTTAGCACCAAAATATTAGGAGATATGATCAAATGATTATTCTACAGTAGTTGTGGAATTATTTGCAACGAGTTTTGAAGAAAAACAGACGATTTAGATAGTTATTAAAAAACAATTTTTTATCGATAAATACATACGAGTAGATGCATTAATTTTAAATAAACTGTAAATAATTTTATCGACAAATACATAGATGCATTAATTTTACGTAAATCAGTTTCGAAGCTCGTTAAAATAATCCCATTTGTGCTAAGAGACCAAAGAAAGTAAGTTAGACGGAAACATTTACAATTTTCACGACTATAGGATCATACGAAATTGTAAGTACATAAACACTCATCATCAATTCTAAATACATCAGCCAAAACTTTGTACATTACACACTATTATTTATTTACATTTTATTGCACGATTTATTACTATGGAATGTTGAATTACAATTAAATACTATCTATGCTACTACACATGGAAAAGTCTAAGCGATTTCTACTTTTATATTTACATTGCAAAGAGTTCGAACTCCACTGACGCCTCAGAAACGGCTGGGCCACTTTTGTAAACCGCACCTCAATCTAATGAGATAAAAAGGTATTGGAACAGTCATACCTTACATACAACACTATTTGGTAATACTAAATTAAATCACAAATGCACTGGAGATTCGTCTACATAGTCAATAGTACTATTCAGGTCACGAGGGGTTGACGTGCATCCTACCATTTTGTCTGCGGGCTATATGAGATTCGTAATGCATGTTCCTCTTAGTTCTTGAGAAGAAGGCAGCGTTGCAACCACTGACGGAACACTGATGCAAAGATTGTACGTGCACGCTTTCACAATGGTGTTTCAAGCTAGTTAGGTCCTTGAAGCAGTCTTTACAACCCCGACATGGGTAATTACCATCTTTATTTGGTCGCGGCGCCTCATCCTCTACACAATAGTTTAGTTTTCTAGAATGAGGTGGGGAGTAATTTGGTTGGCAGCCGAAAGCATTCAAACTTGGAGGTAGAAAACCTAATGGGATCGGAGGGAAGTTAGGAAGCATACCAAATGGAGTGAAGAGGAACGAGTGTTGTGCAAACATGTCCCTGTTACTAAGATAGGTTTCTGGTAGCTGTAGATGTGGGTAAGGTGACGTGAACGGCAGCTGTTGGCTCAATTGGCTCTTCAGTTTATCAGATTCTTTCGCTCGATAATAGATATGAGATTCTACATAAGGGATAGCACGCTCCTCCTCATTGTACCTTGAGATTAGTTCCATTTGTTCTCGTATTTTGTCCAAAAACCGTGACGATTCTTCAGATATTCTGTACTCTTCAATTTTTCGATGTAAACTCATGTTCGCACTGTGTCTGTCTTTGCTCCGCTTGGATGAAAATGCTGCTCTGCATCCTTCTACATTGCATTTGTACATTAGCTTCAGATGTGCATTTTGGTAGTGTGTTTTTAGTATATAGATATTTTGGAAAATCTTTCCACATACTGTGCATTTGCGGGGGTTCTCATGGTCCATGGGAACATCAGTTGTACTGACAAAAAAACCATTGTCGAAATGTCCAAAGATTTGCCCGTGAGTATCCTCAGCATTATAATCAAAACTGGATACTGAGGAAGATGGCGATCGATCAGAATAATCTATCGAATCATTCATTGATAAATTATATGGGCCCAAGGTTTGAGAGTCGTGTTTCTTAGGAATGCTAGGAAAGTCACCTTTAGACAAACTTTCAAGTCTTTTCAGTGCGTTTTCTGATGAAAATTGTTCTTCACTGGATCTATTGTTTGCAGGTTTGTACACTTCTTGTTTATCAATTGGTTCATCTTTTACTCTTAAGTCTTGGATATTGTAGCTCATATCGGTAGGTTCATCTTTGATAACTGGTTTTTCTTGTTTGGCTTCGTTATTTTTAGGTTCTTCATGAGTAACATCAATATTATTTTCACTAGATTGACTGTCCTCAGTTTTAACCCTTTTTAAATCCACTGCGCATTCATTTTCATCAGTATCTGGATGGTCACGTTTTGAATTTGATGTGCCATTTTCAGAAATATAATGGTTTTGTATACGAGTAGGATTAAGATTTTTGCGTTTCCTTTTCATCACTTCGGGGCTAGTATTTTCATCTTTTCTATTATCTGTTACTTCGTTGTTATCACTAATACTCCGTTGATCAAAATCAGTTTCCGAGTCATCTATAGATCCCATGGATTTGTTTAAAGTTGAATAATAATCACTAGTATCGATGTGTTCATTATCATCATCATCGTCATCTCCTGCCACAACCACAATACCGTCATCTTCATCAGATTCTCCTTGACAATCTTGGTCTTTATTTTCCACGGAATCAGACTCACGTCGCATTGGCTGGCCGTGGTCAAAAGATGGTGAGAAATTCATGTTCATACCATTTTTATAGTCTAAAGGTAAATTCGATGGGAATTGACCCATATTATGCGGTGGATTCAAAAGGGGATATGATCCGAATGGGTGCATAGGGTTCATCACTGGTGGAATATTGAGGCCACCCCTGTGTGGTGAAATGAGGACTGGGTGAACTTGTGCGGTCCTGCCGTCATGAGGTGATATTTTCCGTCGTAGGTGGGGCGAATGTAATTTCGGATTAGGATTCGCACTGTGACGGTTTCTAGATCTTCTTGAACTGAACATCATGCTGCATCCTTCAACAGTACATTTGTGCATTTCACGTAGGTGAACAGCGGAGAAATGGATCTTTAAAGCTCCTTTGTCACAGAAGGTTTTCAGACAAACGTTGCACTGAACTCTTTTTTTGCCAGTAGCTGGATTGATAAAGTGCGTTCCTAAATTCAGCGGCATTTGCGACGCTCCCCATTGTCTTTTAGGTGGACTAATACATTTGCCTAACATCATGTTCCTAGAGTTCTGTGCCACTTCAGCGTAAGCATCTTTGCTTAAATTGAGAACGTTGTCATCTTCAGGTTTGTGGTCATCTGATCTTCCTTTGCCATTGCTGTGTATTTTATTTTCTGATGGTTCCGCAGGTTTTGCTGACATTTGAGGTAGAAGAGCTTGGAGTGAGGCTAAGCCCATTGGGTTTTGACTGAGCGCAGCTACCATGGCTGCCTGGTGATTGAACGTTGAAGGCATTGACATTGGCGGAATAGGTAAATTTGTAGGCAATGGAAAGTTAAAGAATTGACTTCTCATTAAATCCATAGTTGCTTTTTCAGCAGATCCTAAATCGTAGGGTTTTCTGCTCTCTTCTTTTTCGTTGCTCTCATTCGTTTTGTGTTTCCGGAAATCAAAAGGTTGCATGTTTTGGAGGTGACTTAAAGGTGATGAGTTTATTGGACTAGTAGTTGAGAGGGGACTGGATGAGGTAGATAGGCGGATGCTATGATTGGGAGATACTTCGGCTGATGACACTCTATGAGAAGGTGACTGATGCACTGGGGATGACCTATTAAGCCTGGGCGATATTGCTTCTTTCTTGACTTCTGTATGACCTTCTCTAGGGCTGCTCCTGGTATCTCTGTCTTGGATACTTTTTAGATAATCGTAGTGTTGTTTCGCTTCCATCATGTGCTGGAAGTATTTGAGAGATTCATCGTTTCGGACGTCTCTGCCTGAGTGTTCCATTAGTCTTCTGAATTCTGCCTCAAGCTTGGATTGCTCGAAGGCTCTCGTATCAGGGTACTCTGGTCTCTTATCAGGCTTGTCGTAGCTAGCTCCCGGCGGGGACGGAAGACCGTTCTTCTTGTAGATGGGAAGAAGGGAGGTCTTGTGAAGGGCTCTCGCTTCTTGCAGCTTGAGGATCTGATGGAGAGCCATGTTGTGCTCTGGTCCGCGACCACTCCATCTTTCAGCGCTACTTGATTGTGATTCCTGGAACAAGAAATAAATAAAATTGTAGTTTCATTTACATATAAGAGGGCACATGGTGTGATGGTGTAGGATTGTTTATCGCAACTAATGGCAAATGTTCATGATGGAACCAATCAAATGTGAATTCACCTTAATATTTTCTTATAAACAAATTATTAGTTCTGCATAAATTGAATATGCAAAATTGCAAAACATCAGTTATTATAACAAATCCTGTATCCCGACTTTTGTACCTAAGCGTTTACCGTCTATATAAAACGAAATAACATATCATGAGTCGATTTACAAAACAGTCCATTTAATAAAATTATGAATGAGCGCGGCTAATTCTAAAAGATTATCGAGTCTAGAGCAGGCCTTAAACACTGGTTGTTCAAATCCCTCTTCAAAATAACTATCAGGCCGACACAAAACCACACCTTGCGTTTTCAAAGGCTAATATCAAATTAATTCTGAGAACTCGGAGCAATTGGGTAAAATTGTGTAAAATGACGGTTTCGAGTCGACTTGAGAATAGAAAAGTGGTTTTGTGTCGCGTGTTTGAAACGATTTAATCCGAAAACTAAATTACTATTCATTTGGTAAGCATTCGGGGCCGCCTCGCGATGTCAAAGTTAAATTTTCGAGTGAATTCAACCACTCCTTAGTTGCCTTTGAACAGGTTTCAAACAAAAACTTGTATGTAATTATTATTATGATGTCGTGAGAATAACACGAAAATATTCTGTAGCAAAAACACTTTGAACAATTGAAACGAAAATTACGTTGTTTGCCACTATCGTCTGACTAATCTTGAAGTGTTCATTGACAAATGATTTTTGTACAACCATTTTGTAAAATGCGGTGTAATTTGAAAATACAGAAAAAAAACCAGTACACAAACTGTAACCATGAATACAGCATATGGTTCTATAAAAAATATCAAAAAATATTAGTAGTACCATACATTTTGACCGCGTAGGTATTGCAATTTTCTATGAAACAGTTTCTTGATAACCGACGAAAAATTTCTACGCTAGGGGTCTAGAGTCATGTGCTGAATTCATGGTTATAGTTAACTGGCTATTTTTTTCCTGTATTACGTAAACATTGTCACAATTTTTACGGACATTGTACCTACTTAGAAAGAGCTTTCCGCCTTATAAAGTTAAACGTTTAATAAATATAAAAGCCTACATACAATTTACAAAACCGCACTAAAACGTCACTTAAAATTCTATCAAAAAAACCACATCTCATTTAAAAATTCGTTTAAACGCATGGCTGGCAACACCCAGCATTCACTTATAATGAACTTGATTGTCGCTTTTTAAAACAGTTTGTCACTCGATTACGGCGTGTAACCGATGGGGTTGCCATATCATTATCCGTTTCCCCGGAATTATATTGTCGTTTGGAGTCGGCGCGTCGGGGGCAATTTCGTAAAAGCGACCAATTATTACAATGATTCAGTTTCTATTGCCACAAAACGGATAAACGTTGGATAATAAAGTGTCTTTTAGAAAAATATACGTCTGAGAGTTTAAAAATATGCGGGGAAATAATTATATAGAGTTTTCTGAAGTCGTTTCGTGCTTTCGAAAGTCATTTCGTAAAAATTGGGATTGCGTTTTGTGTCGTTTTTGTTAGACAGCTTTGTTTTTGTGTCGTTAGGTACTGTAATAGGGGACGTTTAAAGAGTTTAAGACAATTGGAGTGATCGTATGTATAATGATATAATTTAAACAGATGTTTAGAAGATTATTTTGTATTTACGAACTATTATATTTGTATTAGGAAGCTTTTTAACAGTATTGTATTATTCTAAAAACATTTGAAGGAATTGTGTGATTAAGGGCTGATTTTTCAATCGACAGATAACTTTTATTCGAGGAATAAAATCGACGTTTGACAGTTTTTTGTATGAAATAACTGTCAAAATTTCAAAATTAGCTTTCTTTTTATGTATCAATGGCCTCAATACTCGGACTCTTTGAAAAGAAATTCATCAAAAACAGAAAAACATTCTATCCTGTAAAATTTGAGATGACGTTTAAATTTCAATTTTAATGTTATACTTTTAAATTATATTTTCTATTCGTCGCATAAAAATTCTTTGCCGTGCCGTGCCGCCAATGGGCGCCGGCGCTTAGGGGGCGAGAATAGCACGGATACAGACAGACTCCGAGCTGCTACTTACTGAGAAATTCCATATGGGAAATACCTAGTAACTCTTGGCCATCTCATGCTCAGTAGTATATCCCTGTGTTAAGAAATGAAATATAGACCAGTTTAAGAAAACATAAAAAAAAATACTGACAGAATAAGCCTATTATAATGTTAATGAATATTTAATGATAAATCGCTCTGAAGATACTGACTGCATCTAATCTATTTTAAATAAAAAAAATTAATATTTATGTTAATTGTTGGTTTATTTTTCTTCTTATCGTATTTTGTTTCTTTGTATTATTATTTTGAAATCTCATTGTCGTTCGGCCTAATTTGTACACCAGCCATGGTTAAACATGTTGAGCCAAAAAATACCTTATAACACCTATAATAAGCATCATACCATGTTTATTACCTACACATGTTTTTTGCAAATAAATGAATCTGAATCTGAGTAGAGCTTGCGATCACTCGACCAACGACGCAGTCGACAATGTATAATTTACGACGATAACTGTTTTAATATACCTAGAAGACATGGCAACAATGTTGTTGAAATTAATTTCAGCGATGTACCGCTCTCGTTACGGCGAGTGACCACGAAACCCGACGTTAACCTCATCATTATTATTTATCATTATCATTAGCCCCAGAGCGTATCATTAACCAATCACAGCGTAAAACTCACGCGCACCTTCTACTTTAATTCTTTAATCGAATAACGCATTTCTTGTCGTCGGCGTTGGTACTGTCGCGGAGAAAAGTACTCAACAGAATAGATTCACACAGGCATCTTTAATAATACCGTTTATTTTATTTATATAAGTAACTAGCTTCTGCCCGCGGCTTCGCCCGCGTAGATGTCGGAAATTATGACAACCTGTCAAAAGTATCAATACTGAGTTTCGAGTTACTCGGACCGCGTAATCAATTTCTTCCACACAAACTTAACACCCCTATATCCCCCTCTGAGGGGTAGTTTTGAAAAACTTATAATGATAAACTTTATTACTTACTTAGGCAAGTATTCTTGCCAAGTTTCAAGTTTATGAACTAAATGAATAAGATTTTTCATATAAACTGTATCCCCCGCTTTTCACCCCCGCAGGGGTGGAATTTTGGAAAATCGTTTGGCATTATTCATAACTTAATTCAAAGATTATTTATACCAGTTTTCGAGTTAATCAAGCCGCGCATTATAATCCTCCCCTGAAAAATAGACTACCCCATTTCAGCCCGTCAGGGGTAGATTTTCAAAAAACCCTGATACACATTATTCTTTACTTTCAATATTAGGTATAAATACTGAGTTTCGAGTAAATCGGACTGCGCGCTAAAATTCTTCCATACAAACTTTGAAACCCCCCAATCCCTTATTAGGGGGTAGTTTATAAGAAGAAAAATCTGTCAATCTTCATAATTTATTTTGGTAAGTATTCGTGCCAAGTTTCAAGTTTATTAACTCAAGGAATAAGATTTTTCATATAAACTGTATCCCCCGCTTTTCACCCCCACAGGGGTGGAATTTTGAAAAATCGTTGGGAATTATTCATAACTTGATTCAAAGATTATTTATACCAATTTTCGAGTTAATCAAGCCACACATTATAATCCTCCCTTGTAAAATTAACTACCCCTTTTCAACCCGTTAGGGGTAGATTTTGGAAAACGCCCTGATACATGTTACTCTTTATTTTTGGTCTTAAGTATAAACACTGAGTTTCGAGTTAATCGGACCGCGCGCGCATTCAAAATATTCCACACAAACTTCAACACCCCTATATTCCCCTTTGAGGGGTAGTTTTGAAAAACTTATAATGATAAACTTTATTACTTACTTAGGCGAGTATTCTTGAAAAGTTTCAAGCTGTTTGTTAACCTAATGAAGAAGATTTTTCATATAAACTGTATCCCCGCTTTTCACCCCCACAGGGGTGGAATTAAAAAAAATCGTTTGGGATGTATTCATAACTTGACTCAAAGATTATTTATACTAATTTTCGAGTTAATCAAGCCATGCAGTAAAATCCTCCCCTGAAAAATAGACTACCCCATTTCAGCCCGTCAGGGGTAGATTTTCAAAAAACCCTGATACACATTATTCTTTACTTTCAATATTAGGTATAAATACTGAGTTTCGAGTAAATCGGACTGCGCGCTAAAATTCTTCCATACAAACTTTGAAACCCCCCAATCCCTTATTAGGGGGTAGTTTATAAGAAGAAAAATCTGTCAATCTTCATAATTTATTTTGGTAAGTATTCGTGCCAAGTTTCAAGTTTATTAACTCAAGGAATAAGATTTTTCATATAAACTGTATCCCCCGCTTTTCACCCCCACAGGGGTGGAATTTTGAAAAATCGTTGGGAATTATTCATAACTTCAACACCCCTATATTCCCCTTTGAGGGGTAGTTTTGAAAAACTTATAATGATAAACTTTATTACTTACTTAGGCGAGTATTCTTGAAAAGTTTCAAGTTTGTTAACCTAATGAAGAAGATTTTTCATATAAACTGTATCCCCGCTTTTCACCCCCACAGGGGTGGAATTAAAAAAAATCGTTTGGGATGTATTCATAACTTGACTCAAAGATTATTTATACTAATTTTCGAGTTAATCAAGCCATGCAGTAAAATCCTCCCCTGAAAAATTGACTACCCCAGTTCAGCTAGTATAGAAGAAAATAAACTGACAATTTTCATAATTTATTTAGATAAGTATTCGTGCCAAATTTCAAGTTTATTAACTCAAGGAATAAGATTTTTCATACAAACGAATTCCCCCCTTTTCACCCTCTTAGGGGTGGAATTTCGAAAAATCCTTTCTTAGTGGATGCCTACTCTTCACGAAGAATACACCCTCCAAATTTCATGTCTCTAGGACCAGCGGTTTAGGCTGTGCGTTGATCTATCAGTCAGTCAGTCAGTCAGTCAGTCAGTCAGTCAGTCAGTCAGTCAGGACTTTGAATTTTATATATATAGATAGCCAGCCTTTTGGGCACTTTTTCTATTGACAGCGATGCGGACGAATTTTATGATGCCCTTTGATTATTTCTCCTCCTTTTTATATACTTGTACAAGTACATATTATTATATTAAGACTGTTAGTTAGCTTTTAAAAGTAGGGAAATTCAATTACAGAAACGTTTTGTTTTATTAACGGCAAAACTAAATTGTTTGCCGTTTACACCGTCTACTGTATATTTTTGGTCGATGTCACGGGGGAGTCTTGCTTAAAAGGTCACTCCAACCAAACCTTGGGAATTTGTGTTAAAGGGGAAGCGACAGGGTTAAATTCAAATTTTGTTACGTTTTTTGCAATTTGCAGGTCAGTGTCAGGTTATATTTTGAACAAAATATAATTCGCGACCGTAACAAGTATGTATTTGCAGAATTTTATTAAAATCATTAATACAGTCCTCTAAGTTCATATAACCAACCCTATTGAATGACTATTTCATTTAAAAAAAATTGCAAAAAACGTAAAAAAAAAATGAATATTGCGGGCTACCCTGGCGCTTTCCCCATAATTGATATTAATATTTTAATTTTATTTACCAATCGTGAAGTAAAATAAAACTTAAAATTCGCTTTCCAACTACCTAAGTATCCGTTCTTTTAATAGCAAAGAAACAAGAAAACAAAATGGAAGTCTAGGTAGTGATTTTTTGCGTTTGCTTTAAGTGTTTTCTTATAAGGCGGACACCGCCTGACTGTGGGAACGAAACAAGTAATTGTCAACAGTACACAAAAAGGTTGCAAGAAGCAAAAAATCATTCAAAGTCGCGATGTTAACCCGAGGTGGTTGACCCGCCAACATAGCCGTACACCCGAACTTATTCTTATTACCTCTTAAAACAGACTATTTTCCGCCGCTGTGAGTGAAAAACATAAATTTGCGCACATATCTGACCCACGCCTACCGGCAGAGCAATGGACAAGCGGACATATTTCATGGTATTTTTTTTTAATGTAACATAACAAAGTGTATCTTATTACCTTGATATATGGTCTCATTTCAGTTGGTCGTGAGAGTTTTTTTTTGTTTTTTAAATGTGTACTTCGCGATCGTTTTTCGTTGGCTCGCTGTCGTGACATGCCATATTGTTCAGGGCATGATACATGAAGTAAGTAAACAGGTTTGTGTACTGTGAAGCGCAAAACGCATTGCCATTTTGCTTAATGACTGCTTAAACACGCACCTGAGATGCACCGCCCCGCTGTTTTCTTGTGGGAAATGTTTAGTTCTATACAGCTAATTTAAATTTGAGCCATTAACTTCCGTTTTATGGTTGTATAATGAATTATTCACAGAAATTAGTATTCTACTTATCTTTTAGAAGACGTTAGTAATACAGTAAATATCAAGTTTGAAATATCAAATGCAGTCAAAAAGATTTTGAACAACTAAACTAAAAAAACCTGACAAGTTTAATTTTAAGATTTAGAAAACTCAAATCTCATCTGCCTAGCCTTTTCCCAACTATGTTGGGGTTGGCTTCCAGTCTTACCGGATGCAGCTGAATACCAGTATTTTACATGAAATACTGCCTATCTGACCTTCACAACCCAGTTACTGGGTAATACGATACCCCTTGGTAAGACTGGTTGTCAGACTTTCGGGCTCCTGACGACCCTTAACGACTGCCAAAGATCCACGATTGACTTAGGTACGTACTTTCCGAGGTACGGAGGGGTCTTGATATGTAAAGATGGTTACTCATCCACGGACCAACTGCGGCAAGCTTAGCTTAACCTGGTCGATCGACCCGTGCGGCTGTTATTACTTAGCCAGAAGCCCCTCTAAATTCTCTCTAGAAAACTCAAATAATTTTCCCATAATAATATCTCTACCACTTGTGCAACCATCTGTACCCCTGCACTTCGAATTTACCCTAGTAACTAATAATTATGCACACATACATAGGTAGGCAACTAGGTGAAGTGTCTACTAGCCTTGCAATTTGTTGGTAGTTGGCCGTACACGCCAATAATTGGCGCCAATTGTAACCTTAACCAATGTCCAATATTGTTGCCTTTAAATTTACTTGAAACATCTGTCTGAAAGTACGATTTTTTAATACATAAGGATAAGGTGTGTGCTAAGACGGTGTTTTGCTACGGCTTTCAGACGTACCCTTTAAATTAATGGGGTATAATTGCAAGTTAATTAATGCCATGTTTAAGTACTTGCGAAGACTATGTAAAGCTATAAAAGGCTGTTTATGTTACTCGTTGAAAATTGTTAAACTACATGGCAAAATCCGTTTTTAATAATCAGACCTGAATTTACCCTAAAATAAAGTTAGTCAGTTTTCAAGGTTTATTGTGTTAGTCCTTCGAATTTAGAACTTACTAGGTAGGTACTTTAGAAAAGTTTAGAGCACTTTTGAATTTCGGCGAATCGAACATCAAGATGTCTATCATAATTTTAAAAATAATGACATCACTTTAGCTCATACAAAATGCAGATGTTCACTTTTCACTTCACATTTTCATTTGGGCAAAAACGGAATAAAAGTCGATTCGCACGAATTTACCCGAAAAGTGCGAGTGGACTTTTAAATAATATTATTTTTTTCTATAGGCGACTCGCACGAATCAGCACATTTTGAATTTTATGCAATAAAGTATAATAATAATACCTAATAACTTTATTTCAGAGAACATCCATATTTGTGTTAGTAGTTAGTAAACCACAAACAAATAGACAAAACCAACGAAATTAAATAGACACGTAGAGAGCTATAAAAAAAAACGACAAAAATACATAAAAAGGAACAGGAGAGCAGATTGAAAAAAGGACAAGAGGAGAAATTGTCTATAGAAAAAAATATATAATTTAAAAGTGGCGATTCGCCCATTTCAGGCGAGTAAAATCTTGTGAATTGACTAATAGGTAAGCCGTAAAAACACCTCTAACCGTCCGTATCCCAAAGTAATAAAACTTGCCATTGTCATCACATAAATGTATTCCTACATTACAAGTCTGTGTCGACATCGACAATTCGACATCAAACACAGTGATTGTATCAATATTTGTCGTTCGTTCAACAATGGCATGATCGCTGTGTGGGTGGCCTGTTCATGTATGTCTATTAATTTAATTATCATTACACTATGTTATGTACGAGTATGAATCAGTGATGGAGTGAAAGTGGATCCCTCAAGTTTGGAGAAGAGTACGTAGCAATCTTTTTTTAAATAGAGTTACGTTTTTCATTGTGACGCGATTGTCGTCGCTTACGTCACAAAGCTGTTGTCACATAAATAGCATTTTTTTCTCAATTTATAACATGTTTTTATGGTACTGAATCAGGCGTTACTTTGGGAACATAACTTTATGATTTGTGTTTATGAAAGATTAATTAGGGCTGTATTTTCAATTGACAGATAATTTTTATTCGTGGAATAAAATTGACGTCTGATAGTTTTTGTATGGAAGAACTGTCAAAAATTCAAAATTATTCCTCCGATAAAATTTTCTGGCGTTGGAAAAATCAGGCCTTACAATAAAAGTCTTTCCCTAGAATAACTACTGAATTTCGTCATCTGTTAATTAAATGTTAAGTTTTTTAACTGACTACGCGATTTATAGCCGTGCTTATTTTCAACTCTTCGAACCCATCAGAAAAATTGCAATCTAACAGAAATAAGAAAAAAAAAACAGCTTATTGCCTACATTTTTTCCATCAACCAATATCACGACACCCATTATCCTTTACACCGCCGCCTTACGATCACAAAATAAACATTATAACAGGTTTTACATCAGGGACACTATAATCTGTCCTCATATCCTATCAACGCTTTAAAGTTGAAAACCATTCTTGATACAATTTAGATTCTATATATATAAAATTATCCCAGCGTATCGCTTAAACTTAATATAGGTAATGATACAGTGGGGTCCCCCGGTCTTATCTTAATCTCGGCTTAAGGCGCCTCGTGGAGTCGTTATGGGTATTAAATAATAATTGGATAAGCCAGGGGTCAAGTATCGATCGAAGATTTGGACCGTCTTCAGGAATTTGACACGAGTACCATGGAAAAATTGGGCGGATCATGTGGGAGTGACATTATTGGTGATCATGTAAATAAAGATAGGGAGTAAGCTGTTAAACGAGTTGTAGGTCGTAGGTTCCCAGACGGGCGCTTTACTTTGTAAATTACTTCATCATCACTCTTTTCAAAACGGTGTAGGAAAATATCGTGAGGAAACCGGCTGTTCTAGAATAAAAAAATCGAAGACATTTGACATCTACCAATCCGCACTGGACTCGCGTAGTGGATTACGGCCCACTCTTTTTCACAGAGACTAGGCCTGTGTCCCAGCAGTGGGAACATTATAGGCTGATTATGTATGTAAATAAAGAGCTTAAAGAAATGTGCTTATGTTCGTTGTAACACAAGATGTAAAAAAAAACGCGGATTTTTTTTCTCTTTTAATTTTTTTTTGAACGAACGAAGGATACTTATGTAACATAAGTAGTTTTTCAGGCGTTTTTAGAAGGAGTCTCTATTGCATGTGTCAGAGGTGTCACAAAATAAAGTGACAATGTCAGCTCTGACCAATCTAAAATTGAACTGGATTGGACAGTTTGAAATTGGACTCTGGTCTCAAAATGAGTCACGGGTTATGTGAGAGGACTTTTGTACTTTCCCACAGAAAATATGGATGCAAAAGATTATATAGTTTGACAGAAATTACCAAGAGAAATAAAAGTTTGACAAACGAGAAGTGGAACCAACCTTATTATAATTATCCTCCCACCAGCGTTTAACAAACTGGCTGAGTTTCCCCAAATGGCTCTCACTATACTCAGTCATGATGAACAGAAGGGCAATTCTCGTAATTATAAGAACGGTCACAGTCAGAGGGGCAATTCTCGTAATTTTTAGAACGTTCACAGTGTGATCTCAGTGTGGCCGTGTCTGTTGCCAGGACCAAACTTCTCGCCAAAACACCATTGACCCGCGCAATTCGGGTTATTAACGATCTTCACGTGAAAATCGATGTATTTACATGCCATTTGAGTAAATTCGCAAAAATACTGATGTTCTTTTTATGTTATAGTATAGATTAGAGTAGGCTATATTTTGTGTTTTTATTTTATTTTATATAGGGAACTTAGTAAAGTAGTTATTATTTTTAGATGAATGTACCTACTACTAGTTTTGTTACGTTTTTCATAGTTTTAAATTGTAAGTATGTTAATTTTAAGACCACGCTATCGCACCTGTAATGACACTAATTAGAGATATTACTAAATAAATAAATAAATCTCAGTCTCTCAATCTGTCAAAAATACCTCAAATTTCCCTCTATTTTTGACAAGTGTTTGACATTGACTCAACGACATGAGATGGGATTTCGACTAGATTTTGAACGTTTTTAATCACGGGAATTAGCCTTCTGATCTGTCAAAAATACCTCTAATTTCCCTACGTTTTTTTTACAAGTTATTGAAATTGATTGTCGCTGAGATGAGATTGCTATTAGATTTTGAACATTTTTAGTTACGAGAATTGGCCTTCAGAACATGAACAGACACTGATCATATTCACAAAACATTTGTTCATAAGTCACTAAAAACTAAACACTCACTGAAGAAATATCACTTTTACGAACACTGACGAACTTAACACCAAACAATATGAAAACAGAACCATCACTTGGGGCTAAACTGTCACTTGTGTGGACATGACACGATTGAGTGGTCAACGGTATGCTCGGTCGGCAGGCTCTGATGTCTAAGACAAGACTAATCCCACTAATCCTGTGACACAACTGCCAACACCTCAAAGGCACCGATATTTAGGGGTGGGGGTGGTAAAGGCGTCAAGTAACCCTGAACTACCTGTGTGGCCTAACAATAGAGATTTTTTACCCTTAGTTCGCAGTAATTTGTTTAGTGGCTTGTCTTTTGAAACAAATACCTAATCGAATTATTTGTAGGGTTACTTAAGTTTATTATTTGAATAGAATGTCTCGTGATGGTACAAGTGGATTTATTGTAGTCAATCATAGAGAACGTTCACAGTCTGATCTCAGTCTCAATCTGTCAAAAAGATCTCTAATTCCCCTACTATTTTTGACAAGTATTTGACATTTTGTTTGTCGCCGAGATGAGATTGCGATTAGATTTTGAACGTTTTTAATTACAGGAATTGGCCATCCGGTGTTTGTTTTTAGTTTATTTAGTAGTGGCTTAGCTTTATTATTGAATTGAAATTTTAATTTACTCAAAGGTATAGATTGTCCGCCTTATGTACCCAGCCGCAGGCTGTGCATAAAATTAAAAGTGTAGATAAATAAATTTTGCTTAGTTTTGGACAGTTAACTAAGTTTCATAAATTCTGTTATTGGATTTCTTTAACTAATAAACTAACTTATTATTTTAAAATATGTAGCTAAATAAAGGCGTTTATCCTTTTGATTTACCAAGTGGTCCATCTATTAAAATATCGAAATATCTGTACAACAAATTAAATATTTATAATATATTATACTCACAAAACTACCGGAATCAATTCTCTAAATGATGGTGAATACCGCTTCAAAATCCGTCGCGGAGCTTACAAGAACAACGCGGTACGTTTATTTTTTATTTTTTCGATTTGGCATCTCGCAGTTTAAACCTATGAGGTTGTCGTCTGCTTAACCGGGATTGCCTGTGGATGCCTCAATAAATTAAGGCTTTGAGCTAGGACTTAAAAAACTTAAAAACTAAGCGAGTACACACTAAGGGCACCCCCTGTGGGGCACGGCCTCGGCTTAGGGCGTCGCTGGGCAGCATGGGACAGGCTGGATCGGTATTACAACGCGGTACGTAAAGATTACGGACTTAAATTGCCTTTTATAATGACTCAAAAGTGTAAAAGGAAATTAATACTAATAAATAGGATGAAGAGAAAATCTAGGGAAGAATTTCGACCTTATGGAAATCCAAACTAATATTATAAATGCGAAAGTAACTCTGTCTGTCTGTCTGTCTGTCTTTGCTTCACGCCTAAACTACTGAACCGATTTGTGTGAAATTTGGTACAGACATAGTTTGGAACTTGAGAATGGACATAGGATAGTTTTTATTACAAAAAATAAAATAAAAAATAAAATTTATTCCGGACATACAGCGCCATCTATTGGTCAAGAGTCGGTGTCATCTATTGGTGAAGTCACTATTCCACGCGAACGAAGTCGCGGGCAAAAGCTAGTTATAAATAACTCACCCGCAAATTGGCACTAAAGTGTTATTTACCGGGAAAGACCCACAGTGAATATGCAAATAATTAACAGCTAAATAAAAAAAAAATAAGCATTTCCGTTGAGCTTAGTTAATTAGTGTTTTCCTTTTGGTCATTTACCTATGTAAAGAATTTGAGGAAAGAACTGGCGATCTATTTACTGTTTTAGCCGACGCATTTCCGCCTTTAAATCAATCGTTAAATAATTTATTTTTTAATCAAACATGCTCTTTTTCAGTCCTATTTATTTGCGTGATAAGTCACAAAATGAGTTTTATACGGACGCGCAAACTTTACTGTACCATGGATTCTCTGTGTGAAATCTCTGCGTTTAAATCATTCGTCGGTTATTAAAAAAAAAAAAAAAAATGTCTAGAATCATGTGCTGAATGCATGTTTACAATTTGCGCGTCGATATCCTTGCTACCCTGTATAGTGTATGGTTTCATAAAACACAATTCCCAAAGTAATAATATTAAGACTAGTAGGAAGTATGAACTCGTGTCGACTTAGGTAGGTACTCATTAACCATATGCACGATTACATTGTTTGCTTTTGTAACAATAGGTAAAATACTAAGAATTTTTACACCACCCAGAATACAATTTTAGCTTAATGTGTCTTGCAGTTGGCTGTGTGAAAGACAAAACTTATACCAAATTCAAAAGATTCACTAATAATGCGAAATACCGAATCCCAAAAAGTGCACTTGTTATAAACCCAACGTGGACCCAAAACAATAAAGAATCGTTTCCCAGAAAAAAGTTCGGCACCTTTGAAGTTGACCGTATGTGAGACACATAGATAATAAAAGTGTAACGCGAGGCGTCACGACTAACAATAGGGTCTTTCTACCTACTGATAAGGGACTGTTTTGTTTTTGTTTTGTGTACGAGAGTGGGGTAGGTGTACCATTCATCGGGTTTTAGGAAGACGGTTAATGTTAGGTATTTTTTACCTCTTCTTATCAGCGCTACCTACTTGTTCCTTAGAAGTAAATATTTATGTAAGGGCTGATTTTTCAATCGACATATTATAACTTTTAACCGTGGAATAAAATTGACGTCTGATAGTTTTTGTATGGAAGAAATGTTAAAAATTCAAAACTATATTCTCGGGATAAAATTATCTGGCGTTGGAAAAATTAGCCCTAAGTCAGTTAAGGTGTGAATCACACCTTAACTGACTTAGTCTTCGGATACAATTTCTCAACAAAATTACCTGTAGTGTTGATAAATAGGTAGGTAATAATTAACCGTAATAATTTACTTAAGTTATTGTAGAGCCGTCTTTTATTTGGCCAGTAATAAATCTTTTAAGATTTAGAATTTCAATAAACCAATAATAATTGGTTCTCATAGAAGTGTAAATATAATGGTGAGGTAAGAAGACCTGGGGCTATTTATATAGCTCTATAAAATCAGTTGGGCAATGTAGCAATCCTTTGAGATGATTTATTGCTTGCACATGCCTCTAATACTGCCAATAAACGTCTTGTTGACATACATTTGTGAGGGAATAGATAGGACACACTAGACGTAGTATTCAAGAATGATTTGCAGGAATAATTTCATCAAATACAAACATTATTTAAAAAAAAAATTCAAAAGGTAAGCTTCTTGCCTATCAGAAAAAAACATGGTGAACAGTGCCAGTACGAATAAGATAAATAACTTGATAACTTTCAGAGTAAGATGATTCGTCATGTATTTATTCAGGGTCACTGAAAAGCGATCTAAATTGAATACTCCATCACAATTGCTTAGTAATTATATCATAGTAAGGCTCGTCCTGTAGTTTCTGCTCTACCCCGTGGGAAAAAGTGTGAGTTTATGTATGTAATGATACAATGCTGCTGAAGGCAAAAGGCCAAAAAGCTGAAGATATATTTCACTTCATATGCCATTCTTTTTCAAACAATTTTGAAACAATTTTGATTTTGATTCTTCATTGGCAATATCGCGGGCGCATCACGGATTAATTTGTGTTGTCAATTAATGTGTTTTTTATGGTCCCTGGCTCTGACATCAAGCAAAGGACAAAAGTTTCAACTTTTTATATGCTTGAGTAGGTAACTTTTTATATGCTTGAGACTTTTGACTTTTTTTTTATAAAGTGCGTTTTTTTTTGTGCAGAATAAACCATTTTTCTTTCATTCTTTCTTTATTTTATTAGGTAGTACCTAATCTTTTTTTATTATTGACAACCTGAATTTATTAACAAGTCCATCCAAATCGAAGCAAAAGCTTTCAAATGCAACCTACCTATCTGAATACCTACATAATTCCAAATCCGATACAAAGGTACAGTCATAGCCATAACTCAAACCCGCTCGACGAAAGCAGGTTTCTATCACTCGGCTCATCACTTACCATGTCAAGCAAGCGTACGCATCAGATACCGACGCCCGCGGCCCACAACACCAATAATATAATTTTGCACCTAATAATTTTGAAATGCAATTATAATTTCGCGCTGCAATAATAATTCTATAATGTTTCTTGGCATTTATTCGTCTCTGTCTACCTACTTGTGGGCGTTGCTATGTCATTTGCTGATTGATTGTACAATTGATTGATTGGCCTGGTTTTGACAGTGTTTTTTGTTGTTGACTGTACTTGGTTAATTAGTTTTTAAGTTGAGTAGGCAAGATGGATGTGTACAAATGTTTCTATGAATTTGAAGGTTTAAAAAAAATGTGTTTAGTTTCTAAGTGATGAAAAAATGAATAAATGTTAATCTCAGTAAATAGGTAGCCAACGGAGAAAAAATTATGTTAATTAGTACTATGTCATTTGTTAAAAAGAACTACCTATAAAAATAGATACGTAGGTAATGAAGATTATAAAAAAAAAACATAATAAAATACGGTATAAATCTTACAAAAAATAATAAAAGTATAAGATACTAGTAACTAAGTATAACATACTAGTACAAGCATTATACTTTGTAAGTATAATGCTTGTACTAGTATGTGTATCCTAGTAGGTACAAGCATTATATGTACTTATAAATGTACAAATTATACCTACTTTGTGATACAGATATCACAGGCTGCACGAGTTCTTACAAATACAGTTAGGACAACTTATTTCATAACAACATTTAACATAAGTTTTAAGAATAGTGACATAGTTAATTTATTATAATACTAGCTTCTGCCCGCGGCTTCGCCCGCGTGGATGTCGGAAATTTACCCACGGGAACGTGCTAACAGGATAAAATGTATGTGCTTCCCCAGAATGCCATCTATGTCGCGGGCCCTTTGTGGCTAATTACAATAGAAAACCAATTGTGTCTCATTAGTGGTGATTAAGAGGGTACCTATATGATATCTTTACCTAAGTACCTAACTAATTTAAAAAAAAACTCAATAACAGAAAATTAAATACCTACCTACCTAAATAAACCTATTTCAGATGATAACTAATCTAAACTCAATAAATAAGCAAAATCCCTAAAAACTAATATCTATACGAATGACTAAACCTACCTAACAGTATTATAAAATAACCTACGGCCACTACGTACACTATCAAATATACTACCTATACTTTAAAATTAAAATATATACCTACGACTCATATAAAAATAAACCTAAATAACTCTAAAAACTAAAAGGAATAAAAATGAACTCCACTGCGGGTGACCCAACCTACGACAAACTTAGTATTTGCGGTTGGTACAGTACAGACAGTGGTAATCGGGTATAGGGATCGAACCGCAAAATTAAGTTGTTGTTGTGTGTTTTTTATTGTATATACTTTTCCGGGATAAAAAGTACCCAGTGTGGTGCCCAGGATATTAAAGAATAATTATACCAAGTTTTATCGTAATCGAACCGGTAGTTTTTGCGTGATGCCTGAACAGACAGACAGACAGACAGACAAAAATTTTTTTAATCACATTTTTGGCTTCGGTGTCGGTCAAGTAACAGCCCCTGCCATTTATTTTTTGGATATTTTCAATGTACAGAATTTTCACTTCTACAGATTTATTATAAGTATAGAAGATAATTTACTTAAACACTAATAAATACGGTTTTAAACATCTATATAATTTCTACATTATATACGGAAAATTTAAATAAGTAAATGTGTACCTACATAATATTATGTTTGTGTGTAGGTATGTAGTAAGTAATTGGAATAGGTAAACTAATATACTTAAGATATAAAATAATAGCTCCTCAAAATTTATAGCGCTATATACTCAGCGAAGTGCCTAGGATAAATGAAAATCTCAGTTGTTAGTCCCGTAAGGATTAACTAACATGAAAATGATAATTATTAGCAAATGTAATATTCGATTCCTAACAGATATTTAGATCCAATTGCGTTTTACGTAATTAAACCGAGAAATAAACATTAATGTGGATTTTATAGCTCAGTTTACACCTCCTATAAGGTAGAAATTGTTAGAATGCGTTTATCTTACAAACCTACTTTGTTAGCAAGCGTGTAATAAATGTAGGTACTGAAACTGGAATTAATAATCTGTGAAAGTTTGTAAACGAAACGTCTGCCTAAGATCTTTAACACAACATAACATTACGCCCTTGTTCCTCGAAGCGTTAGGCAGAGGTGTATGTAAAATTTTTCGACAACACGGTTAGCGCAGTGGCTGAGCGATCGGACTGCTGCGCTGCGTGTCGCGGGTTCGATTCCCGCACAGAACAAATATTTGTAAGTCCTACATGTATTTGTTCTGAGTCTGGGTGTTTTTCTATCCATAATATGTATGTATTTACAAAGAAAAATAATGTATATAAGTAGTTTATCAGCCATCTTGTTACCATAACACAAGCATTAGGTTGCTTAGCTTGGGACTAGATGGCCCTGTGTGAAATGTCCAGGGATATTATTTCGCTATGTTTAAGTTATGTTTAAGTACACCCCAGTTATGTTTAAGTCCGATGTAATAGTGGAGCCTATTGCCATCACCTGGGCACAAATCCAGACTAGCTGCTACTGAAATTCCAGATTCCAGAGTTAATGGGTTTTTACAGATGGAAAAACCCGTTAACACTTTGCCCAACCAGGGAGGTCCTCATGCTCAACAACTAACGTTACTAAAATTAAGGTAAAAAAAAAACTTTTAATTCGAATAAAATTCTTGTGTACCTAAGTTTGTGCACTTGGGTGGTTACAACATTTCTAGTGTCAATTAAGGTCTGTGCCTCACCCTGAAATTACTCGCGCTTGACTTGTGACTTGTCCACTAAAGTGTTCATAGGTGCATTGTTATTTGCTTAATTGCCCATTTCATGTGACAGGTGCTATTAGAGGAATTGTTTAGTGCCATAGAGAGACTAAAGCTAATTATTACAGATTTCGAAACGTAAAGTCCCAAGTTCCAAACAAGTTTGTACCAAAATGGTATTTAATTACCAGTTGTAAAATCACATCGTAATTTATGTTCGTCATGTTGATACTATCTCGGGAACCTAGTGTGATGGGTGTTGTCTTTGTACTTCGTCATCGCAGCTGCAATACTGCTAGTGATCACCCACTTTGTTAATTTATGATCTAAGTTTTGTAATTATAGTGTTTGCTTTGTAATAATGTACGGTTGACTTATTGTGGTAGATGTTTACCTAATGTTGCAGGCTTATATAATAGTAACCTATAAGGCACCTTCCTACACATTTGATGTGGTAATACAATTAGGGAGAATATCACTGTTGAAACATCCGATCTATTCTGTAAAAATCTCACCGTGAAAACCTAGGTGAAGTGAGATGCCACCTGACACGGATTGGCACTGATGACAGCTCACTTCAACTATTGTTTTTACGGTGAAATTTTTACAGGATAGCACTACTGGACGCAATCAGCATATCTAAACCGCGTTCAAAAGCATTCAGTGTCAATAAAAAATCAAAATCAAAAGTCATTTATTCAAATTAGGCTGAGAATCAGCACTTTTCGAAAGTCAAAATTACAAAAGACAATCCCCCAAAACGCCCGTCCTACACCACTTTCTTTTTTTTTCGCAAGAAATATTCAGAAAGTTTAAGCAATATAGCTACCCATTCCAAAACGTAGATCTCTATGGTGAAGAACGAACAAGAAACTCCAAGGACACTCTTTTAAAATAAGATCTAAAAAAAAACTTGGGTTCATTATGCTCGTTACTTCTCTAAGTGAGAACAATGTATAAACAAATCCAAATATAAAATTTAAAATAAGCCATTTATCATTTAGGTTGTGTTCCTACATTCGATAAAGTAAAATTACACAAACATAATGTTTACTTAGTTTTAGGTGAAAGAAAAAAATATAAATAACCCACGCTGTAATAAAAACGAGTCGCCCGCATCGCTTACCTACAATAATTTACATATTTTACATGTTATTATAATTCAAAATTGATGATGCCATTTAGCAATTAAACCATTAAAACATAATTTTTCATTGTGACCTGATAAATTTATAAAATAATTGCTCAAAGGTGTGAATTTCCGATCAATTTTATGAATGGACGCTCGAGAGAATGGCGATTGTTAAAATTCTTTAGTTTTAGTAATTTAATTGTCAGCTATTGACAAAGTCACGATGTTCTGGCGAAAGTTGGCCAGGTGGTTTTTTTAAAGGATTTTTTAATGCTCGCAATTAACAAAAATATGTGTGAACCTTTGACAGGTAAGTAGGTATATCCTGATTCTAAATCTAATCCTAATGCTGTCGTCTAGTAATAAAAACAATACTTAGGTATTTCATTCAAAATCAAGTCATTTATAGAAAACAAGAAAACGCTAAGTAAGTTACTTACCTACATAAGTTAATTGAATAATTGTGTATTTAGACCCATCCAAGAAAAACTGTGCATCGACATGAACGAGTCACTTAAGCTAAACATCTGAATCTTTTTAATTCGGTGGCAATTCTTGTGACTCTAAGGCTCAATTTACGCGCGAAGCGATTTGGAAGCGATTTTTTTTGTACAAAGCATAATGAACTTTATGTCAAAAGTTTACGCACAAATACACATAAAGTTCATTTTGCTATGTATAATATCGCTACAAAAACTCGCTTCCACTCCGTTCCATTGCAGTGTAAATTGAGGCTAAAAGGCTTTGAAAAAAAAAACTTCCAATAATTTAATTTAATACTCCAAAACACAATTTAAAAGTAGCAACACCGAACAATAAAACTCATCTAGCTAGAATAGTTTCTTATCGGGATCCGAATCGATCATTGTAGCGATTAGTTCATTCGGTTGCGTGGGCGCATCTATTGTTAGAACTTAAGTTCGTTAGGGTTAGTGTTGTCGTTTATTGTGATTTATTGTTTTGTTGCGAAAGTGGTATAATTATACCTGTGAAGGTAAGTTGGATCTGTAATATTAAAATTAAGAAGAAATAAAAAAGCAATTCAGAATTTTATAATTGTAATTACCTATCTAGAATTTTTTTTGGAAAAAATCAATTTTAATTTTGTCATCATAATCCACAGCTCAACTTCACCCACTGCTGGGCAATGAGCCTCTCGTGTCTTGTTAGTCAGTTTTTGATTACTGAATTTTTTTACCCATTAAAGTAACAAAATTTGAAAAATCTCCAAGAGATGGCGCTGGCGGTTTAAATTCCTGATAGCGACGAAGTGATATTTTGCAAACTTAAATAAAACAGTTAACAGAGCATGATACCATTAGTGCCATGTTACTTCACGACTCATGTCTGAATTCTTAGAAGAGACGGGTAGAGAGGTAGGTCGTTTGAACTTTTTAAACACCTACATCACAATTTAGTAGGTGCTAACGATGGTTATGTTTTCACACAATAATAACCAATTAATCAATATATAACCGTAATGGAGTCGTCCTATTAATTAACAAGAAAAAGATTATATAAGCTATAATAAAGGCAATCAAATATTAATTATTATGTGAATGGTGCTTCCTTTTAAAGGGCGCAATAAAAACCATTTGTTTAAGACGGATTTCAAGGTGACGACAAAATGTTTAATAATTAATACGTCATAGGAGCCCGAGTTATCTTTTTTGTTGAGGAAATGTTAAAATGTATCAAGCTCTACTTGATATTTTACCTTCAAATATTTTTAGTTATGTCTGACTGAACAAACAGTTGTAATTCTAAAGAAATCATTGAAGTCCCATAGGTAATCGGTTATAGTGACGAAACGAATGCGTGAAACAACAGTATAGCGAAAACGAATACACAAGTTATTATGAAAAGGTTAGAAAGAAAAAAGAAGTATTTATTGCGATTCGTACCGGATCATTAACTAAACTAAACACAGAAAACACACACACAATTGTAAAATCCTGAACTTTTGAGTGTTTCATTTGTCTCCACGTATGTTCCACCTGACGGGTTGTTAGTGAGCAAAAAAAAAAAATAGACAAAACATGCATATCTAAGTCTTTCATAAATCATCCCCGAAATGGTTTTGAGACACAGAATTGTGGAAATAAAAAACGAAATCCATTCGGACAAAGACATAAAGCTAGTCTCTAACCCAATAGTGACTAGCCATTATTACTACCAAATCCTACAATAATACAAAACTATTGTTAGATACTTTAATCGCACCCACTCACGATTGCCCACTACTTACTATTTACTAGTTCAGTAGCATTTATTAAAGGTGTCCTTGAACTAGCGACCTTGAACTTTATCGATTTTCCGTTTGACCTTGTAATGGGAGACGGTATTCACAACTATGGAATCAAAAGTCTGGGTAAATATTGTAAATTAGGTTGCTGTGTTAATTTGGCTTTACAAGTTGGTTTTGGTGATAAAAATATATTCTTAGGTAAGTTTACTTATATCAAGTACGTGAAAAAGTAACTGGATTGTGGAGGTCAGATAGGCAGTCGCTGCATATAAAATACTGGTACTTAGCTGCATCCGGTTAGATTGGAAGCCGACCCCAACATACTTAGGAAGAGGCTAGGCATATGATCATTTATTTTAATCTTTATAATTGTATGTTAATTAATGTAATTGGACCTGTGCCGTTTTAATTAAAACTATAAATAAATAAATAAATGATAATGAAGTGCGTGAAACAATATATAATAATTTCCGACATTAAGATTGTTTACTATAACAGGGTAAAGATCTTATTCAAACCAAAATCACTTGCTTAGGTTGGAGTACTGCCGCATAATACCTACATAGACTAGCGTAACGATATCTAAATCAATGATGTGTGCCTGTCGTCTTATTATATCTAAGTACCTAATAAAATTATTTAAACTGCAAATTAAAATACAATTGGCAGCGACTCTAACGTAACGTAAAACTGAAAAGTCATGAGAGCTTTCGTCGAGGTTAGTTCTATTTATATTTAATAGATGGCGCTAGTAATATCAGGTTGGATGACTTTATTTTTGGCAGGTATAGGTAATATAAATCAGTTGGCTCCTGAATTTAATACTACAGTTTAGGAAATATCATTTTTAATTATTATTTTGGAGGTATGCTGCGAATACTTTTGATTTAGGTACTTAATTCTTTTTTTTTGCTTGGGAATGACTTCACAGTTTAATTATTTAAGTACATGATTTTTTTTGCCTATAAATAAGTAGATATTATTATTAGTGTGTGCCTATTTAATACTAAATTGTGCATACCTATTCAGTTTTTCATCTAAACGTCATTTTTTGCAAAAGTCTTCATGAAAAGGTCAAAACTCAGCCATAAATCCTACGCTTTTTATCAACCCGCCATATTATTTACGTTCACAGTTTACATCAAATCCGAGCCGTCAGTTCGCGTATCTGACGGGCATTGCATTCACGTCGTGGCATAATGTGAAACATGACAAGAGACATCGACTTGCCACTCGCAGTTATACGGATTTGGAAATTAATTTAGAAGTAGGTATGTAAGTTTTGACGAATGTATGAGGATTTTGATGCTTTTTGAAGCCCGTTTTGGTGTTGTTTTTTTACCGTGTCACAAAGGTGATTTTTTTACATAAATAATTCAGTAAAAAAACAATCAACAACCAGCTCAGACTATAACACCCTGTCCTCTGCTATCCGCATCCAGTCTGTCCCAGCCACCTTTTTGAGATTTCCGGTCAGTGATAATTATTATGGCTAATGAAAGTTCTACCTGTTACATTATTTATATTTATATATCACTAAGTATCATGTTTCAAGATTTTGCTTGTAAACTTATAGGTATGTAAGAAAGAGGTAGACTGTTCCCTGATTCTTTTAAAGCAAATAATACCTACTGTTTGGAAAAAAGTAGGGATTAGTTCACCTTAATGTAACTAAATACTACCTAAAAACTTTTAATAATACCAAAGATATGAGAAACAATAAGATTGTGGCCAAGTAGAAAAAGGTTTAGTTTATAAAGCAATCCGTTTGACAGAAGCAACAATATGTAGCCTACTAGCTGTTGCTTGCAACTTTGCCTGCATATATTTGGTATTTCATATTTTTTCAATACACCACATTTTTTTTATATATCTTTTTTGTACGTAACCGTATGTCCTGCCTATCCCAGGCTACCTATTTGTCAAATTTTATAACGACCGGTTCAGTAGTTTAGGCTTGAAAAGGTAACAGAAAGACTAGAGTTACTTTCGCATTTATAATTTTATGAATGGCTGTAGCAGTTCCAGCAGTTAAGTTAGGTACTTATCATGAGCCTAGCCTTTTCCCAATTATGTTGGGATGGACTTCCAGTCTAACCGGATGCAGCCGAATACCAGTTATACCCTGTCCATTACGTAAACCGTTTTTTGACAGATGGAACTAGTGATTGCAGCAACAAACAATACATAGATTGATACACGTTCGGTGTAATAATGTCTGTAAGAAGCCCTATAGAAGATAATTCAATAAAATAAGGCAGTTTATATATTTATTTTATTACGCAATTTCAAGTTAACTTTCACGTAACCTGGAATATGTACGTTATAAGACAGCTGTCAAAAAACGGTTAACCTAATGGACAGGGTATAGGTACCTAATTAATTTAAATTCACAAAATTTTCGATATACTTTCCCCTGTTAATATAAAACCCTTCTTAGTCCGACCCTACCTTAATCCACTCTTCCAACAAACCATGGAATATTCTCCGGCTCTCCGGGAAACTCAATCAGCGTAATGGCCCGACGCGCAAACTATGCATTTTGCTGATCACTCGCGATTTATTTCAATAATCCACCTTGCGGTAATGTCCGACCGTGGACGGGAATATTATATTATATTACACTCAACCCCGCGGGTTCGTCCGCCTTGGACAACTAGCGGTGGTTGAAAAATCAATTTTGTAGTTTGTGTATCTAATTATGTATCTAAGGATCATAGAAACAGATTTGTAATACATATTTGTTAAAGAAGAAAGCAAGAAACGAGGGATGGACTGTGTGAATGATGATATGGTAAGAAAGGGGGTGACTACCGAAATGACGATTAATAGAGAAGTATGGAAGAAAAATACATGTTGCGCCGACCCGAAATAAATTGGGATAAGGGCAGGAGAATGATGATAATGATTTGTATGTATTAGCGAGTACTCTCTTTGATAGCTCTTGTGGCTGCGACTAAATAAAAACTCGCTGGAGGTGTGAACAGTCAGCGATCAAATATTAATACCTATACAACGTGTTTTGTTTTATATATGCCATAACTCTAGGGGGTAATTGTATTCATCATTATGAACAACTTTGACTATGGGACCAAACCTGAAAGCGCGAAAAAAAAAATCAGCTGATCCCTACATTTATGTTCGTATAACTCGTCAAAATGTAGGGAACACCAGATTTTTGTTTCGCGATTTCGGGTTTGGTCCCATGAGCTGGACTCCTTGAAGGATTGGCCCACAATCGCAGTACACCGGGAGTGGGAGGAGGGAACGGAGACCTTTGCCCAGCAGTGGGAAAACACAGGCTCATGATAAAAATAATAATATTTATTTAACAGTGTCGCCGGTAGCCTTGTAACTACTATTAAAAAAAAAAGTTTATTTGGAACAAAAAAATACAAGAATATTGTGTTTAATATGTCATGCTTTCTAAGGATACTAAGTTCTGACTTCCCACATTGCCATAGGTACACACAACATTGCGTTGCGTTGCGTTTGCGTTGCAATGATTGCCTCATTGCGTTACTATATGTAAATGACAAACAGGCAAAATATAGTACGAGCCTAAACAGCTCACTGGCTGAATTGAACAACGGTTTTTTTACGAAGATTTGACTGGTCGATTTTTATTTTGGACTTGCTTTTGAGTATATGGACTTCAATATACCAGGACAATAGGCGGTTGTACCTAAAATGGAAATTGTGATTATCTAAATTTAGTTTAACTTTTGAAAAGTATAACGCGTAGTATTATATCCGTGATTCACGACTTTCCCTTGTCTATCTAAGTATCCAGATACTTAAATCAGACATCTTATTCAAAAACGCGTTTTATTCCGCCCATTCTTCAGCTATCCTCACACAGTTTCATAATACTTAGCGTCGAAGCCGACAGCTTCGGCTGTTCTCGGCAAGACTCGAGCGCCTCCGGCGCTCGGCGGCACTACGAACTAATGGCATCACGCTCGCGGCGCAAGAGCATCCGACATCTGTACCGGCCTTAGAACTGTGATATTCTTGGGTATTTTGTTTGTTATTTATTTTATAGAATAGTAGATGTATAGATATGGTTAAGATACGCATATATGAGTTAACTCTCTTAGGGCTGAATTTTCCAATGCCAGATAATTTTATATGAGGAATAATTTTGAATTTTTGACAGTTCTTCCATACAAAAACTGTCAGACGTCATTTTTATTCCACGAATAAACATTATCTGTCGATAGAAAAATCAGCCCTTAGAAACTTTAAATTATAAATAGGTCGGTGTAAAAAATATTGAAGCAGCAGGTTCGGAGATGGAACCTTTGACACAATGTGGAAAGAGGGTCACCTCTTTGTGGCTCTCTCGTCTTTCATTCAATCCATCCATTGTTTCTTTGGTCTTCCCCTGGTCTTATAGCCATCCACATTCATACTTAAAACTTTCTCCATGACATATTCCACACCTATCCCTACGCATGATGCGGAGAAATAGGTTATAAGTACAGGGGAAGACCAAAGAAACGATGGAAGGATTGTGTGAAAGACGATACAGTCACAAAGGGGGTGACTACTGAGATGACGGCTAATTAAGATGCATAGACAAAAAAGACATGCTGTGCTGACCCCAAATAACTTTTAATAACGGCAGGAAGACAATGATGACGTATAAGAAATTATATATTTCAAGCATGTGATATTAAAGAAAAGCTTTTCGAAACGAGCTGACATCTCCGGCTATTCTCGGCAAGTCTCGGCTGCCTCCGGCGCTCGGCTGCAGTACGAACTAATGGCGTCACGCTTGCGGCGCAAGCGCATCCCGACAGAATATGCACCGGGTGTGCTGTGGCGGGTAGTTCAGATGGAGTGCAGTTTCTCAAATGAAAAGATTTGTAATGTTTCCTTTTATAAATATTTGTAATAATATTTTGTGATTGTAAGTTTCTTTAAGTATAGGGATGTAAGTAAGTAGAGGTAGATAGTATGAAAGTTGGTGGCAAAAAGGAAAGAGAGAGGATTGTGTGATTTTTTGCTAAGAACAAAGTGAATTCTCAGATGAGTGCTTATGGGATGTGTGAAAGTTACAAGACGTGCTGTGCTAGCCCCTAAATAAATTGAGATAAGGATAGGTAAGGAAGGTGATGATTGTAAAATTCATATTATGTTGCTTCAATTATAAAACCAGCGTCAGACAACATCTGTCTGGGATTCATTCTGAAATGAACCTTTATGGCGCATCCGTGAGGCACAGACTATTGTTGTTAAAACATTATTTTCACATTTTTACATATTTTGTGTTTCACGAACTGTGTCCAAATAAACGTTATTATGTTTTTTTACTTATAATTATGATTTATTTAATTATGGCTGCTACCTTATTTTATACACAATCGCAAGTTGTAACTTTAAAAAACACTCAACACAACACACAAACATAAGCAACAAATCGGAATAGAGCGCAACAATCACTTATAGGTAAACTCTGCATGCACACAAATCGTTGTCGTAAGTAACAAAAAATAGCAAGGAAAGACTATGGAAATGTATATGCGTTTGTGTTGTGTGTGTGTGTGTGTTGTATATGTATGTATGTTTGTGTAAGTTGCACAGATTAGAGCTTAATAAATTGGTTAAACTAGATTAAAATAAAAAAAACAAACAATTTAAAAAAAAATCACAAGACTATGTCGATTGCCTCACTGGTCTAATGTTTGCATGCGCTATTGTGAGCATGAAGTCCTGGGTTCAATTCCCAGGTCAGGCCAAGTATTATTGGGTTGTTCTATTTGGAATTTTTCAGTAGCAGCCCAGTCTGGAATAGGCCAGTTTCCTAAAAAAATCTAATTAGTCCGTCAGTTAGATTAACAAAAAATAGTAGAGTCGTTTTTTTTTTTGTCAATTACATAAAAAATGATGAAGATATCGCCCGTTAAAGTTACGCGTGACGTCACGCCTTGCTACACTTTTTAGCATGGCGTGACGTCACGACCCCCCACTCCCAAATTTTGACATCCTTCATCTTTGTAATATTTTGTTTGATTGACAAAAGAAAAAATACATGTCCATTATTTTTCGATAATCTAACTGACGGACTAAATATTATAATTATTTTTTTACCCAGGAAACTACCCTGTTATGCCCGATTGATGGCAATATTGGCAATATGTTCACCCCTATTACGTGGGACTTTAACAATCGACAAAATGTGGGTATTCTATAGTTATACCACTGCCCAACTCTTTCACGAAACAAGGCGTGGTGTTACGTTATATTATTATATGCAACACTGCCGTTCTTTACATTTCAGCTGCGCCCGCGCCTCTCGGCGGCAAAACATTTACACTAATAGCGTCACGCTCGCGACGTTTACGCATCCTGCACGGCGACGCATTTTCCGCCATTACAGGTACCCTAAAATTATTACCAATACTTATGGGCCTACAGCGTGGTGTTAAATAATAAATATGTGGACATTTATTGTAAGGAAAAGGCTTTTTATGAAGTGTTGGACATGATATGGGTAGGTACTGACATAAATTTATCTGATCAGTGGTCAATCTTGGACAAATCTTTTTTCTATTGATAATATGTATTAGGTATATTCTTGGAAGGTAGGTAGGCCTTTGGTGTGGGATGCAACGTGTGTCGACACCCTTGCGCCATCCCATCTTCTAAGCACGGTGGGCTGTGCTAGGGCGGCTGCTGCAGGTGCGGAGAATCTCAAACGGCGCAAATACTCAAATCTTTTTGGAACTTATATGTTCGAGCCGTTTGGGGTTGAAACACTAGGGCCATGGGGTCCGAGTGCCTATTTTGTTTTTCGAGACACCGCCAAGCGGTTGATCGACTCTTCACGCGACCTATTTTTTGGCCAAAGAATCAGCTTTGCGTACAACGTGGCAATGCTGCCATGCCAGCCTTTTGGGCACTTTCCCTATTGGCAGCGATGCGGAAGTTTCTTTATGCCCTTTGATTATTTCCCCTTCTTTTCGATTGATTGTATTTTTGTTAATGAGACAATTTTTTCTGAGCTGATGCAATTGGGACATTAAACTGACTTAGGTTGATTGTTAAAGGACTGCGGTTCAACTTCCTTTTACATAGCATACAAGTTAAAGGGGAAAATTTATAAGTCCGTGATAAGGCCTGTCCTACTTTATGGATCTGAATGCTGGACTGTGAAGAAGACGGATGAAAAAAGATTGCATGCAGCGGAGATGAGAATGTTGAGATGGATTTTTGAACTGACGAGAATGGATAAAGTAAGAAATGAGTATATAAGAGGAAGTTTAAAAGTGGCGCCAGTGACGGAAAAGTTGAAAGGAAATCGTTTGACTTGGTATGGGCATGTGATGAGGAGGGACGAAACGCATGTGACTAAAAGAGTGATGAATATACATGTTGATGGATGGAGAGGGAGAGGATGGCCGAAGAAAAGATGGATGGATTGTGTGGGGAATGATATGAAAGAGAAGGGAGTGAATGATAGCGTGACGGTTGACAGGGGAGAATGGAAGAAGAAAACGTGTTGCGCCGACCACAAGTAACATGGGATGAGGGCAGGAAGATGATGAAGCATGATCAGTCTATAACGTTTCCACTGCTGGGACCCAGGCCTCCTCTATGTGAGAGAGAGCCATAATCCGCCATACGAACCCAGTGCGGGTTGGTAGATGTCACATGTCTTCCAATTTTCATCCCGTTAATTTTTCATCAACAAGAGGAGTAAAAAATGCAATATGATAGGTATTTCATGGACACAAAGATGGAGTCATTGTATTAAATACTCATATTTTATGCAACATCAACATTTATAAAATTATAGACTATTATCACGTTACATAAAAATGTTCAAAGAAATATTTTTTCTTATAACTGAGAAAAGTTTAACATCTGTCCTCCCACACGGAGCCTAAAGCTAGTGGCGGAAAAAAGGCCCAAAGGATGATAATAATATAATTATAGACTAATCAGACGATAAGCCGCTATGTCAAAATATAGAGGAATATATTCTTATACCTAGACACACCCAATAGGCTATGTATGATACCTACTGTCTTTAAGCACATATCTACATACATATATGTCAAAGTAACGTTTTTATGAAGTTTTGACCACGGATTCGACCGCGTGGATGTCGGAAATTTAATAGGATTTAATTTTTTTGCGCGGGACCCTAATTCTTAAAAAAAAGTAGCCTAAGTTACTCCTTATAACATCAGCTATCTGCCAGTGAAAGTCCCGTCAAAATCAGATTAGCCGGAACAAACACACAGACACCGACATTCAGACAGACAAAAAGAAATTAAATTGTTTTTTTTTTTGTCCGAAGTATAATAATATACTTCCATATGCATTTAGTAAAATGCTGTTATTTTGACATTACAAACAGACAGTTCAATTTTATTTAATTGTATAGATGTATAGATTTCCATAGCTTTATATTACCAACTTGTTTGTTAAGTTTTTGTTTATTCTGTTATCACAGTTATACCTACACTATCCGATTTGCCATTTTAATTTAAAAGTTCGTCGTAAAAGAATGCCTTTATCAGCTTTTGCCAATTCCTTGGCGCGTCTTCAAACTTGCCTTAACATCACACAAGGGTAACCAATTTCTGGCTTTACAATATAAGAAAAATCACATAAAAGTAAATCTTCACGTCGCATAACTGCCTCGTTAATAGTAAAATTGATTAATCATTCATTTTTGTTATTAAGAACAGTTCGAAATAACCTTTTGTGGTGCCGCATAGTTTAATTATCCTCGGCTGGATATCATGACGTTGCATTTTAATCAATGACATTGGCTCCTGGTTGAAGACGCATCCTTTGAAGACAGTTGGCGCCACACTAGTGTTTATACCCAACTGTTATATTTGTATTAGTAATCCTACACCTACACAGCTGCTGCACACCGTCGACGATACGTAAAATTGTCACTAAGTACGTATACGCTCCGTCAATACCTTGCTAGGGCTTCTACGCTACGCAACGCACCGTCTACGGCTTCTACGCTACGCAACGCAGCGTCTACGGCTTCTACGCTACGCAACGCAGCGTCTACGGCTTCTACGCTACGCCACGCAGCGTCTACGGCTTCTACGCTATGCAACGCAGCGTCTACGGCTTCTACGCTACGCAACGCAGCGTCTACGCGACAGCGCCTTCACTACGCAGCGTTTATGCTACGTCAAAGCCTACGCTAGAAAGATGCCTAGTGCTTAATACTTATCGCTATACCTAACGTCTATTAGTAACAATATATTGTCGGTACTTACAACTTGTGAATATGTTACTACTTCTCTAGTCAAGGTTGCACACTATCTTCAACAGTATCATTTCTTTACACAATGAGCGATAGTATCCCATAGATACAAAAAAAGTAGTAAATAAACTGTTTGCCTTCCCTACGTACCGACATGTGGACCATTAATTCGGTATCAAAAATTATAAGTTGATGTTTGATACCAGGCGCCATTTAAAGCTGCAACATGCGAGGGTATACTTGACTGTTATACTTATGTGAAACAACATTTTGCCGATACATGTAATACGTATTTATATAAACAAGCATTACTGGTAGGTAAGTAGGTACTTCAGTAATATCGTGTCCCTGTTCTGTGTTTTCACATACAAAAGTAGTTACCTACTTGTTTTAAAAATAGCGTTTCAGAGTTACATTCATTTGCAAGTCATTTTCCGACTATGATCGGGTCGTGGGGCTTTTGGGACCGGGACCGCGGTCCCGGATTCCCCTATTTTCAGTCTACAATGGTAAAATATAAGTATAGCAATTCAGCTTCAAAAAAATGGTAGAGTTTTTGAATAAATAAGGGACAATAATTGAAATAAGTTCTAAAATAGGCCGCGAGTCAGAAACAACTTGCACTTCAAAGCAACATAATAAAATAAAGATACATAATAAAAGTAAATGAATCCTTCCCTTGAAAGTTTAATTTATTCATTATGCATAAGAATATGAATCGCATTATACATTTCTTCATTATGTGTTTGCACTTATGCGAGAAATATTTATTCATGAATTTTTACAACAACAACACTTATACACTTTTCTTAAACCAACCATTACTGCTTAAGTAATGTTGTATATATATCATCTAATAAGTAAATTATTCAACGTCCAAAATATTACTAAATACTTAAAATTCAACATACATAAAATAATATTACTCTGCCACAATTAAAAAATTGAAACAAACATGAAACAATTGAGAATCTCGTAGGATTGCTAAAAATGTCATATCACATCACAGAAACAAAAAGTCACAACCTGAAGTTCTATATTTTCTAACATAACCGTTAACTATTCGTAATAAAAATAATATGTATTGATACAGAGGTAGACGGTACATTCTCTTCGTACATATATAATTTTAAAGTGTTCTTCAAATAATTTTTGAAAAGTCTCTCTTCATTAACGAAATGGTCATTATATTTAGCCATTGTGCCGCCAAAAGTATTGGGACCTCAAAATTAATTACGACTCAAGCCTTCGCAATACTTAATGAATACATTCGTATCTATAATTAAATTATCTATTGGCCACTTTGTACACTCACGCATGGGCTTGCGGTAATAAATAATAGCAGCTGATTGATGTTTCACCATCGACTGATTCGATGTTTATTTATTTACTGTCCGTTGGCGCTTGTTTGCTTTATTTCGAACAAAAATGTACAGGTTTTTCTATCAGGCAAAATCAAGTGGTTAACGTCAAAATATGTAGGTTGATGATAAAAGGCGTAATCGGGTTAAAATTTTCTAAGTCGCGAAAAGTCACTTTAGCTTTAGAGGTTTTATCAAAATAGAAACGGAGTTTAAAAATCAAAAGCTTTATCTGAAAGATACACCAGCTCACAAAAGCTTCCGTTCCACGAACTCCAATGTTCCACCATTAGTTGCTTTTGTTAGTGTAATAATATTTCTGGACGGCCGTAAACGTCGGAAGGTATACATAAATTTGGCAAACTAACCTGAATCATGAATGCTTCTGGTGACTGTCTTCCACACTAACAAACATCAAACGGCACTGAGCGTCACTTCACAGTACATTTCACATCTAATCCTTCACGCTATACATGTACTACGTACGTACAAGACACAAATATATTCGTGATTATATCGTGTGGAACATATACAAAGAGCGACGCTAACACGACCGCCTAACAGTCTGTGAGACCGGACACTGGGCTTCAGGCGGCGTAGAGCGGGATGAAAGATATGCGGGGGGACATATGCATGCTGAAGGATGCCAAAGGAGCCGGGCAGATGCGACAGGACTCCGGAGAAAAGAGACGACTACACTGCGTGACATTTGAAAACTGTGTCTTTACACCACCTTTAGCTATGACACGGAAAAATGGTACCTATCTCGGTGGGAGTAGAGTTGAAGATGGTTACTGTATGCTGGCGCTTAGGATGTTCTAGCGATGGTGAGTAAATGTCCTCTAATGTGTCGCGCAATCCGGAGCGCTAGCTTTAAAACTAAGTTGTATAGAGACGAGTATTGCGCGCGCGTGCTCTGTCGCTTCGGCCGTCTGGTGGGCAAAGTGTGTGTCGCGTTTTGTCGCTTTTGGAGCGGAGTCGCGGGTGTGCGAGCGGGATGGGAGCATGTAGGCAGTGGGGTGGGAGGAAGACGGGGAGGTGTCACCACGAGCGCTTTTTAGGGACTTAAAGCCGGATGAGCACAAACAGAGGCGTACTGCGGATTTGTAATGTGACGTTTTTGCGCATATGTGGGTTTTTCAGTAGGCACTTGTGCTACCGCTGCTAAATTGTGTCCTGCGGTCGACTGTTTGTTTCAGGCGAATTGTTTTTGTTCACGGAAACTTCTGTACTAATGAAAATAAACATGATGCTTGTCTTAACACAAAACATTTATGTTTCACGGAATTTTAATTAACTGATGACGCGTTTTGTGAATCTTGTATTGAGATTTAGGATATCTGTCCTAAATCTCAATACAAGATTCACAAAACAAGATTAATCCTGTTACAATTCAGAAGGCCTTTAATAGATATTAAAGGCCTTCTGAATTGTAACAGGATTTGGACTCGTTGTTTTGTCCATGTTTAGATTAAACGAGATTCTGCAACGCCCTAATTTTACAAAAGTCCTCCAAAAAGTGTAAGCAAAAAATCCAAATGTCATTACTCCAATCCTTTTCTAAATTTAAGCCACTTGTCCGATGACACTTGTGTATTTTGGCGAAAAAAAAATGACTTTTCAACAATAGCTCATCCAATTTTGGCACAAAGCAGTAGCGCCACCACACAATGATCAGAATAGGATCCTGACAATGAGATTGTGACATTCTCGGTTTGTCACATTGTGGCCCACAGGAGTTGAATTATCATCGGTTGGATACAAACCTCCTTTTGTATTTTTTTTTGGCTTGCAAATGTCACTGGCCACCCACACGGAGTTGGTAGCGTGAAATTGGGTATGGGATAAGCTGTCGGCAGCTTTACTGATTGTGATTATAAGATTACTGTTGCGTTCTTTATGGATAGAAAGTAGATGGGTATTGTTTGGGTAAATGATGGTGTTTACATGAAAAGTTTAAATTGGTATCGAATTAAATGTATTGTGTTTAGAGTTAATGGTTCAACATCACCGTCATAGTCAACCTCTGATAATTATTTATATTCAGAGTCCTTAAAACGAATATTCTTCTGATGATATTTTTACAAGAAATTTTAGAGTTACTCCTCTAATTGCTGGCCGCTATTTGCCGTTTTCCTTATTCCTGTTGCCAAGTTCAGTTTCTTTTAAGATTCCGTGACTTGATATTTTGTTACCTGTATTTTGGCGATAGGTTGCGCTACTTGCCACGTTTGCGACGTAAATATCCGATTCCTGAGCATTTGCCAAAATTACATTAATAAAAATTTCAGAAATAGTTTAGCATTATTGAAGGAGATTTTAAAAGACTTTAATCAAATCACCGTAAATTAATGAATCCTTGAAAATCATACGTTGTGTATGAGTTTCTGAGATTGTTTCAATAATACGGCAATCATTAGTAACAAGTGCGTCAAACATACCAGTTTTGTGCCACACATGTACGGTCAGTAAAACAAACAAATGAGTTGCAATGGTGAAGTATATTTAGATGATTGTTTCTCTTGGTTGGTATAGCTGTCCAGATTCAGAGGGGATTGGTTTGAGATGTGGATTGTAGTCTGAAAATTCATGAATGAACACACCTAATATATTTGAAAGTACTCAAGATAACTTAAGGATATAAAGCACATGACTTGTAAAATTACTCTCATCTGGCTTAATGTATCAGTTGTATATTAATATTTTGAATGTATTTTTTTTACGTTTCGTCCTACTATTTTAGTAGGTAGGCTGTGTAGATATATTTTTTGCAAAACTTTTCATGTAGGTTCAATCTATGATATAATAAGTAGGTGTTTGCTACGTTTATGAGAAATCAGCATTTCACACATAAGAACTATTTATTTTATTAGTAGACGTCGCTTGATCGCCTGAGTTAACTTTACCATTTATTTATAAATAAACATCCATAACATTTTCTTCGTTTCTTTAACAATTTTTTCTCCGCAGTACTATTGGTAATGTAATTTTAATAGCTCGTTTGTAGACAAGTGGTTTACGAAACCCAGGGACGTTATTTATTACAACAATTACTATTGTTTCGGGATTTTGACTGATGTCTGCTAATGGCCGCAGATTATCGCGTGTCATTTGTTTAAATCAGTCTAATGGCTGTTTTATTTACATAGTTTTTGTGGTTGTGGGCTGCTTCTTTTACGCGGGGATGATTACGTATGTTGTAATGCAGATTTTTCACCTAATAGATATTATTGTTGGTCTTGTATAAATTTGTCTGTTTGGTGGATTTAACAATCTCCATGCCATGATGTGTAATATATTTTGATAGATTGTTATATTTCTTGTAAAAAGTAATTTATAGAAATTACAAGTAGGTACCTATTATCCTATACCTATTACATACCTATTATTATATTTGGCTAGATAAGTAAGACCTAAAGAAGGTGGCTGTGGTAGACTGGATGCGGAAGGCGGAGGACAGGGTGTTGTGGCGCAGTCTGGGACAGGCCTATGTCCAACCGTGGACTGTGATAGGCTGAGTTGATGGATTGAGATAAGTAAGAACTTCAAAAATAACTGTTGTTATTGTTTCATTTGCTTTAGTAATTGCAAAAGTTAACGCATGATTTGATAGCTATCACATAATTACATGAATAATAAAAAACAAATGGTTTATTAAAAGAATCGAATAAAACCTTAAAAAATAACACCGACATCTTTATCGCGACATCTGTGCTCAAAAGCCAGCAAATTAGCCCTACGAGTTCAGATCGCCCGATACATGGACGGGACACGCAATAAAATGTATAACAATTCTTTTCTATCCACCCCCGAGAAAAAAAAAGTCGTCACCTGTCGTGTCATTTGGTTCCAATAAACGAGCCGCCAAAGAAAAATACAAAATTTAAAAAAAAAGTTGAATCGCCCAAAAGTGACCGAACTTGTCTTATGACAGTTTGACTTCGGGACCTTGCAATGCAAAGTTAACAAAAGCTGTCGTTAGAACCTCTATTTTTAAAAGAGTAAGGGTGATTTTTGATTGGATTTGGTAAATTGCATTTTTTCAAGGGACAGTTTTTTTCTGTTAATCGTTTTGACTGACGAATATTTACGATGTGAATTGCTTAGTGCGGACGAAATAAAATTCGACTCCGACTTCATTAGTTCTGTTTTTGTTGCGTTTGTCAGGCTTTTGTTGTGTAATAATAGGTTTCGGTTGTCCCCTTCGACTATGATGATGCCTTCCGAATTTGATGAAATTGAAACTTTTGTATTTGTGATGGTGATTTGCGCTTTTTTTTCTGAGATAATACCTACCACTTAAGTGTAACATAACACAACATAACTGGCAGGATTAGAGTTTAAAGAGGTGCGGGTAGTTAATTTTTTTATATTATTGTCTTCTTTATCTTCGGCTACGTAATAACAGCCGCACGGGTCGATCGATCAGGTTAAGCTACGCTTGCCGTGGTTGGTTCGTGGATGGGTGGCCATCTTCATATACCAAGACCCCTCCGTGGCTCGGAAAGCACGTTTAGCCGTTGGTCTCGGCTGTCATTCGTGGATCTTTGACATCAGTAACGGGTCGTCAGAAGCCCGAAAGTCGGACAACCAGTCTTACCAAGGGGTATCGTATTAACCAGTAACTGGGTTGTCCGAGTCAGATAGGCAGTCGCTCCATGTAAAACACTGGTATTCAGCTGCGTCCAGTTAGACTGGAAGCCGACCGCAACATAGTTGGGAAACGGCTAGGCAGATGATGATCTTCTTTATTTTCGACTTCGATGAACTTGCTCTATTTTGGATGACTTGAAATATATGATAGATTGAATTCTCCGTAGTTAATTAGTTCAGATTTATTTCTTCTTTAGACAAAATGAGTAAAGTGTCGATCTCAGCCATAAATCAATAATGTTTGCTACATTTAATCTTAAGCTGAGAGCCCCAAAACTACAATAAATTCTTCAAAGTCCTCCACCGTAGTATCACGTAGATATCAACCAATCATCCATCACGTTTTATTTTATCACAAAACCAGTTAAAAGCTCTTAACTTAATTAACAGTTATTAAAAGAAGCGGTGTTTAATTGGCGTCGTTTCGCCCTCAATTCAATTGTGAATGTTATCGTCGAGGCCAATTGTTGGTACTTTAGCTATCGCTAGTACTGAGACGAATTTCTTCACTTCCTCTGTCATGTGTGAAGGCAATTATGATTGCTGTAACGTACCTACTTGATTGATAGTTTTGTTGTTTTATAAGTGGTGTTATATTGCAATTTGCTTCTCTTAGCGTATCTATGGCAAAAAGTTCAAACATATTTGGCCGAAAACTTCAGCTGCGTGAACTCCGCTCACTGACGTAGTCAGCGGAGTTGACACAGTTTAAGTTTTTTCGTGCAATCATTTGCAGTAAAATAATGATACCACAGACTTCCGAACTCATTCGAATTTCGTTTACTAAGAAGGCCCTAAGGAACTAAATTCTTTACTTGAGGATTTAAGTACCTATTTTTATGTTTAGCCGTTAATATCCCACTGCTGGGCAAAGGCCTACCTTCTGCCAAGGACCAATCTTTATCAAAGGAGTCCAGCTCATCCCGCCATCTCCGCCTGGGCCTGCCGCGATGTCGTTTGCCATAACTACCTAAATAAAGTTTATTTTTTAAAAGCATTGAGGAAAACCACAACCGTATCGCTAGCTATTAGTATCTTAAAATTTGAAATTAATGTGGGAAGAAGGAATGAAGAGATCTTTACCTAGGAGACAGAGAATAGATAACAAAAAATATCTAGGTATATACCGGAAAATACCTACCTGTAAATGCGAACCATACAACCTACAACATCAGTAAATTCTACCAAATCACAAACGTACCTTTACATGTCAAGCATATGAAGATGAATGACAAAGAAATTAATCATGTTGATGTGAATACCTACTCGAAAATTACCATATAATATTGCGATATAACGATAAACTGAACCTTTTCAAGCTTTTTTGCTTTTGGACAACATATAAAAATATTGGCTCATTTACGGATGACTAATGAGTTCCATCAATAACACACTATAGACCAGGAAAAAATAAAACCGAAGGTATCAATCTGAGTAGGCACTAATAGAGTAGATACCTAAGGTCTGACCGAATGGCTCAATCATTGAAACAAAAAAACAGCAGCCACTTCATCTTATTTCGCAAGCTTCGCGGCTTCCAGTAACCCTTGCAATTTCAACAATTGAGCCTCGGACAATCACACACAATTGAGTTTCAAATCAGGAAAGTGTTATCTACTTTATTGTGGCTACCTTCCCCGTTCGTGACTTCATTTCTGCCAACGCCGCAGCGGTAGCAGAACACAGCCTGCAAAATTAAACACCAACACCGGCCCAGAATACACTCCCATAATGGAATTTTGATTCATGACACCAAATAAAACCGAGGACGAAAATTAAAATACCGTTATCGAAATAAAATATACATCAAAAAAGGCCATTCAATTAACGATAAGACATAAATAAGTACGAGACAAAACGCTATAAGTTCACGGGAAATATTGTCACAGCACGCGCACTGAATGGATTATTAAAAGGCCCTATATCACGGTGCCCTTAGCTGTGTATTAATGTCGTCACGTTAGCGTAAATTATCGAGACATCCAATTGGACGGTGTCGTGACAAAAGGGCATAAATATAGGGAAGTCGGCTTTATGGGCTGTGTAAGGACACGCAGGGCTTAGATGAGAGCCTTGCGGGACCTCTCCAATGTTCTCGTTTATTTACGGTGACGGATCCATTTAAGGTATGACGACAGGTTATTTTTTCATTATGGTTAATCGAAGGGGGATTGTCGCTGTACTCTGGTATTGTTTTTGTTAGTTAACAAAGAACATTTGGTATTATTTTAGGTATATTGCCAAGCTGTAATGTTGCTGATGTAATAAAAAAGAGTGTGGCGTTTCTAATTATTTATCCCCTTTTTTCTTTTTACCTTATTTTGAGGCAACCGTTAGATATGTACTACATTTGTTACTTAAGGTTTCTGCAAATATAATTATTAGTGTTTATTCTCTATCTATATTCAAGTTTATTAATCAGGTTAAACAAATACTGATCACAAAGTCCGTTCCAAAGAACAAATTAAAAGTCCAATTAAATACAATTTAAGTTTCATTACTCATCGGCGATCGTTATAACATGTCATGTCCTGTCACCAGGACCTAAGGACCAGCGGGTGGTGGCGGCAGAATGTGGTGGAGTGTCGAACGGCTGGAAGAGTTCAATGAATACTATTAGATTTGTTATTTATTGAGTAATATTAAACTGGGGGACATATTTTGTAAGGATGGGATTGAGATTAGTGGGTGTTTGGAAGATTAGTGATAATTCTGTAAATTAGTGTTCTGTTTATTAGAATACCTTCAACAAAATTATTAGCTACAGATAAAGTATCAAAGTTGTTTATATTCGCAAGTTTGTAATTAATGTAATTTATTTTCTATCCTGAATTTGAAAGACTGTTATTGCTAGCTACTTCCTTATAGGAAAATGTTACTGTAATAGCTCCCTATTTGAGACCCATATTTTGTTCTCTACTTTTGAATTAAATAAATCCTCCGTTTCACATTACTCCATCATCGGATGCACTATCCATATAATGCGTGCGGCAATATCATACGGGCCAGTGTCGACACATACTGTGTTGGTTTAGTATACCCACCGCCGACGCTGGCCCCGCGGGACGCCTTCCCTTTTTTATTCCTCTCCTTTTTTATACACGGCTCAAAGGACCGCGACTTTTGTTCTCCTGTTTTGCTCCTTAATGATTTTTTACGAATTATTAATTGTACGATGATAATATTCGATTGAAAAATGTTGATTGTTACGATTTGTAATATCGATTGTGTTTTAAATCGGGGTGGTAACGCCATGTGCTATCATTAGTGATTGACTGATATTCTGTCGTTAATGACTTATGAAGGTTCTTTGATTCGATTGGGTAATGTTTAGACTTAATGTTTTCTGGCTGCATGTTTAGTGCTTAGTTCTGATTCATTTTAGTGGCTTATCACGACTTCGCTTTTGCCGGCTGACCTTCTCAAGGGTAAAATAGTTTAAGTTAGTATAGCATGAATTTGCCAATGACGAAAATTAAAATATTAGCTCAGACTTACCTACTTAAGGTTAGCGTGAGCTTCTGATAATCACATGGCTTAGTCATCCTTCACGAATTCTAAAAAACTGATACTTATCTATGCGGTTAACAGTTCTTCTTAATTTAAAACTACTTACACGGAAAACGACGCACGAAAAATATGCACGTCCATAACTTCATAACTATCCCACCTACATAATTAAACGCATGCACATCTCATCTTGTTTCGTTACACGCGTTCCCACCAAACCTTTTGTAAACGCGTAATGTGCACCAGTAATATTCCAGTCCTAATATACGACCAGCGACCGTCCGTCGTCCGTAATACCAAAAGGCCGAACTGTAATAGCAGGGCGGGACAACACAGCGTTTCGGACGTCCCATAATAATCAGTATAAATACTCGCGTCTAATAATTAATGGCGATTTTGATTAATCACCTTTTGAATCTGGTGATTAAGGGTTCTGAGAAGTTGACATTGGTGTTTTGTGAGGTAAAATGAGGACGGCTTTTGGGACAATGATGGGACAAAAAGTGTGACTAAGTGATTGGGTTTTTCAAAGAGATGTATTTTTTGTATTTATGACAGACGCAAAAAGTATATACTGGTAATATTTTGAAGATATTGTAATCAATTGAAAGCCCTAAGCAATAACGCGGTCCGATATTAATCACTATTATTGTAATTTTTTACTGATGGTTGAATTTTTCCCAACCAATCTAAGGATCTGTAAAAAAAACAAAAGATTATCATCAAATTGACACTTGACAATTGTGTTTTAGTGACACTTGGGTTTTTAGGCAGCCAATAGTCTCTAAAATCATTGTTTTCCTTTTGTCCTTCTGTTCTTTAAACTGAGGTCAGATTGCCTTTTAGTCTATCTAGACTTCGTTGCAGCTGTTTTATTAGTATTTTATACAGATCAGCTTCGCTCAGAGGGGCAAATCTCGTAATTTTTAGAACGTTCACAGTCTGATCTCAGTCTCAATCTGTCCAAAATACCTCTAATTTCCCTGGATTTTTGAGAAGTTTTTGACATTGTTTGTCGCTGAGATCAGATTGTGACTACATTTTGAACGTTTTTAATTACGAGAATTGGCCTTCTGATATCCTCGAAACCTGACTTATTAGTTTACTATCACACTCTTAGGTAGACACATTACATTGTAAGTTTAGCGTAGGGTTAGACTTTCTTTCATGAATTACTGTAGTTATCTTTTTATATTTTACTTTAGGTTGTCAGGGCTGGCTTCTTTATACCTGATTACCATTGATGTTTGTGGTCCTCTAATGTGTAGTATTAAAGTCACACATACAGATTTTTTTTTTTTGAACAGTGATGGCCCAGTGGTAACGGACCCGAGTCGAGCCCGTAACCCGATTCTGGGTTCGAAATCACGATCTACAGATCGTGAGTTCGAACCCAGGCAGGCACTTTACTTTGTATAAAATAATTTCATCGCCACTGATCTCAAAACGGTGAAGGAAACACTGCATGTCCTAGAACCACAAATACGAAGACATGTGACATCCACCGATCCGCACTGGGCCCGCGTGGTGTATTATGGCCCACTCCCTCTCACAGGCTGATTATGTATAATGAGTTTTGTCGTGAGAGCCCTAAGATTATGTGGCGTTACGTATCTTACTACACAATCAGTATCATTGCAGGTGACGATCAAACAATGGTCTGTAGTACACAGATGGCGCCACAAGCTGTATAGCACGTTGTATCTCTCTCCATTATCTATAACACTATAAGCGGTACAGAGTAATGAATAAGTTCAGAGGCATCATGAATAATATTTTTGAATAACAAATTATTTAAAGTATTATTTAAATAGTTTGGCAGACTTATTTACGATAGAGCTTCGTAATTTTTTTTATTTTATGAATATACTTGATCTATTTGAATTAAAGTAAGTTATGACAGAGTAATCACTACGTGCCCTGACGTAGCCAGAAGGCGTCGAGGCAGACCCCGTAGAAGATGGCGGGGCGAGCAGGAGAAAACAAAATGACCAGTGGACTTTAGTTCTGGATCGAAAGAGCTGGAAGTCATGGAGAGAGACCTTTGCCCAGCATTAGGATGATGCAGGCTAACAGTAACAGTAAAGTAAGTCATAACTACCCTTTTTTTTTTTTTTTTTTTTTGGGTGGGAAGTCATCAAATGACCCCTGCCGCTCTGGGCGGAGCGGAAAGGAGTGTCAGACTTTTACTGACTAAAACCCACCCGTGATCCTTCAGTTGCCTGTGCCAAGGGCCACGGTAACTCTTTCGAACAACCCGCAGTCCTGGCGGGTCATAACTACCCTGCCATGCCATTTAGATGGTCAACTTCAATATGGTAAAACGAATGAACAATTCTCTAATTCATTCGTTGTTTATTATTATTAATTTAAATTAATACTAACATTAGGCTATGTTATACTACTACTAACATTATATGGATTTTTAACCTCCGACGCAAAAACGACGGAGTGTTATAAGTTTGACGTGTCTATGAGGGTGTGTGTGTGTTTGTGTGTATGTTGTCTGTGGCATCGTAGCTACTATTTTAAACTTTAACAGAATGTTAGGCGAACAATTAGAGCGGTCCCCAGATAGGACAACATTTAATGAAAAAATTTCATACGTACTTACGTAGAGGGTCATAATTTCAAGGTTATTTTTTTTTCTTTTTATAGGGTTTCACGTTTATACCTTTTATGTTCTATTTGTGGCTATTTTATCAATAGATTTTTTTAAATTGTTTTAGGCTTTTTACATTCATGCTAATTTTATTATTATTTTTTAAATTTTAAATTTAATTTCTTTTATCTAAATTTAAAATATTTGAATTTGAAAATCTTAGATATATTTATCTCTCACACATCTCTAGGTGAGTGAATAGTAACTAGTAATAAATTAGGATGTATTTTACTTACACAACCTACCTTTTACCTTCCTACATTCCATTTTATGATTCCTTAAAACATGCTTTTCCTTTTAAAAGCTTCATGCTTTATTTATATAAATCTTAAAATACAATATTGTTTTTTTTCTTTTCTTTTTTTTTTTAATAAACGTTGCCTCATACTAGGAATTTCTCCTGTATCGTGGGTGCGTTTACAAACATTTAATCTCACATACACAAACAGCCAGACCCGGAACAACTACTCGTAGGACATACAAATATTTGTTCCGTGCGGGAATCGAACCCGCTACACGCAGCGCACCAGTCAATCGCTTAACCACTGCGCCAACCGTGCCGTCAATATATAATCTAACACAAAAATTATATAGTTTGTGAACAAGGGAATCGGCGCCAATATCAACCTTAACCTATGAGCCCATCTCTACACCCCAGCTACTCTACATTTCGACCGAAGGACGTCGGCCAAGCGGGCCGGGCGAAACATCAACCATTTTAATTATGTTCGGGACACCATTAACAATAAATCTGTTGTTCCTATACACGCACACCGACAGACAAGCCCACATACACGCACACAAGAAAATAAATCGATATAATCGTGTGAGCGAATCGAGAATCGAGAATCGATCGATGGTCTCCACGCTCGGATTTATGACTAATTATAATTTTGTTTTAACGTTTCTCAGTCGTAAAGTACTGTGTGACCAATTAGCTAATTATTATGTTAGTGCCGTATGACAGTTTGAAAATTAAATTAGGTTTTTGAGGGTATTGGGTCCCATACCCTGTTTTACGATGATTGTGAGGGTTAGGGGGAAACTGGCCTCTGGTCCGCGGCCCACATTACACGGAGTAAGAACAGTAGTGGAAAAGTCGGCCGAACGCGTAGGCCAGAATACCATGGGGAAAGAGTATCGTAGTTAAATCGACCCATTGGGGTTTAATGTCATTAAAATAAAAGTCGTCTTGTTTTCCGCTTTCTGAATTGAAACCGGTGTGAAGTCTTCCCAATTTTTTCATATCTTTTTTTGCCGCTGACGTCCCACTGTTGGGCAAAGGCCTCCCTACTCTCTTTCCACCTCTCTCTGTCCAGAGCTGCCATCTTTATCAAAAAGTCCAGCGATCTCCGTCTGGCCCTGCCACGATGTCGTTTGCCATTAAGCGGGACCCACTGGGTCATACGTATGGCCCACTGTTCGTCTGACATACGGCAGATGTGTCCAGCCCAATTCCATTTAAGCGTGGCAGCTTTCCGAGTGACATCAGTTATTTTATATTTTAATAATGTATGTTCTTTATTAGACCAAAAAGAATCAAAATGTTAAACAATTTGTCTTAGCTACTTATATTATGCTCACAAGTAAATCAGTTACAATTGTGTCTAATTATTAGCATCTGCTGCTGAACTAGGTTTTGTATCATGGAATGAGAAGTTTAGGTTTAGGAGAAGTGTTCAGGAACTTAGGCTGTCGCTTTAAAAACCTAGCCACTAGTTAAATTATTTCACCAGCAATGCGATTAAATAATGTTTTAAGAAGGTAGTAGGATCATAATTATTTACAGAAAGCTGGAAATGAAAGCTTCAGTTTTTAAATCACTCATTTCTTAGATTAAAGAACAGCCAATCGATTCTGTAAAAATCTCACCGTGAAAAGATAGATGAAGTGAGCTGTTAATAGTGTCAATCCCTAGCATTAGTTGGAATGACAGCTCACTCCACGCTCACTTCACCTAAGTTTTCACGGTGAGATGGTTACAGAATCGTACGGCAGATCATAATTCTAGTAAACAGCTGTTAATGATGTAATCTATCAAGTTAACTCCACAGACGTCTCTTATCTATCATAATATTCAAATACTCATATGTTAATATGGTAATAAATTGTGTTCTGTCTAGATATCATTTCAATTAAACGTTGCATTATTTTTGTCTTTAAGCACACTCGTAATACGGTAGGTATTACGAGTGTGTATCATATATCATTTATTATTATTTATTTAAATCGAACACAAATGATTCTTATTGTTGTTAGTAACACTTATAAACTATGTTAGTAACATTCTCATTGAGATAAACTAAAATATATTTTTTTCATTAAAATAAAATAATAATTAATTCAAAAACCTACAACAATAACTAAGTCCGCCACCCACTGCACCAGACCTGCTGCTGTGTATACGGGTCCCGTGCCCCAGGAACGGGCTGTCAGGCTTATTCACTATCATCTTAAAATGCTGTTGGTGCTTGATTTTGATTTTGCCCCCGAAACCTTCGCATCAGGGATGCTGTTCTTTTTCGCATTATTGCTTGAAAGCTATCTGTACCGTGTATTGACAGCTCACTACACGCTCACCTCACCTAAGTTTTCACGGTGAGATATTTACAGAATAGAGCGGCTGCTTCAGCAAACATAATCGATGCGCTACGGAACCGCGGGAGCCCCAACAGCACCTTAAAAGCGTTATTGTACTGTATGCGAAGAGCGTGGTAGGCCCTTTGCGTATGTCTAACTCACAGGCTGTAGGATGTTGTATATAAACAAGGTACATTTTTAACCAGTGCGCAAACTGTAATCATGAATTCAGCATATTATGAATCTAGACCCTCTAGCGTCGAAATGTTTCGTCGGTTATCACAAAAAATATTATTAGTTGTTTCCACATTTTAAGCGCGTGGGTATTGCACTTTTCTATGAAATGGGAGATTTTTTTTTTTGATAACTTATTAAACATTTATAAGTTAGGGGTCTAAATTCATATGCTGAATTCGGGTTACAGTTTGTGCACTGGGTAAAAAAATATCCTGTATATGATATGATATTCTCTATGCTTCATCTTCTTGTCAGGGTAAATGGAATACATTAGATAAAAAAAATATTAGGAGTATAGCTTGACGTGTAGCCGTCTACACGTCAAGCTATACAAAACCAGTTTGTCTTGACCTCACTTTGTATGATATTTTCTCACAATGAACGGTCAGCCAATACTGGTTTTGCATAGCTAGATGTGTAGCCGTGTGTACCTATTTTTGAGTAGGTACCTACTGTAAAAAATGTCTGGCCAGAACATGACCATGAGATAAAAAAAGTAAAAACGAATTCAAATGTAGCAAAAACTTATTTACATAAAAAAAAATAGGTAAAAAATACTTCTATCATTTTCATCATTAGTCTATTGTTGGAATATGTTCTCCAATCGCACGTAAATCAACTTGATCCTGAACCATACTCATCCAGCTTCTTTCAGCCTGCGAAGAACATCGCTCCTTCCTTATAAATGCACGATATATATTTCTTGCAAACGAAGCTATCTAAGCCAGAATTAATCACGTCTTCGAACTGTATATTCTTCGAATTTAACGCCTCGTTTATCACAATTCTCCATCAATTTAATTTATATTTTATTTGTTCTGAGTCCTCCAAATTTCATAAGGTATAATTACGCCTTGGGCATTCAAAAGTTATTATAATCTTATGACATCCTCAAGTGTATTGTGACTCTTATCGTTACATCTATTGGACTTTAATTGTATGAGCTGTTGTTGCCAAGTTAACCTCTACACTCCTGAAAATAAAACACATTCGAATACTCGCCTTATTTCCATGTTATAGGGTTGTGCTACAATTTTCTTGACTGGTTTTCTCTCTGGTGTTGTCGCCGGCAAATATCATACGATGTGTAAGAACTAAGGACGTATCAAAATGTCTTTAATGACACGTACTGTTGATAACCCTATGCACTCATCTGACTAACCTAGAGACACAATAAGCCCGACATGTCATACAGTGACGTATTCCGGTCGGTCTATCGTCGCAAATTGTAATAAATGGACTGGTTTCAAGGAATTAGTGATAATTTATGTGATAATATTTGTTGACAATTGTGATGTATGTGCAGTGAAAGGCTGTCTGTTTTGGTTTAATTTGATTAGAATTTGTGATTTTGTTGACATAATTCCGTAAATAACTATAAGCTACGGTTCATCATCTGCCTAGCGTTTTCGCAACTATGTTGGGGACAAATTTCAGTCTAACCGGATGCAGCTGAATACCGGTATTTTACTGCCTATCTGACCTCCACAAACCAGTTACTGGGTAATACGATACCCCTTGGTAAGACTGGTTGTCAGACTTTCGGGCTACTGACGACCCGTAACGACTGTTAAAGTTGGAATGACAGCCGGACAAACGGCTTAACATGCTTTCTGAGGCACAGAAGGACATACATTTTAGACGTTTAACTTTACTTTAAGCAATGTTTTTAAATAAAAGGGTTAGTGTTTAAGTTGTGGTCTTTCTCAACTATATGCACTTATCCATTGACGTATTTTCATCTCACGAACCAACGCGCGCTTTACTTGTGGTAACCAAGTGTAAAAACACACTGTGAATGTGTGCGTGAAGACCAGTAGCGTCAGCAAATAACACACACACGCACACACACACACTTCCGATTTCGCCATTGTTTTTGACGGTACCGAGAGCTCCTGCGCTTACATTCACCTTCTGGTTAAACTTGGTAACCAGAAGGAAAGTGCGCGTCGTTTCGTGAGATAAAAATACTGTACCTACTGGGTGGACCCTTAGACTTAGAAAATATAAAAAAAAGACTAATTTCTCTAACAAAAAAGTTAGTCCTTCAATACGGATTTGGTCCTTTTAGTATGCAACGTTTATAAAAGGGCTCCAGAAAATATTGACGAAGATTAGCTTAACATTAAAATTGTACAACATAGTTATGAAATATTACAAAAGAAAAAATAAGAAAAAAAGCGGTGTCTTTCAACCGCGTCATTACGAACTACAGAATAACTGACAAAAGGACAAAACCTTCAATAGATATCCTTTTGTACATAACTACAAATATAAGAAGGATAACATGCCTCTCTATAGAAATATAATACACATCCTAAAATTGACAAAGAACATGTAATTGGATTACCCAGCACTTAATATCTCCTTTCTAATGTCGTTCGCAAAATGTTAGGCCCTTATTTTGGTAAACCACCCCTCTAATTTCAACCCTAAAGATAACCTGACAAAGTTGAAGATTCCTCAGCAGTTTGCACACAGTTTGTCGTATAAAAAGTAGTTCATGATTCCCGGTACACATATGCGACAAAAAAATATCACCGCCCGAAAGATGTCATATTAAGAAACATGTCAATCATATTTTTATGATGCATTCAGTAAGGGCAGTTGTTCACTTGCGTAATTTTTTCTCCATATTTCACGCTCAGTTAGAGTGGCCCGTTTTTTTTGCCCGAAGTTCGATGTTCCGAGTGGTAGTGAGCGGAAAAAATCGGAGAATTATTTGTAAATGGATAATCGAAAGCACTCGCCGATTATATTCGGATTGTAAACTGGATCGAGTGTTTGTACAACGAGGGCTTTCTATTTTGGTTAAGTTATTATATTTGCTGTAATATTTGGTTGTTATCGCAAATATTATCGAAATTTTGTTTTCATGCTTTGTGATTTTCTGGTGAAATTGTTAATTTGGTCCTTTTGTGGCTACGAATTGTATAGGATTTGGCAATCATTATTAAGATTTTCTTCCGGGAAATATGTTATAAAGAAGGTACATTTTTATAAGTAAGGACCAGAGACCAACGTCAAGACGTTTTGCTCATTTTGGCTACGATTCATTATTGACACCGCCACTTATTAAGAGGTTTCAAACTGCCCAAATTAGGAAACAAAGCACAAAATTCAGTACACAAGGAGTTAAGAACACAGTTTCACTTTGTAATTAGACAGAGGCCCGCTAAACGAACTGCGTGACCTCATTGTATCCCTTCACACCTTCACAAGACCACGTCAAGCGTTTATGACCCCGCATTGTCTTACAATTACCGAACACTTCAAGAAATTTGGCACTAACCTCTTACCAACATAACCTGATCTCTTAAATTAGAAGCTTCCTCATATACTATAAAAGATACAGAGGTCTATATAAAATGGTTTTTTGAAGAGGTAATTAGCGCGAATGGCCGGAATTGCATCGCAAAGTGCCGCTAATATTGTGTTTTTTTTGTTTGTTTGTCCGTTTGTCTGTGGTGTAACCCTGGACAGAGGTGCCGTTGTAGTGGGTGAAACTTGATAGCACGCGACATTGCCGACGTTGGAGGAGAGTGGGGTTGAACGATGTGCGAGAGTTTGTGAAATGAATTGAATGTGCCATAGCAAAATATACAGAATACAATAGGTATATGATTTCAAATAAACCATTTATAGGCACTTTTGAATTATTATAGAGTCGGCTAGTTGCCCATTGCAAAACGTTCTCTATGGAGAAGAACGGACAAGAAATTCCAAGGACTTGTAAAGTAATAGAAAAAGACTGAAAATACATAATGTTATTTTATTACTTTAGAAATAATTCTAAAACGTTTTTGTTTAGTCACCTGTCATATACTCGTAAGTTTTTTAAGAAACTTAGCTGTCAAATTATAAATGTTAGCGTTGTATAGATTTTTCCACTGCAGAGTATGGTCCTCCTTACTTTCCTTCGAGTTCTCTCCATCCAGAGCTAATTGAGATCAGTTTTTATCAAAAGATCTCATTTTTTAAATTATTTTATGCATTGAAATGCGACTGTATACCTAAAAGCCCCACTCTCCCCTTACACAAGGGTTCCTTGTCTTGACAACGCAGCACTGTGCAGCTAATCACTTTCACGTGGCTGTCCCTTCGACTGTGCCACTCGGGCTGCACTTCCTCACTATCTGATTGATGCACTGTTATATCAGATTACTAGAATAACGTAAGATGTTGGGCCTGGCATTTAATATTTATTTGAATTATTACATGACATGTGTCACTTATTAATAATAATTAAACGCCCTGTTTTTCTTTAAACTTTTGTAGCGTCACAGTTTCCAGAAACAGTAAAAATCATTTATGTCAAAGTAAAGGATTCTTTATTTCTGAAAAAAATTAATGTAAAGGATTCTTAGTTTGATCGATTTAACAAAAAAATAAAAAATCTGATGTAGGTTACATGATTTCAGATCACCAAAACTAAATTAAAAAAAAGACACACGTACCTACTTTTCAAGACAGCAGTTTTTTCTGTAAAATATGCATACTGCGTTTTGCATAAAGCTAAAGTTAATGGCGACATGATTTTTTGACAATATTTACTCTACTATTTTCAAATTATGTTTACTGAATACTTACCCAATAATTTCAGTTACACATATCCAGACCCTTACTCCAGACAATTCAAACACCCACCTAATTCACCGGGACCCTTTATTATTCCGCGACACGCAGTACCTCCGAACATTACGGCTAAACACAGACGTCCAGTGTAATGGGGTAATAGTGACTTGTACGGGCTCAATAATTTCGTGTCATGTACGACGGGGCTACCCGTTCCCATGGCATTCCTGGATAGCGACAAGTGGGAAAGAGTGGTGCAGATGTGATGGGCCTTTGACTTGCAATTGATTAAGCAAAAGACAAGGAGAAAATATTAGAAAGTAATAAGAGAAAAGATTAGAAGTTGACGACTTCATGATTTGGAGAAGCACCAAAAGAGCCACCAAGAAGAATGCTACTTGGATTTTATGCGGCCTGTGAGCGACGACGACGATGATAGTCTATGGTCACAGTCATAGACCATACAAACCACATGGGTCTATTTTTATTTGGTTTCTATCGTTCTATCTGCTCAATCCACATTCTTCTTATTTTTGTTAATGTGTGACGCTAACATGATGAAAAAAGTCCTGATGTAGAAATCCTTAGCTTGCTCTCCACCTCCTAGGTACGCCAATTGGTCTCTTCGACATGATATTTTCCTTTTTCTTTTGCAACTTATAAATAACTATTCAGCTGAAGAGCAAGTAAGTGACTGTGGTGCTGTTCCACAAAGGATGGTACACTAAATATCATGTGCTACGTGCCCTGTCAGCTGCATGTTACAGGAACGCTAGTGATGGCGCCAAACACGTGGCCGAATTCTGGGCCGAGTTCATTTTGTTTGCCATTGACACGTTAAGAAGAAGAAAGAATTATGTAGGTATTCATAATGTGACAAAAATGGTCCTTTGATTATTAAGCGGGTATTTTTAATTTTATCTTATTTTAATTTTAATGTATTTTAATTTTATCTTATTTTAATTTGAATGTATTTTATCTTATTTTAATTTTAATGTATTTTAATTTTATCTTATTTTAATGTTAATTTTGATTTTAATGGTAATTTATATTAATTTTTGATTTTAATTTAATTTTTTATTCTTGATACTGATTCTAATGTTAATTTATTTAATTTTTAATTCTTGATACTGATTCTAATGTTAATTTATTTTTAATTTCTGATGTTGATTTCAATGTTAATTTATTTTATTTTAATTTAAATCGGACTGTATGGATCAAGTTATCTGAAATAAATTAATTTTATTTATTTTGAAATGAAACAAAATGGTCCTTTCAAACAAAAAATTAACTATCTCCAGAAACAATACAGACATTATTCTACCTACTCCCACATCTGCGAACTCCTCACCCTGCGAATGCAGAGCCGCTTCGAGCACGTAAATAAAAGTAGACAAAGAGAGCAATTCCGCAAAAAGACGAGATGAGCATAAAAAGTAGCTGTCATGGCGTGGTCACGACGACGTGAACTATGTGTGTTGTCTGTGACCACTCTGTATGGGAAAAGTATGGTGGATGGTAATTATGGCGTGGTGAAGTATCGGTGATGGTTGACATGTAGACATTAGGCAAATAAGTAGTTGTATGCTTGTTGTTCGATGTGAAATTGGTTGAGGAGATTGCAAACCTAGAAACAGTTCTCTGTCCGCGTCAGATCATATTATACAATGGATAATATAGTAAGAAATTTAATCTATATCGTACATATTATTGTAATATAAACGAGTTGTAGGTCGGAGGTTTACTTTGTGTACTTAGATCATCACCACTGCTCTCAAAACGGTGAAGGAAAACATCGTGAGAATACCGTGGCATGTTCTAGAATCTAGAACAAAAAAATCTAAGAAATATGACACCTACCCCCACTGGGCCCGCGTGGTGGATAATGTCCCACTCCCTCTTACAGAAAGGAGGCCTGTATCCCAACAGTGGGAACATTATAGGCTGATTATGCTATATCTTATTATGCTTATGATATGCTGTATATATTTTAAATTAAAGACGCTTTTCGTGTCTGTGTGACCGCGTTGTTCTTCAAAACTACGCAATGGATTTTGATGTGGTTTTCATCATCATGTACAAGTTTATTTGGTAGGGTTTATGTGTATATTAAACTGCAAAATAATATAGAAATCTAGACGTTTTGTGAAGTCTTAAAAACCGTGCGAAGCAGGGGCGGGTCTCTAATACATTATATTATAACAGTATCATTTATATTTGGTGTTGATAAAGACGAGACCAATTAAATGATGCGCGGAGTTGCTAATTAGGATAAGATGGCAGACAAAAAAGTATCGTTCCGAAATGGAAGTGGCTAATCAACTGGCGCCAAAATAATGATTGCAGCCATAAAAACGTTCTCATGAATTCCTCACACAAGATCCATGAATTATCTATCAATTATAGAAACGGAAATTAAAACCAGCACATATACTTAGACGAAGGTAGATGAAGTCAGATCCTCATTTTGAAAGCTTACGTCAACAAGCCACTGGTCTTCGTGACCTGTCGCTCATTGCAAGTAATCCAAGAATTTATATCAATCACAGTGTAGAAAAATTAACGGCCAATGAACAGTTATAATATGAGCAGCAGGATTAGATTCAAGTGTTTTTTTGTCTACGGAAGCTGTAATTGGTTTTGGCGTAGGATGAGTGGGATCGGTTAGAATATATATTTTTGTTGGAATGTTTGCATTGAGGGAGTGATTTCTGTGTTTAAGAGCTATACTGGGATTGGGCGGATCACATCAGCCGCATGCAGGATGATCGCTGGGCAAAAGTTTCCACACAAAGGGAGCCTGAAGATGGATGGCGACGTCGAGATGATCTGGACGCGTACCGCGAAGGCCGGTTCGAGGTGGCGCGGGAAAAGAGTTCCTGGAAGGACTCGGGGGAGGCTTACGCCCAGCAGTGGAAATGTACAGGCTAAAAAAAAAAGAGCTATACAGTATCCCGCAGTACTATATGATCGTTTTATAATGGGTGTTTCAGGACGGGAACACGAAAATAACAGATGCGAAAGAAAGAATAAGAACAGGGCCCCAACACTGGATACCTAAAGTCATATCTATACTAATAATCAAACTGAAGAGTTCGTTTTTTTATTTGAACGCGCTAATTTCTGGAACTGCCAGTCTGATTTGAAAAACTAATTTTCATTTGATAGCCATTTTCTTGAGGAAGGCTATAGACTGCTTAGCATCACGCTGGGACCAAAAACTGTCAACGTCAATATTATTCCTCATTAAAAACTCAGAAAGAACGCTGCGCCAAAACGAAGTAATGGCGCGTAGGCGATACGATGCGAGGGGGGGGGGAGGGAACAAGAAATTGCACGCGGACGAAGTCCAGGCAGAAAGAGAAGAAATAAGAGTTTTTCGCAAAGACATCATGAGTATTAATGGCGATAATATGTCATTTCAACGGCACTATTTGGTATCATCAATGAGCAGCAATATCTAAGCATTAAAGTAAAGTAAAAATTTATTTGCATACATTGCAGGTTCATAAAATAAGATGTTACAATAAGATCGGTGAGCCTTGTGCAATCTACCTTATATTAGGCATGCAAACATAAGTGAAATTCTTATAAAATAAAATAATGATTTACAGTTAAAAAAAAAAAAAAAAACTTAATACAATTGAAATAAAAATCGCATAAATTGAGAGATCTATAATTAGGTATGTTAATATTAATTAAATTCATTAAAAAAAAAAAACAGGGATAATAAATTATTCATTACATAAGTCAGTGAGTTCAATATAATAAATGAATAACAGGGAGTCTCAAGGAATTTTTATCATCCCTATTGGTTGGGTTTATTGGTTACGTGAGCATGTTTAAAGAATAAAGATTAGCTGATACTATAGAAGCTGTGACATGCGATAGTCCTTGATGGTAAATCAATTTTTTATTTTTTTCTGTGAGGTCTACGTTAAGAATATGATATGCTATGGCCGTTGAGTCTAGGTATGCCGTAGACAAAAAATTGCTTTATAAGTTCTTTCTGAAATTTGGAATACAAAAGAATTTTTGTCACCTTACAATTTTGGCCCCATCAAATCTTCTTTGATTCAAACGAGAGAAGAAGAAACCTTAACAGCTTATACTCCATAGTTATAGGTAACTAAGCTTTTGAATGCGACTTCATCTGCGTGTATTTTGTAATGCATCATTTTAGTTTTTTTTTATTCGATATTTATCATTTTCATTGCTTATTACGAAATCTTATACAATCTAACACTAAAATATATAAAAGCAGTGTGGCAGCGTTGCCACGTTGGATGGCAAGCCGATTCTTTGACCTAAAAATAAGCCAGTCCTCTGGTCACGTGAAGAGTCAACCAACCGCTTGGCAATGTCCTGAAATACTTGGTGAGCACTCGGCCCTAGTGTTTCAACCCCAAGTGGCTCAAATATAAGGTTGTTATATTTGTGCCGTTTGAGGTTTTTGAGGCAGCCGCTCCAGCACAGCCCACCGTACAAAGAAGATGGAATGGCGCGAGGGTGTCGATACAAATTGCATCCCACACAAATGGCCTACCCAACTTCTAAGGCATACAAATTAGTATCTCGGATAAAAAGTAGCCTAAGTCCTTCTCCTGGTCCCAGACTACCTATCTGTCTTTCATAACAGACAGACAGGAAGAGTCACTTTCGCATTTATTATACTAGTAGGGAGTTTACAGGTGGCTGTATCATTTCAGCTTTACCTTTATCGCATGGATTTTGTACGTACTCGCACATGCGCATAGTATCATTAAAAAATCCTGCGATTACCCATAATAACCAACAATTCTTGGTCAACTATTAAACGATCGGATAACAACACTGGTATTTAAAACAGTATCTTTGAAATGCTGTTTTTGTACTCCGGTGAAGTTACATTAACCGACACCGGTGGACGTCAGGTGCCGGGGACGGGCCGGTCACGATTCTTTGACCGATGTCTAGCTGAAATACTACCATCATTTCTCTGGCCCCACCATTCCAAAATCAACCTTACCTTCCAACACTCAAAGTACAATTTTGGACGAGCAGTAATAATGTAATCGTATCTTCAACTCAGGCGATTTTGAACTACATTTCTAATATTATAAGGTTAGTTTTTGGTTGTAAGGAATGGAGCACGATTGAAAAGACTGCGCGTTAGTTAATGCTCTACCTATGATCGTAATAAGTAGACGGTGTGTTGAAAAATTATCGGTACCATCGGAGGCGCAATGGACGCGTGACTTTTTTGCCTGTTTATTATTGAGTTTGAAGTTTCCGATGTAGATGTTACTGGATGGGTTTTGCGGATCATTTATTATGTTTTAATATAGAACTGATCAGTTCCAAGCCAAAAATACTGTATTATATATAAAGAGAGAGTCGCAAGGTAGACTCAATAACTGGGATATGGAAGTCAGATAGACATTCTCTCAATCTAAAAGACTGGTATTCAGCTGCATCTGGTTTGATTGGCAGCCCGACCCCAATATGGCTGGGAAAAGGCTAGGCAGATGATGATAGAGATACAGTTGCAAAGCCATTCAATGTTGTTCGATCTTCTGCCCTCTATTCGACACGGTTAACGCAAGTGCTGTGACGAAAAGTAATGCCAATTTAGCAAGGTTGGTATTGCCGCTGACTGCCCAGCAGCATTACAGACGTAGGGTATTTGACATACTTAGGTGTGGTGCAGGCGCGGTCCGAGAGGGGGGCATAACCCCCCCAAAATGATTCAAGTTGTCGAGAGACTGTATTATTTACTTGCCTTACTAACTTAAGTTACTAACTTACTACTTGGTGACCCCAAGTAGGCTGCGACCGCACCTGGTGTGGTGAAAGAGATGGCGAGACGATCTGGACACGTACCGCTAGTTGGAGGTGGCGCGGGAAAAGAGATTTGGGGAGGCCTTTGCTCCCCAGTGGGACACAATAGACCAACAAAAAAAAAGGTGCCAATGCCAAGGTGTGTTGAAATTCGTCTTGTCTGATTAAACACTGGGGCATAATTCAAACTAAAATATGAACAAAATGAAGTGCCTGCGAAAGAACTGTCTAAGAGAAAAGCAAGGTGGTTCCCACAGTTCTGTTCTCCAGTCATTTTTGCCACATCTAGTTTCATAAATCTGCGAACAAACAAGTTCCAACAACCCGCTGCGCTATAATAAATGTAAAATAAGCCCAGCCCCCATCAAAATGTCATCAATGTTGGGCAAATAGGTGATGGCTTACATAAAACTAATATTGTTGTTAACACCGACTCCATTAACGTCTACACGGCTTTAGCAGATGACCATGTTTGATAAGAAAGCGTATTTGCTAGTAGTGGTAGGCTTGAGTTGGGGCTTGACCTTTGGCCACCTGCGATTCTTATGGTCTTGATGGCTTTGAGACTTTCACAGACGATTTCAGTCTTGAAGAAGACCGGCCTAAATTGCTGGACAGTTTAAAGCAGTTGACTTCGTAGAAAGCGAGAGTTGCTTGAATTTTTGCATGCTTTGGAATGATGTACCTATTGCCTAAAATTCGAAGACATGTGACATCTTACAATCCGCACTGGGCCTGCGTGGTAGGTCCACTCCATCTCAAAGAGAGGAGGCCTGTGTCGCAGCAGTGGAAACATTAAAGGCTAGTTATACAAACTATATACGAAGACAGGGGTGACTATCTCCACTGGGAACTTATTAAAAGCCTGTGATGTCCCACTGTAGGGCAAAGGCCTCCCTACTCTCTTTCCACTTCTCTCTGTTCAAAGCTGCTAAAGACCAGTTCTTGTTGAAGGAGTCCAGCTCATCCCAACATCTCTGTCTGGGCCTACCGCGATGTCGCTTGCCATTAATTGGGACCATTGGGTCGTTAGTTTGGCCCATTGGTCGTCTGACATGCGGCAGATGTGTCCAGCCCAATTCCATTTTAGCGTGGCAGATATCCAAGTGACATCAGTTATTTTTGTTATGGAACGGATGGTCGTATTCCTAACCCGGTCTGTTAGTTTGATACCCAGAATACTCCGTTCTAACTCTCTGGCAAACCTCGAGCGAGGATCTCTGCTGATTTGTCAAAGACCATGTTTATCCACCATATGTGAGGATGGGAAGTATGCATCCTTAAGCAATATTACACTTCACGTGTAGATAAAGACCAAAATAATAACATTCATATATGTACATACATACACCCGAAGATTACCTAGTCTGGGACACGACAGATTAAAAATTACCGTTAGACGCAACCTACGTGATAATAATATTATGACGAAGATGAACGAGAGGTCAAAGTGTCGCTTCTCGGCTATGTAATTATAATCAACTTTGGATTTTGTTAGAAAAATTGGCTGCCACATGTCGTGTGTTTGTTTGTGGTTAATGTTTTGAGGTGTGGACGTTGATATTTAAATGGTAGAGGTATCTTGTGGTTAGATTTGTAATGAAGAAAAATTAAGAAAACAGAAGCTGTCCTTGTAGTTTTTAATTTGATTGTGTCAGTTTGAACCTACAAACATTCTAAAGGTGCATTGCAGTAACTCTAGTGTCGTCATCATAAGATTCTAAGAATACATAATTATTGACATAGGAATAGAAATATTTGATGCAGTTTCTCTAAACATAAATATTTTGTTTTCAATTTGCGAAAGTCGTTTACAAATGTGTTTTAATGGCAAATATATTGTCCAGCTTTATTTGTGGTTTACAAATAAAGCTGGACAATATCTGTAGCAACAATAAATAATATTCTATTCTATTCTGTTGTACATAATAACACGTATTAAATGAAAAAAAAAATAACACCTTTCTTTAATACCTATTGATCTAAAGATTTATATTGTAACTAATCATGCCTCAGACATTTTTATTAGGAGCTTAGCTTAACAATATTTTGACAATAATATAAAGCTTTGAATAAAATTAAGAGATTGACCAGTACAAGAGCGTGACACTCCAACAATGTACTAAACGAACGTTCAACAAACAGTTCACTTTTACACGCGTCAACTTGACAAGCTAATTAAAAATACAAACTGCTGGCTGGACTTTAAAGTATGAATAAGACAAGGTGTAGACTAAGCCTTTAGTCTCATAGTAACTTTTTACATCATCATTTACATACATTATTTCATTATGGTACAAAAGAAAGTAACGCTTCTTTTGTACAGACGCTAGACGCCAGCAGGTCAAGCTACCCGAAACTGTCAAATTTTCCCAGACAACCTTGAACCTTAATGCTTTAGCGATAAAGTTGAAAATCTATTCAAGAAATTTGACAGATCGTAGTAGCTTGATGTGCTGGTGTCTGTACCATAATGAAATAATGTGCAGTAATGAAACGACGCACGAATGCTCGTCAATGTTTCCTCGCTTCTCCTTACTTAACTCTTAGTGGCGCTAGTTTTGCAGGTTAGTTATACACTCATTTACTGTTAAAAAACATTCAAGTAGGTAACAGACAAAAATATCAAGAGAAGTATCTATCCATTACCAGGTATTTTTTAGCAGAGTTTGTCTGATTCATACCCAAAGTTCTGCTAGTATTTGATTTAAAAGATCGCAGTGCGTGCGTAGTTCAAATTAATAAAGCTATTCGAGAACACACCTTGTACAAATGTACATACATTCTCTATATCAAATATTGAATAAATAATTAAACTTTGACAGATGTCAGAGAAAGTAGGGATGGGCCGAAATTCTTTTCATGTTCGGTTTAACTTTGGCATTTGCCAAAATTCGGTTCAAATGCCGAACATTCGAAACAAAAAATATTTGAAAAATTCAACTGTTTTGTCTTTAAAATAATAAAACTAAACCAGTGAAATAAAATCATAAGTATGTATGTATTGTTTGTTAGTTGTTACTGTTTCAATAATTAAATATAATTATTCTAAACATTATAAGATAAGAATGTTGACATTTAAACAATGAAATAATTATCGCCAAATATGTAGGTACATAAAATGTTAATAATAAATATAAATTTTAACTTTATATTTGCGCCAAGATAGAAAAAAGTTTCTCTTCAGATAAATCCTGAAATTAGAGCAGTTTTATGATATTTTTCTGGGGCAATAATGAACAAAAGAAGAGAAATTACTAGAAAATAACATCATTATTCTCATATCGTTCCATCCTTTCTACTTACGCCATAAAAGACATAGCGCGAAGACGATCATAAAAAATGAAGGACAAACCGCAACTTGTTATGATTAATTCCACAAACATGCAAATTAATCAATAAAAACGTTTATAAACACGCAATAAATATATGTTGTACTCGATTGTACAGCATGCAATTAATAAATTAAATATTGACAGTTAAATTGACAACAGCGTGTGAACTAGCTTTACATTTTTTTTGTTACTATAAACCGGTTTTTCAGAAGCAAAAAACGTTAATCACGTTAGTATAACTAGATTAACAGCTAAGCAGCACCCTGACTGCGTAACACAGCATCAGTCACAATCTGAATCATTTTGAAGGATATTGCTAATCCATTGCTTCTTATGTTCGAAAAAAAATCTGCTCAACAACGTAAAAAACGCAATGAATGTTGTTGAGCTGTCAAAACGAAAGCCATTGCTACTGTTAGTGTGTCATGAAATTAACGCGCTGTTCATTTAGTTAAAATCCAAATGATTGAAAGGCCTTATTAATAAAACGGATCCGTAAATAAATCATTTTCGTTTGATCATAAAATAGAAATCTATGGATCAAAAGCGACACATTCGATCGCCGCTCTCTAATCATCTGATCTTCAGTCGGTATTATCAGTCATAAAAGTCTATAGTGATATACACAGATACTTATATTAAACTAGCTGAACGTCGTACTTACCGCCATATTTTTTTTTCTTTTAATTTTCTTCGATACAAACCTTATCCTGACAATAACAAACACAAAAAAAAGAATTATCCAATTTGGTGCAGTCGATCGGAAGTTATGCGCGTAAGTACATACATTTCGGTGATTCATTTTTATTTATACGAGTATAGATAATTAGGAAGGTCAAAGTCAAAGTTTTTTATTTGTTAAACTTATGTGTAAAAATAGGTGTTATAATAATAAGTACAGAGATCTCTATGGTTTGCCGTTAGCGGCGTAAAAATATCAGTAGAAATAGGCATGCGAAATTACAATAGATTTTTTGTTACAAATTAAATGACAAGCTATTAGAGCTAAACTATATCTAATATCCTAAAACAAAGTTAATATTGTTAACTTAATTGGTTTATAACATTTAAATTGCTAGAAACATAACTATTCTTATATACTAAGTATTAAATTTTAAATATATTTACAAATATCAAATATAATCGAAAATTAATGCTGTGCATTAAACTAACTAATTCTTAACGCACAGGTATCTTGCCGATTGGTTAATGTGTTTTACCACGACATGAGCAATTCTCACAGCTCTTGCTAATTCGAGAAAAGAAGTTAACTACTAAAAAAGCTCCTAAGCTCCTTCACCCGTCCCGTCTCCTTCGCGACTGCGGAAATTTCTCAAATCCAAGTGAAAATTCAAGTGTATTTCCATACTTTTTACTCCCCTGTGTTGTTGTCATACCGTGACGTGGACGGTCATCCACGATAATATCGTCATGTTAGAAATTACAAAAGGGCACTGTAGACCAATAAACTGTACGGCTCTTAGTATAAAAACTTAAACACTTGTTCAACTTATGTCGTGTTTAAAAGGTATTTAGCCTAAACAACTGATAAACACGGTTTTATGGCAGTAAAGCTAATTATTAAAATAAACAAAGAAAAGAAGTAGGTATATATAGTCCGTACCTGTATAAGATATTTTAATTATGACAGTCTATTAAATAAAACACTACCCATAACTATTGCCACGCCTCATAACTGAAACAGAAAAAAAAACATATAAAATAAAGATGTCGTTAATCGATAAAATAATAAAATTAGTATTCAAAAGTATTAACTACTCAGTAAAGACGACGACAGCCTCTCATGCAAAATGGCGGACAAAATGTCACGGTTCTAACAAGTTTATAAAGTAAGTATTCTGAATTTAATAGGAATTCTAAGTAGAAGTAATAAAGTATGCTGAATAAATATTGGGCGAGCAACGTCGCCGACGCAATCAATTTTATGACAGTAATTACGTTTTGCATCATCAACTAATATTGTGTTTAGTATAAGTCATCAAATAATGCTACAATGTATCGTACAGGTTTTTTCATTATCAAGGCGAAGGATGCCAGAGCCATCTTTTACGACAACTATCGCATTCCATATCTTTAGTTGCGAAGGTAATAAAATAGAATTTTGTTCAAGTTTTAGTTATCTACTTAAAATAATATTACAAAAAAATATGCTTCAGATTATTTAACATTTACGTCATGATCATCATTGGGTATCTGCCTAGCCTTTTCCCAACCATGTTGAGGTCAACTTCAAGTCTAACCTAAAACAGCTAAATACCATTTTCCATTTTTAAGTAAAAATTGTTCCTAAATTAAAAAAAAATTAAACACTTTTGTGCATGACAGTACACGCGCATACGCAAGACAGCGTGCAAATCGATGTCACGACATCCCGGCTGGTCTCGCTGATGGCTCATTAGACGGACGCCATTCATCATCAGAACTGGTCTTGAAGGGTGAAAGGTCACCAAGAGACGTGTTCCTCGCATGTTGCTATGTTTTTTTAGTCTGTGACTTTAATTGGAAGAACTGAAAGTGACAGCTTTTTTTATAGAGACTTTTGTTTTGTTTGCAGAATTTTATTAGCTTTCTTCAGTTTGATTTTAAAATGACTTTTGAAAGTTTCTCATATCGTATTTTGTTATTTGCAATATATATAAATTAGAGACGGATCGCTACTTTACCTGTCGGCATTTGTTTGATTGGTACATTTGGACTTTCCGTGGATGGGTGACCATCCATTACATACCGAGACCCTTCCGTGGCTCGGAAAGCACGTTAAGCCGTTGGTCCCGGCTGTCATTCGTAGATCTTTGACAGTCATTACGGGTAGTCAGAAGCCCAAAAGTCAGACAGCCAGTCTTACAAAGGGGTACCGTGTTACCCAGTACATAATTGTGTTATGAAGGTCAGTTAAGCAGTCGGTCCTTATGAAATACTGGTATTCAGCTGTATCCGGTTAGACTGAATTCAGACCGCAAAATATTTGGGCAAAGGCTAGGCAGTTGGGTTTTAGGAAAATTACAGTCATTATGGGTATTCCGAAGCCCACAAGTCAGACAGCCATTTTTTTAATGCATTTTTGTAGTTTGTCCCTTTTCTTACTAGCATCTTATTCAAATAAACCAATGAAACTATCACCAAGCACAACAAGCTGCCCCCTTTAGCGTTCAATATCTATAATATGCAACCTATCACGTACAGTCAAGATCAACATTCGACATAACAGTCTACTTGGACTTGTCTCTACGACAATTTCACATGCAATTTTCTTGTTCAAACTGACCATTACTAGCCTCAGATTATATTACTACACAGAATATAAGATAGAGGCTTTATTGATAAGTTTTATAGCTCAGCCGAGCGAGCTTTTCTAATAAATCAAAATTAATATTAAATAAATAAATAACCTGTCTCATATCACTTCGTATTCGTTTAGCGTTCTTTCTGTTTTTTTTTTTATGCACAACTCCTAAGGGTAATAGCGTGATGTTAAATAGCCTATAACCTTCCTCATGAATTGAGCTATCAAATGCAAAAAACAATTATTCAAATCCGACTGGTAGTTCCAGAGATTACCTACATACATACAAACAAACAAATTAATTTTACCTCTTTTTAATATTAGTATAGAAGATAAGCACTTTTTGAATGTCACAATAATTACACAAGACAGTCCCCCAAAACGCCCGCCACTTCCTAGTGCTTTAGCTGGGAAGAAAAAGTGGCGCAACAAACTCCTCAACAGCACAGCACAGCACAGCACAGCTGTCTGTTAAGTTAGAAAAAACTTGTATAGATTTTAAGGATACAGATTATTTTATACTTCCATTAGACTGAGTGGATTCTTAAGGGAGACTAAGATAAGAAAGAGAGAGAATTGAATACTATGTGTGTTGTAACATCGCACCCTCAAAGAACGCAGGGTGCGATGTTCAACTTCAACACTCTTACTCAAACTAAATGTTAACAGAGTGAATCATGTCAGCTACAGTGTTACAAATATTTATAGTAACACTAGTTTTGCATTGCAATACTTAACTGATTCTCAGTCAGACATCCACTTATCAACGATCAATTGAACGCTATATATTCTCACTAACAACACTAACCTCGTTCATTTCTCGCTTTACCTTTCTTTCCTCGCTCATCTCCTGCTCATTCCTCGCTTAGCTTTCCAGCATCACCTCACCTTTACAACTAAATATGAAGGAGGATAAGTCACGTAGTTATCGCCGGCGATGTGTCGGTGATTTTCGATTGGACAATCTCTATAATGACTGTTTGGGACGTGAGATGTGAGCTTGTTTAGTTTTATATTTTGTTTGATCAAACGATATGGTCGTCTAGTAATGATGGTGATTGAAAGTCATGCATGTCTTCATGGTGGGACACAGCGAATAGGACGGTATTTTAAGAGTTCTTCTTACAAGTAGGACTTTTATGCAATCTGCTTTTGCAATATACCAGTTGGTTATTTGAAGAAAGGGCATCATGGATTATTCTTATTTACAATTTCAGCCTTTTTAGGTCTTAAGAATACGAAAACTAGCCGGGTATATACTGACATCATAAACTGTTATGTATCCCTATCTCTACGAGAATAGCCCTAACAACACTGTTGATTTTTTTTTCTGCTTGTTACCATGAGTTGTATGAAGGTGTAAAAATATAAATCAATATTGATTTTAAAACTAACTTTGAACTAGCTGCTGGCGCCACATTAGCAAATAAAAGTGGAAGATACTCTCTGAGGTATTAAAAGGTCGAATGTGAAATGTAGTTTCAAAAAAGCCACACAAAACTTTTGAACTCAGTTCCATGTCACATCATCTGAAAATCTCCCAGGTAACACGGATGGGCACACGTCATACACTAAGCGTCGGCGTCAAAAACCGTCAGTGTCTTCCCTGACGCCTAACGCATGACGCGACCCGCCTGTCAAACGCTACTCAAGAACAGTGAAATTTGTTCTCAGCACGATATATTTAAATATCTTACCGTGTGTCACTCGATACTACGCGCCTGACATCTTCATGACTATTATATTTAGGCAAAAATATCTGAATACATCCGTCTATATGCTTCTCAAATACCAACCTTATGGTAATGAGCATACAGTCCTGGATACATGTTTGAATATCACATATAGCATAAAGGAATTCGTCAAGCGACTGTCCGTCATGCCTTTTGTAAAAGACCACCGCACTGCCAACTTATTCACTCACCTCAGTAAAACTTTAATTTGTAAGGGGTAGAGACTATTTTCCTTTGGTAATGAAACGTATAACCCTTGTCATGCGAAGGTGGTCTGATAAGGCGCTTCTTCAAAGTGATGGGCGTCAAAATGTTTCAAAAGCGGTCATGTGCGATGACTCCTTGTTAGCAAGTGTGTTACATACTGATAATGACAAGATAATTTTTGAGATAACGATATTCTATTCCTTAGTCAAAGGTTATGATTTGAATATTGGCCAATGGTATATTAAAATAATAAAATTAAGAGTAGGTACAAGTTCATAGGTCAACCAAGTTGAAATCTAATGAATACAGATACGATCAAAGGATAATCTATTACTTTGTAATAGGCATTGTAAAACAGACACTGAAAAATATATTATTATAGTTATTTTGATCAAATACAGTGTGACGAAGGATGGAAAAACTGAAGTAAGTAACTACAAAGGTAAACATAACATCACGCCTAAAATTCTCTAAAGGTTAAGCAGAGGTGCACCTAACAGTACACCCACATTCGAAGTAAAGTTTTTTATACAAAAAGGACAATAGGAATGGTGATTGTAGGTTAAAGGAAGAGATTCTGGAAGAAAATTCTATGGATTTAGCTAAAACAAATGTAACGAAAGCAAACTATCATCACACTATTGATAAGAGGAAAACCTATGTGAAAGTTACAACTTAAATTATAACACCATAACCAAACAGCCCCACACATTGTATGTCAACAAATAAGCACGTAGACCCCACAGTAATCACACAACGATGGTCACGCGCATAAAAAAAAAGATCACGTACTTAACCAGAATAGTTTCTCAACATTTGACATTCCGTTGAAACAAATTGTAGGTTCGATAGCTGTGTAACGTTTTTCTCACACGATTGGAGAGCAAATAACTGGGTGCTGATGATATGGCAATATCGTTTCACGAGCTAGGCTTTGGGTGTGGACTGGGAAGTGAAATACTGGTGGTAAGGTTGGACATGCTTTGAGCAAATGTTGGGTGGTTAGTGATCAGATTAGAATTGGCCATGTTAATTTTGCTAAGGTTTGTCTGGATACTGTTATTAATATTGACAATATAATTTCAAGCGTTAGAGGTGTTGGGAGTGGGAGGCAGTCACCTCCTTCTGCGAAGCAGTCATGCTAGCGAAGGAGGTGGCGGGGTGGGCGAGGGAACGCACTTTGCGCACCTCACGCCTCAGCCGCCGCGGGAGACGCTCCGGGCGTCGGGAGCCGCGTGACGACTCCCGGCCACCGTAGGCGCGGGCCTGCGGGCGGAGAGTAATGGGTAGCTCTCCGTCCGATCAGGACTAGGCCCGTGCCGGACGGCGTGTACGTGTTCCACGCGCGCCTCAAAGAGATGTCAGCAAAAGAGACGGGGCCCCATAGGGCCGAAGCCTGCCAGGGTAGCGGGACCATCCGAAAGGGTTTACCGCTGCCCTGGAACATAAAGGGCTAAGGAAGGAACACGGGTGGGTTTTAGTCAGTAAGAGTCTGACACTCCCTTCTGCTCCACCCAGAGCGGGAGGGGTCATTTGATGATTTCCCATCCTCAAAAAAAAAAAAAAAGAGGTGTTGGGAATGTTGTAGATATAACTAATAGCTGACATATGGCTAATAATTTAATTTAATGTGCTGTGTTTCTTAGTTTTGTTAATAATTTATTGTATAGAATCGAGTATTGCTAACTTAACAGACAGTTGTGCTGCTGATGAGTTTATAGCGCCATTTTTTCTTGCTAGTTAGAGCATTAGGGAGTGGGGAAGAGCTTGCGTTTAAGAGACTGTCTAGTGTTTAATGTAATTTTGATGTCCGGAAAGGGCTCATTCTCAGCCTAATTTAAATACATAACTTTTGATTTTGAAACAAAGTCAACCGAATTTCGTAAGAGTGAACATGGATTCCATGCTGGACTATCTATGGTAAAGTACAAAAATCTGGCTTGACGAAAGTACTACAGTATGCTTGCCAACCTTAACGCCAGTGTGTCATGCGTCTAAGTATAGCTTCGGTCATACTATCATGGGTACAGCCAATTTTCGCCTCTCATATTGGTAGCGTGTAAGTACTCGATTGTATCATGATTTTGAAATTGAATTGAATACTGTCGTACTACCCGTCGAGATTGCAGCGCACGATTTTTTCTTCCCTTTCCCTCATTATGGGTAGGACCAGGATGGCGCTATATGGATGATTTTTCCTTTTTGGTTTTGTGTTGAATAGGCTCGCGGTTGTCAGTGTCAATTTTAGCTAGTCGTGAACGAACTTTGTGTCAATTTTTGCCAGCGAGTGGCGAAGGGTTATCTGCTTCTTTATAAGGCTCATCTTTTGCGGCATTCCTGTCATGATTGCGCACCTATATGTAATTTCAGCGATTGTTCTTAGATTGTTTTTGGTTTTGTGATCACACTGGGAAAATTTTAGATTGAAATTGTAAAAAATGACTGAGATAGACTGGAGCTATAGTATTATTTAAGATACGTCTTTCGGCTGAAGTGATGATGATAATGATGGTGAAGGTGAAATTGATACGATTTATGGTAAGAGTACAAATCTTAACGAAATTTTTAAATGACTGAATGTCTACATACTACTACATTTACATTTCTTGCAGTAGCAGATATAATTCAAATCAATCAATAAGGTCGATGTATTATTACCAATCACATAACGTATAGCATCCACTCTCTACCAGCCAGATATATCGACATCCGAAGGTATAATTTCAATCAAATGATGTCATTTTTGAGTTCATTTATGGTAAATCCAATTCGCATCTCCTATTTCATATCCTTTTCAAATATTAGCCAGTATGTACGCATATCCATTTATGTAGTTGTCTGCAGCGGTAGGCCCAATTACGTCGCTAATTCAGTCGATGATGGGACATTGTGGTTCTCAAACTTTAAGCCCATATTTATCTTGAACTTTTATGCTACAAAAATTACGTCAAGCTCCACCAAAAACGTGATTTTGAGATGATTGGTCGAGCAGCAAAGAGGTTTTGTATATATCTTGAAAAATTAAGAAAAATGCATGGACGAAGGTTTGAGATCCATTGGCTATTGTCTCATCATCTTTCGTACATAAAATACAGGGACTACATGAAAGTCAATGGAAAACGTGAGTATAATCGTCGAGAGAATTCTTAACCTGAATTTTTATCATTGCATACTGGCACTGATTTTGCACCTATTGAAAATCACATACATATTTGAGTTCTAATGTGTATAGAAATATAATTTTAATACCCGTAACGAGTCCACATGTTTTTATTGAATGAATATTATTTTCAAATTTTGTCCTTAACTCAATATTAATTTATATTGTGTATGTCTTATTTTGTAATTGATTATGTGTATTTTTATTTATATTTGATTATTTTTAATTATGATAATGTAATGTCTGCCTAATTTTTTATTAATTTTAATGCTTTATTTGATTTTAATTTTTTAATAGTTTAGGACTATGGAGATTGTCCGAAATAAATAAATAAATAATAATAATAATATAATTCCTCTAAATATCCCAGAAAAACTTTATGAAGTCTACCACAACATACGTCATACGTGCCTTTAACCATCCAATTCCACTTCGGTCCGCACCTGTACCCGTCACCCACGTACATGAGTAATGACATCAACTACGTGCGCCAATCGTCCGCAATACGGCACGACACTGCGCAAATACGCGTCCCGTGACGGACGCAGCGTCGCCACCGTGCCGCCACTGCACCGTGACGATCACTTGCGTACGCAATTGTACCTGGTAATGGTACATTTGCGTCCGATGAGACACGTACGAGTAAATCTTCTTGTAATTGAGAATGTACGCTACCGTCTTGTCTGTGAAAGGAATGTTGGATTGTGGGAGATTTGTGCACAGTTGGAGCCTAGATAGATATATGCGTAATTTCCTGTCACATAGAGCTTTGGAATTTTGAATTCTTTTATGGTTACTGTGCCAGGTTTTTGGAGTCCGTTATAACAAGCAATTGCTCGGTAGTTAGGTTGATAGGGAGCAGGGGTGGTCCAATGGCAACGGCTCCGACTTACAAGTTGTAGTTCGTAGGTTCGAACTTGGGTTCGAAGACGCAGCTTTACTTTGTGTGAATAATTCCATCACCATTGCTCTCAAAACGGTGAAAGAAAACATCGTGGATCGAAAAGATATGTGACATCTACCAACCCGCATTGGGCCCGTGTGGTGGATTACGGCTAACTCCCTTGCGAAGAGAGAAGGCTTGTAGCCCACCAGTGGGCCCATTATAGGCCTACGATTATGCTACATCTTACATAAAACATGAAATAGGTACTTATTCGAACGAGCCAAGAAATTACCACCAACGGCCTCTTATAAGGTTTGTTTGAATCAAATCAGACTCAGCAACAGCCAATTAAAAGCAAGCTTCTATTCCTTTACTGGACTAGCCATAGCTCTAAAGCTACGGCTAGTAGCGCTTCCATTTTATCGTAGCACAAAGGTAAAAACAAAATCCAATCATATGCAATAAAAAATCCAAAATCTTCCACTCCATTTCCCAACAATGTTTAATATTCCACCCTTTACAATGTGACATACCACTCCATTGAAGCGTGACCGTTGATCACTGGTGTGTAACGTAACCCTCTAATGCAATTGCACAGGCCTCCTCAATATGCACGACCGAGCTAAATATTTGCTAACTGATTAAAAGTTAGAGCTGTCCTGCCTGAGGCCACCGCATGGAAACAATTGCTGCTCGGTTCTAAATAATATTAGCGGAGCGGATCATACGCGTCACAGATCACAGGGACGTTTGTACCCCTTGTGGAGTTTGGGGGTAGGACTTAGTGGCTAAAGGAGCGGGAGAAAAGTTTTTGGGAAAGGAAAATCTAAGGCATATATTTTATGGGAAGGTTTTGAAAAATAATGATCTTTTTTTAAATTTTTGTTGAAATTAGATTCCTAGGCTTGTTTATAGTCAGTAGTTTAATACTTGGAGTGCACAATGTTTTCCTGTGTATAAATAGGCGCCTAATTAACAACAAAGTTATGTCCGTGGAACCCTTTTCCACAACTTATATTTATACAGACAGAGCAGTCGAATAAGGACCTTATTTACATTAACAAAATCGCAAACCAATTCATTACCTTGAAACTTTTAGACAACTACATACTACTAAAAACGACTATTAACTTACTTCTACTTGAGAACTTGTTTCAACATGAAAAAAGATCGAGTTTTGTTTTTTTTTAGTTTAACAAAATGTCACCCCAATATCGCTCCGCTTGCCAACATGTGAGCACCCTAAATTCCCCGTCTCAGAAGCTCTGAGTTGACATTAAAGATTATGCGAGATTTACATCGCAGGAAAATTTCAATATAACCTGTATACTGTGTACTGGTGATGATACGAAATACTGTTGTTCCTTGTTCCCCATTCTGGGGATTTTCTTTAATTTGTTTGAGCTCGGGTGTGCGCGATATTAAGCTGACTTTTGTTTGCATATTTAAAGGTATTTACTCCCCGATTGCTGTGTTTGTTGTTTATTATAACGAGGAAACAATGCGTACCTATCTATACTTTATTTTTAATGAAGGCTCAGTTAACTGACATCGCATTTTTAGCAAGTTTAAATATGGACTAAAAATGAGATGTCGGGTAACTGAGCTTTAATTATTTTTAAAAGATCACAGGGGATCAAGAGGATATAGACGCTCTTGATCCTTTTTCACAACCTTTTTTTATTTATTTGTATAGATGTATAGATGGCTATATACATCTATAGGTACAAATAAAATTGAATTGTTTGTTTTGTAATGTCAAAATAACAGATTTTTACTAAATGCACAGTGCAATGCGACAATGCGCAGATAGTACTTATGACAAAAAACAATTTTTGAATGTTTTTGTCTGTTTGCTTCGACTAATACCCGAAACGGCTAGACCGATTTTGATGAAATTCTGTATAGGGATGTTTTGCACCCCGGGGGACTTAGGCCTTTTTATCGACATACCACGTGGACAAAGTCGTGGGCGGAAGCTAGTAAACTATAAGATAAAGCAAGCTCTGGATAAAAAGACAAATTGGTATATTGCTGTAGGTATCACATGTTCCAGTTGGGGTGTTAGATAGAGAGAAAGTAAACTACAAATCTATTGTCTGAATATGTCTTGAAAAAAAAAAGACTGAAATGAATGATTTCAGTTAAATAGATTGCCATACAACGTAATACATTACCAGTCGACAGCGATGCGGATGAATTTTTCGACTCTATATTTTATCTTGAAAATAGTTTTAGTTAAGTTAGGATATAATTTTGTTGTTTTTATTAATTAATTAGGTATTAGTGGTTATTTACGTACAGATAATTTTAATTCTGTATAGAATATGATTCCAATAGATTACCTAAATATGTAGTTAATTACCATAGAAACGTAAATGCTCAAGGTAAGTTACACTATTTTACTCAAGGTAAATGTCACGCAGTTTCGTCTAGTAACCACGCTTTAAGGCTCCTGCAGACAGGCACGACGCGACTCTAGTAGAAAATTTTCTATAAAACTTCATCGAAATTGTTCTACCAGAATCGCGTCGCACCGTCGCGCGTCGCGTCGCGCCTGTATGGTGAGCGTTTAGTCAGGGACTCAACAGGGAAGGGGACGCGGCAGATGTATTGTTGAACAACACCCGAACCAATCGATATTATAGGGGATTGTTGTGTGTTGACGGGTGTTACAAAGGTTTGCACAATATAATGCTGATCGATGGTAAATGAATTACATTGGCCTATTTGAAGGAAATAGGCCTTAAAGTTCTATGCACACGGCATTTTTAATACGCGCGTTTCGTACAACGCGACTCGTTAGAGCGTCGATACCGACGGTGCGTTGTTGTCTGCCTTGGAAACGGCGCTAGTTGCGTTTGCAGTGACATATCATTGCGCAACTGCCATCTAAAACTGTCCCCAGTCTGTCGTACTGTAAAGGTGCTAAATACCCTTCCGACTGTCAACCCTGAATGTGATATGTTTGCGGATGAATGGAATAAAATTAAGCGTATATGTCTGGTATTCTGTGAGAGAAAGTATGCAAGGGAGTCCACTGTGCCATGTTAGTTTTAAATTAAACTATATTTAACATAATTATTGTCAACGTAATAATTGAATCTGTAATTTACTTAATGTAAATTAATGTATCGAATTAGTGTTGTTCCGTTTTAATTAACTATAAATAAATAAATCAAGCTATAGGCACTCGTACATTTAGAGTTTTAGCTGGTCTTGCATTGTGTAGGCTTTGCGTACAGTAAAAGTCAGCGTATACTGGAAATACTGTATATAGCATGATATGTCGTCGTGCGTACCTATATGCACGTCGACGGCGCGTAAAGAAATGCTGTGTGGCGTACACACGGCTACACGTCAAGCTATACAAAACCAGTTTGTCTTGGCCTCACTTTGTATGATATTTTCTCACAATGAACGGTCAGGTAATACTGGTTTTGCATAGCTTGATGTGTAGCCGTGTGTACCTACCCTAAGATTTTAACTGTTCATTTATAAATGTCTTCCTCGACATTTAATTTTTCCTGTTATAACAGGGTTATTGGACACGGTTGTTGAAACATTGACAAGCAGTATAAGCTGTTATTTAGACTTTAATGAGGATGATCAGCATCCACAGGGGATATGTCATAATAATATGGCTTGGAAGCACACAGTTTGTTTACTTAATAAAAATTGTATTAACTAACCTCTGATCTAATCTAGTAATTATAATAATAATATCCCTGGACATTTCACACAGCGCCATCTAGTCCCAAGCTAAGCAACCTAATGCTTGTGTTATGGTAACAAGATGGCTGATAAACTACTTATATACATTTTTTTTTGTAAATACATACATATTATAGATAGAAAAACACCCAGACTCAGAACAAATACATGTAGGACTTACAAATATCTGTTCTGCGGGAATCGAACCCGCGACACGCAGCGCAGCAGACCGATCGCTCAGCCACTGCGCTAACCGTGTTGTCAAATACTGTTTTTCCATAAAATCTGTATGACGACAATTTTATTCGAGGAATAAAAATCATCTGTCGATTGAAAATCATCCCCCAATCAGCCCTTAAAACTTAAAACAATCAAATATGAAAAAACTGTCCAAATAATCAGTGCAGAAAATAGCCGCAAAATACTGCACTAAAGAAAAAAAGGTAAGTCTTCATCTAAATCAACGTACGTACACATTTAATTTCAATAAACATCCTAATTAAACAAAATAAACGAGAACAAGTTCTGTCGCCTGCCTCCGACATGCCCCGAGTAGCCCCGACGGCGGCGCAGGCGACGGCGACGTTTGGCGATACTTTACAATTTAAGCCTTCGTAAGCTCCTTACCGAGAACCGGTCCCAATCGAGCGGCATTTATTATTTTATTAAGCTTTTTAATGTTTACGAACTTAAGATAAGTTGGGGTGTAGTGGAAGCGATGTTTGTGCGAAGATATATTTATGAAGTACTTAGGCACGACTTTTCGTCGCTTCATAATTATATTATCTTTAAGGTTTAATTAAGAAAGAGGCAGCTAATGGCAATTTTAAGCTAGAGACGGACTGCTAGAAATGAGATGATGTTCACTATATTATTATATGTGTCCACGTTTTTCGTTCCACAAGTCCAATAGTTAGAAAAAAATACGTGAAGTTCGATTTATTCCAATCAGAGCACTGGTTTCAACAGCACTTGCCCGAACTGCACTTGAGCACTTCCACTAACCGCACTGAAACAAAATTTTGTAAGGTGCGGTTCGGTGGAACAGTTTGTCAATATTGTTTTTAGTTCCCGAAGGGCACTCGGCCACTTTGCTAGGGAAGACCTTAACGAAACTTCGACACTATGGCAAAATATAGGCCTAATCGGAATTCCTACAACTTCACTGGATCTTGAGCCACCGAAGTTGTAGAAAGTCCGATTAAGCCTATATTTCGCAGAGAACTAAATAAGAGAAAAAGCGATAGACGATATAAGAGAAATAACAACAGACATTGGCAAAGAATAAGATGATAAAGCATATTTTGTTGGCGTTTATAATAGAAATTAAATCAGATGCAGTAACCGGCGAGTTAAACCATAGCATATAGTGGACCTTCATCCCTAGCAATAACGAAACGAGTATTAAAACAATGATAATAAGCTGAGTCGTGGATCACTTTATTGCGAGAAGGCATTTCTCTCTCATTAACTTAACAATTTCGTTTTCCTTCATTTTGTTAAGTTGGATGTGACAAATTCTTGATGCGTCAGGTTTAGATATTAGTCAGTCGATGTCCGATGTCGAGTCGGCTTCCTTTTGAGCTGGATTGAAAGGAACATCATACATATCAGTATTTTGACACTTCTACAACTATATATAGTCCTCTTCACCGTATCCGGCGACAGCGACCCCGACTACTTCTCTTTCCTTTCGTGAGCTCTCTGATGACTAGCAAAACCAAATTTGGTCTTGAAAACCCGGTCACACCGAATACAGAAGAGCTGATCAGCATCGTTGGTTGTGTATGCATAGGAAGGCTTTGGGCGGCTTTTGCGTAATTGGCGCCTATTGTCTAGGTCTACAAGACGATTTGTTTCAAAGCATTCAGTTGCTTTATGGATTGAAGTGCGCCACCTCTCTCGGTTTCGAGCAAGCTCCTGCCACCGATCAACGGGAATGCCACAGGTCGTAAGGTGACGTTTGAGGACATCTTTGTAGCGCAGGTATTGCCCGCCCTGTGCACGTTTTCCTTGGGCGAGCTCCGAGTAGAAAGCGGTTTTAGGTAGTCTACTGGTATCCATGCGCTGCACATGACCACACCATCTCAGTTGGATCCTTATTAAAATCGCCTCCATGCCCATCATTCCAGTGCGCCTCAGCACCTCCGAGTTGGGAACATGATCCTGCCATTTTATTCGGAGGATAGACCGAAGACACCGCAGGTGAAAAGTGTCAAGTCTTTTAATGTCACCTCTATAGAGACACCAGGTTTCTGCTGCGTAGGTGAGTATTGGCAGAACTAAGGCCTTATAAACGCTGATCTTAGTTTGCAGTTTCAAGTCGTGTGAGGTCCACACACGCCTGCCAAGTTTCCCAAAGGTGGCAGCTGCTTTAGCAATCCGTGCCGGGATCTCAAACGCCAGCCTATTGTCGTTGCAGACTTGACTTCCAAGATATTTAAAGCGTGATACCTCCTCCAGTGGCTCAGAATGGAGCTTAACGGTTGAGCTGTCAGCGTCACATCCCCTTGGTGGCTGCTTTAGGATTTGGGTCTTTTTCACGCTAATTACTAGTCCAAATCTACAACACGAGGCTTGAAGATCATTCACATAGACCTGGAGTGTTTCCATACAGTCAGCCAACAGGCATACGTCATCGGCATAAAGTACGTCAAGTACGGGAACCTTAGACGTCTTAGTCCTTGCTCTGAAGCGTGAAATATCGAAGACACTTTTATCAGTACGGACGTTTAGTTCAATCTGTCCAACACTATGCTTTAGTGCATCATTCAACACAGCCGAGAAATAGAGTGCAAACAACGTGGGAGCCATGACACAACCTTGCTTCACACCACTGGTTACGTGAATTGGGTCTGAAAAATCGTTCTCATGTTGAACACGCGCCGTCATACCGTCGTGAAACTGACGAATCATGTTGACGAATTTCTCAGGACATCCAGCCTTTTTCAACACTACCCAAAGAGCAGCGCGTGGCACGCGGTCAAAGGTCTTTTCTAAGTCAACGAAACACATGTACAGAGGACGGCTTTGTTCGAGGCTTTTCTCCTGAAATTGCTTCACTATGAAAATGCCGTCAACAGTTCCTCTACCAGGTCTAAAACCACACTGCGACTCTGGAAGTATCCGCTCAGCAAGATTTGCCAAGCGGCGATTGATGATATGCGCCAGTACCTTGCCAGCAGAAGACAGGAGGGAGATGCCCCTGTAGGAACCACAGTCAGATAATTCACCTTTGCCTTTATAAAGTTTGCAAATGGAGGCATCCTTCCAATCTTGAGGTACCACTTCAGTTTCCCATACCTTGAGCACTAAATTGAAGAGCCTGCTTTGTATATGTGGACCACCATATTTGTAGACTTCCGATGGTAGACAATCAGTGCCTGGTGTTTTGGCATTCTTCAATCTTTTGACGGCTGACATGAACTCTTCAAAGGTTGGTGGATCAGCTAGGTCTTCCTTAACAGGACGGCATTCGAGATCTTCAACATACGATAAATCAGTTGTCTGTGAGCAGGGATTCAGGACGTCATTGAAATGTTCTGCCCACCTATCTAGGATTTGCTTATGATCTGTCAGTCTACAGTCCCTATCACGAGAATATATCGGTGCCGTTTTCCTCGATTTAGGTCCGAAAATTGCTTTCAGGCCTTCGAAAAACCTGCCCGTCTGGTTTGTGTCAGCAAAAAGTTGCAGATCTTTTGATCGATCCAGCCACCATTGATTTTTGAGGTCACGGATTTTGATTTTCAGCTCGCGCTGAATGGATCTTCGTCTATCGGTGTTTGATAGATTTCTCAGTTCTAGTCTGTGATTCTCAAGCAATGCTCGGATTTCCTCGTCTGAGTAATCAAACCAATCCTGGTTTCTCTTCTGTGGCTTTGGTATAGTGCATGAGACGCTATCGCGAAGGTTTTTAGCATATGAATGCCACGCTTCATCAACATTATCTGTAGCATCCTCCATGTTGGTGCCGAAGTGATTATCCAGGTCCCGTCTGAGCTTTTCGGAGTGAACCAGTGGAGCAACACATGCATTCACTGGTTTCTTATGTGCTGCGCGTCGAGGAGGTTTCAGTTTCAGACGCATCTTCGATCGAATAAGCCGATGGTCTGACCAGCACTCTGCACCCCGCATAGCTCTTGTTATCAAGACGTCGTTACGGTCTCTTTTGCGTACAATTACGTAATCAAGGAGGTGCCAGTGCTTGGATCTGGGATGCATCCACGAGGTCTTATATTTTCCTGGTAGACGGAAAAAGGTGTTAGTCAGACACAGATCAAACTCTGCACACAGTGTGAGAAGCTCCAACCCGTTAGCATTGCAGTTCCCAACTCCATGATGACCAAGGATACCAGGCCATGCTTCGTAATCAGTACCAACGCGTGCATTAAAATCACCCAGTAGGACAATTTTGTCTTGTGGTGGAATTCCCGCAAGAACGCAGGATAGGTCCCGATAGAATTTTGCTGACACTTCTACAACTACATAGGTAAGAAAAGCACCTGACCCAGTGACCCTTTGTGGAGCCTCTGAAGAAGTCATCAACATATTTCTGACCTTGTCAGATGTTCGTTGGGGTTGGCACAACACGATGAAGAAGATACTTCTGAAAAAGTGTATGACCAAAATGATATGCAGAATAGAAATCATAGCCTACTTTGATTTCTATTCTGCATAATATTATATAAAAAGAAGTCATAGTTGTTTGATGATAGACGACAAAGAATTCTGAATGGAACAATTAAGTGGCTACAAAAGAAGAACTAATAAAGTGATTAGCACTCGACCCTCAACTACAAAAAGAACAAAATCTTCAAACAAAGGCCAGAAAAAGGACAATCATAAACGTACCGCTATAAAACAATGAGACAATTATTGTCGTCGGTACAACCCCGGAATAGGGGAAGAGTAATAAAAAAGAGCAATCCCCCGGGATTCGTGATAAAAGATTTTGGCACGAGGGGAGATACGGGATTAAACGTGTGATACTTTGTCTTTTTAAACGAACCTTTTTTACCCGAGTAAGATATAAAAGGGGGCTGTTATGAAAATTTAAGTTGGCATTTTTTAAAGATTTTGCGCGCCCTGTATAATGTTTAAGGCGTGCAAAGTCTTTGTGTAATGAGATGTTATGAAGGACTAAAAGGTTTTAATAAAACAGCTTTGTTATTGTTATGAAAGTTAAGTGAAAATAAATCGTATGAAGAAGCTGATCAGACTATGAAGAAATAATCGATGGTGATGTCGTAGAAGCTTCACTTATCAGTCCTTTCTGTAACATTATAGTGGAGAACTATTGTTACCTATGTATTGCAAAAAACTATGTAGTACGTAGGTACTGCATATGAGTCCGCGTATCACTGGTCAGTTTCCCTCAGTCGTCAGTTTATTTAATTCGCCAGTTTAATTGATTAGTCAGTTTCACTGATTAGTCAGAACTGAAACTAACAAGTACTCAATTATCAACGTCTTAAGTTTACAAACTTGTTTGCATGTTCAATCAAATTGCAAACGTGATTAATCATGTCACGAGTATATGTGCAAAGACGTTGATCTTTTACTAGGTACCTTCTTAAGTTTCCCTGAACTCCTTAAAACACCATTAATCACCAATTACACCGTCTTAATCGCCAACAATACAATTGTTACACCTAACTGCCGCTTGACAACAATTGATAAATTAACAAGATTGTGAATATCCCGCGGCGTCTCCCCTCGTTTGCCAAAAAAGAAAAAAAGCAGGGGAGACACGATTACTTGCCCCAAGCGTCCCAAGATGTGACAGATTAGCTGGTAATTTCTTCTAAATTGATATCTCAAGAGGCATGCTCTTTTTTCCCCGACTTCCCCTATTTTTTCCGTTTTCCTCCGAACTTTGAAAGATTGCCAGTCACCGTCGTTTATCGCGGTAACTATGGAAATCTTTGACATGAATTGGATGAAGGTTGATGCTGGTTGAACTTCTCGGAATCGTTTATTTTTGCCTTAGAAAATATTTATAATTAGCTTTTGCCTGCGGCTTCACCCGCGTGAAGGTCTGCAATTATCCCACAGGACCGTACTAAAAAGTACCCTATGTGTTAATCCAGGTTATAAATGATCTGTGTGCCAAACATCTCAATACTCAATATCTTTATTGCTTTACCATAATGTGTACTTAGGAGGTAACTATATAATTTATATCATTATGGACTCTGTAGAGCACAGGAAAAGGGTAGGGATATATAAATACGTTCAGCCGCGTTTGCGTGATTGAATAACAAACATCCATACATACAAACTTTCACATTTATAATAATATATAGCATAAACCTAACTATGCAGAAGCTGATGAGTAGAAAGGAAAAAGCCGGGATTAACAATGCCAGACAGAAAAACAAGATTGAGAAGAACATCCAATAAAAGTACCTACCTACCTGTATAGCAGGCACCGCCAGCTCAAAATAAATACATAATAATGTAAAAGAACTGGATATTCTCTTATCACCGCATTATATTGAAAATCCGCTTTATAGGAACTTGACGAATTCATGGTCTTCCTTTTATTTCTGACACTATGTTATTTGTCAAAAAATAATCCTTATGCTAAAGCCTTTCGATCGGTATGATAAAGCTACAGGGTAATTTTTTTTCTCGTGTAGCGAGTTCGCTTAACGGTTGAACCGTTATTATTTAAAAATGTAATGTATGTTAATTATTTAAAAATCTATGAATGCAGTTTAAATTGTTTTTTTAAATTAACATAATGTCTTCTTTCAGTAAAATGTTCCATCTACAATATTCAAGGTACTTTCCCTCCATGTGGCATAGCCGTGGGACGCCCTGTATATGTTGAGGTCGGCTTCCATGTCTAATCAGCAGTGATAGGAATAGGTAGTGCCTATTTGCCTAAACTTCGAAGAACAGAGACAAGAAACGGAGACTTCCTTAGGACTAAATTTTTATAAGTCTTTATATAAACATTGTGATTCATAGTATTAATTAAGATCAGCAAGTCAGGTACAAAATGAACTCCAAAAAAAAAATTCAGAAAATTTTATGGTTGTAACGACTGTGAATATTATTTATTATGTTATGTCTAGTCGCAAATTTTAGGTAAATATAGACGAATTACTTATTCCAAATAAAATATTTTTTTAATGTATTTAAGTGTTGTCCCGAATTTGGGGACAAAAAATTTAGTCCTAAGGAAGTCTCCGTTTCTTGTCTCTGTTCTTCGAAGTTTAGGCAAATAGGCACTACCTATTCCTATCACTGCTAATCAGATGCATCTTAATACCGGTATTTTATATGAAGTGACTCGCATGCAGTCAAAGTGACCGCTGCGCTGCCACCGACGACTCCGTGTGGAGTGGCGAAGTTTAGGCCAACAAGATTTGAACTGCAGTCGTGGCAGCGGCACGAAGAAGAAGATGGAGCAACTGCCTGTCGGACCTCCACAACCCAGTTATTGGGTAACACGATATCCTTGAGGATGGATCCCAGTTCAGTCAAAATGTTATTAGATTTTTCCATAAGGAATTTCTTAGTAACAGCCATTTCTTGGTACCCCCGTGTCTCGGAAAACTCAAACTCAAACTCAAATCATTTATTTCAATTAAACCATTTACAGGCACTTTTGAATTGTCAAAATTAAATAGTAAAAAAAAGCATGTTAAAGCATGGAAAGCATGTTAAGCCGTTGGTCCTGCGCCTGATCTCTATTCAGTCGTGTCGAATTGCCTTCCCATCGGACTATGAGAGTCTGGGAAGAGAAATTGCACCTGTGTCTACGCACGCACTTGTGCACTACAATATCTCTCGCGCCGAAGGTTAGTTCTACCTCCAGAGGGGCAATTCTCGTAATTTTAAGAATGTTCACAGTCTGATTTCAGTCTCAATCTGTCAAAAATACCTCTAATTTCCATACATTTTGACAAGTTTTTGGCATTTGTTTGTCGCCGAGATGAGACTGCGACTAGATTTTGAACGTTTTAAATTACGAGAATTGGTCTTCTGGTATTTGTCGCAATGGCCGAAATTCGGTTTGAACGACTATTATTATTATCTCCGAGGACGAGTTGTCAGGCTTTCGAGCTTGTGCTGATTGACTACGCGCAACGACCAAGACCCATCTCATCACATCACATGTTAAAACAAAATATGCTCCTAGTAACTGGTGAAGGTAGCCTTATTACAAAATAGTTAATTGCTTATCATCAGCATTATTTTGTCGTAAATATTTTACTGCCATTGCGTAATAGTAATTCAGACGGCATCGCACTGTCATATCGTGTGGCAATTTGTAGCGAATTTGACTTGATCTTGACCTCTTGGTACTTTTGATTAGAACCCGGTCCAAACCAAACAGTAGCTTGACAACCTATGTGATATATTTGTTGCTGAACGAGACCTATGTTGCTTACTCGAAATCAATAGACAACTGTACAATAATTCTGCTATCCCTTTGTATGTGCGAAAAATATACAGGTGACTTGTAATTTGCCGTATTCCTCCATCTATGACGTGATTGAAAATTCCATGGGATTCTAGAAAAACAACTATCGGCATTTTCAAAAAAACATAAAATTGGAATTTTCTCAAATCCCAAGAATTTTTACCTATGCTTTATGGGGTGTATAGAGGCATGAAGAAGAGGGTTTAAATTTCACTCATACACCATAGAAAAGGGAGGATCCTCCGACCAGACGGGTGTTGTGTCTGGCGGGCAACTGCCCGACGATTGATGTTGGGAAGTTTGTATGATTGATACAGAATTTGCGTGACGTCAGTATGACGCGTTGTTCGCATGTGGCGTTGTAGATACCGCTACAGGTGCTTAATTTTTGCAATGGATCACACCATCATGTCCTGGAAGGAATACGTCAAATCACAAGTCATCCTGTATACATGTAGCCGACCACCAATTAGTTACATGGAATACATCTGTTAAAAACTCATAGAATTAAAAAGCAAACGTTATTTTCTTGCAGCAAAGGAATTATACACGAGAACACAGTGAAACAAATCTTAAACTAGCAGTAGAGCAATTTAACGTTCACTTATACAATATTTACGCAATTTAAACACACTAGCGTAACATGACCTGTCCACATCTTCTAAATCTCCTCGAAACACGCCAAATTTAAGACCAGCGAGAGGTCTTGGTAAATTGGTGGTATCGCATGTGTGTAGACTTGGAAGTTTCGCTCTGTTTATTATAAAGGTTGATGCATCCTTTAAATCGTTGTAATATATCATATTCTACCGTAATTGGAGATATTTTGGGTTGAACTCGTGTGTTAAGATTTTATCTAGGACGTCATAATGAAGATAGGTATCGTTTCATGGCTGATGGCTGATATGACGTCCGTCCGGGCGTTTGTTTATAAGATTATCAAAAACACTGATGCAGATTCCAAACCATGATGGAATTAATAAAGTAGAACCATTCATCCGACCCGCTGAAGACCTCCAACCTGGACATGAGTTACCTTGGGTAACCTGGAAGTCTTTAAACAGACTCCGGACCCAGGTTGGCCGAAGCAAGGAAAACCTGTTCAGTTGGAGATTCATAGACGACTCCGCCTTGGAGCGTAAATGTGGTGCTGTTCCACAAACGATGGGTCACTTAATATTGTGTCCTGCGTGTTCTGTCAGCTGCACGTTACAGGAACTGATGGACGCTGGTGATGACGCCAAACAAGTAGCCGAATTCTGGGCCGAGTTCATTTAGATTGTTAAAAGTAGAGAAAGAAGGAGAAATAGGTGAAGACGATCTAAGGCCAACGTTATGTTCAAAGCAATACTTAAGCCATCAAACAATTTTAAGGTACATTTAAACCATTTTTTCCGTGTCTTTTTATATCTTGGCTTCTATTTTCGTGTGTTGCGGCTATGAACCTTTTTCTTTGATTTATTTCTGTAATAGAATATAAGGCATTGTACTTTTTGTTTTTGACATATTTTGAAGCAAGATGAGGTCGGAGTTTCCAATCAAACTAGTCTGAGAAGAAAACCCGAAAAAAAACCTTTTGGTATATACCTGTTCCTCATATTTTAAAATTTCCGAAAATAGATCTACATGTCGGAGATGGTTGTCAAATTAAAATTGTGGGTAGTCAACAGAATTTGTTAAGATTTGTGTTTATTATCAATTTAAGTGATTTTTACTATCAATTATTGTCTTATAAATCGAAACATAATTTATTGAGTAGTCGGTGTACGCCCTAATTGATTTTTGGCAACTTATTTCGATAAATTGTACCCGTTGGTTTTATTCAAAACAACGGATGACGTGTTGTTTTGTTTTTAAAACGGTTTACTTTGTGAAAACACCATTGTTTTTTATGACAATTATTCTTGTATTATTTGATTACTTTATGGTGTAAGTCTTATTAGATTTAGCGTATTTTAGTGTTTTGTATCAAGTAAACACTTGACATGCGTCATTGGACAGAGTTGTCGATCATCCTATAAAAGAGCGTGCACTCGTTTTGCTCGTCAGTCGGTCTTCGGATTCGACTCAATACAGAGCACCTGCTCCTGACAATACTGTCAGTTTACCTGGTACAGCGCTGCTGTATATTTACATAGCTGTGTTGGCTTGCTAAATAGCGAGTAGATACACTTTGTGTTGGGTGGCTTGGCCGCTATACGAACTGTGACCCTATTGGGTTTGTTCGATTAACTGTTTTTAATATTTACCCATTATTGTGTCTTTTGTATACCTAGTGTATTGTTTTTGTATACTGTAATTTTTATAACAGTTCTCTGTAACTGTTTAGACCGTTCTGTTTATCCCAATAACATGGGAACTCCAAAGCCTGACGATATAATATACCGCTCGGCACTCTTGATCCTACATACATATTTTTAGTACCTATACCCTGCCCATTAGGTTAACCATTTTTGACATCTGTCTTAGAACGTACACATTCCAGGTTACGTAAAAGTTAACTTTAAAATGCGTAATAAAATAAATATACATATAAATTGCCTTATATTATTGAATTGTCTTATTTATAGCTTCTTACATACATTATAATACTGTACGTGCATCAATCAATGTATTGTGTGTTGCTGCAATCATTAGTTCCATCTGTCAAAAAACGGTTTACATAATGGGCAGGGTATAATAAATAAACAATTATTCTATTTTAATATACAGCATGTCATATCACACAAATTGTGCCTGGTCGTCGCCTACGCATTGGGACTTATTTATTATCTCTGCGGGCTAAATGTTCGTTCATTGTCGCAATTAGCATAGGGGGCTGTTGTGTTGTCAAATGAACAGGCTAAAAATAGAAGAAGCACGTTTGAAATTACGACTGTCTTTTATTTTCTCTTCATAGACTCCCCTGAATAGTTGGAGTGGTAAATGATTTTGATACATAACTTTTATTTGGTTACTTTGTTGCCAGTAGCGACAAAAAGCTGCCGTGCAATGACAATGGTTACATAGGATGCCATATCAAAGGAGAATGACAAAAGTCGTACATTCAGCAACAAAAGTCAATTAACACTGTTACTTTTACAAATCATCTAAATTGATACAAAATCATGCGATACATTGGTTTTCTCTATTTCATGTAATAGCAAATAATTAATTATTCTTAAATATTCTATTACTATATGTTTTTTAAGAATATTTTGCTCAATAATTAAGATTTAAACAACTAAAGTGTTAACCGACTTTTGTTGCTGACCGTACCAAAAAGTCTCATGCATCAAGATCAAAATAAGTAATCATTTTCATAATTTTTTACGACATAACGCGTCGGGGATTTGCTTAAATCAAATCCCCGACGCGTTATGTACCCGGGATTTGTTTACAAAAAGAACTTTTGTAGGATAAGTGCAGTCTATAAAAATCTAAGTTTAACTTTGATGCAGTATGGTACGGGATTCAATACATCCATGGGCATTGTCCTTTCGGCAAAGTCTTAAATACACTGAGAAACACTAGCTATAGGAATATAATGTACATTGTACCTTCAAAAAGGTAAGGTCTGCTTTGCCAAAACACTGTATTATAAATAATTACAGTGTTTTGCCGTAACAATCCGCAAATAACTCGAGTTCGAGACATGCTAGATAACGTATTTTGTCTATTTTAACAATTGATTCGCATGTTCAGTTAATTTTTTATCAAAAATATCTTGATGATAGGTTTTTTTCTTTTCGGTTGTTTTAGATACTATTCCAATTATCTACATCCAAAAATTAAAAAAAAGTCCGGCTCATCATTGATTATAATTATGAACAGCAAATTGCAATTACGCACACTAATAGTTTTTTAGATAATGTATACTTCGTTATCAGGGAGGCTCAAAACAACAACAAACGCTAGTAATGATTGTATGGAAAACCAAGCTTTGACAATTTACAATATGAGTCTTAAAAGGCAAAAACTTATGTCGCTCTAAAAGTAACATGAACAATACAATCCATCCACCATCGTCAATTTGTAGTCAGTACAAAAAAAATCCACATAAACAACTACAAATTCACGAACGAAGCAAAAGAAGTATATAAGGATTTGTGTATCTATTTTAGTGTATTGTATACATAATATGTATGTGCACCAACGACAGTCCCATTTTTTGTCCAGGAAAATCACTGTCCATTCTAAGGTTGCCTGGAAAAGATCGCAGTAATGCGATAAGGCTGCCCATTGTATATTCTGGAGTTTCATGTATTTTTTTTTGCGATTTCAGTTTTGGTCGCATAGTAAAAGTTGTTCATAATGATGAGTACAATGACCTCAATAACCCTGTATATTCATATAAATAAATAAGGATCGTAGCAGCTGGCGTTCTGTAGTTTCTGCCTACCTTCAAGGTAAGAAGGCGTGTGTGTTTTTAACTCTGTTTAGTTTAGTTTTATTATCCTGTACGAGTCGCAATAAATACTTTTTCTTTCTTTCTTTCTTTCTTTATGTGTATGTGAGTAAAATCAATTGCCAAAGTTCTTCAAAAAATACAAAAACGAATTTAAATTGACCAATAATAATGGTTTTATTACCAAAAAAACCTTCACAAATAGCTCGTCGGCCCGGGCTCTCGCTTGACTTCCGACCGTTCATATCCGCATCCGGTGATACATTTTTTTCCACTTTTCGCGTTTTCCGGTGTCAAGCTGTCGTGTACATGACATTCGCTTTGTTCGGTATTGACAGCTTCAACCGGAATATAATAAAAATGTTCCATTTTGTAGCAGGTGGTTGGAAAATAGCGGATATTCAGTTTAGTGAAAAGTGTTGCGCTATTTTTGTTGAGCATATTAAAAAAGTGAAACATTTTTTTGATGTTAATAAATATTACTGTTATTATGAAAGGATTTTACTACACATTTTTCATTGAATGTTATTAAAAAAAGTATACATTTTTTCATTTAGCTACGGAAAGTGTAACAAAAAATAAGTATCGAGGCAAAGTCCCATATACTCGTAGTAGGCAGCGAGTCTATCCCCACCACAAGCAACTATGACTATAACTATAACTATGTGTATCTTATTTTTATTTGTAATTGTGCGTTTCGTTTGTTCAGAATAAAATATTTTTCTTTCTTTCTTTCTTTTCTTAACTAACACTTTGCCCGGCCTGGGAATCGAACTAGCACTTGCACCCACTGGACCAACGACGAAGTTCTATGTATAAATAATAATGAAATCCTACTAATATTATTATCGCGAAAGTTTGTATCGATGCACTAAGGGGTATTTGAGGTAAAAAATCGGTCAAAACTATATTAGGGCCTATATCATGTCAGTGTATAATAAAAAAAAACATTTGATAAAAAAAAATGGATTTATTAGTAAACCACATAAAAAAAAAATTATTAGAAAAAACAAAAAAAGTCATTACAAAAAAACTTAAAAAATATATTTATTATAAAGTTTCATTACAAACATTCGGAATCGCTATATTCAGATACACTAATAATATCCTCACCATCTTCGACAATATTTTCATTTGATATGTTGATCGGTGTTGTCGCAATTAACATAGTCTTTGCCTCATCAGAAAATGGTATGCTTTTCTTTGTATTTTTTGGTCGACTACAACTGATAAAAGGATCAGATGTTAGTAACAATCTATTTAATACATCTCTGTTGCATTCAGTTCTTGAAAATTTTCTTGCAAAGTCCACCCGATATTTTCTAAAATGTTTATTTCGTGCCTCAGAGGCCTCCTCAGACAATTGCCCAATTGGCAGAATAGCCTCTGCTATCACCTGCGCACCGTGCATCAGTATTTTATGCACTGTAGGTGACATAGGATGCCAGCCGTATAATTCTACATACAGCTTGGCAGTGTCTTGGGCATAATCATCAAATTTCTGGTGATCAATCTCATGGCCACTTGATATCACCTCAAGTATCACTTTGAATCTATTTATCAAATTGATGTCGATGCCAGTAATACGGGAAGAGCATTCTGCATTTTGGAAAAATCTCCTGGATGTATTCCCATCATTTGTATTTCCGTAGCCAGCTTTAGGTACATCGACAAGCAGACCCATTTCTTCTTTGAAACATTTTTGTATTTTCTCTTTTGTTTCTTTGACTACTTTTTTCTGTTCTGGCGTACGGGCTTGCCACTTCTTCAATGGTTCTTTATATGCCACATGCAACAGTGACTCAAAAAAGCGTATTCTGGCATGGAGTACTGAGAGCCCAAACTTTAGGGCTTCGGTTTTGATGGCACTTTTTTTTAATCTGTTAAAATCTTTTGATGTCTGTCCGCATATATAACAACGCATGGTTGATGCAGTATCTGTTGCGGAGTTGCTTTACCTGGTTGTTTAACTGGGCGACCGGGCTTGTGTGACCATGAAGGGAGCTCCAGTGATGTTTTAAGCCATTCTTCGTTGTTTTTCAAAAATCGTTCATCAGTGTAACGAGCTGCTGTCCATTTCTGCTTAAAACTCGTCTTGAAATGCCTCAGTGAACGAGACAAAACATTCCTGTCTTCTACTGGACATGAAGTCAATTGAACAAGACTATCTTCCATTAAGGTAATTTTTTCATCCATTGTTTTTCCTTTGAACCCCTTCAGAATATCGTATAGTTCCATTCGGGTGATAGTTTTCACCTTTTCCGAAGTGCCTACAAAAAAAAGAAACAAAAGTTATTTTTTGAAAACTTATACCTAAAACTTCAAAAAAAAAAAAAAAAATATAGGGTATGTTGGGGGACGATTTTATTTTAGTTTCTGCAAGGCAAAGGATCAAACTTTATTACTATGTCTGAAATGTAGAGCGACAAAGACCGGCACATAAACAAAAACACTAATGTTATAAGACTTAATGTAAAAAAAAGTTTTTAAAAACGGAATTTGCAAATTAACTCTAAATGGTTAAACTTGAGGAGAAATTAATTGTAATATATTATATTACAAAGTACATACCTTCAACTTCCATATCCAACGTAGTATTTATACGTAATTCAACCCACAAAGACAAGTTATCACGAGAAATATTTAAAATAATCGAGAACGCCGAGAACAAAGACAACCGTAACACACAATGACTGGGTTCTGACTGATAGTGCGGCCAGACCGCGCAGGTAGAGTGGGTTTGGGGGCAGCACTTTGATAAACTGGTTATTGTACTTCATGAAACACGCATTGTTTGTATCATTTAGTTAATTTTAGAAAAACCACTTATGACCGACTTTTTGCCTCAAATACCCCTTAGTGCGATGGATGGATGTTTCTTACTCTTTCACGCAAAAACTACTGAACGTATTTGCACGTTATTGAAATTTAGTGCACAGATAGTTTATAATCAGGATTTACACATAGGATACTTTTTATCCCGATATTCCCACGGGATCGAAACTTATGCGGTTAAAACCGCGAGGCACAGCTAGTAATATATAAATACCCGCTACCTAGTTCCAAGTTATCTATTGCTAAGAATTCACCAAACTGCTACAATACAGTGCATTGTAGTGGTAGCCACTTTATACAGACGGAACTCGTACAGAACGAGCGGTGCGAGCGGTGAGAGCGAGTCGTATATAAGCAACGCTACCTGCCAGGAAACTGATATCGACATTTTCAATAGGTACTAGCAAAATGGTTTTTTTTTATCAAATTGCTTTTTCGAGCGTAAATATTATTTTTTCTGTTTAGAGTTATATATAGTCTATTATCAATTTTCTGTTTCATATGATTTATATAAGTACTACATGTCTTGTAAATGGCCATATTTTGTTTATACTATTACTTACTGTATCTGTTTAGCTGTAAGTTTTCCTAAAATAAAATAAATAAATACCAGGATTTAGAATGAAGACCCTCCCAATTGACACCACATTATCTCACCAATTGAACTATAGTTTCCACTAACTGTCAGTTCTGCTAAAACCACACAACATCAAGTCCTACTTACCTTGTAAAGGTAAAAGAGCGTAAAGTTACACTGTTGGCGCTTGTCAGAAATGTTGAAGGCACCTTAAAGGCCCCTCGTGTGACTGACAGCTTAATGTAGTCTGCTCGAAAAACATGATTGATCATTATCAGAGTTACCGTATCGGAGATGCTGTGTACTTGATACTTTAGCTCTCTCTGGGTTTTTGGAAGTCTGAAAATTAGTTGATCTTTCATAGATACCTACGTGGAGTAGCTTTTTATGATTGATAAAATATTGATGAGGGATCGAAAACGAGACATTGTATACTTTAGCTTCCACCCGCGGCTCCGCCCGCGTGGTATATCGATAAAAAGTATGTCCCATGTCCTTCTCCAGGGTTCTAAGTAACCCCATACCAAATTTCATCTAAATCGGTCCAGCCGTTTCGACAAGTAGCCTAAACAAACAGACAGACACATCAATAATGATGAGGCCATTTTAAAAGTGTTTGTAGCTACTAAACTCACAAAATGGTAAACGGCCAACCTACTAGCTTGTTTAAATCCAGCCCTGCCGATCTATTCTATAAAATCTCACCATAAAACTTAGGTGAAGTGAGCTTTTAATTGAATAGCGTCAATTCCTAGCATCAGACGGAATGACAGCTCACTTCAAGCTTAATTCACTTTTACAGAATAGACCGGTAGGTCAACCACAGCACTTCCTAAATTGTACAGACGCCAGCACATCAAGCTACTACAATCTGTCAAATTTCTTTAATAGATTTTCAACTTTATCGTTAATGCATTAGGTTCAAGGTTAATTAGGAACATTTGATGGTTTCGGGTAGTTTGATGTGTACCTAACAAGATGCTACTCACAAAAACATACTTATCTCGTCCCATATAGGACAAGTTTTCGGATAAAGACATCAGTCATGAGAGTACCCCTCTATTCGAGCAAGTTTCTCCTCCATTCAAAGTTGGAGAACCTAGTATTACAGCCTAATTATTGACTTCAGAAGAAGACTATATCATGGCGTCTGAGTTCATTGACCCAGTAAATCAGTGGCTAGACTCAAAGAGCATCTGGACAGGTCTGTTATTAAATTTTGATGTAACCAAACCGTCTGTCACACTTTCTTGGCGTCCATTCACAGCCATATAAAGAGAATTGCCCGGAGACATTAATTTATTATTCAGTCAAAAGTAATCATTTGCATATTAATTGTTATTGGTCTACGAGGAATGTAGTGTGGCGATGAGACTTTTGAGACTATTCCATAATAATTAAGTACGAGTTTCGAGTAAATAAAAAGAATTAAATAACGCTATAGTGCAACAGTTTTTCTAAAAAACAATTATTCATTAATATATTCTTCAATTATTTATTTAAATATAATTTTAATTTATATTCAATCATTTGTTTCGATTTTCTATGTTACCTAAGTAAATACATTAATATTGATCTCCACATGACTAACATAGTTTTAAGATAATGTAATTCTAACATAATATGGATATTTTAAATAGTCTTGATGGAACGACTTTTTTTTTAATCATTTTTTATTAGCTATTAATTTATCTTAGTTGGTGAACGTCATAAGCTATTTCACACATTGTTCTTTCCCGTTCAGGGGTTGCAAATGTTTGTAAAATAAGCAATGTATCTAGAAAAAGATGCCTGGAAGGATTTGGTCCCGAGGCCTTTGGTCAGCAATGGGATAGTCTACGGTAACTTAAAAAAAAATATCCATGAGTGGAAAGCTATTGGAAGATACAATATATATTATGTGTATTTTACAAAAATCTAAAACTCTACTAAAAATATTGTAATTTAATCAAGTTAGATTAGATTGTAGTCAGTATTCACAAAATTAATTCAAAAGTTACAGATACAAATTCCACAATGCGTTCTCACAGACAACAAGTCACCTATTGCAAGTACGGTTATTTTTAGTACTAATATTTTTTTAGTAGTAATACAAGCTGTTGTTTTGCATCCTCGTCAAATTTCAGGAGGCTGCTAGGAAAGACATAAATAATCAAATAAAATTACGATCCCTGGTAAATAATGAATACATACTCTTTTTTTAGTTATTTAAGTTTGACAGTATTTCAAAATACACCACTTTCAAAGAACAGAATCGCGTTATTGTATCGTAAAAGCGGCCGCGTTTTTATGTGTGTGTAAAAGGGCAGTTACAGTGCGGTCTCAGACAGGCCTCGTTTTAATATGCGTGTCCCACAAAGGTTTCCGATAATTTGAAAAAAAAAAACCTACTTATTTTATTATTGATTCATGTCGAGAATCAGTAGCATAGTTACCTCCTTGAATTTGACGAGGTTGCAAAACAACACCTTGTATTTTGTTAGTTACAGGCTAATTAGCCTGTATTGTGCCACTGCAGGGTAAATGCCTCCCTCTCCCTTTCCCACACAATTCTGTCTTTTGCGGGTTCCGGCCAGTCCTTACGGTAGGAGAAAATTAATTTAAAAAAATATATATTTTAAAAATTCAAGAAACATAATTTTGTATGAAAACCAATAGAAACGCATAACGGTAAACTAGACAGTGACCAGTTTCCTTTGAAGGTAAACAAACGCTCCAAAAACATAAATCCTCGACACCCGGACATATGAAAGTCTCGTCCGAAGTAGTCGTGAGGAATGATTTGATGATGAGAATGATTTGAGGCGCGTAATGATGGCTAAATTAATCTGTCTACTATTTGGAAGCTGGCCTGTCAAGAGGTCAGACTATTGGTGCGGTTTAATTTATAAAAGAGGAGCGAGTATCAAATCCTAGTAATATTATAAATGCGTAAGATTGTATGGACGGATGGATGGATGTTTGTTAAACTACGGAACGGATTTGGATTAAATTTGGAACACACATTGTTTATAACCAGGATTAACACATAGGGATTCTTTCTATCCCGATATTCCCACGGGATCGATATTTATGCGGTTGAAACCGCAGGGCACAGCTAGTAAAATAATAAATGTCCAAACTGCGTTCTGAAACAAAGACCAAAACCTTGAAAAGAGGTTTCAGCCCCATCTCCAGGGATAGTCAAAGCTGACTTAAGCTTTGCAGAAGTCAGCAGGTCAAAAATGATGCATGAGTATAGGTCATAGGAATCAGATATAAGGTAGCAGAATCGTTGTGTACCGCAATTCGAAATGCGCCTAAGTTTCCTATAATATTTTTTTATCACTTAATTGACAAAAAAAAAAGAATGTAAGTGTCTATTCACAGATTTTTTTTAAATATAATAAAATATTTAATTTATTACCTTTGACAAACTGCAAAGCAGTTTAGAGATCCGTCATAAACAAGATGTCTCGATGAATTAAAAGATGCACGTCTGACGAAGAGCGACCATGACCATCACTGAAATGGGATAATGGCCAGTGGTCAGCCAATGGCCAACCCATTGCCTGATAAGAGCGAGAGAGATAACAATAAGTATGTGTCTCTCTTCTCTTCAGTGTTACTTATTTTTATCTGGTAGCTCCTGTTTAGTTTTAGGCTTATAACTTACACCAACACTCTACAGTCACGACATAGATCTCATGTGCGTTGGATACGCTAAACAACTTTTACTGCGCACAGCGATGCTACCCAACGCCCCTCGGCTATGTGTCAACTGATGGCCTGCCGTCTAACTTGTTTGGTTATGTAATCGTACGATATACATTTGAGTTATGTATAACATCCATTTACATGTGAGTGTTTAATTGCTGAATTTGTTGAGTAATTTACACAAGGTGGATCTTCTTGCGAGAGTTTGTCCGTGGTAGGTATACTATCATGTCTCCTTTTGTCGCGATGCAGAATTACTCTGCTCCAGTTTGAAAAGGAAGGAAGCTGTAGAACATTTTCCAGTTGTCGTCAGTGTTGTAAGTACTGTTGCAAGTCTTCATATGCGGTGCAAACAACTTTTTGTTAGGGGGCCATCGCAGACGCAGTCTGTTTGCTACACTATTGAGTGTAGCAAACAGACTGCGTCTGCGTCTGCGATGCGATGGTATACAATAAAAACAGCCAGTAATGCATACAATATTTACACAAAAACAAAACACTAGCAGTGTTAAATAGTTGTATAGTAACTTTGTTAAAATTCTGGTGAGTACATCATTGAATAAAGCATCAATCTATAATCAATATTAATTAACTTTCAGGACAACTAAGTTTCACAATTCGTTATTAATTTCCAAAAGTAATTTAAAACATGATTTCCTAAAACTCATTCGATCCAACACGAACCCTTTGCATCCCTTCTAACTAGTAATACTTTACTGTCGAGATGTTTGCATGTGACAGTTGATACTGAACCCACCTCGCCGCGGGCAATCGTGTCACTGGCTTTAGGTTAGCGAGTATATTGATTAATTTGGGGAATAATTACTTGGGTTGGGGTTCTGCGACAAATGCGGTTAGAATATATAAATTGTGGATAATATTACTTTTTTCTAACCGATAGAACAGACAATGCTTAAAAAACGTGAAGATTTATACTGTGAAAAAAGGCTTAAAATCGTATTAAAAATAATAATACCACCCTATTATTTTCCCACTTCGGGCTTTTTTACATAATGAAGAAGGCAAAGGCATGAATATTCCTTCATGAGATATTCTTATATGCCGTGGATTGCCTTGGATTGGACATGACATATACATGGCGGCAGGGACATCGACGCACTCACACACACACAATGGATTCAGTACATGATTCTGAATCCATGGTAACAGCCAGCGTCGAAATTTTTCGTCGGTTATCAAAAAAATAAAATAATCATCTGTTTTATAGAAAAGAAAAATATGTATGTCAAATTGTGTTTGTTTTATAACCTACGAAAAATTTTTACTTTTCAGAGTCATGTACTGAATCCATGATAGTAACTAGTACGTCGATGTCCCTGCCACTCTGTATATGCTAACCATGGTTCTTCAACTTGCTTCAATATGCATACCACAAATCAGATTGCAAAAGTACATAAAAGTCAGGGTGTTAAATCATAGCTAGGTGGTACTGCTAATTACTAGTGACCAATTAACCCTGCCTGACTTGTGCAGTTTGGTTAGTTAGAAGATGGCCGTTTATTGCTCTATTGGCTAATTTCTGTGGCAGCTGTCATTAAACTGGGTCTACCCTTTATAGCAGAACCTTTTATGTCATAATATTGTTTTGCATAACAGCGGATAGCATAAACTTCATTTCGCAGAAAATCGTTTGGCAGACAGTCATTTATCATACATTCAAAATTCATAATTTTGTAAGTCAGAATCATCTTTAGGCATAAATTTCATATCCATAATAATTAAAAAGTAGAACCATCATATCGCAGAAAGTTCACAGTCAGAATCGTCTTTTGGCATACATTTCATATCGATAGTCATTAAAAGGCAGAACTATCATATCTCAGAAAGTTTAGAGTTAGAATCATCTTTTGGCATACATTTCATATCCATAATCATTACAGAAAATTCATTCATTCATTCACCATGCATGCAGCATGCAAACAAGCATACACCATGCATGCAGCAATCATGCAGCATGCAAGCAAGCATGCAGCATGCAAGCGAGCATGCAAACATGCAAACAAGCATACACCATGCATGCAGCAAGCATGCAAGCAAGCATGCAAACAAGCATACACCATGCATGCAGCAATCATGCAGCATGCAAGCAAGCATGCAGCATGCAAGCGAGCATGCAAACATGCAAACAAGCATACGCCATGCATGCAGCAAGCATGCAGCATGCAAGCAAGCATGCAAACATGCAAACAAGCATACACCATGCATGCAGCAAGCATGCAGCATGCAAGCAAGCATGCAAACATGCAAGCAAGCATACACCATGCATGCAGCAAGCATGCAGCATACAAGCAAGCATGCAACATGCAGCATGCATGGTTTCTGTCACGGCTCCGGCGCTGCGGGGCTCCGGCGGCCCCACGCGTGCTTATCGTCGCAGATGGTTTTAAGGCTCACCACCGCAGCTTCGGCTTGCTGGCCGGCTTTGCCGGCCAGCCTCAGCTGCGGCGGCGAGCATTAATACCACCTGCTCCTCAGCTCGCGGGCCGCCTCACCCCTCCGCGCCTACGCGGGCTTAAATTACACTCTAGGGGTAGGGCAGACAAGACTACGTGGAGTCGGTTTTGCAGCGATTCGTTTCTGTCACTAACTTTTGTAGCACAACATAATATTATTGACTTTTCACGACAATGTATTTAAGGTTAAAAATGCTATTGTATAGAAATGTCAATATTTTGCCTAATAAAATTATTCCAAACGAAATTCTGCCATTTTCATAAGTATGCGAAGTGAACGTTATGCTAAACGAAATTATGCGAAATTTGAACTTTGCCAAAGGTAATTATGCCAAATAAAATTCTGCTATCTTAAAAGTATGCCATTGTAAATTCGGACATATAAACATTCGGCCAAACAATAATTATATTAAATCATTTTTATGCCTTAAAAATATTAGTTTAAAGAAGATTATGCCAAGTGTGTTATGCCAAATAAATTTCGGAGCATCAAGATTCTGCCAGATAGAGGGAACCCCATTAAACTACTTCGTCACTTTCTATTTTATGGGATGTTAATGATCCTGTTTGCATAAAGTGGAGTGTGGATATTTAAGACATCCAAAATTGAGTGAAATTAATAATTATGATTTTTTAAATATTTTGTGTGCCTAAAAGTAGAAAAGAAGAATAAATTGCCCGTTAAGTGATATTGGAAAAAGGTAATTTTGTAAGGGTTGTGCTAAATCTATCATCTTCTATACATACAAATAAATAAAATTGAAGCGTGTTTATAATTTCAAAATAACAGCTTTTTACTAAATGCTTGTAAAAGTATAAACGGTACTTGTAACAAAAAAACAATTTAAAAAATTTTTGTTTGTCTGTCTGTTTGCTCCGGCTAATCTCCGAAACGGCTAGACCGATTTTGATGAAATTTCGTATGGGATACTGTAAACCCTAGGCAAGGATATATGCTACTTTTTATTGACATACCACGCCAGCAAAGCCGCGACCGGCACCTTGTCTTCTCTAAATAAAATGAGGGGCGCCAAAATACGTTTGGAATAAGCCTCCACCCATTTCCAATAGCGCATATCCAGGATCTCTACAAAAATTACAAGATTGAAAAATCTATCATGCTGCTCCAGAGAACTGAAATATTTGCCTTTTATTTCGTAAGAAAATGAAACAAAATCGAAAATAGTTTGCAGCAGAGAGGATTTAATAATGAGACAGATAAACCGCTAGTCAATGACACTTGGTAAGTGTCATTGACTAAACTTACTTAACTTACTTCCTACTTTCTGATGATGTTGAGGCATGAAAATGTATTTATTACTCGTCTTTTATGATGCTGTTCTATCCCCAGTAAGTACCTATTATAAGGCAAATTACATAGTACATTACAAAGATCAAAACAACCGCCGTTTGTGAAACACGTCACATGTGTGCCTACTGGGGACGTCGTGCTCATGCGCCGAAAGCAACACTACCTTCTTTGAAAACTCACTGAGCAGATCAATCAAAGGACAATAAGCCTTATGTACTTACAGATAAGGTCTTTGATGAAGGCATTGATAAGTTTGCTGTGCCAAACTGTGGAGATGTGAAAGATTTTGGTCTACTATCAGAAATGAGTCTTACGAGTTGAACTTAATGTTGGCTTTTGAGTGTATCCAGTGAAATGATTCATCTAAGAATATTTTCTCCCAGGTCTTGAGAAGGTTAAATCAAATTGGACCCTAAGAGGTTGCGTTAAAGTTGATTCGTGTAGTATATTAAATTAGCGTAGAATGCTCCTACGCATGTCAACGTATTCGTAGTGATCGTATCTGCCCAGGGTGATACTGTCGGCGTAAGACCTATGATTTAAATATGCTTGAGAACTTTGTTTTGTACAACCTGGAATAAATTATCGTATAAAACGTTTAAGTGGAAATATGATTGTAGAAGAAAAATTAGTGCACTAAAAATTATGAAACTGAATTTGGAGAACATTAACGACCTGAAGTTTAAGGTGATTCAAGATACACAATAAAGGTATCTTAGTTCAGTTTTCAGTCCAAAATATAACATACCTTTTACCTGGGCCAATAAATGGAATTTCTAATTTAAAAAAGTGGTTAATCCCAGTCAAACAGAAGTAACAAATATTCAATACTACCAAAACAATGATTATGCTAAATCTTATGTTGATACTACTCTGTGCGTGGATATCGGAAAACAATAATGTGTTTCTTTGCTAATACTTTTTCTAAAATAAAAGTTACCTAAGTTATTCCTTATAACATCTGCCAGTGAAAGTCCCGTCAAAATCGGTCCAGCTGTTTCGGAGATTAGCCGGAAAAGACAGAAAGACAAAACTAGAAAATATGGTTTTTTTGTTATACGTAGGTACCGTATATACTTTCATAAATGCATTTAGTAAAAAGCTGTTATTTTTAAATTACAAACAGCCACTTTACTTATATTTATTTGTAGGTATACATTGAAACCGACACAAACTAAAACTAAACTTAATTGGGAGAGGCGTAACTAGCTAAGGTTTGGTCACAAGGGTTTTATTACTCCATCAGACTGTGTATCGGCATAATGCCGTCGGCATCTCTTACACGACAAATCAACTCCAACAAATCCCAAGATATCTTCATTTCACACGCTATTTTTATGAGCAATAAACACCACAATACCAGAAGCCAGAACCAAAATAAAGAGTTGAGCTATCCGCACTATACGTTGTGCCCGCGCCGGCTGCCATAAAATGGCGTTCATTATAAGGCTTGTTACGACACTGTCATCTCCTTTACAATCCTTAATGACAACCCTCATGTTACACCGTTTTCCCAGAAGTTGACAGTATGAGACCGTGTTATAAAACTATAAAACATGCTTAATTGTCATCATAAAATCGGGAAGGATATTTATTACACCCAAACCCTCAATCCTCATCACCTCTATGGCTTTCAAAACAAGGTTCAAATTCCTATGTTTTTCGGTGTTATGATGGGTTGTGAAAGCTTAGACCAACTCGTTAGTGTGACGGCTCTTGGAGTGAGGAGTGCGATGGAAGATCAGGGGTTAACCGAGTATTTAATTGATATTGGTTCGTTATTGATTGCGTTAATGTCGGCTATCGGCTACTGGCTGTGATTGGGATTGCTAGGTAGGTAAATCTAGGTGGGGAAGTGAGAGCTGGGTTGGGTTACTGGGCAAGATATGTGAAGGGAAAAGACCATTTTATTTTAGACATCAATCTACAAGATCTTCACATGATCTGACCAAGGTTATGTCTGGACTTTAAAAGAGATTTTGACCTCTGAGATTGTTTCGACTTTTGTTCTCAAAGTAGTCAGACAAGAAACGCCGACTTCATCTAGCTTATTTTTTAATTTATTTTATAATATAACGTGTATAAGTTATTCTGATATCCTATTTACGGAATAGACAATTTATTTCATTTCATTCCAATGAAACGAGAAGTAGGAATGGCTTCGGATATAGCAATTTGAAGAAAAATTTACTTATGAGGTTTTTTTCTGATAGCTGTTTACTTAGATTTAATGCTGATTTATGAAATCATCTAAAAGATTCTACGTCTCGAATAGGTATAACAAACTTCCGTATTTGAGACATGGAATTCCTGACATTTTTTCTGTTGATTGCTTTTTCGAGATATCTAAATATTTCAGCATATTTCATGTAGTTTTATGGTTGGATTTTTGAGTTAATTTCCATTAATAGAAAGATTTGATCTTGTCTTATTTTTATTCGATTCGGCGGTACCGCGTTATTAATCTTTTTTGTGATTTCTAAATAATACTTAACCTTACCTTACCTGTCTTATAATTTATGGACAGTGAAAGTGTTAAATAATTAATTATAAAAAGATTTTAAGGGAATGTGACCTATCAGAATCAGAATATTTATTAGTAATAATAGGTAGAGTTACACTGTGTGTGAGATTCAACTAGTAGGTATAAGAAAGTTGTATTGTATTCTCAAACTCAATTTATTTCAATTAAACCATTTACAGGCACTTTTGAACTGTAAAGAAGTTGGTCAGTCAGAAAATATGAAGCTAGTTGCCCATTCTAAGGCGTAGTAGGTACTCGTACCTATGAAGAAGAACGGGCAAGAAACTCCATGGACACTCTTTTAAATTATATTTTTACAAAAATATTAGTTACATCATTAATGTTGAATTTATAATTGGGATAACGATGGGAATATGGGAGAACGATGTAAAAAAATACGTACGCGTTGAAAGCGTCCAGAGTACATTAAATAGTTACAAAACAATCAATTCAGTGATGACCAGCCCCAACGGCGCCTGTTCACGAACATGACGCATGGATCAGCATCATTCAGCTCAACTATTTTGATCATATCATTTTGTCATATCCGATCCTGTTACATTCCTAAAATCTATCTGTTTGAAAATTCTATAAAGGAAGTTTGCAGCCTTGATTTACCTAATTATTAGTACTATATGCAAGTTCTTTTCTTCCATAATACAAAATCTAAACACTTGAACTCATTGGCTATTCTTGTCACGTGGCCATTAAAACAGCGAGATGAAGCGGAGCGTTAAAAAACATTTTTACAATAAAAACCAACCGACTTCCAAAAAAACAAAACACTACAAAGTGAAAAATAACTTTAATTTCGGTGTCGTTGGTTCCCGCATTTTTGTATTTTGACACCGACTTCCGAAATTAAAGTTATTTTTTACTAAAATTTTTAGTTTTCATTTTTTAGTCGTACCTTAACACTACTTGCTATGTAAATATCAGTGACAGGAAGTTATTAAAACATCATCAATATAAACTAAGTGGAAAAAAATCGTATTGTTGAAGCTAACTCAAAAACAATTTCCACCCGCCGCCGCCTGTGATACCTACAGGTTTATCCTAGTACATTATTTATACCTTTGTAAATTATTTCTAAGACTGTATGTAAATATTTTACCAATTGAATACTGAATAAAATTTATAATAATAATTATTATAAATTTTTATTTCCTTTCATTTCTCAGTTTCCCAAGAAGTAGTAGAAGAAGATTGAAATAAAATGTATCGTTTGTCGATGGAAATTAACGATTATATTTGGCCATTAACTCACAAAGGTATGGCCATTAAAAAAATGGTCACTGGGTAGCACAACCATCTTTGCTCATCATCATCCGCTTCCTTCATACCCTCATAATTTGTTCACATGAACTCTAAGGGACCACCCACACTGCGCTAATAAACGCTGCGTTTTACGATCGTGATAATAAACGCTGTTTACAGTGGTCGGCGCATGATGCGTTGTCAACCACGGGGGTTGCTGCGTTGTTTGGACAAACGGTTATGGTATGGCATCTGTTAAGTCGTGTGTTGGGGGTTTTACTTGGGTGGCTACGGATATAAAACGCGACGTCTGCGAGGGGGTAATTTTACGCCAAGTGGCGCTTCTGGAGCAGATTTCGTGGTATAAAATGAATACTATGAGAAAATAATGGATTTCAACAATAAGAATACAAAGGATTACACATGCTTGTAGGCTAGTAGGTACTTTTCAGTAAATAAATTACATGGAAGCAACTGTAGTCTGTTCAAAACGGTGCAAGAAAACATCGTGAGAAAACCGACATGTTCTAGAACCAAAAATTCGAAGACCTGTGACGTCCACCAACCCGCACTGGGCCCTCGTGGTAGGTTATTAGCCTACTTCCCTCTACAAGAGGGGAGACCTGTGTTCCAGCAGTGGGAACATTATAGGCTGTTTATGATCTGTAGCCAAACTTGGGAAAGTACTGTATCTCGACTAATCTCGACATACAGCGCCAGACCCCTCAAAACGCAAAAAGATGTATCTGTAAATGATCTAATGAACGTGAAAAACTGAAACAATACTAGATGGCACTAGCTAAGGTCATCATGGAAACCAATGCTAGACTCAGTACTGACAACTGAAGGAAGTCTTGTATAGAATTAAATTTAACTAAAGTCTGATAAGAGGCATTTTAGAGCTGCAAGATCCCATGAATCCAATTTTTAACCGACTTCTAAAAAAGGAGGAGGTTCTCAATTCGGATGTTTGTATTTTTTTTTTACCGACTTCTAAAAAAGGAGCAGGTTCTCAATTCGGATGTATTTTTTATTTTTTTTATGTTTGTTCCCGCATAACTCCGTCGCTTGCCAACCGATTTGAAAAATCCTTTTTTTTTTGGAAAGGGTATACTTCCGAAATAGTCCCATAGAAATTTCATCAAAAACGGTTCAGTAGTTTGGTTTTTAAACCAAAATTACTGGTAAAAATTACAACTTAAAAGTGTAAAATAAAAACTTTTTGCAAAAAAAAAAACAACCGTTTTCCAAAAACGACACTACAAAGTGAAAAATAACTTTAATTTCGGAAGTCGGTGGCAAACAACGAAAATGCGAACCCAACGACACTGACTTCCGAAATTAAAGTTATTTTTCACTTTGTAGTGTCGTTTTTGGAAGTCGGTTGTTTTTTCACTAATTATTTAAGATGATTCGACATCTTCATTCATCAGCTCTAAAACAAACACCCTACTAACTTCAATGTCAACCTCTTACCGAACTATTAAAATAATATTACATTGGCTAAACCCAATTCAATTGAAGACCGCACAATAGACTAAGGCCTCCCATTCAAGTTATTATAACAAGTGAATGAAGAATAGAATATTTTTATTTAAAATCAAGTTCATATTGCAATGCCGACCTCGGTACAACCTTGGTGGTAATCACACACCAATTAACGTCAGCAGTAGAAGACAAATGGACGGACGGCGATTAATCATGTAAGGATTGGTGGTTGCGAAGTTGGCAGAACGAAGTGGGCCTTTGTGTTGAAAAGTTCGTGAAATTATTTTCATTTGAGACTGGAACAGACTTGATTTGTCCATAAGTATCGGTTGCACTGATCATGAGAGCAGTATCATAGTGGTACGACTGTGACTTATGAGTTGTAGGTCGTAGGTTCGAACCCAAATGCTATACTTTGTATAAATTATTTCATCACCACTGCTCTCAAAACTGTGAAGAAAAACATCTTGAGGAAACCGGCATTTCCTAGAACGAAACATCGAATACATGTGACATCTACCAGTACGCACTGGGCCCGCGTGGTAGCTTATAGCCTACTCCCTCTCGAAGAGAGGAGGCCTGATTTCCAGCAGTGGAAACATTATCAGTGGTGGTGGGTGGTGTGGTGGTGGTGGTGGTGGTGGTGGTTTTTCAGTGGCATATGTAATATGTTTTGTCTTTTTAATATTGTGTGTGTTTTTGTGTTTTTATTTTGGGTTTTTATTTTGATTTATTTTGCAATTTTGTATTTTTGTATATGATCCACCGAAATAAAAAAGTTTATTTATTTTTATTTATTATCTTAGGTTGATTATGCACTGATCATCTTTTGGGACACAGTTTCTTGAGATTTGGCTATGTCTTATTGTTTTGGACAGGCAAAAAATGGGTATTTTTTATACAGGAAGGCATTTCTTAGGAAATTCTTCTATTTTGCTTTGATATACCGACCAGTCGTATTCAGCGCGTTTCCTCCACATTTATTATGCGCACGGTCAAAGTTTGGAACTCTCTGTCTCCGAGTTCCCTTTCACCTATAACCCTTATTTATTTATTTAAACTTTTCGCACAAAAAGGTACAAAGGCGGACTTAATGCCTTAGGCATTCTCTACCAGTCAACCAAGGGTGGTGTAGAGATTAGATGGCAGGTGCTTTGGTTGATAAAAAAAAGCTCTTAAATCTCTTAAAGCAGGCATCTTCTGGGCCCGCTTGGTTCATCATAGATCTCATTCATCGCTTTCCATCAGGCGTGATCGAGGCCAAGAGCAAGTCCATTCTGCAATTTAAAAAAATATACAAAAATTAATATTGGTAGGGAAGATCATCTCGCTTCTGTTTTTTTTTTCTTTTTTTGAAAAGCGTTTTCAAATTTCAGAGACCAAGCATCGCTTAATGAAAGTTTGCTAAGTTGAAAGCAGAGCTTGCAGCCCTAGATGGCTGGTCAAATCAAGTAGGTAAGTACCGTCACACTTTCAGTCATTTTTATTGCACCCCTTGCTGAATATATCTGCCAGTGGAGCCTCACATAGCCTAACAATCGATGTGGTGGCGTGCAGCTAAACGATTTAGAGTTTGTACTTGATAGCGTACAATGTATTTAAATGCTCTAATTACATGTTCAGCAAAGAAGCCCCGAAGGCCGACGTGAGAGCTAACAATCACATTTAGGACAATGTAGTTTTTTTTTTAAATAGTGAATGGTGATGCCCTTCTAAAAACATTACGTGTGGTATTATTTGGGTAAGAAAAATAGTTTTGAACTGCCAAAGGACAAAGTAATCTGCAAGCGTCAGTGTTTCCTTCAACGCCAACTTATCTGCCTTAATCCAAGCAACAGTGAAGAGGCATCTTCTGGACACGCTCGTTCCATCATAGAACTCATCCAAAGCCTTCCATCTGGCGTGATTGAGGTCAAAAACAGGCCCATTAAGCAATTAAAAAAACTACTAGAACGTTAAGTTACTGCGATATTGAAAAACAGAGGGGCGATTCTCGTAATTTTAAGAACGTTCACAGTCTCAATCTGTCAAAAAAAACCTCTAATTTCCCTACATTTTGACAGGTTTTTGACATTTGTTTGTCGCCGAGATGAGATTGCGACTAATTAATTGGGATTTTTAAACGTTTTAAACTACGTGAATTGCCTTCAGGTCTCCGTGGCATTAGTTATTTTATATTGATGTCCTTTACATACAATAATGAACAAGAGAGAAAACTCGTTTTATTTCTACAGACTGCGTTCTATTATCCTCTAATTTGCGCAGTCTTTTGTTTCTTGAGAAACTACCATACGATCTCGACGGAAAAGGTTGGTAAATAAGTATGTTCACTATTTTATCTATCTATATAGCCTTTAATGTCTCACTGCTACGCAAAGGCATGACTCTCCCTTTTCCAAAAACTTCTGACTTCTGCTATCGTGGCCCAGTCCTTTCGGTACATGCCAAGTTCGTCCTTCTATCTCCGTTTTGATCTATCATGATCTCGCCTAGCATATAATGGGACATTATATCTTACCTCTCTCAAAACGGTGAAGGAAAACATCGCGCGGAAACCGGCATGTTCTAGAACCAAAATCTCATCATCTCCAACCCGCATTGTTCCGCGTGGTTGATTGCAGCCCACTCTCTCTTGATGAGAGGAGGCCTGTGTCCCAGCAGTTGGAACATTATAGGCTAATGGTATTATCTTCACTCATCATCATCTGCCTTTTCCCAACTATGTCGGGGTCGACTTCTAGTCTAACCGTATACAGCTGAATACCAGTATTTTATATGGACCGACTGCCACAACCCAGTTACTGGGTAATACGATACTTCTTGGTAAGACTGGTTGTTAGACTTTCGGGCTTCTGACGACCCGTAATAACTGTCAAAGATCCACGAATTACAGCCGCGAACAACGGCTTAACGTGCTTTCCGAGGCATGGAGTAGTATTGGTATATGAAGATGGTCACCCATCCACAGACCAACCAAATTATCTTACTGTGAAAAGAAAATTGTTTAAATAAAAAAGACTATTTTTTTTAAATTACAAACCAGCAACAATATTTTCACTTTTAAAACCCTTTACAACATCCATAACTCGTAATGTTCCATCATGTAGCATAAACTTGAGAGGACTGCAAACTAATAAGTGAGTGCTAATGGCTAGTTCACACATGGCGATGGTTCAAGGTGGCGAATGTAACAGTTTTATGACTGTACATACGCCGCTATCATTTGTTAATGTGTTGTGTGTAGTTAAATGGAGAATGGCAAGCATAATATGATTGATATTGTAGTAGGTACAAATGTATGTCTGTTGCTATCAATGTATGATTTGTGATTGGTGATGTTGGTGACAGGTGATGGGGCTCGGGGTTAAATAATAACAGCAGCACGAGTACATCGAAGGTTCAGCTACGCTTGCCGCGGTCAGTTCGTGGATTTGTGACCATCCATTAGCTTCAAGCTGTTATCCAGCAGCTTCAAGCTGTTAACTATGACTGCAAGAGCGGTCCGTGTATGTTGGCCCTTAGGCTCACGCATATAGGCATAAATAACAATATTTTTTTCTGCGTGTAATCACAATAAACAGGAGATAATATGAAAGTTTGTTGAAAAATAGTATAATAAAAATCATCTTCATCTGCCTAGCCTTTTTTCAACTATGTTGGAGTCGGCTTCCAGTCTAACCGGACGCAGCTGAATACCAGTATTTTACATGGAGCGACTGCCTATCTGACCTCCATAATCCAGTTACTGGGTAACACGAAACCCCTTTGGTAAGACTGGTTGTCAGATTTATGGGTTTCTGACTACCCGCGATGACTGTCAAAGATCTACGAATTTATGACTGCTGGAACCAACGGTTTAACGTGCTTTTCGAGGTATGGAGGGGTTTTGATCTGTAATGAATGTTCACAGTCATCAAGAAAATTAATCCTAACAAAAGAGTAAATTCACTTTCAACATTATAGAACACTTACAAAATTAACCAAATAAATTGAAGACCATATAGGTAGGTTACCCTCCTCAAACGTTATACTGTCACTAAAGAAGATACTCGAAGAGTCTTTGACCACTTCCCGCCCTCAACAATGATATGATCACACTTACTTTTGAAGCGGTGTCACACGTCAACGGTACATAAAGCTCCTCCCACACAGCCGACAAGATGTTGACTCACGCAGTGTCGCAACTAGCGTGTCGTTGCGTTGGTGCACTGTGGGTGGTCGTCTGATAAGCATCTAATTAAAGCCTACTTTTGTCGCGGAGAGAGCTGCGATTTAGTTGACGCGATTCCTTAGCTTGTGTTACGCTTTCCATTTGTCTGTGAGTTTGCCTACATGATTGTTAAAAAAAATAATTAAATAGTATTTAAATTGATTTAGATTGTACGAGTTACATGTAAGTAAAAGCAGTAGAATAAATTGTTTATCAAATTGTGACAGTACGTCAATTTGCCATATTATAACCATTTCATACAACTGGGAAAGCATGACAGTTATGATTTGAATATAGGGGCAAATAAAGTTGGTCATTAATTTGTATAACAGTTAATTTCCCTGGCTCTACTTACGCCATAAAGTGCATGGATTCAGTCATTAAAAGTTTTAATAGTTAAACTAAGAGCCGAAGAGTCGCTTTTATATTTATTACATACTGTACTTACCTATTTTCCAAAACCAGTTATACAGTTGACCATTAGTTATCAGAATTTACACGAATATTTGAATCAAAATCAATCCTAACGAAGCAGCAAGTCTAAAACAAACAATATTAATCTGACTACTATTTTCTCTCGATCCGCAACCAAAAACAACATACATATAAAGTCTTAAAATCGCAAATCCGTACGCGGCCTAAAGTATTATAGTGCTCAAGTGTCCTCCACACCATAACGGTGCAGTCGTTCGTTTGTTTAACGCCTTAAAGTGACAACGACAATATCTATTTTCGATCGGCAGTTGTTTATATTATAAACACCAAAGTCATCAAAATACCACGGTGACTATACCACCGTTTTCAATCTCTATAAACCTTATTTTCACTGTCATAAAGTTCCCATTCAAATGTTTTGTAGTTTGGTGATGATTGATGATAAGTTGGTGAACAGTTGTGATGACATGAATGTTATGAATAGAGGTCGAAGACTTCAACCAACAGTCGGTAATGTGAGAAAATAATTTGGTGATTTTTTTATGTTTTGGGATGATTTAGAACGGGATGTCGTATTCGATGCTGAATTATTATTGGCAGTAATACTGATCGTTTTGCCAATATATTGGGTGTAGAAAAGAAAAAGGTGACACAAACAAGGATTAGATGGAGTCGTGAGTACATATTAAGATAGTAAATTCATAATTATGTAGGTAATATTCTACTCTGTACAGATGCCCATTTTCAAAGTGGACTGTCAGTCTTTCTACACGCAGCCTATGGGTTATCTTCACTCAAAGGGCATACCTAGAGCGACCTCAGTAAGCGTACTGCTGCTAACGCCACGGCACCCGCTGCAGAACTTTCTTTAGAGATTTTTGCGGATAATAATATTGATACTACCATTATTAGAAAAAGATATGCATCTCTGATGACGCGTTTTTGCGGCAGCACCAACATTAATAATAATAATAATATCCCTGGACATTTTCACACAGCGCCATCTAGTCCCAAGCTAAGCAACCTAATGCTTGTGTTATGGTAACAAGATGGCTGATAAACTACTTATATACCTACATATTTTTTTGTAAATACATACATATTATAGATAGAAAAATACCCAGACTCAGAACAAATACATGTAGGATTTACAAATATTTGTTCTGTGCGGGAATCGAACCCGAAATAAAAGTTTCCTATTCTATTCTATAATGGGGTGTGGTAGTTACAGGTTAAAATTTACATATTATTATTGACTCGACAAATAAGCCAAAAACTCTTTACATAGAGACCATAAACAATTAACCCCATAAAGATTAACTCAACAAAAAACAATTAAAATCAACCACCCCCTTCTAATTAAAACTTAATTCCCATTTCAAGCTTCATTAATATTAGGTACCTAATAATAAATAAATAAAGACGTAATTACATGCCCGGGTTACAATAACCATAAATTTAAACTAATCACAACACATACTTAAGGTGACATAGAGCCTGCACGACCGACTTCCGGCCAAGTTGTCCGGACCGGAACCGGCCGGCCACCGGAAGTTGTATACAAAGTGCGAGCCTTCGCGTGCTAAGGAATGGAGGGGAAAATTCGGTGGAAGAAAATTTATGGGTCTTTGTAACATGATATTTAGATATGATGGAAAAATCGTGGATCGGAGTATTTTTTTCAAGGAAATCATTTTTTTTCATTGGATATTCCTTTTTTTTATCTCTTCCATGCCTGTTAAAAAGAGTTGATAGATCTTCTCGTAAAAATGGTTATCAAACCCGGTTTTTAAGAGATTACATGAAAAATAAATAAATATTATAATAAAAGATTTCCACGCACTGACGAGTAATAAAGAAAGAAAGACAAAGTATTTATTGCGCAACACATTATTATACAGTCAAGTAATAAATATATTAAGCAACTTAAGGTCATTTATCCATGCATCTTATTATTTTTTCGACTGCTTCAATGCCAACAATTTAAATGAAAATGTCATTTCGAACTGTCATTTTCGATGTCGAGGTGACAGCGCCCGTCATGAGAGAAAGCAATTTGCATAATAAATTCTTAATACTATCGGTCCTTGGACGTACTTGCCCTATTAAACACTCTAATCACGTTTGAAACTAGCCCAGTAACAGTTCAACTTTCATAATTTAACGAATTGAAAAAAAAGAAGCTAATCAAACCAGAAACTGCCCACCTCCCTAAAAGCGACATACTCATAACCCTTCCATTCCCCTCTTAAAACCCCTCATATCTTCCATCGCATAATATCCCGACACTGCGATTATTATGCGCATTTAACTGGGCGGTTAGATTACTATCAGTGCCGTGAAACAGTCCGCGATTGTCGCTGTCTTTAGTCGCAAGTATGAAAAAGATAGGGTGGATTGTATGAATTAAAGTTTCAAAAAGAGTTTAGGTTTAATTCGATGGGTTTATTACCGCATAAATACTTTTTCGAGAAAACTATAAGCGACATTATTCTTGTGATAGCTCACAAATGGTCAAACTGTAGGTACCTAATGAGGCTGAATGGTTCATACCGTTTTGTGGGTTTAGACTAACTAAACAGCGTTGTAAAAAAAAAAGTAATAAAGGTTTTTTTGTTAGATAAAGACATTTTATAAATCGTGTTTTTTAAATTTAAAATCCAATAATAATTTTCTCATCTAATTCAATTGTAAATGGAATACAAACATTGAGCTGGATTTTGACATACCAACCAACAATTTTGCATATATATATAAGTAGTAGAGAGTCATAAAGGCGCGACGCACCTGTCTGTGCGAGCCTTAATGATGGGTGAATTATTTGTAACATATTTGATACTTATTTCGATTTCATTGGCGTTTCACGTGATAAAATTGATTAAGTATACACGACGACCTACCAAGTTATATAATATTGTTTTAACTGACCTCGCATTTGTATAGATTTTTTATACAATGAGAAGTCAGCTTATACTGGAAATGTATAGCTTGATATGTCGTCGATATGTGTGCGTAGGTACAAGCAATTTGAATACGCGTGTCTGAAAAGAATACAAAACATCCTCTGTCCTACATACCTAAAACTTGCATTGAAACAAGGCTTGACCTAGAAATTTATCCTGTCAAGATTAAATCCTATAATACTACGATTTAAATTGCAACATTTCTAAACATGTTCATAATAAAACCACGTAATTAATTCCATACGGAAAAAGTCAAACTGCATTTACCGTCAAACCATTTTCGCATTTTTCAGTAAAACAAAAAAAACCAAAGTCTACACTTTAATAAATTCATGCACGTTTAACTGGGTGGTTAGATTACTATCGGCACCGTGAAACAGTCTGCGATTGTCGCTGCGATTTTAATATATTAACCGTTCGCGTGTCGCTAAGTATCGCAGTGTGGCCGACGCTTTATTTTGATCTATTGCTAGGTTTCATTTTGTTGTTGCTTTTTTGTGGTGAAGTAGGTATTTGAATAAGTGGCGAGTACCACTTAGGTTAATATTACTGATAAAACTGACAGATTGGCTTATTAGTCTATTCGCACGAATTTGTTCGCCCGAAACGTGCGAATAGGCACTTTTAAATAATATTATATTTTCTATAGGCGAATCGCACGAAGTTTATTTATTTGTAGATGAGATAACAAAAATGTGATTTTTTTTTCTTAACTTCATAGCATAAAGTCAAGTCACCTATAGAAAAAAAAAAAATAATTAAAAGTGACTATTCGCACATTTCGGGCGAGTAAAATTGGGCGAATCGACTAAAAAGCCGGCAGATGATAGATTGGTATACGAATAAAATAAGAAGCCTTGGAGTACTTAGCTAGCATTTTTAAGTTATAGAAAGTAGTTATAGGCATAAGCTTATTAAGCCTATAATGTTCCCACAGCTGGTACACAGGCTTCCTCTCGGTGAGAGGGGCCGAAATCCACCACACGGGCCCAGTGCGGGTTGGTAGATATCACATGTCTTCGAATTTTTGTTCCAGGACATGCCATACCGGCTTCCTCACGATGTTTTCCTTCACCGTTTTGAGAGCAGTGGTGATGAAATAAATTACGCAAAGTAACAAGTAGTAATTACGCCTGCCTGGGTTCGAACCCACGATCTGCAACTCGGAAGTGGGGGCCGTTACCACTAGGCCACCATAGCTCAGGAAAGTAGTTATACTATGGCTTAATGATGCTGTTCATAATAAGTCATTTTTAAAAACCATATCGTGATAGCCGAACATTTAGGCTACTTGATCATCTTGACGAAAATATTGAGATGGAAAGATTGACAATCAGTTCCCAGTAGGTAGGTACTAATTTATCTATCTAGATGTTAAATTTTTAAACTGTATTTAAATTTAATTTAATTTTTAATTGATTTTAAATTTTCAAATAGAATTTTTTAAGTTGAAGGTAGCCCGGTCGACGCCCGTTGCCAATTATGACAGGATACCCCTCCCCCACCTACTCACTATCTACCTACCACCAAACGAGCATCTTCCTGCAGGGTCTAACCTTCCGAGGTCCACTTGGAAGTCCCTGAACCGTCTCCGAACCCAAGTGAGAAGGTGTAATTCGTACCTCGTAAATTGGGTGCTACCTCGACGGAACGGCAGCAGGGTGTGGATGTTGAGCTGAGTTACAAACTATGCTGTACCTCCTATCCTGGTCCTGCAGTCAAAGCGATCACTGCTCTACCACCGACAACGTCGTGGCAAAGTTTTGGGCCAGTAAAATTTTAATAACAGTCGTGCACAACACAAACAAGAACAAATTATAAAAAAAATGTACACACAGTAAATAACGAATCGATTGAGTACCTACCAACATTGATACCTATGTAAATACTCCTGTAACCACAGGTGTAAATATTTACCTACCAATCACATTATGTAAGGAAATTGTCACCAATCCTCACTTAAGTACCCCCTCCCTCCCACCATTATCCCAACTCGACAGCAAAATAATTAGGTACTACACGACATGGAAAAAAAAGAAACAATGAACGTTCATTTGTTTTTTTTTTCGCCCGTTTTACCGCAAACTCCGCCACACGTTTAACAAAGTCTGCAAACTTAATTCACCCATTTGGATGTCAATTTTCTTAGTCTACACATTGTGTTCTAGAACGGTGGAACGTTTTGTGAGACACCTACAATACACTTAACAGCATATGGTGGGCGACCAACGTTGTGAATACGGCTTTATTTATCCAAACAAATGGGTGCCACATGTCGCCTTCCACAGTGACAAGGCCTTTCAAGACCAGTGTAGCCCGACCTTTACGTTCCACATACAAAATACCTCAAACGTCTCATTCGCTTAGCGGTATACAAGGGGCCAATTCTAAATGGTGGGTTCAAGAATAAGTCTGTGACACAATAAACTTGCGATATTTATTTATTTACCATAATTATACATAGCCAGATGTGTGAAGTACCAATGCGGTGGGTTTGTGGGTATTTGTGGATTTTTTTATAAATTAGGTATTTTTAGTAATATAAGTTATTCCAGGTTCTTATACAAAATACAAAAATATAGGTCCATTGAAGAAATAACAGCTTTTATTTTTTACACACAATAACACCTTAGGTACTTAACTCTAGTTATAGGAAACTGTCTTGCTTTACATTACTAGAAGAAAACCTTAAAATAGTCAGTTCTAAAATTCGTCTCATCAAGTTGAAAGTTCGTCAAACCTTTCTTTAGGTTGTAGTACCAAAACTCAAGTACGATCTTACCCAACATACGAGTACCCACTACCCAGGTAACAAAAACTCTCACGTGGGATCATGCTAACGTATTGTCTTAGCGATTGACACTGGCGAGCTGGTAACGAAGCTCATTGATCTGAACTTGTTCATCACGAAGTTATAATTAAATAGACCATGTCGATATCGCTGTGTTGCTAGATGGAAGATTTACTCTCATTTTGGTGGCAGTTGTGTCTATTCTGTGAGATATGGAAGATTAAACATTTTGCGGTTTAAATGGGTTTATACAATTTGGATTATCCTAAAATAATATTGCCAGAAAGTTTTTGTGCTGAACTGGAGGAAATACTAATAAAGAACTGACATTGTTAGGGAGGTGAGCTGGTGAAATGAGGAGATCCGTCAGAGAACCAAAGTTGTCGACAGAGCTCACAGAAAAAGCAAGCTGAAGTGGCAATGGGCCGGTCATATTAGCCGTAGAACCAATGACCATTGTGGTAGATGTGTTCTTGAGTGGAGACCGCGAATCGGCAAACTTAAGATAGGGCATCCTAAGGCTATGTAGAGCGACAATCTTCGCAGGGTGGCTGGTAGCAGCTGGATGAGAGTTGCCGAGAATGTCCAGCAGTGGACTGCTGTAGGCTGATGATGATGACTGTTAGAGAAGCTTAGGACTACGTTGCCTCTGTTTCAAACTCCAGCTGTGTCAGTCTTTTTGCAGATAATACATGTACTCATACATACAATTTTTTTCTACGAACCAACTGTCGATCTTTTGAAGTATTTTCTTTTATTAAACTTGATTTCTACATTACTATATTTTTTACTAGCTGCGCCCGCGGTTTCACCCGCATAAGTTTCGATCCCGTAGGAATATCGGGATAAAAATTCTATATTAACATATAGAATTTTTATCCTGGTTATAAAGCATCTGTGTACCAAATTTCATCCAAATCCGTTCATTAGTTTTTGCGTGAAAGAGTAACAAACATCCATCCATCCATACAAACTTTCACGTTTATAATATTAGTAGGAAGTAGGAATTTTATTATTCTCAAACATACATTATTTTGTTGTTTTTACAATTTTACTCGCCAAACTTTCGAGTTTGATGACGAGATGACTGATGGACAAGGAACATATCAAACAAAGGAAACGCCAAATACTGCGTTTTTGGGAATTTAAAAACTTCAACGCTAGCAACCCCACAAACCAGCTCGCTAACGCTAATGATAGAACATCATGTCCCTCTAAGTGCCGGTAATGTTAGTACAAATAGTGCCCAGTTTTGGATCTTACGACAGTCCCACGGAAATACTTGTTTGGACATGTTTAGAGCCTGCTAACTATGTTGGTATTTGTAACGAATCATAGTGTTTGGGAAAATCATGTTTGGTTGGTGTTTATTAGATCGATTTCTGTTTTGAAGTTGGATGGGTTTGTCGGTTTCCGTTCATGTTGCATTTATGGTTGAGTAAAATTACCATTTCATCCCTGCGCTGAGTGTACTTATTATGTATAAAACTTTGGTTAATTTATAAAACCAGTTAGTACTGATTGTGCCAGAAAACTGTGGAATATTACAAAGAGGATTTGAAGATTGAAGATTTTTATATGGAGCCTGGCATACCTTTCTGTCGCAACATTTTGTTTTTTTTTCAAAATGGCCGCCACGCGTACGCTCTACTATTTTGGTTGGTTTTGACTGTACAGCGTAAGTGTGACTGTAATTTACCTACGCATTTTACATTATTTTTGACAATTACCTATATCTATTAAAAATTACAAAAATAGATACAATAAACGATTCTGAAAAAACTACTTTCATAATGTGCATTAATTCAGTTACACATTGTAAGTACTCCTATAGGATAATGATATTATCTATCAAGGCAAATACATTCTGCGAATAGTATTCTCTAAAGAGGCCAGTTGTATCTATCTACCTGCTTGTTACAAAGTTTACGTAAGTATGATTCTTTTAAAGAGCTAACTGGGTCCTTGTTTTCGGCTAAGGCTACATACACACATACCATTAGTACCTACCTATCTTTCCTCTTCTTTTTGGCTCCATTATACAATATTCGTCTTAACTTAACTTCGTTAACTAGAATACTTTGGTCCTGTAGGTACTTAGGTGCCCTCTGCCTTTCATCATTGGCTTTATTTGCATACAATCCCATGCCACTGACTTTTTTCAGTCGTCAAAAATAAACATAAATAAATATCATCAACAAAAAAACCACTATAATCACATTACCACAACACAATATCATTACACAGTATTTTCACCGTATTTACAAAATATGATTTAAGTGGCGGCTCCGCTTATCACACACCATCGGCATAATAACGGCAATCAACACGTTTTTCATGTCAACAAGTAAAAAAATAACAAATGACATCGCCGTATCGAAGTCTGTCATCTTTACGGGTAATTGCCGTAAGGGGGTAACAACGTTTTATGAGGGTAACGTTGGTTGTAACTGATAAAGAGTGGAAACTAGGATTGGGTAATTATTTAAGTTGGGTAGAGAGTGATTGTAATTTATATTTTGTTTATCAAATTAATCTTGTTTGACCCCTTTTAATATCACAACTCACAACCCCTTGAGTATATCTAGGCTATTTGGTTTAGAATTTTTCTAATTTATCATAGGCTAGCTGCGCCCCGCGGTTTCACCCGCATACGTTTTGATCCCGTGGGAATATAAATATAAAAAGTACCCTATGTGTTAATGCTGGTTATAAATGTGTGCCAAATTTCATCAAAATTGGTTCAGCCGTTTGAGCGTGAAGAAGTAACAAACAGACACTCTCTCATACACTTGCGCCTTTATAATACACTAGCGGCCGGTCCCGGCTTCGCACGGGTGGTTAAGTTTTAGTAAGGATCCCTAATCTTTTCTAGCAATAAATATAGCCTATATCACTCAGGGTGAATGTAGCTTTCCAATAGTGAAAGAATTTTTGAAATCGGCACAGTAGTTTTTGAGTTTATTCATTACAAACATACACACAAAAATACAAATCTTTCCTCTTTATAATATTAGTATAGATATAGATATTAGTGTGATGTATTTTGACTCCTACCGTAAGGACTCGCAAAAGACAGAATGGTGTGAAAAAGGGAGATGGAGCCTTTGCCCTGAAGTGGAACAATACAGGATGCCGGATAGATTAGATCGTAGAAGCCAGCATTCACTCGGAGTTTTTCCACCAAGCCCTCCGCAGCTCCGTACCGACAGATATAATTATATCGCGCATTGGATTTTCAACGCACTGCTCAGTGCCGAGAGTTGAAAATTGTTAGTGTGTTATATATATATGTGTTATATATACAGGGTTATTTGTAAAACACCAACAACCTCTGAAGAGGTCATTGTACTCATCATTATGAACAACTTTTACTATGGAACCAAAGCTAAAATCGCGAAAAAAAATCAGTTGCTCCCTATATTTTGACGAGTTATGCGAACACAAATGTAGGGAACAGCTGATTTTTTTTTGCGATTTCAGTTTTGGTCCCATAGTAAAAGTTGTTCATAATGATGAGTACAATGACCTCTTAAGAGGTTGCTGGTGTTTTACAAATAACCCTGTATAATTGTCAGTGTATTTTTTTTTGATGCCCTAGTACGCAGTCTGTTGGATTCTCAATGCTCGACTCAACACTGAGAGTAGAAAATCCAGTGCCCGGTAAAAAAAATAAACGTCCCGTTAAAAAAGCGCCCGTACGAAGGAACCTGGGCTACCTACAACAGCTTGACAAACTACTTTCAGGAGTCTACAGGAGTTTGAAAGGGTAAAGAAGGGGATATTATCACTTCGGTAATCAACCTCACGGCAAAATCCTTTTGACCTCTATAAACTGACCGTATCACCTCTACAATTTCCTATTACCCCGTTATCAACTAACATTAAAATATCACCCCACGTTACAACCCTTGTATCCAGCCATAATCACCTCTGACCCACTAGTTGACGAAATTGAGTGCCAAGCCTAATCTAAACGACGATCGACACAGTGTCGGCTTTATGAGCGAACGAAACAGTTTTACCGTGTAATGTGGTACAGAAAGATCTGTAATCGCGCGCGTTTTCCAACTAGGCGACACGCTAGGTGCTTGAAATAATGTGATTACCCTATAAAAAAAAAGGTTTATAGATATTTATGAGATTTTAATGAAAGTTAAATCCAAGGCACCGTTCATATAATAATGAAACGATTATGTATGAACTGACGCTTCTGGTTGCTCAGTACCAAGTTTGTTTGTTTTTCATTAATGTTGGTCTTTCTGACCCAGTGGTCAGAATGATAAAAATGTAAAGCATAAATTGGAATCCTGCTGAAAACACTTAGAACCGCACCCTAATTGCCAACACACTATCAATCACAATCTGAATCATTTTGAAGGATATTGCTAAACCATTAATTGCTACATTATTGTTAATGTTCGAAAAATGTATCTGCTTAGCAACGTAAATATGGCAATTAATGTTGTTGAACTGTCAAAATGAAAGCTATTGCTACTGTTAGTGCATTAACCCCGCCGATTAAGCAGCCGACAACTTCGGAGGTTGACCTGTGGGATTCATAAAAAATAAAAAAAATTGGCAGGTAAGCATTATTACCCTGCGGATGTTTTTTTTTTTTTAAACGTGGCCCTCACTAGGAATTTCTCCTGTATCGTGGGTGAGTTTACAAACATTTAAACTCACATATACAAACAGCCAGAGCCGGAACAACTACTTGTAGGCCATATAAATATTTGTTCCGTGCGGGAATCGAACCCGTGACACGCAGCGCAGCAATCAATCGCTTAACCACTGAGCCAACCGTGCCGTTAAAATGCTGACTTGCCGGAATAACGGTTAGCTGACTATAGCAGTTATGGCTGATCCATCTGTAGTTACAGGCCAAGAGTTCTATCGAGTTTTAATAGGTAAATACCTATTTAGAAAATCACAAAAGTTTTAAAACCATGTTCTAGTTTAAAGAACCAATAAAAACCTGGTTCACATTAAAAACCGTTTAGGTAACCACCTATTTACATAAAGTAAAAGACATTAACCATAGGTACTTACTAACGTAACTTTTTTAAAACATGCCTCCATGTAGATAAAGGCAGTTCCCATAATGGCGTATAATGTACACAAAATGAGTACCTAAAGAGATAATAGCATCTGTGACTACATAAAAACTGTCACCACGGGCGTAATGACATCTACCGCTATTCATATCACATTATTCCGGTCGACGGCAGTCATCGCGTTCCCGCGCTCTCATTGGTTGGCGCGACACTTTGTCGCCCATTTGTCACCAAACGCCAACCAATCACATCCCCCGCTTCGAAAATGGAACACAAATGAAATTGTCACTGCGATCGTCGCACATAAAACCTCTATTGTGTCTCGATTCTTTATTCGAATTTACAACACACAACACAACTTACACAACCCATTATGTATTTTATCTAGGCTATTTGGTTTAGAATTTGTCTAATTTATCATAGACTAGCTGCGCCCCGCGGTTTCACCCGCATACGTTTCGATCCCGTGGGAATATCGGGATAAAAAATACCCTACTTATGTGTTAATGCTGGTCATAAACTATCTGTGTGCCAAATTCATCAAAATTGGCCAGCCGTTTGAGCGTGGAGAAGTAACAAACATACAAACAGACACACTCACAAACTTTCGCCTTTATAATACATATTAGTGTGACGTATTTTGACTCCTACCGTAACGACTCGCTAAAGACAGAATGGTGTGAAAAAGGGAGATGGAGCCTTTGCCCTGCAGTGGAACAATACAGGATGCTGGATAGATTAGATCGTACAAGCTAGCATTCACTCGGAGTTTTTCCAGTAAGCCCTCTGTACCGACAGATATATATTATATCGCGCATTGGATTTTCAACGCACTACTCAGCGCCGAGAGTAGTAAATCCAACAGTGTATTTTTTTTGATGCGCTGGGATGCAGTCTGTTGGATTCTCAATGCTCGACTCAACACTGAGAGTAGAAAATCCAGTGCCCGGTAAAAAAAATAAACGTCACGTTAAAAAAGCGCCCGTACGAAGGAACCTGACGCACATAAAATTTCTATTGTGTTTCGATTCTTTATACGAATTTTCAAAATGGCGATGACGCAATTTCATGTTGTATAAAATGTTTATTCAAATATTTTGATGAAATAAAAAATTATATCGAAAGAAAATAAAAATGCGACAATACAAACAATTTTACACTCATCACGATGTTCGGAATAACAAAAGGGACACAATTTCGACCCAAATGAAGCGTGACTTTTTAACAAAGGGCATGCAGTGCGCAGCCAATTTTAGTAGTCACTTTATTTGAAGTATTGCAGAGTATTGCACGGGTGTTTTTACAAGGTCGGTTAACAGCCCAGTGTGTCGATTGCCCCGGGTTGGTGGAAATAACACGGCTGTATCATTGTTATACAAAAGCGCAGCTGTTCGGTTCCCTAAGGGTAAAAAAGACGTTTTGTATGTTTTTTTTTCGATACGGTGTGCGTAGGGCCCTTTTAGCGGTCACCAGGACATGGACGCCTCCTGTTTGAGCGTTTGATACATTGTGAGCTTTTAATTTTTTTCCGACTGTCTCTTTTGTTAGTGATGTATCTATGTATTCGTTTTGGAAAGCATGTTTGTACAATTTGATGTTATCGTGAATCAGGATTTGGCTTATCCCCTGTGAAAATTTACTGTGAAAGTTTTCAAACAGATTTTGTCTGTTGCATTTCAATGCTGGCATAATGTTTTTCTAGAACAGAACCAAATGATAATTTTTACTTAGGTACTGCTTTAATCTTAATTAGGATATGGATTATGTTTATGGGTTATGGATTTGGATGTGGTTAGTTAGCTAAAGTGTGCCTAAAATACAGGAAAATTAACTAATATTAAAATAATTAGGAGCTAAAGAGCTGCCAGAGCTCTTTAGCTCCTAATTAATTTTATGAAAGTAGATAGAGAGGTAAGTACCGTTCTCAAAAGCCACTCCATAACTGAATTCCTTTTAAAAAAAAAAGCAGTCCATTCTTATTTTGTCCCACCAATGTCCCGTTCCCACCCCTTTGAGCACCCAATCCGCCATCTTGAATAATAATCTTTTATTAAAGAGTTTAATAATAATCCTGAGACGGATACGGCAGATGTGTTCTTAGCCTTAGGAGGTAGTGTGTACCGAGCTTAAATATTGCAAACAGCTCTTGAGATTTTTATATTTTATTATGAATGTGTGTTGATAAATTGTGCTCTGAGTGTACTTCAGTTGCGTTATTAGTTGTCAAGTGATTCGGATTAGTAGTGTTTATTACTGTATCTATATGTTTCGAGTAGTGGTAGCCTAGTGATAACGGACGCGACTTACGAGTTGTAGGTCGTAGGTTCGAACCCAGACAGGCGCTTTACTTTGTGTAAATTATTTCATCATCACCACTGCTCTCAAAACGGCGAAGGAAAACATAGTGAGGAAACCGGCATGTCCTAGAATCAAAAATTCGAAGATAAGTGACATAGATCGGCCAACCCCGGGCCCGCGTTGTGGATTACGGTCCATTCCCTCTCTCCGAGAGGAGACCTGTGTCCCAGCAGTGGGAACATTATAGGCTGATGCAAGCTATGCTACGTAACTGTATTGTAGTTATTGTCGTACTGTCTGGTTGTGATGATCATCAACTGGATTGAAAAAGCACAGTGAAGACCTGGATGAAATGTTTCAGGTAAGTCGTTTCATTAAATAACCACTTATTATTTATTTAGAAAGGATACAAATATAGGTAATTATACACTGACTAGATAAACTTCTAATACTAAATAAACTAACAAAATATTAAAATAAAAATATAATATCCTAACCTAACTAAAACTATCAACAAACAAAAAATTTAAGGCGTTGAAAAATTCCTCCGTATCGCCGGTACCATACCCAAGAGACTGGTGGTATTGCCACGTTTTATAACAATACTTTAGCCTCTGGTCAAGGCAAGAACCAGCCCTTGGGTCACAGGAATTGTCAACCGATTGGAGATTTCATTGAACAAGCCATGAGCACTCGGACCTCAAGAATACAAATAACTTTTTATTAAATCATCTCTTTATCTTGTGTAATTAGCGTGAGCTGTTGTCGTCACCCCTGATTTTTTTTTTGTGTTGGGAAATCATCAACTGACCCCTCCCGCTCTGGGCGGACCCCTGATCCGAGTAATACTTAGCACAAAATAAAATTCGACTTGATTCTATCGGCTTTATACCTAGGTTGTGTAAATGTCCAGTCTTGGAAAATTGCAGTTGCAATGTTACTTGCGTAGCATGGGATCTGAATAAAGAAAAATCATTCAAAAACTTGTTAATACATAATGCTTAACTTATCGGGTATTTGCGCGGAAGTGATTTCGAAGAACAATTTTTTTTCGTTTTTTTTCTTGAGTTTGAGCAACCTTTGAAGTTAGGTATGAATAATTTAACTAAAGTACTATAAAAAATCGGAACTAACTAAATCAATTCGTTGACAATGTTGACAAACACGACACTAACGACAGCAAAATACCACAAAATCCCTACAAAAATAAAGACTTTCGTTAATTATTTACGAAACATCCCCCAAAACCAGCGGAACGCACGAAAACCATGGGATATTTAATACCCCTGGCGTCCCTTCAAATAGGTCACTGTATCGTCTCCCTGTACCCTAACTGAGGTAGTGGGGCACACATGTATCATACTTATTGGTACACATTTGTTTTGTGTTTTGTTGTGTATGAAAATGAAAATCTAGTTTTTGTCTCATGTTTGTAGAAAATTGTCGTTTGTAGAGAGCCTATGAGCTGTTGCATATTTAGTTATGGGACTATGCATTCTTAAGGAATAATGGTAAAAATAGCTAACACTTTAAGTGCGAAACGAGGCCTAAATCACCCCTCATGCAACTTCCTTGTGGTGCGGCAAGGAAAAACGTGAACATCTCTGTCGTGCGAAGGGCATAGCTTTGGTTTGGTCCAGTATAGTAAAGAGATAAATGTATATTCGAGACGCGCTAATGATCCCGGACTCGGTGGTATACCTACCTTGGTACCGGATGTCTTAGGCCTCGTACCGCACTGAATTAATATAATTTTAATGCAGTGCGGAACGAGGCTAAAACGTCCCATATCCCCCCGGACCTCGTACCGCACCCAACACGAGCTTCCCGCGACTAGTGTTGTACCTATACTATACTACGCACATTTTTACCATCTCGTAGAAATATTGGTGCCGCAGCTAACGTGTTAATCACAAAAAAAACAGACCAACTACTCGTATGACTAGTACCAGGATTCGAATCGCATACCTATTTGGTTTTTTAATCCAAGTCATCTTAAAAATTAAAGCATGTATTTTCTGGTCTTTCAACTTATCACACGTACCATACAGCAGTAACTAACTGTTGACATGGTATCGTTGCCAAATTTAGTATCCTCAAAATCTGCAGAAGCCTAAAAGTCTAACAACCAGTCTTACCAAGGCGGATGGTGTTACCCGGGATTTGCGTTGTGGAGGCCGGATAGGCAGTCGCACCATGTAAAATACTGATATTCAGCTGCACCCGGTTAGAGAGAAGGCCGACCCTAACATAGTTAGGAAAAGACGGCAGATTGATTGGGTGCATCATACTATTTACAAATGAATTAGTCTGATAGCAGGATACTTGGGTCGAATAATTTATTTTCTTAGTGTTACTTCAACTTTAGTTTAAAAAAAAAAAGTTAAACGTAGAAAAAAAGGTGTCGTTAACAAAATAATCATAACAGGAAAATGTTAGTGCAACGCTTTTCTTCGCAACTGTTCGGGGCTGTCACGTTGCTCTTTAGCTGATTTATGTGCGGACGGTTCGAGCAGCTGAAAGTTTGATGTGGGTGCGTTGACGCTGCCAACCCTACCCTTCGGCCACGCGCCCACGTAAGCACCCTATGTATGTACGTATGTATTGGACTACAGATGTATGAATAAGCAAGTTTTGGTGGACATCTGCTGTCGAGCTGTGATTACAGTTATTCGAGTTTTTACGTCCCTAAAGGGTTATTGGTCTACCATTGAAACAATGTTCAAATATACGAACTGTAGATATTCATCATCATTTGCATAGCCTTTTCCCAACTATGTTGGGGTCGGCTTCCAGTCTAAGCAGATGCTGTTGAATACTAGTTTTTTATACGGAGCGACTGACTATCTGACCTCCACAAAACCAAAAAATCAAAATCAAAAGTCATTTACTCAAATTTGGCTGAGAATCAGCACTTTTTGAACTTCAAAATTACAAAAGACAGTCCCGCAAAAACGCCCGCCCTTCACCACTTCCTAGTGCTATCGCTGGAAAGAAGAAGTGGCGCAACAAAATCCCCAGCAGCACAGCTGTCTGTTCACACTCAATTAGGGCGCTGGACAAAAGTATCTAAGATCATGCTTTTGACAAATTCTCCCTTCACCTTTTACCTAATCCACTCCTTATTCTGGCATTACTTATTCTATAGTCAATTAATGCACTATGATTTCTCGGTTTTAATTTACGTCTTAGACCACACTGACCTTCATAATTCTACAGTTCGAACCCACACCGCATCACGTACTCCATTTTTATTACCCAACTCCAAACACCCGACGATAATCACGTCTTACAAGGATCTTCGAATCACAATCACAGCCCGCAGCATCACTCGCCTAAATCTTGCCCCATCTAATTACCGAACTAAGAAATTGTGGTATAATCGTGTCTGCGAAGACAATAAAGAGATCATTAATCATTAGGTATTTGGTACAGTCGTTAATGATGATATTAGGTGTACTGTGCGTGGTTCGGTTGTGGTGTGAGTTGGGAGCTGAAGTCCAAACTGCAGAAGAACATTTTTAGGAAGATTTTAGGGTAATACTAATTATTTGCCGAAAGTCACTGCGATACATCGTGGTCGTAGTTTAGCTCGCTACCTCGATGTCACCTCCATGTAAAACAAATTCATGCTTATAGACCGCGAGGTATCGTGTGAGGCATCTTCAGCATGTATGAGTAATCACCCTTAGGCACCCATAGGCTGAATGGGTAAAATGGAACTAGACGTGATGTTACACCGGTTTTTAAAATAGTTGTAAATTGTCAGGGATTCTCGCTTGGGCAAGGTGGAGACTGGGTTATCTACTGACAAAACTGTCGATCTAATCTGTTATAATCTCACCGTGAAAACTTAGGTGAAGTGAGCTGTCATTGCACCTGATTTCACCTGAAAAAGGGGACACGCTGGATCTCCAGTGTAACATTCAACATACCTTAGCATCTCATAACTGAGAAATTTTTCATCTGGCTCAGGAGTCTAAAGGAACATGATATGAATTTGAAATACAGGACCTTCACAAATATATCAACAAACTGATTATGTTATTATTTTTTTATGATCTTTAGCATATCTATTGTACTATCAGGGGTACGTGTTAAAATCATACAACGTTTTTTTTCGCTCCTTCTTTCAAACAAAAACCTGATACAAAAATTCATTCTAAAAGCACATTCTAAACTCGCTTGAATATTCTAATGTAACTAAAGTTACTACATAAGGTCGACTTTAGCAGACAACCTTTACAGTACCTACGCTAAACCAACAACTGTCAAACTGCTACAATATCTGAAATAGCAGCTTTTCTTTGCATTTCTTTTAACTTCCTCATACGCTGTAATCTTCCACCTTGCACCAAGATCTTCCATCGAGATATGTAGAAGGAGCGAGGGCGGCGCGATCGTGATTGTGCTCTCAAACGGTCTCTGGCGCAATTGTTCATCATTACGTCGCTAGTAAGGGCTGCAGATTGCGCGTACGCTCACCAAAAGTGTTGCTAGTCGTCAAAATTGTAGGCAGGCTTGTTTATGGGCAGATGTTGAAATTATGTGTCATCTTTGGCTTTGTTTTTACGCTTGACTACTGCTCGGTTCCTATAAACAAAAACGAATCATTTTGTTTATAAGTGGTAGCATTTTTTATTGTAAAACTGAGCATACTTATAAATAGATTTATAAGCTAATTTTACCTGTGATAGCTACTTCCGTATGGGAGGGTCTACTATGCAAAGCTATGATTGGTCTTTGTTTCATTATTGGTAAAGATTCAAGAATACTTGAATCAAGAAGAAGATTCAACAATTCTTGAATTCTGCAAACTGTGGCAGGATATTTTTCTCCCTCCTATTTACTATCTACCACCAAAGGAGCATCTTCCTGCAGGGTGCAACCTTTCGTAGTCCACTTGGAAGTCCTTGAACCGTCTCTAGCAAAAGTGGGAAGATGTAACTCCAATTTGGTAAAGTTGGACTACTTCAACGGAACGGCAGCAGGGTGTGGATGTGCTATGTATGTCGCAAACTAAACTCCACATTCTATCCTGCCCTTTGTGTTCCAAAACAAGTCATGGTGACTTCTGCGCTACCAGTGACGACCCCGAAGAAATGGCGAAGTTTTGGGCCAAAAGATCTGGGAAGAGTCGTACCAGCGACACGAAGGTGAAGATCAGGAAAAGGTATTTTAGAAAAGCTGGTGGAGGATTATAAAAGGTTATGTTTCTAATCATCAGTGAGGGATGTCGGATTCCTCTCTTAGAAATTTTCTTGGAAAACTTATGGCATTCTGATGTTTTCGATTGCCTAGAAGCTGTGGCCATCCAAAGAAATTGAATCATAACTTATAATCAACGGGGACTGGGAAAAGAAGACTGATCATTTATTACGGTTTTGAGACAATCGATCTTAAAGCGAATAATAATTAATAAACTGTCGGGAAAGAGAAATTAATCAAACACTGCAGTCGTTTAGCCGTTTACACCACCAAGGTTGTGCACCAAGTATTCTCTTCTTAATTAATAATCAGCCTATACTGTTCCCACTGCTGGGACACAGGCCTCCTCTCTAAGAAAGGGAGTGGGCTAAAATCAACCACGCGGGCCCAGTGCGGGTTGGTGGATGTCACATGTCTTCGAAGTTTCGGTTCTAGGACGTGAGATATTAATTAATACATACTGTAATTTATTCGTTGCACAATTAAATTACAAATACGAATGACTATTCGACATCAATGCAATTGTCCGAATAAAGATTTTAAAATAAATACCATTGAAAATGTGAGAAATGGGCAAAGATCGTCACTTACTACGGACGCCTGGGGGAGGACATCACCGTCGAGGTAGACGAAGGTGAAGGTGGTGTGACGATCTGATAAGGTTTATAGGGTCAACATGGCCAGACATCGCACAAGAAGAGGGAAACACTAAAGACTATAAAAAAAATGAGCCCTACGAAAGTTCTGTCACACGTAAAACTTACGAAAACTAATTCCATACGCCAATACTACCAAACGCATCACCATAAATTACTCAATTAACTCCAACATATAATTAACGACGAACAAAATTTTTAATAATCAATCTTTGAAACGAAAGTACAGTTAATCATAGAAAAGTATAACTCGCACAAGATTATGTATAAAAAATAATGAGCACGTTCGGACAAGTGGCGCGATAGATGCGACGGGTTAAGTGTGGCTGCTAAAACAGCGGTGGTAGCAAGGGAATATTTACTGCTGGGGAGTTGGTTGGGCCACTTCTTCTTCCTAGCTGAAGCACTATAAGGAAGTGGTGAAGAGGGACTGTCTTTTGTAATATTGACGTTCAAAAAGTGCTGATTCTCATTCTGTCATTGTGATTTTTGATTTTAGTAACCAGTTAAGGAAAAAAAAAATGGTTGGCAAAAGAATAACAATGGATCTTAAGATAGATATACTAGGCGGCCCTTTTTATTTCCATATCGTCACATGGATACCGCCAAAACTGTATTCTACAAGGCAACAGTATTCTTCCGCGCAATCATGACTAGTTAGCTAGATTGAGGAGCTAGGTTGTTGTATCTTTCTGCACACTCTTACTTTTTTCGGAAAGGCATCAAGGATTTAATACAGTTACATAGAAGGTCCAGGACTTACTATAGAAATCAAATAGTTTTTTTAACACACTGTCGAACGAACAAAAGAATGGGTAAAGCTGTGGCGAGACAGGCCTTCCTTACCCAAACCATTCGTTCCCCCGTTGAAGATTTCCCACCTGAACATGAGTTGCCTTGGGTAACCTAGAAGTCATTAAACAGACTCCGGATCCAGGTTGGCCGAAGCAAGGAAAACCTGTTCAGGTAGAGATTCATAGACGACTCTGCCTTGGAGTGTAAATGTGGTGCTGTTCCACAAACGATGGGACACTTAATATCATGTCCTGCGTGTCCTGTCAGCTGCACGTTACAGGAACTGATAGACGCTAGAGATGGTGCTAAACACGTAACAGAATTCTGGGCAGAGTCCATTTAGATTGCCATCGACACGCTAAGAAAAAGAAGAATACACTGCTTTACTTTCTTTAGTGCGCTTGCAATGTTCCCGCTTACTTCATGGCCTCCTAGACAAGTTGCGTACACTGAAGATCGTGACAGATGTTCAGCGGCGATCGTGTGAATTTGATAGTGTACTATTACGATACGACCAGTCGTAACTACTGGTACGGTTAGCTCATCAGTCAATAACATTTTACCGAGATTATTATCTGCAATTATTTAAAAGTTTATTAATAAGGTGCAATTATTGGTAACAAGCGCTTTAGTCGTGTTTGGTGCAGGAAGATGTCAGTTTAAAATATTAATTCTGTCATATGCATTTGTGAATGATGTGATTTGGTTACTCAATATGGTGATTATGTGAAATCTTTTGATGCAGCAGCATACTAAAGCTAAACCGGCCCAGAGTTGTTTAGTCAAATCTTATAGATTTCTTAAACCAACCAAATTATGGTTTAATTTTTATTGGGGCATCAAAAATCAAAAATCTATAACTAGATTTTTTTAATATTTATGTCCTGTAATTTGTATGGTGTACAATAAAGAGTATTCTATCTATCTATCTAGATTTTTCAGGCTAACTACCTCCTCATGCTCCTGCCCTTATCCCAATTTATTTGGCGTCGGCGCAACATATCTTTTTTTCCATACTTCTCAATTACTTAGTCGTCATCTCGTTAGTCACCCCTTTCTAACCATATCATCATTCTCACAGTAATAACTACCTATTATTATTATTTTTTTATTTTTTATTAGGTATATGGTATTATAGAGGTATGAGGAACAGAGTGTAAAGTTCACTCATCCTCCATAGAAAAGGGAAAATCCTCCGACCAGACGGGTGTTGTGTCTGGAGGGTAATTGCCCAACGACTGATGTTGGGAAGTTTGTATGTGTGCTAATTGCGCGGTAAACTCTGCTTGCGAGATGCAGGATTTGCGTGACGTCAGTATGACGCGTTGTTCGCATATGGCGTTGTAGTTACCGCTACAGTATTATTCAAAGTTTTTTTTCATATTCTTAGTAATATAGGCGACTAACCACGAAAATTTTACGAAATACATCCAAAGGTGGTCTTTAAAAGATCGCGCTTAGCGCTAAGCCCGCCCATTGTGACATCCTTTGTAAAATTTCTATATTTATATTATATGGTGTCCATAATAATGAGTATTCTATTCTATATTATCAGTACACCTATTTGTTTATGTATAGTATAATAGTGATCCCATGCGTGCCACAGTTTTTGTGACTTGACAAAACTTGAATAATTATGTCTCTATTGTATTCAAGTTAAATATGAATGTATTACATACAATAATCTTCCAGAATATTTTATCTAAATGATGTTAGCTAGTTTATATATTATGTACCTATAGGAGATATAGATTATCCGCGGATCTTTTCCATCCATCTCATTACCCACAACAACGTAACAAAGGCTTCAAGGATTCACCACAAAAGGTCTCAACGTACACTAAGCGATGCTCCAGCTATAAAAAGCAATGTCAGTCGCAACTTAATGAAACAAGTTGTGTTTTATAGCCTTAAGCTACAGCTTTGTGTAAAAATATGGCGGTAAGGCGGAAGTCACGGTATTTTTAGCTCTTTTTGTGAAGAAGTTATTTTGCGAGCCATGCTAATGATCTAGTTGAGTTTTTTTTAAATGAAAAACGTTTGATGGTAGCCTTTTTAATATACATACATAATCAGCCTATAATGTTCCCACTGCTGGGACACAGGCCTCCTCCCTGCGAGAGGGAGTGGGCCGTAATCCACCCCGTGGGCCTAGTGCAGGTTGGAAGATGTCACATGTCTTACACGATGTTTTCCTTCACCGTTTTGAGAGCAGTGGTGATGAAATAATTTACACAAAGTAAAGCGCCTGTCTGGGTTCGAACCTACTATGTACTTACAACTCGTAACTCGCGGCCGCTACCATTGGGTCACCACTGCTGAAGATTGAATATTATATTCTTATTTTTCTTCGCGTTTATAATATTAGTATAGTATCTTTGTGCCCAAAAAAGGTACAATTAATAAATTTCCCCCAACCAAAAAGAGCCTAAAAAAAAAACAAATGTTTCGTTTTTTTTTAAGTTTCGAAACAAAATATCATCGTTCTTGCTAACCATACCTGCTTCTTCATGCAGCAAACTGCCGAAAAGCCAGACGTGCGTATTCGTACGACGAAATCATAGCGTTGACTGTAGGGAGCAAAGTCGTGCAGCAAACGTTTTTAATTATTCTAATGTGTAACGTTTCATATATACTTTCTAATCACGAGCCTCCGTGTAGAAATTATCAATGTTATGTGTGCAGACTGATGAGCATACAATATATTGTGGATAACTTACCTAAGTACCTACATGTTTATAGTGAGTGGCTGTGACATCGACGCGCAAACTGTTGGCATGGATTCAGTACATTATTCTAAATACTCGTCCGCATCGCTGTCGTCCGGAAACGTGCTCAGAAGACTGGCAGCATTGCCACGTTAAATGGCAATGCTAATTCTTTGGCCAAAGAACGAGCTAGTTCTCTGGTCACGTGAAGTATCGATCAGCCGGCGTTTTTAAACCTTAAAAAGGAGATGAGCATTCGCGCCCCAAGACCCGAGCGTTGCCTTGCATAGATACTATCTACAATCAGTAAAGGGGCCAATGTTCAGCAGAAATAAATGCTTTCAAGTTGCAGATGCAGCTGAATACCAGTATTTTACATAGAGCGACTGCCTATCTGACCTCCACTACCCAGTTACTGGGTAATACGATAACCCTTGGTAAGACTGGTTGTCAGACTTTCGGGCTTCTGACTACCCATAACGACTGTCAAAGATCCACGAATGACAGCCGGGACCAACGGCTTAACGTGCTTTCCGAGACATGGAGGGGTCTCGGTATGTAAAGATGGTCACCCATCCACAGACCAACCGTGGTAAGCGTAGCTTAACCTGACCGATCGACCTGTGCGATAAAAATAAATAATTAGGTAACCCTTTAAAGCCCCGTCCTCATTTTCGTCTCCGAGGATCAAAACAACAACCCGCAATCCCCCCAACATAGTGTTACCACCCTCAAAAACCTTTGTTAAACTGACAAAGATTCACCGAGATGAATATTGAATATAACCTCCATTTTATTTACGTAACCCTTCAACTGCGACGGTACCCCCGCTTAATTACCGGGATGATGGCAAAATATTAATGAAGTTGCTGATACGGACATGTTCCGAGTTGCCACACTTTTGGGATTTATGCGACGGTGAGGACTAAAAGCATGCGGGTTTTGGTGTTGTGGGGAGGTAAAGAAATTGATATATTATGTAGTTGGTTTAGGGTTGATTTTGTAATGCGTCTCTGAACATTATTATATGGGTTCATATCTAAGGAATCTTGGCTGAAAAGGGGGTGAATACCGAAATGACGATTAATAGAGAAGTATGGAAGAAGAAGACATGTTGCGCCGAGTCTAAATAAATTGGAATTAAGATAAGGACAACAGAATAATGAACTCGGGAATTTTATTGTCTTTCAACATTTTGCGTTTTTCGATGATATGAATGAGCGATTTGTAATAATATATGTGACATCTACCAACCCGCACTAGGCACGCGTGGTAGATTACCGCCCACTCCCTCTCAAGGAGAGGAGGCCTGTGTCCCAGCAGTGGGAACATTATAGGCTGAATATGCTATGCTAAACTAGCAATAATAAATATTTTCACCAAACAATGTCATCGATGCCACCTACCCACGTTTAAAAAGCTATTACTTTTTTTGCGTAAAGTTCGTTGTTACAGACACGACATTTTAACATAACAACATAGACATACAACATCAACATCGACATTTTAACACCAACATCGACATTTTAACTATAGATTATGATAACGTTATAGCATGATACATAGGTAGGTCTGTGACTTTATACATATTATCCGCTCAACCCACCAAAAGCTATAAATAAAAATATACATCGTATCAAAATTTATCGTCCACATTTACAATACTTACACGACCTGTAACATTTTGATATAAAAAGTACATAACCCTAAACTGCCGCGCTTCCAAAAAGACAACCATAATATTTCATTTACGCAAAACGAGACAACGGGCTTGCCAGCCATAAAAAATCAAGGCGAACCCCAAAGCACAAAGGCTTACGCGCAATTTTGTCAAAATTCACAAGCATTAATATCAATATGTAGAGCAAAAAAGGGGCCGGCAATATCCTCGGGGTCCCTTCGCTTTATTTATCAAAGCCGACCCTATATAACCCTTTCATCGTTACGCGAATTAAATTTCTTTTGCCGTCATTTCCCGTGCATTATCTCGGTTAAAATCATAATGGCGACGTGAGCGCACAATAGCGGTGCTTGTTTAGTACCCGACTTCATTAATGTTTGCTGAAGAATTTTATTAAAATGTAACGTCGCGTTTTAGGGTTAAGGGTTAAGATTTAAAATGGTGGTCGTAGATTATATGAATGAGGTATTTTAATTTTGTTTTGAGTTTTTATGTGTTCATTTGTTTTAGGTTTTCTCATTTAATTTGTAACCTTTAGTTATAATTTTACTCTTTTTGTGTAGGTTGACTTTTCGGCTAGGTACAGTCACCAAAAGAGATAAGTAACCAGGGCCGTCCGATATAGTTGAAGTTTAGTAAGAAACCGACATATGTTTTCGAATTAAATTAAATTTGATACATGAACTGTTGTTTTCTAATAATTTAATTAAAATCATTGGAAAATATCCATTGGTTTCTTACTAAACTTCAAATATGTCCGACGACCCTGGTTACTTATCTCCTTTGGTGACTGTAGGTACCTACCAAATGTGTATTTTTGCAAGTAAAATAAGGTGAAGTTAAATAAAAACTGTTTGTAGCTAAATATGATTTAATAAAGGCTGAAATTTATTAGAACTCTGATAATTTCAGAACATTTAGAAACTTTTCCTGAGTATTTGAGTTTTAGCCCACAAGAATAATTATTGTGGAACATTGCCTGCCTAGCAAATAAAAAAAAAATAAAAAAAATTGATTATATCTAATTTTAGAAAAAGTATAGAGCGTAGTTATAAAACTAATCTGTATTCGCGATTTATTTGCCAAAAATTTTACATAAACAAATATTTGTTTATGTAAAAATAACTAACATTAATTCCTACACAATAAAGTTCAGTTTACGCTACAACTTCAATCATTTTTATAACTTTTTCAATAGTGCTAGTCACTCTGAAATGAATATAATTACCGCTACAATAAAGTTGATATTTGTTTAACTTGAAATAACATCAATTTGAAACACAAATTTAAATAGACTTTACATACTTACCTACTTCTTTATTTTAATAGCATAATCAGGTAAAATAGCTAAAAGGTTCCCACTGCTGGGACACAGGCCGTCTCTCTGTGAGAGGGAGTGGGCAGTAACCGTACCAACACACACTGGGCCCTGTACGGGTTGGCAGGTGTCACATGTGTTAAAAAAAATAAAAAATAATAATAATAATAAAAAAAAAAAAAAAATTTTGGCTCTAGGATATATGGCGATTTTCTCACGATGTTTTTCTTTACCGTTTTGAGAGCAGTGGTAATGAAATATTTACACAAAGCGTCGGTCAGGGTTCGAATCTACGACCGCGACTTTCAACTTGAAAGTCGCAGTCGTTACTACTGGGCCACCACCGCCCTCAATTATTTTATTAATAAAGTGAAAAATATGTGGACGTCGCTACCTACATACATTTTATGTATGGAACCCTTTTCTAATGAGTTTTACAGCAGTGGTACTTTAGACCCCTATGCTTCCATTCAATGATTGAATATGAAAGTTTTGGCCGCTCTTTAAAGTATTTGGTTTGGAACTAATTTAGTCCCTTCATTGGTGGGTGTACCTAGCTGACCATTTTAATATTACTTATACAATATAAAGCTTTTTTATCATATATCATGAATCAGGAAAATAATAAGGTGGTATAAAATTAGGAAAAATAATTATGTGAATGTCATGAATAGCATTATAATTATAAATTAATTAGGTACTTATTGAAAAAATAACCTTAAACACCGAATCCTATACTTAATCAAACAGGCAAAATTTGCATTATTACAATTAGGTATCATCTTCAGTATTGAATGAGTTTGATGGTGTTTGGTTTGACATTAAAAACAACATCTATCCGGTCTATTCTATAAAAATCTCACCGCTACTTAGATTCATCTAAGTAGCGGTGAGATTTTTAGATAGCTCAGTGAGCTATCATTCCACCTACTGAGGAATTAACACTATTTACAGCCGATCTATTCTGTGTAAAATCTGACCGTGAAAACTAAGGTGAAGTAAGCTTTAAGTGAGCAGCAGTGCGATTCTGCAACCATCTCACCGTGAAAACTTAGGTGAAGTGAGCGTGGAGTGAGCTGTCATTCCAAATAATGCTAGGGATTGACACTACTGACAACTCACATCAAGCTCACTTTACTTGAGTTTTCACAGTGAGATTTTTACAGAATCGACCGGCTGTTAATGGACTAAATCCCTAGCGATTCCTAGAATCAGTTGAAATGACAGCTCACTTCATGCTCACTTCGCTTATTTCACGGTTTACAGATACGGAAACGGATTTTTACAGAATAGATCGGCTGGTCACTTCAAGCTCATGTCATCTAAATTTTCGCGGTGATTTTTTTAAAATATTTTTTTTGTCAATTTTAATTATTATACTTAATGAGTTATTGAATATTTAAATTTAATTAATCACAATTTTATTTTATTTTAGGTTTTGTATCTGTTTAGAATTTAAAATAGTATATAATTTAAATGTCAGAGTGTAAAACTATGGACTCCAATTATTTACACTATAGATTGGCTGTAGCGTCTTCAAAAATAGGTAAACGAGGGAAAGGGCAGTGCTGACAATTTTACTTTGGCGAAAACTGTTAATAATAAGGCAAGCGTATTATGTCTCATCTATAAAAAAAACTATTAATTATCTCCGCCAACGACACCATCACTACACAAAAGGATGGCCTATTTATCAGTAAAAAGTCACAGACCACACACAAATGATACTAACTTAAATAAATGACCTATACATTTACCTTTGCATCATCCGCATGTCAATTGTCAGTCCACCTTGCGTTCTCATTTTATTTACCTTACAGCTATTTATTATTTTACAGCTGTAACCTGCTTGTCTGCGTCATTTATCTATATTGCACTATATTTGTTATAGTCGCCATCTTTATTGAGTAAATTGTTAACCTTTTACTTTGTTTTTAGGGTTCCGTATCCAAAGGGTGCCAAAGGAGTATTACCCTATTACTAAGGCTCCGCTATCCGTCCGTCTGTCACAGGGCTGTATCTTTTGAACCGTGATAGGTAGACACTCGGAATTTTCACAGAGTATGTACTACTATGGCCACTTTAACATCTAGTTCATATAATGAAATAAAGTAAAACATTAAAGTGGAGCCCCTAATTCATTTCATTTCATTTATTTATTTATATACTTCTAGGACATAAATGTCTGAGGCGGACTTAATGTGGTATCATATTTCTTTTTTTTGTAATAACATACAAGAAAGGCGTTAAAGAAATATCAATCAATCTGCCTAGCCTTTTCCCAAAGCTATGTTGGGGTCGGCTTCCAGTCTAACCGCCAACCGGGTGCAGCTGAATACCAGTATTTTAAATGGAGCGACTGCCTATCTGACCTCCACAACCTAGTTAGGTACTGGGTAACACGATACCCCTGGTAAAACTGGTTGTCAGACTTTTAGGGCTTCTGACTACCCGTAATAACTGTCAAAGATCTACGATTGACAGCCGGGACGGGAGAGGTTTTAATATGCAATGGATGGTCACCCATCCAACCCAAGCGTAGCTTAACCTTCGATCGACCTGTGCGGCTGTATTATTTAACCACGAGTCCCTCCAAGAAATATGTAGTATTCAATATTGACGACGGTGATACGTACGGATCCCTTTGTGTGCGAGTCCGACTCATACTTGTCTTTTACTTTTAAAGTTTTTTTTAGTTTCCAAGTATGAGGTTTTTTGCGTGTAACTTGAAGGAATAAGTCGTTGATGGAAGTGATAGCGTTATGGTCATGGCGTGTGTGTTCGATGGGAAAGGTTACCCATTACTTTTACTTTTTTTTTCTTTCCTGACTTCATTACTATTCAGGCCTAAAATTTTGTTTTTTTTTTAATTTGCTAAATGGGTCTGCTCTTGACCTAGATCACGCCTGATGGAAAGCGATGGATGAAGTCTATGATGTAACGAGCGTGCTCAGAAGATGCCTGTTCACTCTTGCTTTGAAGGCAGACGGGTTAAATATGGGAGGGAACACATGCAGTTTAGTTTCGTTTGATTTCTTGCGTAAATAGGCATGAGCTTTCCTGCAAACTCCATCGAAAATAGGTGAAGAGATTTATTTTGATGCCATTATTCTTTTACAACCTATATTGGTTTTTAAAGGCCTATATTCAGCAAGGAATCCTATTTTCAAAAATGGCCTATTTTTTTTTAACATAATCATAATTATTAGTGAAGTTCCCTTTCATTGCTTAGTTTATGTGCCTTAGGTACGTACGTACGTACGTATACGGACCGTTCTCTCTGATCACCACCCTTATTGCGTAAAACAATATCAATCACAATCTGAATCATTTTGAAGGATATAGCTAATCCATTGCTTCATATGGTTGAAAAATTCGTCAGCTCAACAACGTAAATAACGCAATGAATGTTGTTGAACTGTCAAAATGAAAGCCATTCCTACTGTTAGTGTGTTACGCAATTACCCCGCTGCTTAGCTACTGAAACTTTTAGACTGGCAGTTTGTCTATGCTCTCTGATGTACATCAGAGAGCCTAGACTAACTGACATTCTATCAGCGCTAACGATGATGGAAAACTACAATGCTTTCAGTTATTCTACCTCTGATTTTGCAACACTGTCAAAATCATAGTGATCTTTATTATCATAGCCATAAGGTTACTATTGGGTTGCTGCAGACAGTCATTGTGATTTTGACAGACTTAATATAAAATACCAAGTCTGTCAAAATCACAATGATCTTTATTTTTGTTTCTATAAGGTTGCTATTAGGTTTCTGCTTTCAGAGGTAAAATAAATGTGAACGGGCTGTACCGAAAATTGTATGTGAATCCTCTTGAAACGCTTTGATAGCGATTACCACTTGTGCTTCTAGGTATTTTTTTCTACTAAAGATTTATTGTTCAACTAGGCCTATATTACATGGCAATGCAATATACAGGGTGACAGGGTCATCGACGCACAACCTGTTACCATGATGATTCTGAAAAGTAATAAAATTGTTCATCGTTAATTTTTTTTAAATCTGCTGTTTCCTACAAAAGTGCCTACGCGGTTATATGTATGGAACATCATTTTTTTTACCTGACGAAAATTTTCAAATCCCTAAAATCATGTAGGTTCTGAATCCATGGTATCAGATTGTGCGTCGATGTACCTTTATTTTTTTTTTTTTTTTGCCATTCTGTATAAAGCACAAGAACAAAACGTCGTTTTCCACCACAAGCATTTTGCTAATCTATATTCCTGGAAAAATTAACAATATTAAGCCATTAAACAAACACAGCCTCAAAAAGTACAACATCTAGCTACTAAATAATGTATAAATGTTGCCCACTTAAGAAACTTTGCCTGCCCAACTGGCGACTTACATTATAATAATGACTTTGTCGAACAACAAAACAGTTTTTCTTCAAAATTCGCATTAAGGTACTGAGCACAGAAAAATGCTAAATATAGCACCATCATCATAATTTGTTGGAGTTTTACGGAATATTAAATTGGTGTGTTTTTTTTTTTGGTTTAATGTGCTATCCGGCTCGAAGATTTGGGAACAGATAGGAAAATAATTATACACATACATACATAAAATCAGTCCTTTTTTCCATGGGGGTAGGCAGAAACTGCAAAATGCCATCAAATAAAAATAAAAAAAACCTAAGTTTAAAGTAGTTACTCATAAATGTAGGTACCAATGTCAGGCTAATGGAGTAAGGGTACTTGAGGAGAAGTCTTTTGTAAAACCTGCTCCATGCAAACTTGGTTATCATAAGCTCTGCCGTTGTAAAATCAAAATCTTTAGCAGACCCTGAGCAGCCACGACCCACTCATTCTTTACTGCCTAAGTTGTTAGCCTTTTTGTGACAGCTAAAGAAAGCGTTATCACCCCAAATGCCCGAGGATCTCCTTTCTTTTAATTATCTTCAAATTAAACCCCAAAAATAGAGACACAGCATAGGTATATCTATTCCAAAAACTTGTAACCTTACAGCGAACCCGCGAGCGAAACTAACCAACAAAATTATAAAACTTCGGACTACCCTCTAATTTGATTTTACCATTTCGAATTCTATCAAATTGTAAACTCTTACCCCTAAAAATATTGCAAACAAAGTAATTCAGAGCAACCCTTTCAATATAATTTCCAAAGAAAGCATACCAAAGATTGTTTAAGTAAATACTTGAAATGATTCGTCCGACGGTACTGTTGAATCGAAGTATCTATCTCCCCCCCTCACCCCCTCGATGGGGGTGCTTCTCCCCTTACTCCCCAATCGTTAGCCACCGTCTACAATATTTGCATAACTCATTACGTTGCATCCATATTTAATTAGGATATTTCCTTCTTTAGGTCTTTGTGGTCTCGTTATGGTTGGTAGATTAGATGCTGTAGTACATATTATTCGCAAATTTATGTTAGTGTATATAATACCCTGTACCTATTTCTTGTGATACCTGGTGTTTATTGTAGATTGAAAACAAGCATTGCTAAAACTTTTGCTTCTTTATATCTTCAAGCGGAGCTATGCAGACGACATCGTACTAGTATTTCACGTCATCTTATTAGTATTGTAGTTGGGACAAGAAGACAATGAAGTACCTGGGTGTGATTCTGGATGAGGGACTCAGCTGGCATCCCCACATTGAACAGACTGCCTCCCGTGTTAGGAAATTTATATGGTCGTTTAAGAGACTGAAGTACTTACAGTGAGGCAACTATACCTTTCAATCTCACAATGAAAAGCAAGAATTCACATCGGTAAATCACGCAACCAAACATGAGAGAACTATCACTACTAAAGGTCGCGCCGTCAACGCCTATGCCTAGCTACTTATATTTATAATAAAGTAAACAAAATATTAAACATCAACCCAATAACAATAAATAAAAAATTAAAAAAACCCCCGACACAAAATAATAATAAAAATAGTATGAATATAAAAGCCTAAAACAATAAAAAAAAAACTATTGTTTTTTTTTAATAAATGTTGTCCTGTCGGGGGACTGCCTAATTATTAGTCTAACGTTCTGTTAAAGTTTAAAATAGTAGCGGTTCCCCGACGACGGGACCACATTTAATCAAAAAATTTCATACGTACGAGTACTTACGTAGGGTCATAATTTCCAAGGTTATTTTTTTCTTTTTATAGGGTTTCACGTTTATACCTTTTTATTCCTAAGTATTTGTGACTATTTTTTCAAGTTTTAGGCTTTTTAGATTCATACTATTTTTATTATTATTTTGTGTCGTGTTTTGCTTGAAATTAAAAATGAAATTTTTAATTTCAAGATTTTTATAGGGACTCCTTATTATTTAATTTCTTTTATTTTCTTGCGTTTTAAGATTCAGGTAATTTGGTGTTTAATCAGGTTTTTTGTAATTTGCCATTTTGTAGTGGTGGCCCTCTTGGATTTGAAATTTATCTTAGTGTATAGTATTCTACTAGTCAAGCCCACATTGAGGGAGTTGTGAAAAAATATGTAATCCGCCATTTTGTGGCGGCGGCCATCTTGGACCGATTTTCATCAAACATAGCTAAGAACACTCCCGACAAATTCACCTTTCAAACAAAACAAACAAAATCAAAATCGGTTCATCCGTTCGGGAGCTACGATGCCACAGACAGACATACACACACACACACACACCCCGGCACGTCAAACTTATAACACCCCGTCGTTTTTGCGTCGGGGGTTAAAAAATAAAACTAAGATACTATACACATGGCTTCAAACACTGGATTCCCCACAGACTGAAAACTTACTTAAAGAACTATGATCGTGATAATCAAATATTACCCAAAGCAAACAAACTCAAATATTACCCAAAGTCCAGCCACAGCACACAAAACACTGAAGAGCATGCATGCACTAAATTAATAACACCTTTGTTTATGTCAATAAAACTTTATTATTTATTATTATTTAACTTTATAAAATATTGCTGATGATATTATCCAACGCTTCAAGACTATCTCATTCGAAGAAAAAGGTGTTCTGCTACTTAGACGATATTGTCATTATTAGCGAAACTTTTGATGAACATATGAGTATAACGCTTCTCATGAAAGTTCATTAAACGTTTCTTTCGCTAACATAACTATTAACTTTGGAAAAAGTCAATTCTTGGACTTACCAAATAGTTGTAGTTGTGCTTAAGAGCAAGAGTTAATAAGTATTTATAAACATAATATAATAAAAATAATGTAGTGAATGATGTTTATGTACAATTACAATATACATATTTTGTTAATTACTCTCACACACACACACATACACACAAAACACCCAAGAGCATGCATGCACTAAATTAAGAACACCTTTATTTATGTCAATAAAACTTTATTATTTATTATTATTAAAACTTTATTATTATTAGACATTTTACATTATATTTTATGATTTGCTGGTCGTACATGCTTTTTTTGTCCGAACCCGATTTTTCTTTTATTTGGTTCAAATCTCCCATCACGAACGCGAGTACAGTTAATTTGCCGCAATAGCTGGTGCTACTTGTAATCGATTGCCATTTAATTCCATAGCTGCCGGGCCTCTTAGAGCAAGTCGTGAAGGCCCCAAACACGGCTAATGGCTGAGTAAACTTTAATCGTTCGTTTTCATACTTCCACTTCAATATTTTACGTTTTAATTTGCGTAAAGAGTCTGTTTGATCAATTTTTGATTGAGTGTGGTCGAATTGAAGGATCTTTGGCTTTTGTATTTGGCTACTGTTTGGGACCAAATGGTTATTTTAGTTCATAGCTCTTCCGGCATGCGACAGATGTGGCCAGTTCCATTTAAGATGGTCTGTCTTTCTTTTAACAATCGAAAAGAGCTGATTCTCAGACTAATTTGAATAAATGACTATTGATTTTGATTTTTAATTTTGATTGGTAGCAAGATAATTAACGTGACATTATTATTATATTCAAACGTATGGTTATTATAAATGATACGATGGTTTGCTTTTTTTATAAACGATACTTAAGCTTAGGTAATGATTAGCGACTGTTTAACCACACATTTTTGACGTTTAAGCATATTTTAACTTCAAGCAACGTTTATAAACAAAGGGGTATATTGCTGCCTTGAAAGTTTAATTTTATTTCTAACATTAAAAGGATATACTAAACTAAAAAGGATCTGTGTAGTGTATTTAAAAAAAAAAAGTTCCCATTTCGTAAACTGAGTTCATGAATTTATGTGAAAGTAGCATCAAAAATGTATTTTCACTTTTCAAACAAAACAACAATGAGAAAAAAACTGTGTTATTAAAAATCTTCCCATCGTTCGACGATTACATATTCCTCTATGTACAACAGTAATAATTACCCCTCAGTATTGTCAAAGTGCACTTTACCGTCAGGATTACAAAATGGCAGTCCTTTCCCGGGCAAACTATCAGAACAATTTTAAACTACCGTCGTCCAAAAAATGCTTGATCGAATTTCAACTTTAATACTTCGATATAAAGTTCTATGTGCCTTGGTTTGGGTAGTATTTTAAAGTTTGTGAGCAATATTTGAATAGATCGCTGGATGTGTGCCCCATGGTCGGTATTGACAAGTGCACTTAGCAAGAGGATTACAACTATACGTAGTATGTCATATTTTTGTGAATGTTTTTATGCTATAAAGCCCCATTTGCACAATGCAAGTTTTTGGTCTATGGCATGTACTAAAATTGAAGGGACAGATAACTTGCATCGTCTAAATTCTAAACACTGTTTAGATGATGTTACTTTTATTGTTGCTTCAAGTTAGGGAGGGTGCCCATGAGCAACTTAGTTGCCCAGCAACGTTTTTGTCTTTATCGCTGCCTCCTCGCCGAGTTTTGGACGATTCGCACACGGGAGCGACAGCAACGCTACTTTTTATGTTAAATTTTCGGCTGAGCGGCAACTGGCTAACCGGCAACTTTTTTGTTGCCGTGCGCGCACTAACATTGCAACCAATAGACGGGCGACAGTTGTGTCCAAACCCGCAGCAGCTTTCTAAGGTTTTTTTATAGTCGTAGTTGGCACCCAATCAATGTAAACGTCTATGCTGCTAATTGTTCTTCCCATTCATTTGGTGTAAAATAAACAAAAAACTAACGACATTTCTACTCCTTAATTTCTTCCAATTGACAATTGTTTTTATAGTCGATGATATAGTTATAAAAGATAATGCAAAAATGTTGAAAATTCAGTGTGACTATCTCTATATCGCATAGCACCATCCGCGATGACACGAAATGGGCATGAATTCAATTTAATTCGGGGTGCTGTCATGGGAATGATGGAATTACACCCCCATAGTGTTTGTACTATCCATTCAGTACACATGTACTAGCAGGGGGTGAGCACATAGGGTGCTATGTGCAAACTGGTTGCAATAGCGTTTTTGGATTTGCAATTTTGATGGTACGCTTGGATGAATGGAATTTTATTTCTCGGATAAGTAATATTTTACTGACGTATAATAGCGTGTTCAAATCACATCGGGGTCATCAATGAAGTGGGTACGTATGGGAAAAAAATGAAAGATGATAATGTTCAATAGCTTGGTATAATTACCAAAGTAAACATACATAAAAACACATTGGTATAAAATTTGAAACTGAAGTGAAAGTCTACACAAGGAATAGATATAGTTAACTCTAATATTCATGAGACATAGTCGTAAGTATGTAAGGAAAAATCTAATTTCACACGTTTCGTGACCACAGAGCACCAACGGTACACTAGACTGCATGTTCTACAGTTGATTATGGGCATAACAAAGATCGCTACGTTGCCCGATTCAGGAAGAAGTTGCAATCACCGCAATGTTAGGAAGACGTATTCATCGCTGGTCATTTAGCAGACAGAAGAATGCTGTTGCTCGTCCCTTAGAAGTGTAGAAGATCTATCTGGTCTTCGTAACCTGTTGTGATCGGTAGGGAAAAGAATTAATTAACTCATCTTTCAAATATGAAACTCTAGTTGTGCCCCACGTTTTCACCCGCATAAGTTTCGATCTCGTAGTCCTATCGAGAAAAAAAATATTCTATGTGTTAATCCTGATTATAAACTATCTGTGTGCCAAATTTAATCCAAATCCGTTTAGTAGTTTTTGCGTGAAAGGGTAACAAACATCCATCTATCCATTCAAACTTTTAATAACTTTTTTTAATTAACTTTATAATATTCGTAGGATAAAATAGCTCTGGACCATTTACAAAATTAAACTCTTATTTCCATCGGTACGCAAAACTTCACAAATACTGCTGAATGAAACAGGATTGCTTACTTTTCACCTAAACAGTGAAACGAATGTACCTACCTATCACACTTACCAATTACAGGAAGCAATTCTAGCTTTATCCCTAGAGAATAGTTAGCAATAGACCAATATCTACTCCTGCGGTTTATGACGTTCTAAAACCGTGCCAAGATACAACAGGAAGGATCCAGTATTATCTCAGTAAACAACACTCATTGAAACTGTTACACTATAACATATTGCGACGCGAGCAAAATATTTTCTAAGAGTGGTCGCACATCTGACGGAATATGCGACGCGTAAGTCAAAAGTAATTTATTTCAAAACAATATACATTGTGTGTATTGTGTGTGTGTATTGTGTTTGTTCGTATCGTCGGCCGCGTAACGCTAGAACACACTTGTACAAGAAAGTAATAAAACAATCAACCTTCACACTCAACCGATGATGCTTTAGTGAGTGGAACGTACTAACTGATGACGAAGTTACGCCCGACGCATCTTCCGTCAAATGTGCAACCACCCTTAAGATAACTAGACGATAAACTTACATGCATAAAATCATCACATCTGTCAATAGAGATGTTAAAGTGACTTCAGTAAAATTTTCAATGGAAATGCAGCTCTATCTTGAAGATGGTAGGTTGAGTTTGGAGTGTGGTGTATCGATAGGCATGTGAACGGTAATCCAGGATCATTTGAGACAAGATCGTAAGGTTTGGACGTTTTTGAAGTAGAATTGCAGAGAGTTTGCGTTTAAGTGTGACTGGATGATTTTGGTGTGTCTATTCATGTTTTATGTTACTCAATCAATCTGCATAGTCTTTTGCCAACTATGTGGAAGTCGACTTCCAGTGTAACTGAATGCAGCTGAATACCAGTACGGCCCACTACCTCTTAGAGAGATGAGGCCTGTGTCCCAGCCGTGGGAACATACTAGGCTGATTTTGCTCTAGAATCCGGAGGAGCACTCAAAAATATTACGAAAGATACTATCACGGTAAGAAATGGTCTTCTCTATCTCTGGCAGAACGGAAATCTTGGGATACTAGAATATGTATTTTTTTACACATATAATTATTATTTAATTAATTAATATTACTAACCCTTAGTTGATAAGTTATTGTTGTACTAAACATTGGACCCATGTTGTCAAATTAAATAAATAAATAATAATTATTATTATTATATAGGGAATACACCCTATCTACGGGAAGCGAAAAGCTTTAATTAGATACTAGAATTAATATCAGATCCTAATTCAAGACTATCGCAGCTTACGACAGTAAAATTACAACGATCAGCTCTATACCTATACGCCTCAAGTCTCAGTGACGCACTCTTGCCAACAAGCTTAACGGGTGACGTCTGCTCATCCCCCTGTGACTTAACCGCGGTTATATTTAACAGACACGGCGCCAGCCGATGCGTTACGTCAAGAGGTATAGAGACCGCTTTGTGAGTTGTACGTGCTTGCGTATGTGACGCGGTGGAGCGAAAGTAAGGATTAACATTAACATTTATGAGGCTGGTTTTCATTGAGTTGTTGAGGTCGAATGAGAGAAAGGGGTATTAGATAAGGTCTAAAAGCCAGTCAGTAAGTTTGGAAGAGAGACTGATCGATTTTTATAAGAGTAAGACAGAAGAAAGAGCTGAATACGGGCTCACATATTGTAACATTAATGAGTTGCTGTGGAATAATCCACTTTAGTAATTTTATTGTTAATAGTTATATAAACTTTCGACTTTCTACGTCATCATCTGCCTAGCCTCTTCCCAACTATGTCGGGGTCGGCTTCTAGTCTAACCGAATGCAACTGAATACCAGTATTTTACATGGGGCGACTGCCCATCTGACCTCCACAACCCAGTTACTGTGTAATACGACGCCCCCCCCCCCCCTCCATCACCCATCCACGGACCAAGCGTGGCTTAACCTGATCGATCGACCCGTGCGGCTGTTATTACTTAGCCACAAGGCTCTCCACACTTTCCACATACACCTAGTAAAAATTCTGGTAGCCCTAATACCACTTATCATTTCTTAGGTACCTGATAAATGTTCTTTCAAAAGTAAAATACATATCTTTTATACTTCTTCTTAGCGGGTCGATAGCAATCTAAATGAACTCGGCCCAGAATTCGACCACTTGTTTGGCGCCATCACCAGCGTCCATCAGTTCCTATAACGTGCAGCTGACAGGACACGCAGGACAAATAACTTATTTATTTATTTTATAATACTGTTAGGTAGGATTAGTCATTCGTATAGATGTATACGTTAGTACGTATAGTTTTTAGGGATTTTGCTTATTTATTGAGTTTAGATTAGTTATCATCAGAAATAGGTTTATTTAGGTAGGTAGGTATTTTATTTTCTGTTATTGAGTTTATTTTATTTTTTAATTAGGTAGGTACTTAGGTAATTAAAGATATCATATAGGTACCCTCTTAATCACCACTAATGAGACACAATAGGTTTTCTATTGTAATTAGCACATACATTTTATCCTGTTAGCACGTTCCCGTGGGATAATTTCCGACATCCACGCGGGCGAAGCCGCGGGCAGAAGCTAGTTTGAAAATATTTTTTTCCTTTGCTAGACGGACATCAATTTGTGCTTTAATTTTTAAACACCTCAGCTAAAAATTCTCCACGCAACAATCCTAATATCGAACGAGACTTCGAACATTTTAATCCTCACTTTTATTTTTATTTTCATTGCAAAAGCGTCATCGAAAACCTTCCCTCCGACGTTTTGAATTAAAAACGCTGACCCAACGAGTTTGGCGCAAACAAAAAACTCTTAATTGGTAAACAGGGGACGCCATGGCTCTGATTTCATGGCTCCTGAAAAAAAAATACGACGGACAAATAGGGTGCTGTAACGTGGCTATAGGTTTTTAACAAGGATGTGGTGTAGGATCTGTAATTAAACGATTATTGGCAGCGTGAATTTTTTTAATGAAACTGGTCGTACGAAGAAGAACGTATAAAATCGCGAAAAAAACTTACAATTTACAGGCACTGTAAAAGTATAAAACTTCTAAAAACGTCATTTCAATCAAATATTCCCTAAAAGTTACACCTTGTCATCAACGCTGGGAAAAAAAGTTTCATACGTTCAGTATTGACAGGACTTTTAGCAGTCCAGCGCATTTCAAAACAGAAATCGTAGTACTTTACAGTGTGATTACACATAGATAGAAAATTGATTTAAGCCATGCTCAAAATTGTGTCATGACCTTCTTCAGATGCCATGGAGTCTGGCTATACATACATTATTATTTTTTATTTTTTTTTACATTTAAGCTCACATACACAAACAGCCAGACCCGGAACAACTACTTGCAGGTCACAAAAATATTTGTTCCGTGCTGGAATCGAACCCGCGACACGCAGCGCAGTAGTCAATCGCTTAACCACTGCGCTAACCGTGTCGTCACATATATTTGTTCTTCTTTAGAGACTTTATTGGACAAATACATACATACCATTCTGCATGTTCCCAAACTATGTCCTCTTGAATATATGGCTCCCATTTTAACCCTCAAAAGTCTGTCAATAGCTCATTAAGAGGGCCGTCTGGACCCTCATGTCCAATCACAACCCCCGCTTATGGGGTAGTTATTATTTTTAATCCCTTAATGGCGTCCCAGATTTCATTACTGGGGTTGGTCTGATTAAAAGGGTGCGACCAATTTTTTCAGAGTTGATAGCGAGGTCGATTTTATGTGTGGTCGGTTATGTATTATGAGTTGTTGAGATTGTAATACGTAGATAAAGAAAATATTATTGATCAGTCGTGTACCTGAAGAAAGAAGAAAAAGAAAATACGTTTATTTACGGTAAACGTGATGCAGAGAAAGAACAAGTTGGGGAAAAACATGCAAAACGGCCATCGCTCAGCAAAATGCTACCACCCTATGCGAGACAGAGCCCTAGCGCTGGTTTTCAGTGACAGCCGGCGCGCGGCGTTGACGCGATGACGTCAACCGGTGCAGTATACCTATTGTTGTGTACCTTTAGGTACCTAAAAGAGAGTCAGCATTGAGTGGTCTGGTCAGATCAAATTGATGATGAATTTTATTTGTTTATTGACAATAAATAAAATAGACTCAATTGCTTGACAAGAAATTCAACTCTAAAAGTACAAAATTAAGCATAATCAGCTTATAATGTTGCCACTACTGGGACACGGCATCCTCTTTTCGAGAGGGAGTGGGCTGTAATCTACCAGCCTGCCAGCGGGAATTTAAATTTGAATTTTTGGTTGCCCGATTCCTTATGATGTTTTCCTTCACCGTTTTGAGGGCAGTGGTGATGAAATAATTTACACAAAGTAAAGCGCCTGTCTGGGTTCGAACCTACGACCTACAACTCGTATGCTGCGGCCGTTAAAACTGGGTCACCAGTATTATAAGACATAACCAAAAATATTAGCAGCTTTACACGTAGGTGGTCCACTTAATTATAACATCAGATAATTTTTCAAACATTTTCGAACCCGCGGTACGTAAACTATCGCAACTCTTTTTTAACATACATCATAACGTTACCTATTTTAAAACCTAGCTACTGAGCCACTAATCTGTAAAAGCTTAGGGTGTAAACACATCACGGTGGTCTTGTCTGACCACTGCAGTCTCTAAACAACATTAGTCCTGTACTTACATCCTGAGAAATAAAAGGTCGTAAGTGTGTAAAGATTAGTATGGAGATATGGCGTTATGGTTTTGACTAAGAGGAAGTTTTAAAGGAGTGTACATATCGGCGGTACGGCAAAGCGCAGTTTTGTGTGTAGAACTGATTAGAACGCGGTTGGGACCTCCGCTGTGTGGCGCTATGACATACAATGTTGGCTTTTAGATTATTTTTGTTAAGCAAGCTCCTTGAACCAGTATTCGTCGTCATACTTAGGTACATTCAATCTAAAAAGTTAATATTTCAATGTGTGAATCGAAGCATATTCCCATTATAATAACACTTCATTATTATCTGACATGTATGTGAAGCTCATGTAACTTTATGAATGTAGTTAATTCGTACGTATCAATTAACCTCTCGTCAATTTTAATTTATGAAATAAACGCACGTTAAAATAATGACGCATTAACACTTTTAAACTAGTATTTGTATATTTTGTATCTCTTCACACGATTTTGTTTTAATATGTAGTGGCTGATTTTATCGAAGTCAAATTATTGAGACAATGAATATCGTTAATGAAATTGATACTTGTTACTTTCACCACATAGAAGTTTGTTTGTAAGTACTGTAGGTATAAAATAAAAATTAAATACACTTTTTACAGGTAAACAACTGATACTTCTAACACTAATCCAAACTAAGTACAAACTAGAATTATTTGCAGAAATAAAACAAAAATTTCCCACCCCGAAGGATCCTTAAGTCCCTTTGCAGAGGACAAACATTGACATAGCCAAGTCCGGTAGCTTTTAAACAGTTTGCCTCCACCACGCTAATAGATGTCTCGAAAGTGCCACCGCAAACCTTCGACGATTTTTTTCGAATTTGGAACGCGGAAAAAAATATACGCGTTTTTGTAATAGGATAGTTGAAACTTTGAAACATGCCGCTGCGTTTGACATGCTAATGTGTAGATTTCTTTATTTTGTTATTTTTTAGGAAACTGACATTGACTGTCGCTGAGATGAGACTGCGACTAGATTTTAAACGTTTTTAACTACGGGAATTGGTCTTCTGATCAAATGATATTTTAAGTAAAATATCATTTGATCAGAAGACCAATTCCCGGCCAACCAATCCAATCCAATTCGGGCTTTATAAGTATCTAAGTAGATACTTATAAAGAATAAAATCATAGTAGAAATAAAATTCGGTAATTGAATGCTTACTTAAATTTAAGTCGGTAATTGAATGCTTACAACTATTATTTGATTAAAGTAAAAAACAAACAAGCCCTATTCAACTAACTGAGTAAGTACAGGCGACTTTGAATGGAAAAATAAATAATAACATAAAATGATGCCAAGTTTAAGGAAATTACAGTATATCAGAGGCACTTTAGTAGATTTATGGTCTATTCTGTGGTGTTAGCACACCATTATATTCTGACATAATTCGTCATTCCCATGACTATAACATCTTACATACGACGTTAGAAGAGTAAAGTCGTATCTGCAGTTAGGATTTTTTTAAATAAACCCTATACATTCTTTACGTTATAATTTAAAAATATTTTATAAATTTAAGAATAACTTGGTGATTATAATTTTTTATAAAGCCAAATAAATGATTGCTTCTGATAAAAATGGAAAATGTTCCTTTTTGTTTCAGTTTTAAGGTTGAAAACCCTATTGGTTATAGGTACGTCCCTTTAAAATGTTTTAGCGATAAAAATTATGTTTAGACATAACTACATATTGTTGTAGTGTTCTCATGGTTTAGTACAGCTATTTACGGAAATAAAACTTGTTAAGTTTTGATTAAATGTCAGAGGTTTAAATTAATCGTTTTAAATACGCTTATTTTAATGATTATTTAAGCAATCATTAAGGTTGGGAACTCTATAGTTGAATATTAATTTAACATAGTTTATCCTTTTGTTATAGTAATCTCGGACAAACTTCTTAATAGAACACATTTTTTTTAAACTGCTTTAGTTACTCTAAGGGCTGATTTTTCAATCATTTGATAACTTTATTCGGGGAATAATTTTGAAATTTTGACAGTTATTTTATGCAAAAATCAGCCTTAAGTAATAGAAAAAAGAAAAGTAAGATATAAAAATAGTTAAACACAAATAAAACGCACATTATAAAATAATACGATAATTATAGCCACTGAATCATCACAGGAAACCCAAAACTTCATACCAACCCGCGACTGTTTCCAAAAGTCGCATGTCCAAACCCTTCGCCTGCAGTTTTTGTGTCGTCCAAATAAAAGCGGTCACTTTACGACATGTGAACAAACTTACTACTGCAGTTGTTAAACAAACAAACACATATAAAATATTAGAGATAAAAGGTAAAAGGAGTGAACGGTAAGTTTGTTTTGAGCGGTAAAAATCCGGGTGATTCACTTTGACGCATATAAGTCACGAATTAAAAAGGACAACAACAGACAAAGAAGCCATTTTGCATTGTGCTGTGACAGTCTTCCTTGTGGTGCCGCTTCGTAGAGCTTATAAGCTCATAGAAGTGCCTGTAAATATAAAAGGAATCAAGAAAGGTTAAATCCTTCTTCGGCACTTTTCGGCAGTTGTCGGTGTAGCAATTTTTATCGTATTCCTTTCAATGAAAATTATTTTTATTTATTTATTTATATAAGGAAAAACAAACAGTAGCACAATAAGAAATAGTCATAATAACTTAAATATTATATTTTAAAACGATTATGCTACCCACTACGTTCTCCACAGATTACATTATTTTGGACACATAATTCTGTAAGAACCTTGCTATAACCATGTATATCTACAACAATCTGTATGTTTGAGTAAATAAAAGTAATTTAATTACTTTGAGTTATTTTTTTAGTGCAGAGGTTTTATTTTCGTAACTGTGTAATCGATTACTCAATCGATAATCTCACGAAAACTATCTTTCTCATATTTCTCCGCTTCCAGATTGAGAATTGAGCTGATTTTTCATGTTCTAAGATAAAAAATAGGACTAATGTTTAAGATCATATCTCAACTTATTATATTTGGGCCCACCATTTTCCATCTCCTTTATTATAATTATGTGCATTTTCATTTTGTTGGTAGGGCTTTTAATATGTAATTGTAGATTTGTAGAAAGTGTCTTTTGCTTCATTAGGTTTGAAAAATTCTTCTGCTCAACGTATAAATAACGTAATGAACGTGGCTGAATTTTCAAAATGAATGACATTGCGTTCCATTGCCATTTTATGTGTGTTATCTACTTACCTCGCTGGTGAACTTTCTTTGCTTCGCTCTGTTTTGATGGTTGTTATAGGGTCTGAGCAAATTAAAACAAATGCACATCACACTTCCCGTCTTCTCTAACGTTAGTTAACCCTATAAAAACGCATCAATACTTCTTTGTACACGAGGAGTGTAAATTTGGGCCCTAAGTGTCGCCGCGGTCGTTTTAACACTGCATCGCTAATTGGACACTTAAGCTTCACCTTAAAGGGTTAAAACAGTTTTTATCCGGGGGCCGAAGAGACCGGCACGCAGCGGATGACGGGTTACCACTGATGTTGCCGTCATTTGAGTGATTATTGAATTTTTGATTAGGTTTAGTTTAGAGTTTATGGTACCTATAAGCTGTTGATGACATTAAGTAGAGTTGTTTAGGTTTGATTTTGTTTTTTTTTACTTCTGGTTGGTGTGAATCCATTCTCGTTTGATATTCCTGTTTTATTGTCAGTTCTTGGCGCAAGTAAATAAGGTTTTATTTATAATAATGCCAATGTGCATCTCTTCTTCGTTCCACCTGAGTGGTCAACGCTGGATCATTTGCTTAGCGGTAAAGTTTTCACAAAATTGCAATGAATGCGTCCATTTAATTTACGTTCTCAAATTCCTTTTCTCCTGGCTTTTTTTTAAAACATTGAGTACTGTTGTATTTTAGGCAAAACACGCTTTAAAAGTAACTGTTACTGATAAACTGCATCATCCCACAAAGCAAAGGCTAATCTGGTAATCTGGGCCTTTACCCAGATTGTCCACGAGCTACAGACTTCCAGCTCTTTCGATCCATGGCTAAAGTGGACCACTGGTCGTTTGTTTTCTCCAGCTTCAAAAGTACAGACGCCAGCAGGTCAAGCTACCCGAAACTGTCAAATTTTTCCAATCAACCTTAAACCTTAATGCTTTAGCGATAAAGTTGAAAATCTATTAAATAAATTTGACAGATTGTAGTAGCTTGATGTGCTGGCGTCTGTACCTACTTCAAATGGAAAATAGTCAAAAACCAAACCTAGGAAATATAAAACGCTCTGAAAATTGTGCACACACAAGGATACGATACCATAAAGTATCAACAGACTAAAAAACGAATTACTTATGAAAACATCTAACAATGTCCATTCTTCATGTAAATCTACTCACATAAGCACAATAATCGAACAATGATCTATTGCACATTCAAATATATTATCACTACCATTTAGATCACTTATCACAGGAGCTAAGTGACAAATCACATCATTGACAGTTGGTAACAATACTTAGTATTTTATTAAACAACTTTATTTACACCCAAACACTGCAAATCCAACCTTATAAACGTTCATGTCACAGTTCAATTTTGATTGGCAGAAGGCCAAAAGTTATGTTGAAAAAATTTACATTAAAATTAGCATAGTCTTTTTCGTGTAGTGATAATAGAAAAAATAACTATAGCATAGAGTTATTAATGGTATGTCACTGTCGTATGTCCTATGTTTATTGTGTTTAACGTATCTATGCTCAATTGTGTTGTCACGATTTGTTTGTCTATGGTATTCCGGTCAGGTGATCGTCTATGGTGTAGAAAAACATGGCATTTGGTTTTACTCTTACTTTCCGTGGTAGAATTCCATAGTCACTTTTGATTCTGTTTAGTTTTATCTGTGCCTGAGTACTGCTTGTTTACATCTTAGTACCTAGTTCAAAGTGTAGCATTGCACCCCACAAACTGAGATCTGCAGTACGATTCTGTAACCATCTCACCGTGAAAACTTAGGTGAAGTGAGCGTGGAGTGAGCTATCATTCCAACTAATGCTAAGGATTGACACTGTTGACAGATCACTCTAAGCTCACTTCACCTAACTATTTACGGTGAGATATTTACAGAATCGATCGGCTGAAAGATAGAAAAATAACAAAAAAAATTCATTTCAATACCTTATTGAGTAGAGAAAAAAAATTGACATTATTTGTGGCAGTAATGGCAGAGATTGCGAATAATCTTCATTATTATTATTCCAAAAAAAATAATTGCAATTTATACCCTATTTCAGATAGTTTTATGATACAAAGTAACCTTAGACTTTCAAAATTCAGGTTAAGACCAACGGAAAAACAGGCATAAACTAATGTCTGTTTATATTTGGTCATTCAAACTTCCAGACATTCTACAAGGAAAATATTTCAACCATCCCATTCGCGTGAACGACAAAACAAAATCAAAGCCATAAACACGACTTAAAAACACCATCACTTGAACACATTCTATTACTGCATTTCCCTAACCAGTCTCCCTAGACCTGGCACCTTGAACTAATTCCCCCCTTTCACGTTACAATCGGGAGGGGAGACAGGTCAAGCCAAATTGGTGGCTATAATGAAACTTTTGTATCAACCTTTGGCACGCAATATGAGAATTATGTTGTGTTATGATGTCTCAAAACTTAATGCTTCGTGGTCTTTTGTTGAGTGGTATAATAGTCGTAAATTGAGAGGAGTGTCGGTCTGCGTTTTTCTTTTACATTGATTACTAATGTTTCTAGAAGATCTGAACCGAAATCGTCTATCATTTTGCCAGCATCAAAATATATTATGTAAGATCTGTATACTTAATATATAATACATACCTCGACTGTGTAATTCGTCGTTATTTTACATCTTAACTTCATAACGTTATCGTTTGGTTATTTTGGGACGGGACCAACCCTGAAATCGTGAAAAAAAATCAGTTGATCCATAGATTTATGTTCGCATAGCTCGACATAATGTATGGATCAACTGATTTGTTTTCACGATTTCAGGGTTGGTCCCGTAGTAAAAGTTGTTCATAATTATGAGTACAATGACCCCTTCTAAGGATTAAAACAATTAAAATTTAACGGTGTATTGAGCTAAGGATTGCTTTTAAGGTAGAAAAGGAGAATAGAAATAAAATATATGTGAAAAGCCTGACAATCTAACGACTGACGACAAAATCATTCACCTAAAAGCCGTCTCAACAAAAGTTTTAATATTTCAATTATATTTTCAATCATATCTTCTGGTTCAGATATAGGTCTCATCATTCCTTAAAATCAATTCCCTTTGTCCCCATTAATTCAAGATGGCTGCCCCTATACTTGAATCTATATAGCCCTATATAGATACCTCTATAAATTCTGTCGTCGGTCGTCAAGGAGTGCTAATTTGTTTTGCAAATTGAGGGTGACGCGACTTGGGGTGTTCCGTAGTATCGGGTTACCGGTGATAGGGACCGAATTGATTTTACACTCAGCTGCTTAAACTGTGGTTGAGAATCACAAGTTAAATGAAGAAGAGGAAGAAAATTGATGTCTTGCTCAATTACGCAGTGATGAGGATTGTTTATATTTTACCTTGGCGTGTTTTAATAAAACTAAGGGGTGAAATTCGTTATAATTTACCTGGGCAAACAATATAAGTAAGTATTATTGCAAATTCAGCCCACTATTCTATGAATCCTTTCTCATTCCAAATTCTAATTCTATTTATTTTACCATTTATGTACACACATAACTATATAAACAGACAATAAAAAACAGAACAGAAAAAATAGGTTCAGAGGTGATGCTTATTTCATAAGAAATCTCTTCCAGCATACCTGAGATAGGACAATAGACCCCAAGAAAATTCCTTAAGTTTCGCCAAAAAAATGACATTCTTGTCAGCCATTCTTTCGTATATATTTACGTTGTTTTTAGCCTACTTGGATGCATCATGATTCATGATATATCGTCACCATTGTCATTGTCAATATCTGTAACATCATATTATAATCCTTAGAAAAAATCATTTAACTAGTAAGTACTTCTTTCTTCATTATCATCCTCATTTCTTGCCTTTACTCTTAATTAATCATATTTCTTCCATCCTTCTTCATCTACCACCATCTTAGCATTACTTTCTTTTACATCCATATCCTCCACAATCATTTCAATACCTTCATCGACTATATATGTAGCATCGCAGTTTCCATCATAATCTATCCCCTTTCCACAACTAACGAGGCCTCATTAATGGAGGATGCAAATTGCGAACTGATCATCTTACCTATTAGTAATACGTTACGTGCGTGTCCCTGTTAATACTGTAAGTGCTAAGTGGGATAGTGTTTCCGAGTAATTGGTAGACGGATTGATTAAGTTATCTTTGATTATGGTGAAGGATTTACTCTGATTACTGCATTTAATGTTGTAGGTACTATTTAAGTCATTGTCTTACAAATCGGGAAATACCTATATAACATACCTTGGGCACCGTCAATGCCGCCGTCATAACCTGTTCGCACTACCGCTATCTAGATCGGTTGGTAGAGCTGAATCCCCGGTATGTCGAACCCTAAGGATGCTAAACGCCCTCCTGACTGCCGACCCTGAAAGTGATGTGTTTGCTGATGAATGGAAGAAAATAATGCGTGCCTGTCTGTTTTGTGAGAGACAATATGCGAGGGTGTCCACTGTTACATGATAGTTTATGTTATTTTATGTTGTTTCTAATTTATTTAACCATTTTCGCAAATAATCTATATATAAAAATGAAACCCGTTTTCCGTTGTCACGACATAACATGAAAACGGCTTGACCGATTTGGCTGATTTTTTTTTGTAGTTTTTTTTTTGTGTTCTTTATGAGAATAAATATCTATAAACCGAGTTTTCTAATACTCTGTACAAGGTTCTTACGGAAAAAAAAATAAAAAAGTTGCTTCACGCGAACGAAGTCGCGGGCGAAAGCTAGTTATTAATAATTTTATCCACGAATTACATCTTTGAATTTGAATTTAATTTTTGTATTGTATGTTATTTGAATGCTTATTTTATTTTAATCTTTATAATTCTATGTTAATTAATGTAATTGGACCTGTGTCGTTTTAATTAACTATAAATAAATAAAACATAATTAGCTTATAATGTTCCCACTGCTGGGACACAGGCGTCGTTTCTTTGAAAGGGAGAGGGCTATAATCTACCACGGGGCCCAGTGCGGGTTGGTAGATGTCACATGTCTTCGAATTTTTGGTTCTATGACATGACAGTTTCCTCACGGTGTTTTCCTTCACCGTTTTGAAAGCAGTGGTGATGAAATTATTTACACAAAGTAAAGCGCCTGCCTGGTTTCGAACCCACAGTTCCCATGGTTCGAATATTTTCGCACGGAACAAATATTTGTATGGCCTACCAGTAGTTGTTCCCGCTATTTGTGTATATGAGTTTAAATGTTTGTAAACGCACCCACGATACAGGAGAAATTCCTAGTGTGGGGCAACGTTAAAAAAAAAAAGAGATATGAATACCTATATCTACTTGATTCATATTTAGTATTTAATTATGAGCCAACGCTGGGCAAACACATCTCCTTTCTCAATCTTCATTTTACACTGAGTTTGGTACTCAGCTGCATCCGGTTAGACTGCAAGCTGACCCCAACATAGTTGGGAAAAGGCTAGGCAGATGATGATGACGTGTGAAATGAATGTGAGAAAATCTATCGTAGAACGGAATGCAACATTAACAAATTACTAAAGACAAAATTTAACTATAATAGGTGCCTACCAAGCATAATGTATGCTGCAGCTGAAAATAAGGGTTAGAGACATGAAAATGAATGATGATGGCTATTTTTAAGCAAACTTTGTATAAGGTCTAGTCTAGAAATATTACCATCCTAACTAACATGGTGTTTTATGATCACCTAATTTATTAGCACTAGTTAGGCAGGTACACACGGCTACACATCAAGCTATGCAAAACCAGTATTGGCTGACCGTTCATTGTGAGAAAATATCATACAAAGTGAGGCCAAGACAAACTGGTTTTGTATAGCTTGACGTGTAGCCGTGTGTACCTACTTCCTTGCAACGCTGATTGTTTTGATACCCATACAGCAAATGTCGGTTGTCGTGTGATACCTAGATAATAATAAATGTGCTAACGTAATGGTCGTGCCGTGCGAAACGCCACCTGCCGGATTCGATAACAAAACTCCTTTGGCTAATGTCTTCACGAGCCGAAATATTAGTGTGGGTGAAGTTTGTTGTGGGTTGGTAACGTAAACTGATATGTACAATCTGTAACTGAATGAATGCACATTATAAAAGTAGTTTGTTCAAAATCATTTACTGAATCCATTTATGTTACTTTTAATATAGGTAATATTTTATTCCAAAAATAATTAAAACTACGTATAATTCTGGTGTACAGTCAAAACAAAACAAAGGATAGAAAGAAACACACGAATGGATAAAATAAGAAATGAGTACTTATGAAGAAGTCTGAAAGTGGCACCAGTAACTGAAAAGTTGTGTGGAAATCGGTTGTCCTTTTATGGGCATGTGTTACGGAGAAATGAGGAAAATGTCGTGAGGAGAGTTTTGAGTATGAATATCGATGATTATAAGAGAGTGAGGAGTGAGGGAGTGAGGGGGAGAGTGATAATATCATCACTCACACAATCCATCCATCGTTTCTTACCACACCACCATATCATATAACCATGTGGTTAAAAAGGGGGTGACTACCGAGATGACGACTAAGAAAAAACATGTTGTGCCGACCCCAAAAAAATTATGTTGAGGGCAGGAGAATGATGAGTCAAAACAAACCAAAATTGACGAAGTGCCTATAACACTAGATACATGTAAATCTTCGATCAATAATAGTACTAGATTCACGATAAGCGCTTCAAAACGGCCCGAAAAATAAGACCACAAATACTTTTGTGGTCTTATTTCAAATTAGTATGACCTTTTTTAACCTTATTACTTAGATAAAGTCTAAGTAATAAGGTTAAAAAAGGTCATAGTTTTATTTTAGAATAAATGACTGAAATTTAAAAAATAGAATGAACTTATTTTCAAGCGACATTTTAAATATATTTTGCAATGGTAATTAAACTTTATGTTTAAGCATTAAGGTTTATAATAAACTGAAATTGTTAATATTATTAAACTTTTTTCTAAGAAATGTAGATGTTTACGTGTGTGCAAACGTGGCCACTTGAGCGACTTATTTTTGTTCCTGATCCTTAATCTAGTACTGTTATTGATCGAAGGTGTAAAATAGGAAACCTTGTAGGAAGTAAAGTCCCTTGACAGAAGCCTCAAAAAGTAAACAATCATTTTCTCCAAGACCCACTGCCTCCGAGACAAAAGGCGTCGATTAATAATCACCCCTGAATTAATAACCACAGTAATTGAGATGTTTGCTCAAAGTCCTGGGGTCCTCCCCCCTCAACCCTTATTATTTGAGCAACGATTCATATTTAGTCAACCGTAATTATGCTGAGATTCGCCATTTTGAATGTTGACGTCACTATATGGGGGTGTGTGATTAAAATATATGGGAAGGTATGGTTATGTATGAGAAATATTAAAATATCATGAACTAGCGATACATGCATGAGCGCACGGTTTTTACGGCTTGACAAAACATCGACATTTTAACATTAATGTATTATACATATGTAAAAAGTTTACTAAAATATGGTAAAAACTGCATCAAAAATTGTTGCAAGGTTTATAAGAACAACGTGGCCACACAGTAATGAAAAGTGACTTTAGAGATATGTATGACGTAACTGGAAAATTCTGATTACACCTAGGTATGTCTATTATACCATCAAGTCAATACCATTCATTCTCAAAAACATACTTAGGTTACACAACAGGGAAGCGAAATTCTATAAAATACTTCTCCAAAGTTACGTGTATAACGAATACACGTCAGTCATACGGTAACGGCGAACTGTTATTTAATCATAGTAAATAATAATTTCAATTATGTACTGTCAATGGGAGCTGAGATAACCTCTCTTAGTTTTTGTACAGTTCGCAAACAAAGTTCGTTTTATTTTCTCGAGAATTTTGCTTGACTGGAGGAAGTTTTGAAGACTTAGCAGTCTGACAGCGAAGTAAAACTACAGTGGGGTCGAGAGAATGCGTTCTTGACACCCATTAGTTTTATACAAACGAATACGTGTTTAGCGAATTTGATCTTTATTACTTACCAGCATTGTGGCACTGACATGAATGCGTTCTCTCGACGACCGTACTGTAGGAAAGTGTTAGTGGCTTAGTGTTCATACACACGAGAGACACTTGTCAACGACAGAGACGATGGCTGCCTTCAACGCGTGTCTGAAGCTGCCGACAACATGTCGCTTTTGTATTTGAGCATCGTAATTAAATACACGAGCGGCACGTTGACGCCGCGGCCGACAGCCGTCGACGCGTCTACGGCGGGCATCGACCGATGTCAACGGCTGTAGTTGCCAGTCGTCATCCACAGCTTAGCATAGGCTTCTCTTTTCAAGTGCCATTCTTCACGCCCCTGTGCCAGGCTCATCCTGGTTCTACCCGCGATGACGTATGGTGCCGAGACGTGGACGCTCACGCAGGAGTCTGTGAACAGGGTGAGAATCCTACAAAGAGCCATGGAGCGTTCCATGCTTGACATAAAGCTTATAGACCGAGTCTCAAACGTCGAGTAACTGGGTACTTTACATTTAAAATTATTATTTCTTTAAGCCAAGATCTTGGTGGCCTGCTAACATGGTTTGCAAAACTTACGTTTCTACGTGACGGCCAGAACTTATACTAACTAATACTTAGTTCATGTCGTGGTAAATCAGTAAATCACCATTACCTGCCATTATTTTTTTTAAATACTTTTTTGATACTTTTGCTAACTCTACACACAATAGTTAAGGCGTGTACACACGCGGTGCACATCACGCTCGTCGCGTGATCGCGGCTGTCTGTCATTATGTTGCGCTCAGCTCACTGCACGACGTTGTTCGAATAGTATGCACTTTGAACACTGTCCGTATACCTACTAAGTATCTATGGATATCACTATGCAGGTTGAAATACGTAAACTCTGATTTTGAATTTGCTAGACTTAAATGACAGCTGCAATTGAGCTTATTTTGTCAACATGACATTATTTAGTATATTAGCTGTCATTTTGGTCTAGGAAATTAAAAGTCAGAGTAAAGATGTTATTCAGTTTGGATAGGTACCTTTATCAACTTTTCGTGATGAAACCTAGAAAAATATGACTCATCCACAATTATTAACTTTACTAAAAACAGTAAATACGTAAATAACTAGTTCCATCTTTCTAAATGGTCGACTCTTTTGACATTTCAAAAGTGCCTGTAAGTGTAAATGGTTCAATTGAAATAAATGGGTTGAGTTTGAGCGGCAGTTTTTCAAGATTGAATTGCATTTGCCAAAAACCGTTTGCAGGCGCTTCGCGGTTTCTATAACTCTGCGTTACAGGGACGTTTTTATTCTAGGCGAAGGTTTATATCGTTTTGTTTTTGATAACCTCAAGAGTATCTTAAAAGTTCAAAATAATGTTATTACAAAAATTACTCAAATACCATACAGAAGGTGCGGAATCAAATTTGCAACCCTCAGACGACAGTGGATGACCCGTCATCATTCTTGTATGTCAGTCGTCAAAATGCTCATTAATTAATTTATTAGTTAGTTATTGTCGGTCGGGTTTATTGGGTCGGCGGAACTAAATCTACAACCTACTGACGGCAGTAGATGACCCGTCAACATTCTTTCATGTCAGTCCTCAAAACCCTAATTAACCCTCTCAACATCAAACCAAACAAGCTAACATGCAAACTAGAATCACCATACAAAAAACCGTTTTTAGCAAATAAGCACTTACCGTACATTTTTTACGAAGCAACTCAAAAGATGGCTAAATGCCTGTCACTTCACGTACCTTATTATTACCCACTCATGACCCCAGTTCCAACTTTTTTTACTGAGGGTAGGAAAAATTAATCCGCCCACTTTTAATTCAAACCCCGAGTGACAGTTGACACAATGGGTAGTATTAAAGGGTTAACAAAGGGCTGTGAACGGGCGCTTTCGAAGGGTTAATTGCATGTTCGATTCAAATATGGCGGCAGTTTTTTTTGCTGTCGTGCAGTTTGTGTGTATGTGTGGGATTACCTTTACATAGATTTTTTTGTTGCATTTTTATATAGGGACAGGATGGTATACGTCGACGCGCAAAACTGTAGTCATGGGTTCAGCACATGATTCTAGGGTAGAAATTTTTCGTCTGTTATCAAAATAAAATAAATCTGCTTTTTCATAGATAAGTGTAAAAGGCTCACTGTACCTAGTCGTAATAATTTAAACAGTCTAAATGGAATTAAATATTTAAGTGCACACAAAAGATTCATTACCTACTAAAAATAATAATAAATGTGAACTTTACCTCAATCTTATCGCAGTCCACTGCTGGACATATGCCTCTCCCAGGCTGCGCTACTGTACAGTACCTTATTAAATAAAATAGATGAGTAGTAAAATGGCATGTAGTACATGCATGTACAAGCCTTTAACCTAAGTTAAATGCATTAAATTGATTTAATATAAGTCATTTTATCACTTCGAAAACTTGCAATCCATTACATTAGATACCTACGTGCTGTTAGTTTTATATAAAATTAATAATTTCCATGTCCTGCAATAGTCCTACACCAACCGTGGGTTGCCCTTGGTTGCACTTGCATAGTGCGAACAGGAATAATCGTCGGTAGGTGCCTCATTCAAATCAAAGAAAAAATAATTTCAACTAAACTCCGTTAATTAATTCTAATAATATAAAATATGCTAAAAGTGGCTATCTGCGTGTCTGATGCGTTTTAGCGGCTAATCTGCTTAGGGCCAATGTCACCTATGAAACAGCCGAGCTATTCTGTAAAAATCTCACCGTGAGAAACTTGGCTGAAGTGAGCTGTCATTCCACTTGCCAGTATATTCTGTAAAATCTCACCGTGAAAACTTAGATGAAGTGAGCAGTCATTCTACCAGATGCCAGGTAGGTACTGCCCATCGATTCTGTAAAAATCTCACCGTGAAAAGTTAGGTGAAGTGAGCGGTAGAGTGAGCTGTCAATAGTGTCAATCCCTTAGCATTATTTGGAATGTCAGCTCACTCCACGCTCACTTCACCTAAGTTTTCACGGTGAGATGGTTACAGAATCGCACTGCTGATTCAGCTTACTGCAAGTTTACTTCACCTAAGTTTTCACGGTGAGTTTTTATAGAATAGATCGAGTGATGCTAGGGATTGACACTATTAACAGCTCACTTCTCATAAGTTTTCACGGTGAGATTTTTACAGAATAGCACTCCTGAACGCGATGAGCCTATCTTAAGGGGGTTGATAAAAATCAACACCCTATTTCACTCCTTTAGGGGTTAAGTTTAATTTCCTCGTAGACACGAGGACGAAGTCGCAGGAAAGACGTTAGTCTATACTTATAATATTATAAAGAGGTATTCGTGAGTTTGTATGTAGGGGGTTGGTAATTATAATCTTCGGAACTACTGATCCGATTCCGAAAATTGTTTCACTAATGGAAAGCTACAGTATTGCCAAGTGTCACAGCATAGGATATACTAATTTTATGTTTAAACAAGAAATTCCACGCGGACGAAGTCGCAGGAAACGCGTATAGTTAGTATACATTTTTGCACCAACAACATTCAATTACTTAGGTGTAATAATATCATAGTAAAAGAACAATAAAAATAACAAATTATATGAACTTTATGATAGGTTTTGACGATGACAACCTGTGTTTATAAGTCAAAAGAATTGCGTACTATAATTATTATCTCTTCTCTATGATATTAATTATTAATTGACTTTTATTTGTTGTTTCTAGAGATTATTTTAGATAAGAACGTCATAATATTTCATTGCGTAATGGTTAGGTGTGATAACAACAACCTCTAATAATTATAATCATATCTATGTTGGTTTAAAAAAGGCCCTCCGTTTTTACCGTTCGTACTTTTTTTTTTTCACTAACATACGAGTTTATGAGGCAGGGAGCTTACCACTAGCTCTTATAGCAGACCAGAAGTTGAACTGCACTGCTTTTTTGTAATAAGTCATGGAAGAAAAAAGCAGTGCAGTTCAACTTCTGCCCTGCTATAAGAACTGGTAGTAAGCTCATTGAAAAGTTTTATTTGTTAAAATCTAGATACTAAAGATGAATTAAATTAATTCATGAAAAATTTTTGTAACCCGTAAGGCTTATTTAATCTAGCACGAATTAGTAGTTGGCGCGAATTTATTTGTGCGAATCGACTAACATGCCCTACTTATATATTTAGCGTTATAGTTAGCGTTTGCATATAATATTTGACCTTATGACTGCGTCAGTGAGATGTTTGAACTTTTTGCCATCGATAAGCTAACAAGAAGTCGTCTTCTTGTTTGCATGTATTTTTTTTTACTTTAACGACATAACAAAAACAATAATTTACTATCACTATTCAACTTGGAAGTATCTGAACGTCTCCGGATAAGTGGAATAAAGATAAAACCCAAAACAAAATGTAGAAATTGCGTAATATTTAATAAATGAACATTGTCGACAGTCGTCATTATCGACAATAATTCGCGTAAATTCGACATAATTTAACGTCATTTTGTGGCTTGCATTTCATAATTAGCGGTCGATTTGGTCGGCGCTCGCGCATATGACGTGAAATGACGTCATCTGTTCGTTATTGTAATCTGCGGTTGACGGCGACATACGATTGTCGCGTGCCGAGAAAGCCTTATTTTTTATTTAATCAATTTAATATCATGCTATTAGGCTTTATTGTGACTTTTTGGGTACGTGCTGTGTAAGAATTATGCCGTGTAATCGTCATTCATGTGGTTTGACATCTGCAGTTTTTATTATTATTGGTAACTTTAAAATTGATATTGCAAAATAAGAGTAAGAGCTATTTATTAATTGTACGAGTATTTTAATTTTAATGGTATTTGTAATGGTATTTTTTAATAGCTTTTTTTAAATTGTAATTTTGATTGTATTTTTAATTGTTTTAATGTAATTAGTATAGTATTTTAAATTGTAATTATGATGGATTTTTTAAATTGATTTTATAGGTAGTGACATCGCATTGGCTGGTTATAGCTGTTAAGGTGTTATTTACGAAATTTGGGAATAAATAAATATATAAATATTTATTTTAGTCTCGATATACTCATTGTTAAACCTGTGTGTTTATTGCCCGACTCATTATTGGTTACTTTACTTCTTTAAATATATATTAATAGAGATATCTATATTGTTATTACAGTTCTGATTAATATACTGGACTAAACTATATATTATCTATCTGGCTAAGCAGAAAATGACTCATAGATCAATCAATATAACAATATAGGTACTTACATTTAAAACATAAAAATAATTAATTTGGATGATGGCGGGATGAATTTGACGCATATCAGTGATTGGTCCCTGTTGGCTCAGGATCGAATTAAGTGGAAAAATAATGGGACGCCTTTGCCCTTCAGTGGGACAACATAGGCTGATCATTATTATTAGATCTAGACTGTAGGGGATCCCTATACTTACTTATTACGATCACGGAGCGTTATTGAAGAAATCAGTGTTGATGGTGGCTATGATCTCTTAGCACTCCTTCTTAATAACACGATTGGTGCCAACTAGATTCGTGCCATTGTCACTGTATACGTGACTTAGTTCCACGTCGAGCCAAAAATACGAAAGGCTGCTAGAAACTAAATTTTAGAAACTAAATAGTTTCTGTACTAGTTCCCCATTATTTATTTTTTGTTTGTCTACCAAGGTTGTTCATCTGAATTTCCAGATTAACAAACACTACAATATACCCCTTGACTATTTTGATTCCACGTTCCTTATTGGCCTTCAACTCGACGTGTCCGGAAATTGACACCGGTGACGTTTACGCTCATCTTCTAGTTGCCATCTATCTGTTATTACTTATTTGATCAACTTTGATTACCTTTTTTTTGAGGATGGGAAATCATCAAATGACTCCTCCCGCTCTGGGTGGAGCAGGAGGGAGTGTCAGACTCTTACTGACTAAAACCCACCCGTGTTCCTTCCTTAGCCCTTTATGTTCCAGGGCAGCGGTAAACCCTTTCGGATGTTCCCGCTACCCTGGCAGGCTTCGGCCCTATGGGGCCCCGTCGCTTTTGCTGACATCTCTTTGAGGCGCGCGTGGAACACGTACACGCCGTCCGGCACGGGCCTAGTCCTGATCGGACGGAGAGCTACCCATTACTCTCCGCCCGCAGGCCCGCGCCTACGGTGGCCGGGAGTCGTCACGCGGCTCCCGACGCCCGGAGCGTCTCCCGCGGACTTTGATGCCCTTGACTTGCCGATTAAATTCTCTAAAATGATAACAATTCGTCTAATGCGGGTTTTACACAGGTGACTATAGCCGTCTGAATGGCAATTTGGCTAGGTCGCAGGTGAATACAAGTCTTACAACTAGTGTTACCAAGGGGTATACGATAGTATAACACCATAATTAACTGGGTTATGGACATCAGATAGGCAGTCGCTCCATGTAAAATACTGGTATTCAGCTGTATCCGGTTAGACTGGAAGCTGACCTCAACATAGTTGGGAAAAGGTTAGGCAGATGATGATGACTTATTATCCAAGTTTATTGATAAATAAGCGATTCTATTAACGCATTAAAAATACAGAACAGTATCACTGAGTAAGTACCTTTTACCAGTTTCATAAAAGACTCATTATAATCCATCTCCTCCTTTATAATTTACACATTTATATTTCTCATAATAATTCAACTTAAAACTCGATAAAAACCAAAAATAAATAATATTAAAACGTCATAAAATGCATCCCATTTAAGAGCACTCGATCACCTTAATAATAACTGTATGAGGTGTCCCGAACCGCGTTATTAGGCCGCGTCCACACATAAGTGACGGTTGTAACGAGAAAATTAACAGCCAGCGCGTCGCTTGTCGCGACTCGCCGAAACAATTACACGCCCGCGCGGCAATTTAACGTTGAATTTGCATAATTGCAGCGATAACAGGCGATGCCGCGGGCGATGTCGCGTCAACGCGAACCAGCCCTGTGACAATTACAATGTACTTTTTGCACTGTTTACACGCTCAATTAATGGAAGAATTAATCAATTTATGCTGGGAATATGCAGATGTCGGCGCACGTAGATTACCTACTGCTGAACGGTTTCTCTTGTGTGTTTTATGCAAGCTGTTAAGAAATTACTGTGTGTGATAAATTGGTTAATCAAATATTTAGTTTTAAAATGCAGTAAATTTAGATATTTTAATACATTTTGTGCATTAAGTTTGGTATATGTATACCTATGCAACGCTTTGAGATTATGGGCAGTTGCGTAAGCTTATTATTTTACAGTAATTGCCATTAAGAAGACAAAGTGTAAGTAATTAGTGTTGAGCTGTACCAGAGGGACAATTTAACTTACTTTTAATACCTCTAACTTCAGAATTTATTATCTCTAACTTCTACGATTTGCAAGATTTTTACATTGATTATCGCTGAGATGAGATTGCGACTAGATTTTGAACGTTTTTAATTACGGGAATTGGCCTTGAGAGCTGCCTATTTCAATACTAAGGTAAAATGATTTAATTGCTTTGGATTTACAACAGTCCGGTCGTCGAGAGAATGCGTTCCCGACACCTGTCAATGTGACAATTCTGGTACCTAGCTAATACATGTCAAATTAGCATAACACTTCTTAGTTTTTATCCGGGCGACGTCATTACGTCGGCGCCCGGCTGTCGCTGAAAACCAGCGCTGGGGCTCTGTCTTGCTTAGGGTCGCAGCATAATGCTGAGCGATAGCCGTTTTGCATGGATGTGGCGCATGTCAACCATTTCTTATTGTTTTTTTTTCTTTATTTGTTTTATGTTTTTTTTTGCGTCATGTTTACCGCAAATAAACGCATTTTCATTCTTTCTTTCTTTAAGAAACTGACATGTGTCAAGAGCGTATTCCGTCGTCTGTGGGACTGCAGTTTTATTTAAGTATACCTACATTGTAAAATTGTGTCATGATACAATTAATTTTCAACGGTACCTTCCATAAAAAGAAACAATTACCCACTTATGTCACGCCAAAAAAATACAGCCCAAAAATCAATAGGTACGTAAATTACAATCATACACCATAAGGCCTCGTTCACACGACGCGACTGGCACCGGCGGCGCGACATCGCGACACCGGCGCGGCGGCGCCGACAATTAATCAAAGTGTCGCGCGTTTCTCGTCAAATTGCTTTATTGTCGCCCAAATTGGTTGAGACCGGCTGATTTTCCGGTAGATTATTGTTCGTTTATTGGACTTAGTTTGTGTAGGGAAAGTTTGTTTGTGGCTTTATGTTGTTGGATACGAAGTGTTGATTGTGTTTGGATTAGATTTTTTGATTGATTTTTATGATTGGGCCTGTGAATATAAAATCTAGGAAGGAAATCACAATGAAATTGGCAGGGAAGAATATTTAAAAAACTAATAAGAAAACTGCATCTTCATTTTGCTAAAACAAATAATTGTCAATTTAACAGGTTAAAAATGGTAGAGCTTTTTTGAAAAGTGACCAGCAGTGCGATTCTGTAACCATCTCACCGTGAAAACGTAGGTGAAGTGAGCGTGGAGTGAGCTGTCATTCCAAATAATGCTAGGGATTGACATACTGACAACTCACATCAAGCTCACTTCACTTGAGTTTTCACGGTGAGATTTTTACAGAATCGACCGGCAGCATAGCTCTTCACAACCATTCGATACGCTTCCATGCCGAATCAAATATCAATCAATGTTATCGATGACGTCCTCTAAATGCTGCTCACAAATGACAGTTGAAACCAAATAGACAACCACTATTTTTCAAACAGCTATCTGTTGTCGGGGACTAGGCAAATCAGGTAACCGAAAATGTTATTTATATAGTTAGCCTGCTAGTTCAAGGCCAATTTCCGTAATTAAAACGTTCAAAATCTAAGTACCTAGTCGCAATTTCATCTCAGTGACAATCAATGTCAAAAACTTGTCAAAAATTTAGGGAAATTAGAGGTAATTATTTTGACAGATTGATACAGATCAGAATTTGAACGTTGTGGCTTTTGTGCGAAAAGTTTAAATAAATAAATAAACGTTCTTAAAGTTTGCCCCTCAGGTTGTGAACGTTCAATTGCCTCTCAGATGTTGGCAGATCGTGATTTAGAGATGACATATAAATAAGATCAGAATCTTCGTAATAGAACCTACTTAACAAAAGTTTGTTATTTTATATTCTTATACCATACCTATTTTCATACTTTACTGGAGTATTAAGTTGACATTATTAAATAGAATTTTTATCATACACAACATGAGCAGACCTTTAAGTTAAAACATTTCTTAGAAACAAATACACCTGTACCAGTGTCCTGTCCGTACGGTCACCAAAGGAGATAAGTAACCAGGGTCGTCGGATATATTTAAAGATTAGTAAGAAACCTATAAATGTTTACGAATTAAATTAAATTTAATAAACAGAAAAAAACGGTTAATTTGTCAAATTAAATTTCAATCGAAAACATCCATCGGTTTCTTACTAAACTTTATCTAAGTATATCCGACCACCCTGGTTACTTATCTCTTTTGCTGACTGTATTTGTGCCATAATGAGGTCCCGTGTCTTTATCATTAGACAGCCCGCCTTCTAATTTAGTTTTAATTTTAACTATGAACATGTTCTTTGCGACATAATAGCATAATACCTACATGGACATCTGTCGTGTGTAACAAGGATAATTAGAATTTTATTAACACTTTTTACAATCAACTTTTGCAGTCAACCTTCAAGCGTTCGTGGACTTATATTTTTTCTAGCCTCCGCAAGTGACGGCAAATAATGACTTATGTTTGATGCACTCCTGTAATCAACCAAACCGCACGTAAAAGTTTTCTTTTACGTGCGGTTTTACGACCAGAGTCAGTGCAGTAACGCCTATGCCAAATTAATTAATTTATCTAATTCGGGAAATAAACAGTTTATTTTTTTATTTTACACAAACATCGTAATAAACCAAAGACATTAAATTATTTAATCTTAAATCTCTTTGTAATAAACAGATAGTTGAAAAAAAGGCATTACACATGGTGTAGCTGACGCCGTTATCCACTTCTTAAATTCTACAAAATTATTATGGAACAATTTGCACACGAGTGAAAGTTAAAAAGTAAAAATCCTAAGATAATTTTCTATGTGAAAAAAAAGATAAAAACTATTTTTTAAACAGATGAGAAGTCATATAAAATCTGTAGGTCCGTATCTGAAGTTATCATGATTTGGATACAGCAAGTGTGCTGACGGAAAGGAGACATGAGTCCCCTCAGATACTGTCCCTACATGTAGGTACAACTATTCTAGAAGAATTTTGTGAAACTTCTTACATGTATCAACCTCATTTTCATCATTCTACAATGGTTTCCTATTGGTCAGTATTAATCCTTATTATTTATTTATTACCTACATGTGTAGGTATGTTAGTTTTTTATTAGAAGGGGCTTGTGGCTAAGTAATAACAGCCCCACGGTCCGATCGATCAGGTTGAGCTACGCTTACCGCAGTAGGGCCGTGGATGGGTGACCATCTTACTCCTCCGTGCCTCAGAACTCATGTTAAGCCGTTGGTCGCGGCTGTATAAGGCCTGCGCGCGGCTGTAATTCGTGGATCTTTGACAGTCGTCACGGGTCGTCAGAATTCTGAAAGTCTGACAACCGGTCTTACCAAGGGGTATCGTATTACCCAGTCACTGGGTTGTGGAGGTCAAAAAGGTAATCGCTCCAAGTAAAATACTGGTACTCAGCTGCATCCAGTTAGACTGGACCCCAATATAGTTGGGAAAAGGCTAGGTAGATGACGATAAGTATGCTAGTCTACAAAAAAGATTGCAGAGCATAACGTGCGATAAAGGACTTCGTTCCAATAAGTAGGTAGGTCTACCCTGAAAAAAAGCTCCCTCCTGATCCTCAAAAAAAATCTCGCCGATCAATTAAAAGTCCCCACTGTAATCAAGGGTCCGCCATTTTGTCTCTGCCGCGTGATCGCACGACCGAACACTGCACCCTCCGAGAATTTGATCGACGCAAATAAAAGAAGGCACGTGAATAGCCGGCTTTATTAGCTAGGACGAGTTGATGTGGAGTCGTCTAGAAGTGACATAGTTTGGATCAAGTGGAGTTAACTCTTTATCAGTAGAAACTTGTAAATGACCCTCAATTTCATTATGTTTAAGAACACTGTTTATATTAGCTGTAAGTTTCCCGAACAGAATCGAATAAAATAAATAAAATCATGGAAATCCTACTAATATTATAAACGTAAAAGTGTGCATGGATGGATGGATGTATGGATGGATGGATGTTTGTTACTCTTTCACGCAAAAACTACTGAACGGATTTGGATGAAATTTGGCACACAGATGGTTTATAACCAGGATTAACATATAGGATTCTTTTCATCCCGAAATTCCCACGGGATCGAAACTTATGCGGGTGAAACCGCGGGGCGCAGATAGTTAATAAATAAAATGACGTGATAGGTATGAAACATAACATAACATTACGCCTGTAAGCCGTACAGGGTTAGGCAGAGTACCTAGAGCCCTATAGTACACCCATATTTCCGACAGCTATCTTTAACTCCCATGTAGCAGGAGGCCTCTAAATGCCATTGTCATCAACTGGGTACAAATCTAAACTCCTGTCTGCTGCTGAAAAAGAATCTTTTCTACTCGTTGCCACTAGTACGGTCAACAACAAAAGTCGGTTAACACTTCAGTTGTTTAAATCTTAATTATTGAGCAAAATATTCTTAAAAAAACATGTAGTAATAAAATATTTAAGAATAACTCTTTGCTATTACATGAAATAGTGAAAATCTATGTATCGCATCATTTTGTATCAATTTAGATGATTTGTAAAAGTAAAAGAGTTAATTGACTTTTGTTGCTGACTGTACCATTAACTGCAGTGCGATTCTGTAATCATCTCACCGTGAAAACTTAGGTGAAGAGAGCGTGGAGTGAGCTGTCATTCCAAATAATGCTAGGGTTTGACATTACTGACAACTGACATCAAGCTCACTTCACTTGAGTTTTCACGGTGAGATTTTTACAGAATCGACCGGCTGTTCCAAGATGGAACTACTGATGTTTTTTTTAAATCACTAGTTCCATTTTAAAAGAATCTGAAAATAATGGAACGAATGTTGATTTTGTTATCATTTGTTTCACATTATTATTTTAGGCTGAGGCTCATATTAGTCCTCAGAGTTTTAACACTGCTAATATTTTGATATTATTTTTCAGATACTCATTTGATGCGGAGAGTAAACGACAGTAGCAAGATGAAGACCATACGAAAAATGGACTAAGAGGAAAGGTGTGTTGGATTTTACATGAAATTTTATTTAAAAAAATTAAAGTCGTTTATTTGTAGATTTGTCTTAGAAAATAACGCATTAGAAATAATATTGTCATTCTTCTCTGCAAAATAATGTTCTTTTCCCCAAAGTTAACAGGCAAGTATGCGTTTGCTGTGCACATCGACATGGAATGTAAATATTCCTGTATCCAAATCTTCATAATTAAGAAACAGTTTCAATACTTTCTTGCATCATCAATACGCACTTTCTCAAACTGCATCTAGATGGTTTGACTGAAAGAAGCGAAAATTCCATGCGTACACAATTAACCGCACTCTGCAGCAGTCTCGGACAATGTCTTTGCATATTGCTTTGTAATTTTACTGAATTTTTTTATTAACACAACATCCTTCTGGAGTAAATACTATATGTACCATCTTAAAAATTCCATATTCATTGTAATCCTACAATTACAGACAGGGAAACAGAAACATCAATTTCATACAATTCGAAAGAAACGGGAAAAATTAAATGAATGAAGCCTTGTTGTCACTTGACACTCTTGGCAAGTAGTGATGCGGCTTGATTTTATTTAACAACATACCTACACTAATATACTAATAACGTAGTTGACAAAGGAACATAAATAATTAAAAAAAGTATTACAATGCATTTCTGAATTAATGCAATGTCACATCTAGTAGCTTTATGTCTATTCGCTTAAATGAAAGGGTCAGGCTACTTGAAAAGTTCAACGTGTGCACAATCTCTAATATGAGTAAATGAATATTGTGGACCATCATGATACATTTTATACACAGGTTGGTATGAACCTAGATGTTATACAAGAGATCGTCCAGCGGGGTAAAATTGCACAACACACTAAAGTCCTGAACTCACATGGACCAAGTAACTTGCACAAAAATATGCAAGTAGCTTGCATGCCATTATTTTATTCACCAATCAAAAGTTGTTATGGCACATGGCATGCAAGCTATTTGCATACTTTTGTGCAAGTCACAGGCATGTGTAATTGTGTATTCTGGGCTTTACAGTAGCATTCATTCTGACAGTTCAACATCATTCATTGCGTTATTTACGTTGTTGATCAGACAAATTTTTGGAACATATGAAGCAATGGATTAGTAATATCCTCCAAAATGATTGTTATTGAAAGTGTGCTACGTAATTAGGGTACTGTTTAGGCGTTTGACGAGCGTAATCTCCCGCGACTTTGTAGTACGGACGTCTTATTCGGATCCGTGAGAATTGCCTTATCTGGCCAGCATTTAATTAAATGTCTTGATGTAATAAAATGTTAACAACTTTTGTTTCATTTCATGACTAGCTTACGCCCGCCACTTCGTCCGCGTGAAAGCCTTCCTCAAGAGTTGAGCTATCAACTGCAAAAATATTTTTCAATACCACTGGTAGTTTCAAAGATTAGCGCGTTCAAACAAAAAACAAACAAACGCTTTAGTTTTATTATTATATATACCCTGTCCATTATGTAAACCGTTTTTTGACAGATGGAACTCGTGATTGCAGCAACACACAATACATTTATAATGTCCGTAAGAAGCCATCAATAAGATAAGGCAGTTTATATATTTATTTTATTACGCATTTGAAAGTTAACTTCTACGGTATTATAATGTCTGTAAGAAACCATAAATAAGATAATTCAATATGATAAGGTAGTTTATATATTTATTTTATTACGCATTTTAAAGTTAACTTCTACGTAATCTGGAATATGTACGTTCTAAGACAGCTGCCAAAAAACGGTTAGCCTAATGGACAGGGTATAGTAGATAGAAAACTAAACTTACAAGCGAAAATTAGAAAAGGATTCAGTAGTAGCTACCTGAAATGTCATTAAAATCACTCATCACTGGCCATTGTCAAGACCTAACTAACAATCCTTCATACAACCTTTTTCATGAAAACTTCAAAACATCACAACTCCAAAACTAACCCAACCTGAAACCAACTCCAACACTTCACGATAAGGTTTAATTCCCATAACTAGTGAGGATTTAGAAAACGTCTAAAATGAAAGATGCTATCGTCCACGAGGACGTAATAAATTAGTCAGTTATTGAATTCAATTATCAGGGTCTGTTCAGGGTTAGTTATCTGATCGTCCATGTTTTGAACTGACATGACAAGGTTGCTTAATGAAAAACTTTTTCAATTATGGATTGCTTTTGTGATACACGTGGCTGACGACCGAAGTACCGACCTACATGCCCTTTGTCATCAAATATGGCTTCCATATACGTTGTATATGTAGTCTGAGGATTTTTGACGACATTATTGTAACACAATAACAGTACTAATGGCTTTTAATTTGACAGTTTGACATGACAACCCTGGCCTCACCTTCCATCCTGCACCGCATGTCCTGTCACCTGTGTACTCTTGATGATTTTATATAACTGCGTCAGTGAGCGCAGTTCGCGCAGCTGAATTTTGGGCCAAAAATATTAAATTTTGGCCCTCGATATGCTTAGAAGAAGTTTCTTATACATTGAGTTATTTACGTTGTTGGGCAGACAAATTTTTCGAACGTATGAATCAATGGATATCCTTCAAAATTATTTGGATTGTGATTGATAGTGTGTTACGCAATTAGGGTCTTGGTCGATACGAATCGTCAGGACACGTGACCTGATCGAAAATTCGTAAGACGGAGCTCGCGTCAGGACACGTGACCTGATCGAAAATTCGTAAGACGGAGGGAGAGTAGACCGCATTCCAAAATATCAAAAATGCACAACGTTAATATTCAAGTTTTCACTTCTGCCGGCATTTTTTTTTTTTAGAAAAGCGATTCCCCCACACTAGGAATTATTCATATTCACAGCTACCCTACTATTAATTTCACAGCATAGGATAGTGGTGGCCCAGTAGTATCGACTCCAACTTACAAGTTCGGACCCAGGCAGGCGCTTTACTGTGTGTAAATAATTTCATCACCACTGCTCACAACGCGATGAAGGAAAACATCGTGAGGAAACAGCGTTACTGAACCAAAAATTTGAAGACATGCGACATCTACCAACCCGCACTGGGCCCTCGAGGTCCCGCGAGGCCTCTCACTGAATAGAGGCCTGTGTCCCAGCAGTGGGAACATTATAGGCTGATTATGTATGCATGTATGAAATCACAGCATGAAGGTTACTAAATTTCTCTCTTTTTACTGTTTAACCACACGTGCATAAAGTGTAGTGCGTGTAGTGTAAGTAAGTAGTCGTGTAGTGCCTACACGACTACTTACTTAAATATTCAACCACACAAATTGAGCAGTCATAGCCACTACCGCCTTGCTAACTTGCATATTGTTTTGACTAACAAACAAGATATGCAATCCTTCTACTCTAAAATATATATTTCTGCAGGCTTTGTAACGAACTCCCTAAAAATCTGAACCCCAAAAATAATAAAAAAAGGCTCGAATCCAAAATTGGTATCATTTAAATTCCAACGGTCGAACGTCGGCCATATTGCGATTTTCAATCAACGTTCGATGTTCAAACGGCATCCATTCGCGCAACTGTCATCGGGCGGACACGGACGTGACGTAACGACGGGTTCGCGGAACGGTTATCGGTACATCTCTGTAGCTACATGTGATTTTAATTTGCGGAAGATTACTGCCTAAGGAATTGAAATTTGTTTTTGGAATGAGCTCTTTGTAGTAGGTACTTATAGGTAGAAAGAGAGAGCTGGCTTTGAAGGGCCGATGACCCAAATGGAGCATTTTAGTTCCTGTAATAACTGCACTGATTCAAGTACATACGGTTGCAGGATTGGTGTTAATATTTCATTATCCATTACAGACTCTTGCCTCTTTTCTCAGCGATATCTTTAAATCCCAAAATTGTATGTAGCGTCCTATTAACATAATATTACATCCAGTACCTAAAAGACCCATCAGACAGTAGCGTACTAAATCATAAAACGTTATCTATAATCCCCATATACCCACCTATCTACTAATCCCCACTTCAATACATCGACCCCATATTATCAAAATGTTGCCAGAACAATAATTCAATATCAAATGGTGCACATGGCATTACTTGCATCTGTCAGGCGCCCGCTGATTCAAAAAACGAACGCATAATGCGTTGATACACATTTGAAAGCCAGCCAGTGTAGATTGAACTGTGCGCTGTTTGTTTTTTTTTTATAATGTTTTTATATAGTAAACGATAGTGTAGTAACAGAATACTATAAGGTCCGCTTGAACCGCAAATCACTGTATTTAACGCTAAAAGTATTAAAAACATCATTCTGTCTCTCTCATCTTCAAATGATTGGCAGAAATAGTAATCATTTATAATAGCTTTAAATTCGTTTAGCATTAAATGCATTAAGTGAGTTGTGTTGGATGTGGGTCTGAGTCTACACAATAATTATGTAAAAAAAATAACACATTGTTGGCATATCCCAACATTTTAGTTCTCCAAAGATAGAAAAACTATATCTATACTATATAATTATACTATACTATTCATCCTTTACTATTCATTTACAATATACAAAAGGAGAAAACTGAGCCTAGTTCAAACTGAACTTCGCCATATAATAAATCTGGCGTCCACATCTCAGCTCAGTCTCTACTGGTCACCGGCTAGTGTCGCCGCGGGCGGCAGATGACCGCAACATGATTTATGACGGGACACACCAGCGCATTTACATTCGTAAATGTGATCGGTGTAATTACAGCCTTGTTTCGGCCACGGGCGGTTACCATCGATGGGAACGGGACACTTCTGTATGCGATTGTTGATTGGAGGAGTCTGCTTTTGTTCTGTTGGTAATTTAAATCAACATAACATCACGCCTTGTTTCTCCGTAGGGTTGGGCAGTGTTTCACCCACATTTTACCAGTTATGTTTAAATCCCATGTAATAGAATGCGATCCATGCCTTCAACCGGGTACGTATTCAGACTTCAGGTTGCTACTGAAAATTTCCAGATGGAAATATCCAATAACCGTTTGTCCGACCCGGGAATCGAGCCCAGGGGGTCTAATCCGAAGTAGTATCGGCCGAATGTTCGGCCGTTTCCTGCTACGAAGTTACTACTTATTTGGTTTGGTCGGTTCCGATTCTACATTCCTACACTCTTAACTATGGTCCCGACCCAACTGAGCCGATCCGAACTTTTTTCGCATTTTTCAATAATATTCCGAACAGATCCGAACATTCGCACTTTGCACTTCGGAGTAGGCCCCCAAGACCTCATGCTCAGCAGTAGCGCTTGCGACCACTAGAACAACGAGGCAGAATAGAAACTACGATACCTACTTAGCAGTTATTTTATTGCTAAAGAAAAAAACTATTTTGTTTGCTAGATGTCCCTGAAATCCTCTTATCAGTTTATGCGATCTATTTGCTTTTTCTAAGTTAGATCAGACCTTGAATAAAAAGTCCGTACCACTTTTATAGATTTTGAAATCGGACTAAGAAGCAAATTGCATTTGATTAGCCAAAGAAACGAAACTAGATTTATTAAAGAAAGTATAATAGCAACAAATAAACCTAAAACTACGCATATTATTATAAAAAAACGGTATTCAATTTGCAGTCTTCATTGGAAAAGTATAAAAAACCTTGCTTGTGCTAAATCACAAAAAAAAAACAAGCCAATACCCTGTCCATTAGGTTAACCGTTTTTTGACAGCCGTCTTAGAATGTACACATTCCAGATTAGATACGTAAAAGTTAACTTTAAAATTCAAAATCAAATAAAAATATAAACTGCCTTATCTTATTGAATTATCTTATTTATGACTTCTTACAGACATTATAATACCGTACGTGTATCAATCAATGTATTGTGTGTTGCTGCAATCACTAGTTCCATTTGTCAAAAAACGGTTTACCTAATGGACTTCTAAACGCCTTAAAAACTTTCAAACAAATGACGACTTCCGTAAACATCTTCTGCGTATCATTAAACAAACCTTTTGTGTACCCAGAATAGGGCATAACCAATCTAAAACCAGAAACAACATACACACAGCTCAGTCTGTCTAAAGGATACCAATAAAGGAACCAATTTCATCGCGTATTGTTTGTCAAAAACTCGATTATGTCCGGTGCTATAAGGATGATAAAAAAATTAAGCAGTATGGTAGCAGCTACTCATCGTGAGATTGAACTTGTGAAGCCCCCGTTTTGCCTGTCATGCAAGTTCGAATTGTGTAGGTAAATCCTGTAGTTTTTGTTACTATTGCTGATTTTTTTCAATTTCGGCTGCAGAATAGGTACTTTGTCGTAAAAAAGTAGAATAACAGACCTAATGGTTACGTCTTCTGCATTTAATTACTACTATTTACAACCAACTTCGTTTGGCGTTAATCGGAACACGGAATCCACCATAAATTCAAGCTTCGAACTAATTAGAACTAACATTCTACAAATAAACACACAACGATTCAGGCAAAGATATTACGGTATCAATCCAAACATGTTCTAAACTTAAATAAACTTTTTTCTGGCGCCCGTTTTAAAAAAAGAACTGCTTTCGTATATTTTCCCGCGCTGTCGATGAACGAGGCGTGACATTTGAAATTTTCGGTGTTGTCAGCGCACAAAAAACATGGAAATAGAATAGTGTTGTTTGGTGTAATATTAATGCGTCTAACGGACCTCTTTTGTGTCGCTAGGGGATGTAGGTATCATTCACGTCATCGCTCATTGAAATGAATAGGTTAATAATATTGGAGCAAAAAGGATTAATAGTTCATGGAGAAATTATTTTTTGCGTAGATTTTTGAGTTTCCGGGAGTTTTTATTGTTAAAGATGTTTTATTTGTTTTTTTGTCTTCTTCCTATAAATTGGTAGAATCTATTTAGGTTTTTTCTATTGATAAAGTAAGCAGATTTGTAAATGGCTATTAAAACTGAATAGATTCAGGTAATTGTTCGCTTAAATCAATCTCATTTGCATTTTATATTTGTAAGCACAGTCGTGTCGCATTCCTGTTATTTGTCTTCAATGGAATCAATTGCATCTACTTTTATAAATAGCAAAGAGGACATTGAGAGATTGTGAGAACCTAGAAATCGAAGACCTAATGCAATCACAGGTTGAGGTTGAGTAGTCGGCGTTAACGGGAATCAGATTAGTTTATTGTGCAATAATATTGAAAGAGCCTCTTCGTTTTTTGCCATTTTTTAATTGTTTTAAAGGAAGCAATTTATTTAAGTGCTTTTTGTGACTTTTATACATCTCTTTAAAATTGTTCTGAAGTGCAATAGGATTAGAAGGTACTTAAAACGTGTTTTTCAGTTGATCAGCATGGTAGGTAGGTAATTTAAGTTTTTTGTGACTATTCTTGTCACTGTTTACCTAGTTTGGTTTGACTTGGATTAAATATTTTTAAATGGTACATTACTTATTCCATGAATAATATTCATCATTATTTTTTTTTCCTTTTTAAGGCAGAGGTCACATCGCATACAGCCCGCACCGCTGGGTGTTTTATCGTGTCGTTACCAAACATTATGATTTAGTGATCGCGAGTGTTCCGTTCAGGTGGCGTGCGCGCATCTGCCCCTGTTAATAACCCATTGTTTGATTGCGTTGCATATGCTCGTGGTGGGTGATAGGATGTCTTTAGGGGCTTATAGCAATGGCTATTTTGTAGGGTTGACTAAGAAGTTATATTTTCTAGTAATTGAAATAGTGTTTTATTTAATTTTTATTTAGATAACAGCATACTACTTACAACCCGTCACGTAAAAAGAACGCTGGCCCTTTACCTGCACACTGAGCGATATAACGATGAAATTGGTGGTATGAAGGAAGCGCGAAGCTAGCAAAGTAACTATTATGATATTACAATAAAAAAATTAGGTACCTACACTTATATAGTATAAAACATAGCCTAGTAGGTACTTTAGGACGCGACTGTACCCGTGCGCTGGCACACCCCCTCCACTGTCGCTCAGCGTTCTTTTTACGTGACGACAACTGTACCAGGGATGAAACCGACTCAAGTAACATGGGACGAAGGCAAAAAGATGATGATGTAGGGCTGAAAACAGTCCAAAGACATCCTAACCTACTTCTCTTCATAATCAGAAATAATATCAATCTAGACAAATTAGGATATTTAATTAGAAAAATAAAAATTTATTCCGTTAATAAATTTATTATAACTTATAGGTAATTTAAGAAAATTTTTGATGACCTTCAATATACCCTTGCCAGCATTTTTAATTACTTTTGGCATAATAATGGCGATTATTTACTTCGGAAAACATGGAACACAGCACTCTCTTGACAACTGACATAATCGTCAAGATGGCGGCAAAGGATTATTTGCAATTTGGCTGTGCGCAGACATATTTTGCGCATACTAAGTCACATCATCTGCCTGGCTATTTCCCAACTATGTTGGGGTCGGCTTCCAGTCTAACCGGATGCAGCTGAATACCAAATAATAATAATACTTGAAGCGACTGCTTATTTGCTTAGTGGCTAATACGACTACCCTTAACGACTCACGCGTACCTACTCTAAGTAAAGTTTAAAGCAAAACTACTCAATCCCAAGGACATAAGCCCACAATACAAAAAGGGAAATCAATCAACAGCCTTTACAGAACACAAAATATAAAATACTAAGATCTCGCAACTTTTAATTACTTTTACAACTCAAATGGATCTTACAGAAGCTAGTAATTACATTTAACACCTACTAAGGAAAAAGCCTTCATGTAATTTTATTATTTTTCTACTTAAAATATAATTGGTTTTTTATCCCTTACATCCATAAAAGTATAATCTTGGAACTGATCAAAGCCACGGTAAAGGGTCACGTAGACAGGCGCGACAAGACTCTAGTAGAACAATTTCTATGAAAACTTCATAGATATTTTTCTAACAGAATCGCGTTGCTGTCTGCGGGACATTTAAGTAGAAATTTGGTCTAAAGATATAATAAACTTAACCCTTTGAATGCGAATGTAGTTTTGTAGTGACGTGATGTGACGTGACAAAGTGTCCTTCCAGCTACTAATAAAATACCTATTAAGACCTTAGTTATCACTATTTTATGATGACGGCGATGAAGACCAAAGAAACGATGGATAGACTGTGTGAAAGATGATACCAGAGGGGCAATTCGCGTAATTTTAATTCAGTCTCAATCTGTCAATAAATACTTCTAATTTCCCTACACTTTGACAAGTTTTTGACATTTCTTTGTCGCCGAGATGAGACTGCAACTATATTTTAAACATATAAAATTACGAGAATTGGCCTTCAGGATAAATGAATAAAATATTGTTTACTTTTATATACTTAGGGCTGATTTTTCCATCTCCAGATAACTTTTATTCGAGGAATAACATTTAAGTTTGACGGTTTTTTTGTATAGTAGAACTATCATAAATTCAAAATTATTCCTCCGATAAAATTATCCGGCGTTGGAAAAATCCGCCCTTGGAGTAATTACTACGATCTTCATTTTTATTACATTACCTATTTATATTTTCATATCGTGACGTTCGCTTGTCAGCTAAACTAACTGTTACAAAACAAAATTACAAATTGACAAATCTTTTTTTTATCAAAATATTCATAAAGGTGCCTTTAAGCACCAAATAGGGGCCTAAGAAATTTTATGACAAAGTCAATTTAATCGTATCACATTCGCAGGGAACAATAAAAGGGTACAAAACCAGTATAAAGCGCCAATATATTATGATATAGCTTTAAAAGTAATTAAATGAATGCTCGGTGACGGATGTCTAATGCGGTTAGTTCCACATTTGGCCGCTGGTCGCCACCGTCCACCTAGACTCGAACCAATCGCCTTTAATGAAGTGTTTTATGGTTCGGATCGCACGTTGGCTGTGTGTGACACTGTAGTGTAATAATATGGACAAATAATATTATAAATCTTTGAAAGTCTTTTAATAGAAATCGGGTTGGCTGAAGCAAGGAAAACCTGCAGGGTAATTGCGTAATACACTAACAGTAGCAATGGCTTTCATTTTGACAGTTCAACAACATTTATTGCGTTATTTACGTTGTACGAAGCAGATACATTTTTCGAACATATGCAGTTATGGATTAGCAATATCCTTCAAAATCATTCAGGTTGCGATTGATCGTGTGTTACGCAATTAGGGTGCAGCTCAGGTGGAGATTCACAGATAACTCTAGAGCTAGAGTGTAAATGTGGTGCTGATCCACAAACAATAGGACACTTAGTATCGGTCCAGCGTGTCCTGTAGTCTGCATGTTACAGGAACTGGTGGACACTACTGAAGGTGCTAAACTCGTTGCCAAGTTTTGGGCAGACTCTATTTAGGTTGCTATCGATAAACTAAGAAGAAAGTACCTATAATTACAGGGTGGCTGGGACATCGACGCGCAAACTGTCATCTTGAATTCAGCACATGTACCTAGACCCCTAGCAAAGAATTCCATACATTTTAACCGCATAGGTGTTGCACTTTCCTATGAAACAGTTGATTTTTTTTCAATAAATGACGAAAAATGGGTGTTACAAATCACGTACTGAATCCAAGATAACAGGTTGCACGTCGATTTCACTGCCACTCCGTATAAATGTTGGTGGTATCACGTGTTCTGTGTGTGTATACAGTGGAGAAAATGAAATAAGTAGGTAAGTAAAGTAAGTGTGGTCCTGCAACCACGTGGAAACTTTATCTTACCATCTTTCAGTAAGTCTTTTGGGCTATGTAAAGGCAACTAGCAATCGCGTCCGACCCTGGTCCATGGTACGGAGCGAGAGTGCATGGGAAGCCGTCACCTCCTTCTGCGAAGCAGTAATGCTCGCAAAGGAGGAGGCGGAGCGCGTGAGGTAGAGGCAATCTCTGCGCCCTCACGCCCCTAGTCGCCGCAGGAGACGCCCTGGACGTCGGGAGTCACCAGCTGACTCCCGACCACCGTAGGCACGGGCTTGCAGGCGGCGAGCAATGGACAACTCGCCGCCCGGCGAGGACCAGGCCCGGGTCGACGGCGCGTTGTGTTCCATGCGCGCCTCAAAGAGATGTCAGCACGAACTGACGGGGTCCGCTAGGGCCGATGCCTGCCAGGGCCGCGGGTTATTCGAAAGAGATACCGTAGCCCCTGGCATAGGCAAGGTACTTATCATTCTTCTTGAAGAACAAAATTTTAAGTCTAAAACTACATAAAAAATTTCACCACGGTGTGATAGACATCCCGCACCCGACAACGATATTTCTCGTCGCCTCAAAATCGAACCTTAACATACGTTATCAAAGTTCAAATTACAAGAAAAATATATTGTCTTTGCTGAAGACAATTTTTACTTATAGCTACTTACTTACTTAATTAGCTGAAGCGATGACGTGAAATTCGCAATAGTTAAGTTTAATGTCTGAAATAATTGATACAGTAGTGGTATCGTATGGTGTGACTAATTCTTCATAATAGTTACTTAAAGCTAAGTAATTAGTCAAGCCGATCTATTCTGTAAAAATCTCACCGTGATAACTTAGGCGAAGTGAACTTCAAGTGAGCTGTCATTCCACCTGAAGTGCGATTCTGTAACCATCTCACCGTGAAAACTTAGATGAAGTGAGCGTGGAGTGAGCTGTCATTCCAACTAATGCTAAGGGATTGAAACTATTGACAGCTCTTAACTTTTCACGGTGAGATTTTTACAGAATCCAAAAAAAAAAAAAAAAAACTGTGTAATAATCCCTAGGGATTGACACTATTGACAGCTCACTGCAAGCTCACGTCACCTAAGTTTTTATAGTGAGATTTTAAAAGAATAAGTAGATCGGCAGTGGATTTTACCAGGTATTTATTTTGCATAAAGTAAAATATTTATTAAAGGTTCACCGCATGCGTCTGTGGGAACAGTACCTATAACCGGTTTTAATAGATAAGAGGTCAGTTTAAGACATCTATGTGTAATATTGATTTTGTCACCACTGCTGCACTGGCTTGCAGCCTATAATAAAATAAAATAAAATAAATATCCCTGGACATTTCACACAGCGCCATCTAGTCCCAAGCTAAGCAACCTAATGTTTGTGTTATGGTAACAAGATGGCTGATACCTAAACTACTTACATAGATTTTTTTTGTAAATACATACATATTATAGATAGAAAAACACCCAGACTCGGAACAAATACATGTAGGTCATACAAATATTTGTTCCGTGCGGGAATCGAACCCGCGACACGCAGCGCAGCAGCCAATCGCTTAACCACTGCGCCAATCGTGCCGTCATAATGTACCTACCATCTTCAGAGTGTATGCTTATAAAGCTGACTTGACTAGCCGATATTAAATACCTGCCTAAGTTAGACCTATCTAACATAAGTTAGAGTTTTTGTCAAAAACAGTTAAAACTAAAAAAAAAACTTAACCAGGTAAGTATGTATAAAAATGGTTATGTAGTTAAGTAGAATAAAAATCAAACTTAGGTACCTGATGAAATGAAAGCTACCTTATGTACCTACCTACCGACCTTGTGTTATGTTGAACCTACTTTATGTGCAAATAAAGAACTATTCTATTATATATCTTATCAAAGTCCGGCCGACCTACTTAAAGGTAACTGCTTCACTAATTGTCAAAAATGGCCCGGACAATACCATCGCTTCTGCTTACAACGCAACAAAACAGGAGCGGTAAGGTATCAACCTCTGTTGAAGTCAGCTTCACCCGAATTGCTCGAAAACATAAGCAGCTTATAACTACTTCATCTTTTTTCTCTCTCAAAATACCGTGGAAACTAGTCTAGCACAGTAGGTAAATAAAAACATAAATATGGCGTCAATGGACGTCAAACCGTTAGGCGTTAGATGCCATTAGATTTTAGACAAATTCTCATTTTTATGTGTGCGCTGGTCTGCCAACAATTTTTGGCGGACCGGGGGTGTCGGGAGGGTGCGCGATCAATACGGTACCCCCCCGCGCCCCGCAGCGACACCCCGTCCTCGCCTAGTGGTGTTCAGAAAAATGGCACTTTATACGGAGTTTTTTTTTTTAATGGTCATGATGCGGTGTTTTAGGGTTGGGTCATATTAATAGATTAAGCAGGGCGCTGGAATATTATTTGTACCAAGAACTCAATTAGCTTAGGCTACAGGCTAAGCTCAGTCTCAGACCTATACCTTTTTAGATAGGTACCTACAAGTAGTGCCTAGAGGTACCTGGTTTGGGATTCCACTTTTTCTAGCTGCTGCATACTTACTCAAGCCGTTTACAAACACCAAATTCGTGGATGTGAATGACCTCGTCGTGATGTGACCTTATGAACTACTTAGGGAGAAACGTTTGGGAGGTGTACCTAAATATATTTCTTGTAAGTATTGCGAAGCCAGGAATCTATGTGAGCCTCTAGTTATTAGAAACCTAAATTCCTAATCGTCAAATATTATTTAGGCTATTACCTAAGTAACATTTTTGTTAATATGAACTACGACTACGAACCATTATTATCAATAACAATAATAAAATTACATATGAAGTCTATAAAGTTGCTCAGCACACCTCTACAAACGTCAAGTGAAAGAAAACTGTCAAAAGAAAACATAATAAACTCAAACCACGTGGGCTACTATTTATTTTAAAATTGGAACACGTAAGCTCCGCCTACGCTGTGACAAATACGACCAATAGGCGATGTCGCACGGCCTTCGCGACACTGCCGACCAATGGGAAACGTCGCGCGCACCCAATGACATCGTGGTGACATCGGGAAAGATCGTCCACGCCTTTGTCACGTGGTCGGTTACATTCGGGTTTTTTGTCGTAGCGGAGCGTAGCGCCTACGAAGTGGCTCGGGACGTTATGGGACGTAGCGAGTTTGTAGTTGTCATTGCAATTGGGGGGTTAATAACGGTTTGATACGCTACGCCTAGTAAAAAGCGACTAAGTATGACGTAGGACTTATAGGATGTGATAGTGTGTGGATAGATTTTTTGTAAGTAGGTATTAGGATTATAGCACCTATTTTATTTTTTTTAATCTATAGGTAGGTACTGGCTGAAAGGCTGGGCAAAGGCCTCACCCAAATCCTTCCAGAATTTCTCTTTTTTTTATTCGTAACTTACTTTCTTATGTAGGTACTTATGTTGTACTTGTGTATATGTAGGTAACTATCAAAGGTACCTAACGACCTGAAACGAAATGCTTTTAATAATGTTTTTAAATTACCTATTTATCATCAATGTTCATTTTAGGTATTAATTCAAGAAAAAAAATTGGCCCTAAATTAATGAATGTACCTAATAGGTAGGTAATACCTAATCTTATCTACTAGGTAGGTACCTAGTAGATACCTACGTATCTACTTAGGTAGAAAGATTGTGATGTCTAAAAATATAATTACTTAGTCAATTAAAATGCAATGCTCATTACTATAATAAACAGTGTTAACATAATATTGATAAATACATTAAAGGTATCAATAGACAGCGCCATCTATTGCAAAATGATTGAACTATAGTGTACCTATTTTATAGTTGATGAGTTCTTTTTAAAAATACTTAAGCATTTTATGTGAAGTAATATTTCAACGGTTTTGTTTTTTACAAGGGCATTAATTTTGAGCTGAAAATAACAAAAAACAGCAAAGTGCGAGTCCAACTCGTAAACGAAGGGTTCCGTACTACGAGGCAAAAAACGACGAAAAAAAAAACACGTTTCTTGTATGGAGACGCCCTTTAACTTTTATTACCTTGATTTTATTTTTATTATTTATTATTATCGCTATAACAATACAGCAATAGAAATACACACTGAAAATTTCAACTGTCTACCTATTATGGTCAGATCAGAAAAAAAAAAAAAAAAAAAACAAGACAGACAGATGGACAGTGGAGGCTTAGTATATGTATCCGTTGGCACCCATTGGGTACCTTAAAAACAAGAATTACCTATTAACAATCTCGAATTTAGCAAACACCTAACAGGATTCCCACCACCCACTAATAAAATTATTCGGGACACCAAACTATATTCAACCTTACATAAATACATAGATAAGACTATATTTATGATAAACAAACACACAAAACACACAGATCCTCACCGGAAGTGGTTTCAGCCCGAGGCGCGATACTAAACGGAAGCGATATCGTCCCCTCATCCCCTCCGATCGCACTAGGTAGGTACAACTACAAATATTGCAAATAGGTTGTGATAAAATACCGACCCTCCGTGCCTCGGAAAGCACGTTAAGCCATTGGTCCCGGCTGTCATTTGTGGATCTTTGACAGTCGTTATGGGAAGTCTGACAACCAGTCTTACCAAGGAGTATCGTATTACCCAGTAACTGGGTTGTGGAGGTCAGATAGGCAGTCGCTCCATGTAAAATAGTGGTATTCAGCTGCATCCGGTTAGACTGGAAGCCGACCCCAACATAGTTGGGAAAAGGCTAGGCAGATGATGATGATGAGGTTCTGATAAAATATCTGGCAATTGCATGTTTTTGGCTTTACCAAAGTTAGATTATCTTTTATCCGTGGTATAAAATTGACGTCTTTTAAAATTAAAATTTATTTTTAGGATATAAATTATGTATTCTAGGTATAAAAGTTGAGTGAAATTCACACTATCTATATATATCTATCTATCATAACAGCTACTATACCCTGTCCATTAGGTAAACCGTTTTTTGACGATTGAGATGGAACTAGTGATTGCAACACACACAATACATTGATTGATACACGTACGGTATCATAATATAATGTCTGTAAGAAGCCATAAATAAGATGAGGCAGTTTATATACCTATTTATTTTATTACGCATTTTAAAGTTAACTTTTACGTAATCTGGAAAATGTACGTTCTACGACAGCTGTCATAAGTCATAAGTCATTTATTCATTTGTTAACACAGGTACAATAAATAGTTGTTACAAAAATTTAGAAGAGCGCTATGTTATACCCGAAGGCGTACAAATATTTATAGAGGTCATTGATATTAAAATTGATAACATAACTAGATTAATGGAATGCATAGAGTATTAATTGATTTGACAAAAATAAAAACAAAGAAAAGTATATAAATGTCAAGGAAAAATATAATACTTAATAAAAATGTAAATAAAAAATGTCAAAAGGAAAAATATAAAAATAATGTCAATAAAAATAATAATAATTAAAGTAATACAAAATGTCACGTGCAATGTTAAATTAATGGAATTGAACTTAATAACATACTAGGTCAATGAGTACTAACTAAGGTCAAAGAGAGTCATTACATTTTATCTGTCAAAAATTCCGAAATGCTGTAATATGCCTTATTCAATAGCAAAGATTTAAACTTTTTCTTAAATAAGAGTATGTTCAATTCTTTAATTGAACTAGGTATGTGGTTGTATATGGTTGGTGCCATACAAAAAACACTTTTATGCATCAATGCTGTGTGGGACCTTTTTACGCACAAGTTATTGTTCTGTGGTCGAGTTCGTGTGTTATAAAATGATATTCTGGTAAACAGGTCTGGATTCGTCTTAACAAATACAGCTACCTCAAAAATATATAAGCATGGAAATGTCAATAATTTGTATTTGATAAAAAATGGCTTGCAAGAGTCTAAATTGTGGAGTCTGAACATTGACCTAATGCACCTTTTTTGAGCTTTAAACACTATTTCCTTGTTGGTTGAGTTACCCCAGAAAATGACACCATACCTCAACACTGAACTCACCAAACCATGATATGCTGTGACTAAAGCATCGACGTTGATCACTGGGGTCAGTTTAAATAGGGCATAGGCTGATTTGCTAATTCGTTTAGTTAGCTCCTCCGTGTGTGCTTTCCAGTCTAATTTTTTGTCAATCGTTAAACCTAGGAATTTGGATGTATCTACTTGTGTTATCATTTTATTGTTATAGCATACTGTCATATTAGGATTTGCACGTTGGCTAAACATCATTAATTTCGTCTTATCAATATTTATTTTAAGATTATTGTTATCTAACCATTTCACTATAGAGGTTATCGTCTGAGAGACGACGTCATTGTGGTTTCGATCATCAGTATTCTTAATGGTCACAGTGCTGTCATCAGCAAACAGTGACATAGGGTGACTTGTTACTTTTGGCAGATCATTTATGTATAGTATAAAAAGCAGTTGCAGCTGTCAAAATACGGTAATGGAAAGGGTATAATGGCGAAACTTAATTGTAGGTAGATAATTATGTCTAGCACATCCTTCACATAGGTACAGGGTCTTTAAATTGGCTAGCTAAACTCCGCAGACGCTATGCCCAAAATAAACTTTTTTTTTATTGTGTTTATATACCTACATAATATCATCTCGTCTGCGCAGTTTATCTGGCCAATTTAAAAGATTTCAGGAAGTAGGTACTAACCTATTTACCTTTCCTACGTAGGTGTACCTTGTTTTCTCGACGTACGGTTGGCGCAGTGGTTAAGCGATTGACTACTGCACTGCGTGTCGCGGGTTCGATTCCCGCACGGAACAAATATATGTATGACCTACATGTATTTGTTCCGAGTCTGGGTGTTTTTCTATCTATAATATGTATGTATTTACAAAAAAAAAAATGTATATAAGTAGTTTATCAGCCATCTTGTTACCATAACACAAGCATTAGGTTGCTTAGCTTGGGACTAGATGGCGCTGTGTGAAATGTCCAGGGATATTATTATTATTATTTCTAAACAAGTCATCCGTACCCAAAACCTAGAACTCTACACATCCCAAAAACTAATCAAAGTTTCAAGAAATAAAGTTACTTAAGTACAGACGCCAAGCACGTCAAGGTACTACAATCTGTCAAATTTCTTTAATAGATTTTCAACTTTATCGCTAAAGTATTAAGGTTCAAGGTTGATTGGGACAATTTGACAGTTTCGGGTAGCTTGACCTGCTGGCGTCTGTACATTATTTATTATTTTATTAATTGTTTTTTTTTTTAAGTCATGTGCCGCAAAACAAGCGTCCAAAGTGACTGCGCTACCACGATAACGCCGTTGAAATTTTGTCGCAACAAAATTTGAAGACGAAAACTAAAACTCTTCAAAACACAAACACACACAACCCATGATTACCTACAACAAAAAAATAAACACCATACAACCCCATGGACCATAGCTTGACCATAAACGCGTTGTCATGGTAATTATATTGTTATTTTCTACCTTTTTCTACTTTATGTCCCCACGTCTTAATTAAAAGATGCCGCGAGAATCAAAGATTTCAATACACCATAAAATAAAACCAGTCTTGAAAGACCTTTTGACCCTCCCTTGGCAGGAGATAAAATGTTTGATAAAAGGGTTGGAGACGGGAATTTGAGGGGTCAAGGGAAACTGGTGATTGTACAGGGAATAGATTTCTTAGAATTTGGTGGTGTTTTTGAAGTTTTTTGGGTATGGAATATTGTCAAGGCTCTTATAATTAAAAGAACAGAGACATATAACTTTTTATGGCACGTATCACACAGGTCAAGACTTCGTTGAAGCAATATGGTCTGCTACTTAAGTATCATCATCATCATCTGCCTAGCCTTTTCCCAACTATGTTGGGGTCGGCTTCCAGTCTAACCGGATGCAGCTGAATACCAGTATTTTACATGGAGCGACTATCTGACCTCCACAACCCAGTTACTGGGTAATACGATACCCCTTGGTAAGACTGGTTGTCTGACTTTCGGGCTTCTGACTACCCGTAACGACTGTCAAAGATCCACGAATGACAGCCGGGACCAACGGCTTAACGTGCTTACTTAAGTATACAGGATGAAATTGAATACTTAGGTGCGACAAATTAAAATATCAAATTCAACTTGTTATAAAGTGAAAAGCATGTTATTGAGGAAAGGTATGACTATGCACATTATTACGTGCGCGTAGGCGAGCGATTTGGCAACGTCGCGTTGTCGCGCGCCCTTGTTTTCGTAGGAACGGTCAAAATAACACGTTGCCAACTTGCTTCATGTTGTAAACTCTGCGATGAATAGATGGGTTATCGGGCGCGTACTAAAATTGATGCTTTAATTTTCTTACTTGTTTTGATAATTTTGAAAAAAAAAATCTGGAACGATGATAATTCGTGTGTTGAAGGCCATCAATCAAAATCAAAAGTCATTTATTCAAATTAGGCTGAGAATCAGCACTTTTCGAACGTCAAAATTACAAAAGACAGTCCCCCAAAAACGCCCGCCCTTCACCGATAACTGTTTGCATTATCTAAGATGATAATTACTTACACGTTTCTTTTTAGAAGAAAGAAAAAAAAAAAAAATTACTTACACGATTTTTTTCAAGAATTTGGATTTGGGAAATGACAATATTATACTTAGTGATTTTGTACCTAACAGTTATTGCTCTTCCTATTTCGATTTGTTGCAAGTTTTCATTTTCATCTTGTATATTATATACACCTATCTGGCTTCCTAACTTTCAAAAGCCGGACGAAATCGTCTCCAAATTTTAATTTGGGGATCATTGAACAAATCCTGGAAAAATCATAGAATTTTAGGACGATACCTAATATGTATTGTTACCTATATAGGTATATCTATATTTATATATTGTATCGTTGCTAGATATCTACTATCTACTTATATAGGTTTCCTATTAAAATATTCAAAAGACAAGGGTTTGGTCTCAAGAGAAATACATTTTATCGGCTACTTTTAGGCATCTAGGCATTGATGCATGACCTATTTTTTACGTACAGACGCCAGCTGTAAGCTACCCGAAACTGTCAATTTTCCCATTCAATCTTGAACCTTAATGCTGTGGCGATAAAGTTGCAAATCTATTAAAGAAATTTGACAGATTGTAGTAGCTTGATGTGCTGGCGTCTGTACCTATCTCAAGCAAAAGATTTCGATAGATGAAATTTTTTATTAGTTTTCTAGATACTTACGTAACTATTGGATACCTACCCGTTTGGTCCGACTTACGTGTCGTATTTTTGAACCCAGACAGGATCATTATGTTGTGTAATTTATTTCATCACTACTCCTCTCAAAACGGTGAAGGAAAATATCGTGAGAAAACCAGCATGTCGTTATAGAACCAAAAAACTTGAGAGGTGTCAAGGGATGGAACGAAGTTCCTTTCGATTAATTAGTGAAGCAGTAGTAATAAAATTTTTAATTGAAAAAAAAAAAATAGTAAAGAGAAAAGCAAAATATAATATATTATTATAATTAATAACTGGCTTGCTTTCTATAAGAGAGAGAGAGAGAGAGACAGACAGAGAAACACGCGCACGCCGCACGGCTTACAACTATAGCAAAAAGTGTCGTTCCAACTTTTGGTCTTAATTTTTTCCGTCTAGCCCCCTTTCGCAACGCGCGATAAGGAACTTCGTTCCAAAATTCGAAGACATGTGACATCCACCGCACTGGGCCCACGTGGTGGATTACGACTTACTGTCTCACCGAGAGGAGGCCTGTGCCCCATTAGTAGGAACGTTATAGGCTGATAATGTTTGTGCAGTTGGAAAATCTTCTTGGAATGGATCTTGTTGGAATCGTAGAAACAGACAAATTCTTACTTGATTACTTATTGGACTAGGTAAAGAGAATAGACCTTGTATTGGTATTTAAAGGAGATGTTTCAAAACGGGCTCAGTATATGTACAGACGCCAGCAGGTCAAGCTACCCGAAACTGTCAAATTTTCCCAATCAACCTTGAACCTTAGTGCTTTATAAATAAAGTGGAAAATCTATTAAAGAAATTTGACAGATTGTAGTAGCTTGATGTGCTGGCGTCTGTACAGTACCTCGAAAAATCGAGAAAAATCCCTGGAATTCGGGAAAAATACAGATAAATTGCATAAATGCATATTTTTCTTGTAATCATTTGATATTTATCAATTATTCTTATCGACTTTCAATATGGCGTCTCGCCAATTTAGGTACTCTGTGGTTAAAAAACAATGACAGCATACCATAGATCGACCATTGATCATAGATCGTGAACTCGTGTACTGTCACATCTTGTCAGAATAAAAGTACGGTAACGTAGTGATTCTCTTTGACAATGTAATATGACAGAAATAAACATATCAAACGTCAATAATCAATCAACATGACAGCTTAACGCCATGACGGGATTTTGTTGTGTGTTGCAATTTCAAGTGTACATTCTTCTGCTTTAGTACCAAACAAAGGCAATTTCTAGTAATTGGATGATTGAAAACTGTTTTAATTATGTTTCCCCATTTTTTTGTATGGTGTACAAAGACCTGGCCGGGGCTCCATACATTTTGAAACATCTCCTTTTGTTAAAATTGCAAGTCGAAGCTGAATGCAATTAGCTTTATTCAATTTATTATCAGCCATTAATGTCCCACTGCTGGGCAAAGGCCTCCCTACTCTCTTTCCTCTCTCTGTCCAGAGTTGTCAAAGACCAATCTTTATCAAAGGAGTCCAGCTCATCCCGCCATCTCCGTCCGGGCCTGCCGGGATGTCGTTTGCCATTAAGCGGGACCATGGGTATGGCCAGGTATTATATATATATGAAAAGAGTCATGCGGACCTCCATATTAAAGGTTGGCTTTTAGGCAAAGGCATCCTTTTCTTCTTTCCTCTCCTCTCTGCCTTGAGCTAGTGTGGTTCAATCCCGTCTATAGGCGTAAATCTCATCCCGCCATCTTCTCCTGGGTCTGTCTCCTCGTCAGACGTTTTCTGGGACTCACATGGTTACCACCATGATTTGGCCTAAGAGTATTTTATGGCATTTCTAAAAAAATCGTCTTGTTAACACACATTTCTGTTTATCCTGAGTTTTAATGTAGCTCTTTTGAAAATACCCTTATGGTCCATCTTCCATCCCGTCCTGTCATTTTACCATATGCGCAGAATCATTCTTACAACAATAGCCACTTCACAGCCTTCCCGCCATCGTCAAAGTCATTTCATGCAAAATTAACGTGCCATCCTTATTTTTTTGTCATCACAAGTGTGAGGACATGCCTTTATTTATTTTTTTAATAACGGTCCTTGATAGCTTTTGTGCAACCAACTTTAGTTTAAAATCGGAAAAACGATTGGTAAACGAAATTGAACTTTATTTCAGTGTACATAAGTCCTCTTACATAAAATTGAGATGAAGTCTGCTATATTCCTATGTAGCTATTTGATTTTGAATCCTGTTCGTCCAAGTTTAGAGTTGAAAATTCAATGATAAGTTCAGTCGGTAAGGTAGAGGTGTCAAAAATCAGCAATGTCATCGCTTCGGAGATCCTGAAGGAAATTGGAGCAGAATACAAAAGGATTTTTTTCCCTGCATATGTCACGTATGTGTGAGAATTGAATGTTTCTTTTTAAAATGACTTTTGGAGTTGATTCGAAAAAAAAAAACAGTTTCGAAATTAATTAGAGGTAGGATGGCCAGTTGTCGGCTCGTTTTATTAATAGTCTCAAACGTGGAATTAGAAAATTGATTTATTTAATTAATTCATTTAAAAGGTAAATAGATAATTTGATTTGTTTTTGATTATCACATAAGTATCAATTAAAATAAGTTAATTAAACTCATTTTAACAGATGCTTATCTTCAGCAACAAGTTTGATGGATAACACAATTTAAAAGTACATTTTTAACACCATTTGGTAACTTTGACTTAACCAATTAGCCTGTGTATCATTATTGTTAGTAATTAATGAGCGTTGTTGCTATTCCTACAAAAAAAGTGTTCGTGGTACAAAAACCTAAATGTTAGCATCTTCTTCAAATACTACCATAGTTAAAAGTCCACTATAGTAAAAGAAATAAAGAACATTGTTTTATTCTGCACAAACAAAACGCACATTACAAATAAAAAAAGACATAAAAATATACACATACAACGTAGTCAAAAACCTCGTACTCAAGGATATAAAATATTGACAATATTTTGTCCATTCATTGATGTCAGGGCCAAGGACTAAAGACAACACACATTAATTGACATTTGACATTGACAATACAAATTAATCCGTGATGCGCCCGCGACACTGGCAGATAATAACAGAATAGGTATACGTAATAATAAAAAGCTTTAACTCACTGACAGACAATGCACAGCGTAAACCGCTCTAGAAAGGGTCTAGGACTATGAAATTTTTCTCAACAATCCCTATATATGTAATGAAAATGAACACTAAGGATAGATTTTTAAAATTCATCCTTTAAACGGGTCAAACATGTGATAAAAGTTAGTATGGAAAATCGTAATTATAGCCGATGAGAAATTCCATCGGACGCACAGCAAGTCTTCTATAATTTCAATAAAAACCGAGCATAAACCAACATTGTCATTACCCAAACAAAACACGCTCGCGTCTATTCTATCACATGTCATTACCATTCCCAATGATACAAAGTATCAAAGAGTACCGCAAACAAAGGCGTCTCGTCAAATATCATGATGTTACAGAAATGATACTTTTTGTGACACCAGACGACACTAGATGGACATTTTGTAGCAATTAAGAACTGGTAATGATGGAAGGTGCGAGGCCGGAGTGGTATCAAAGGGATGATGAGTCGGTTTTTTCGGGATTGGTTTGGTGAGAACTTTTGTGGACCTTTGAAGTTGGTGGATTATGTTTGGTACGTGGTGGTTGTTAAGGGATTTTTGATACTGTGTAAATTATAATTATTCTGGTCTGTGGAGGGATCTAATAAGTTTTCTGAATTAAAACTGACTACCAGATGGTTTTGCATAAAGTATTAAGTGGGTATCGCTGTATTGGACCGTTACCCAGTAACTGGGTATCCATTATGATCGCTGAGGCAATGGCTGTATGTTAAATATTCAGGTAGGTAGGAGTAGGCAGATGATCGAGTCGTTGTCTTAGGAGTTCAGTTTTTTCCCAATTTATTGAAGACAGGATGTCATACTTATATCTTCGCCAAACAGCGATTAAAAACGTTTAAAATCAAAATATTTTATTATTTAAGCGTCAGAAGCTAGGTGCCCGGTTCCAATAGGAACCGTGCACCTAGCTTCTGATGTTTCGTATATGTAAGCTTGGTCATTTCCTATGGAGAAGAGCCGGCAAGAAACTCCACGGTTATTCTTTTAAAATGTTTATGTTTCATCCCCTGCTGGTTACATCCTACAGAAACCATGTTGGTACTTGATTAAAGCCAGTACGAGTTTTTCGAAAGACCGTTTCGCAAATTCGAATTAATCAATTCAAAATAAGAACCGGAGTTGATTGCACCAAATCACAAATCGCCGTTTAAATGCCACCCACGTTCGTTCTAAATTAACCGTTTCGGACGCGCGGACGTCGGTGTCAGCTTGTCACTCTGTCACGTTTAAAAGCATTAACCGGGACTTTCACCCGGTGTTGGGTGACTGGCCCTGTGTCGTATTCATTTCTTTTTTTTTATTATATATTTGGCGACTTCTTAGATTGTGGCTGTGAACGCGTTATTTTTATTTTTCATGCAGAAATGTACTCGTACCTTTCTTTATTATTTATGTTCTCTTTTTAAAACATTCACCTCAAGTCGTACGTCTATTGTCCATATTGAGTCGAACTTTAACCAATCGGCTAACTTCGGCTCTTCTCGGGTACAAAGGTTGCGCCGGCGCCGCGTCCTGCTGATCCGATGAACTAAGCGCCCTCCCCCGCTGACAAGCACGCTATATACAGCGTGTAGAGCATGTCAATCTTTTCTCTCCTTTATTTTTTAAAACCAGTTGTTATTTAAGTGGCTCACGAGATTCTTTGTAGCGCCTAGAGATGGTTATCTTTTGTTAATACGTTCGTGTGAGTAGTCAGTGGCAGTTTGGTCGAATATGGATGTAGCCTTTTTGGTCTCCGAGATTTGATGGAGTTCTAAATTGAAATGACCAACAAATCATTCATCGTAGACTGAAATGTCAGAGAATGTTCTCGATTGAGTTAATCATTATATTAATGAAACGATCTATTACAGGGACCAAAACAAGCGGGATACAGCAGTGCGATTCTGTAACCGTCTCACCGTGAAAACTTAGGTGAAGTGAGCGTGGAGTGATCTGTCATTCCAAATAATGCTAGGGATTGACACTACTAACAACTCACATCAAGCTCACTTCACTTGAGTTTTCACGGTGAGATTTTTACAGAATCGAACGGCAGGTGATACCTCCATAGTTCAGTTGTTTTAATGATATACACACCCATTCATTGACATCAGAAGACCAATTCCCGAAATAAAAACATTCATAATCTAGTCGCAATCTCATCTCAGCGACAATCAATGTCAAAAATTTGTCAAAAAATAGGGATTCTAGAGGTATTTTTGACAGATTGAGACTGAGATCAGACTGTCAACGTTCTTAAAATTACGAGAATTGCCCCTCTTATAGTCAGTGCACAAATGAAGAACAAGAACTGTTTTATATAACTCAAATCTAACTGATTAATCGTGCATGTTTTTCAAACACCCTATACACGACTCTAGATATCAATACTTCATAATCCCATATTCTGCCTCACACCGTTTTTGTTCGTGATGAAGAAATACCATTGTTTGTGGTCCACACCGATTAGTTATGGGTGACACGGGACTCGAATGTATTGGATAATCGATTCAACTTATAATCGTTCCGATCCTAATCGATTACCTTTTTGTGAACGGCCGGTGCCTTTGTGTTCGTTTTTTTAAAAGCAATTATGAAAGTAAAAATGGTGTGTCCTTCTGTGGGGTATTTTAAGTGATTTCATTTAGGATATCCATGTTGTTACTTTTGTTGGAGTCGCTAAAACGTTTTGTAATGCGAATTTAGGAGGTTTCTGAAGTAAGTACCTACATTAGCAGAAACAGTAGGGTAATTGCGTAAAACATTATCATTAGCATCATTCAGTACTATCATTTTGACTGTTCAACAACATTCATTGCGTTACTTACGTGGTTGAGCAGACAAATTTTTCGAACATATGAAGCAATGGATTAGCAATATCCTTCAAAATGATTCAGATTTTTGCGACGAGCAACCTAACCATTCCTACATTTGATTTTCATAGATATAGTTAGAATACTCTTTATTATGTACACCATAAATATTACAGATGAGAAATTAGAAATTTCACAAGTTGTGACCCAAAGGACGGTTTTATCGCTTAAAGCGGTGTTTTAAAGACAGCCTTTGGATGGATTAAGGGATGGAGAAAGGAGAGACAATTTTTTCGTATTTCTTAAGACAATATCTCAATGAAGGATCCTGTTTCCCATAGAAACCTTTAACCGCCCCTCTCAACATAATACTCTAGAAAAGGCTACTTTTTTTCTTACAGAGGCCGAATAGCTCCCGCCCATAAGGACAAGGACTTGAACTCCCGAAAGATAATTAGTTGTAACTCCGATAAACATAAATCATCAGGCGGACGAAAAATCGTAATTCCCAAAAACGGGCGTCCGGAAATTATTTGAAAAACAAAGCGCTGGCTGACCACGCCCGCGCCGCCTCGGCTGCGCGTACGCATACTGTTCCCACGTTTAAGTAGAGCGAGCAGACTTGATGAGATCTTGGGACATTGCTTGAAGAGATACAGTGGAAGATATTTTTGAGTTGATAAGAGGAGTCGAGAAAGTCGGAAGGATGGACTTATTGCGAGTGATGCATCTTGACTATTGATAGTTTCAGCTAATTTGGATAGATGGCGTTACCTGTTGCTATTTCTTTGATAGGTATTGATTGTGCTTAAAGATAAGAGGGTTCACAATAATTTTAAATTATATTTACATTTCGTATGAATTTCAGTTAGTAGGTGTCGTCGATTAAACAGCCAAGAGAAATTTTGGTTTTGTAGAGCGTCGACTGTGTTATACATGCTTATGTCAGATCCCATTTCTTAAGGGCGATGTGCCATATTATCAACCAGATATTTGTTTATTTAATACTTGAATAACACAAATGTACAGACGCCAGAACATCAAGCTACTACAATCTGTCAAATATCTTTAATAGATTTTCAACTTTATAGCTAAAGCATTAAGGTTCAAGATTGATTGGGAAATTTTGACAGTTTCGGGTAGCTTGACCTGCTGGCGTCTGTACAGAGGCTGACTTAATGCCATGGGCATTTTCTAGGTGGAGCAGTGGTGGCCCAGTGGTAACGGCTGTGCCTTACGAGTTATGGTTGTAGGTTCGAACCCATGTCAGGCGCTTTACTTTGTGTAAATTATTTCATCACCGCTGCTCTCAAAAAACGGTGACGAAAAACATTGTGAGAAAACCGGCATGTCCTAGAGCCGAAAATTCGAAGACATGTAATATCTACTAAACCGCACTGCTGTGGTGAGTCGCAGTACAGTTTTGTCGCACAAGACGTGTTATTCGCACATCCATTTGTCGAGCTCATGTAGTACAACTCCTGGGTCTGCGTTGTGGATGACGGTCCACTCCCTATGTCCCTGCATCCCAGCAGTGGGAACATTGTAGGCTGATTATAGCCTTTGGGTGTTGTAGACACAGAAAAATAATAGCATTACTTTTTACTACCTACTGTACTTTTGGAACGAAGTTCCTTATCGCGCGTTGCGAAAGGGGGCTAGACGGAAAAAATTAAGACCAAAAGTTGTAACGACACTTTTTGCTATAGTTGTAAGCCGTGCGGCATGCACGTGTTTCTCTGTCTGTCTCTCTCTCTCTCTTATAGAAAGCAAGCCAGTTATACTTCGTTCCATCCGGGTGTCCCTTGACACCTCTCAAGTTTTTATTCTACTTCAGTTTGTTTTGCTTTCAGGCACCATACTTAGGTTGGTTTATTAAGGTTAGGTTGGCCCTAGACTTCTAAAAAAAACACTCAAAATAACTTATAGGTACTTCCAAATCTTAGTTTCTAGAGCTAGAGCTATCATTTCACATGATGTAAGAGATTGCCACTATTAACAGCTCACTTCACCTAAGTTTTCTCGGTGAGATATTTACAGAATAGATCGGCTGATTTCGAAAAAATCTCACAGTATTGTATCCTCCAAACAGCCTCACAACTGGTGACCCTAGCAGGGAGTCTGTATAACGCGATGGGCGTCACACAAGCTGCTCCGGCGATTATTAAGTCTCATGCGCCGCTTGTTGTAATTTAACGGCCGCTTTGACATTAGCAGGACTGTCCGCATTTTACTCATTAGTGTGGATTTAAAATATTGGTGTTTTTAGGCAGGACCAAAATCTGCAATCTTCATTGAGTTTAGAGTCCAGACGTACGCTCCTCATGGCCATGATGCTGCATGGCATTTGTAATAATAAGTTTGATTGTAATGAGCTTACCAATAAATTATGTTACGTAGTACCTAGAACTATTATTATACGGCGAGAGGTGCGCGTTCCTCGTCTGTTTCACACTGAGAAGTGCAAAACAAACGCCGGTGAGCGGGCACCTCTCCGTCGCCTTGTAGTAACTTAATTAATAAGACACAATTTACCGATTCAGATATTTTTACATTTTCTCCTGCAAAATTTAAAAAAATGGCTATAGCTTTGCTTACCGACAACCTTTCATAACTTGCTTTTATTTTTTCTTTTAATTCTAAAATTCATATGTGACCGTCCGTCCTTTCCTCTTTTAGATATTTATTAATTGAATCCGTGGACAATAGTGTGGGTTATACGTTTATTAAATAAATCTAATTAGCTTCGATACACAAATTGTAACGTGTAACTGATTTTTGTCCCTAAATAAATAAAATAAAAATGTCTTGAAGATGAATGCCGGTTTGCTTCTTCTTCTTCTTTTCATATCGATGGTACTCCTCGTCATGGTGCAGACTCCAGCACATCAAGCTACTATAATCTGTCAAATTTCTTTAATAGATTTTTAACTTTATCGCTAAAGCATTAAGTTCAAGATTGATTGGGGAAAGTTGACAGTTTCGGATGGATGGATGGATGGATTGGATGTTTGTTGTAGTGGCTGAATACTTGTTTGAACCTGAAATCGTGAAAAAACAAATCAGCTGTTCCCCACATTTATGTTTGCATAACTCGCCAAAATGTAGGGAACCGCTGTTTTTTTTTCGCGATTTCAGGTTTAGTCTTATAGTAAAAGTTGTTCGTAATGATGGATACAATGACCCTTTTTTTTTTTTTTTTTTAGGATGGGAAATCATTAATGACTCCTCCCGCTCTGGGTGGAGCAGAAGGGAGTGTTAGACTCTTACTGACTAAAACCCACCCGTGTTCCTTCCTTAGCCCTTTATGTTCCAGGGCAGCGGTAAACCCTTTAAGAGGATTTATGTATAAATAGATACATCTTATATATTTAAAAGTACAAACTGTCAAGTGCTTCGCCGCGACGGCGACCGCTCAAAGTCACAGGAAGTTTAACCGATCGACGTTCCATCATCGTTCAAAAACCCAAATTATAAATATGGAACACTTACCGGCGGACGTAAAACATTTATTCGTCTAATACGTCGTTATCAAGTGCTGCTATATTTGGACGACTTGTCGTGCGCTGAGCAGCGATGTAGGGAGAACGGATGTGGCCTGGTATCAGCGTGAAACAAACCCTGTTCAGCCGATCTATTCTATAAAAATCTCACCGTGATATTTTTGGTGAAGTGAGCTTGATGTGAGCTGTCATTCCACGTGATGCTTGGTATTGACAATATTGACTACTATTGGGGCAGGTTTATTACACTAATTTGCAATGGCATATCATAGCTTAATCATTTCTCTATAGGTATATGGTAATTGATATACAAAATCAGTCTTCTGACTGATCATGAAATCTGTTACTGAATATCGGTATTGCAAGATGCAAAAAGAGAAAATAGTACTCAAGTACTTACCGACCTATTCAAAGCGATGAGTCAGAAAGCAAATTAATAATCAAGATTTAGCTTTTAGGATTGAAGCTGCTGCCTTTTTCTGATCACTTAGTAATGGACTGAATAGTCAAATTATAGCAGCTAGATCAGAAGATAAAGGTGAGTTTCCTGTAACAGGTCTACTATGCCTCTCAGTAAAAAAATCCAGCAATTTCCCTGCAAAGGACATCCAGCAGTAACCTCACATCTCGGGTACAGGCACGAGTGCGGCCGCTCGCGCACATATTTATTTATTTTTACCGAAATAGACCGAACGGTCGTCGAGTGCGTCCGATTTATAGAATGCCGTGAGCAATTTCAGTGGAATCCGAAGCGTGGTTTATGTCTTAATGTAGTCGCTGAAATTGTTACAAGTTGGCGTTTGTGGCATTTTCGTTGGAAAAGTACAGGCGCCGCGAGAGGGTTAAGCATTTGTGTAACAGTTCGGGAACTGTTCTTGGAACTGGCAGTGGTTCGTTCATTGATGGGAATGTAGTTGTTCTGCTGTTTATTTATGAAGTTATTTACCTGTTACATGTAGGAATGGTGGGGCTACTTTTCCCAGTAGGTAAGTATTGTAAGGCCCAATTTTTGTGTTCTCTCTATGTTTTTACTCTATCTCTGTCTACTATATTTAATTATAAAAAACTTGAGAGGTGTCAAGGGACACACGGATGGAACGAAGTTCAAAGAGAGAGAGACAGACAGACAGAGAAACACGCGCACGCCTCACGGCTTACAAGTACAACTATAACAAAAAGTGTCGTTCCAATTTTTGGTCTTAATTTTTTCCGTCTAGCCCCCTTTCGCAACGCGCGATAAGGATAACTTCGTTCCAATAATCAGCCTATTGTGTTCCCACTGCTGGGACACAGGCTTCCTTTCGGTGAGAGGGAGTAGGCCGTAATCCACGACGCGTGCCAAGTGCGGGTTGGTACTTAAATGACACTTGTCTTCGAATTTTTTGTGTTAGGACATGCCGGTTTCCTCACGATGTTTTCCTTCGCCGTTTTTCTTTCTTTCTTCGCGAATGGACTTTTTTTTAAGAATAAATTCTTTATTCAAGGAACAAAGACTCAACAAGATTTTTAGCAAAACTTACGACTGTGTTAGTAAGCACAGACACTATAAAAATAACGGTTGGCCACCGTTGCGACATCCCATGAGAGACGGCACAACAGTGACCCACGTACACACAGTCTAGGCGACTCGCAATCATGCTTAAGACACTGTTAGAGCTACCCCACACCCTGCGCACCAGGGAAGCGCACCTTTTACGCATTGTTGCATAAAAGCAATCTACATGTGCATCTGTGAACATCCCTGACGCACTACAGAAACGGAAGGAATGATGATCAAATTATACAGTAATGTGCCTGTCTGGGTTCAAACCCACGACCTACAACTTGTAAGTCGGGGCCGACCCCACTGGCCCACCACTGCTCCTCCTCCATTTTTAGTTTAGTCCACTAACATTGTTTTCAAGATTTACATCCCTACCTCGTATTTAGTACTGGACAGGATATTAATTGGGATAAGTGAACTAAGCATCACTTATTACAACTCACACCACACACAACCTCACTACTCACACTCACACTCGTATTCACTAACACACTCACTCGTGGCACACACATAATACATACTCGCGCGATCTGGCACTTTTCTGCATAACGCTTATTATTTTGCAGAGCAGTTTTACCCTTTTATCTTTATTTATTTTTATTTTTAGTTTTGTATGTTTACATTGTCTACATTTCAATTGCATTAAAAATGATAAGTGTGAAAGAAGTGTGGAGACTCCTAAGACAAGCAATCTCTTGCTTAAAAGGTGATCTCCAAATATATGTATGTATAAATGCCCATTGTAATTGAAATAAACATTTTTATTTATTTATTTCTATCCATCTGACACAATATTATAACCATTCAAATGCGATTCTAGTTAAAAATAACTAAATTATTACACAAATTACTGAGCTTAGATACACTTTACTACCCATTTCCAACTACCTTCATAAAGCCACAATAAAAAAATAATTAATAGGTATCCCTCAAAAAATCCTATCAAAAATCCTCTAAACACCCATTAAAAGATCAATTTCTCACTAAAAATTAAGTCAAAATCCACCCATCACCCGTTCAAAAACATAACACTAAAATGCTAAGTGTATTCCTGATCGACCGACCGCCTGATCATGTAGGTCACACTTCCGTGTATAAAATAAATTCGGTCTAAAAGCGATCGTTCGATAGATTTACTGCCAGTTAATTCGGCTAGATGGTGGACTTATAGAGTGGTTTATGACCGCAGTTGTTTTGCTTAACGGACGTACAAGGCAGCCTGATGCGTCAGCTAGAAAGGAATTGTTCAATTAAAAGTTTAGTTATGGGGTTAGTGACAGGTTGTGTTGCCACTTGTTAGATGAGAGAGTATTGCAGAAACTGAGCGTGGAGGTATTGAGGAAGGACGATGAATAATCGATGATATCGTGTCTTTGTTGAATGGGACATGGACTTCGATATGGTATGGTATTTTAGGGTTAAAACATTAGATTTTTTTCTGCACATCATTTTATAAGTAGGTATGAGCTGTGTGAGTGATGATATGGTTAGAAAAGGGATGACTACCGAGATGATGACTAATAGAGAAGTATAGAAGAAAAATACATGTTGCGCCGACTCCAAATAGATTGGGATGAGGACAGGAGAATGATGATTTTATAAGTTTATAAGGTAGCTCATTAATTCGTCCATTTGTGGAATAAATTATGAAAAGAGAGAGCTGAAAGATTTCATCAAAGATTTTCCATGTAAACAAGTTCTGGCGATAACTTGTTTACATAACAAATATTTGATGCTTTCAGCACTCTCTTTAATAACTTGAGAGAGACATTTTTGGAAATGTACGTGCATGCAACCAAAGGGACTTTAATTTTCTCAATGTTAATTTAATATGGCTTATGCTTAACTTACCACCAGATATTAAATCCGCATTTAAATGTAAATTTATAACCAAAGTTTTAATATCTCGCTATCCTATTTAAGCAAAATAACTCCAAATAAATCATTTCGGTTCTCGACAGCCTGTAAAAAATAATCTCTTTTTTTCCATATTTTTTTTCTATACAATCTAGTCGTTTGATGTGTAGTGCTGAAAGGCAGTGGTGATGAAATATATACACAAAGGAAAGTGCCTGCCTGGGTTCAAACTCACGACCTTCAACATCACCGGTTCGATATCACTGGGCCACCACTGTACAGACGCCAGCAGGTTAAGATACCCGAAACTTTCAAATTTTCCTAATCAACCTTGAACCTTAATGATTTAGCGATAAAGTTGAAAATCCATTAAAGAAATTTGACAGATTGTAGTAGCTTGATGTGCTGGCGTCTGTGCATTTAATGCTAAATATTATGAAAATGTTCGTGAGAATCCACCTTATTGAATATCTTCAAACAGTACGTTTTCTGACTCATCCTCTCATTGTCAGTAACAACTTGTCATTAATTGTCACACCACTATTGTTAGACTTCATTTGCATGCTAACTTAATTGCTCAAATTATGGAAATCTTTTTCTACTGTTGAAGAACTTTGCATAACAACAAAGAACTAGGAACTCTTATTATAAAGAACGTAAGGATGAAAATCTGTTTTTCCAACTACAAATATAATGTGGCTGAAGTACGTGACAATCGTTTTCATAATTATTTTCAAAATTGATTATAACTCTTATTGGGATCTACGTAAGGTTGAAAATAGAGTTTTATGGTAAAGGTTCTGTAGCCATGGCCTCTTCACCTCTTATTAATGACTGACATTTTATTGTCATTGCATTTATTATGGAATCAAAACAATTGTGGTTAAGTATGCAAATTATGTCAAGTAGAAATTACTGTAATTAATTTCTAAGGACAAAGATAACAGGATAAAGATGGTAGACATGCAAGGAAAGAGCCATAAACTCGGCAATGGGAAAATTTTGCTGTTGATAATTCAGTTCTTCATTCTTCCATGGAATGTCTTGCCCGTTCTTCTCCATAGATACCTACTTCATATTAGCTTTATATTTTTGACTGACCGACTCTTTGACAATTCAAAAGTGCCTGTAAATGGTATAGTTGAAATAAATGCTTTGAGTTTGAGTTTGCAACAAACGTAAACTGGAGGAGGTTTTATATATTTCTATGCTAGTGAGGCTTCCATGATGTACGGTAACCAAAAACTTATGGTGAATAAGTATCTACATGCGGCTTCGAAGGACCGTTGTGGGAATGTAATTTAAGCGGGGGTGAGTTATTGACGACACACAGTAATGAGCTGACCAGGGTAGGAGAAGGGAATGAAGGACTTACTTGGGAGTCTTCTGGATGAAGCACGTTGATACAAAGGCAGCCTGAGAAGATGCAGCACGTGTTCGCTGATTTCTTCTTTAGACTGATGTGCACTTCACTTGGTCTGTGTATGTCACACGTGTGTCGGCAAGCACGGATAATAGAGAATTTTAGATATATTAGTAATGATCTATGTAAGCCATCCAGCCAGTTTTCTCATCAAGTAACTTCTCCCGCTCTGGGGAGCGGGAGGGTCAGACTTTTACTGACTAAAACCCACCCGTATTCCTTCAGTTGCCTGTGCCCTGGCACAGGCAACTGAAGGAATACGGGTGGGTTTACCGGGAGTTACCGTGGCCCCTGGGCCACGGTAACTCTTTCGAACAACCCGCGACCCTGGCAGATCTACGTAAGCCTCATTCGGCTAAAAACAGCTTAGGTGGTTTGCAATTTTTTATAGTGATGGACCAGCAAATTGAAAGCATGTCCATAATTATTTTATTTTATTTATAATTGGCAGTACAAAATAGGCATATAATTCACAACGTAATTAACATTTTAAATATTTTTACAGCTACATAGGCAAATAACTGCCTAAACAGACAAACACTATAATCAACACTATATTTACATAAAAATTATCGAACCAAACATCCATTTCAATAATATTAATTACATAGACACTTTACTAAACTCACATTTGTCAGAACTTGATTAAAATTCAAACAGTTTTACCTTAAAACATTAAAAATGAATTATTATTAATATTTCACAATGTCCTAATGTCCGCCCATCGAAGCATAGGTATGACTGACGTGAACGTATAATTTTACAAAAACATTTTATCAATCTCAAAATACATAACAACCTGTAACACAATGACACAAGGTTCAAAATCAAATGATCGGAAAGTTAAAAATAAGGTTGCGTCCGGAGGAGCAGTTTTTACAAAACACGCCCCGTTTGACGGTGGACGAAACAAAATTAAGGCTTTCGGTTAACTGTCACGCTAGAAAGTTGTTATTAATTTTATTTGTGAGACAATCTATTCTATGGATTTTGTTTTTTGGTTGGTGGCAAAGGTTTTTTGCTGTTTAGAAACGTGTTATTACGTGCAAAAAAAGTTTATGATGGTGATCATGGGTGACCAAACCTTTTATGAACTTTGCTCAACGTGAGGAGTGTGAGGACAATCGATCTTTAATGAGCCACTATGAATTCTATTTTTGTTTACAATGATCCCACCATCGCCATTTTACTACCGAACTGCCAGACGTATTGCAGGGTACCACCCGCACTTGGTTGATATCCTGCCCAATCGTACTCACCGCTTCACCTCCACATTTATTAAGCGCACAACCAAAATCAAAATTCAAAAGTCATTTATTCAAATTAGGCTGAGAATCAGCACTTTTCGAACGTCAAAATTACAAAAGACAGTCCCCCAAAAACGCCCGCCCTTCACCACTTCCTAGTGCTATCGCTGGGAAGAAGTGGCGCAACAAACTCCCCAGCAGCACAGCTGTCTGTTCAGTTAGAATATAGTTGCATGTATACAATACTAGGAACCTATGTTCAGTAATTAACATTACAACCAAAACGTAGACCTCTCAGACAGTGTTCCCCCACATTTAACCCGTCTGCCTTCAAAGCCAGAGTAAACAGGCATTTTCTGGGTGAGCACGTTCCATCATAGATCTCATCTATCGCTTTCCATTAGGCGTGATTAAAGTCAAGAGCGGGCCTAATTAACAATTTAAAAAAATGGCACTCTCACTCTCAAAAACTCCTTAAAAATGACCTTGAAATTGAAGAACTGGTAGAGGTCTGTAAAGACCAACAATGTAACCAGATTAGAGGCTTAAAACGAAAATAGGCTTTGAATTAAATAGAGTCGTAAGCGAGGAAAGAAATAGGCTAATAATTTTCCGTTTCGCTAAGAATCGTTCATAATGCTAGCCTTTGAAATACCAATGCATAAATGCACCCAATGATCAATTCCCTCATTCATTTCATCACTTCAAAATTTTCAACCACTAAAAATCCTCCTCAAATCCAATCTCACCCAGAAACAGTCCAAACTTACCGACACCTACACGACTGTCACCCAAGGCTAACCCTTAATATTTCAGCCTAAAGTCAATTTAATTTAGCTTTGCAGACAAAAAAGGACGATATGCGACCGAACTCATAACGTGTCCCCGCCTCTGAGGGTTCCAGAGAATTCTATAAGGTCAGTGAATTATTAACTTTTCGGGACTCGGGTCCTATTATAAAGTTTGCCATTGGCTATGTTCTGTCGCGACAGGACGATTTTTTCTTTTGTTCTAATTTTAATTTTGTGATCGTTTGTGGCCAGTTAATTTGTTAGAGGCCCTCTTTTGTTCTTGTTGTAGTCTGTCCTGTGTTAAACAGTTGATTTCGTTGAATATTTGTGTCCATGGTCCCTCGGCATTGTCATATTATGTTCAATACAGACGATACGATACGACATAATCTCCAGAAATGAAGTCTATCAACTAGATAATAGTAGCTTAGCTTGAACCAACAAGAATCATGTTTGTGAGACTGCCTGAGTGGTTAATGGATACACGATACTGCGCTTTAAGACACAAATCACAGACGTCACCCAAAAAGCAGCCAAGCTCAAATGGGACTAGGCCTAACATGTTTGCCGCATGTCGGATGCATTGTGGGCTAAGACTACCGCAGCATGGATTACTGAAAACGTCTAACGGCATTGCGGAAGACCCAGGCGTAGATGGCGAGACGAACTTGATGATATGAGGGATTGGTCCATATTGGCTCAGGGTCGAGTTGAGTGGAAAAGGAACTGGGTGGTTTTTGCCCTGCAGCGGGACAATACAGGCTGATTATTATTGTGAGTGGTTAATAGAAGTTGCGTTTCTGGCATTTTGTGCGTGCAGTCATTTGTTTTGTCAAGTCTTCAGATGGGATATTTCCGTCTGCTTCCTCAAGATCTATTTTAGCACTAAGAGGTTGCTTAGGCTGGTTGGTTGATCGCTGTTAGCGAAAAGGCCGCCCATTGTGTCAACCTTTATAAAATTTTATAGATATATTCATGTTCTGTAATTTGTATGGTGTACAATAAAGAGTATTCTATTATATTCTTACATCCGAATAATTTGCATCCGCTGAACCCTTATGTTTGATCACTGAAAAGTTCACCAATTCGATTACCGATTGCGACAGCCCTTTCTGCCTTGGCGTCTTTTCAAACTAAACTGTTATTCTTATGCTTCCAGCTTCTATTCCGCAACTGAACGTCACCGGATACAACGTCACGTCGGTACACATTGTTTTTGAAATTTGAACGTCCAAGTATTGGTGTTTATAATGTGGGCACGCGCGTTCTGTCGCATGGGTGGGACAATGTTGCTAGCACTCAAAATAGATATCCTACGCGAGAACGGATACGGTTGCCAGCGCAAAATTTGTAATATAGGTAAACATTGTTTGAAATTGTTATTGTTTATCTGTGGAGTTGAGTTCTGGGAACTAACGTTTTTGTGGCGCGAAGAGATTTTTTCTTTTTTTTCCTGATGGTTTTCTTAGTGATGTGTCATGGGCAGTCCTTGTATTTTACAGACTGTTAATTCTGGTTAATATCAAGACGTGTTTTTATCTATGTGACTCATAGTGAAGATACGTGCTCATATTTTGGTGTAGACCTTTCAAAAGCGTAAAAAAAGACATTATAACATCACGCCAGTAGCCCCCTAAGGGTAAGCCAAACAGTATTTCTTATGAAAAAGCTCAATAACACTTTGCCCGACCTAGCAATTGGACCTCACGCTGAGCAATAGCGCGTGCGTTTTTTTTTTTAAACACCCCTCTCTAGGAATTTCTCCTGTATCGTGGGTGCGTTTACAAACATTTAAACTCACATACACAAACAGTCAGACCTGGAACAACTACCTGTAGGCAATACAAATATGTGTTCCGTGCGGGAATCGAACCCGCGATACGCAGCGCAGCAGTCGATCGCTCAGCCACTGCGCCAGCCGTGTCGTCAAATTTTTGTCGTCAGATTTGACCACCGCGGCAGTAAAAAAAGATGACAACAGTAATTTAACAAAGACGAAATATATACTTATACCTAATATATTATTATGAATAAAATTCGACACAACAAAAGCCATTTAAAATGTGAGAATTCAGAGATACTCAATCACACTTCCAACGTTTGTCAAAATAGATACATATCTAGCAACAAAATATTTCGCAACAAAACACGAAATAATTCATAAAACTTTACTATCTGAGGTCGATCGTAAAGGTCAAGAAGAAACAATGGGTTTGTCCAACCCGTTCGGAAGAAAAAGCGGCCAAGTGCGTGTAGGACTTGCAAACGAGAGATCCGTACCACCGTACAATATATTTTTTTTGTCCATTTTGGTTTTAATTTTGATTTAAATTCTGATTTTAATTTTGTTTTTGTTTTTTTTTTTTGAAGATTTTTGTGTTGATTTTATTGTGTGTATTGTAGTTTTTATGGGTTAATACCTGAAATAAATGTTATTATTATTATTATTTAACACTACGTAATTATATAAACGCTAATAAAATAATAATAAAAGCACGACACCATCGCGGCAGGCCGAAGATGGCGGGACGACCTATTATGATTCAAAAGATACAGCTCTGTGACAGAAAGACGGACAGCGGAACCTTAGTAATACACTGGCTCCTGACTCCGATGGCACCCTTGAAGAGCAATGGTGGCCAGTAGTAACGGTCCCAACTTATGAGTCGTAGGTTTTATCTTACCAATTTATGAGTCGTACTTTGAACCCAGCCACGCGTTTTACTTTCTGTGAATACTTTTTTCACCACTGTTCATAAAACGGTCAAGGAAACCGACATGTCCAAAAACCAAAAAAAAAAAACGAAGGCGAAGACATCTACCACGCGGGTTGGTAGATGTCACAACATCTACCAACCCGCGTGGTAGATTACAGCCTTTCGAAGAAAGGTGGCCTGTGTCCCAGCAGTGGGAACTTTATAGGCTGATTATTTTGGGACCCTTTGGGCACGGATCCCTAAAAATGATCGTAGGTACTAGCGTCCCCGTGGTAATAATGAAGTTTAATTGTTGCTAGTGACATCTGTCTTCATTATATGTAAAGTAGGCACGCAATCATGCTGTAATTAACTGTAGCAGTTTATTACTTAATAGCTGAAGATGGGAATAAAGTCTTGTTGCTATGTTGCTGGTTGTAAAACACGATGTTAATCAGAAAGATATTGTAATGGTGGATTGACTGTTAGAATTGCATCTTGAACGACATGCGTAATGACTTTTATAATGGAGGAACACTGGCTCCCAAGTCACAGGTATGTACCTAGTTTGGGAGCCGGGGGACCTATGTTTGAGATTTTACTTCTGTATGTTGTAAATATAAATAAAATTGTAACCATGTTGTCACTTTTTTTAAATAAAGAATTTATTTATTTATTTATATAATTATCTTGGACAATCTGCCCAACTATCCCAACCGTGGTAGTTTGTTCTTTCGTGTAGTGTATTTTTATCTCACGACGCGACGCGCGCTTTTCTTGTGGTTGCCTATTGTCTAAACATGCTGTGAATATGTGTGTAAACGTAGGAGCTCTCGATACGGTCCGAGGCAATGGCGAAGTCTGAAGTGTGTGTGTGTGCGTGTGTGTTATGTGCTCTGACGCTACTCGTCTTCACACACATATTCACCGCGTGTTTGTACAATTGGTTACCACAAGTAAAGCGCGCGTCGCTTCGTAAGATAAAAAAATACTGTAGTTCATATTAAAAACCGACCAAGTGCGAGTCGGACTCGCGCTCGAAGGGTTCCGTACCTACCATTATCTATAAAAATGTACATATGCGAGTCCGACTCGCACTTGGCCGGTTTTTTTTTCTATTTTTGTGTGAATATCTTAATGCGGTTCACAGAATACATCTACTTACCAAGTTTCAACAGTATAGTTCTTATAGGTAGTTTCGGAAAAAAGTGGCTGTGACATACGGACGGACAGACAGACAAACATGACGAATCCATAAGGGTTCCGTTTTTTGCCATTTGGCTACGGAACTCTAAAAACAAGAAATTTATTACAATTTAATCAATTATGATCCTACAGGCACTTTTAACTGTCAAGGAGTCTTGCAGCCAGAATGTGGAAACTTGTTCTGTTGTTGCTTGAACTATTGCCCATTCCAAAGCGTAATAGGTTACTCTGGAGAAGAACGGGCAAAGAACTTGAATAAAAAGAAGTTAACAACCACCAGGCGTTTCATCAAGATAGCAGCATTTGAAGCAGCACGAAAAAGCACCAATACTGTATCCCTGGACACAGAAAATACTATAAAATGTTTTCAAACGTTTTCGCATAGAAATGTACGTGTCACATATTAGGTACTTACCTATCTACGTATTTAGGTAAAAGAAAAGCATGGGACATTTTTTGTGATTTTTTCTAATACTCCTTAGTTGGACCTGAACAGACTAATCCTTGCATCTGCACTGCACTGCATCGCTTGGCATCATAAAAATAAAACGTAAGAATTGACGTTTATGTGACTGACTGTACCATTTTTCAAAATCTGCGAATGCAAACAATTATTTAAAAAGTTAATGACAGACTCCTAAGAACGTTTTCCTGTAGCTATATATATTAACCTACCAATTTCCACATTTATATCTGTAATTTTTATGGTGTACAAAATACACCACCACCGAACCGTACCCATTGTATGTTTAGTATTAATAATCATATTTATTTATTAAATATAATCTGGTGTACAATAAAGTATATATAAAGTAATAAATAAAGAGTACTTAGGTATTATTCTATCCTAACTAGCTTCAACTTCCGGAGTAACTGACCGACTCTTTGTCACTTAAAAATTGTATGTAAATGGTTTAACTGACATAAATGCTATGAGTTTATTTTAGTTCTGTTCCTACATGCCCTTACTTCCCCATCTCAAAAATCCACCTTGTATATTTCAAGTGAAAATAGTTGAATCAATTCGTCGGATCGCTTATAATTTTCCGCGAACCCTCGACGCTCGGTACTACAAAGTTTTTTCACCCAGCGTTTTGTTCACATACTTAATAATAAAATCATCGCTATTAATTTATTAAGTGATCAATTAACACATTAAAGGCCATGAAAACGCGCGCTCATTATAATAATTACGGCTTATTGGCAAACATTGATTTGTAATTTGCATACAATCTGCATTGTTAACTGCCAATTAAAAAGCCACTTTATTCTTTTAGGTTTAAGGTTGTGAATTGAATTGAGATGGGTGGAGTAGTATGTAAATGTCGCAGTGTACTTGATAACAACCATGAAATCGGTTGAATCGGTTTGTAATAGTTTGTTTGTCGTTCTCGCTATCGAAATTGGTCACGGAATATCTCAAGTTTTGGTATTTTATGGAATTTGCGGAGTTAAGTTTATTAGATAAGCATGTTTCTAGGTAATCTTCTTTTTCATCCTGTTTCCTTGACATCATTGGCACCTGTGGTCAATTAGAAAGATGCTAGGTAACTTGTTTTCAAGTAGGTACCTATAAGTTTCTTTTTGAAATATTTTTGTGTCACAAGTTTTATGTTATTAAGGTACTTATAAGGCATATGTGAGTGGAAACGCCGAGAGGGGCATATAGTATTATTGGTGATTTTCTTCAGGTGCGTAGTACTCGCACCCGATGTGCGTATTATGTCCAAATGTATGAACGTAAACCAAGTTAAAGGAGTAAGTATGTAAGGATCATAGCAGGTGGCGTTTTGTATCTTCTGCCTACCCTCACGGAAACAAGGCGCAAGGTTATTATACCTTAATAAGTATGTAGTAAGAGCCTTATTCGTTCACAAGATTAGTAATAGTTCGTGGTACTAATTGACAGTGTCTCACACTATTTTTGACAAAGAACTATTATTGTGATATAATTGTGGAGAAGGCAGCATTTACTTTAATACAAGGTGGATCTCGTTTGCATGAACTTTGTACCTACATGTTATAAGAATCATCCGAGGTATAGTATGTAAGTAGGTGGTTTGACACCCCTGTGGATATCAAACCACCTACTTACAAACTATACGGAATGCTACAAAGAAATTCCTGAAGGAAACACTCAATAACACTTTGCCTGACCTGGGGATCGAACCCAGGACCCCATGTTCCTGCTCCGGTACCTGAAGGTCAATTCTCGTAATTTAAAACGTTCAAAATCTAGTCGCAGTCTCATCTCGGCGACAAACAAATGTCAAAATCTTGTCAAAATGTACGGAAATTAGACGTATTTCTGAGATCAGACTGTGAACGTTCTTAAAATTACGAGAATCGGCCCTCTGATCTCTCTTTGGTCAGGTCGGATTGCCGCCCCGCCGCAGGCCCATAGATCCCCCTATATATAGAACCTTAACCTAAACATACATATTTTTACTATAAAATAGTACTTCACTAGCTAAGTAGTTCTTGTGCTGGTCTGTGATACTTGTCCGCGGAAGCGACGAAACACCACATCCTGCGGCCAGAAGTCTTCTTCCATGACGACGGGCAGATAACAATTCGGAACACCCACCATAAACGCCTTGAAATTGACGTTGCGGTGCGACTCCAGTAACTGCACCCTCGGCGAGTACCTCGTTTTCTGGCGCACGTACTCCACGATGTCCTCCGCCTTAGTGGTGTAGTGTAGGCGGGAGATGTACACCGGTGTGTTCGGCTTTGCGGCACGCAAACTGACTTCAGGCTCCGTAGGAGCTTTGCCGCAGCGGTTCTTGTTCGTTCGCGATCGGCGCTTCGTCTTTTGCACTGTCACGAACCCCTCATCACCGGCTGGTGACTCACTCACTCTCAAATCACCAAAGGCACCGAATAGGGCTCTATTCGGTGCCTTTGGTGATTTGAGAGTGATGGAAGAGAGAGTCTTAGCTCGTCTGAGTTTCGCCGCCATGGCTGAAATTCGATTTGGAGGACTATTATTATTAGAATCATGCTTTGACAAAATATGAGCCAGTCAGCAATGTGGAAGCAGCGGGGCAATTGCGTAACACACTAACAGTAGACGACACGGTTAGCGCAGTGGCTGAGCAATCGACTGCTGCGCTGCGTGTCGCGGGTTCGATTCCCGTACGGAACAAATATTTGTATTGCCTACAGTTGTTCCGGGTCTGGCTGTTTGTGTATGTGAGTTTAAATGTCTGTAAACGCACCCAAGATACAGGAGTAATTCCTAGTGTGGGGCAAAGTTTAAAAAAAAACTAAAAAAAAATTGAACAAATGAAGCAATGACTTAGGAATATACTTCAAATTGCTTCAGATTCTGATTGATAGAGTGTTACGAAATTAATTAGGATGCGGGACTGACTGCCCAGGGTGAGTCTGACCGTACTCGTGGATGTTATTAGGGTACGGGACTGACTGCCCAGGGTGAGCCTGACGGTACTCGTGGATGTTTTTAGGGTACGGGACTGACTCCCCAAGGTGAACCTGACCGTACTGGTGGATGTTATATCATTACAAGCCAAATAATAAGAACAAGGTGGATCAGAATGGTGGACGGCAAGAAAAAGTGTTATTCATCGAATAATTAGTCATTTAGCGACACTTAAATTGATAAGGGTCATTATCATAGTACGAGTATTGTTCTCAATAATTTCTTCAATGTTGCCTATTTGTCGGAGTTCACTTTTTACTATCTATCAGTAGTCTGTAGTCAGAGCAGTGGCGCAGTGATAGCGATTCCGACTTACGAGTTGTAGATCGTGGGTTCGTACCCAGCCAGGTGCTTTAATTTGTGTAATTTATTTCATGACCACTGCTTTCAAAACGGTGAAGGAACACCACACACACATGACATAACCAGGAACCAAAAAAAACGAAGACGTGCGACATCTACCAACCCGCACTGGGCCCGCGTGGTGAATTTTGACCCACTCCCTCTCACTGAGAGGAGGCCTGTGTCCCAGCAGTGGGAACGTTAAAGGCTGATTATAAATAGTAATCAGTACCCAAGCTACAACGATTATTTATTTTGTCTTAAATATTTACAGTGTGGTTCTCCTTCCGTATGTTAAGAAGAAACTTTACAAGAACAGCTCAAACTATGAAGAAAATATTTGCCAACCAACAAGATTTGCAGCAGGCCTGACAACAGTAACAACCGTCCACCGGACGTATCTGATTAAACCTTTACGGTTATCTATATACTTATAATAAATCTGTAGAAGTGAAAATTCTGTACATTGAAAATATAAAAAAAATAATTTACTGGGGGGGTGTTACTAGACCGACACTGAACCCAAAAATGTGATTAAAAAATTTTTTGTCTGTCTGTCTGTCGGTCTGTCTGTCTGTCTGTCTGTCTGTCTGTCTGTCTGTTTGTTCAGGCATCACGCAAAAACTACCGGTTCGATTACGATGAAACTTGGTATAATTATTCTTTAATATCCTGGGCACCACACTGGGTACTTTTTATCCCGGAAAAGTATATACAATAAAAAACAAACTTAATTTTGCGGTTCGATCCCTATACCCGATTACCACTGTCTGTACTGTACCAACCGCAAATACTAAGTTTGTCGTAGGTTGGGTCACCCGCAGTGGAGTTCATTTTTATTCCTTTTAGTTTTTAGAGTTATTTAGGTTTATTTTTATATGAGTCGTAGGTATAGATTTTAATTTTAAAGTATAGGTAGTATATTTGATAGTGTACGTAGTGACCGTAGGTTATTTTATAATATTGTTAGGTAGGATTAGTCATTCGTATAGATATTAGTTTTTAGGGATTTTGCTTATTTATTGAGTTTAGATTAGTTATCATCAGAAATAGGTTTATTTAGGTAGGTATTTAATTTTCTGCTATTGAGTTTTTTTTTTTTAATTAGGTAGGTACTTAGGTAAAGATATCATATAGGTACCCTCTTAATCACCACTAATGAGACACAATTGGTTTTCTACTGTAATTAGCCACAAAGGGCCCGCGAGATAGATGGCATTTTGGGGAAGCACATACATTTTATCCTGTTAGCACATTCCCGTGGGATAATTTCCGACATCCACGCGGGCGAAGCCGCGGGCAGAAGCTAGTAAGGTAATATTCTTCTACTCTAACAGATCCTGTTTTTCACCTGTGACAGCTGTACAGGTAGGATGATCTGCCCTAAGGTTGGCGAAGAACAGCTTTGGACAGGAATAAGTGGAGGGAAATAGGGGAGGCGTATGTCGCAAGACAGCCTAACCTTGTAGGATAAATAACAATTTTTTTAATTTATTTATTTACGAGTAATAAGCAAGGCACACCAACGATATATTTACAAGGGTAGTAACAATATGCAATCACGAGTCCATAATTCTGTGTAAATACATCACTTATAGGCATGCAAAACATTCATTTTAAAAGGTTAACATAACAATTCAATTATTAGAATATTAGCAAAACATAAAATTTATATATAACATAAAGTAAAAATAATACATTTAGGCACATTGCACTAATACAATACAACCATACAAAATCAGAATAAAAAAATAATACAGGCATAACAAGCAGAAATTATAATACAATGAAATCAACATCTTCCTTATCCCAGTTTGTTTGGGGTCAGCGCAACAGCGGTGGAGTATAGTCGTCATCTCGGTAGTCACCCCCATTCGAACTATATCATCATTCAGTCATTCACACAGTCCATCCATCGTTTCTTTGGTCTCTACTCATAGCTATTGACATTCATACTCAAAACTTTCCCCACGACATTTTCACACAACTTTTCAGTTACGGGTGCCACCTTCAGACTTCCTCTTAGGTATGTCCTCGTTTCTATAATAAGAAACGATATAACGAATACAATGAAATGCTATTTTAATTATTAGTTTTGTTTGTTGTAAATACAAATGATGTATGGTTAGTGGAAGTGCTCAAGTGCTGTTCGCGGAAGTGCCGTTGAAATCAGTGCTCTAAGTGAAATACCTCATGATATATTGCAGAAAATCCAGAATCTGCTGTTTGGGAGAAGACATTGGCTCCTGTAACACAGGTGTTGTTTCGTAGCGCAGGAGTCAGGGCTTCACTTTGTACACATTTTTTTTGCCAATAAATTATTATTATTCATTTTTAAGAACTTACGCACGAATAAGGGTCAGAGGAAATACGGGCTATTTTGACTTATTTATTTTATACCATATCCATTTCCCAAACTCCTCTTACCAAACGTCGAATCACAGAGACAGGCAACAACAAGCAACAAATTAAGAGATTCCCGCCGTTTGTATACAAATTGTTATATGAGATCGTCCATTGTTTCTACCATATCAGCTGATCTAAGTCGGTGGCTTTGAGTTCCGTCTTCCATTAATTCATATCATATTTATGTCGACTGTTTTGTGACGTCATGAGGTATTTAATGGCTACTTGTGGTAAGTAGACTGCTATGAGAATGTAGTTGTAAAATTCTATGGCTGTGTTGTGTGTTGCCTACTTTATGTTATACTGTATATTTTTACATTTTGATACCAGACTATTACTGTCCCATTTCAGAGCCTTTTCTCATTAAGAAAAGGTACGAGCACAGAGTACTTTATACTATACTGAAGGTACGAGCATTGATTACCACGCTTGCTCAAGATGGGTTGGCGATTTCAGATATATATAATATATTAGTCCAGGTTTCCTCACGATGTTTTCCTTCACAGATGTCAGTCATGTCCAACATAAACTTAGAAAGTACATATACATTGAAAAATTCACATTGGTACACGACGGATTTGAACACACAACATCGTGTATGAGAAGCCACTGGGCGATATATAATGACATTTTTTTATAGTTATTTATCATTTTAATGATGATACTTTATTTTGTTCAAGGCAGATGGATCTTACCTTCGATGGATTCTAATCAACTACTGTGAACTGTGACCAAAGAATGGCAGAGGAGCTAGGTATCGATAGGAAAACTATTGCAGCGTCTGGAATTCTGGAGGTAAGTATCTAAATAGTTGGTCACCTCTTAGGATAAAACGACGATACTGCCACTCGTTGTCGATATCTGTGTGGTTTAGAAACACACTTTAGAATAGAATTCTATACAGGGTGGCAGGGAAATCGACGCGTAAACTGTAATGAATTCAGCACATGATTCTAGATCCCCAGCGTAATAGGTACTTTTTTTTTGGTCGTTTATAAAAAAAACTGTTGTTTCATAGAAAAGTGCAATACCTACACGGTCAAAATGTATGGAACAGCAATTTTGAACGGAGAGGAGTTCAGAATCATGTGTGACAGGATGCGCGTCCCTGCCACCCTGTATATTTAAAATTAGATGAAGACGAATAAATATAATATCCAAAAATATAATTAATCGACGACATGACGACACGGTTGGTGCAGTGGCTGAGCGATCGACTGCTGCGCTGCGTGTCGCGGGTTCGATTCCCGCACGGAACAAATATTAAAAAAAAAATCAAAAGTCATCTATTCAAATTTGTCTGAGAATCAGCACTTTTCGAACGTCAAAATTACAAAAGACAGTCCCCCAAAAACGCCCGCCCTTCACCACTTCCTAGTGCTATCGCTGGGAAGAAGAAGTGGCGCAACAAACTCCCCAGCAGCACAGCTGTCTGTTCAGTTAGAATATAGTTCACTTCACCTTCACCACTTCCTAGTGCTATTGCTGTATTTGTATTGCCTACAGGTAGTTCAGGGTCTGGCTGTATGTGTATGCGAGTTTAAATATTGGTAAACGCACCCACGATACAGGAGTACTTCCTAGTGCCGTAACGTAAATAAAAAAGAAAAAAAAAACAAAACTTCTGAAAATTAAAGACAACGATGCAATATTGGTCAGAAAAGCGAATTTCAAAAACACGAAACTCTTCTTTCTCAATGCACCAAACAAATTGCTTCTCCCGATTCATAACTGAAGACAAAGCCAAATTTTAACTTTCATGGCATCACCAAAAACCCGGAGCTAATTAACTCTGAGGGCACTTAATTAGTCCCCATTGTAGCATGACAAGAGAACCGGCCATTTTGGTACACCCTCACATTTTATACACACGGACGGATAGGATTACGAACGGGAAAATATAATAATTGATAACATTTTAATTATGGTGATGTTTTATGAAGTTGTCGATGTGAGCTCGAAAAGAAACGAAACATGGAAGGAATCGAAAATAATTGAAGAAAAAAAGAAAATTAAAAGCTTAGAGCGTTCCGTGGCACTTTTAAGAAACTAGAACGCAAAATGGTAAATAAATAAAATTCTACTAATATTATAAACGTGAAAGTTTGTACGGATGGATGGATGGATGGATGTTTGTTACTCTTTCACGCCAAAATTACTGAACGAATTTAGATTAAATTTGGCACACAGATACTTTATAACCACGGTTAACACATAAGATACTTTTTATCCCCATATTCACACGGGTTCGAAACTTATGCGGGTGAAACCGCGGGGCGCAGCTAGTAAATAAATAAATAATCGGTTTGTAATATCGGCACTCAAAATTCAAGGCTGGTTCTAATGACATTATTCTGTTAAGGCTCCGGAGACAGGCGTGACGGTGAGAATATTACTTTAGTGGAACTATTTCTATGAAAACTTCATAGTAATGGTAGGTGGTTGGTGGTGGTAAATTTTCCATTCCATTTTCCATTTTCGTGAAGTTTGTCGCGCTGTCGCGTCGCGCCTGTCTACGGCAGCCTTTATATGAATACCAATATCAATGGTTTAGCTACTATCTATAGGCACTCAATCTATACTGAATACATTAATAACATCAACATGTTTATTCACATATAATATGACTTATTGTCTTCAAGATGCACCTACAGTGCCATCTCAACAATAATCAAGCCTACAAAAACGAAACCCTTGACAGCATACAGTAAGATATTACAAAAAAAATCTCAGTCTACAGCTATAAAATAAGTCATTTACATCCAAACAAATTGCAATCACAATCCTCAAACTCGTTTCATTTTTAATCCAACACGACCATTACAAATGATCGCCAATATTTCATTGCCAACATACCGATTGTTGGCCGATCGATCAAGCTGCATGTCCAACTAATGTTTGGGTAACAAATCAAAACAAGATCTTAAAAAACGTTTAACTAAAACATCGTTTCTCTCCGAAAACTGTTTCGCTTTAGATAATTATAGGCTTCTGACCATGCTGTTTCGTCTCTGAGAGAATTCCGAGGAACTAATCAACGCGTAAGGTCTGTGTGTCCCTTTCCAACCACATAAAATTTGCTATAAATTTTTATAAGCCGACTGCGTTTGTGTGAGACAGACATATCTGTATCTATAATTATGTATATGTTGCCTGTATGAGGCAGGTATATGTGGTTCTTTTTTAGAGTAAAATGTAGGTTGTGAATGAGGGTGATAAGGAGTTGGTTGATACATAAGTGCGTCTGACGGTCAATCAGTAATCTCAGATATAATCGGATCACGAGATATGGGTAATCTAGATGAGATTTCAGATCGGGGTCTTTTATGAATGCTTTTTCATTGATATATAGGCAGCATGGTTCAATTTCTGCTTGCAAGGTCTTTCCATCAATTTGTTTATACAACATACATACAATATTATGTAGGCTAAGAATATTTTTTGAATCATCACCAACAATTCTTATTATAGCATTGCCAGGATTTATAGGCCACCCATAATTTGTGCCATTCCTCTTACTTTCTGTGCCACTTGATCTATGTATATTTGTTCTACAATGTTTAACAATACTATCAGCCCATTCTGCACGTCGAAAAACGAACAAGAAAACACCGTCATCAATATCAACGAAGCCCAATATTATAGTGGTGTTACAGTAACCGCTCCTTCATTTTCCTCAATATCCAATCCAAGCTCTGCTAATGCTGTACCTTGCATGCACTTCATCTTAAGACCATCGCCCATCGTCCATCTGTTCAATTTCAAAACTAGGTCATCTACTTCCTACCTCGACTGTACCACTTCAGTCACGATCCCCAAACGTTGCATAAATAAATTGTTTTGACAGATACACTTTCATGTATAGATAACAACAATATCATAAACATGTGTAAAGTGCTCTTATATTTATACTGGGACGACTTCATTTGCATTCTGGTCGGCATCTCAAGCACTTAGCGTGAAGATATGGACAGACGTGACGGGCTGACATGCATCAATCTTGTCACGTGACTCGATAATTATGTTGCCAACTGTACTTTTGAATTGATACCGTTTTTGTGACCCTTATATGGTACCTGGTAAGGTTGTTTCTTCTGTAGAATTTTGTTTAGGGATTTGTAGATCGGTTTGTACATTGGTGACTGATAACATTCTGCAAACTTATGACATTCATGCCTGCTAAATTATTATGATCCTTTTTGCTTGGCAATACAGTTGTATTTCATTTGTCATGAGGTTTCGAAATTTACAGTAGTGTTGCACTATCGCAGGCGACATTCTCACACCTTACCGTATTTGATAAGTGCCGCATATTAATTTTGCAAATAATAATAAATTCGCTCACGATTCGAAAGTGGGTTAAACGTTATAGTTATAATGGATGGTAGGAAACTTCCTAAATTTACGGTTTGACTGACCTAAACATGTGTATAATGGTTTTCTTCGATAGAACTTCTAGTTGTGCAATCTCCAGCGATGAAAATTTTAATGTAGAGCATTATTATTATAGTAGCTTCAATGAATGGAATAGTGCTGATGCAGTTATGGATTTAATAAAACATTTTGTAACGCTACAGTCCAAAGTATCGATACTCCTTCTGTAATTGGATATTCTTGATACTATACGAGTATATATTCCTCTTCATCGTATTCGGCGACAGGGATCCAGATTAATTTTTATTCCTTTCTTGAGCTCTCTGATGACTTTCAAACCAAATTCGACGCAAGCGAATCAAAAGGGTTTTGTGGCGACTAAGCAAGGTACGTGGTGGGGTGCCTCTAAGGCCGCACGTCAAATCCTTGATGTTATGCAATATTCTTGATACTATGCAGTTTTTGGAAAGGTATTTTGAGAATTTTCTACCTACTTATTTGCGTGATATTTTTAACACCTCTAGTAAGAACGAATCATTAACTGTTATCAAATGAGGCACGTATAGAAAAGAGTGACACGTGTCAGTTAAAATCTACGTAGGCGTCGTGTTTCGGCTTCAACATGACCAGCAGATAACAAATAACGAAAGACATACTTAACTTAATTACCGATGTAAGTTACTTATCAACAATGAACACGCAAAAAACGCTCACAAAAACCGGAGTAATCATTAACAAGTATCAAGATGCATCAGTATACCGTCAGAAACTATCGATATATCGTCACAAGTCGTCACAGCGACACAATTAGCGCGACGTTGACTTACTTCCACCGATAGACCGTTCACACGAACAACCATAAACTTGATAAGTCCACACGCAAACTGTCGATAGTCGATAAAACGTCTTGAATTATATCGACATACTGTCAGCCCGTCCTTATTTGCATTTAATTACGTGTTTTTATTTAGATAAAATGTAATGGAAAGTACTTTATTATATGGGAACTGTTTGTGTCGTACGTTTGTGGAATTGAATCAGTAGCACTTGCATCTACTTAGAGTTAAGTACCAAAGTAGATTGTTCCCGTTAGGTGTTTTCTTGTGCTTCCTATTTTGTTTCGATATAATAGAATCTTAAGTTCTTTGGAACTTTTGATTCCTTTTAAAATGACAATAGTTTAAATAATTCATATACATATATTTCTGGTAATTGATGAATTATACCGGGTGGCAGGGACATCGACGCGCATACTGTTACCATGGATTCTGGACCCCCCCCCCAGAGTTGAAATTCAGTAAGTGGGTTATTAAAAAAATATTGCTGTTCCATACATTTTGATCGCGTAAGTATTGCGCATTTGTATGAAACAGCTATTTTTTTTTTTTTTTTGTTAAGGTATGAAAAAATTGTACGCTAGGATCATGAGCTGAATTCATAGTTACAGTTAGCGCGTCTATGTGGGCCATCCTGTATATTTTTTTAATATACAGGAACCTACCTGAACTACTATTGTTTTTTATGTTCCTATGATTTTAGTTTAGGGTAGCTTGTGATCTTCCCGAGCGAGTCCCAATAAATAGCTGTACATTTTCTTTCTTTCTTTATCACCTCATAAAAAGGTAAAGGCCCAAAATTTTCACAGAATATCAAAGAAAAATCCGTTACGACGCATATTGACTAATTCGCTTTATGACCAATGATGGTTAACGACAAAACAAATAAACACGTAAGTAACAAATGAATAAGTAATTATGATCGACTGAGAATTCACCTTCACTGAAACGAGATTACAGACTGCAAAATAATAATTGTTCACCTCCGAAATAAAACAACACTCAAGCATCTGCTAAAGAAAATAATTAGTATAACAAACCACGAAAATTCTCAACCACCAAGTAAAATGACCATGCATAAACTTTTATACCCATAAAAATATAATAGCGAGCCCGATTGAGTGCGATTCCTTCATTATTGGCGTGGCAACACCTGCCGGTTACATCTACGGTCATTTTATTCTCCAAAATGAATCCTCGAAAGGGGCAAAAAGGATAAAAAATATCAAAACTACTAACAAACTGTAAAAAGCTCGGGCTACGGTTGCGATTGATTTGGGATGTGCCTGTGTCGATAGTGGACATATCGATAGATGAGAAAATAAAGGCCGAAAAGTAAAGCCCCGTTTGTTTAATTTTACTATACGCACATCGTCATATCAAGTTATACATTTCCAGTATAAGCAGACACACAGAGTGCGAAAAGCCTATACAATGCGAGATCAGCTAAAACTGGAAATGTATAGCTTGATATGTTGTCGCGTGTATCTACAATATTTTAGACAAAAATATGGTTCATAGGTTTGTTGACTTGATACACTAAAAAACTTTGTTAATAAATCAAGTACCAAGCACAAAAGTATCTAGCAAACTCGCTACCTTTTGCTAGACCACACTAAAGTATGACTAAGTAAAAAATGAAATCGAGACTAAGCGGTGTTATTTAATTACAAAATGATTGAGGCAATTATAAACAAATTACAGTGATTATGTACAAGCGCGCTCTAACGTCGTTTCAATCTCAACTTTTACGTTTTTCTTTATTTATTTTACCATTTATGTACACACATATATAAACAGACAAGAAAAAAAAACAGAACAGAAAAATAGGTACAACGGTGATGCTTATTTCATAAGAATTCTCTTCTAGCATACCTGCGAAAGGACAATTATTGATAAAGAGATGTAAACAGCGTGTGAAAGAGTAGCAGGAGACAAAAAAAAACACATAATATCATATACAATTCACTAAATAAAACTAAACAACTTCATACAACTTTCTTTTTCTTTTTTAATAATTTCTAAGTTTTTTATCGATAACTTCCCCTCACTACGGCAGATGCAGCTTCGATTTGGAGTACACTCGGAAGATAATTCATTTCCACGCCGCGCTGTAACAGTAAGTCACTGATGAACTAAAAAATAACAACAATCGTCTATTGTTTTGTATCAACTTGCAGATGTACAGTCTACGCTTTAGTTAACATCTGGTTAGTTTTATTTATCGTTCGGGCGTTCCTTCTTTGATGTTATTAGCAAAGGTGTTGGGGAAATGTAGACTATGTTGAAGATTGATAATCGGAATCACTAATATAAAGTTTGGACTTTAAAAGAGACCATGACCTCTGAGTTTGCTTCGGCATTTCTTCTCAGGGATCAGTCAGCTAGGAAATGGTGTCATCTAGTTTTAAAACTATTGACGTGTAGAAATATGTTAAAAGATCTACTTACAGAAATAAACCATCATCATCTGCCTAGCCTTTTTCCAACTACGTTGAGATCGGCTTACAGTCTAACCGGATGCAGCTGAATACCTGTATTTTTTAACAGAAATAAACATTTATTTTAATGTCACTTTTAATATGAAAGGTGACTTTATTAAGGGAAATATTTAACGGATCCTGTACAAACTTATTTCTTTGACTTTCTAATAAAACCTTTTTTTTTAATGATTGAACCTCTAAAAACGTTTTGGACTTCTAATGTTGCACACTTTTTTTAATGATTTGGCTACCATTTAACTTGCATGCCTTTTCTCACAGTTGATCGCATTAAATAGGCTAGGGTACCCCGACAAAATGAATCGCAGTTAGTAATAGGAATTATTGGAGATTAACAAAAAGAGGAGAAATCATTATAATAGATCAACAAAAACATACAACAAACCTAACCTATAATGTTCCCACCGCTGGGACACAGGCCTCCTCTCTGTGAGAGGGAGTGGGCCGTTATCCAACACGAAGGCCCAATGCGGGTTGATAGATGTCACATGTCTTCTTTTTTGTTTTGTTCTAAGACATACCTACCAGTTTCCTCACGATGCAATGTTCTCCGTCACCGTACCGTTCTGAGAGAAGTTATGAAATTAATTACACAAAGTGTCTGGCTGGGTTCGATCTCCTGTAACTCGTAAGTCACACTTTTTTTTTTCTTTTTTTTTTTTTTTGAGGATAGGAAATCATCAAATGACTCCTCCCGCTCCTTAGCCCTTTATGTTCCAGGGCAGCGGTAAACCCTTTCGGATGATCCCGCTACACCATATAGGGGTTAGTCATCATTAATTAAATTAAGTGATGAAATCAATTACACAAAGTGTCTGGCTCTATTTAAAAACAGGAATTTGAGCAAAAATACCAATTTGCCTACCGTGTCATATCCTCTTTTACCATTACTTAACTATAGCTAACTTAAACACAGATATATCACCCGCAACATAAATGTCACTTGAGTTTTAAAAACTATGTTTTAAAGCCCTTGCTCATTATATTCTCCTACCTACCATATTTATGAAAAAGCCTAAAGCCTGAAAGTCTCATCTTTTATTTTACGAGTTAAAAGTTATTTTTCAAATGTTTTCTAGCGGTGGTAGGAGGTAAATTGCAAAGGGTCTGAGGTTTTGTCATTATTTCCATTATGGATTCTGTTATGGGATCGTAAAATTTATAGTTTTAGTGTAATTGTCTATTATTTCTAAATATATTTCTTTAGTTGCGTCGTCTGATCGTCTGGGAGATTTGTTGGTAAGCTGTTTATCCAAATTCAAATATGTATTTTTATTTGTAGAACATTGGTAAACAAAGAGTACAGATATCTAAATTTATAAAAATGAACGCTATGTCTTGCCGTCAACGGCGTACAAATTCTAATTATTATTTCTAAATTAATAATAGATAAATGGAAATAATAAAAAAAATAAACAAAAAAGTACTAAAAAATTCAAAATTAATAAAATGTCAATAATTACATAAATGTCATTAAATTACAATTAAAATGTCAAACCAATAAAATGTCATTAAATTACAATTTGTCTTCCAGGTACCTTCTCATTCAATGTATAGTAAGCTTTCTCACGGAATAAATCAAGAAGAGCCTTTTTGAAATGGTGTATGCTGTCAAGATCTTTTATTGCAATAGGTAACTTATTATTATAACTTGGGATCCGTAGTGGGTTTTCAACTAAATTCATCAAATTAATTAATTCATCATCTGCCTAGGCCTATGCAGCTAAATATTAGTATTTTACATGGAGCGACTGCCTATCTGAAATCCACAACCCACGCACGGAGGGGTCTCGGTTTGTTAAGATGATCACCCATCCATGGACCGACCGAGGCGGTAGCTTAACCTGATCGATCGTCCTATGTGGCTGTTATTACTTAGCCACGAGTCCTTACGAGTTTTTAACTAACATTGGGCCAAAGCACGTTTAGAATGACCACTTCTATCTCCTCTCTAACATTTCGTTTTTTCATTTATGACATCACACAGTACAAATCTTTAAAAATCTTTCATTTTGTCTTACTTTTCTCCGGTGGTTATGCTTCTGATGTATTTTGTATCTGATCTACTTTTCAATTATTATCTTTACCACGTGAAATAAAAACTCTGAGATGGGCTTCTTCAGGCCTTAATATCCTAATTTTATATCGGCTTCTGTTGACAAATCGAATACTAACTGAACTCTCATATACTATAAGAGTATACGCATATGGATCTTCATCTTCATCATCATTGCAGCCAAAAAACTCCCACTGTGTCCAACAGTGGACTTCTTTAAACTTCGTCCGCTTCTATGCTTCTTGCATCCATCGGATTCCAAAAGAATATTTTCCCGAAACAATTGCGAATCTATCAGCACAAACGAAAGTAAAAGACTTACCACACGAACACTGCGGCGCGGCTCTGAATAAATGCTGGCCCATTTACAAGAGTGTAAGATATGACGTGATATAGATCACTCACAACGTAATAAATAAATAAATAACATAAGAAAAATTACACCGTAAAGCGAATGTTACCGGGGGCGCTACAGCTTCGCTAGGGTTGTGTGGATACGCCTTAACAAAAAAATTATGAAGCATTGGTGGTCAGAATCTTATGTTGGAATTAGTTTTTATAAGCGACTTCGAAGGACCAATTAATTGCGGGGCATATACCTTAGCGGGAATGTAATTTATGCGGGGTTAAGTTAATGACGCGACACAGTTTTTAACCGACTTCTAAAAAAGGAGGAGGTTCTCAATTCGGATGTTTGTATTTTTTTTTATGTTTGTTCGCGCATGACTCCGTCGCTTGCCAACCGATTTGAAAAAATCTTTTTGTTGGAAAGGGTATAGGTACTTCCCAAATGGTCCCGAATTTCATCAAAAACGGTTCAGTAGTTTGGTTTTTAAACCAAAATTACTGGTAAAAATTACCTACAACGTAAAAGTGAAAAATAAAAACTTTTTTGCAAAAAAAAAACAACCAACTTCTTTTCTTTCTCTTTTTTTTGCAAAAACATTTTTATTGTTAACAATAGGATGAGTAGGAATATGTATTGTAGGACTTACATGGGAATCATCTGGATGGAACTCAAGGGGGTTGCCTGAGAAAATGGTAGTACGCGTTCGCCGACTGTTCCTTTGGATTCACGTTGGTGAACTTCCACTAGATATTTTTATGTAATACGCGTATATATATTAGCGGTCTGTAATTATGTTTCGTCGGGCCGCGATATTTAAGCGGTATTTTTTTAGTTTTTTTAGAGTAGCGGGTGAATGTGACAAGAGTTGAACACAATACTTATATTAGCGGTTTGCAGTATAGTTGCAACAGGTGAACTAACTCAATATGGCGACATTTTTCTCAAATCACAGCGCTGGGTAGTGATTGGTTGTCGTTGCGGTGATCATTTCTTCTCTCTCCGTTGCATGGGAGAGGGATAGGAAGAAAGGAGATATAGTTAGTTCAAAAACTGCGTCGAATCGGAATTCTGCATTGGTGTGAGGTGCGTTCGGAAAAATGATGGTAAAAATCTATAAGTATTACGAAAACTTGCGCGAGCAATTGGTTTGCCAAAAATGCCAAGTTTTTGATAGCTAATGAATAAACTTGATTTATCGCGGATAGCAAGATCCTATCAAGTAACCCTAACTACTACAATAGCTCCCAAAAATGACAGTGACAAAAAATACTTAGGAGAATTATTGGAGAGCGCTATTTAGCAAAAGCTGTGTTGTTACTGTCTAAGGATTTCCACTTACTAGTACTTACAATATTGGGAGAGTGGTATAGATACAAGCACAAGAGTCATTTCAGTTTTGTTTCTGGCTAGCATTACAAATATCCATAGGCGGTAGTAAACACTTGCCGAGAGTTTTATTCATTGACGGATCACAAACTGAATCTGACAAAAATATGACCGTGAAGTGAGCTGTCAATCGTGTCAATCCCTAGCATCAGGTGGAATGCAGTTTACTTTAAGCTCACTTCACCTTAGTTATCACGGTGATGTTTTCCACTTCTTGGGAAATTCTATAAAAATACCACATTTTTTGTACTATGAGTCATAAAAATAATATTATTATACTTACAGAGTCTTATCCACACTATGATGTGCAAGTTAGCGCCGGGCGCAAGGGAGCGACAGGGACGGATGATTTAGAAACCCCTCGGGAGATGCGCGACGCGACCCGGTATTAATATTGTGACTCCAACGTAGTATATCTTTGAAAAACAGAACAATAGTTGGTGCATTTAATATTTAAAAAAACGGTCTTTGTAAAAACCATAATGTCTTTCTAATATATTTGCAAAGCAAACTTTTTGCTGTATAACCTTACCGGTTTACCGGTGCACCATTACCCACCGGTTTTCTACAAATCCATTCCTTTCAAATAAATTAATTGGATTTATAGAAATTAAACACTGTAAGGATTTTAAGAAAAATAAGAAATAATTATGCAATTAGACAAGAACGGTTGAGCCAAGAACGTGATTGACTTCCACCAGATTCTTCAGTTTTTTTTTTTATAATAATGTCTTATTGGCACTATAGAAAAATAGGTAGACTGAAAAACGTATTTCACTAAATATTATTGCATCTCTTATTCTCTGTACTTACATATACTACAAAATTGTGATCACTCCTTTCCCGGCACTGCGTTTTGGTATCTGTCGCCTTACACCTCAAGGTAAATTGGCCCCGAAATTTCAAATTCAAATTCTGTTCTCATTCCCATGTGTGCCCTGCGGCGCAAGCGCTTTTAACATTGTAATTGGTCCTCCGTCGATTGGGCCCAATGGTTATTGCACCCTTTGATGTGGCTTGATTGGTCCCCAAACGGTTTATTACGGATAACTGGGAACTGTGTGTCGGTTATCGTGTGTTGTGTTAGGTCGTGGACGGCTTCCGAATGTTAATGGGATTCGTGTGCAGCAGTCCTTTACACTCAATTTTCATTGGAATCAATTTGGTTTGAAATGTGATTGTGAAATTGACACTGGAACCCCTGTGAGTAGGAGATCAAAATAAGCAATCGTTTTTTATTATGCCGTTTGAGAAAAAAGCATCTGTAAGACGATTTATGAGAGACAGCCACATCATCGTCAAGCTTCAAATTTCTCGTATTTTGTTTTAATAGGCACTACACTTGCTACTGGTAGTAGTTCCATTATACAGTCCAATGTTATCTTCGTTCATTTTTAGCCCATTCAAATAGTTGTATCCTCCTTTATGCCAACTAAAAGCCACCCATTGTTGATCCCACTTTTTTATCAAGATTTTCTCAACTAGTAATACTTTTGCTTCCAGTGGGGTAATTGCGTAACGCACTAACAGTAGGAATGGATTTTATTTTCTATTTTGACAGTTCAACAACATTCATTGCGTTATTTACATTGTTGAGCAGACAAATTTTTCATACATATGAAGTAATAGAATAAGGTCGTTTCAAAACCCACTCCTTCATTACAACCAAAAGCAGTAAAATATCACTCACTCACACTCACTCACTTAATTGCCAAGATTTAACTATTCATAACTAGGTACTTTTGCTTCCTGCCGGTCGATTCTGTAAAAATCTCAACGTGAAAAGTTAGGTGAAGTGAGCTTAGAGTGAGCTGTCAATAGTGTCAATCCCTAGTATTAGTTGGAATGACAGCTCACTCCACGCTCACTTCACCTAAGTTTTCACGGTGAGATGGTTACAGAATCACACTGCTGTATTAGTTCATTCCAAAACCCACAAAATAGTTATTTCTATTCAACTGCGTTACAATTGACTAGCTTTATGTTACTAGACAACCAGACGCATAAATTATGTTTGTAGAAGTAAATCACAATTTGATCACACGTTTGATCCTTGGCTTTGGACAATGCTTGTGATCCAAATAGGTTGCGTCATTTGGCAATAGACTATTATTGTAACCTCTTTTGTTATTTTGTTTTGAATATAGATTTTGTATTAAATTAGGTTCATCATTGCGTGCACTGAGTGGACAGGTCCACTCAATCTGTGTGGTTCTTTTCTTAAAAGACCAGTCCAGACACCAAGCTACATAGTCTTCACATGATCTGACCAAGATTATGTCTGGAATTTAAAGAGAATGTGACCTCTGAGCTTGTTTCGGTTTTTTTTCTCAGAGTAAGTAGTCAAAAAGGAACTGCAGACTTCATCTAGTTTTTTTTAATATATATATGATTGACGTGTAAAGTGTTTGTACCTACTTACAGAAATAAAATCATTTATCATCGACATCTTTTTCCGTTGCTAGAAGCGACACCTTAAGGCTGTAAGTGTAGATTTATTTCTGTTTTATTTGTTTACAGCAGCCAGCCAGTCAACTACTACATCAACCTACCAGAGGGGCAATTCTCGTAGATTTAAGAACGTTCACAGTCTGATCTCAGTCTCAATGTCAATGTCTCAACTTGTCAAAAACGTAGGGGCATTTTTAACAAGTTTGATTGTCGCTGAGATGATATTGCGACTAGATTTTGAACGTTTTTAATTACGGGAATTGGCGCTCTGATGGCAAGCAGTCATTGCTGCCTATGCATATCTGCAATTCAAGAGTCACCAGAAATGTGTTGCCAAACCAAAGACAAAAAATAGAATAGAATACTCTTTATTATGTACACCATAAATTACAGACCAAAAACTAAAAAGTTTTTTTTTTAACAAAGCTGACTCATGTTCGAAAAAAAAGCAAAAAGGAACACAGCAACACTAACTTGCGGCAGAATATTTATAATTATTTATTGGATTTGGTTAAAAAGAGTACATCAAAGAGGTCTTTCTAAAAAATTAGAATATCTAACGACATGTTTCTAACTAATCTGAATAACTTAAAGAAGGCCCTTATTTTTCATAATTCAACAATTTGGGACCTTCGAAGACCTTGAATTTTAATACTTTAACGACCTGTTAAATATTCAAATCTAAGAAATGGCTTTCCTGCGGCTATGACATATTTAGTAGAATTTATAATTTTATGTCTACCGACGAACGTTCCAGAATTTATTGACCCCTCTTCTGAACCAAAGTTTGTGAATTTAGGGGTCTTAGAAAATGGTCGTAATGGATTGTTTCGATGTTTTGGTACAAATTACTGTCTTTAAGTGTTTAAGCTATTTGAAAAGAATGTCCAAAGGCGTATGCGGTCATTATTTTAAGCGACAAGGGTTAAAAATTTACATTTGAAATTTTTGACTGCTAATATTTTTGTAATGGAGAATGAGTGCTAACACTTAGTTTATGTCTTGTTAGAGGCTAACAAGCTTCCAGGACGAAAAAATCACCTTACACCAGGGTTATATTGATTTTAATATGTAATACTTTGTAAACTGCAATGTCAATGACCATTTTTGTAATGTTAAAACACAACATAAAAGGTTTTTGGTATCACAATGACAGCAGAACACTACCTCCTAAGTTACAGGATCACCTAGTTTAGGAGTCAGGGTTTACCTTAACCCTATCACCTTTAGCTAACCAAGTTATGTCTTGTCTTAAGAAATGTCAAAGGTTTTTGTATCCATAAAGAATTTTATTATTGATTATTATCTCCCTTTTTATGCAAAGGAAAAAACATCATTACTTTGCATGTCGCTGAAAACCAGCGCTGGGGCTGTCTCGCATAGGTTTATAGCCTTTTGCTGTGATGTGACGCATATTTTTCCTCAACTTGTTCTTTTTTGTGTTTTCTTTCTTTCTCTGCGTCATGTTTACCGCAAATAAACGTATTTTCTTTTTGGAACGAAGTTCCTTATCGCGCGTTGCAAAAGGGGACTAGACGGAAAAAATTAAGACCAAAAGTTGGAACGACACTTTTTGCTATAGTTGTAAGACCCGGGAATCAAACATTCCCGGGTCGGACAAATGTTATTGGATTTTTCCATCAGGCATTTCTCAGTGGCAACCGGGAGTCCGGATTTGATGGCAATAGCATAATCATAGGCAGCCTATAATTTTTCCACTACTGGTACACAGGCCTCCTCTCTTCGAGAGGGAGTGGGCTATAATCTACCACTCGGGCCCAGTGCGGGTTAGTAGAAGTCTCAGTCTTCGAATTTTTGGTTCTATGACATGCCAATTTCCTCACGTTGTTTTCTTTCACCGTTTTTAGAGCAGTGCTGATGAAATTATTTACAAAAAGTAAAGCGCCTGTCTGGGTTCGAACCACTCGTATGTCGCGGCCATTACTAATTAGCCACCACTGCTCTATCTGACAGTTACTGGGTACCCCTTGATAAGACTGGTTGTCTGACTTTTGGGCTCCTGACTACCCGTAACGACTGTCAAAGATCTTCGAATGAAAGCCGGGACCAACAGCTTAACGTGCTTTCCAAAACACGGAGGTCTCGATATTCTACTATATATATTATCCTACTAATATTATAAACGTGACAGTTTGTGAGGATGGACGGATGGATGGATGTTTATTACTCTTTCACGCAAAAACTACTGAAAGAATTTTTAATGAAACTTTATAGTAATATAGCTAATACATCAGAATAACACAAAGGATACTTTTTATTTCGATATTCCTGCGGGTGAAACCGCGGGGCGCTGCTAGTGTAAAATATTTTCAATATGAAAATCCAAATTCCTCAAAAATAAAACAACCTTGTATCAAAACAAAGATAATATTAAAGGTAACTTTATCGCGCTTAAGTGACATTGATTAGTATCAAATATCGTTCTTAGACAGGGCTCCCCCTGCTCATGACTAAATAATGAAGCCGTTACAAAATTATGTATGTCATAGACAGTTTGTCATGCCCCGTCTGAGATCGAACCCGGACCCCTCCGCTGGCGTTAGCATTTGTCTTCATTTTCTTAAGGTTAGTGATGGGATCGGTGTTTAGATTTTCGAATGATGATTGTGTCGATAATTTTGCTATCTGATGATCTTAAATGTTACCGTAATTTTGGAAGTCGAGTAATTTTGTAATATAAGAGCGGCAGAATGTATACATGTTCTTACAGTAAAACTTTATAACAGTTAAATTGGAGGATTGACAAAACATGTGTGAGGTCCCAGTGCGGCTAGAATTAATTCTTGTTTTTGTAAACTTTGACGTGCAAAGGTGCCTTTTATGTGCCTATTTGAAATAAATGATTTGATTTTGACCAGTCTATTTAGTAAAAATAGTTAGTTAAACAAGATAGTAGGTAGAAATAGACATGGGCCATGTCAACCTCAAATCATAGATATCTAAGATTTTGTACATACCTAGTAACTTTAGTTTTATTTTAAAGTGTCTGTTTGACGACTGACACTAGATACTGACATTCAAAATCCTACAAACTAACCAAAATTCATAAAAATATCGACCAAAGTATCGATGTCTCCTTAGCACATCCCTAAATCCTAGGCCCAAGAACATTGATATTAATTCGAGCTTCCCGTACGAAATCACGTCTCTATATAATTACTTCCTACGACGGGTAAACAGCGGGTTATTATTGAGTTATGAAATCCGCGACTTTTGTCCTCCCAAGGGAAATAATGTGTGTTTTAAAACAAAGAGGGTAACGCCAATTAGACACTTTCGATATTTATGTTGCGGAGTTGGGAAATATAAGGATACGATGTAGATTTTCGGGCAGGAGCTTAGAATTTTGTAGAAGGCTTGAATGAAATTGTATTGAAATGAGAAGATTATAGATACATAGAAGTTAGAATATTCTTTATTATCTACACCACAAAAATTACAGAAATAAATGTAGACATTTTACAAAGGATGACACAATGGGCGGCCGTTATATTCGCTAATTACTATTGTGATACAGCACCACTCTGTAGCGCTCTCGTCGATTCCCACCATGGATATCCGTGATTTCTACGAAATCAGGCTAGACTATGTCAAGCGCCGCCTGGCGCTGGGGCGCCCCGAATAGTCAAACAAATGACGTATTTCCGATATATCTATACGACCATCAATGAAACTTGAAATCTTTTCATTTAGATCTTCAAACTGTGATACCTAATTCCTAAGTCTCTGCTAATCAACAGCGTCAATTAAGTGTGAATGAAAGTAGGAAAGAGGGGAGCCAGGCACCCCATGACACGGCACAGCCTATCAACTGGCGATTAAACAACTTTGTCCTATACTGAGCTTGGGCACAGAGCTTTGGGAGCGTAGACAGGTCACAGGTCACAAAGAGGACAGAAAATATAATAGACTGTAAGCTGTTGTGGTATAGGTAGACAAAACTTTTGAATCAAATATTAATGTAAAGAAGACGACGTATAGTTCTTCTCGAAACTAAAAAAAACTATTATTATATTATTTATATACTACTTGTGTAATAATTATGGGTAAGAACCCATAATTATTACACAAGTAGGCAAACAGCACCCCAATTACGTAACACACATTCAATTTGAAAGACATTTTATTGTTATTATATTTTTTTCATTAATTTTGAAAAATACGTCTGCCTGCGGCATCACGCACACAATTAATGTGGTGTAATTATCAAAATCTAAAGAACAGCTAGTCTGTTGTCTGTCGTTGTAAAATTAGAGACAAAATTGAAATAAATTGCGTGAGAAACTTTTCTGTTAAACTTAACCATTTTCATAAAGAAACTCATCATAATCGAACTAATGACTAATATTAACAACAGTACAGCCGATCGATTCTGTTAAAATCCCACCGTGAAAAGTTAGGTGAAGTGAGCTTAGAGTGAGCTGCCAATGGTGTTAATCCCTACCATTAGTTGGAATGACAGCTCACTCCACGCTCACTTCACCTAAGTTTGCACGGTGAGATGGTTGCAGAATCGCACTGCTGTTTGGAACAAGAATTACCGAAAATAAGGACTACAGGACAGCAGTCCGATTCTGTAACCATCTCACCGTGAAAATTTATGTGAAGTGAGCTAAGAGTGAGCTGTCAATAGTGTCAATCCCTAGCATTAGCTGGGAATGACAGCTCATTCCACGCTCACGTCATCGTCACCTAAGTTTTTACGGTGAGATTTTTACAGAATCGATCGGCTGGCCGTCAAAATACAGCCCTATCTATTCCTTTATCACTCTACAACAACGTTAAGAGTTCTGTCCCTGCAAGTTCCGTCGATTCAATTACAAAAGTTTGACGAGTTCGTCAGGTGTTCGTCGGTCGTCTGTGTGTAGTCATAGAGATAATCATAGCAATAGAGCTGCAGACTTCCATATCTGATGGTTTTATTGTAGTTAATGTAGGCTTTAGGGTAGGAAAGTTAAAGTGTGTCCTTATAAATGGGATAATGGTTTAAGTGCGTTTCGTTGCGGTACGCACGACGACATATCCAACTATACATTTCCAGTATAGGCTGACTTTTCATTATACAAAAAGCCTATACGATACGAGATCAGCTAAAACTGGAAATGTTTCCCTTGATGTATCATCGTGTTCACATTTATATGGCAAAATTACTGAACGTAATATAATTTAATCTGTGAGTTTAAAAGGTAAGTTAGCTTGAGGCCTGGATGACAGATTAAACTTTTAACAGCCCACGGTAAAGATTAATAGTCGAAGGAAATACAATAATTATTATTGTGATATCTGCAATAACTTTTAATTATTATTATATTAAATCAATTACTATATTATTATTATATTAAATTACTCTAGCTCGTCGAGCCACAAAAGTTCCGCCTTGGAGTTTGCCAAAGAGCGATAGCACGCAGCATTCTGGGTGTTAAAAGATAGGACAGAATTCGGAACACCACGCTGCGTTCCAAAACGGGCATAATGGATGTAGGAAAGAAGGCTGCCAGGCTCAAATGGGATTGGGCGGGTCACATCAGCCGTATGCACGATGACCGCTGGGCAAAAGCCTCAACACAATAGCTGCCTGAAGATGGACGGCGCCGCCGAGGCCGGCCCAGAAAGAGATGGCGAGACGATCTGGACGCGTACTGCGAGGGCTGGCTCGATGTGGCGCAGGAAAAGAGTTCCTGGGAGGATTTGGGGAGGCCTTTGCCCAGCTGTGGAACAGTATAGGCTGATAAAAAAAAATGTAATATGTGTCGATTGCGTGATAGCTCAGGAAGTTAAAATCGCCTAAAAATTATCCACTCAATCTGCTTAGCCTTTTCCCAACCGTGTTGGGGTCGGCTTCCAGTCTCACCGGAAGCAGCTGAATACCAGTATTTTACATGGAGCGTCTGCCTATCTGACCTCCAAAACTCAGTCACTGGGTAATACGATACCCTTTGGTAAGACTCGTTGGTAGACTTTCGGGCTTCTGATGGCCCTTAACGACTGCCAAAGATCCATGAAGTCATTCATGGATCTTTGACTGGGACCAACGGCCTTAATGTACGTACGAATTTACTCGCCCGAAACGTGCGAATCGTCACTTTTAAATAACATTATTTTATAGGTGACTCGTACGAAGTGATAAATTCACTTCGTACGAGTCACCTATAAAATAATGTATGTCTCAATACTTAATATATTTATTGCTTCCACATATGAACTTTGATGGTGGTGGTGGTTTGGTACTTTTATTTGTGGGCGAGTCGACAACTCCAGAAATACGTATTAGGCAATTGGGACATTCCGAATTGAATGACGTTAAGAAAAAAGTATACGTGTATGTAACGTATATTTAACTCTTATCACTGCTGTGCGCTAGTGTCCTTTTTTCAATACTTTGGTCCAAAGTGACGATTCGCATGCGCGTTTGTGTGACTCGACATAAAAGCCATATTTTTTAGTCCCACAGTGGTTTCAGACAGCACTAAAATTCAATTGAATTAACCTAACATAACTACAGACAGATCTCAACAGGTGAACTCACAAGCTCACGTATGTCCTACGAAATGTCAAAGCGATTACATTTAAAGCCACGCGACGATTACCGCGGCACAGTATTACACGTAATTCGTGGAGGTTATTATGGAATAATTGGGTACAGTGCGTTCGATACTTTAATTATTTTGTTCCTTTGTGTGTAATTGGATGATATGTTGGCTATTTGTTAAGCTGGGGACATTAAAATGGTATGTGTGTGCTGGGATGAATTGGATTTTCTTTTAGATATAATGCCAACCTGTAATTATGCCACTGTAGGGCAAAGGCAACACGCACTGGACTCGAGTGGTAGATTATGTGCCACTCTCTCTCTTACAGAGAGGCCTGTGTCCCAGCAGTGGGAACATTATAGACTGATGGTTGCATATGTGGAGCAAAGGTGTCTTCTCATACACAGAAGATACAAGCATTGATCATCACGCTTGCTCAAGCCGGATTGGAGTTTTCAGACTTATATTAATTACTAGCTGCGCCCCGCGGTTTCACCCGCATAAGTTTCGATCCCGTGGGAATATCGAGATAAAAAGTATCCTATATGTTAATCCTGGTTATAAACCATGTGTGTGCTAAATTTCATCCGAATCCATTCTGTTTGTGTGAAAAAGTAACAAACATCCATCCATCCATTCATCCATCCATCCATACAAACTTTCACGTTTATAATATCAGTAGGATAAGTCCAAGTTTCCTCACGATGTTTCCTTCACCTATATCAGTCACTCAGTGATATCTAAGATAAACTTAGAAATCATTTATATGAATTGAAAAAGTAACATTTTTACTTGTCCGGATTTGAACCCACAATCTCGTGCTCGAGAGGCGAGGTCTTAACCACTGGGCTATCACGACATTTTTAAATGATTGCGTTTATATTAGGTTGACCTCTTAGTATCAACTTGGTATATTAAGTTAAACGCATATTACAAACCGGCGGCCGCAGCGCATTGCATCGCATTTCCATACAATAAAATCGCGGTGCGGCCCGCCTGAAGTGTGCGATGGTTCATACAAAATATAGAAAAGTTATGCAATAGCGTGTGGCCGGCTAAAATCTGTATCAGCTTTTATAGAGCCAGCATGAGTATTACTCGATGTTGCCGTTGTAACAAGATTACGGCGTGTGGACACATTTTCATACGCCGCTTCAAAGACGGTTGTCAAGATGCAACTGTCAAGCAGGCATGGAACGACGGCCGCTCATCTCATTTAGAATTTGATTTGTTTTATAATATTACTCAATAAAGAATATGTCAAAAGACATATGGTTTTATTGGACATGGTAAACATTGACAACGACACTACCGTACTTCAGTCAGTCAGTAGGGTTACTGACTGACTAATATTTTGGCGGTAAATTTTCGTATAACTTGTGCCAATACGAGAAAAGTAGATTTAAATTTATTCGGACCACTATTGAGATTTAACTTATAAAACTGTTGATTTGCCAAATCTGCAGACATCCAGCTTTCCAACTACCCAGGAAAACAGAGGGTTGTGAGATTACTTTTCTTCTTAGCGTATCAATGGCAAAAAGTTCAAACATAATTCAGGCTCAAACTTCAGCTGCGCGAACTCCGCTCACTAACGCAGTTATAAGTGCATCAAATGCACAGGTGACTGGGCATGCGGCGCACGATGGAAGATTGGCCATTGTCTGTGATGAGATGTATACGAACTTGAGAGCCAAAACAATGAGAAAATGACAAACTGAAAATTTAATCTAGATATTAACGACCGCACAGTTTCTACCTTTGTGTCTTTCCTGCATTAAAACAGTAACTCAAAACGACATAAAACAAACACCTTCACTCAAATAACACATTCAACTAATAATAGTCACAACTTCCCATAGCCACGCGTCGACGTCCTCTACGGTATGACAATGATTATTTTAAAATCCTCATAAAACAATATTATGGCCCACACTCTATATTTATACACTGTTGGTTGCCAATTATAGGTCGTAACCGAGGGTTCGATCCCACTCGATAATTGCCACTGCACTAAACATACGTAGAAACATGAGTTATAGCAGTGGACTGTTGGATTTGGTTGTTAAACTGAGGATTCCACTAATTAGGAGTAATTTTGGTCAGGAGTTGACAATTTGGATGGAATTGGGGATTAAAATTACGGTTTAAGATAATTTATTTTACTCAAAAAGAATACAATTATTCACTGCTCTCAAAACGGAGAAGGAAAACAACGCGAGGAAACCGGTATGTCCTAGAACCAAAAATTCGAAGACATGTGACATCTATCAACCCGCACTCCAGTCCGCATGGTGAATTCACCGCGTGATTGGCCCACTCTCACCGAGAGGAGGCCTGTGTCTCAGTGCAGAGCAGTGAGAACATTATACGCTGATTATGATGAGGAAAAACATAAAAATTAAGATAGGCGACTGTTTCACTGGGTTATGAACTAAAATGAAGTAATACAAAAATAAAATAAAGAAGAGTAGAGACTTACCTACAATTCAAACATTATTCTTAATAAGGTGCTTTAATAGCCTTTTTAAAATTGGAAGTGATTTTGATTCCTTAATTACTTTAGGAGACCCTGTACCCTCTCATATACGATAGACTTTCTCCCGTAGTTGGTCCTGAGTGCTCTTAAAATTATATCGTTAGGTTAGGGTATAGAAGTGGGCATTGTTTTAGTCTTGCATTAATGGAGCTTTCATGAGTGGTGTCACTTGAAGCAATCCCGATGCAGCAGCAGTCAGATCTGATACCAACCTCGACAGGGTTTGACAATCTTTTAATCGGGTACAGATGAGTTGGCATTCACATATGTATGTAAATCATTGTAATAGTCCAGGAATCAGAGTTTTGCTTCTTCTCTTCAACTTTCGACTATCGATGATGACTGATCTGTCCTATTTCTCGTTTATAGTTTGTTCAGTCGTGATTGCTTAACCACCCAGAGATTGAATGTCAAATGCACGTCATAAAATGACTAGGTCTATTTGTGGGTGCGACAATAAGACTATTTCATGTGAGGAAGTTTCATATTACTCGGAGTTTTTGTCAAAAGTGATAAAGCAATTACTAGGTCGACTATACCTACATTTCTGTGAACGGCCACAGCCATGCCCTGACAGTTTCCTTTTGTTAATAAAGACTGACTCTGTGAGTCGTATTAATACACGTAACGGAATACCGTTTTTGCTCACATCTTATGACCAATTTATACGTCTACCAGACTCAGGAAACAGACAGACAGACACAGCATACAAATTAACTTTTTTCCACACATTTTTTCAACATCCTACTACACCTCATATACATACACACTATATAATTTGTCTACCGTTGGACTTGCTTCGGTCTTCGGGCAATTGAACCAAATAATTGTCAGAGCATTTTTTCTGCGTTTTCCCATCATTGTATGGGGTTGTGAGTCTAATATCACCTTGCTATAGGAAATTGCGACTTTGTAACACAATGGTGGCTTTAACAATGGTATCTTGAAAGCATCTCTGAATGTAATATTGTTTTAGATGAGGAATAGTGGTTATTTTGTTTTGTTTGATGGTTCGATTGTCAAATGTTGTGTCATTAGATTTTTGGGATGTTTGGTTTGTGGTTATGAGATGGATTTAACAGTTATGATAAGAATCGTTTTCAAATTGAATATACTGTGGAAAGCTGGCAATTTCAGCTGATAGTCATCGTGCAGTATTGTAGAAGTTGTGCCAATAAACCAGCTGCAAGAATGTTAGTCAATCAAGACGTCTCCACCAAATATGATGACAAAAATCTCTTCGCTGGGGAGTTTGTTGCGCCACTTCTTCTTCCCAGCTAAAGCACTACACTGTCATTTTGAACCCATGGCTGAACGCTGACCCTTAAAGTATAGGTCCAGGCCTAGTTTGGGGGTTAGGATCAGATTTGTGGCAATACACTCGTGTGCTTTTTTATTGTGATTGGCTTTTAACATGTATTTTTAAGTGCCAAATAAATATTTTTATTATTTTGACGTTCGAATAGTGCTGATTTTTGTATGTAACATGACTTTTGATTTTGATGGCCATATATTCCTTTGCCCAACAGTGGGATGATGCAGGCTGACAGTAACAGTATTTCCCCTCTATCTGGGGTTGTCCAGTAGAAATACGTTTTTTGTTTCATGAAAATTCAAATAGATAATTTGTATGTAATGACCTAAAATAAGACATCACTGTAGAAAACATGTATGAATGAATTCTTTCTTTGGCTTTCCAAGAATAGAATGTCAGTTTCCTAGGTTATGAATTTATTGAGTTTTTCAAAGTCATCATCTAGCTACATGTCACAACCCTATTACCTATAACTATGTGTACGTATGCTACACGTCACTTACGTACTCACAACCACTGTCCAGTTGTCCACTAGTGCCAGTTTGGTATTTCATAGTGCCAGATGTGTGACGCTAAGGCGGATAACAACTCACACGTGTAATGAATGCATGACTCGACACGTAGCGACACTGGCACAGTGTTAGATAGTGTGTAGGGATGTGCTGAGGTCGATAGAGTTGGTGGATTTATCGATAGTTTTGTCGTGGTTAAGTGGAGGAACTACCACAATAGTCTACTAGACACCGACCTAGTAGACTATCATTGTGGTAAACCACAACAATGTTCCATTGTTCAAATATTCATTAGTACTTTCACCCCTAGAAATATTGCCAATGTTTTCAAAGTCAGCAAAGTCGCCCTGAATACATTCTTAGATATTTTTTATTGAATTTCAAATAGGTTTATTGACAAAGAGAGAATGAAATGAACTAAAAAGCGGTGAGTGTAAGCTTACCTTAACACGTTCAGTTTACGCATTACTTTCACAATGTTTAATGACCGATGAACTTAAAAGCTGGGCTTTATATCCTGTGAATCACAATACGACTGAGCAGTAAATGATATTGTATTTCTGTAAATTGGTACCTACCTATTAAAACACTTATACACGTCAACAAGAAATAGCAATATTTTAAAACTAAATGAAATCGATGTTTCCCTTGCTACTCAGAGAAGGAGAATATTAATTTGGTACCTACGTTTTTTTTGTTTTGAAAGAAACCAAACAACCATCGAATCCGTTCCCACGTCACTAGATCGCACCTGTCCGGCGCGCGCGCACCCGTTCATTAGGTCGCGGCGCGTGATTGTCATTTGGCCACGCCCCCCGCGCCCGCTTAGACAATTATTATAATTCGTATGATTACAACTCGCGTACCAGTGGATGGTTTGTGTTGCCTTTTTTTTGTTTGTTATGTAAGAATTTTTAGTATAGATACATATTTTAAATAGTGGGGATAATAGTAATTTTGTTCAAAGTCCATTCCCTTTTTCTAGTATCCTTAAAATTTTTGGAAATTGTATAATTAAACGTGTCTATACCAAAACTGCTAGCTTTTGATCTTATTTCTGACTACAAAATCGATTCGAATACCAATCTATCCATGCAATCTGTATAGTTGCAGTAGCAGTTTTATATTTCATCTCGTTGCGCCTAAAAAAACCAGATTTACCATTTCAAACTCAAACCATTTCTTTCAAACACTTTTGAATTGTCAAAAAGTCGGTCAGTCAGAAAATATGAAGCTAGTTGCCCATTCCAAAGCCTAGTAGTACCTATGAAGAAAAACGGGCAAGAGACTCCACTACGACTCTCACACACTCTTCTATATTCTATTTTTACAAAAATATTAGTTACCTACATCATTACTATCATCATCACCTTCGTGAACAGCCTTACTAGGCATACATATTTTTTCAGCCCTTCAGTACACAGACAGACTAGCATTTGAACCATACAACTAAGACGTACATAAGTGTTATGTAAATGAGTTAAACAGAAAACGGTAAATGGTAACACAGTCAGTTTCATCTGGAACTACAAAAACTTCAAAAACCTTTACAAATATCAGACAGCTTAATTAAAGATTTCACCATGACCCATCTCCTCAATGACACACACTGACAAAAGAACAAAGACGGAGACCATTAGGTTGCGCAACCACTATTTTATATTCACGCACTCTGAGCTATATAATGACATACGAAAGATCTTTAATAGCGAGCAACCAAAATGCTCTGACCGCTTGCCTCTTACACTTGACCAACTTATCCTGCAGTCAATATAAGGGATTATAGATCTTGAAGCTTATATGTTAAGGTTGGAGTGGATGGTATGGGTTATGATTGCATACATTCGGTTCTTAGTGGATCACCACGCCTACCGTTGCGACAAATGGGGACAGTTTTCTTTGCTTTCTTTTTATGTCTAGGAAAATTCAATCATATTGTGGTTAGTTAAGGTTGGATTTTGATTGGAGTGTATGAAGAGAGTGTTTTGTCATTGAGCGTATTGTTGTTTTGTTACAAAATGTAACATTTGGAGATATGGAAGTACCTATCTATGTATTTAAATTGTTTTTTACGAACAATGAGATTAGGTAATCTTTTTTTTTATGGTAATTTCCTGTGGATTGCGAGACGTGAGGTCAGTGTTAGATACACCTTTGTCTCAAAGATTCTTACTTTTATGAGAGAATCGTCTGTGTTTTATGAGCAACTTTTGTAAATTTTCCACAGGATGCTATTTTCCTTTAAGTACCGTTGTTCAGTTCATCTCTCTCTACCTCCTCCTTTTTGCGGATTCCGTCCCTATTCTGTGCAAATCTTGACCAAGAAGTTTTATATGAGTAATATTATCGATCCACTTTAGCACTGTCCATTTTCCTCCATCATTCTATCAGAAACCTGCTGCTACTGCCACCACTCTGCAGTGATCAGCATAAGCATAATCAGCCAAGTTCGAGCCGTTTTGAGAGTAGCAGTGACTACGAGTAAGGTAATTCAATTAAAAACATATCTTTAGTTCATATCCGTCTTTAAGTGGATTAGTAAGAAATCTTTTAGCTCATTACGACATTAGCAAGAGCACCTACTTATTCATGATTCACGCGATCCCAGCACTACATGAGTACCTACTGGCCCTGATTCCGTCGTTTTTCTACCGAATAACGTCACGATTCAAATGACTTTAGACCCAACACCACTCGACCAAGGCTAGTCCACTTAGCCTTCAGCTAGTGCAGTACCCGATAACAAATCGATACGAAATTGCTTTGACATTTGAAACTGTACACAAAATGTCACGACTGGGGAGTGCGACAGAGGCATTCTTAGAATTTTGTTCGTTTATTGCAATCACTGCTTGGAGGTGTGTAGCTTACGTAACAAGGTTTATTTGAATTGCATGCACCGATCACTAATAACGAACCCCTCTCCGAGAGGGTGTGAATAAATAAATAAATATGTAAAAAAAAAGTAAGTAGAAAAAACCTATTTAAAAAACAACGTTTTGGAATATTAAAATTTAATTAAAAACGCAAAATATCCAGGGACATCGTGGCAGACCCAAGTGAAAATGGCGGGACGAGTTGACGCCTACAGGCTGGATTGGTCCACACTCTAAAGATAGAGAGTATTCGAATGGCGAAAGGGCTTTGCTTTCGCAGTGGGAAAACACAGGCAGACAACAAAAAAACTTAAATTCATCAAAAACAAAGCAATATCACGAAATCTATATTATTAGGTAGATAAAAAAAGATAGAAAATCCACTTCAGGAAAACTTACGAATAACAGGGAAAGGCTAAAAATAAATGTAAACCAATTCCTTCAGTGGATATTGCTGATGACAACATCGTTTATTTTAAGACTAGCTTTTGCCCGCGACTTCGTTCGCGTGGAATAGTGACTTCCGGCAGATTTTTGGTTTTACCCAAATAGTTCTTACTATTTATTTACATTTTTCCGATGAATTTTCAGTACTGAATTGATGCCGACTCTTGACCAATAGATGGCGCTGTATGTCCGGAATAAATTTTATTTTTTATTTTATTTTTTGTAATAAAAACTATCCTATGTCCATTCTCAAGTTCCAAACTATGTCTGTACCAAATTTCACACAAATCGGTTCAGTAGTTTAGGCGTGAAGCAAAGACAGACAGACAGAGTTACTTTCGCATTTATAATATTATAGTTTGGATATCATTATTTAAGTATGAAGAACAGGGTGTAAAGTTCACTCATTCTTTAAAGAAAAGGGAGGATCCTCCGACCAGACGGGTGTTGTATCTGGTGGGCAACTGTCTAACGATTGATGTCATAACGTTGTTTATGCTAAGCAGTTGCGCGGTAAACTCTGCTTGCGCGATGCAGGATTTTGCGTGATGTCAGTGTGATGCTTAGTTCGCATGTGGCGATGTAGATGCCGCGCCACAATTGCATTAACAGGTTAATGCAATTGTGTTAATTTCGACACTATTAGTCCAATTTGTATTTAACGAGAGCCCAAAAAACTATGCCAAAGTAACCACACAAATAAACTCATCACAACAAAATAAACGAAATTAGTGCGTAATTTAGTTTCGTCTTCCACTTTCTACTAATAATATACTTACCCACTAGTTGTTACAAAACAGAAAATAACAAGCAAGTCGAATCGACCGTCACTTCAGTTGTACATTCGTCTAATTTAGCGAGACATCTTTATTATCGAAGTCAAATAACACAAGTTTAATAATAGTCGAAATTATAACGACATTACACAGCGTTTGATTGGCAGTTGAATATGATTTCGAATTGTGGCCTTATTATCTTGACAAATAAAGAAATAACTGACTGCCCCGTTGGTCACGTAGTAGCAAGCGCTACTGCTAAGCGCCTGATCTGGGGGTCCAGCCTATCGATTCTGTAAAAATCTCACCGTGAAGTGGTGAAGTGAGCTTAGAGTGAGCTGTCAATAGTGTCGATCCCTAGCATTAGTTGGAATGACAGCTCACTCCACGCTCACTTCGCCTAAGTTTTCACGGTGAGATGGTAACAGAATCGCACTGCAGACCCACGCCAGGCAGTGTTACCTGCTGGATTTTTCCATCAGGAATTTCTTAGTTGTTACTAAGAAATTTGGAAGCCGGAGTTTGGAAGTTGGCGGCGTGATACCTCCGTGCGTCAGAAAGCACGTTAAGCCGTTGCTCCTGCGCCTGATCTCTCTCCGGTCGTGACGGATTCCTTGCTATCCCATAGGAAGAGAGAGGGAAGAGAGAGTGCACCTACGTCTGCGCAAACAGTTGTGTGCTATAATATCTCCCGCGCCGAAGGCTAGTCTCCGTTGAAATTGCCATGGACGAAGAGAGCCACTATGGTCGAAGTACGGTCTGGAGAACTATAATTATGTTAAATTACTCAATCGCAAGATCGTCTCTTCTCGTACAAAGAATTAGTTTTGTCAATTTCGGACATTAAGTGCAAGTTGTCCTCACGATATTATTTGTTTTCCGGACAGTCAAGAAAGAAGCACGACATTTTTACCAAGATCTTCTTTACCACAATGAGATTTTCTGTGAACAGAACCTTTTGCCTCTAAATGAAGTGGTTTTTTACATAGTAACAAGTGTCTTCATGTCTGATATGCGCAATGTTAAGTAACAATTGGTAAAACTAGCAGAAGTTCATAAGTATAATTATTATAGTGTGAGACACCCCCAGCTAGATGGACAGACGATCGTAAAAAGATGACCAAGACAGGAGGTCTACCCCCTAAACACGAAATTCGTAATTTCGGCCGAAGCAACGGGCGAATTAATTACCCCGTATCACTTTCAGACATAAAATTAGTTCGGAGCCCGAACTCAGAATGAATGACATCACCATTTTGAAAGTGGTCACTACTCCCAATGTGTTTCTATCTACCCATCCGAAAAATCGAATTTGGCACCTCTTTTGACGGATCACGGACCCGTATCTTCGTTGACGGACTTAAATAATAGAACCCCTGAGTGAAGTGGAGTCCGTACAACACAAGACTTGTAATATTATTATTTTTAAGTTAAAGCTATGTGACATGACAGTGATCAGTCCTCAGTAAATGAACCTAGATAATGTAGGACTCAAGCATAAGATGTATGATGGACATTTGTCATTATAATCATTAGCCTGTAAATGTCTATGCTGTCCTAGTATGATGGATTACCTCGCCCGACGAGGTATTCATGTAAATGGTGTCTTTTAAATGCATACCTACGTAACGTAGGTACCATATTAATGTGTAAAGGTGTCTGTAGGTACTGTGGAGGACTAGACGAGCCCTCTGAGGTAACGGGAGGAATCAAACACTATAATTATGATTCCTTTAGATTATATTTGCAAAACGTCTTTACATATTTCTGTCTAAAATATCCCTTCCTATTCTAAAAACCCAAATCCTAACTAAATCTATTTGACACTCGCTTGAACGTTCGAATGTCATCCGCGCTAAATTATATCCGGCCTGCAACATAAGAGGTTGCCTTCGGCAGACAAGCCTCTACAGTACTTACCTATAAGTGTCGTGGTATGACGTCATTGAAAATCAAGATCGAAGGATTGATGTCACAAATGGTAGTTAAAAGCAAAGGAAAACTAAGTTAAACTATTCACCATTGTCTGCCTAAGCTTTTCCCAACTATGTTGTGGTCGGCATCTAGTCTAACAGGATGCAGCTGAATACCAGTATTTTACATGGAGTGACCACCTATCTGACCTCCACAACCCAGTTACTGGGTAATACGATACCCCTTGGTAAGACTGACTTGTTGATAAGTTAAACTAGTAACAAGTAAAATATTTACAAAGTAGGCATATTTACTTATTTATTTTTAGTTAATTTGACTTATAATAAAAAGCCTAATATTGTCCCACGGCTGGACAAAGCTTCTCCTCATTCAGGGAAGGTACAAGCATGGATCACTACGCTTACTCAAGATGGGTTGGCGATTTTAGACCTAATTAACTAAAAGTCCAGGTTTATATTTGTTTAGTTCCTTTACTTCAGGTCTTAATAGCCCATTAAAAAAATAATCTTTGATGTTATTTCTTCAATTAAATAAAATACTTAATATTTCCACCTGCGTTCTGTTTCGCACATCCCACCCAACAAAGGCCCATATTATTATATGCCAGTATTATTAAGTAATATATTCAGAGAACAAGATATGCATCTGATGTTGACAATAGAAAACAATGGCGCCCCGGTGATACACCTTACAAATCATATTACAATATGAACATACCTACATACATACTATATGAATGATGCAACTCTATATGATACAACTAGCTTCAACCCGCGACGTCGGCTGCGTGAAATTTCTTGTTGTAACGAAAGCTGCCACGCTAAAATGGAATTACACATTGGTTATCTGACTTATGTCAGATGACTAATGTGTCAAACTTACGACCCAATGTGTCCCTCTTAATGGCAAGCGACATCGCGGTAGGCCCAGACGGAGATGGCGGGATGAGCTGAACTCCTTCAACAAGAACTGCACCCTGATTGCGTAACACACAATCAATGAGAATCGGAATTATTTTGAAGCAAATGGCTAATCCATTGCTTCATAATAAATTTGTCTGCTCAACACGTAAATAACGCAATGAATGTTGTTGGACTATCAAAATGAAACCGATTCTGATTGATCTTGTGTTACGCAATTAGGGTGCAGATCCTTAGCCGCTTGGAACAGAGAGAATTGAAAAGAGAGTAGGGAGGCCTTTCCTCTGCAGTGGGCCATCACTGGCTTTTATGAATAATAACTAATACTTATTAGTTATTATTAATAAAAGCCAGTGATGTAAAACCAAAAACACAAAACATAAAACAACAACAAAAAATAACAACATAAAACAACAACAACAAAAAACAACAACACAAAATAACAACAACAAAAAACAACAACAACAACATAACATGAAATCCTATACCCCGTGTCCCGTTACTTCGTTTTAGCTAAGCGTTCTTGCTGACTTTTTTTCATTTTGCACGGTTCCCAAGGGTCGTATCGTGATGTTAAATAGCCTATAAACTTCCTCATGAATTGTGTTACTTGGTTATTTATTATTTGGTTAAAGTCCAACAATTTTTTTTCAAATCCAACTGGTAGTTAGTTAGTAATCCAAAGATTTGCGCGTTCAAACAAACAAACTCTTCAGCTATATTATACGTATTGATATAGAATGTTAACAATATGCAAATTTAAAGGAACAAAGAAACTGCGAAGTAACTTGTGCTGTGTGAAAAAATACGATTTAGTAGGGTAATATCGCATTAAGTAACGGTTTACCTTGATTTAGTACAGGTTATCAGTGATTGGCTACGTTACTGGTCAGGGGGCCTACTACGAAGTGCAAAGTGCGAATGTTCGGATCGGACCGACACATGGCCGAACCGAATATTATTGAAACATGCGATTAAAGTTCGGAGCGGCTCAGTTGGGTCGGGACAATAGTCAATATTCGAAAGAGTGTAGGAGTGTAAGATCGGTACCGACCGAACCAAATAGTAACTTCGTAGCAGGAAACCTCCGAACATTCGGCCAATACTACTTCGGAGTAGACCTCCAGGTTGTCGCAAGTGCCACTGTTGAGCACGTGGTTCTGGGTTCGATTTTTTATCAGGAGTCTGTCAATACCGGCCTGGAATCTGGATTTGTTCCCGGTGATGGGAATAGGCTTGCTCCCTATTAAATGGGATTTAAACCTACGAAATGTAGGTATACTATATGTATGTATAGTCACGAGCAAAAGTATGTACAGACGCCAGCACATCAAGCTACTACAATCTGTCAAATTTCTTTAGTAGATTTTCAACTTTATCGCTAAAGTATTAAGGTTCAAGGTTGATTGGGAAAATTTGACAGTTTCGGGTAGCTTGACCTGCTGGCGTCTGTACCTTTACACTCGGCCTTATTCAAAAGCGAATTACTCCTTTATTTTTGAATGAAATTTTATGTTGTTACGAACATAGCATTGTCGAACCCATAGGTTTATGTAATGTGTCGTATTTCAATGTTGCATTCGTTATTTCACGAAAAAATCGCAATTGAAAGTTGCCAATTGTTGACATATTGCTGCTCGTGACTGTACACACAGGCGTGAACTTATTTTATGTTATATCGTCGTGATTAGTACAGCTTACCCTATAGTCCAGCAACTATAGTCTGCTTTCCATAACCTACTAATAGTTTTTCTAATTATACTTGCCTAATTACCTTTCGAACATCCAATTAAAACTCCTACAAACCGAAATTATCAATTAAACTCAACTCCAAACCCAAAACTCATTTACCAATATTCCCGATAACAAAATTGATAGCCGCTGTTCACACGGCCGCGTCGACACCTCCGCTTTATGAATAATCGAAAAGCGCGAACTAGCCCGCGGTCATGTGTACATAGCCTATGAATAGTGGAACCGCGCAGGTGTGAGCAGTATTCCCTTCGTGTTTATTTTTGATAAAGCAGCGTTGTTTTTAGGGTTTAGTTTAGACTTTGGGGTTGAGAGGATTAAAATTGACATTGGAAAAGCCTATCTATAGGGTACCAGTATATTTTTGAATAAACTAAAGCAGTACTTAATTAAAAAAAGCTATTACACAATACAAGAATATCTAATGGATAAAATCTAATAATATTAATACATAACTGTGAATAACAGATATTTTTTAACAAGTAAAATAACAAAAATAAATTATACTATTAGGTAATATTTAATAATGATAGTACATACTCGTACATTAATCGCTCAAACCCCGCTATTGAAACACAATTGATTTTTCTATATAATTAAATAAATAATAAATGAGATATATAAAATATTAATTGAATAAGTAAGTAAATAAATGTAATATAAAAACATACATAGATATAAAATAATTCTGATGGATAAATTCATTACTAACAATACATAATTATGAATAAAAGATATATTTTAATAAGGAAAAAATATTATTATTAATTAATATTATATATATAAGATTATGTGAATGAATGGAAATATAAATATATAGGTATGAAATAATTAATAGGATACAAAATAATTCTAATTCTAACTACAAAGTAATTAATAAAAGCGCTCTTCCTCTCTCAACCTATTTAAAATTTGCTGTGCCCGACAGGGTCCATAATTGTTTCTATTATTTTTCTTTATTTACCACCTGTAATTGTACATTAAGGATTGCAATAAACGATTTGATTTGATTTGATTTACCTATTGCTATTGTTGACTAGACCGATGCCCGATTTGACAGCATATATTAGTTTAGTCATTTTTTATTGATTTTATTTATTCATTAGTTATATAAATTCTGTTTGGAGAGCAGTGGAAGCCGGTAATGGCCCCGACTTACGATTTGTATGTTGTGGCATCGCACCCAGGCAAGCGCTTTACTTTGTGTGAATAATTTCGTCACCACTGCTCTCAAAACGGTGAAGAAAAACATAGTGAGGAAACCAGCATGTCCTAGCTAGAACCAAAAATTCGAAGACATGTGTTATCTACCAACCCGCACTGGGCCCGCGTGGGTATATAGATTATAGCCTCTCTCGAAGTGAAGAGGCCTATGTCTCAGCAGTAGGAACATTATGGTCTGATATGCCATAAACAAGATTGCTTCCTTTCTGAAGAAATAGAAGAAGAAGAGTTAGGGCGCGTACACATTTAACGTCCGTTTTACAGGTCCGTTAAAACGTGTATGTTATTAGCATATGTAGTTGTATGAGCGAGTTCACACATAATACAGTATTCCGGATCCAGTAGAAAATATCGATCCGACAAAATAAGCAGCAATCCGTTTTACAGGTCCGTTTAAACGTATGTGTTATTATCGTATGTAGTTGTATGAGCTAGTTCACACATAATACAGTATTTCGGATCCAGTATACTGAACCGATCTCTTAAAATCAGTCCTGTGTGAATACTATCTCCAGTAGCGACTGATCCGTTAAAAAAGATCCTATAAATGCTGTGTGAATACTATCTCCAGTAGCGACGGATCCGTTAAAAAGGATCCTGTAAAAACGTACGACCGACGACGTACTTAGATGACCAGCGCTGGGGCTCTGTCTCGTATAGGGTCTTAGCATTATGCTAAGCGATGGCCGTTTTGCGTGAATGTGACGCATGTACACCTCCAACTGGTTTTTTTTTTGTGTGTTTTTTTATGCGTCATATTTGCCGGAAATAAATGCATTTTCTTTCTTTTTTTCTAAGAGAAGAGTATTCTATCTATCAATGCCAATAACAACGCGTTGTTTTCAAAGTTGACATTCCGTCCTAATATTATGTCCATGTGTCGAATTTTACATACATAATTGAATTATGTACTTTCTATCAATGATAGATCTCAAGATACACGTCAATTTCCACCTATAGACAGATAATCTGCAAATGCAAAATCATTTCTCATTTATTTTTACACATTCATTATTATTCATACCAAGTCTGATTACATTCGGGAGCCCAAAAACCGACAGCGAAAGTGTTAAAAACGAGCTTTGTTTTTCCACTCAAAATGATCACCGTTCCAATTCCAGTCCTTACGAACATACGCTTAACCAATCCCCTGAGGTTACGTAACATTAAAAACATCCCGCAAAACACTCGTCGCCATGTAACTCGACTAATAACCGTTTACGCGCATGCGCCGTGGGCGAAGCGCGCGCGCATCTGATTGATGCGTTTATAATTATGGCGCGCTTTTGCGCTCGTTGCGCGGGAAAATATCATTTGCGCGGCTTAATGTCGAGAACGTGTGATTGCGTGCGATGAAGATGCTGCGAGCTATGTTTTATGAAAAGATCGCGTGGAGCTCAAAACTGGAATAAAGGGCAAGAATCTTATGTCGTTTCCTTGTCTATTTGTTTGAACAAGTATGCATGGGATTCCAATAGATTTTAGTAGTTATGTATTTATTGTTGTGTATGTATAAGTTTAAAGCGTGTTGGATGAATTATTTAGAAATAGTTTGTCCAGTTTGTTCCTAGGGTGGGCCAACGACTTTTTTTTTTTTTTAAAGAAAACAAAATACTGGCAATAGTATTTTCTTATTCCGGTTTAAAGAGCTATATTATGCTATTTATTTCTGGACGCTGTGCAATAACAACTTTGTATTGCAGGTAGTGCGATACAAATGTGTACAATTAAAATATACAGTGTTTTAGGTTAAATGAGGGACATAAGTAGTTACTCATGAAATTAATCTACCGAGGTGTAAGGTGGACGTTGAGACAGACACGAGTGGACGTTGAGCTGTCATACAGACAACATGTGTGACAGCTCAACGTCCACAACATCATATTTCGTTGAGTTTTTTTTCGAATTATGTGCGATCCCTTTTTTTTTTTTTTTTTTTGAGGATGGGAAGTCATCAAATGACTCCTCCCGCTCTGGGTGGAGCAGAAGGGAGTGTCAGACTTTTACTGACTAAAACCCACCCGTGTTCCTTCCTTAGCCCTATATGTTCCAGGGCAGCGGTAAACCCTTTCGGATGGTCCCGCTACCCATGTGCGATCCCTTGAGTAAAGTTAGAAGTGCACTTATTAGAATGTAGTAGGTACTAATGGTCTGTTCTCTCTCACAGAGAGGAGGCCTGTGTCCCAGCAGAGAAAACAGTATAAGGCTGAATAAGTGGTGCGTTGGCAAAACGATAAATAAAAAAAAATATGGCATAGAAAATCATGTGGAAACCCCTTAATATTTTAATGCGTTCGGTGTAATTGGGTCATCTTTTCTTCAAAATTAAAGTAAAGAAAGAAGCAATGCTTTGTCGTAGTTATGATGTGTTGGAGAACAGAAAGAAAAAAGAAAAAAATATATTACAAATAAAAAAAAGACATAAAATATACACATACAACGTAGTCAAAAGCCTCGTACTCAAGCATATAAAATGTTGTCAATTTTTTCCATCGCTTGATGTCAGGGCCAGGGACCAAAGACAACACACATAAGAATCCTGTGAATGACCCGTTATGGCGAAAAGGAAAACAGAAGTCGGAAAAATACCGATACGATGAATCAGAAATAATTTCGCCTCCAGGTGCCTAACTGATTCAGGACTCAAACTCAAAATGCCAGTCCATCTTTAGCACACCATCAAGTATGACGCCATCAAGCCATCAAATGACAAGTCACCTTTCCAAATGAATTAGCGATCCGTCTGTCGCTTGTCGAATCCATTTCGCTGAAGAAGTACTATCAACCGCACGTATACTCGGTTCCATAAGTATCTGATTAAAGAGTTTAAACAAATCCTGTTCAGCCGATCGATTCTGTAAAAATCTCACCGTGAAAAGTTAGGTGAAGTGAGTTTAGAGTGAGCTGTCATTAGTGTCAATCCTTAGCATTAGTTCGAATGACAACTCACTCCACGCTCACTTCAGCTAAGTTTTCACGGTGAGATGGTTACAGAATCGCACTGCTGATTAAATTCTTACGCAATCACTCACTAAAGGGAAGTCACACATGCTCTATTTAGAAGGTTTCAACTTTATATCTCACCATTTAGTCCAACAATTATTGTTTGGACAACATTATTAAATTGTTATTGAAAGATCATCAACGAGATCATCCATTGTCAAAATAAAACTTTTCCACGAACGTGCAGTGGACTGTACATACGGAATTAAAACACGTCATATGTCATTGGGACGTAGCACCGTTCCGCCTAATAACGCGCATAATTTGTGTGAAGTGCGAAATGTCTATCAGGTACACTATATGTTTTGCAAGACGATTTGTGTCTTTGTTTTTTCGCAAATATCCATTGTTTTTCGTCACGCGTGTAGCTCACAATGTCGAATGTGTTACGCTGGCGACCCCAATACTATGATAGCAATGATATTATTAGCAACAAGAGTCATAGGTCATTTATTCATTTGTAGGTAGATTAAGTCACATATCCGACTTTCGATCTTAAAAAACGGCACACTATCGCACATACACACTATAGAATGTCCAGGGACGGCATGACCTAATTATTGGAAGAGAAAAAGAGCAATGTTGCTTCCACTGATGCGCGTCACTAAGTTTTTGGAACGAAGTTCCTTATCGCGCGTTGCGAAAGAGGGCTAGACGGAAAAAATTAAGACCAAAAGTTGGAATGACACTTTTTGCTATAGTTGTAAGCCGTGCGGCGTGCGCGTGTTTCTCTGTCTGTCTTTCTCTCTCTTATAGAAAGCAAGTCAGTTATACTTCGTTCCATCCATCCTTAACACCTCTCAAGTTTTTTTTTCTGAAATGGCATCTCGCAGTCCAACCCAGGAGGTTGCCTGTAGATGCTTCAATAAATTAAGGCCTCCAGGCAGGGCTTAAGAAGCTTAAAAACTAAGCGACTACTCGCTAAGGGCACCCCCTATGGGGGTACGAACCTCGTCTTAGAGCGTCGCTGGATGCAGCAAGGGACCGGCTGGATCGGAATTAAAAGTTCAGGTGCGTTACCTAGTCCAGTTTTAACGTGCCATTTACGGAGCGTGCATAACCTATCTAGCTCTTCTTTCTTATAATTATGTAATATCATTTATTTATTTATTTTTATTAAAAAAAAAAAAAAAACGTTGCCCCACATTAGGAATTTCTCCTGTGTCGTGGGTGCGTTTACAAACATTTAAACTCACATACACAAACAGTCAGACCCGGAACAACTACTTGTAGGCCATACAAATATTTGTTCCGTGCGGGAATCGAACCCGCGACACGCAGCGCAGCAGTCAATGTATCTTAGGAGCATAATGCAATATCAACTTCCACCAATTTAGGTGTATTTTGACCGCCGAAGTCTATGCTAACATGCATGCATGACAGCGTGTGTCAATTGTTTTACCCCAAATAATTTCAAATCTTTCAGACCTTTCAATCAAACCCCAAAATCAAACAAACCGCAACATATTAACTTTCCAATCTTTTCCCACTACACGTCACATTTTCAATAATCGTGCCGTGTATTGACAGGACACTCCAACTTATTTGACGCACCTCTTTTTAAACCGCCTTTTTTCGACTCCGGCGCACCGTTTGATCGCAGTGATTTGACAATATGCTTGCGCATGTTTGACATACGCCGCGCATATCGAAGAAATCTCCATTAACGACAGGCGTGGAAAAAATTGACCACAAAAGACTGAATCGTCAATCGCGAGGGTGCTGGCTACTAATGGGGACCCGTGATGGCAGTGAGAGCCGTGGAGATGACTTATAGGTAAAGAAATTTTCGGGAGAGACATAGTTTTAATTACGACCTTTAAAGCACCTTTTTTTTGTCCTTACTATACAATATTTTGTAGCTTACACGAAGTTAAATAAATGCTGAGGATTTGATATGATATGTAATCTGCATTCGCGACTTATTTGCTGAAAATGTAAACAAATATGAGTTTATGGAAAAATGGACTTTAATTCCTGCACAATAAAGTTCAGTTTACGCTACAGCTTCAAATATTTTTATAACTTTTTCAATAGATAGTCAGTCTGAAATCCACTTAATTACCAATAGAATAAAGTTGATATTTGTTTAACTCGAAATAACATCAATTTGAAACAAATTTAAATTGACTTTAGGTAACTGCAGTCTTACATTTTCTACAATTCATATCTCCTTTATCTTTCTTCTATATGAGCTGTCATCTCATGCTGTTTAACTTCTTCAATGTTTCTTCCATGTCTGATTCTTTCATGACCCATTTTAATAACTTATAATACTAATCTTCTTCCCAGCGAAATTACTAGGAAGTGGTGATGGGCGGGTGTTTTGGGGGACTGTCTTTTGTAATTTGACGTTCGAAAAGTGCTGATTCTCAGCCTAATTTGAATAAATTTATTAATCATAATAGTATTAAAACTTTAAGTAACAGCTACTCCACAGTTTTTCGTCCGCCTATCAGCCATCGTCTCTAATGAACTTCCAAATGGAAGCTGTTCGTATCAATGCCAATCAGATTCGTATTTATCGAGAGCATCAAAAGATTTTAATGGTGGTAGCTGGAGATGTTGACCGCGGCACAACCGCATTTGACGGCTGAACATTACTATGGTAAGAGGTGTAAAAGGTTGACGGGGTTACTTGCTGGTTCCCATGGGATTCGACTGGTGTAGGTTTTATTAGGTGTTTAAGACACCCATAATTTGTTTTATAGTTGTTTGTTATCTGCTGTTTATTTATTTATTTATTTATGTATTGATTTAAACTTTTCGCACATAAAAAAGGTACAAAGGCGGACTTAATTCCATAAGCATTCTCTACCAGTTATTATTTATAAACAAAATCATAATTGGTTTTTGCACCAATACAGGTATTTTATTAGCGATTTGTTTAATCATTAAAGTGAAGATTTGATAAGCAGAAATAAGTTCTAAGCTTTAGTGCAATATCTTCTGGATCTAGACTGTGGCTGTGGTTTTTTGACCCAAATTGAAAATCATAATTTTGCAAACTGTGACTAGGTTAAATAAATTCCCTGGGTTGGCTAGACACCTTCAGTAAGTGATACGCTCAATAAAAGTAATTGAGTGCGCAGTAACACACCTAACGGCTGATTTTTCAATCGACAGATAATTTTTAATCGTGGAATAAAATTGACGTCTGACAGTTTTTGTATGGAAGAACTGTCAAAAACTCAAAATGATTCCTCCGATAAAATTATCTGGCGTTGGAAAAATCAGCCCTAAGTATCAACTATAAATAAATCACTTCTGTCAACTCGAGTCAGCAAGCCCTGTTATGCAGACGACAACCTCATACTCAACTGGTGAAAGTTCACTCATACTCCATTGAAAAGGGAGGATCGTCCGACCAGACAGGTGTTGTGTCTGGCGGGCAACTGCCCAACGATTGATGTTGGGAAATCGTATCTATGCTAATTGCGCGGTAAACTCTGCTTGCGAGATGCAGGATTTGCGTGACGTCAGTATGACGCGTTGTTCGCATGTAGCGTTGTAGATACCGCTACAGGCTGAACTACGAAATGCCATCTATAAAAAAAATCAACTCAAGTCAACAAGAAGTTCACCCCTAAAAATCAATACCAAATATAACAAAAATAACGACAATCACACAACCATGATATTCCTTTCTCTAAACGTAACGAATACATATTTCATGACCAGACCATCAGACGATGATGCAGGGCTTTCTTGAGATATCGTTGACTATCCGGAGATTGTCCTTTTAATTACGGTTCGACGGTAATGCCCTCATTACCGTCGAACTGCTGTCTTGTAATTTATGAAGGAAAAAGATAAAGGCTTTGATTTGGTGGTCTTTGTTGGTATTTGGGAGGAAAAGGTTTTGTATTCGGCATCGCCATTATTTAGAAAATATTATGTAGAAATTGTTACTTGTTGCTTTTTAGAGGGGCTTGTGGCTATGTAAAAACAGCCGCATGAGTTAAGCTACGCTTGCCGCAGTTCGTCCGTGGATGGGTGACCATCTTTACATACCAAGACCCCTCCGTGCCTCGGAAAGCACGTTAAGCCGTAGGTCCTGGCTGTCATACGTGCATCTTTGACAGTCGTTACGGGTCGTCAGCAGCCCAAAAGTCTGACAACCAGTCTTACCAAAGCGTATCGTATTACCCAGTAACTGGGTTTTGGAGGTCAAATAGGCAGTCGCTCCAGGTAAAATACTGGTATTCAGCTGCATCTGGTTAGACTGGAAGCCGACCCCAACATAGTTGGGAAAAGGCTAGGCAGATGATGGTTAGACACACTAGTAGCTAACTATCTGCTGCATGTGTATCAAATAGCTTGGAGATATTTAATCTGTCCAGTCGATTCTTGAAGCAGTTCAGTGTGGAACCGTCATAACATTTTCCGGAAGCCTATTCCATGTTGTTACAACTCGGTTGGACCAGAACTGCTTCAAGGGTTTTTTTATGAATTTTCCCATAGCTTTAGGGAATGTCCACGGAAATATTTGTTCGCATGCTTTAAAGAACTTCACCTTTACGTTATTATCTAGTACATTACATTCTTTGCTAGGTATAGTTATTCTTATACAGTTATGCTTTATATTTTTGGACATTCCTAGCGGCCATCTTGAAAACATCGTTTAGCTGAGGACTGTTACTGCCAGTCATACTTCTTCGACACCTTAACTTTTTAAACTATTTTTTGTCCACTCACTAAACAGAAAGGCATACTGTGCTTAATTTAAATCGTCGTTTTGCAGAACATCTGTCTCTCTATGTAGTACATGACGTAAAATATCTAATATTCAGGCTTGTATGAGTTCATGGATCTTAATTTGAACTGTGAAAAGCGCAACGAATCATAAGTGACAGAATTTCTTCTTGATTTCGTATTTAAATTATAAATGCTATGTGTGAAGTGACTATTTATATTTATTTCAAATTTGAAATGCAATAACTTTGGTTCTAAATCATCTCTTATAAATTATATTAATGTTAAATCCAAAAAAAATATGGAACATCGCCCTGGGGTTATGATTGAAACAAACAATACTCTTGAGATAATACGTTCATCTAGTCTTAATACCTAGACTGTTCAGAAATAAAAAAACACACATAATACTTATCTAGCTAGTCGCTAGGAAGTAAACAGAGGGTAATTCCCGTGATATTGGCGCCGATTCCCTTGTTCACAAACTAAACCAAATTTAATTTCAGTGCATCTTTTTGTTTCTATTTCATTAAGAAAAGGACAGAAGATAAATACTTATTAGTTCAGTCTTGTCAAATTAAGATACTCCATGGACAGTTTAGACGTGATTAAAACCATGGCTACTAAAAATACGACAATTTACGTCAGGCGCTGACTAATTTGACAGGACACATTTACTAAACTAGTATTTATCTTCTATCATTTTCTTAATGAAATAGAAAGAAAAAGATACACTTACTTAAATTTGGTTTAATTTGTGAACAAGGGAATCGGTGCCAGTCTCAATCTGTCAAAAATACTTACACTTAAAGATTGTGACTAGAGTTTGAACATTTTTAATTACACGAATTTGCCTTCTGATTTCAAACATAATGATAAATACAAAACTAAAAGTATCTACAGAGCAGCCAACGAGAGAATGCGTTCTTGACACAGACCTGTCAGTTTCATACAAACGAATAAGTATTTTGCGAATTTGATCTTTATTAGCTTCTAGAATCGTCGCACTGAAAGGTGTTAGGACCGCATTATCTCGACGCACGGATGGACTGTAGGGTCTAAATTATTAATAATCACATATGGCTCAAACTGTCGCGAAGAGAAAAATGACCTTTTTAGACCACCAAAAAAATAGCCACAGATACAAACAAACCTTCCACACACATCCCTATCATTCGGTACCTAAAAGGTTCCGCGGTCCTAAGCCCGTCTCCACACTACCCATTACAATGACGGCTGCGCATGACTTGCACATATTCAACTCTGACGATGATGTATGGGTCTTAGTTTGTAATGAGCGCCGCGATCTGTTTGGCGGTTGCGTGGGTGAGGGTGTGGACTGGCTCTTATGTGTTTTGGACAGGGATACTTGCAGTGATAGTCTTAAAAAAAACTAACGTTTGAATGTCCCTTTCGACTGTACCCTGTTAGAATTGGCCGATCGTATAGGATTTCTTCATTTTCAATCAATTTTGGATGCTACTAAGCGGGTCAGCGGTCTTGTGCTCATTTTTATTACATCATGGTTTAAAATGTGCATTTTCTATCAGTTTTTGATAACTGTGCGACCCTGAAATATATATATATTTTTTTTTTTTTTTTTTATTAGTCGTCATCTCGACGGTCATCCCCTTTCTAACCTAGGTAATCTATTGAATGAATATAATAATAAATCTGTTTCCATCTTTTTTTTTTTTGAGGATGGGAAATCATCAAATGACTCCTCCCGCTCTGGGTGGAGCAGAAGGGAGTGTCAGACTCTTACTGACTAAAACCCACCCGTGTTCCTTCCTTAGCCCTTTATGTTCCAGGGCAGCGGTAAACCCTTTCGGATGTTCCCGCTACCCTGGATCTGTTTCCATCTTTGCCCATCTTTTAGAACTGGGTAATGTACTTTATATTTATGTTATATCTTATTTTGATTGTTGTTTTTTATTTATATCTAATCGTGTGCTGCACCGGTTGATGTCATCACGTCAACGCTGCCTGTCGCTGAAAACCAGCGCTCTCGGCTCTGTCTCGCATAGGATCTTACTATTATGCTGAGAGATGGCCGTTTTGCGTGGATGTGACGCCTGTTTTCCCTAACTTGTTTATTTTTTTTGTGTTGTATGCGTCATGTTTACCGCAAATAGGCGTATTTCCTTCTTTCTTTTTTGAGCACCTTAGCCAGAACGATATAGGTAGATAGTATTAAACTTGAAGAAACATAAGAAACTTAGTCAGTTTTAGATTGGATAGTAAGGATCGTAGCTTATATAAGCTGTGATCAAACGAATGACCACACTTTAAGGATCGTAGGTATAGGGTGATCTTTTGTACCCAAGGACCACACCGCGTAATTCCGCTCACTTTTTTAAGGGTAAAAAACGCAACGCACATCCTTAATCCCGGCTTATGGCAACTAGCCCGTACACTTTGTCATCAATCTTTCAATGGAGGAGTAAGTAATGGTATCTCTGACAAATGACGTCACTAATGACGTGGAACCGAACACATATTAAACTTAGATTACTTTTCTAATGAAAGGCAAGGATATTTGGGTGGTCGGTGGACTAGGCTTTTTGTTATTTGAATATGAGACTTGTCCATCGTTTGGTGAAGGAAAATATGGCTTAAATGAGTAAGGCTATGTGCTACACCATGCATTCAATTCTTTAGCATAATCAGACTATAATATTCCCAATGCTTGGACCCAGGCCTTCTCACTGTGGGAGAGAGTGGGCTGTAATCAACCACGCGGTCCAGTGCGAGTTGGTAGAGGTCACATATCTTGGAATTTTTTGGTACTAGGACATGCCCGTTTCCTCACGATGTTTGCCTTCACCATTTTGAGAGCACTGGTGATGAAATAATTTACATAAAGTAAAGCGCCTATCTGGGTTCAAACCTACGACCTACAACTCGTAATTCACGACTGTTTCCACTGGGCCATCATGACTGCTCTTCAATCCTATTCTCACTATTCAATCCATTGCTGCAAGTTTAAGATTTGGGAAAACGGAATGCATACAGGCGATGAAATGAATTTTAATAATATGAGCTGTTGCATTTATAATTAAAATGAAATCACTAAAAGCGATTTAGATATAGAAACTGTTGTGACTGTGAGAATCAAAACAGAAGATAATACAGAACGTCTCAAAGAAATGACAAGCAACTATCACCCCTAAAAACATTGTCTCCTTTAAATGACCACGAATTTCACAACATCAAAAAGAATATTTCACAAAGATCACCCTTCTTAAGTAATACAGATCTATTTAACACGGCTACCATTTCGACAGTCACACACCCGACCCCGAGTAAGATCTTCCATTCTCACAGGGTGAATAGTGAAAAAGACATAAAATCGAATTTGAACTGCAATTTATCAAACCAACCTCTCCTTTGACCCGAAATGTTATGACAAGATGATGTATATCCAACGATGATATTCCAAAATCACATCTTATACTTTTTAAGTATTTTTTTCTTCTTAGTGACGTATGAGATAGTGATGCGACATCCGCAACAATTGTACGAGTGATGGGTCGGCGACGATTTAACTTGTATTGTTCGGTTTTTTTTTTCAAGGAGTTATTGGCTACTGCATGTCATCGTATCTTTCGTTATGATAAGCGGTTTTCATCTAGCCATCTCTAATGATGTTGGTAGGTAAATATGATCCGAAGGTTATCTAATTCTGAATGTTTTTTTTTTATTTTTTTATTTAGTCTATATTATCCGACTTCTGAGCAAAGGCGTCCCCAAATCCGTCCAGACATCTGAATGTTACAGAATTAAAATAATGACTGACAAAAACAATGAAATTTTTTCTTTAAAGTAAAATCATATTTTATTTCTGTTAAGATCTTTATAGCTAAAATATCGCTAAATTGAAATAGCAAAAGGTGTCAAAGAACAAGGAAATAACAACATAGCAACAATTTTAACAGAATGTTGAAGGCACCGTTGAAACCAATATCACACGCGTTGAAGATCTAATAATATTACTGAGGATGCAGAATGTAAGCTTATAGCGACCAAAAAAATAACTGACCACTCTAAATAACAAATTTTTATGAGATTTAAATGATTACTGTCACAATGTAAGTCAAAGTTAAGTTAATGTAAGTTAAGTTGTAAGTATGTTAAGTAATCCATTTTGGTAGAACCATGAAGTTCAAACCCAGGGACGTATCTATGTGACTTATCCAATTCATTATGTACTTTTGAATGTTATCTTGGATATTACTAACATCTGTGAAGGAAAAACATTGTGAGAACATCTGGGCTTACAGTTCAAAACAGTGTGAAATCGCCAACCCATCTTATGCTGATATCATTAAGCTGATTTGGGTTTTGAAATGTTTGTCCAGGGAAGGTTTAAATGGTGAGAAAATAATGGAAAAATTGCGATGAAGATAGTAAAAACAACAATTTCATTTTTCCATATAAACTGTCCTACCTACTTTCCTGTCAAACATTTGACGATCGTCCCTTCGGTACGGTAGACTCGGGTCCACTCGAATTGAAGCACGTATTAAATTAAGGATTTTGAATAGTGTAGGAGTAGGGTAGAAGTAGGTTAGGAGTAGGGTAGGGGTAGGGTAGGAGTAGGTTAGGAGTAGGGTAGAAGTAGGGTAGGAGTAGGGTAGGAGTAGTGTAGGAGTAGGATTGGAACAGGGTAGGAGTAGGGTAAGAGTAGGGTAGGGGGTAGGACACCACGCGAACGAAGTAGCGCCGGGCAGCTAGAAATAATTTATATGGCAAAACAACGTTTGCCGGGTCAGCTAGTCAAATATAAAAAAGAGACATAAGTATATTACATTCGTCACAAAGTTGTGTAGCAAAACTTGTGAGTAATATTTTCATTAGACACCGTTAAATTTTGATCGTTTTAATCCTTAAAAGGGGTCATTGTACTCATCATTATGAACAACAAAAAAAAAATCTGTTGATTCATAGATTTATGTTCGCATAACTCGACATAATGTATGGATGAACTGATAAATTTTTCACGATTTCAGGGTTGGTCTCGTAGTAAAAGTTGTTCATAATGATGAGTACAGACGCCAGCAGGTCAAGCTACCCGAAACTGTCAAATTTGTCCAATCAACTTTGTACCTTAATGCTTTAGCAATAAAGTTGAAAATCTACTAAAGAAATTTGACAGATTTTAGTAGCTTGATGTGCTGGCGTCTATATAATGACCCCTTTTAAGGATTAAAACGATCAAAATTTAATGGTGTATATTGTTACCTTAATAAAACAGGTGCGATAAAAGCGTAGTCCAAAATCGCTTACTCTTGTAACTTACACAGACGTTTCAACGGCTAAATACAAAGGGAACCGCGATCGTTTGCGGCCCGGCCTTCATTGCTCGCGATGACATTCACAAAAACAATACTTCTATCAGTATATGCAAGGTTCAGATAAAAAATATTAATAATATTCTTTTTTGTTACAATTGAATCAAAAAGCAAGATCAGATAGTAATCCTTTGGTTATAGATGGTTAGAAGTAAGGTTTAAATAGGGAAGTGAAAAAAACAATTGACGATCCTGATGAATCTGAGGGGTAGGTAGAACTTACCTATTTCTAGTAAATATAGCTTTTATTCCCGGAGTTACAACTTCTCTTTTAATTAATATTATGTTGTGGTTTACAGCAGTCCGAAAAATCCACTTGATTATCCAGAAAAAAAATGGGTGTTGTGCATGTTAAAACAAATAAGTATGATTTTATCACGCTGGCTTTGTCATATGTATGGTATAGAAAAAAAACAACCTAAAAATTGTTGATTTAATTTTTAGATAAAATTTAAGATTCTCCTTGTAACGTCTTCAAGATGATCACAAATGAATGAGGTAGGATGTGATGACTCAGATAAGTCCCCAGATTTATTAAAAAATATTATAAATATTTCACTTTTTATCTAACAATTTTCAGTGGTCTATGTAAGCTCGTGAAATAAAAATCGAAATTGTAATTTCCTGGCAACGTCTGATCGAGGGACAACAATTTGCGGTCACCAACTGATTACCAATACGAAACCCCAACGAAAACACTAACAAACAACCCACATACAAAAACCAACTCAAATACAGAGTTACTAAGTTGGAATTTGGGTGACAACAGTGACGGATGTAAGATGTTTTAATCGAATAATCGTTTAGTCGAATTCGTCACGTTCACCGACATCTGTCGCCTGTAATCGAATCGAAGCTCGTTCAAATCGATCGACATCGAGACGATTGCATAATTCCTTACGATGACAATACGAATGGCGAGTTGGGAACGTGATTATACATAATAATGGCCCCCAATCGGCTAAATTGCTTTCGGCGGAGCACCGATGACATTTCGATTATAGAGATCAATAGGTTTTTTTTCAATTGACGATGCTATCCTTAGTGATAAGTATTTTTTGGTCATTGTCTTTTTGTGGGGACAAAAAATTGATTGTAGCTGGCCTGTTTGCGGAAAATTACTGGTGTTTAAGTACTCTTTATTTCAGCTTTTTTGTAAAAAGCTGGTCGCGGTGTTACAAAAGCAGGATCATCTGCTTTCAAATTAAATGATAAAAATCTGAATATAGCCTGCACCTATATTTGCCTCCAGTAATCTTGATTCATTAGTCGTCATTTCTTTTGAAATCTATCATTAATAAGCAAGCAGGTTCTAACTTGATTATGTAGGTACTAAAGACAGAAAATGTTTATTACCTATATAATTTAGTGAACTTAGTGATTTGAAAATTTTCATCAAAAACCTCCCATGTTAAGATTTCCATGAAATATTTACTCAAAATGCTCACTAAATCACTTAAGAATTCATTAACTAAACAAAAGCCTCGTCCTGCAAGTAATTGACGCTCTTCACCAGTTGATTAATAAGCCTCAAATTGAATGAGCCTTCTTTGACAGCATCAATTTTCTCCGCAGTTACACCACTGGTACTGTTACCCCTAAAAATCCACTTAGAGAGTCTATTTGAAATTTTGATCGACCCCCGACATGACACCTCACATCTATTTGGGATGTAAATTGTCAAAGTTAAATTGGAACTGGCTTACATGTCGTGAATTTGTAAAATGTGTTTATGGATTTTATGTTTTAGTGGCTTCCTTTGTGCTCGTTGTGTTAGTCATTGAAAGTCGTCACTTCTTGCATACTTAACAAAACTTTTTCTGATTAAGTGAATTTTGTCATGAAGTGTGACCGTTGTGAAGTGCAAGAATGCACGATTCTTCTTATTATTAGCTAGTGATGTCCCACTACAGAGCAAAAGTTCCACTTCTCTCTGTTCAAAGTTGCTACAGACCAGTTTTTTATTGAAGGAGTCCAGCTCATCCGGCCATCTCCGTCTGGGCCTGTTGCGATGTCGCTTGTTCTTAAGAGGGACCCATTGGGACGTAAGTTTGGCCTATTTGTCGTCTGACATGCGGCAGGTGTGTCCAGCCCTATTCCATTTTAGCGTGGCAGCTTTCCAAGTGACACCAGTTATCTTTATGATGGGCACTTTCAAAAATAATTTGTAAAAGTAAAGCAACAATAAAGTTGAATTTAGTTAAGAGAGAGAAACTCTGTAGAGGCAAACTAAATATATTGAAATTGTTTATTGAAATAATATATTATGTTCGTTACTCAATTTTGTTGGGTTTTCCGTAATTTACACGTCCTATTTGTTTTTAAGGTTACACTCATCAAAAGGATTATCTACATAACCAAATTGACACACCTCATAATTATTATTTAATAGACTAGACATCATTGACGTCTTTCCAAATATGGACAGATATTTATTTCGAGGCAAACATTTCCTTTTATGTTACAAAACGATGCCGAGCTGTTAGTTTTATGACAGTTATTATTATTATATTAAAATAACGAGAAGATTTAAGTAATAACTTATTACTTAAATCTTCTCGTTGTTTTTGTTTACAGCATAAGTAATAACTTAATAACTTGTTTTTGTGTCATTGCTAAATTCGTTACAATAACGAGCAAACCTTTTTGAATGTTTTTCTTAATGTTCATTATGTCCTAAACCATCATCCAAATTGTCACTTTCTCTTGTTTTGTCTGATATTTACTTAATTGGTTTGTTTTCACTAATCAATGACCCCTTTATTCATCAACGTTGCTTAAAGTCAAGTTGTGATTAGCGACTGTTTAACCATACATTTTTGACGTTTAAACGTCACTTAACTTTAATCGTCGTTTATAAATAAACCCCTAATTTACGTCAGTTCTTACAGCTAAATAAACCCCTAATTTACATCAGTTTTTACCCCTAATTTATAGCAGACTTTACATCAGTTGCCAATTTGTTAGGTCTTACTTTCCTTTTTACAAAGCTAACAGTCTTAAAATAATAATAATAATATGTACAACTACAAAAAGAGGGGAAATAATTAAAGGGCATCCAAAAAATTCGTCCGCATCGCTGTCAATAGGAAACGTGCATGTTGTATGGCAATCCCTATATATATTAAATAATTTAATAAATACTTAACATTAATTTAATAATAAAAGCATGATATCCCCTGAAAGTACCCAGCAACCTCCATGTAAACCACCACTAAAACAGTTTACGCGTCCCCGCCATTTTGCATTGCCCGGATTGTCTCATACGTCAAATTGTCACGGCCAGTCGACGTTGATCGATGGTTGCACCTGCTGCGTATCAACAACAACCCTTCGTTCTTGCTAACTTCATCGCCTGCGACTTGAGAAATGTGATTTATTAAGTCTCTGATGTATGGAGTGAAGTGAGATAATTTTTTGAAGGTTGTAAGGGTGAAAGGGCTTCTATTTGCATAGTATTTACTGAGTTTTATTTGGCTGTAAATACTTTTATTTCTGTATATCATTTCTATTTAGCATCACCATTGGCTTTCGACATCATCAGACGTACCGAACTTATGCAATTCCTTCGACTAATCGACGACGATGACTAATGTACTAACTTTAGGAGGACATTAGTATTATAAGTACAGCCGCCAGCACATCAAGCTACTACAATCTGTAAAATTTCTTTAATAGATTTTCAACTTTATCTCTAAAGTTGGTTCAAGTTTGATTGGGAAAGTTTGACAGTTTCGGGTAGCTTGATGTGCTGGCGTCTGTAGGTACTTCACGTACATTCTTAAATAATGATGTTTGACGGCACGGTTGGCGCAGTGGTTAAGCGATTGACTGCTGCGCTGCGTGTCGCGGGTTCGATTCCCGCACGGAACAAATATTTGTATGACCTACATGTATTTGTTCCGAGTCTGGGTGTTTTTCTATCTATAATATGTATGTATTTACAAAAAAAAAATGTATATAAGTAGTTTATCAGCCATCTTGTTACCATAACACAAGCATTAGGTTGCTTAGCTTGGGACTAGATGGCGCTGTGTGAAATGTCCAGGGATATTATTATTAATTATCGTGCTATTTTTACAAAACTTTATGTTCTAGCCTAATATACCAAACAAACTAAGGCAAAGCATCCGAAAATCCTCAATTTCAATTAATAATAAATACTCATATTTTTTTTATAACGGAGACAACTTTTTAAGGAAATTGAAAGATATCATAAGATGATACACCGATTCTTTTGTCAACAATTTTATACAAACTTGACCTTCACTTAACAGCTGCAACCCCCAATCTAAATTGAACTGTATCATTTAACCATAAAGTCCAATTAATAAATTTTTCATCAGCAAAGTTAAGTTTGGTCATTGATATTCCAATATGCTTGATATTGGACTGGGACCACCCAATGTTGGCTTGAATGGCCTCATTAAAGATATTAAGCTGTTATCAAAGGCCTCGGCAGATGGTGACAGGTGACAGAGAAAAAATAAGATCTGGAAGGAAAGAAAAATACACAAAAATGTTTCAGCTGCCATGATATCACGTCATGATGTTCGTGAAGGATATGTAAGTACTTAAGGACAAGGAAAATGATTGATTTTTATTCTCAACATTAAGGCTCAATTTACACTACCGCGAAACGGACTGGAAGCGAATTTTTTTATACAAAGCATAATGAACTTTATGCCAAAAGTGTAACGCACATTTGGAGGTATGAGGAACAGGGTGTAAAGTTCACTCATCCTCCATAGAAAAGGGAGGATCCTCCGACCAGACGGGTGTTGTGTCTGGCGGGCTATTGCCCAACGATTGATGTTGGGAAATTGTATCTATGCTAACTGCGCGGTAAACTCTGCTTACGAGATGCAGGATTTGCGTGACGTCAGTATGACGCGTTGTTCGCATGTGGCATTGTAGATACCGCTACACACATATTAGATACACAAATACGCTCAGGTCGCGCATCTTCTGGAGAATTATCGCGCATTCTCGGGAATTCCGGCAGTAATAAGCTCGTATCTAGTTTGTACGCTATACAATTGACATAAAGTTCATTTTGCTGTACGAAAACTCGCTTCCACTGCGTTCCGCGGCGGTGTAAATTGAGCCTACTAGTATTTAAAAAGAGTCCAATGCCTTAAATTCAATCAAATCACATTTACTGGGTAGCTTGGTAACGACTAACTCGTTAACCCGTGAATTTCATGGCTGTATCCTTGACAAATAAGGAATATTCTGGATGTGTAGATAAATTGAGCAGCGGTGATCCAGTGGCCCTAACTTACGAGTTGTAGCTCGTGATTGCGAACCCAGGCAGGCACTTCACTTTGTGTAATCAATTTCATCACCACTGCTCTCAAAACGGTGAAGGAAAACATCGTGAGGAAACCGGCATGTCCTAGAACCAAACCTAAAAAGACATGTGACATCCACCAACCTGCACTAGGCCTGCGTGGTGGATTATGGCCCGCTCCCTCTCAGAGAGGAGGTCTGCATTGGGAACATTATACATAGGCTCATTATGTTGTAAATAAATTATGATCCCATAAAAGTCTACTAGTAAGTAACATCACAATAGATGCTGTTTTCTCAAAAGAAAAAACCAAAAATACTTGATCATTACACGAGCCTGATCATCATCCGTGCGCAGTCTCCCAGCTCTATAATTAAACCACATAGCCGACTCCATATCGATAATTAAGCAGTAATAATATCGATATCGTCAACTGCGATGACGTCGGCACATCTCAAGGGACAATAGTAAATCAACGTCACATGTCAACTGAGTCCCTTACCATCTTATATTCTTGTTAAAACCACTCTAGGTTGACCTTTATGAAGCCATGACTTTAAACTTTCTCATACAATTTTGTTGCGACGAACAAGATCTGAGGGGTCTAGTAAAATGGCCGGTGATGACTGGCGATTCTTCTGTCGCCTATCCACTTACTCCTAATGATAATATTAATGCTATCTCTAAAAGCAATCGCTGCGATGTTTTAATGAAAGTCTATCTCACTTTGATTTTGGTTCGCGAAATGATTGTAGGGCTGGAGTGGTTTGTTTTGTCTTTTGCCTTGTCATGTTGTTGGTCTATGAGTCCAGTCTTTTATGATTTTAATAACTTCTTTTATGTTTATTGTTTTTATTGAAACCGGCAAGTCCTACAGTTTAGGTGTCCGCACCTAAACTGTAGGACTTGCCGCATGTAAAAAATACATATCGTTCGATCCTTACCATTCTACATATAAAAGGCATGATCATTTTGTTAAAGAGTTAACATTAGTATTTGTAATGTGCAATTCGATTGCTAGTATACAATTATCCAACGAGAAAAAAAAAAAAAAGGTTGGTGTTAATTGAAATAAAAAAATATTGTTTTATTTGTTTTCAAACAAATAAAACAATATTTTATGCTTGAGAAATGCTTTATGCATCCCCTTCTCGCGGAGGACGATACGGGGTATGTGAGACTCCCTGTCGGAATGACAGTATACCCACTAAAACTCAGCGGTGTTCCCGCATCGCCGTGATGGGAGGGTCATGGGAAACCGGCTCAGCCTTTACTTCCACAACCCAATTAACACCAACCGAGATTATCCCTTTTATCCTCACTTCCAATCACATCTAACCCCAGACTCTGCAAACCAAACCCGTGGTCATCCTCCTACACAAATTTTAAAAACACCAATTTCACAGCAATACCTCTAGTCTATTCTGTGACTATCCCCCGAGATCCCGTATAATGCAGCACACGCTCCCAACCGAACATTGTACTATATTGAGACATAAATTTTTCATACGCCGCCGGCCACTTGTGATAACCTCCTTGACCAGCCGCTCCCAGAGGATGCATAAAGGACTTCTCTTGTATAAGGAATCACATATTTCATAGCGGTGGTTTTCTAGGGGCGGGCTGATGTCGATGAATGAGCAGGGTTGTTTTGAAGTAAGATCAAAATTGAGGAAGAAAGTCTTGCATAGGTATACATATAGTAAAAGAAGTACCAAAGGGGTGAAACTATCAATCAGCTAAGAATCTGAGCGTACTGAGTTGTACAGCGTCTTGTCCTTATTTGAGCAAATGTGCAAAAGAAATACGGAATGCATAATGCTTGCCATAGTTCGTAGCTCTATATTATGTTTAGGTACATAATTATCATAAAATTTTCTCCAAAACAGTCTCAGTTTTAAGCATAATAAATATTTTATCACAACATCTTGGCTTCATCAACTTGCGCAATCTATAACAAACAACCTCAAGTTTTGCTAGCGTTCATTCTTAGGTCTTATCATCAAAAAACTTAGTGTAAACTCAACTAAGTCGATATTTCGACACTTTTGTTACATCATCGACTACTTTAGTGTCCCATCCCTTGTTTTCGTTCACACCCTCGAATTTTTTCCCCGTACCGTCACAAAGGGCTATAGGGCTACCGGACAATAATAAATATTTTGACGATATCGCATAAATATCCTTCTTTTATGAATACCAAGCGGACCTGTGCCATCTAAGGGCGGTAATTTCTTATATTTTATGGTCACTCCTTTATAAATCGTAGCTATTTGTATGGGATAGGGTTTGGTGCTATTTTTTAGTACGAGAATATTCAAATTGGAAGGGGTGTAAAAGGCCTTTATGGGCGACGTTTTAATTTGTCAAAGGGTTCGCTTTTTGTGATGAATTTCGTAGGTAGTTTTGGTTTTATACCAACATTAAAGAAGAGCGTTTTTATAATCAACGGACTTTGTATATATGAAACCTAGTTGGTACCAAAACTGGGTACATAAAATAAGACATCCATTAAATCTGAATGCGTAGAACGTCTAATGTAGAACGAAAATAGTAATTCTTTGTGAAACTGTGGTTTCGTTCTCTATCAACAAAACCTGGAAAGTTTTTTCTTGCAATTAAAATCCAGGTCCATCTAAGAAGACTTGAAGTCAACTCCCAAAATATGTCGAAGACTACTAGGTACACGAAAATGGCATTATTTTATGCTTGGTAACAGTAATAATAATATCCCTGGACATTTCACACAGCGCCATCTAGTCCCAAGCTAAGCAACCTAATGCTTGTGTTATGGTAACATGATGGCTGATAAACTACTTATATACATTTTTTTTTTTTTGTAAATACATACATATTATAGATAGAAAAACACCCAGACTCAGAACAAATACATGTAGGACTTACAAATATTTGTTCTGTGCGGGAATCGAACCCGCGACACGCAGCGCAGCAGTACGATCGCTCAGCCACTGCGCTAACCGTGTTGTCAAAAGGACTAGCACGAGCAACTATTGTCTCCGCAACTAATTTTTCTCTCACATCAACTCAACGGGTTTGTATAAAAGTGCGCTCATGTGGCGACGCGACAGCTGGGAGACATTTTTGTCCGTGGATTTAGACGCAACTGTCGCCCGACTGTTGGTTGCAATGCAAGTGAGCGCACGGCGACAGTAAAGTTGCCAACTAGCCGGGCGACTCAACTGAAAATTTAACAAAAAAGTAGAGTTGCTGTCGCTCCCGTGTGCGCATCGTCCAAATCTCGGCGAGGAGACAGCGACAGAGACAAAAAAACCGGCCAAGTGCGAGTCGGACTCGCCCATGAAGTTCATGTTCCGTTGCCATTTGGCTACGGAACCCTAAAAAGTTGCTGGGCAACTAAGTTGCTCGTGGCCCTCCCTTAGAATAAAAGCATAATTACAAATCTAGTATGTAAGTACATTCCTACGTTATAGGTACGTACAGTTCACTGCTAGTCCATGTGCCAGTACTGTGACACTGCCGGAAATTGCCTGCAGTCTGTGATGTGTCGGCGCTCACGCGACACCGCAACTCTAATCGCTGTGCCGTTATACTGCGGTGATATGTTTTATATCTAGCTCTATTGTAAATGAGGACACTGAGGAAACAGTATTTCTTTTGATTTGTTAATCGTGTTATTATGGGCAGTTTCAAAAGGATTCACCAACCGCTTGTGTCTTTCGACGGTTTCCCATTGTCAATGCATGACATGTATTCTTTTTAAGAGTGACCCATTTTACCATAGGTAATGCTTGTTGTTGCAACGATCAGCGGTGAACAACATTGGAGATATAAATTAGGTCAACCAATACATACATAATATACATAATCAGCATAAAATCTTTTTCCATCTATTTCATTATGAAAAGGACAGATGATAAATATTAGTTTAGTCCTGTCAAATTAGTCAGTGCCTCACGTAAATTGACGTATTTTAAGTAGTCATGTTTTAACTGTCTATGAAGTATCTTAATTTGACAGGACTAAACTAATATTTATCTTCTGTCCTTTTCTTAATGAAAAAGAAAGAAAAAGATGCACTGAACTAAAATTTAGTTTAGTTCGTGAAGAAGGGAATCGGCGCCGATGTCTTCCTGCACCGGCACTTGGTTAACCAATATTAGGTATCTACTCAGTCACAAATCAGTATTTGTCGGTACTACGGCCTCTTTGATCATCCGGCTTTCATTGGACGGTAAGTTCCACTACTGACCTGCTGACTGGTTAATCTATTACCACGAGATGCACTATTATCCTGTAGGACATGCACCACGATGAAAGGAGATCATACTCTATTAGCTAGTTCTCAACGCCATCATTAAAATCTTCAATCAAAGCACAGAATAGAAAAGATCTCTTACATTAATAAAGAAAAATCTATTAGTCTTTTCATTCTAATGCGCAAGACTTTGAAAAAGTTCTACATACAAATATTCAGAAAAACTGCCCTGTAATTTTCAAATATGAAGATCAAAGATGATAAATTGATTGGAAAGCATATATCCCTTCGGACGATTGACCCTTTGATCCTATGGCCAGGCTACTTAGCGGATTGGTCCTTTCATGTCATTCGCTTTTCATACCGAAATGGATGTTCTAAAAAGGTTGCATAATGAAATGGTTTTACTTTTTTGTGTGTAGAATTAGCTGGTAATATTAAGGGTAGTGAATATGGGAAAGTAGATTTTTAATGGATTGTTCTTGGGAAGGTTACTCAAAATGGCGCTGTCGTAGCTAGTTTCCCATACAAGCTAATGATAAAAGGCGTAAAGGAAGTGATAAAAGGGAAAGGTGGTTTTATATTGTATTTGCGGAGAGGACGCAAAATACCCTACTTCTGTTCCTAAATATGTGCTCTGAAATTGGAGTCCACCATTACCCGAAATACCCTATTCGTAGGGATTTTATTAAATGAAACAGAGTTCGAGAAATACTAAAAGTTTTAAATTCTGATAATATTTAAATCAGCGAAAATAATGATATAAAATCAATTCTCAAATCGTTTATTGCAATCCATAATGTACACTTACAGGTGGTAAATTAAAAAAACAATAGAAACAATTATAGACCCTATCGGGCACAGCAAACTCATAAACGAACACGAAATGGAATAACAAACGAAAAAAAATCAAATTTATTGAAGATCTAGACGTGATCACGCCATCTACAATTAGCTGAGAGCTAAGTACTGAAAAAGAAAGTCAGAGTTTAGCTCATTTTATCTTATTTCCATAAAAGTCAGGTTCAAAAATCTCGAACAGTTCAACTCACAGGTCAACTTTGCCCTTATGAGTCGAGTTTATTATAATTTTGTAGCAAACAATAAACTGAATATTTTATGAGACAAAATAACTCTACATTGAAACTTAATGATGTCCCAAGGTTTTGTGAAACTACATTAAAAGTGTGCCAAAAAAAATGTTCAGAACAATTAAAAACGTGATTGGCTTTATATTAACAAAGAAACGTTTTCATAAAATACTCATAAAACTTTGTTGGCATATTAAAAAAAATGTTAACAAGACTTGCCAATTATGACCCCTTTGACCAGTTCAGAAGACCTTCCCTTCCTCTCTCTTAACACACAATTCCAGGACTCTCCGGTACCTTTTGAGTGAAATGTAGGGGTCTTTCTAAATTGGTGTCTTTTACATACCATCTACTAAAAAGGTGGGCGTGGTCGATTTAAAAATGCGAAAAGATCAAAGGTCTTGATATTTTTTGTTGTTTTTATGATAGCAGTCGCTTTTGTGTTTACATTCTATGGTAGTCATGAATGTGGCTTTTTGTCTTCGTGAGAAAGATAATTTTCCCTCATCGCCATGAGGAAAATCGAACGTCTAAATTACTCTCTAAATCCGACGATTTAGAGAGTAATTTAGACGTTCGATTTTCACCCTTCATCAGTTTCTATGAAAAAAAAACATAATAAAAATAATGTAAATCATCATCTGCCTAGCCTTTCCCCAACTATATTGGGGTCGGCTTCCAGTCTAACCGGATGCAGCTGAGTACCAGTATTTTACATGGAGCGAATCCCTATCTGACCTCCACAACCCAGTTACTTGGTAATACGATACCCCTTGGTAAGACTGGTAGTCAGACTTTCGGTTTTCTGACGACCTGTAACGACTGTCAAAGATTCACGAATGAAAGTTCACCCGCTTTGCCATCATCCAGTCACAAAACCAGCCTCCGAACTACTACGAGCACCTACTGAAAAATCCCTGATGGGAAAATACACTTTGCCCAACCCGGAAAAAGAACCCAGGATCTCATGCTCAGCAGAATATGCGCTTGCGACTAGACCAACGAGGCAGTTATCTATAAAATATTTATCAAACCTATACAGTTCAGCCTATAGTCATGTCTCCAACATATATTTCACCGAACAAACAAAGACATTTACACGACAACAACCGATGCTTGTCACAGTCCACCGCGTTCGTAACAAAAAAGAATTTCCCCAAGTCTTCCGCACAGTCGTAACAGTAACACATTTACCGATATTAGGAAGGAGTAAATCACCAATTATTAAATAATTACCGTGGCAACACACACGGCATACTGTCACGCATTCACTTACCTACTGACTGATATTGATTCACTGGATTTTTTCGTTGATTTCATAACAAACTTCCTCCAACAAAATTCCGTCACATCAAAGCACATTGTGCCATAAAATAGCTTTATCACAGCAATTAAAATATTTAACAATATTCCAAAAAAAATAAGGGAACTCCCTCTTAAATACTTCAAATCCAAACTATATAAATGGCTTATTGGTAATTGTTTTTATAGTGTGAAAGAATTTATTGATAAAAAAGTAACAGATAAATATGGTTACTCATTTTCATTATAATTATTACCTTAAAAGTTACCTAAAAAATTAAAAGTAAACATATCAATTATATTTTTAAATATTAGAATATAAAAATATAATTGAAAAAGAACAGAGTTAGTGAGTTGTTGAGTTTACTTTTAAGAATTCACTAAAGTTATTAGACATGCCGGAATAATGTATCCTTTTATTTTTTAACATGTAACGTGTTTAAATATTTGTATGCCAGTCCTTGGCGAAACATGTAAAATCATTATTCTATAAAGACCTTAATGTACCATGTTTTGAAGCAAATATATATATTCTATACTATTCTAAACCTTAATTCACGTTTTGTTCTAGTGCTTTCTGTTGTGGATTGTCTATGCTTGATTATGACAATAAAGCAGTTGTCATCCAGACTCGTCTTTCATTACACTACATGGTGACAGCGGTGAAAATTTTATTCGATTTAAATGGTTTAAGTCGGTTATAAAGGCACGTTGTGGACTTTAAAATCGTCAGGGACGGTTCAAGAGCGCTATGGAACACGCGCGACCACCAACAGAATTGTGTTTGGAGGGCAGCTCCGTCAGCCGGGCTGACGCATGGCGGCGATGGAGGTCGCAATTTATGTTATTTTTAAAAGCATCGGGGGTGCAAAAAGACGAAACTGGTGTCCAAGCCAGCTTAATGATAAATTTAATCGGACCTGAAGGATTTGAAGTCTTTGAGACATTTTCTTTTGACAAGGAGAGCGATAAGGATAATGTCAATCTATTGCTTAATAAATTCGATGAATACTTTGGAGTCAAATTGAATATAACATTAGCAAGGTATAATTTCTTTACAAGGGGTCAGGAAGTCGGAGAGTCAATTGATCAGTATGTTACGGCATTACGATTACTGAGCAAAAATTGTAACTTCAAAAATTTAGAAGAGGAATTGATTCGCGACCGTATTGTATGTGGGATCCAGAGTACTGGAGCGAGAGATCGATTATTGAGAGCAGAGGACCTGACTTTGGAAAAAGCTATTAAAATTGTCCAGGTTGATCAAATTTCAATAGATAATCGACGTTTATTGGAGACGCGTGGTACTGGTACTTCAGGATTGGTGCAGGTTGATGCAGTTGGCGTGCGCGGTGTAGGCGGCCGCGGTGCGCGCGGCGGTTGGCGCGGCAGCGGACGCCGACAAGGGCGCGGTGTGGCCAGTGTTGCTGCTGGTTCAAACACAGCGCGAAGATTTGTTAATTCTAGCGATACCGGAAATTGTCTCAGGTGCGGAGGCCAATGTAATGAACCCAGTTTATGTCCAGCTATTTCGGTGCAGTGTTATTTGTGCGAAAATCATGGACATTTTGCTAGAATGTGCAAGTTAAAAAAAGGAGTTAAAAAAATGTACGATATAGGTTTAACTGAAACAAAAGGCAATGAAGAAGATGATTGTGAGTCATTTTTTATATCAGTTTTGTGTAATGTCTCAGAGATTAACTCTTCATCCGAGGCTTGGTATGAAACACTCCAAGGGGAGTGCGGTTCTGAAAAATTTAAATTAGATACGGGAGCAGACATTAATGTTTTATCGTATAAGCGATTTTTATTGTTAGGCTATGACAGTAAGCTAATTAGTGGCAAACAAAGTGTTAGATTGCAATCTTATAGTGGTGATTTTATTCCTATAAAAGGCATTTGCAAATTAAAATGGTGGTATAAGGGTGTTTTTTATGAATTAAAATTTGCAATTACGATTAGTGATTGTCAGAGTGTGCTGGGGTTGCAAGCTTGTCTAGCTTTAGGATTAGTTAAAAGAATTCATAGTATAAATCTTACAGATTATCAAGATTTGTTTAATGGGTTAGGCTGTTTGCCAGGTGAATATCACATTGTTGTAGACAAAACTGTGATGCCGGTGATTTGTGCAAACCGTAAGGTACCATTAGGAGTTCGCGATAAGTTACAAGATGAGTTAAATAGAATGATAGAGTTAGGTGTTATTAGGAAAGTTAGTCATCCAACTCCATGGGTGAATTCATTAGTAATTGTTGCTAAGAAAAATGGGCAGTTGCGTATATGTTTAGATCCGAGGCCGCTTAATAAGGCAATACAGCGTGCACATTTTCAATTGCCAACAATAAATGAATTGGCTACTAAGTTTCACGGTGCTAAGTATTTCTCAGTTTTAGACGCATTTTCAGGGTTTTGGTCAGTAAAACTGGATAATGCAAGTGCAGACTTATGTACATTCAGTACACCATTTGGGCGGTATCAATATTTGAGATTGCCATTTGGTCTTAATTGTGCACCTGAAGTGTTTCATGCGAAAATCAAGCAATTACTTGAAGGCCTAGAGGGGGTAGATTCGTTTATCGACGATATAATTTGCTGGGGAAGGACTAAAGATGAACACGATCTGCGTTTGAAAGAGTTGTTAAACAGGGCACGAGAAATTAATTTAAAATTCAACAAAGACAAATGTCGTATATGTGTTGAGGAAGTAACTTATTTGGGGCATATTTTTAACAAAGATGGAATGAAAGTGGATTCTGAGAAAGTAAGAGCGATATATAATATGCCGGAACCGACGGATCGGAAAAGCTTAGAAAGATTTTTAGGGGCTGTAAATTATCTTTCTAAATTTATACCTAATTACTCAGACCATACCTTTCAATTAACTAGATTATTAAAAAAAGATATGACTTGGTGTTGGGAAGTTGGTCATAAGGACGCATTTAATAAATTAAAAGAATTGATATGTGATGCACCAGTACTATCTTTGTACGATGTTAGTAGACCGGTGGTGTTGTCAGTGGATGCAAGCAGTGTGGCACTAGGCGCTGTGCTCATGCAGGAGGGGCGTCCAGTAGAGTATGCGTCACGCACACTTACTGACACACAACAAAGATACGCACAAATAGAAAAGGAAATGTTGGCAATAGTATTCGCTTGTGAAAAGTTTCATCAGTATATTTATGGAAAAAATAGTGTGGTCGTCGAATCGGACCATAAACCACTGGAGAGCATTTTTAGAAAATCTTTAGACTCGGTCCCAGCTCGCTTGCAGCGAATGATGTTAAAAGTTCAAGCTTATGAGTTGTTGGTCACTTATAAGCCTGGGAAATATATGTACATTCCTGATACATTGTCGCGGGCACCTCTTCCGGATTTGTATGACGATAAAATTAGCAGGGCTGTGCTATGCCAAATTAGAATGGTAGTCAATAATATACCCATGTCGCAGAATAAGTTTACCCTTGTCAAGCAGGAAACTAGTAAGGATAAGTGTTTAAAATCGTTGCTAAAATATATTAATCAAGGGTGGCCAGATAAGTTTAACATACACAATGATTTAAGATACTATTGGTCGATAAGAGATGAATTGTACTGTGTAGATGGTGTCATATTTAAAGACAAACAGGTTTTGATACCACATTCTATGCAAAGAGACATGTTAAAGCTTATTCACGAAGGGCATTTAGGGATTGATCGTTGTAAGAGACGTGCTCGTGAAGTTATATTTTGGCCTGGTATAACAAGAGATATTGAGGATTATGTGAGAAGATGTAAAATATGTCAGGAAACAGCAAATAAACCGTGTAGGGAACCTATGATTCCAGTAGCTATACCAGAATTGCCATGGAATAAAATTGGAACAGATATATTTGAGTATGGGAAGCAAAATTATTTAATATTAATTGATTATTATTCTGGTTTTATTGAGGTCGCATATTTGAGAGATACTACGTCAAACTCTGTAATATGTATTATGAAAGAAAATTTTGCACGGTATGGTATACCGGATACGGTTATCAGTGATAATGGTCCACAATATTCATGTCGTAATTTTATTAAATTTTCTTTAGAATGGGGTTTTAAACACGTCACTTCATCTCCGTATTATGCTCAATCTAATGGCAAGAGTGAAAGAGCAGTGCAAACCATTAAAAATATATTGAAAAAATCAGTGGACAGTAAATCCGATTTTTATTTGAATTTGCTAAGTTACAGGAATACACCGCGGGAAAATTTGAATTCTCCTGCACAGTTAATGATGGGCCGGCGTTTAAATTGTAGACTACCAGTCCATCCAGATTTATTAAAACAAAGTAATTGTGATAACTTACAGCATAAAAGTATGTTGGAAAAACAAATAAAAACTAAAAGTTTCTATGATCAGCATTGTAAATTGTTACCTGAATTGAATGTCGGCGATGAAGTTATAATGATAGATAACACAAATAAAAGAAGTCGTGGCAAAATAATGGGAAATGCGTCGACACCACGTTCTTATATAGTTAAAAACAAAAAAGGTATATATCGCCGTAATCGTCGACATTTGATAAGGACTGTAAAGGATCCTGCAGACAATATTTTGTCGGATATTGATGATGAATATTTTTCGGGGGATGACGATAGGGATGATGAATATGTGCCAAGATGTAAAATAAATGTATCGCCATCTTACTCGCCACCTCATACCCGTAGTAAGACTTGATTGATTGATTTATTTGTTTATTATTTTAAGTTTATTTTATTATAAGTGAAATTAATGGATTTTAGGTTTGTTTTTAGTATTATTTTATCTTATTTAAGGGGAAGGTGTTGTGGATTGTCTATGCTTGATTATGACAATAAAGCAGTTGTCATCCAGACTCGTCTTTCATTACACTACACTTTCTAGACTGTTTTCTTAACTTGACGGATCTTTACAAGACACTTATCCATTGCGTATTATGGCATTTTATACAGACTTCAGACGTTGCGTATATAGACGTTGAGTATATTTTTATGTAACTATAACAACTTAACAAGGTCACAAAGCTTGGCAAACATATCAGCCTTTAATGTTCCCACTGCTGGGACACAGGTCTCCTCTCTTCGAGAGGGACAAAAGCTTGGCAACCAACACATCAATAAAATGGTTTAACACACTTTTAATCACAATCCAAAGGTTTTTTAAGGAAATTCCATAGTTCATTGCTTCATGTTTGACAAATTTGCCTGCTCAAGAAAATAATACAAGTCGCAAATGCCATTCACATTGCCATTGTGTCTTACGCAAATACCCCGATGATTAAGAACTATGGCGATAAGATCAACATTTTACAGAAATTAATTAATTATATTACCAATCATTTTGTTCTCGTATGTTCATTATTTTCAAATAAATGATCATTTTAGGGTCTCAATTTGTATAAAAACGACTAAACCACATAACCTACCTATGTATTAAAGAAGTTATTGACAATCAGACTTAGTTACCACGAAAACCATTTTCCTGACCTCTGAAACTTTGCACCCACAAAAATAAGAAGCTGATTAAGAATCATGTCAATTAAGGCGATAAAGCCATTAAACTTAAGTAACTTAACAGTGAGCAATTAAAATAATATTATTATGGTACTCTGAGCATTAATTTTGAAGGTCGCAGCGTTGTAAACAATTAAAAACGCAGTGTCCTTATCTAACAACAATATAATAATTAATGTCAGCGTAATTAGAAGATACCAGCTATGTGAACATATTTACAAAAAACTTGACGCGATAATTTTTGTGATGTATTTTATTTTTATAACCTGTATATCTTGAAACGCGGCAAAATGGGAAACTAAAGAAAATTCCGAGTTTGACAGTTCGTTGACGTTTGTCTATGGAAGTGGCGCCGCCGCCGCCATGATGTGTCAAGTTGAACTGGGCTCGGTGGACTGTAATGATTTTGTAGAGGAACTTGTGTTAAAATGTATGTCTCATCTTGGGAAACGCCATTGTTTTAGTTATTTGCATAATAATAACTATCTTGTACTACGTATTGTGACGTGTGTTTTTGATGAATCGCACATTCTTAGAAATAATTACTTTTTTGTTATATTTCAAATGATTTTCCTTAAAAACTATGCCTTGGCAAAAGCCAGTGTACTTTACCAACGACTTTAAAAATTATGATGAATAATTCTGTGCCTTTAGTGAAAAGTGGTATAAGTTACAAATCCTTGTTTTGAGAAAAATATATAAAAAGTTTTGCATTTTTAAAACGGCAACAACTTTTTTATTACAGATTATTTTTTGACGTTTTGCCATTAATTAATTTGAAATTGTTATTATTATATCGTGTATGCTTTGATTTGGTTCAAAAATATTAAATTTACAGTTTTAATTGTCATGAAAAAATTGCAACGACTAGATTTAACTCCTGAATTTGTAAGTTACATGGAAACTGCACTAGACCAAACTGGAGTGGAGACCGTGTATAGGCAAGCGTAGCGTGGGAGTCCCCCCAGCTAGATGGACCGACGACCTTCAAAAGGTGGCTGGGACAGACTGGATGCGGAAGGCGGAGGACAGAGTGTTGTGGCACAGCCTCAGAGAGGCCTATGTCCAGCAGTGGATTGCAATAGGCTGATACATTGACACTGATGACTTATACATTCGGTCTGATTCATAGTCAGGTCAGTAAACGTGTCTTGTCATAAAAACCATGGGAATCATTTTAAGTAGGTATTCATCATTTGAGGAATCTAGCACTTTTATGAGATTCCACAATTTTATGACGCAGTTTATGATTATTTTCGTTAAGATCAATTGGTGAATATGACATCATTCGTAACAATGGTGGCCGTTGTATTGAGTAGCTCTATGTCAGTAGGTACCTACATGGAAGACTTGGGCCTATTAATTAACCTTTTTTTCGATTTAGTTCAATTTATTTTGACAAATCTCTACAAGCTCATACTAAAATATATACATATAATAATAATAATAATAATATCCCTGGACATTTCACACAGCGCCATCTAGTCCCAAGCTAAGCAACCTAATGCTTGTGTTATGGTAACAAGATGGCTGATAGACTACTTATATACATTTTTTTTTTTTTTTTGTAAATACATACATATTATAGATAGAAAAACACCCAGACTCGGAACAAATACATGTAGGTCATACAAATATTTGTTCCGTGCGGGAATCGAACCCGCGACACGCAGCGCAGCAGTCAATCGCTTAACCACTGCGCCAACCGTGCCGTCCATATACTGTGTACAAGTATATAAAATAGGGGAAAACTAATTGGGCATCAAAAACTCGTCAATGGGAAAAGTATCCAAACTGCTGGCAGCATTGCCACGTTGGATGGCAATCCAGGGGGTCTACTCCGAAGTAGTATCAGCCGAATGTTCGGCCGTTTCCTGCTACGAAGATACTATTTGCTTCAGTCGGTTCCGATCCTACACTCCTTACAATCTTACGAGTATTGACTATGGTCCCGACCCAACTGAGCCGATCCGAACTTTTTTCGCATTTTTCAATAATATTCGGTTCGGCCATGTGTCGGTCAGATACGAACATTCGCACTTTGCACTTCGGAGTAGGCCCCCTGATTCTTTTACCAAAAAAATAGGCCAGCCCTCTGGTCACGTGAACCATCGACCAATCGCTTGATGATGTCCTGACATTGCTTAGTAGGTAGGTACAAAACTGACACATAAAATATTATAAACATAATAAAAAGGACAAGATTTTAATTACATATTTAAGTGACGATATTTTATAATACATATCATCAAATTATACTATGATACATTCAGAAAATAAGGGTGAGTGCTGAGGCGTGCACGATGACAGCACATGTCACGCTCTACGAATATTAAAGTGTCTTTAACATCTTAATTAACATACTTAATAATAACCAAAAAGTGACAATAGAACACCAAATTTGTATGCCTTACGGTGAAACATGTACGTACGAAATATTAATATTGTGACATCCTGCATGCTTAATTTGCATGTATGTATACGCATGTTTTGACAAATAATATTACCTTTATCTTTAAAAGAAACTCGAACTTACTTATTTCACTATTTGGGGCTCTCAGATGCCGTAGTTGGTGCAGCAGGTGCGACGTCACAACACAAAATCTTTAGACATTTCCTAAGAAACTCATCGAGTTATGTCGCCAATTTTTCCGATGCAACGCTTTAAGTTATGTGTTTCGGTCCTAATGCTACAGCTACATTGTGGCAATAAAGTGAACTACACTTCGCGCGCCCTCTGTTGTACAGCGAGACGTCGAACTGTTTGCGAAAAAGAGCTCGCGAAGTGTAGTTTGCGTTATCGCGACAATGTAGCCATGGCATTACAGAAGAAAACTTTAAGCGTAACTCCTGCTAAAATATGCAAAGTATGTATAAAGGGCGGACTCACAATAGAGGAAGGAAACATACAGTATGTTCACGATGTAATTGATGGTAGCCTGGTACTATAAGTAACTGAAACTACCCTGGTACTGTGATTGACAGAAAAGCCATTTTTTTCAAACATCCTTTTACGTCTATTTATTTATTTGCACAGACGTTATACACTCTGTCCTTCTGTTTATACTTTAAAACTCTAAATAATTTTCTAATAACACATCCAAGTGTCGTATAAGACGCCAGGTGAGGCCGTGAGGGTGCGCGGCGGCGCGTGCGCTCGGTCGGGTTTGTCACGCTTCACGACAATTGGTGGAAAAAATCCACTGAGCACACCTAGTAGGGATGTCAGCTAAGAATATTGTTGAGAAAACGTTATGTCATTTAATTTAATTTAATTAAACCGTAGTGTCCCAGCAGTGGAAACATCATAGGTTGTCATCGTCACAACATTTTTGGGATTGTTTTAAAGGGTCCAATATTTTTGCCGCTCTTTTATTAATTAGGTACTTACAATAAATTACTTCTTACTCTTTCTTTTGTTTTAGATCTTATTAAAACAGTTTTCCTCATTTATATCAAAGTAAGCACGCACTTTTCACTATAACCTAGTACCTATATGATGTGAGCACATAGATACTATAGGTGCTAAAACAAAGCAACCTCACCTCAATAAAAAATCCACTATTTAAAATACTTAATTTAAAAATGAATCAATATAATAATTTAAAAAACTAATATCGTTATTTTAAATAAAAAGTTCAATATTTAAAATAATTGTAATTTATTTTTACTACTTATTAAATAATTTAATAGTTTTTCAGGTGTCAACCCTAAACGCATGGACCTGTTACGTGGCGTGCAGTGGACGGATTCACTCGCCGTATAAGTAATCGCGATCTGTTAATAAATACCATTCTTCGCTCACTGCAACGAGTGCGGGCTACTTACGACGATTATTCAGGAAGCGATTATTTCAAAAATGTTCTTTCTGAAAAATAATTAAAAACATTTTTCAGAAAGAACAACTTTTAGTAGTATTATAGACATTGTAAACACCAATTTCTATAATACTACTAAGGGCTGATTTTAACAAAGTCATATATAGTCAGTCAGTCAGTCACAAAGATATATTTTATCCGTGGAATAAAATTGACATCTGACAGTTCTAGTATGGAAAAAACTGTCAAAAATTCAAAATGTATTCTCAGGAAAAAACTTATTCTAGGTATAAAAGTGTGGTAAAATTGGCCCTAAAAGTATCTGCCAAATAACAACAGGTATTGTGTAATATTGTTGAAATACCTGCATTTTAGCGTTATTTTTAAAACGTAAATGGTGAATAGACTGCATTGCCTTACATTTATCGTGAATAAACTGTAATATAACATAGACTATCAAGAAAAAAGTTCAAGTGCCAGGTGACACTGACAAATGACAACTAAAGTTTTTGTCAATATTTGTGGTAATCATAACGTTGGAATAGGTCAGTAGAAAAACTTGTTTTTTATTAGTTGATATCATTCATAGTCCCCAAACATACAGTCTTGACAATAATTATGCTAATGTTGTCAGTAAAAAATCTACTGTGGTTTTTAAGACATTTTGTAACAGGATCTTGCTATGTGTAATGTGATGATAGTTTTGACATAATGTTAGCAAAAAGCAACCCAACACTTTTCGAGAAAGGCCCGACTTTCAAAAATTATAATAGCTTATTAGAATTCGTTCGTTGGTCTGTGAACATCTTGACGTTTTGGGGGCCATTTTCTGAATATTTTGCAGTCGTTTTCTGAGTAGCTATACCCAGTAAAGTTCACAGCTAAATAAGTTTCCAAATAACTGATTTGACGTAAAATTATTATAAGTCAACATTAACTTGATTACAATTTAAACATTCAACATTCTTTCTTTTCATCCATTTCACATCCGACATTGGCAGTATTGTAAGTTGTCACCAGCATTGCTTACAATATCAAAGGTTATGTGAAATGAATGAATGTGTAAGTAAGATTATACTTATGTATATAATGTCTTTCTTTTATCTAAATTCGTCACACCACGACCGCACCTGATCGTCACAAGTGCATATTGCATTATTCATGCGGTCGGCCGGCCGCGTCGGTCACACCGCGTCCGTAAGAACGGAACCGCTGCGCCTGCGTTGAAAAAATACCGCACCGTCTTCAGTCGATTGGGCTTTATCATGCAATTGTTTGTTGACTTTACGTGGAAATGTTTTTCTTTTACGCTTTGTGCACTATGGGTTGATGTACTAATTACGTTGTGGTTGCCAATCCTGTCTGATAGATGTGGCTAAGTTCTTGACGTAGAATTTTGGTTTTAAAATATTAGACAGATAGACAAATACAAAGTTCATTTCTGCATGAGGGCCTAACTATGCTAGTTTGACTGTTGTCTTCATAAAAAATGGAGAAAACAAGCTGCGGGGTATTTGCGTAACACTCATAAAATAATTGCCTTTTTATGAGTGTTACGTAAATACCCCGCAGCTCGCAATGCCGTTCATGTTGACATACATTGCTTCATCTGCTTCATAGATTTGAAAAAAATGTCTGCTCAACAACGCAATGAACATGCCTGAACTGTCAAAATAACTGGCATTGCGATCGATTCCCATTCTGTGTGCGTTACACAATTACCCCACAGTTTGCTGGTTTCATTACTATGCCATGGTGAAAGCTTTCATATTGAATGTAGATAAGTTTTCTGAATAATAGCTTAAAATCTATACATAAATAGGTTTTTTTTTGTTTTTGAATCTAGTCTGAGCATAACATCTTTTTTAACTTTTACTATCGCCATAACACTGACGGAATTTTACAAATTAATAATATTCAGCGAAATCCACCCAACGATAAAGGACGGTACGGTACATAAAAAAAATATGCCAAAATTATTTTATAACTCAGTAAATTCGAGCTTGGTGATATATAAATTAGCAATATTATTTTTACAACCAAATAATCGTCGAACAACGCTTAGTATCGGAGATTAAAGTTGAAAATTGCGTAATTAATGTTTTACTGACGGTATTTTGTGACATGGTGTTTCGTTAAACGCCTTGGACAGTTCGCGGTAAGGTCGGCAAAACGGTAGATTGGACGATTTTGATGACGACGCGATATTATAAATCGTTTTTGTCAAATGTCAACTTCTGTGGTCGCCTCCGTTTGGGGTTTTTGTCTTTTTTGTGGACCTTATTTGACTTGTTTACTGTCTACTGATTTTTCAAGGATAAAGATTAACGGAGGACAGATTTTAATTAAGCGTTCTTATGAGTGAAACGTGATACTATAAATAAAACTAAAAGCTTGGACAAGTTATTCTGCGGTTGAACTCGAAGTGATTAACTATCGATTAGATGGTGAGACTTGTAAATATAATTTTGGGGGCCTAAATAATAACAGCGGCACTGGTCGATCGATCAGATTAAGCTACGCTTACCGCGGTTGGTCTGTGGATGGGTGACCATCTTTACATAGCCCTCCGTGGCTGGGAAAGCACGTTAAGCCATTGATCCCGGCTGTCATTCGTGGGTCTTTGACAGTCGTTACGGGTAGTCACAAGCCCGAAAGTCTGACAACCAGTCTTACCAAGAGGTACCGTATTACCCAGTAACTGAGTTGTGGAGGTCAGATAGGCAGTCGCTCGATATAAAATACTGGTATTCAGCTGCAACCGGTTAGACTGGAAGCCGACCCCAGCTTAGATAGGGAAAAGGCTAGGCAGATGATGATGTAATGTTGTGTTGATGAGTGTGTTTACTTTTTCAGTTTTCCAATTATAAGAAGTACTTACGTAACAAAATTGGCACAACGAAAATGTTTCAGAAATAATTTGATGCATCCATTTTGTAATCTTAAGCTCATGAATATTTTTAGTTTTATTAAAAAAGTTATGCATTGATACAACTAGATATTTTTTTGTTTTGTTTGACAGTTTTTTACTATGCACCTATTTAAAATCCCTGTCAAATAAAACGCAAAATTCTTTACCAACATCTCCAGTACAGGCGAACATTTTTAGAACTTTTATCGTTGCATTCTTCTGAACGACTATATTGCGCACATCAAAGGTACAGTCAGCGCCGTGTTTATGAGAAAGTATGACATGATAGGGACAAAGTTAAGAATGTTAATTGATCCTCTCTTTGATACTAAATGTAAACAGGGGGAGTTTTTAATTTGATGCGCTTAAGTTTGTTTGTAGGGCGAGATTACAATCGTGTAGGGAGATGTGTCTGACGTGTAATGTTAGAGTATACACATGCAGATTTTTTTGTGTTTGGTTAAATGATTTTATTTTTGTAAGTACCTATGTTTGTACAAACACTTTTAGACGTCAATCAAATTTTTAAAAACTAGATAAGGCCGGCGTTTCCTATCTGACTAATCTGAGAAAAAAGGCTAAAACAAACTCAGAGGTCGCAGTCTCTTTTAAAGTCCAGACATTATCTTGGTCAGATCATGTGAAGACCATGTAGATTGATGTCTGAAATTGTCTTTTATGGAAAGTACCACACAGATTGAGTGGACCTGTCCAATCAGTGCACGCATTTGTCAGTAATCATGCAGATCAAGCTCAACGATTCGACGAACAGTACCAAAGAAAGGACATTTGGGTAGGCCGCATAAATTACCCAAACATCCAGATCATGACTAAAACTAACTGAGAAAAATAAAGCCAAAAGAAAATTAACCCACGTAGTCTTCCCATTCACAATAATTTACTAAGAAAATATTCATATACTTATATGAAAAAGAAAAATGTGTATTTAAAAAAATGCGGACACCAGCCCGTATTTACCTATTATAAAAAATCCGGAGATAGTCTTGCTCAGATCATTTTGATATCAGCTCAAAAACAGATTGGTACCTAGTATTATTGTAACGTTCGATCAAGTATGGGTGGCTAGGTTTGCCGTGTCGGAGTCTAAAGTAGAATTGGCGCAAATCTTTATAACATTAATGATAACTAATTATTTTAATTTCTGGGAAACGTCGAAAGCTCGACAAATAATTCTTGTACTGTAGAGATTATCTTTAAACTATTTGGTGTTTACAAGCAATCTCCGCGAGTCCGTTATAAATAGATGGCACAAATACGAGACAAACATTAATTTCTATAAAGAATAAGAGAGAAAAAAACAGTAGGCTAGATTTGGCTGACCAGCCAAGAGACAAGAAAAAAAATGTAAAAATGTTTTACACGTAGAACGTTTTGTAGGAATAAATATTGAACTTATACGACACACTGTCGTTTAATTGATTCCTCCCGATACTGAACTTGTAAAGCTCTCACACATACTTTGACTGCATTGTGAAATTGTGGTCCAAATAAAAAATCGACCCACTTATTATTTTGGCCAGTGTTTTTTATGCGGTTTTATCATATAACATAAAGGCGCACTTATTAGTATGACACGTGTAAAATCCAAACCCAAGCGTAATCCACAAGCACAACACATTATAAAACCCAGCCGTTATTATTTCAACGACAAAAATACCCCGATAATTACAATAACTCAAGAGCTCTATTATTAAGCAGTTAAATCTTACAAGCATTAAGTACAGTCACCGTCAAAAACATCATACACACGACACAAAAAACGGAATGGTATACACGTGTATTCTGTATAAGGTTCAACGTCCGAAGCTAAATTAGTACACTTCCTTAAAGTAATGTTAAAGGTATTCGGTTTATTTTTAATTACGAGTACGTATCGTGAGTGCCCTGAGTGATCGTGATGATCGAAGGAACGAATTATGTGACAGTATTTTGAAGCGAGATGGAAAGTCGGCCATTTTGTGGTGGTTGGTGACGGTAGCATGAATTTATGTCGTGGTGTCATCATTTTTAAATGATGGAGAATACAATCATTTGTGTCGAACGCTTTACTTGAAGAAAGTTCTACTATTGAATATCTAGGTTTGTTTAATATATACTCGTATAAACGTCTACGTGATAATTAAATTAACTAACATAACATAAGAACTTACCTATTCCTAAATAAGATTCGTGTTCGTTACAATTCCCTGTGCGAATGCGGACTTGATGACTTTGGACTATGGACCATATCTTTTTTTCATGTCCTTCAAATTCACAATCTTTTGATTCTTCCCAAAAAAGAAGGGAAGCTTCCCAAAATTAAAATCACCCTTCCTACTTACTTCCTTTCCCTCTGGACTAAATTTTCCACTTGCCGTGCTGTCGTCACCACATGACGCTGGCAGAATAGTCGACATCGGCTCAGTTGCCAAAAAAGAAAAAAAAAACTAACGCTGGTCAACTATAAAACCTAAGTTTGTGTGAAAAACAAAAAAGTACCAAACAACTAATGGTAATTTAGGTATGTCTAAAAACTAAAAAAAAATAAGCATTCATTAGAAGTGTAAAATGATAGCAGTTACCTACCCAACAGCTGATAGTTTAATAGATATAATTGTTTGTTCTCTTAGAGAAAAACTTAATGAAATTCATCGGCGTGGGAGTAATGTTGACATTACCATTCATTTGACATAACATTAAGAGGATGTCGTGTGTAATTAAATTAAAATAAATGCGTAAGTATAGCTTGAGGCAATTCATTGACATTAAAAAATTGCGTAACTTCTTTATTGATTGGTGCACACTAATTGACGTGGTTGTGTGGTCCTTTTAATGAGAACAGACCTACCTAAGTGATTTTTCTGTTTTCGCTCTGCCTATGCGTTTTTAATTATAATATAATCTGTCTTGTTTATGTTTACATACCGAGACCCCTCCGTGCCTCGGAAAGCACGTTTTAAGCCGTTGGTCCCGGCTGTCATTCGTGGATCTTTGACAGTCGTTACGGGTAGTCAGAAGCCCGAAAGTCTGACAACCAGTCTTACCAAGGGGTATCGTATTACCCAGTAACTGGGTTGTGGAGGTCAGATAGGCAGTCGCTCCATGTAAAATACTGGTATTCAGCTGCATCCGGTTAGACTGGAAGCCGACCCCAACATAGTTGGGAAAAGGCAGATGATGATGATAATCTGTCTTGTTTGCCATTTCAATTTCTGTCAAGATTTCCCGATACTAAAAACTATTTACTATCAAATATGTTTAAGAATTGGTAACTGAATGGCCAAGAGGATTTAAGTTAAGCAAAATATTGGTGCCATAAAATATTTTGATTTTATTCGCAAATATGAATCCAAAATGATGGACAACAACCTACTGAGTACAGTGAGTACGAGAAGTAAGAAAATATACATTATTTTCATCACAGATAAGCATGGAGCAGATCACTATCATTATCATCATAGCGTAGCCTATTCCCAACTACGTTGAGGTCGGCCTCCAGTCTAACCGGATGCAGCCGGATGGAGCTGAATACTTATACCTACCAGTATTTACCACGGAGTGCCTATATGACCTCTATAACCCCTGGGCAACAAGATCCCCTTGGTAAGACACACACATATTCCTCATCATCATAGTTATAATAAGGATAATATTTATACACTTTCTCAATACGAAATCAGTCTAATCAAAGAAAATTAAAAACAAAGCATCGTTAAACATCCAAACGTGGCTTGTTTGTTCGTGTTAGTAAAATATTACCCAAAACCGCTGGCCTGCTACTTGTAATAGTGTCTTAACGATCGGACCAATTGAAGTACGGGTGGTCTAGTCATAAAAGCGAAGTAAGTCAAGTCCGAGGCATACGGTAGTGTAAATATAGCTTTATGTGTATGATGCGGTGATGAGCGCAAGTTCATGTTGGGTAATTTTTAATTACAATTTCTGTTTCCAGGGTAAAATTGGACCAGGGTACAGGCACTTTGAAGTGAAATTGTTTATTCTGTTTATTTATCGGAATCACCATCACATGTCACAAAAAAAAAATAAGCTAGATGGAGTCGACATTTCCTATCTGACTACCCCTGAGTAAAGGTCGAAACAGCTATAGGGAAAATCGGCTGATACTTATCATGGACTCATAAGGTAGATCGATGACAATGAACTGAATAATGATAGTAATTACATTGTTCTTACGCTTAAACACATTCTATCGTATATTTAAAGAAAAGACCACACGCATTGAAAAATGTCTACAGCCCTTTGATGGAGAACATGGTATGTTGTTGTGGTCTACGTCTGTACGTTGGTAGGTAAGTGGTTAACGTTGTTACTTTTACAAACAAAAGCATTGATTTAAGTGTAATTTAATAGTTCGTTTTCCTTTCAAGTTTCCTTCAAACAATCCCAACATTGGTTCAAATGTATTACGTAGTTTGCCTTATTTTATTATAATTCGATTGATCTTGACGATTAAAGAACAATTCTGCCGAAAAGGTGACATCTGTAATAAAAAGTACGACCTATAAAAAAAAACGAAGCCATGTCACAGCATTCAAGTTTACGGAACTGACATGTAAACAAATGTATACAAGAGAACACGTGTGAAGTAACAAAAATGTCTAAATTTGTCACTTGTGTAATGTCCCGAACGCAGTCACAGCGTCAACAAACATCGTTTGAGATATTTCAGGCCGTCCATCCGTATGTCCGTCGTTCGTATACATTACGACCAAGAGACATCTGACGACGGACTATCAATCTTACAATAAATACCAGCCGAGACATCACAAGCAGTTCAAATAATAAATTAACACAAAATAACAGTAACATCTGAAATATTCGAAGCAACTTTGTTTTCATTAACAGTGACTTTAGTGGACAGACTAATTCTTTTACGAGCATTTTATACGTTTTTCACACGTTTCGACATAGCTCACATGTGTTGCTGCGTATTAAACATGTTATGACATTATATGAGACAACTAGTATCATTTTTAATATGAAAACAGAGGTTTAAAAACTTTCTGGACGTTTGTCAGAAGCTGGTAGAACGTCAAATAAAAAGTTTCGCTTTGACAAAAAGTTAATTAGGCAGTAAAAATGTATTACGAGCTTCGTGTCACAGTGAACCTAAACAATATAAAACGTCCCGGTGTTTAGTCGTAACTTCCACGGTTTTGTGCATTATTTTGGTTTTTCATTCGCAATGACGTCAAGGGCTTTTAAATGTCGAAAATGCTAAAATAAACTTTTAATTAGAGTATCACTAAGGTGAAGACTTGGCCACGGTTTGGTAATTTAAGAAGGACTTTGTGTGAATGAGTCAAAATAATACAAATTGAAAACATTTAGATATAGGTATTGGAACAGCTCAGAATTGGTCACAGTAAGCAAAATCAACGTCGTAGTCGTTGTGATTCAAAGACTTACAAAGAATTAATAACTAGACTCCACAAAAATTAAATAGTGAAGTCAAACTTGCTTTCCAAAATTGATTGTAATAGCTCAAAAGTTATACATAGATGAACGATGGATAAGTCAAATAGTCAATGACAAAGAATAGTTCTTAATTTAACCAAAATCAAAAAGGACATACCTAACTGTACATAAATTCCTCGAAATCAAGCTTAACACACTGTCACTCAACACGCAACAATAACCCTCAAACAATCAACAATCAGCTCAAAAAAAACATCACTTCTCAATGACAAGAACACATAACTCGAATCATTTATCATCCCGAGGCATAAACAGCATATAAATTAAACTGGCAATCCACCAAACCGATGCATTAGCATCAAGGTAATGAAATGAGGTGACAGTTACGTTAGTGAACGCTCCGGGCCTTCCATTAACCCATCTGGGTATATATCTTCATAATGAAGAAAATCTTACAGTTAGGGTAAGAGTTGGAGAGAATTAAACATGTGTGGGTAGTGGTGTGCCTATTTTCTCTGCGGAAAAGATGCAGAATTATACTATGGAAGTTGAAATTAGTAATTAAGAGGCTAATGATAAACCTAAAGCTAACAATGCAACTTTTCGAAATGAAGTTAATATCAGAATAGTGATTATATCTTAGCATGACAGCAGCAGAAATTTCGACAATGACATAGTAACAATATACTGAAACGTGTAGGCGTACAGAAGAGAACATAATTTCCCAACGATAGTTGAAGAAGACAATCGTAAAGTCACACCGCGTGCGACAGCTCACACTTTACAACTAGGTATCAACGCCAATAACGTCCGTCCTATTTTTGTCCGGTTATACATCTACTAATTTATAGTGCTATAAAGTTTTACTTGTCACTCACACGGGATTTATGCTCCGTCCGTCCTAAATGTGGTTTCTCCCGCTGACGAATTTGCTCATGTCAACGTCTACTATAAACAACATTTGAAGCGTGCAGCGCAGGCGACAGAGGCGCCTCCGAGCCATTTGCCGTCTTCCATCTGTGACGAAACGGCGACGAACAAAGGAGTATGTCTTCTGACGTAAAGTAAACAAAGTCTAATTTCCTGGATATGTATTTGCTGTACTATTTCTATTACAGCGTCCCGCAAGGTACACTGTCGGCCCGCAATATCGGTCTTATTGTTTGTAGTGCTGAATTCAAAGTCGTGTGTTTCCGAACTGATAAATGGAACCCTGTCGAAGGTGTGTGATGTAAATCGTGCAGGCGGCGCCGGCGACGACGTCGGGACGCCACTGCTCATACAAACAACCGTCGAAGCGTATCGAGGAAGGATGCTTAACACTTGCACCTCTAATTATATCCATGGAACGCGTTGTGGAAACAAACACGTCTTTCTAGTCTGAAAGTTCGAATGCTTTAGCATTTAAATCGGCTGAAACAGATGATCTTGTTTATGATGTAATATATTATCATGAAGAAGAAGATGAGAAAACGATCTTTCTCCTTTTAAAGCCATTGCAAGTTTTCAAAAGCCTTATACTTTCCAAACAATGGAACATTCTGTAACCTAAACAGTAATTCTCGATACACTTTCGACCAGAAATAGATACCTACAATAAAGTTGAACCACAAGACCATCACAGAGCGCCTGAGAAGTGTCTCCTGGAAAAATGTTTTTAAAACGATGTAAAAGTTTCTCAGAACACGATTGAGGGCAGGTTTGTTTATGTTGAGAGAAACAGACGTATGTCATTCGGATGACGAGATGACGAACTTCCTTCAGAATGATAGCCATCGAAATAGATGTTGCGGTAATAAAAATTTGGATTTGGGACAGGTGAGTATAAATTATATGGCCAGATGTGTATGCGAAGTTATCATTGAAATTGTTTTGTTACTTTTTTAGAAATTTTTCTCATTACGAAAGTTGTTTTAATGAAAAACGCTTTCCATATGAGCTTTTGTAGAAATACCTATAAACGTATTTCAATATTTGCATTCAAATGCCTGTCTATGTTGGCGACTGGCTGTGGTGCGACCTTTTTTGTACTATAAATGTCATGTTTTAAAAATATAGTTTTTTTATATTCTTTGTTTCGTTGGTTTTTGTGGTTGTCAGGTCATTGTCTTAATATTCTAATATAAATTTATAATATTGCTATACGTGTTTCTATCGTTTCATTTCTACAGTCCACTATCAAATACAATCCGCTAGCTATCAGTCTATCATTCAGTTATTTACTATGAACAAGTTCTAGAGCGTTTTATTTATTATATTATTTAACTAATTTATTATGGGTAAGCACGAGTCTTTTCTCCACAGTCCTACAACAGTAACTAGAGTTAAAAGAAACATGAACGATTAATTATAAAAATAAACAAATCTTAAAAAACGTTTCAGCAATAACATTTTTATATTACGCGGAACGGTTTTGTGAAGGTTTATTGCTGCTAAATATTATGTTTATTTATTAGTTTAGCTTTTATTTATTTTAACTCTATCAAGATACAAGATGTGTGACCTTTATTTACTAGAAACGTTTTCAGTGTCAAAAAACCACCTTCCTACCTCCTAGATAGAATATCTCGTAATCTACTTAGGGCTGATTTTTCCATCGCCAGATAACTTTATTCGAAGAATAAAATAGACGCTTGACAGTTTTTGTAGGAAATAACTGTCAAAATTTCAAATTTATTCCTAGAATAAAGTTATCAGTTGATTGAAAACTCAGCCCTTAATCAAATATAAGTAAAAACCGTCACCCCTAAACAAAATCACTTAACATTTCCTTATTCAAAATCCTAACCCTGACAATGTCACCCTCCCCCCAAATTTAAATAACAAATGACACACAAACCACATCAAACGTTCAATTTGTTAGCAACGTGGAGCCATTGACAAAATCCATTAATGTCGAGTCGGTATCTCGGCAATTAGTAAACAAATGAGCCGAATGACAGATCGGGCTGGTTGACGCTGTTGGCACGGTGACAAGTCGTGCCACAGCGGCGACGAAACGGTTAAGGTGAATGAAGCATGAAAATGGAACAAATTATAGTGGAGCATTTTCGATGAAAATTTTGAATTTTATGACGTAAGCACAGTACCTACAGATAGATGAACAGTAAATGAATTTGAAAAGATAACAATGAAAATTACATCAGAAAAAACGAAAATTTTATAAAAGCAGTAGGTAATTTTTAATGAAGTTAGTGGCGCCATCCTAATCCATTAGTTTCGTGGTGGTCTTGGTGATAAGTAAACAAAGGAACTTCCTGTTTGATGAAATTAAAGAAAAAAAAGATTGAAATTGTTGACAGATTTGGCACTGTGACAAGTTGTGACGAGGGCAGTGGCGACGACGCGATGAACGGTTGAAGAGATTAAATATTTAAAAAAAGGTTAAATGGAGAAAGTTTTGAAGAATTTTCTTTTGAATAGGGGTTGAGACGTTTTATGTAAGTAATTAACATTTTAAACATGGAATTCCTAAAATATAAATTATAAGATATTTATTTTCTAATTGTAGGGCCAAGGACTCTTTTCACAAGGAGACGTGAAAAGCATGATCATCATCTTACCCAATGCTTGTTGACAATTTCAAACCAATCAGGTTCTGGCTAGAGCAGTGGTGGCCACGACATACGAGTTGTACCTCGTGGGTTCGAACCCAGGCTTACTTTGTTTAATTTATTTCATCACCACTACTCTCAAAACGGTGAAGGAAAATATCGCGAGGAAACCGCAAGTCCTAGAACCAAAATTAGAAGAAATATGACCTCTAGCAACCCGCATCGAGCCCGCGTGGTGGATTACGGCCTGTCTTACAGTAGTGGAAATATTATAGCTAGATAATGTAAAGTCCTGGCTTTGAATTCTATTAACAAAATATGTTTGAAATTACTTATAAGGTAAATGTTGGTATTACGGCAAATGAAAAATAAAAAAACGCTTTGTAAACTCGCCAGTTACCAACCGGAAACAGCGAAAAATTTCGTAATTCATTGGATTTAAAACAATTCTGGCAACTTAATGAAGTTGATGGCGCCATTGACTGACTTCCATTAGTTTCAGGGTGGTCTCGGCAATTAGTTCACAAATGAGCTGAATGTCAGATCAAGATTGTTGACAGTGTTGGCAACATGACAAAAGTTGTTGGCGGCAGCGGCAGGGTTAAAGAGTACATGTATAATGGGCGAAAATGCTCATAATATTTAAAGCTTAAGATATTAGGGTACCTATGAAAAGGATGGATGATAAGTACAGGTTTGTGAACAACTTTTATTATTAGATTTGAACAGCATCAGTAATCGCAACTTTTTCATTAAAAACTTTCTTAACAGGTGTAAAATTGCGCAAGTTTTTGACTAAAACAGTGCTGTTTTAATGGTTTTATATATTTCGCCTATTTTCAATTTTCACACTGTCCAGACGCCAGCACATCAAGCTACTACAATCTGTCAAATTTCTTTAATAGATTTTCTACTTTATCGCTGAAGTATTAAGGTTCAATGTTGATTGGGAAAATTTGACAGTTTCGGGTAGCTTGACCTGCTGGCGTCTGTACATTCTTTATTTATCCCAGTACCAACCTTGTTTGAATTAGGGCAGATTTATCCATCGCCAGATAACTTTTATTCTAGGAAGAAAATTGACGTTTGAGAGTTTTTATATGAAATAACTGTCAAACTTTCAAAATGATTCCTCGAATAAAGTTATCAGATAATTGAAAAATCCGACCTTAGTTAATTATTTCTTCATGTAGCTGGGCATATGATGTAAAGTAGTCTCTGGGGTAGTATCTACTCCACAGACTACCTTCAGTACGGTCTCTCCTTCTCCCTTAATCCATCCAAAGGGTTGTCTTCAAAAGATCGCTTTATTGATAAGACTACCCATTATGTCACCCCTTGTAAAATTTCTACATTTATAACTATAATTTTAATAGTGTAGGTATATCTATATATTTCTTATGAAGAAAGCAAAAATCATGTCAGCATCTTAACAGAATGCAGCATAAAACAGATTGCAACATCCCCCTTAATAAACGTTCGTGGTGACAGCACAACACATGTCCCACTGTAAAAACACCTCGATAAATCCCAAGCCATTCACTGCAGCTATTTTAGATTAATGACAAACAACAGAAGACAATCACCCATTTACACCGAATTAAAGTTGATTTATTTTTTTAAACCACGTTTGTTTGATTGCCTGGAGACCGGATTGTTTTCGTCCGAAGGTTTGGTGATTACGTTATATATTTGGATGATGTATTCAGGTAACGAGGTAGTTGGAGTTTTTGTGGGTGGTGAAGCTATCTATGATTGAGAATGAATGAAAGTTAGTGAGAACTTTTTTGCTGATTTTGAATGGGATCAAACTCATTGAATAGAAAAGACAGCTAATATAAAAGGTATTGAAAAAGTACTGAAGAATACTGCCAAATTATAGGCTAGTAAAGTTCAATAAAACATTAAAATTATAGCTTTTTTTAAATCTGTATCGTTAAGTACATATAACATACTCCCACATTAATTTAAATCAAACACATATTAAACGACGAAACAAGATATTTAAGATTTCCCATATTAAACACACTCTACCCATTTCACCCAAACCGTTCTCACACAATTTTACACCCTATGGTACGAGCTAAAGATTCAAATTCAATTGATAAGTTCTTAATGGGAAATGTCCCAGCATTTATCACATCTCAGTAGTAATGTTTGTCATATCTGATTTAAGTCAATTAGTGCCTTTTTATTCGTGTTTGGCGTTAAACATCACATTATAAATGGCGGCAACGACTTACGACCAATAAATTAAACTATTTAGTTAAATTAGATGCTGTTTGTTTACTTTTCTTGTATGATTTATGGCGTGTTTAGTATTCAAGTGTTAGGTTCTTGATGTGTGGGTGTTACAAGTGTCTTTAGGACAACTGAGTGGGTTTTGTAGATGTCATTTTGCATGTCGTCGACTGTAGGTTCAATTGAGGTAAGGGACAAAATACGATTTTTCAGGAGAGGCCGACAAAGTTTTTTTTCGGACTAAATCGCCTATAACTTTTTTTCTTATTAACCTTTTTCGGGTCTGATTTCACACATAATCTTGTATTTTAGTGCTCTATCTACACGTGTAACATTTATTTAAATAAATTAGCTATTTCAGAAAATAGATGTCCCTTACAACAACGTATTTTGTTAGTAATGTCCCTTACTGACCAAGTATCTTGTAGTCTCGTCCCTTACATTAAATTGACCTCTGCGTTGGATAAACCATGTAATGGTAATTCGTTGATTGGGAAGACCCTTACCTTGTTTCAAGTGGATTGGCGGCAATAATTACATCATTTCAAGTTCCTATATTGCATAGTTTTTCAGATACATTGTTATTATGGGGCTGATTCGAAATTTGGATCCAAAAATCATTAGGGTAAGGGACATTTTTCTTAAGCTAGAATTTTTTCATATACACCATTCGATAGAGCGAAAAATTCTGAACAAAACTGTATACTTAACTCATTTTGGGTATTTTGTCCCTTACCTCAATTGAACCTACAGTCGAAGATGTGTGAAATGTGATACTTGAACCTTTAATTTTATAGTATTTCAGACACTGGCTGAGCCATTTTATATTTTAACATGTACTGTACTGATGAGCTAATGTCCAGTCTTACCAAGGGATATCCCATTACCCAGTAACTGGTATGTGGAGGTCAGAAAGGCAATCGCTCCATGTAAAATACTGGTATTCAGCTAATTCCGGTTAGACTGGAAGCCGACCCCTACATAGTTGGGAAAAGGCTAGGCAGATGATGAATTTTTTTTTTTTTTGAGGATGGGGAATCGTCAAATGACTCCTCCCGCTCTGGGTGGAGCAGAAGGGACCTTTGACCTTTAGCCCAGCACTTACTACTGCAGCTTTAATAACACCAATGCACTTATTAGAGAGCAGAGGTGACCCAGTGGCAATTTGCGTTGTGTATTTAATGTCATCACCACTGCTCTCAAAACGGTGGAGGAAAACATCATGAGGAAACCAGCATGTCCTAGAAATAAAAATTCGAAGACATGTGGCATCCACCAACCCGCACTGGGCACGCGTGGTTTATTACGGCCCACTCCCTCTTACAGAGAGGAGGCCTGTGTCCAAGCAGTGGGAACATTATAGGCTGATTATGAAAAAGTTCTGAATAAAAATTACGATGTTATATAAATCCTGAGTTTAGATCTTATAGACATTTCTCGTAAAGGTGTTAGATGTTCTTTTGCACAGATAGACACTCATAAAATAAAAGTACTTAAAAAAAACAATTATGTTCCGTACAAACTTCATGAAACAGATACAAATTCTTAGTGCACTTTAATTCCGAAACTGTCTCATTAATTTTGCACTGCAGTGCATTTCATACAAGACGAGCCATCAAATCAAACCCTATTTACCTTTAACTTAATTAGAACAATACAGTACACATCAGTGCAAAATAAATAACACGCGTGTCGTAACGAGCTCACTTTCTTCTGTGGGCATGACGCGTGAACGGGCTCATGTACACTTGGGTGCATTAATTGTTTCTGCCTGCCAGTGTATTGCGCAAAAACTTCCGTTTTGTGTCGTGTACTACGGATCCAATATGAAACTTTTTACGACTTTTCAAATCCCGCCATTTTGAATTGGTTCGTTATTCATTGTTGCTTTTGTTAAGTGTTTTATGTATGACGGTTATGTAAGAGCAGCAATGGATATCATATTTGGTATTACCGTAGCAGTGAATATTCCTAGCCATTTGTCAATACACTTGATATATAACAAGCCCGTATAATTAGTGTTACATATGTTTTCCTTTGATGTGACAGCTGATTGGCCAATGAATGCATTGTGCGACACGCGGACTTAAAAATGAGGGTATGTTGAAATGTCAATGAGACACGTAAGACGTTAATATTGTATAATCAGTATAATTAGTTTTCCATCATCACCAATATGGTTGTTAAGATGACAATTACCGCGCTCATTAAAGCGTTTTTTACTATATATGTAGGTCTTTGTACTCGTACTAACCGCTAGTTAGTATTTAAGATAAGAAAAAGAAACAAGTGAGCATCAAAATTCATTAATCATCATACCGCAAGTACCCAATAAGTATTTTACTCGCTTACATTTTTGGCATTTCAATACAGCGACATTGCGTTGATACGGGTGCCCAGCAGACAGATTTAGATCCAAACTCTTGATTTGATTCTGACAATCATTCTCATAATTGGCAGCCTTGTTCTACCCACTGCTGAGTACAGGCCTCCTCTCTTTTGTGCCATGCTTCCCTGGTCTATGCGAGTAAGCCCGGGGTCGACCTTCCCCGCGATCTTCTGTAGGTCGTCCACCCATCCATTTCAACAATATGTTATGTAAATAAGACAGTTTCTTAACTTACAAACGGAAGTCATCTTTCATTCTATGAACTATCGAGGTTTTTGTAAACAGGATAAATGTTGGTGGTTATCGTGTCTTTACAATATTCTTCAAAGAGAAAAAAGCCGCTACAAAATTCTTATTAAACGAAAAACGTGGTAGTAGGTATCCAACGTCACGTTACACCCGTCAGCATAACACTTAGAGAGATCAAAGAAATTTCGTAACTAGTAATAAATAAGAGCAGTGTATAAAGACATGAGCCGACATTTAATTCTGATTGTTTAAAATTAAACATGAGTCGATTTCTGATCAAAAAACTTCATGTTGTGAATAATGTTGAAATTATAGACTATGATGAAGGCAAGGCTATAGCAGAAGAGCCCGTTTGATAGCATGATGGAGATAAAAGTTCAAAAGATATATTACTCGTAGCTGAACTTGTAGCAAGCGATACGTGCTTTTGTGGAAACCATAACTAGTATGATTAATGTTATTGATATTAGAATGACAATGTACAGTAATCCGTCATTTAAGTGCCACCTTGAGTTTTAGAAGGAGACGGACAAAAAAGACATGTGTGACAGTGCTGAAATGCTAGATTTGTAACACAAGTTCAGATCAGAATTCTTGATGATTTGAGTAGCATCGAAATTATAGACTATGATAAAGCCAAGGCTGAAGTAAAATAAGTCCGTTTGCTTGCAAGGTGGATTTAAAAGAACAAAAGATATACTAGATGAACTTGAAGCAAGCAACTTGAAACCATAGCAAGTGTGGAAAATGATATTGATCTTCAGTAGTCAGACGTTAACATGGCACCTAGATTGTAAGAAAAAGACTGCCACAAAGATATGAGTAACTGAGACGAAATTCTAGATTTCAAACGCGTCTGTTTTTTTTTTTTACTTGGGCAAGCAAGATATGCTGCACTTGAATACATAGCAAGTGTGGAAAATGCTATTGATCTTAGAATAACAATGTACATACAGTACTCGGGCCTTACCATGGCCTCGAGTTTGAGAAAGAGCCTCACATACAAAGACATGACAAGTGACAGAGACGGATTGAAGTGCGATAATAATATCCTGCAAGGCAAACATATCCTGTCAGAAAATGCTGCTAATGAAATACTCTCAGCTCTACTCTATGACGAAATCAAGCCTTAAAAGGAAAATCCCAAATCACACTCAAGTTTGAAGAATCTCAACGTTAAAAAACAAAAGAATCACCACACGTCGATACTACATGTACAGTGACTCCAGCGGTAATCCAAACAAAAGCACAAATGACAAACGGTACCCCGAAAAAATAACCAATGACTCATACAGCCTGACCAAATTGGATACACGTCAGGATGCTTCAGATTTCATTGGTCTCGATGACCATCTAAATCTGTACGGTTGTCAGCCCACCCGGGCGTGAGAGATTGTATTTGTTTACATTAATTTTTACAGCGGCCGCGACAGAAACCAGAGCGAGAGCTTTGGCTAATTATAGACGCGTTTTAAGCTTACCACGTGGGGTCGTTGACGTGCCCTCGCACTGTAAAATGTTATAGAAATTGAAGAGTTTTTGAGATGATGAGATTGATAGCTTATAGCATAAGTCGATTGTTACTATCCAGAACAGATATTCTGTCTTATAAAGAAAACTCCGACCATAAAATATTGATTCCGTCAGCGAAGTCTTCCAAATATTTGAGTTGTAAAAATTAATCAAGTAAACCACTTACTCTAATTGTTTGTTTAATTCTTGTCATTACTTTATCTTTTATAATTTGTAATTACACATCTAATAGTTTATAATAATATTGAATTTGCGTAAATTGCTACTTAGCCCTCTCCCTCTCTCCTAATATTATGCTGTGCCCTACAGGGTTCATATTGATCTTTTACTTTGTTATACCATCTATGTAACACATCGCACCTTTAAAGACAAACCACTAAACGAAAATATAAATAATAATAAAATTTTACGAATATAAATAATAATAAAATTTTACGAAATGCACGCCTTTTTCGCAATAGAAATTAAAATCATGGTGCTTTGAGCCATTTTTTAAGGTGATAATGATGGGTATTTATTAGCACTATAACACAAAATTCAGAAAAGTTTTTTTTTCATAGAACGTTGTTAATGAAAAAAATCGTTTAGTAACGGTTTGTCTTTAAAGGTGCGACATATAGAATGCAATAAAGAATTGAGATAGATAATAATCTACTCCATTTTTGGAAATAGACATAAACATTTATTCAAGTCTGCTAAGAAACTTAGCAATCTTAAAACACGGATTTGTCTTGTCTATAACAACAAGATATTTCTGAATAAAAAATACTCGTATTTTTAAGATGGGTGTAAACGTAATTCCACGCTCCAGCAACTTCTTTTTAAATACAGTGTAATATTGATTGAGTGGGCGTAAAAACACAAATTGTTACCATCAGCTGCTATTCGCGTACTACGTAAATGAAGGTACCTTGTCTATGGTTCATCATATCTGAAGTCAATATTTAGGGGTTTATTTAGAAACGATGATTACAGTTAAGTAACGTTTAAACGTCAATAATTTATGAATAAAGAATAACCTTTATGAATAAAGGTTAGTTTAACTTCTTATTCCTTCTTATTCAGCCACTTCCATCTAGAGTTTTTGTCTGCTTCAATTGTAATAACATTTCATGTTAGTAGTAGAATCATCATCGAACATTTATTTTGTCGCAGTTCACTGCTGTGAGAGTGTTCCTGAAACAGAGAACTTTTTGAGGTCATTATCACAATCTTTTTACTTATTTAAATTGGTATCGGTTGGTATTGGTCGTCTGCTATACCAATATACTATTCGGTATGCAACCGAAAGGCAGGTTCTTTATTCCCAATTATGCGTCAATGGTCATTAGCATCAATTAATTGGTACCAAAATGTATTATTTATTGTTAATTAAAACACTCACGGATTGTCAACAGGTAAGATTTACAACAGCATCCGAACAAAAACCTGCACCCCAAAAAAGAAAGCGGAATCAGATACACCTTCCCAATATTTTATAAAAATATCTGACATTTTCCAAACCAAAATTAATTCAACAGAGTTAATAATCTAAAGTTCTAAACCCATCTCAATTCATTTTGTATTTGCACAGCGTGAAATAAACCTGTCAAGCTAAACGGTTTGCATTGATTTATTTCGAGTAAATATACAAAGTAAGAGAAGCAAGATGTGTACCAACTTACTCAGTTATGAGTTATAGAAGGTGTAGGATATGAACACCGACAACTTTGAATAAGGAACTTTGTTAGCTGTTAATCAACTCCTGAAGTGGTCTTCTGCTGGGAATGTGGTTTCTTCCCTTAAGTGGTATTACACCTTGTGGTCCTTCTTTCATTCATCAGTATCTACCTCTAATGCCTTAATGAGGTCATCTTACTAAGAGTTTGGCATGTCAAAATACGTACTTGTTTTGGGTACTTTAAGTAAAATGCTGACTTAGTTCCTGATGGCAAGACAATCACACCCAACTTTCGTAAACACTTTATGTCTTTGACAAAGACTCGTTACATAATCGGTAATCATAAAAGGTAGGAGGTTTCATTTTGACAGTTCAACAATATTCATTGCGTTATTTACGTTGTTGAGCAGACAAATTTTTCGAACATATGAAGGAATGGATTAGCAATATCCTTCAAAATGATTCAAATGGTGATTGATAGTGTGATATAATGCAATTAGGGTGCAGCTTTGGTTCAGCAGTTAATCTGGTGGGTTCAGCTGGTGGCCTGGCACTGTGATTACCTATGGGTAAAACAACGAAAAACAACAAAACTATCTATCATAGGAAAATAACGTATGACATACCATAAAAGGTATTTATAAAAATATTCCCGTAACACGTTGAATAATGTTAATAGAATACCTGTCATCATAATTACCTTCTCACTTTTTATCGTTTGGTAATTCCAACAAGAACGGTAGTACCCCATTTGTCTGGCTTGCTACGTGATGGTCGTTAGTTCGAACTCAGGCGTAACCAATGTGTTTTTCCAGCCATCCATGCAGTTTGAATTTATCACTGGATCCAAACGGTGATGTTAGGAATCCCGGTTGTTTACTGGTAAAGTTCCATTTTAAGTTGGTTTTAGAATACCTGGTGTGCAACCATGGCTAGGGTAATGCACAGCAATGTTTTAACTGCTTGCGCAAGTCAAAAAACCGCTTTGAAATGTTGATTGCTTGCAATTGTTATACACTATCTGGGTGGCAAATGTGGCAATACTGTTTTCTCTTTGTTAGTAGCCACTCTTCCAGATTCTACTACAAATAAATCATCTTTGCTAACCTCCTCACTCCTGGCCAAATCTACCTCCACTTTTAAGCTTACCAAGTTTTTCGTCACCGACCAAAATTCACCATCTGGTATCAACTTTTTCTCAAAAAATAATTGATTCATTTTCACCTGCTCCTACAAATAAACCCTCACTGCTAAACTCTTTGGCTCTCGTAAACTTTTGTTTTCGTGCTTACCAAAGTAAAATAAAAATATCTTTAAAGTTTCCCGTTAGCGACAACTCACCATCCTGTACCAACAAAGTGTCAATATTCCAAGTAAACGCATTCTGGGACAAGTGGAGCGGTAAAGGCGTGGCGACGTTCTACTGAATTACACGAATTCCCAATAAAGACGGGACAAGTGTCCGTAAAATGGCCGGCCGCGTGTGGTCACCGGATGCGTATGAATGGGACACTGTTAATGAATGGGACATTATCCACAATGATGCAGATGAAATGACAGTTTCGATGGAGTTTACGATGGAGGTTGATATTTTGCGGAGAATTCCCATAAGGATAATTTTGTAACAGCTTGAAATTTATGCCAAATCTACGTTATCGCTATCCAGTATTGACGACTAGTGATCCACCGCTATATTGTCGCACTAAGAGAACATTCTTGACAGACTTGTGTGTTGTTTGTTACCTCTTTAAAAGCCATTACGTTACGAGCAACTTCACAAATAGTTGTCACATATTTTTGGAGGTATAAGGAACAGGGTGTAAAGTTCACTCATCCTCCATAGAAAAGGGAGGATCCTCAGACCAGACGGGTGTCGTGTCTGGCGGGCAATTACCCTACGACTGATGTCGACAGAAGTTTGTATGTATGTTAATTGCGCGGTAAACTCTGCTTGCGAGATGCAGGATTTGCGTGACGCCAGTATGACGCGTTGTTCGCATGTGGCTTTGTAGATACCGATACATATTAAATGTTAATGGAAGCAAACTCAAGGTCATCATTGATATCTAGTGTCGAATCTCTCGTACAAAATGGGCGATAATATCACGTACTTCAAGAACAAAAACAGAAATAGTTGTTGCACAAAAAATTGCCATGTGTACATATATCAACATTGTTTATGATTTTATGACTAAGTTAACCAAATTACATATTGTACGAAGTCCGAATAAACTCTTCTTAAGTAGTTATGTGGTCATTGTTGTCATCATAATCTCAGCTGCTATCAACATGTTCACCTCATTAATTGCAACAATGTATTCATCCTAACAATTAGTTCCTTCTTTCAAGTATTTTTAAAATACTGTCAACAATTCAAAGCAAAACATTATTCTTAAAACCAAGATTATAATTCCTGCATATTGTGTCGAATACAAACAAGTGACTAAAGTTCTTCAGTTTAATCGACATGAATTCTCGTATCAAATCTGTACACGGAACCCCAAAACTCGATTCAAAACAGCCTGGTCACACGTCCACCTGCTGTAATTACCTTAATTGAGTTTTTTCAATTAAAACCCGGTCACGGTGAGGATGTCTCTGTTTCTACATGCTAGTATCATTTGATATGTATCTCTGTAATTGGCCGGGTTTTCTCAATACGTACCAACATTGCTATGACGGATGTGGCAAGGAGTGGAGAATTGTGATAGAAATTGTTGCTTGTGAAATTGCATTGAGGTAATTATTGTTTTAGTGTTTGAGGAAAATTGGACGACGACTTTTATTAAAGTTATTTTTTACTTTCTATATCTTTGATAAAAGTCGTGTAAATACATTTTGTGGTTATAGTAAGAACATGGGACTGTTTTGAACAGTGCATAATGACTTTAATTACATGCCACTTGGCTGGCTTGTAATTAAGTCTGACCAGTCTTACCAAGGGGTATCGTGTTACACAGTAACTGGGATGTAGAGGTCAGATAGGCAGTTTCTCCAAGTAAAATACTTTTCTATTCAGCTGCATCCGGTTACACTGGAAGCCGACCCCAACATAGTTAGGAAAAGGCTAACTAAGCAGATGCTTGCCCACTTGGCTGGCTTGACTTGACTTGATTTGGTTTGTCTCAACCAGCGTTTTGGCCCGTCTCTCATAGTATCACAGCATTATGCTGGGCGATAGCCGTTTTGCGTGAATGTGACACATATTTCCTCCCAATTTGTTCTTATTTGTCTGCATTTCTTCATTGTGTCATATTTACCGTTAATAAATGTATTTTTTTCTATCTTTAAGACTTTGAATTTGCATTAGGTACAGTTTCTTTTGTTCCAGTTGAAATAAGCTCATCGCACTAAAGAAATACTGGAACATGCCAGTGGCTGCTATAAAGCTTTACAGTCTTATCTGCCGCAATAAAGCTAATCATTTAATTTTCATAGTACTAAATTAGTTTTTACGATGTCACAGTTTCTGGGTCTTGCGCTTGCCCCTCGTCACGCTTGGTGACCGGTGGGACGCAGGAGAATCCTAATGCATAACGAACTGCTAACTAGTTTAAGATTAAAATTAAATAATGGAAAGAAATAAATGGCAGGCAGAGGCTTTAGAATAATTGCGTAAGGAATGACAAAGGTAGGTTAATTTTAGCATTAAAAGGACTTTTTTTTAACGTTGCCCCACACTAGCAATTTCTCCTGTATCGTGGGTGCGTTTACAAACATTTAAACTCACATACACAAACAGCCAGACCCGGAACAACTACTTGTAGGCCATACAAATATTTGTTCCGTGCGGGAGTCGAACCCGCGACACGCAACGCAGCAGTCAATCGCTTAACTACTGCGCCAACCGTGACATCATTGAAATATTGTTGCAGATAAGTAGCAAATTCGACTGAGAATTTTGATGCTGGGTTCAGCAGACCTAATATGTTGGATTATACCTACGTTCTAAAACGACAAAGGACTTACATACAGTTACGTACAAAAGTATGTACTATACACTCGGCTTTATTCAAAAGCGATTTACTCCTTTATTTTTTAATGAAATTTTATGTAGTTACGAACATAGCATTTTCGAACCCATAGGTTTATGTAATGTGTCGTATTTCAACGTTGCATTCGTTATTTCACGAAAAAATCACAATTGAAAGTTGCCAAGTGTTGACATATTGGTGGTCGTGACTGTACATACGGCAACGAATTTTTAGCGAAAATTGTCCTCGGCAGATTTTTGAAGTTAATTAAAACTTGGTGTTTGTGTGTGGTTCCCTAAAAATTAAAACGTAACAAAATGTCTCAAAGTGCTTCATTAGCGTTTTTGCACAAAGATTGCAATCTTGAAGTAATCTTGTATCATAATAGACATTTAACGAAACTAGGAGCTTGTTATGAAAGTCTTGCGTCACAATGTTAATGAAGACATCTCTACTCGTTAAGAGACTGTCACGAGTAACTGTGTGGCCAATTCATTATGTACAGACCAGCACATCAAGCTACTAAAATCTGTCAAATTTCTTTAATAGACTTTCAACTTTATCGCTAAAGCATTAAGGTTCAAGGTTGATTGGGAAAATTTGACAGTTTCGGGTAGCTTGACCTGCTGGCGTCTGTGCAGTCTGCGTTTGGTGGAGTCTAGGTGTGGCTTCGTGTTAACAGTTTTGAGTTTATCTATTATCACGAAGTACGACCAACATTATCTCTAAGAAGCGTCGTTCCTACATAATTTGCAAGACACCTTTCTCCAGATTGGCTTAGTAAGACGCCACTTTAACTACTTTAGCCCTAAACTCTACAACAACATAAATTCTAATTTACTAAGACACATTCTTATCCTTTAACAAGAACTATAGTTAGAAAAAAACTGTCAGAATTGCTTCTCTTACGAAGCAACAGAAAAAACTTATGGTAACGTAACAGGTCAACAATGTACCATATTGTTGACCTGGGCGTTGATAGCTGCGCCACAGTTTTAACTTTTGTAGCTATCTTCGTTTTCTTTTGTACATTTGGGTCCTGAAACTTGTTCTAAATAAACGTTTATTTATCGAAATTGTGACACTTGCATCGCCATTGAAATGAAATGTCATTTACATTAGTAGCATAATAATGCCAATTTGTAATTTAGATTGACGATTTGAAGACGAGTTAGTTCTATAGGTTCACTTGAGCCCAGTGGTCGTTGGTAGAGGTCACGTCTTCGAATTTTTGGTTTTAGGACATGCCGGTTTCCTTTCAATGTTTTCCTTCACCGTTTTGAAGCAGTGGTGATGAGATTATTTACACATAGTAAAGTTGCACAGCCTGTGTTCGAACTCACAACCTACAAACCGTTAGTCGGGGCCATTACCAATGAGCCACCACCGCTCTTATTAGTTATAGCAATACCACAGTTTTACCTACTGATGGCAAGCATATTAAAAACTACAGTATCATTATTGAGGCTTCCTGTACGAGTGGTTTTATACCCCGTGACGAGGCTCGCTAAGGTGCGTATAAGATAACTGGACCGGATAGTCATCTAAGACATTAATGAGTTCTTCAAAAGTCGAACACATAATTTAAATGATAGATACAATTAAACAGACCAGGTGACTTTTATTAAACACATGTCAAATGACAGAGCATTCGTAGCCGCCAACGACGGGACTTAATAAAGCGGAACCTTTATAGTCTTAAAAATATCAGCAATGTTACACTTTTTTCTCATCAGAGCATGCAATAGGAATACAAACGAGACATTTTAAGATACTGTCATGTCACTAATGACATCAAAAAACAATATAACGTAACATAAATTAAGTCACAATGGAAGGTGCAAGGGGAATTGGCACAAAGCAACCGACATTCCTCAAATACTCTGTCATATACCATCGCAAACAGTGCCTCACACGTTTCATCGAAATTCAACAATTATTAAATTCCCTAATTAGACCTTATAAGGGTCCTAAAAAGTGCCGCTCAAAAACTAGCAACGGTCACCTAATAGACGAGTGTCGCATTGCTGTACGTACGAATTTAATCGCGGCGGTGCGCTTTGTGACGTGGAAGACGCAAGATGGCCGCTGAAGATCAAAGGGGCCGCGCGTGTGAGGCTCCCGCGGTGAAATGTCACCGCGCTCGATCAATTAACGGTTATCCAATGTTAATGTGTTATTGATATCGGAATAGCGAAGTTCGTATTGCCGTAGCTTATTCGATTTTTTGTATGGTTTAAGTGATAATTGGTAAGCGTAATTGAATTCTAGCCGTTACGTCGCATTACTGAGGCGTAATTACTGTAACAATGGTGGCATTTGCGTTATATGACACTTGATTATAAGTTGTCGTGACCTAAGTTATAATTAGCGTTAGCTGTATATCCTCCAAGCACGATGATAATGACCTTATCACCTGGATTAATGGTCGGTTGAGTTTGTGGAATGATCCATATTTTAGCGTTCGATAATTACTTCTTCCAAACTTTTTAAATCGATATTCTATTACAATCACTAATGATCAGAAGATCAATGCAAGTAATTCATTTTAAATCTAGACGCAGTCTCATCTCCGCGACAAACAAATGTCAAAAACATGGAAAAATTTAGTCAAATTAGAGGTATTTTTGATAGATTGAGACTGAGATCAGAAGGCCAATTGTCGTAATTTAAAACGTTCAAAATCTAGTCGCAGTCTCATCTCGGCGACAAACAAATGTCAAAAACTTGTCAAAATGTAGGGAAATTAGACGTATTTTTGACAGATTGAGATTGAGATCAGACTGTGACTGTGTTCTTAAAATTACAAGAATTGCCCCTCTTTTGTGTTGGAAAATTATATGTAAACGAGATGAGTGAATATGAGATAAAAATTATAATAAATTGTTGTTAACAATAATGTTTAAGTATAATCATTCCAGAAATAAAATATTGACATTAATCCAGCAGAGTTTGCCGCTATCATTCATAACTTACACCACGCACAACATTTAGCCGTGCGTTGTGGAAACTAGGCTCAATCGGGCTACGATGGACAAATTAATGGCCATAACAAATTGTTACCGACGTACACATGGCTAAGATGTGTACAGACTAACAGAACTATTAATTTTATTAGTTGTTTTGAAACCGAAGCGTTCGAATATATGAAGGTAACATTGAGAAATCAGGAGCTGCAAGTGTTCCAGATAAAATTATTGAGGATGTCGTAGATTTTCTTGAGTGTTAGAGAGTCTGGTCTTGTGGAAAACTAACCTAGAGTTACATTACTGCATGGATTAAAAACCAGATTCATAGGAACTTACATACAAAATAAAAACTGCTAATTTAAGTCGTCATAGGCATCCTAGCTCAGATAGGCAGTCGCTCCATGTAAAATACTGGTATTCAGCTGCATCCGGTTAGGCTGGATGCCGACCCCAACATAGTTGGGAAAAGGCTAGGCAGATGATGATGAGGCATCCTAGCTCTAGTCAATAATTATTGTATCATAGATAACGGCAATAATTACTATATTACTTCTATTAGCCTATGCATAATCAGCTTGAAATAACTGGGCCACAGGCTTCCTCTTTCTGTGAGAGAAAATCGTTCATAATCCACCTCGCAGGCCCATTGCGGGTTTGTGGATCTTGCATTATACTACAGACAAAATAAGACATCAGTAGATATAGGTACATGCGTCTTGCGTACCTAATTTAATTGATAAAATGGCAACTGACGGTTCTAGAACTTAATTGAGTTCCAAAACATTGTTGGTAGAGTTGGAGGTCGTCAAATGATTTTAAAAAGTTTTCTTGATTATACGTAGGTAATGTAATGGACTTTGCCTGAAAAATAAATGAATTGTTATTATAGAGTGTACATGCGACGACATATCAACATTTCCAGTTTTAGCTGACCTCACATTGTATAGGCTTTTCGTACAATGAGAACTCAGCGTATTCTGAATGTGTATAGGTTGATATGTCGTCGTGCATACCATCATTTAAAGGTTTAACAGTAACATACTTACATTATAAATAATCCTAATAATATTAATGCGATATTAAATCTGTCTGTCTGTTACCTTTTCACGCCTCAACGGCTGAACTCGATACAATTTGACACACATAAGACATGATTGGGGTTAGGACATATTACACTTTTATTTTACCATTTATGTACACACAAAAAACAGAACAGAAAAAATAGGTACAGAGGTGATGTTTATTTCATAAGAAATCTCTTCCAGCATACCCGAGATATGACAATAGCTAAAGATACAGATGTAGACAGCGTGTGATAGAGCAAAGGAGACAATAAATAATACATAGAATAAAAAAAAACAATTCACTTAAAAACTAAACCAAAATTACGAGAATATACTAACATACATACAAATAAACATACATAAATACTTATAAAATAAATATTACTAGAATGGTAATAATTACATCATACTCAAAAAAAAAATACATACACAACTATGATGAAGTGGACAGATAGTGTTCTTTCACTCTTCTTTTGAAAAATGCAATAGTTTGGCAGTCCCTGATGTCAGGCGGTAGAGAATTCCACAATCGCACCGCGTGCACTGTGAAGGAGTAGGAGTAGAAGTCGGTGGAATGGGGAGGGGACTTAAGAAGGTTTTTAAGATGCGACCTGCAAGGTGCATCTGAAGGACGGGCGTAGGAAAAACGCTCCCGCAGATAGGATGGTGTTTTAGGATTGTGGAGGAGATTGAATAGCAGACACAATATATTATAATAGATACTTTCTCATGGGATAATTTTACGACACCCAAGCGGGCGAAGCAACAAGCAGCAAGCAAAATAAAAACATGCTACAAAACCGAATCAGAGCGAGAGCAGTGGTAATCCAGTGGTAACGGCCGCAACTTACAATTTGTAGGTCGTAGGTTCGAACTCTGTCATAAATTATTTCATCGCCACTGCTCTCAAAATGGTGACGGAAGACATCGTGAGGAACCCAGAACCCAAAATTCGAAGACATGTGACATCATAGCAACCACTGAGAAGGCTTGTGTCCTAGCAGTGGAAACATTAAAGGCTAATTAAGCACAAAACCGAATCGGCTGCCCAATATTTCTTAATGACAACATGAAAAGAAATTAAACCTTCTACACTGTACAGCATCCGTATTGTATAGCAAGCATATTATATTGGTGTAATGTGATGGCGATATATTATGTAGAATGGCGATAGCAACAAAGGTAATTCGTTATTGATGGTGGTCGAGATTGCTACCTCGTGAGGGGACGAACTTATTCGAAGCACCTTTAATTACGTCGGGACGTTTATACGATGCGATTTTTGAAGATGATTCGATTCGATTTTTAGGGGCGGTACAGGTAATTGAATCGTGCTTTATAGAAATTATTTCGGTCTCTTTTTTTGAGAATTGTTTTGTGCTATGGATATTGTTTGTGAGAAACCGACTTTTTTTCAAATTTTGTCTTTGTTTACAGTCGATTTCATTTAAATTGTTTCTTTTTAAAGTAAATATGCATAAATGTATTGTATAGGTCCATCCAGAATTGAGAGGGGCCCGTGGCTAAATAATAACAGCCGCACAGGTCGATTGGTCAGGTTAAGCTACGCTTGCCGCGGTTGGTCTGTGGATGGGTGACCATCTTTACATACCGAGACCCCTCCGTGCCTCGGAAAGCACGTTAAGCCGTTGGTCCCGGCTGTCATTCGTGGATCTTTGACAGTCGTTACGGGTAGTCAGAAGCCCGAAAGTCTGACAACCAGTCTTACCAAGGGGTATCGTTTTACCCAGTAACTGGGTTGTGGAGGTCAGATAGGCAGTCGCTCCATGTAAAATACTGGTATTCAGCTGCATCCGTTAGACTGGAAGCCGACCCCAACATAGTTGGGAAAAGGCTAGGCAGATGATGAGGTCCATCCAAAATTTATCTATTTAGCCTGTGATGTCCCACAGCTGGGCAAAGACCGGTCCCTTTTCCACACACATCTTAGTAACAGGTCCAACATTCGGAAAGAGTCAAGGGGGCCTAAAAAAGGCAATAGGTACCTCTAAACGCAATTAATTTCCTGAATTCCCAGCAGATCATTAGCTATTCCTCTAATTTTCATAAACATATTTGGTGTAAACATTGCCGCATGAAAAAAATAAAAACCGTAATTTTATCGGTAAATTTTTCATTATAGTTTTTATTAATCAAATTGGTCTTTTACTTTTTATTTCTATAGTCTAAATGTTATTTCATTGTGATATGAATTGCACACAGATCATATTATGAATTGTCAATTTGTGACCATTTTACGATTTTTAATAATATGATTCATATTGTTATCCTATTATGATTCTGCCAAAGTGGCCTTTTTAGGCCCCCAGTTCGTCCCTCCATCTTCATATTGATCACCATTCATCCTATCATATAATCTACGGATAAATTCCTCATGGAAAATCCCCAAGAACACTTTACTTCTGGTTATAAATAAATATAGGTATATATGTACAAAGTATTAGTAAAATGACATCTCAATCATTTAATACTTACAATGTTTGAAGACCACTTATATATGTCTACATACTGCTGTATGAGTCAATAATATCTTATTAAACTTAAGAGGTAGCAATAAATATTAGTTTTTATTGTGTTGATCACAAAATGGCTTGTTAATACTTTTTAACGAGACGTTATTTAATTACTTAGCTAATTATCTGTTTATCACTAAGCAATAATAATCAAATTATTAAATAATAAAAAATAAATGCAATTCTATGTCTATTCTTTTTGACTTTAGATTCCAGCTACTTTGGCGGAATAAATAATGATGTAAATGAAATGCTACTAATATTAAAAACGTGAAAGTTTGTATGGATGGATGGATGGATGTTTGTTACTCTTTCACGCGAAAACTACTGAACGGATTTGGATGAAATTTGGCACACAGATAGTTTATAACCAGGATTAACATATGGGATACTTTTATGCCGATATTTTTACGGTATCGAGACTTATGCGGGTGAAACCATGGGGCGCAGCTAGTTACCTTATATGATCGAAATACCTGGATGAGAGACGCACAGAACAGGGAAGTATGGCAGAAGAATGGGGAGGCCTATACCCAGCTGTGGGTAATTCCGGTCTGAAATGATGATGATGACCTTATATGGTCGTGCTGGCCAAATGTAACATCAATCAGCTGCCATAATTAAAAACAAGTAATTTAATCAATGAGTTGCTGAGAATTGATCAATGAGAGCTGTTGTTAGTGAGAGTGTTTGGAAACATTTGACATTGCATTGCCCCAGTCTAAGCGCACATTACGAATTTTAGTTGTTGTGGATAATAATCACCAATCTGCAAACAATCCCAATATTCTACAGTCCGCGCACTGCGGTAAAAAATCGTCAGAGAATTCGTTTGAAAAATTATTTGCGTTCGCGATTTTAAATCGCATTGCAGTACGCGCTTACTAGGCTGATGATGATGATGAATAGAGTCGACATCACAGATGACCTAACGACAAATCGCATCACCTAAAACCCTCCAATCACAGCGCCACCGTTCCGACTTCGACCAATCGCAACCACTAAAGAGCACGGCATAGAGACAGATACGAATGTACTCCATTCACAGTCCAGTTATAGATGCCGCTACACAATACGTAGATCGCTGGTCACAGAGTAACAGAGCGGCAACATTTAATGACCGAGTATGTCCAGTTACTCAGGTGGTATGTATCGTTTCGTCACATACGTTATGTACAGGAACGGAATTGCGTTTTTGATGCGGTTTAGGTTGATGCAAGATTTTCGTGACGTAATTTTTTGTTAATTAATTGTTTTGGTTTTGTCTTGGAGTTAATCCGGACGGATCTGGGTTAAGTTCCTCGTTGCTAGTTGAATCTCACCGAATCGAATAAGTACAGAAAACACCTCACATAATCAGCCTATATTGTTCCCACTGATGGGACACAGCCCCACTCTCTTTTTGGGAGGGAGTGGGCCCTATGTGGGTTGGTAGATGTCACATACATACATAATACTATGAGTGATGATACATGTGATTACTATGTACATACTATAAAGCTACCATCTACTGGGTACGTCTTTCATTGACTTGGAATGTGCCTTGGCGGCTGAGACTATGTCATGCTCACTCTAATGTCTCGCTGATGGTGGCGCATGTGTTGGATCATTTAGCTCCCTTCAAAATGGTTGAGCTGAATGGTGCTAATCTATACGTCATGTTCGTGAACGGGCGCCGTCAGTAGGGACTGGTCAACTCTTTGCTGCCATGGCTTATTTTGATTTAACTTAATATTTGAATTGTTTTTTTTTTTTTTCATTTTATGTTTTTAACTGACCGCCCTTGACTATTTAAAAGTGCCTGTAATTGGGTTTATTTAAAATAAATAGTTTGAGATTGAGACATGTCTTCGAACTTTTGGTTATAGAACGTACTCGTTTCCTCACGATTTTCCTTCACCGTTTTGGGAGCAGTGTTCATGAAATAAATGACTAAATTACACAAAGTAACGCCCCAAACTGGGTTCGAACCCACGACAACGTCACGACATACCGTTGCCACTGGGACACCACCTCTCGAAAACACCTCACGAAGGTGCAACATTATGCACATTCCTACTGGCCGATCTGGCAGTACCTACTGCCAGATCGGCCTGTGCAAGTATGTGCATAAAGAGGGCATAGCAAGATCTATTGTGTAGTATGAAAGCATTGGAGTGAAATAGCTTTTCCTTCTACGCCCCTCAAGCAAGCACCAGCAATATAGGAAGCTTTTAGTTTTGTTAAAGGTATTGGAACGAAGTTCCTTATCGCGCGTTGCAAAAGGGGGCTAGATTGAAAAAATTAAGACCAAAAGTTGTAACGACACTTTTTGCTATAGTTGTAAGCCGTGCGGACTGCGGCGTGCGCGTGTTTCTCTGTCTGTCTATAGAAAGGAACTTCGTTCCATCCGGGTGTCCCTTGACACCTCTCAAGTTTTTTATAGCCAGAATTACTGCTGATGGGGTCCAACACAGGTGCTCTTAAAGGCAGACGTGCTAAGGTAGCCGCGAAATATAAATTTAGTTACGTTTTTTGAAATTTGCAGGTCAGTCAACTTCTTAAAATTTATTGACCTCAAATGTCATGATTTTATAAATGAATCATTCAATAGGGTAATATGAACTTAGAAAAATATATTGATGATTTTAATGATTAAGTATAACATAATTATTTTATTTTTATTGAATTAGGAAATCCCTGTAATGATAATGATGTTGAGTTAGTAAATAAATAAATAACTATATAATATTCTAGATGGACGGATGACCTAAAGAAGGTGGCTGGGCTTATGTCCAGCAGTGGACTGCTATAGGTTGAGTTGTTTGATTGAATTCTATAAATAAATATTTGTTACGGCTGCGAATCCTATTTAGGTCGACATACAACCTGATACAGGCCTGCAAATTACAAAAAATAAAGATAAATTGAATTTCGTAGGCTACCCCGACGATCTCGCCTTAAAGCTCAACACTACTTTAAAAATCATGATTTGGTATAACTTAGTAGAACTACACTATAATTTAAAAAATATTACATCCCCCACTTAGATTCGTTAACAAACCGTGTAAGGATAATTACCAACTCCAAACTACAAAGTATCATCACAAAACATTGTAAGTACAAACGTCTATTGCGTCGAAATTCACGCAAACTTACCCAATTTCCATTAGCATTTTTACGACAGACACGCAATAAAAAGTGTCTTGCAAGCAATTATTAGGTATCAAGTAACAGTTACATTATACTGTCCGCTCCATATCGGAACATCTGTCCGTAATGATACAGGAAACCAGAACAATGCCGTTTGACCTCATATCTTTGAACAAATCTATGTCGCTGGCGGAGAATATTTTGGATGGACGTTTTAAAGGGAAGCTCTGGTCGAAATTAGAATTTTGTGGGTGTGGGAGAAGGGTTAGGAGAAAGCGATTTTTTTGGTTAATTTTCGGGGGGGGTTTTAATACGAACCCTAGCCAGGATGTTGTTGTTTGACTGTGTATTTAATCTCAACCAGTTTTATCAGTTCCAAGTCCAAGTAGGGACTTTAATCATTACGATACAAACAATAATCATCCTTCTTATAATATCTTGTATTATGGTAATTAATTATTACCACTATTTATAACTATTAGACTTTAGATATTCTTTACTATAGATTAACAACGTGCGTACAGTATTACTTTATATTCTCAATGACAATCCTCATAAAAAATAAAACAAATACTTAAATAAATATATAATTTATTTTGGGCCAAATACTTGTACACATACCATAACCTGCCAATCTGCGCCACAGGCGGCGCTAGTGCTGCCCTTATTCGATAACTAGTGCTGGGCACATTTCAAGTACTATGACCATTTTCAAGTTTTGTTGCAATATTCAATGGTAATTGGGTAATAGGGACTGGATTAGCATGCTAACAGTAGGAATACAGTTCAACAACATTCATTGCGTTACTTACGTTGTTGAGCAGACAATTTTTCAAACATAAGAGGCAATGTTAGCAATATCCTTCAAATTGATTGATAGTGTGTTAGGCAATTAGGGTGCAGGTCCCATTAAAAAAAATCAGTAATCATGCAGAAATTAAAAACAAAAATGAACAATGGGCATCCGCTTTGTGCATATAAGTATAATCTACCCATATGCCTAGATGTGTTACTAAATAAAAAACCGTTCAAGTGCGAGTCGGACTCGCGCACCGAGGGTTCCGTACAAATTTGTTGGTATGTAATTAAAAATTTACGTTTTTCGCAATTTTTCCTTTATCTGTGCTATAAGACGTTACTTCGTACCAAATTTCAAGATTCTGAGTTCACGGGAAGTACCCTGTAGGTTTTGATTCCCTTGCGAGTGTTGAAAATTTTCGGAAATTTGCGGCATAAACGGCTGTATCTTTTGATTGCGTTGGCTTAGAAGTTTGATTTTTTCACAGCTCCAAGGGTTAGTAGACCTGAGTATTTAATATAAATTCCAGCTTGATACCTCTACGCGTTCCTGAGAAAAAGGGCGGACGGACAACAAAGTGATCCTATAAGGGTTCCGTTTTTTCCTTTCGAGGTATGGAACCCTAAAAATATGTAGAAGCTATGTGCAGTCACAAAAACTGCAGTCACACCGCTATCTAAGTAGGTATCTTAAAAATTTTGATTAATTGACACGTCTTCTTGATATTTTAAATCTTTAGAAAGGTGCACAAACAGTGACAAATTATGCATTCGGAAACTTGTTAACATTTGAAACTAGTTTTTAAAATGACAGATATGTATTTAAATACAACATTGTAATCTGTTATCCTAATCCTAACTAATTAGTAGTATTAATATTGGATTTAAGAAGATTAAAGGAAAAAAAGTACATGTTTACTTGATAGAGGAAATTTTCATGAATTGGATTAAAATATTATTTAGTTGACAATGATGAACATAATATCTTTTTGTTTTGGTTTTTTTTTGGTTTGTTTTGGTAATTTATTACATTAGTTGGTTGTTGGCGGAAAAAACCAATAACATTTTGTCCGACCTGGGAATCGAACCACAAGTTCAGCAGTCGCAGTCGCCCTTACGACCACTAGACTAACGGGGCAGCAGAGCACCTTCGCACACACATATACACTATAATAACTCTCACTTCGATGGCTAGTGTCCGCTGCGACTAGCCGCCATGCCCGAAATTCAGTCTGGAGAACTAATAATTTATTTCAATGAAGTAATTACATATTAAAAAAAATGGCACTTTATTCAAAATTAGTATTAAAAGTAGTAAATTAGAATTTTTAGTAAAGGATTTACTAAAAATTCTTTCCTGTATTACTTTTCGGATGTACAGCGACTCAGATTGCGAAATGTACACCTCAGTTCCCATGCACTACTTTTCGCTACCCGCTATCGCTTATAACTTCTACCTTTGCGTCCACCGCACAAGGTGTTATTATGTAAATGATGAGAGCTCCGTTTCGGCTGAGTCAATACACCGGGAAGGTAATCGACAACACGTCCGAGTGGCGGTGGTACCACCTTCTGTACTGCCAGAAATGAATGACCTCAGTCGACACAATGATGGAGCAAACTTCCTCAACATGTTCGTTTAGGCTACTGCTATCCAATTTGGTCTTCCTCTTTAGCATTGAGATTTAAAGCTCTTTTGGATTGTTAGTCTGTATTGCGAGATTATCAGCTTTCGTACTGCTGCAAGCAGTTTATTTTTTGGTTCTTTACACTTTAAAAACATGTTGATTTTAGAAACGTTATTATATTTACAGAAAAAATTGAGAATCCGACTTTCTGGATTATAAAGGCAGGAATATAACAGCATGTAAGCAGCCTTGTGAAATAAATCTATAGTGTCAGGAGGACCATAATTATGTAGACCAAGATGTCTACTCTTGGATAAATCTCAGGTAGGAATCTATGGACCTTTGTTAAGTCAACGTCTCGCAGAACTTCCCAGACATATTCTACCAAATAGAAGAAATCTAAAAAAACACTTCCATGAAATAATCTGACATTATTCGAAAACCCAAGATTAATCACACAAGGAACAATAAAGCACCTACAAATCAAGTCAAAAGATCTACAAACAAATGAAATCATTTACTTAGCCCTTATAAGGCGCAAAGTGTCACTTAAGGAAACAACATGACTACTGATACTATGTAAGAACATCTTGTCTGGAATGACGTCAGGTCACGATGTTAGCAGCGAAGCAATTTAATCAGAGTTGAGCTCAGTGACAGTCTCACTGAATTATGGCTTATCGTGATACCTGTTATGGATTAAAAGGCACAGAAGGTCTATTTACACACACACCTAATAGCTGTTTCAAGAAAGAAGGTACGGACGCCAGCACATCAAGCTACTAAAATCTGTCAAATTTCTTTAATAGGTTTTCAACTTTATCGCCAAAGCATCAGGTTCAAGGTTGATTAGGAAAATTTGACGGTTTCTGGTAGCTTGATGTGCTATCGTCTGTACTATCAAATATGCTGGGCAAAGCTTGTCAGCCTTCAAATTAGTTTCGGGTCGTGAAAAATCATCCTATCGTTCCTGGATAAATTTAAGGAATTACATAAAGAAAATAATGAGCAAAAGCATCCTCTTGTCAAATTAAATTGGTGTCAGTACATTGCCAAAATTCTGTAACTGCAGTGCAGCGTAGTTTGTTTCATTTCACCATATAGTTTTTAACAATTTCCTCTTAAACCTTCTGCGGAATATACTTCGTGTCACTGCTGATGTGTTCACAATAGTTTACTTATTGTACTAGGTTTAGTCGCAACTAGGATATGATTAGGTTAATTAGATGCAAATTTTATTACCGTCATCTTTCTTTTATTACCATTAATGGGTCATTGTGATGCGTATGAGAAACTAATGTACTGACTGTAAGTCCATTTAACTATTTCAACACAGTTTCCTTATCAAGATTACCTAGAAGATTGATCCTCTGATAGGAGTTATGTGGACCAGAAATAATAGCCCGTTTTGGACCATGTGTTTCGTTCACCATAATTTTTCCATTGGTATCCTTAGAGATGACAATATAACAGTCCTTTATCAGACTCTTGAACTGTTCATTTGTTTTTTTTTTTCTTTTAATTAAACATGATTATAGAAAAAAAGAGGGGCTTAGTAATAACAGCCGCGCAGGTCGGTCGCCAGGTTAAACTACGCTTGCCGCGGTTGTTCCGTGGATCCACGGACCATCTTTACATATCACGATTCCTCCGTGCCAGGAAAGCACGTTAAGCCGTTGGTCCTGGCTGTCAATCGTGGATCTTTGGCAGACGTTACTGGTCGTCAGAAGCCCTAAAGTCTGATGACCAGTCATAGCAAGGGGTATCGTATTACCCAATAACTGGGTTGTAAAGGTCAGATAGGCAGTCACTTCATATAAAATACTGGTTTTCAGCTGCATCCGGTTAAACTGAAAGCCGACCCAATATAGTTGGGAAAAGGCTAGGCAGATGATGATATAAAAAAAAAGATCCCTAACACTTGGATCCTACAAAAAGATTCCTAAAATTCGGACGTCAAGCAAAGAACTTTACGCTATCGAAAGCCCATCAGATTAACGACCAGCAGCGTCAATAGAGGTGTTACTATGTATATTTTTTGCTTCTTTTTTATCTGAGCAATGTACACACGAGTACCTACTTCTTCACAAGTTGTTTTGCATTTTTTTCCTCTTGTTATCTTTTAGAATATCAATGTCGGACGACAATTTCCCGGACACTATATCGGTGATATCATCGTGACCTAAGAGTCAAGGCTCCTTGTAATAATAATGTTTGAATGCACAATCATTAAAAATCATTGTATTGGTTTTTATCAGCGTTATTATTGAGGAACTCTTTATATGGAATTGTTTGGTGATACTGATAAGAGAATAATTTGTAACTATTTTTCCTTGAATGGATGTCGGAAAAATCTTTCTCAGTTTTTTTTTTGTTTTATTATTTTGAAGAGACGTAAATAAAAAACAATCGTACAATCTTATCATGAACGTTAATATGACGAAGTTAATCATTTGGTTTTTTTATATACCTATTAAAAAAAACTTAAAAGCTGCTTCTGCAATTACAAAACTGCGACTTCAAACTACGTTCTTTGACACATTTTTTGTTCTAAACTAGTTACAATACTTTTTAGCCCATTAACTACTAATTATCGACCCCATGGCGATAGACAAGTCCGAATGGTGAGGTGGACGGATGGACAAACGCTTATAATAATTATTGCCAATCTACTGCGACGATCTTCGCTTCATCATTGCGTACGCTTTCATCTGTTTGACAACGATGGGATATAGTATATGCAAAATGTAGATCAAACCAAAAAAGTTATAAGATGATACAGATTCATCATTCTCCTGTCCTACATCATCATCATAATTTGTCAAAGAGATGAATGCTAGACCTAGGCTTCCCCAAGCATCGTCCGGTACTGATCCTGTGCTCATTGGTCTACCTTGTGAGACCACCTGCCCTCATAATAATTTATTTGGAGTATTTTTATTCCCATCTCTAAAAACCAAACTTATCTCAGAATTACTTCTTTCCTAGACCTATCATTTTTCATACAATCCAACCATGTTTTTTTTGTTTGTCTTTTTTCGTATAAAATAGCGACATGAGTCTTCGACTTGTGTGTCGCATTTTAGTTCGGAAGTTAAATTACCTAGTAACTAATATAAACTTGATGTTTTTTTTTTATATATGATCTACGAAAGATCATTATTTTAACCACATTTATCCAAATAAAGATAGCTACTTACTTAACCACAACAATACCTTGATTAATTTCATTACGTTCCTGTTTTCCCAAACAGCGAATTTCTACTATAAAATGGTTCCGAATTAAAACACAGCACCAAGAATCTTCTCATCTTCGTCTAAAACCTTCCATATACTACAGTGCAGGCGGCATATTTTTTGTCACAGCATCGATAAGATCACCGCCGCCGGAGCGATCGGCTCACAATGGCTCAGTAATTGACAAACCATGACTCGATAAAGTCAAGGCCCCAGCCACACTTGTCTCCCGACTCCCATCACGTTTACGTGCGATTTGATTGAATTCTTCTAAGATTAGTGGATTAGTAGGTAGGTAAGTACCTGTTGTATCACGTCTCGTTATTTTATGGTTTGAGTTGAATTACAAGCTCAATTTATTGGTTGATGTTAGTACGTATACAGTGGAACACAGACACAGTCAAGTCGAGTCGTAGGACAGTGACGCGTAGAAGAAATAGGTGGGTTTAGAGGCAAAATAATGTCATTTGTTTTAAAAAGTTTTTATATTTTATTATTTTATGTATCTTTTTGATAGATTATTGTATATTTTATGAATGTAAAAACGTTGTAGGCCTTATAGACTGTACTACTGCAAATTTGTAAACCATTTTCTATTTTGTTAAGTAATTAACCGTGTTAACACTGTAATTAACCGTGGAGTTTCTTGCCAGCTCTTCTCCGTAGGAAATTGACCGATTGGAACCGTACACCTAGCTTCTGACGTTTCATGCCATGCTATACCGAGGAAAAAAAAAATTAATAAATTCAGGTAGCAACTTTTATACAAAGTAATAAATATAACCTTTATGACCTTTATGTCACTTGATTTTATAACTTCATGTCACTTGATTTTATCCATAGACCAATTCAAAATAAAGGATCTATTTTCAGCAGAGTATTGAAAGACGAAGATATAATATCCATATTTTTCAACTGAGACGAAAAACAGACGACGTAACATTGGCACTCATGCACTAAAAACAGCTATAAATCATGAACGTCATTTTAAAATAATCTATTGTATCGATAGGAAAAAAGTATAAATAAGTCTGTATAACTGTTTTCCTATTTTTTGTTGATCAAACACATTTGTAAGTTTGGACGTAAAAAGCTCTTTTTTTGAGAGCCTCTAACCACAAACGCGACACAGTGTGCTTGGTAACTAAATAGTATTTACAAAAAGTACCTTCTGGTACAGTTACATTATACTTAAGCCAGGAGGACTCTTAATCAGTATCACACGTACATAAGCCAGAAGAGCTCTTGGTCAGTATATCCATATTTTGTATGCCTGATGAAAGTGAAGAACCGACACTGAATTTCTTAATCGATGTTGATGTTATTATAGATGATATTATTATGAGACCAAATGAAAAATTCTAAACAAAATATAGATCCTCAAATAAAAGAGATCACGTCTGCAAGAAGTGTAAGGTTATAATCTGCTAATATCGATTAAAAGACTGTTGATATAATAAGGACGACATTTTCCTTAAGTAATTGTTTCACACAATTTATTTGGGGAGATACGTTGGACGCTGCACCACTTTGTCGTCATATTTGTAGGTACCTACTAAAATAATTCAAAGAACAAGAGGTACAAACATATACACACAACACACATATGCCATATTGTATGAAATATGCTATTATTTCCTAAATTTGAGTCAGGTCTTACCAATCAATTTAGAAACTTCGTGCAAAAAAGTTCATACATTTCAATGACTTTGCACCCGCCAGGTCAGCATCCACTTTAGACTAAGAATACCAAATCACAGTGCACGAAACCTTGTCATTAAATCTGACCAGTACCCACAAATACCCAACTATTATGCCCATTATAGCCAAGACCTTCTGACTAATTTCTAAAAAGCTTGCCCAGCCTTCAACACCTAAACGATCAAAAGTCGTGCCTGCGTATCGTTGAAAACGTTTAATCGGTTGCCTTCCGTCATACATACATACACTTCCGTCATTGATTGCACCCGACCTCAACATCAGTTATTTAGATGTCACGACTGATTCTCGATTCAAATCACGATCGATAAAGGTCATGGCTAACACAAAATAGCGTTGAATACTTTTTGGTAATGTCCACGGGACGCAAACAAGAATTCATGGATTGCACAGAGTAATTAAATCTTCATTTCGAAGATAAGCTATCCTTAATTGTGATAATGTTTTCGGGTGTTGATTCGTTAGGCTATGGTTGACTGCTGTGAATAAAGACGAGTATAATTTGACTGACATATCTTTTGTGATGACCACAACGTATGACCATTAATCATACTTTTTTGTCACCTGTTCGCTAACATGACGAAATTATGTTCTTTGTGACGGCATTGTAGGGTGCTCCTTGATCATGGGAGCCTAGTCATCGCGACCCGTAATTAGTTTTTAAATTGGATGCCGAGCAAAAAACCAGAGAAGTCCCCGTTATTATGTTCTAACGAAATTTTTATTTGGAATTTTTCGTGATTGGATTTGACAAATTACTGCGGACCGTGGATCAATTTATTTGGTCGTTAGTCATTACTGTTTTTTCTGGCGATCAAAATTCTTATTCTTAGCTGATTTTCATACATTTGACGTATGATCATAGACATGTGGTTTACTATTTTGTTTAGATGCACCGTTAATCTTTGTTATGGAATAAATAAGTGTTTTTGTACGAGTACTATCAGTGACTCACTAAATATATTCTTTCTGTAGGTACCATCGTCATTTGAATATAAATTATCGCGGTTCTACTTAATACCGTTAGTAATACATTATCCATTTGCGGTTTTAGAAGAGTTGACCAACGCAGACGACACTCCTAATTCGAGGATTACCTACATGACAAATGTTGTATAGCAAGATTATTAAAGTTTCCGACATTAAAGAAATCTTTTGGAACAAACAGATTTCACTTTTAAGGATTTTATGTAGACAGCCATTTGACACCAAATGACACTTTACTTTCTAATCTAGCAATAAGATAATCTCTTTAATCATTAATTAATTCACCTTTTACTGTTAAATAAAGATCTTTATTAAGCACAGTAGCTACAATGACATCATAAATAGCACCTTGCACTGTAAACTTGTCTAATCTACCGTCTCAAGTGTTACGTAGAATGATTTGCTCATTCACTTAAGTAATACAATCTTCTAGTGACAAATTATGTCTCCCGGATTCTGTAGCGATAAGGTTGAGATCCATTAAGTTTAGAGATTATGCAAAGTGATTTATTGTCGTTGTAGCGTATCTGTTGCTAAATAAAATGAATGTTGCGAAATTCGGTTTGATAATTTAGTTGTGGCTGGGAATGAGAACAAAGTTGACGGAAGCATTATTACTGATGCCAAAATATAAATACATTTTTTATAGGTTTCCTTTTACTTCTGTCCCCCTGCTGGTAGGCGATGATGCAGTAGACAAGAACCTAGTTATCTGAAACTACCAGGGTATAGTTTTCAGAAAACACAAATTCCAGCAGGGAGGTATCAAACACGTGACTAAATATGAAAGCTTTCATAAAGTTTTAAAAGTAGGCGTACACAAAAGGTCTATAAGGTAGGACATTATTATATACTGTAATGATCTATTTACAGACTTGCTACTCTTCTCTTTCAGATCAACAATGCATTTATCGTACAATCTTCCAACCTCTTGTTGCCTTACCGGGTGCCCATCCATCCTCATTCCTACAAAAGTAGTACATTCTCATAGCATAATCACCATAAAACCTAGTGAATAAACATATCCGACCGATACCTGTCGATCACAAGTCATGGAGGAATCATTCTCCTTGAAAATAGAGGCAGCTGAATATAAAACTTAATATGCCAAAGACACCCTTCAGATAAGCGCCATTATATTCAAAGTTCCACGAACAAGACGTCAATGGGATTTAAATACGTCTCTCTTAGGTATCCCACGTTTTTGGGGCCCTGAAGTTTGTTGAAGAAGAAATGAAAGATGTGGTTTGACCATTACATTCTTAATATAATATATAGCATCACAGTCTGCTCCATGCATTTCAATCAGTTCTCGGAAAGTTCGTTATTTTTGTTTACAAAAGCAGTAACATAGAAAACGTTGTTTTACAGTATTTTCTTCATTAATGGTTTTCATGAAAACATTTGTGATATTTTTTTTAATTCAGGGGTTTTTTTTTCCTCGGCTGAAAAACACAGATTTTTTGACGATGACAATAAATACTTAAAAAAAATTATGTTTGCGACTGTGACTTTAAATATCTGTTCCTGAAAAGAAACCTCCTTATCCAGTACCTACTTTTTCCTCACTAACCTTCACCCGCTCACTTCCCAGCCCCAAATCTTCAGTCAAGAAACAATCGAGCAAGCCGACGGCGACCGCTCCACTGTACTGTCAATCGTATCATTAAGGAACCCCGATGGTGGGTCACACATCAACCACGCACTTCATTAGCCACTCTTCAAAGTACGTGAGACACATTCCAGATGGATTTCGCAATGCTTAAGTGGATAGGAGATTGATGTATAATGGTGGGAATTAAGCTCGGTGATTTTTATTCTTATTGTGGCCGATAGGACATGATATGGTAAGATTAATGAGATATTGGTCTATGGAATTAATATGGGTAAGGGTTAGCTTTGGATAATTATAATACAGAGCACGAAACCCCAGTAAAATAAGTTTTGTTGTTGACTAAACTGAAGAGGACCTAGTATAGTCCCTTGAAAATAATAGGATATGATATGTATAGATTAATGAGATATTGGTCTATGAAATTAAGGGTAAAGGTTAGCTTTAGAATTATAATCCAGAGCACGAAAAACCGGTAAAATAAGTTTCGTTGTTGACTAAGACTGTAGAGGACTTAGTATAGTCCCATGCAAATACGCACGAACCAAATCAAGTCTTGCATTCCAATAGACTGATCCGTTTGATTCAGAAGCAATAGGTTATTTTTACGAATGACATACTATTTCAGCATTGAGTTACAGAAATATAAAAGTTTGTCATCTGCGCGCGTCATTCCCAAATCTGTTTTATAGGAAGTTTACTCACAAACACATTTACATTTTATGAGTTTTTTCATGGCAGTAAAACCATTTTCAAATCATTTCTAGTTTTAATGTCATATGACGGATGTTTTTCTCTTTAGAGATTCATTTCGTATTGGGTTTGTTTTTAAATCGTTTATAATAAAAACACATATCCATTTTTTTTTCATATTTATAGTCACTGTCTTTTATTGTATCATATTTATGGCTTTCGCTTTTGATGTTGATTGTGAAATATTAGACCCATTCTGCTTCTGTTTTGTTTAAAATTATTTTGATCATCATTGCCACAAAGTTTATCCGTAGTATTAAATTAGTTCTGTGTGATTAAACTTGATAAAATAAAATAATCACCCAGAACATTCTTGATAATGTTTGATCTTGTATCTAGCTCCGCTTGCAATCGTCATGACAAGCAATATAATTATGACATGACGAGCAACATTATTGAAAATCTTTGCATTATTTCTTTACACAACAAATAAATTAGACTTGCAATAAGTATTGACTTTCTTTTCATCTAGATGTTAATGACAGATAATTTTACCCGCCCAAGATTTGAATACAGGGTGTTAATCAATTCTCAGTAGTTATGGTTATCCTCTATGCCGTTACTCACATACCAACTCCTGCGCATCAAAATTTTTATTGATACTTCATTTATCTCATGACAGTTCGTTATAACACTTTCCTGTGACCCGAACCAAACGAATACGAAAAAAATAAATATCTTCGAAAACATGACTAATAATCCTTCAATATCTTCATATTGCATTTTCAAAATTGATGTAAAAAAAAGTTGTACTCTCACGTCGACCTGTTTGGGCCGTCTATCACCGTATGACGTACTGAGAACCTTCTTTTGCGTTGCAAAACCTCAAATTCTCTACCAAATTGAACCTTAGCTACTAATCAATAAAGTCTAATGTTAATTTGTCAGTGTGTATGATGTATGATTGTGGTGTACGTCGGGATGTCAAAGCGTCGCGAACGAGCGCCGACGCAGGACAGTCTCGTGCTGAGAGTAATCTCAGTCGACCTCGCGGCTAGAGATGTTCGAGATCAGAGAAAGTATCGATATCGAGATCATAATGGCTAATTAAGTGATTGTGTGTTATAAGAAATGCGCGATGCAGTTGATAAAGGATTATGTAAGGGTTAATTTTAGACACTGCTTATTTATTTAAGAAATAGCCTGTAACGGAAATGAAATAGAGAATATAATAGAAAAAGAAGTAAAAAAAGCAGCCGTGCCAAGTAATATATATATATTGTCAAAATAGCGTATCAATTTTACGTGACCAAATATGCAGGTCCTATGGGTAATCTAGTAAAATAGCTTTAATTCAACGTATTTCATCGATATCGACAATCAAAGTGATGGGACAACATCATTATTGTCTCAACGGGGCGCTCGGGTCAGAGAGTCGAGACAATCTGTCAAATGGAAAGAATCACACACGAACGAGCCGAGTCCCGCAACGCCGCCCTATTAATCATATTTCGACCTTTTTTTACCATTTCCGAACGTGTGTTCTCTCAGATAATGGCTACTATTCTGACGGCGAAATCACAAAGACCTTTGTCACACGGTAATTACATTTTAAACTTAATACTTTACAGATTAGAGTCCAATTTCAATTGAAGGATCCCCACGTGTGGTAGGCTCCAACAAGCGGTAAGGTCTTTTAGACAATACTTGTCGTTTGATTCGAGATGTCATGTTTTCTGATAAAATCTTGACGAAAATTTCGTTTTGACGGGGTCAAATTTGGTGCGGCCATGTTTTTCAATTACATTTGACATAGTTGAGTCCATAGTAATGTACGTTTGTTTGTGTATTTAGATCATCTATCTGATTAGTCTGCTGATTTCGAAATGTTTTGACATGGCGAATTGTGACAGGTAATGTAGATTGCGTAAGAGTGCTGGCTGAAATAGGTAGTTTAAAATACGAAGCTGTATATATTCAGCCTTCAAATGCCCGTGTTAAAGTTTCAAGATCATAAATAAGATAATGATTTGAAGATAAACGATTCTGTGAAGCCTAAACCGTCAAGCTGAATGCGTCAGCACCTCTTGGAGTCAGTCAACGTGTAATGAAAAATTACAATTGTTTAGCTCTGAGTAAGCGTTGGTTGGTCATTGCATCGGGCGTGGGAAATCAAGCAGGTGCTATAAAATCAGAATTATCTCTGTCCTTTTTCGATAGATCACTATCACTATCTAAATCTACTGTGGATTGTTTCCTACAAATGTCAATTGGGTTACTCATTTCCACTTTGATACCCATAAACCGCTACTGCTATATGGTGTAAGCCTTCACTTACAGCCTCGGGGATTTAAGGCGTGACTGATATATTGGAATTAACGAAGCAGTAATTAATAATTAAGATATCGACATTAAATCAAGCCCAGCACTTCATTAACTCATCAGTGACATTGGATGCGAAGCAATATTAATATTTCGTGACAATTCCATAATAGGTAATGACTCCAAAACTCACTGTTAATCATTTGCGTCTTCATTTAATTTGCCGCCAATTTTATGAGCAAACATTCTTGTGGCTTTATTGATAAAGGTTAATTTGGCATGGCTAAATATTTTTGGTGCGTTTGAAGTGTTAATATTGTACTTGACATAGATTTTGGTATGGTGCTCAAGCATCGCCTGGGGCGACATGTGGGCGATTCCGTTGACATTTTGTGTGAACTCCGTATTTGAACTTGCTTTGAGCTAGGAGTTTAATGTCTTTTCATTTATCTTTGCTTTGTCTTAGAATGTATTTATTTAAAGGCTACTTCATCCTGGAGGCTGAAGAAAATTATGAAGCAAACTTCCAAATAAGATTCGTGTTAGATGAGTCATCACAAATCCAGCCAAATAGAAATCCATGGCAAGTGAAAATGTAACTACAATTTAAATAAATCTAATCAACCAAATTTGCAGCTTCTTCAACAGCATCTTTGCATGAAACGCTTGAAATATTTGAGTTGTTGGTTTTTATCACTTTTGCTTTACATGGTAGATATTTTCAAGTTTAGTACTTGACTTCGTGTAATATACTGACGTATTTGATGAAATAATTTTGTGCGTGATTCAAAATATTTCGTGAGCTTTTTACAAAGCTATATTTTGCTCAATCAAACCAACTGACATAAGCAAAAAGCTCCGTACATAACGTACATGATACATCTTATCCCCATCAATCTAATTCCCATACAAAATTCAATACATACATAAAATGACAGGTTCTCGTATATGTAGATATGTATGACCCCCAGGTCATTGAGGTCCCCGATAGCATCGACTTGGACCCGTCTAATTGTGACATCACGGATACAATTCATCAGTCAGATATTGTGACCTTAGTGTCACGGTGGAGATGTGGGAAGGTATGGATTGATCAGTGATGAATTTAAAAGATTCATTAATTTTGGTGGCTGTGGTTTTAAGTATTGACAAGTAATGGTATTGACTTCAAAAGGAGTTGACTAGTGACGTTTTTTTATGTTGAGTAAGTATATCAATAGGTAATTGCATTCTACTAGATCCATGATCACGATACCAGGCTTCTTTATTGATCAAACCGCGTTTGATGGTTTAAGGATTTTTTTTCTGGATCACAGTTTTGTGTTTCTCCCACAGAAGTTTTTCTCAAAATCTATGCACAGTAGGAATTTGAACATAATGTTGGATTTTGATGACGCCACTTAAAGACTAAATATTTTGTATTAATTTTTTTTTCAAGCTTTGATGACGCCACTTGATACCTATATAATTGTTGTTAGCTTTACAAATGGTTGCTCTTTAATGTTTATCATGGTTAACTGTAGCCTTACCAAGGGGTTTCGTATTACCCAGTAACTGGGTTGTGGAGGTCAGACAGGCATCCATGTAAAACACTGGTATTCAGCTGCCTCCGGTTAGACTGGGAGCAGATCCCAACATAATTGTGAATGGAAAAAGGCTAGGCAGATGATGATGAGTTAACTGTAGCCTATTCATTAATCTTACCTTAAGGTGTATATAGGGCTCGCTGACCTTGTGCATGTGGGCGGAGCTAAACGCTCTACTCCCGAAAACGTAAAACGCGCGCGGTGGCGCGCTGAACTAAAACGACGATCAAAGAGTATGCAGAGGCACAGACATGCCGCTCGCAGGTCGCTATTTTTGCCAACAATTCCAGAAGGGAATTGCGGTTGCAAGTCTGATATATTTTGTATAGATTGATACGTATGTTACGTATATTTTAAGCATTTTTCATTTAGAAATTTCGATTTTATTTAAAATCAGAACTTAGTTCCTGCGGGGGTAAAACTTTTCTTAGGAATCGAATAACATTTTATTTGCATACTGTAGGATGGATGAAATAAGTACATAAAAATGAGATTTTATAAAAAATGTGATCCTGTTTCACCAATTTGAATTATTATAAATCAGTAATAAACCTACCTAACTAGCACTGTACCTAAATAGCATTTTAGGGTTCCGTAGCCAATCGAACGATGTTATAGTTTCGGCAGTGACCTTGAAATAATTACCTACGGCCGTTTAGTAGATAAACCTCGTCATCGGTGTCATTTTCGTGGTTTTCGAGGGTGCTGGAGCCGATTATAAAGTCCAAATGAAAATCCAAGATGGCGGCTGCAAAACTTTTCAAAATATTCGTCATGGGTGTCGTTTTCGTGGTTTTCGAGGGTGCTGGAGCCGATTATAAAGTCAAAATGATAATCCAAGATGGCGGCTGCAAAACTTTTCAAAATATTCGTCATGGGTGTCGTTTTCGTGGTTTTCGAGGGTGCTGGAGCCAATAGTGAGGTCAAAATGAAAATCTAAAATGGCGGCTGCAAAAATTTTCAAATTTTTCATCATGGGTGTCGTTTTCATGGTTTTCGAGGGTGCTGGAGCCAATAGTGAGGTCAAAATGAAAATCTAAAATAGCGGCTGCAAAAATTTTCAAATTTTTCGTCATGGGTGTCGTTTTCATGGTTTTTGAGGCTGCTGAAGCCAATAGTGAGGTCAAAATGAAAATCTAAGATGGCGGGTGCGAAAATTTTCAAAATTTTCGTCATGGGTGTCATTTTCGTGGTTTTCGAGGCTGCTGAAGCCAATAGTGAGGTCAAAATGAAAATCTAAGATGGCGGGTGCGAAAATTTTCAAAATTTTCGTCACGGGTGTCATTTTCGTGGTTTTCGAGGGTGCTGGAGCCGATTATAAAGTCAAAATGAAAATCCAGGATGGCGGCTGCAAAACTTTTCAAAATATTCGTCATGGGTGTCGTTTTCGTGGTTTTCGAGGGTGCTGGAGCCAATAGTGAGGTCAAAATGAAAATCTAAAATGGCGACTGCAAAAATTTTCAAATTTTTCATCATGGGTGTGGTTTTTGAGTTTGCTGAAGCCAATAGTGAGGTCAAAATGAAAATCCAAAATGGCGGCTGCAATAAATTTGGAATTTTGCTTCATAAGTGTCGTTTTCGTGGTTTTCCAGAGTGATAAAGCCAATAGTGAGGTCAAAATAAAAATCCAAAATGGCGGCTTCAAAAATCTAGTTTTAGTTGTAACTAATTATTCAGTCATCATTTGAGGTGTTGGTTACATATAAAACTAATTTTCCTTCTTAAATATCTAAATAAAGAACTGGATAAATAGATAATCTTTCAAGAATAAGTTCTTTTTTTTTTTTTTCTTCTTTATTTATTCATAGGGGCTTTTACGCATAGCGTATGTCAGCCCCATCGTATCCTAATCAAATGTACTTTCACAAGACGTGAGCCATGAATTTGAACACACCCTTCGCATCGTCGCCATTTGGTTGGGATAGAATTGTATGGAACATGCCTACATCAGTTCTGTTCAAATTCAGGGACCTTACTAAATTATTTCTGCTGGACTCATATTGGACACATTCCATCAATAAATGTTGTAGGTCCTCGACTACTCCACATTCCTCACAATTAGGTGAATCGATTTTCTTCATCAAGAAGGCAAATTTTTTGCATGGAATGTGTCCAGATCTGAGTCTAAGAGCAGTAACAATCAGTTTTCTACTAACTTCACTATTCATGAACCAGGGCACGCGAAGAGGTTCACACTGTATGGTTTTATACCATAAACCCTTTTCTAATGACCGTTTATTAAAATATTCTTTCCAAGAATCAAAGCATATATTTTTAAATTTTGGTAAAAAATCTGAATAATCTAATATAATATTTATTTCTAATAAGTTATCTGTATTAAATCAATTGAATTTTAATACACAATGATACAGTATTCACGGAAACGCATTTCTTGTGTCTTAACCGTATAGGATATTGTTTTTGCAATCTATCTGTCACTCACTCACTCACTCACTCATGCGGTCTCGTGATAAATAACATTGTTTATTTGGCAACTCATCACACTAAGTATATTATTGTCAAATAAGTATCGTGTACCTAAAATCAAGTAATAATTAGTAAATTTTAGTTTGATCGGAATAACTTAGGTTATTCGAAGTTCCTTATGTATGATTTAAAAAAAAAAACAATTTTTTGTAGCCGCCATCTTGGATTTACATTGTGAGCTCACTATCGGCTGTAGTACCCTCGAAAACTATGAAAATGACACCCATGATGAAATATCTGAAAATTGTTGTAGCCGCCATTTTGGATTTTTATTTTGACCTCATTATCGGCTTTATCGCCCTCGAAAAGTGGGAAAACGACACCCATGATGAAATATTTGAAATTTTTTGCAGCCGCCATTTTGAATTTTTATTTTGACCTCACTATCGGCTTTATCAACCCCGAAAAGCATGAAAACGACACCCATGATGAAAAATTTGAAAATTTTCGCAACCACCATTTTCGATTTTTATTTTGACCTCACTATCGGCTTTATCACCCCCGAAAAGCATGAAAACGACATCACTGGCGAAAAGTTTGAAAATTTTCGCAGCCGCCATTTTGGATTTTTATTTTGACCTCACAATCGGCTTGATCACCCTCGAAAAGTATGAAAACGACACCCATGACGAAAATTCTGAAAATTTTCGCACCCGCCATCTTAGATTTTCATTTTGACCTCACTATTGGCTTCAGCAGCCTCAAAAACCATGAAAACGACACCCATGATGAAAAATTTGAAAACTTTCGCAACCGTCATTTTGGATTTTTATTTTGACCTCACTAGCGGCTTTAACACCCCGGAAAAGCATAAAAACGACACCCATGACGAAAATTCTGAAAATTTTCGCACCTGCCATCTTAGATTTTCATTTTGACCTCACTATTGGCTTCAGCAGCCTCAAAAACCATGAAAACGACACCCATGATGAAAAATTTGAAAATTTTCGCAACCGTCATTTTGGATTTTTATTTTGACCTCACTAGCGGCTTTATCACCCCCGAAAAGCATAAAAACGACACCCATGATGAAAAATTTTAAAATTTTCGCAGCCGCCATTTTGGATTTTTATTTTGACCTCACTAGCGGCTTTATCACCCCCGAAAAGCATGAAAACGACACCCATGATGAAATATTTGAAAATTTTTGCAGCCGCCATTTTGGATTTTTATTTTGACCTCACTATCGGCTTTATCACCCTCGAAAAGTATGAAAACGATACCCATGATGAAATATTTGAAAATTTTTGCAGCCGCCATATTGGATTTTTATTTTGACCTCACTATCGGCTTTATCACCCTCGAAAAGTATGAAAACGACACCCATGATGAAATATTTGAAAATTTTTGCAGCCGCCATTTTGGATTTTTATTTTGACCTCACTATCGGTTTTGTCACCCTCGGAATATATGAAAACGACACCCATGATGAAATATTTGAAAATTTTTGCAGCCGCCATTTTGGATTTTTATTTTGACCTCACTATCGGCTTTATCACCCTCGAAAAGTATGAAAACGATACCCATGATGAAATATTTGAAAATTTTTGCAGCCGCCATATTGGATTTTTATTTTGACCTCACTATCGGCTTTATCACCCTCGAAAAGTATGAAAACGACACCCATGATGAAATATTTGAAAATTTTTGCAGCCGCCATTTTGGATTTTTATTTTGACCTCACTATCGGTTTTGTCACCCTCGAAATATATGAAAACGACACCCATGATGAAAAACTTGAAAATTTTCGCAGCCGCCATCTTGGACTTTTATTTTGATCAAATCCATCTTTTCTCATTTTAATATTAGTTTATATATGACTACTTGTATTTTACTATCGTAAGTATTCGTAAGCGTCCACGCGCACAATAGAAATGGGCCATCTGCAGCGAGCTAGTCAATAAACGCACACTGATACAATTCGTTCGTAAATATTTGCACTAACACAGACAGACGCGCATAGTCGGTCGATAGCCGGAGCGTAGCAGCGAGCGACACAGCCATCCCGTCTCAATGCTAACGCACGACTGCCGCCCGCGCCCGCGCAGAGCCCCTCTGAAGCTCGATCTCAAAGTGGGGACATTTCCTTTGCAAATGTTAATTGATTTACATAAGCTAAGACAAATCTGTAGTACCTCTAACCATCGATTTTTCAGTGTAAAAATATTTCCAAACATCAAAGCCGTTTAGAAGTAATATCGAATTTCAGAAAAAAATAGCGTGTTGGTAAATATTTTTTTAAGGCAAAAGTATTAGCCATACGAAAAAATCCTTCTACAGAAATATTGTTCATGAATCTATAGCAAACATATATTTTTTACAGATCTTTTAATCAAGCCGTTAATGAGAAATATTCTTCATAAAGTGACCGTATTACGGTACTAAACGAGAGTAAGGCCCTTAAGTGTTATTTTACTATCATTTTCTGTGACTTCTTCTGAAAAAAATTAAGCTTATTCTACTTAGCCAAGAATCACACGGCCAAATACAGTATATGCAATCACAACAAAAACAGTAGATACGCATGTCCCAGCAGTACATAGTCGTGAACATAGTTAAATAATGATTAGTCACGTCTAAACATAATCAAATCTATCAAGTAGGCGTCTCCTTGCGCCGGAGTCGTGAGAACACCGAAATTGATTTCTTATTAAACACTATTTGTCATTGAGTCAAGTTTTTGTTTGTATACGTTATATGTAATTATTTTGTTGTGAGGTTTTCCTTGTGTCAGTGGAGGTCTGCCCTGCTTGGGCAGAGCACCGCCGTGTCCTCGTAGAGGCGATTGGCAGCGGCGGCGACCTCTCGCGTCCGGCCCTGGTTCAAGCCATGGTCCGGGGCGAGAGGGAGTGGGAGGCAGTCACCTCCTTCTGCGAAGCAGTCATGCTAGCGAAGGAGGTGGCGGGGTGGGCGAGGGAACGCACTTTGCGCACCTCACGCCTCAGCCGCCGCGGGAGACGCTCCGGGCGTCGGGAGCCGCGTGACGACTCCCGGCCACCGTAGGCGCGGGCCTGCGGGCGGAGAGTAATGGGTAGCTCTCCGTCCGATCAGGACTAGGCCCGTGCCGGACGGCGTGTACGTGTTCCACGCGCGCCTCAAAGAGATGTCAGCAAAAGAGACGGGGCCCCATAGGGCCGAAGCCTGCCAGGGTAGCGGGACCATCCGAAAGGGTTTACCGCTGCCCTGGAACATAAAGGGCTAAGGAAGGAACACGGGTGGGTTTTAGTCAGTAAAAGTCTGACACTCCCTTCTGCTCCACCCAGAGCGGGAGGGGTCATTTGATGATTTCCCATCCTCAAAAAAAAAAAAAAAAAAGGTTTTCCTTGTGTTATTTTTAAGGACTGCCTCGTTGGTGTAATGGTCACAAGCCCTACTGCTGAGCATGAGGTCCTTGGTTCGATTCCCTTGTCGGGCAAAATTTTATTGTTTTTTTTTTTATCTTGAATATCTCAGTAGCAGACTGGAGTCTGGATTTGTGCTTGGTTGATGACAATAGACTTAGATAGGACTTAATAATAACTGGCGAAATGTGGGTGTACTATAAGTTAAATTAAGTTTCCCGGAATATTTGTTTTAAATTGCTTATTTTTATTCTAGGTCCAGGTTCCACCTCTGCCCAACCCTTCAAGGAATACAAGCGCGATGTTAGGTTATTTTTTTAGGATTTTTTTAGTTTTTTTTTTATTTCGACTCTGGTTAGTCGTCATCTCGATACTAACATAAAATCTATCACGTCTTCGTTAAATCAGTACCTACGTAATCAGACGTACCTATTATTTTTCCTGATAAGTTCTACGTGGATAATTTTAGCACGTTATTTCTTATAGCTGTCATAATTCGCAAGAATACCATTGGGGTTTTTTTATTATTATCAGACAATATCACAAATTATACGGGGACTTTACAGATCAAATTTAGTCGTGCTTGTTTGTGTGTAGGTATTAGGTAGGTACCTACGCTGTTACGATACGACATACCTACACTATGTACTTTATAATAAACCAACTATAAATAAGTTCTTCAAATTAAAAATAAAATGTAGGATGGTAGGTACAGTCACGAGCAAAAGTATGTACACACTCGGCTTTATTCAAAAGCGATTTACTCCTTTATTTTTGAATGAAATTTTATGTTGTTAGGAACATAGTATTTTTTAAACCCAAGGTTTATGTAATGTTGCATTCGTTATTTCACGAAAAAACTGCAACTGATAGTTGCCAAGTGTTGACATGTTGGTGCTCGTGACTGTACGCCATCTCCAAGTTTTACACTTTGTCGCATCTTGATGCGACAAAGTGTTGTCCTTGATAAAAACTTTTCATGAGAACTCTTCTAGCCTTCAACCTACTAATATTATAAACGCGAAAGTTTGTTCGGATGGATGGATGATTGTTTGTTACTCTTTCACGCAAAAACTCCTTAACGGATTTATATGAAATTTGGCACACAGATAGTTTATAACCTGGATTTACACATAGGATATATTTTATCCCGGTAGTATGTTCCCGTGGGATAATATCCAACCTTCATGAGGGCAAAGTCGCTGGCAAAAGCTAAGTACTAATAATTCAGTAAAATGGAAGTCATGCATACATCAAACACAGAAACTCTCACCTTGTCGTTGCGAGTACTACTCACCTGATCTTTCTGAAGAACATCACCAATAAGGTATGCTATATGTAGGCTAAGGCGTCCCCTCCACCGGTTCCACATAAAATTAAATTAAAAATATTTTTTGTGAAATATAAGAATAACATCAACAACCACAAATTATATTTCACGAGAACCATACAGAAGTTCTGCACACCTCTTGGAATAAATAATATGACCATAATTAAAACAAAGACTTTCACATAAAACAAACGGTTCATTAAAAAAATATATATAACAAACTAACAACACATTATGCAAATACTACGACAAAATAGCTCTTGCTCAATACGAATATAAAATATTCTTAACTTAAAACAATACAGCATTTAAAAATACAAAACCCTTTCTTATCTTTCCCGACATCCACGAAATGTTGAAATGTCGCAAGACAAAAGACCGTGTGAATCTTACTCTTGCCTCATAAGAAAAAAATACAGGCCAATAACTCACTTTAGAGGCACGATGAGACAGATCAGTCATTCCAAAAATTATCTAGCTTTAGGCAATGTAATTGGAGTTACGAGACTCATTGCATAACTTGGTCACATCACTATTTTTAGAGTTCCGTACCGGAATGATACCAACGGGACCCTATTACGACAACGATGTTCAACACTTGAAATGTTCACAGAATATACGCCAGCACATCAGACTACTACAATCTGTCTTTATTTAATATATTTTCAACTTTATCGCTAAAGCATTAAGGTTCAAGGTTGATTGGGAAAATTTGACAGTTTCGGGTAGCTTGACCTGCTGGCGTCTGTACTACTATTAATGGCCGCTTTATCAACAAATAATAAAAATAAAATAAAGTAAAAAATTAAAGAACCGTCTCTATACAAAAAACTGCGTGTTTTTTTCGGCGTTTTATTTTTATTAAAGTATTAAAAACAATGTGGTGTTCAATATTGTATGGTGATACGGAACACTTCGTATGCGAGTCCAAGTCGTTTTACTCTATGTTCATTGCGCACGCGACCTTTCTAATGTCTGAACCAACTTTGTTTTGACTTAATTTGTGTCATTTGCTCTTATTTCGTTTACATACAGTTCATTTTTGCTTGGCTACATAATTAAGGATGGCTCTAAATGTAGACACATGACGTGTAAATCACGAAGTGGATCACATACCAAATTGAGACAGGTGATCTTTTCTGAAGATTTTTTTCTCCTCATTGACATCGAGATTTTGATCAAGAATCTTTGAGCCAATGAGGAAGTACCTAAAGGATATGTTTTTTTTTTTTGTATCTTAACATTTATCTGCGTCATCAAGTTCAAGTATAACATCAAGAAGTGCAAGTTCAATGCTCCTCCACGTCACATTAAGTCCGCGTGAAGATGGTTTAAGAAAATTGTGTGTTTCGATGAAAAAGGTTCCTTTCAAACCTTTTTCATCTAAACACACAATTTTCTTAAACCATCCGTTAACACCTTTGTAGACCATCGTCTACAAAGGTGTTAACAATAAATAACATGCAAAATATGTGGTAATTTTGTCCGTAATATGGCTCTGCCGTTGGTACCATTCCGTCCTGGAACTCTTAAAACGGTAAAGGAGAACATCGTGAGGAAACCGACAAATCCTAGAACCAAAAATTTAAAGACATGTGACATTTACTAACCCAAATTGGGCCTGCGTGGTGGATTACAGCCCACTCCCTCTCATAGAGAGGAGGCCTGTGTCGCAGCAGTGGGAACAATATAGGTTGACTATATCAATCAAATCAAATCAAAAGTCATTTATTCAAATTAGGCTGAGAATCAGCACTTTTCGAACGTCAAAATTATAAAAGACAGTACCCCAAAAACGCCCGCCCTTCACCACTTCCTAGTGCTATCGCTGGGAAGAAGAAGTGGCGCAACAAACTTCCCAGCAGCAGAGCTGTCTGGATATGGATTATGTGGCTCTATAAAATAAGTAATCACAAATAATAAAAACTTGAGAGGTGTCAAGGGACACCCGGATGGAACGAAGTATAACTGGCTTGCTTTCTATAAGAGAGAGAGAGAGAGACGGACAGAGAAACACGCGCACGCCGCACGGCTTACAACTATAGCAAAAAGTGTCGTTCCAACTTTTGGTCTTAATTTTTTCCGTCTAGCCCCCTTTCGCAACGCGCGATAAGGAACTTCGTTCCAATAAGTAGAGAACTAGTGAGATTGAAACAGCCAAAATAAAACAGAGATTGAGAGAGTTATTCTTGAGGATGGGCTTCAAGAAAGTTGTTGTATGATTATACCGAATACACACCTAGGACTGGTTTTACTGTTATAAGTCAAAACGACGACAGAGATAAATTATCAATATCGTGAAAGTCGCTAGGAACACCTGGATGAGGGACGTATAGAACCGGGAAGTATGGCAGAAAGAAGAGAAAGAAAGAGAAGGGAGGGGACAAGAAGTAACTCCCCTTTCTTTCTCCCCTTTCTTTTGTCTTACTTTTCGCTGATTCCGGTCTAAAATGATGATGATGAAGTCAAAATGACGACACGGTTGGCGCAGTGGCTGAGCGATCGACTGCTGCGCCGCATGTCACGGGTTGGATTCCCGCACGGAACAAATATTTGTATTGCCTACAGGTAGTTGTTCCGGGTCTGGCGGTTTGTGTATGTGAGTTTAAATGTTTGTAAACGCACCCACGATACAGGAATAATTCCTAGTGTGGGGCAACGATTTGTATTTAAAAAAAAAACATTTTCCTTAAAGGGGTCTCTTATCAACAACACATTCAATTAACTACAAAAATTTGATCTACTTAAAAAAAAACAATTTTCTTTGACTTTCCTAGCTCCTCAAGGATTATACTCGCGATCCTACCTATAGTCACACCCACATCTATAGAAGGCAAGGTATTGCCTACAGGTAATGGTTCCGGGTCTGGCTGTTTGTGTATGTGAGTTTAAATGTTTGTAAACGCACCCACGATACAGGAATAATTCCTAGTGTGGGGCAACGAATTGTATTTAAAAAGAAAAAAACTATTTTCCTTAAAGGGGTCTCTTATCAACAACACATTCAATTTACTACAAAAATTTGATATATACTTTTAAAAAAAATTCAGTGTCTTTCCTAGCTCCTCAAGGATTATACTCGTGATCCTACCTATAGTCACACCCACATCTATAGCAGGCAAGTTTCAATGTTCGGAGCATAAGACATTGTCTCGGCTTGCGGTGGCGGTTGGACAAAAGACTCCACTGTTTATTTGCCGCCCATACCCTACCTGCGGTTTGTGGGAATTGGTTTGCATGTAAGTAATTTTCTAAGTCAGACCGACGACCGTTTTCTAAAGGATTTTGTCTTAGATGTAGAGGTACTAGATGTGGTAGATACAAAAATTAAAATATTTGCTGAAATATTAATGTACAGACGCCAGCAGATCAAGCTACCCGAAACTGTCAAATTTTCCCAATCAAACTTGAACCTAATGCTTTAGTGATAAAGTTGAAAATCTATTAAAGAAATTTGACAGATCGTAGTAGCTTGATGAGTTGGTGTCTGTACTACCTATTCTGGAGAGCAGTGGTTTCTACACTAATATTCAAATTTTTTTCTGAGGAAGATGAAGAGATAGCTGTGTTGTTTTTGGCCGCTAAGTGTATAACATACTTACTAAAGAGTCTCTAATTATTTGGGCTTCTAGTTCACAGATTTAATGGCAATGAAAGAATTTATTTAGCAAGAATCACATAACACTGATCATTTTTAGGACAGTTGTCTGTGCCGCAGATCTAACATTCTTCCATGTTCCATACCTCTTCAAGCAACTATACATCTTCAATCTTCCCACTAGCCACAAAACCCGACCAAATTGAAACACACTGCACAGAACAGCTTTCTGACCAACATCGTGACTTTTTCATTTAGCAGCATCGATTTAGAAATTCGTTTTTCATGTCCATAGATGATTATTTCTTAACTTCCTTGCAGGATGGATCGTTGAGGTTAGATTAGTACGATTACTTCGTAATTCTATTACGCAGAACATTTTGGTCTTGGGAGCCATGGATTGTGGTCCTTGATTGGCAATAAAGTTATGAAAGCCTTGGGTAAAAATGCTCAGCAATTTTTCTTGTAAATAATTTATGAATCAGTTGTCTGTTGTTGTTTAGTATAATATAGTAAAAGGTTTTCATGTGCTTATTTTAAGGTTTAAAATACCTTATGTATAGTTTTTATCGTGTTTTTTAGATCAAGACCTTATGACTGTATAGTTTATCATAGTCATGTTCGTGAACGGGCGCCGTCAGTAGGGACTGGTCAACTCTTTGCTGCCATGACTTATTATTTAATTTAATATTTGAATTGTTTTTTTTTAATCTTTTCATTACGGACGCTTTTAACGTTCTCCATCTGCATAATTTTGAACATGAATGATGTAACCAATACTTTGTAACAATATTATTATGATTTAAAAGAGTGTCCATGGAGTTTCTTGCCCGTTCTTCTCCATAGGTACCTACTACGCTTTGGAATGGGCAACCAGCTTCATATTTTTGACTGACCGACCTTGACAATTCAAAAGTGCCTGTAATTGGTTTATTTGAAATAAATAGTTTAAGTTATGTAAACTTTAATTTTATAAAATTTAATATGTAATTCATAATATTTTTGTGCCTGGCTGGTAGTATGATTTTTAAATCTTGCAACACAGTATGTAGTGTCACTGTCAATTATCTCTCAGTCAATTATAGCATGTTAAGTATCTCGGTGGACAAACACGTTTTTTTATTCACTGAACCTCTTTCTCAACTTCATTAGTCTACAACACACGAATTACAAAGCTTAACAGGTGGATACCGTTCTGTGGTTGACCATGAGCCATCAACATTATATAAAGATTAATTGAAAGAAAGAAAGAAAAATGCATTTATTGGCATAATAACACAAACATATAATTATACACTTTACTACTACTATTATTATTGCCATTTTACAGTAGGTAGGTACACACGAATAGACAGAGCTTATTATTTTGAAACTAAAAGAAACGCTCTTAAAAAAGTGAAATAATGATGGACAGCTTAAATACTTACAATTGTTGGCCAAAGAGTCAGCATCGCCATGCAATGTTGCCAGCACTTTTTGGGCACTTTTCCTGTTGACAGCGATGCGAACCAATTTGTTTATGATTCTTTCTCCTCCTTTTTTATATACATGTACAGTCACGAGCAAAAGCATGTATACACTAGACCTAATTCAAAAGCGATTTACTCCTTTATTTTTGAATGAAATTTTATGTTGTTACGAACATAGCATTGTCCAACCCATACGTTTATGTAATGTGTCGTATTTCAATGTTGCATTCGTTATTTCACGAAAAAATCGCAATTGAAAGTTGCCCAGTGTTGACATATTGGTGCTCGTGACTGTACATACATATTATTAGTATATTGTAAGGGCTGATTTTTCCAACGAGAAATAATTTTGATGTTTTGACAGTTCTTCCATACAAAAACTGTCACTACTACTACTTTGTATAAAAATTATCTGTCGATTGGAAAATCAGCCCTAAGTCTGTTAGCGTATATATTATGTAAATATTGCCTTGTTTGAGAAAAACAACAAATACATACAAATAGTTACACTTGAACTTCTCATGTTTATGTTTTACAAGGCAATATCTGAAAAAGATTTCTGGAAAACAATTCTGAAGCTAAAATTGTCAGCAAAGTTCAAGTCACCTTCTCAATTCCCCTCAGCTTTTCCATCTGTACAATATTAATCTCGAGTGTCAACGGTAAACATTTTCAAGATAGGAAACGGGTTTGGTACAAGTTTTAAGAAATTGTGTAAGCAAAAGACTAATAAACTATAGGTACCTAAGATTGTACGTAGTTCTAGATCTATTGCCTAACTTACAGTGCTATCAACTAAGTATCAGCAAAATTAGACAACAACAAAATAAATAATAATAATAATATCCCTGGACATTTCACACAGCGCCATCTAGTCCCAAGCTAAGCAACCTAATGCTTGTGTTATGGTAACAAGATGGCTGATAAACTACTTATATAAATTTTTTTTTAAATACATACATATTATAGATAGAAAAACACCCAGACTCAGAACAAATACATGTAGGACTTACAAATATTTGTTCTGTGCGGGAATCAAACCAAACCCGCGACACGCAACGCAGCAGTCCGATCGCTCAGCTACTGCGCTAACCGTGTTGTCAAAAAACCTCTTCTCAGCGGGGTAGTTGCGTAACACACTAACAGTAGGAATGGCTTTCATTTTGACAGTTAAACAACATTCATTGCGTTATTTACATTGCTGAGCAGACCAATTTTTTGAACTTATGCAGCAATGGATTAGCAATATCCTTCAAAATAATTCGGATTGATAGTGTGTCAATTAGGGTGATTTTTTTCAATCAATTTATGATGTTAACACAAATGTGTGTGTGCGTGTGTGATGTGTGTGTGTGTTGTGTGTGTGTGTTGTTGTTGTTGATTATTACGTTTAATAGTTGTGTGTGTTCTCAAATAATCTTCAAACTTCCAATATTAACTAGGCATCCTTCATCAAGTATTTAATTTCAACTCTTCCGCTGCCACCCATACCGCTGTCGCTTATGCCTTGAACACAATAGTAGAGATTAGAGCAGGGGGTGCGATTATTAACTGTCGTCTAGCTCTGCGAACTGCTGATCAATCATATGTCCTTAAGATATTAACGAAAGTAAGCTCCGAAAGTATTGTGGAGAGAAGTGTTTGTCTACAATGTTAGTTTATATTGTTTATGTGGCGTGTTAATAGTTAATTAAACGTTTGAAGCAGAAAATGCTTATGGTTGTATAAAATACGGCGATACCTAATAATTTATATTAAGATTTTTTACTGGTTTCTTAACAAATTCTTTTTCTTGTCAAGAATAAGCATAGCATAGCGTAATCTACCTATAATGTCCCACTGCTGGGACACAGGCCTCGTCTCTGTGAGAGGGAGTGGGCTGTAATTCACCACGCGAACCCATTGCGGATTAGTAGATGACACATGTCTTCGAATTTTTGGTTCTAGGACATGCCGGTTTCCTCACGATATTTTCATTCCCCGTTTCGAGAGCAGCTATGAAATAATTTACACTAAGTAAAGCGCCTGTCTGGGTTCGAACCTACGACTCGTCGTCGGGGTCGTCACGAAAATCACATCCCATACTCGTGAGAACCACCACAAGTGTTCTCAAGTCCAGTGTGCTGTGATTACAGTATAATGATAAACAGACAATATTAAATGACAATAAATCGATGGACACTCCACTGATAAGAGCGATGGCGTGATAACACTATCAGTGACAAAGTTATTGCAAAATTATTGTGTGATGTATTCCGACTGACATGGCTGATGAAAGCTTATGGGTAATGGGGATATTACAGACATGAGACATTTATTTATCTTTGTTTCTGAAGTAGGCAAAGCATCAGGTAATCGGTGTGTTAATTTTGCAACCATTTTGGAAAATTCTCGTTAAATTAGGTGTTTGAAAACTGAAATGTGAATGTAAGATGACAATTTAAAATTATACGAAAATATGGACAGTAAAATTTTTTATGTCTTTAAAGCAGAAACAGATAGATAATGAGAGATAGTGGTCAGATAGGCAGTAGCTCCATGTAAAATACTGGTATTCGGCTGCGTGCGGTTAGACTGGAAACCGATCCCAACATAGTTGGGAAAAGGCTAAGCAGATGATAATTGTAAGTATAGCACAGTAAAATCGTATAGCATAATCATCATTTCTGCCTGGAATCACGTACTGCAGGGTGTAATGCTCATTCAAGCCATTCATTTTTTTTTTGGCCTATAAGTTGTTGTTCCGGGTCTGGCTGTTTGTGTATGTGAGTTTAAATGTTTATAAACGCACCCACGATACTGGAGAAATTCCTAGTGTGGGGCAACGTTTTTAAGAAAAAAAAAACAAACAAAGATTTCTTTTCTGCCACATAGAAGTATGGCAGAAAAGTTCGCTTCTTTGATAAAATGGTAAAACAGAAAAGCCGGATTAAAAAAAAAGAGATTTAAGCTTCATTGGAAAGTTCAGGTTTTCAATTGAACTAGACCATGAATCTTTTCAGCAGTGGTGGCCGTGGTGACGGATTTGACTTACGAGTAGCAGGTCGTAGGTTTGAACCCAGTCAGGCGCTTTACTTTGTGTAAATTATTTCATCACCACTCTCTCAAAACGGTGAAGGAAAACATCGTGAGGAAACTGGCATGTCCTAGAATCAAAAAAATCGAAGACATGTGACATCTACCAACCCGCACTGGGCCCGCGTGGTGGATTACAGCCCACTCCCTCTCACTGACAGGAGGCCTGTGTCCCAGCAGTGGGAACGTTATAGGTTGATTATATATTATGAATCTTTTCAGCCATTAAAATTATAAATCTTTAGCACAAATTATCCAGACTTCGTAATAATTTCGCCAACATTCTCATATAGTTATATACACAGTAATGTGTCTGTCTGTCACATTAAGTGTATATCTAATTAGTTGGATATAAGGGCTCGTGTCACGTGCCACTCAAGTGGACATTGATTGCGGTCCAAAAGATCAAGGAGGGACACGAAGTGGGGTAAGTCAAGTTAGCAGTGTTTTTGTCCACGTGATATAAGAAATTGTGGTTTATTCTTCCATTGATCATATATAATTTACTGCAAAGAATCGCTTTTAAAAACGTAAAGGTATGTTTTTAGTGTCACCTAATGAGTCACGTTTGAACACGTGAAAATGTTTTTTCTGAAGACTTTTTTTGTCTCAGTTAAATATAAAATAAGGCATACTAAGACTACATTTAGGCACCGGACACAGTCTCAAAATGATTATTTTATGAACATATTTTTTATTATTATCGTTTATTTTCAAGTATTAACCCAAAGTAATATTACAATGCATTGTTGTTAAATTATTACATTACAGTAAATTAAATTAAAACTAAATTACATTATTTAAATTAATTTAAATTAAGGGACAAAATTACATCGTGTACAGAAGGCCCGTAATAATCGTACGATTATCTAAAAAAAAAAGAAAAAAAAATGTAGCCCAATACCGAAACGTTTAAAGTATACACTCAAAGTTACTACAACATACCTGTTTGTTCAAAAAAAAAAAAAACAAATAAAAAATCATTTATTTCTCCAACATAATATTGTTATTGACCATAGTTAAAAATCAAAATTCAATTTCGCAGTAACGAACAAAAACATGAAAAAAACGTGGAAATTTTATTTTCGTCACCAAACCTACAATTTCATAGTTACGTCACTTCACTTCACAGACACAAAGTCACAAGAAGACCGGAGCTTTCGCCCTTGCTCTTTGTCCAACGAGAATTCCCCAAACATTCCGCTACGATTAACTTTAGATAAATATCTGTAAGTGCCACTTATCTACTATTCATTAATATGAAATGAAGTATTGTCACAGACAATTTCGTTAATTTTGATGCCTTTTAATTGACTATATTATTGCCTTAAATTAAAGGTCCCGCTGTGAGACTAGTCTTTAATTTAAGCAACTGCTCACCTATGGACGTGGGTCGTCTATTGTAGGTAGGTACTGAAGAACTTGAGGGTTCAGCAATCATAGTATTGTGACGTCATTTATGGTGGCAGATGGTAAAGAAAACAAATTAACAACTATATTTTTTTTTATCCGCTCTGTCTAATTAAACTCTATCTGTTGTCATGTAGATAGAAGATTACTGATAAAAATCCCTATGACTATAGACTTAGGGTTGATCTTTCAATAGTCTTATCTAATCTTTCAATAACTTTCATCTTTGGAATAAATATCAGGGTTTGACAACTTTTTGTAGAAAATATGTCAAAATGTCATATTCATTCTATAGATTCAAATTTTTCAAATGTGTCGAGTTAACTTATCTGAGTAGGTACCTATTGAAAATCAGCCTTTAGTTGAATAGATCATCTTAGCTTTAAACTACGAGTCACATTTTACTACACCGCATGGTGACAAACGAAACAGGTATTTTAACTTACAACAATCTAACTGCCATAAAATTAAATGCACCAATTATTTCCCCCTATTCACAACCTAATTCAAACACAGCATAAAAACCTCCCCTATCAACCGCTAATGACACCTCCACAATTGACAGACCCTCAAGAAAAACAAAAGACGGTGTAGCAGCAATGCCAATGATTGGCACTGCCCATTATCGGGTACAACACGCGTAAGTTCAGCTTGCCCGCATAAGCCCGGATTACAGGCGATTGACCGGGAGGACGGTCGTTGTGTGACCGATTTTGCCCGGGTTTGTGTGGGGTAAGTTGGTAATTGTGGGGTAAGATGTTGACACGAAAGATACGGACGTTTACGAAATAGTTAAAAAACTGAAAAATCTGTTAGACATGGCGCAGTATGCAACATGCGACTGCGGCGGCTCGGGGACTAGACGCAACGAAAGACTGCGGCTGATAATCTTCATAAATTTAGTTCTAAAATCCGCACACTTGTCGTCGAATTACAGAGTCGCAACGACAGGCTAGGGGAGTCACACGCTCTCGCTTTCTTTCGCAGCGACTAGATGAAGCGACACGACGCAGTTTGCGCTGGCACTTACTGCGTCTAAATTTTTTCTTCTGAATATCCATGATGACCTCAATGGATCTGGACTTCGATTTATGTTTAGTGATGTTATATATTATGTTACCTACCTTTGCTTACTTTTTAGGCCACGTTATCTGTGTGATTTACAGTGACGATGCAAGTTCTGTTGATATCGATTTAAAAAACCATACCACGAAAAAATACCACCTACAAAAAAATCGCGAAATTTCATAACGCTTTAATATAGTCAAAATGTTTGATACACGTACAAATATTTTACCAAAACTGGTATGCGATATTGGTTGCAATGTTTATTGAAACAATACAAACGGATAAATCATCAATTTTCATTATTTCAGTAGTATTTATTTACCGACTGTATATTGGTTTATCATAGTAAATTCCGTAGCATTTAATTTCATTAGTTCTTATTTCTATTGTTTTACATAACATCGTAACATCACGCCTGTATACCCCGAAGGGTTAAGCAGAATTGCACAAATACATTTGTGGTCTTATTTCAAATTAGTATGTTTTTAACCTTATTACTTACCGTATGACTTTAAGTTTCATTTTAGAATAAATGACTGAAAAGTTAAAAAATGAATGATTTTATTTTCAAGCGACATTTTAAATATATTTTGCAATGGTAATTAAACTTCACTAAACTGAAGTTGTTAATATTAATAAACTTTTTTCGAAGAAATTAATGTAGATGTTGACGTGTGTGCAAACGTGGCCACTTGATCGACTAATTTTTGTTCCTGATCCTTTATCTAGTACTATTATTGATCGAAGTATAGAACACCCACATTTCGCCAGTAATGTTTTAAGTCCCATGTTATGGGCAAGGGGGCGAACCTATTGGTAACAACTTACCGGACATAAATCCAGACCCCAGGCTGTTACTTTATTTATTTATTTATTAGGTTAGCCAACAATTGTTTACACATAAAAGAATACATTACAATTGACAAAAATACATTTACAAGTGTAACAATCGCTTAAAGGCCAACACCGCATGGACAGTAAACGGCTTAAATTAGAAAATTAATTATTTCAATTATTTTAACAAAGATTTATGTTAGTTTGATCTTAATATAAGGTTAGTTATAACATTCGAATAATAATAAAAATAACATAATTATAACATGAAAATACAATATCGTAAATTAATTATTAAAAGGAAAAGAAAATACATCAATTAAAATCTAAAATTTGAGTCAGTGCATTGATTAAATTAATTGGAAAAGTAATTGATCTATTGTGGTTATTGAGGAATTCCAGATGAAAAACCTCAATAACCCTTTGCCCGACCCCGGAATCGAACCCAGGACTTCATGCTCGACAGTAGCGCTTGTGACCACTAGACCAACGACGCTGTGACTTTTTATATTCACATTAATAAACCACGTTAATTAAAAAAAAATAACTTCGTTCCACTTAACGCTTTCCTTGTCGCGTTGAGACATCATTACGACCTACGATTACGACTGTAGGAATAATAAAACTTAGATATAAATTACACATAGTTTAATGCCGGAAAATATAAATTCAATCAGAGAGTGCTTAACTGTGCGGGCGGCGAGCGATGGGCAGCTCGCCGCCCGGTAAGGACCTGCAGTGCGATTCTGTAACCATCTCACCGTGAAAACTTAGGTGAAGTGAGCTGTCATTCCAACTAATGCTAGGGATTGACACTATTGACAGCTCGCTCTAAGCTCACTTCACCTAACTGCTGGCTGTGCCAACTGCCAGAACCAACCTGCTGGCCAAAGCACCTCTCACGCGAGCAATTCGTACTGTTAACGAAGTTCAGAATAGGTTGGACATTTTTTCGTGTTACTTTAGTGAACTCGCAAGAGTAAGTTTACATATAATATGTTACTTGAGCAAAAATTAGTGTAATTTTATGTTTATTGTTTCTTTTATTGTTTTTATTTTTTATGTGTTAATGTATTGTGTAGTTATTTGTAATTGTTAGTAATAGTGTTATTTAAAATAGTTAATATTATAAGTAGGCTTAGCTATCGCATTAGGTTTCTAAACCTGTAATGATAGTTTTAGAGTTTTAAATAAATAAATAAAAAAACTTTTCAAGGTGAATTTTTTACAGAATCGATCGGCAGGCCCGGGTCGACGGTGCGTTGTGTTCCACGAGCGCGATCAAAGAGATGTTAGCACGCACTGACGGGGTCCGCTAGGGCCGATGCCTGCTAAGGCCGCGGGTTGTTCGAAAGAGATACCGTGGTCCCTGGCACAGGCAACTGAAGGAACACGGGTGGGTTTTAGTCAGTAAAAGTCTGAGACGCCCTTCCGCTCAGCCCAGAGCGGGAGAGGTCATTATATGATTTCCCACCCAAAAAAAAAGTGCTTAACTGTTGTTGTTGTTTGTTGCTATTTCGTAAAATCTCGTCATCTTGAGGGCCATAGTGACATTATAACAGCAATAACGATGATAGAAAAGTCTAAAATGGATTGACAAAAGCTACCGAAATCGAAAAGCTACCTATGTCAATTGCTGAAAGTCGTTGTAGAAATTAATATGAAATGCTTAGAAAGCGAAAACATCGAAAACAGGAAAACATAATGGGGAAAAACAAGGCATGTCCTAGAACCAAAAAAATTGAAGACATGTGACATCTACCAACCCGCAATGGGCCCGCGTGGTGGATTATGGCCCACTCCCTCCCCTCACAGTGAGGAGGCCTGTGTCCCAGCAGTGGGAACATTATAGGCAGATTATGCTTCTACAATTGCCACTTGTTAGGCGTTCAATTCAATTCAATTTATTTATTCAGTAACAATTCACAACATTTATTATCATTATGTTTGTTTAAAAAAGTTTGGGAACCGAAATATGGGAATTTGCCACCTGCACCTGCTCAATATTTCAATAAGATCAATGGATATTATTGTCTGTATTTTAAACTATACGAAACAGCAGACGATTATAAATATCTGTGATTTGCTCTTGAAATTCTTCGACAATATTAATACTGTCTAATAATACGCACTCTTGAATGGAATTTCCTTCGCTCAAAGCATTACTATATCAGTCATTATATAGAGTACCGAGAAATCTTATCTCACAATGACCGTTTCATTTATTTTCGGAGACACAGGAGTCATACCACCTGCACTTGAAATGGCTGAAGCTTTTAGAGAAGCATCAATCGATTCTGATTGTGCCACTTCAGATTATACAACAACTGAAAATGAACCTAAAGTTTTGACAATAAAGTCTAATGTTAAGAAAGAGGACAATGTTGCTGACAAATCTCTCGAAGTTAATGAAATGGAACGAGTAATGAGTGAAATTGAACTTAATGATGCTTGTCTTGTGGTTGATTTTGGTCTGACAGGTGATGATATTGGTAAAGTGTAATGAGGTGCAAGCGACACTGAACTCAAAGTAAGAATGGATATGGTTGAATTTTGTATAGATGGAGATAAAAGTTTCTTGGCGCCACGCTTTGTCATGCCGATACGATCTATATCCGGTGCAGTTTCGGGATGAAAATATTTTTACTTATCTTAAGTGGTTGTATCTGCTTATTAATTACCTTTGGAGGGTACATCTCGAGCTGTCAAATCAAACACTTTGTCGGTACTATTCGATCTCTTAACTAATAGACGATGATTCTTTGAAATAGTGACGTAGTCAATACTTAATGTTATGTCAAAATTTGAGTGAACATTCGTAATGGAAAACCTCTTAATTTATTAGTTAAGTCATCCTTATTTCTAGCAGACGAGTTTTGGATTTGACATTACGAAGCGAGTTTTTCTGATCGTAGATTGTAATCATTCGTTAATTTAGCAGTACCTAAGTCAGTAGTAGTGTTTAATTTGTTATTTTGCAAATAAATAATATTGTAGTTCTAGTAGCTGATGATGGAATTCTAAATTGCACATTTAAAATTACGTAAGCGTCTCCATAGACGCTTACGTAATTTTAAATGTGTAAAGGATACTAATGGTAGTATCCTTCAAAACTTAAAAGCTTTTCTAGTAGAACTTTCATCAATCAATCAACTCAGCCTATCGCAGTCCACTGTTGGACATAGGCCTCTTCCAGACTGCGCCACAACACCCTGTCCTCTGCCTTCCACATCCAGTCTACCCCAGCCACCTTCTTTAGGTCGTCCGTCCATCTAGCTGAGGGAGAACTTTCATCAATACTAAACAAAATCTTTCAAAACTATTTACACATTTTGTCGCTTTAGTCTTATTCAATTCAATTTTGTTTTGTTTTGATTTTTACGCCTTGTTTGTGCTTTGTTGTAGAATGTCTTCATATCTTTCACGTCTTTCACACCTACTTCTTTCAGTATCACTAACACCGCCAAGATTATAATCAGTCCAATTAAACGATATCACCAAATCAGAAGCAGCTACTCACCTACCGTTAACATCTTCACTCCTACTTCCTGCATTACTAAAAGATAATACATAGAAATTGTGTATTAAAGTCACCTCATAAATATGTATATGTTTCGGTCTGTGGTCACCGCGACTCTTGCGCAACTGTACTGCGCTGTTGATGGCTGTGGACAGGGAAGACGTGGGGATTGTATGGCGACTATAATTTTTTGTTTTTATTTTTTGGTGGACTGAGATTGTAAAATTCGACTCAATAATGTTAAAGGACTGGGACAGATTGGATGCAAAAGACGGAGGACCGGGTGTTGTGGCGCAGCCTGGGAGAGGCTTATGTCCAACAGTGGACTACGATAGGCTGAGTCGATTGTTGATTAAATGTACAAGCTTAATAATTTTATAACACTAGCTGTCGCTCTTCATTTGCGTATATTTTGTATTACATATTTTTTTTATACAAATATCCAGGATTAAAGTAGCCTATTTCCTTCTCCAGGTCTCAGGCTACATCTGTCCAATTTTATAACGGTAGTTTCAGTGGCCCTTAGCCACTGAAACTACCGTTACCGTGTAAAGGTAACAGACAGACAGAGGTACTTTCGCGTTCCTAATAATAGTATGGATATAGAAACCTTGGAAGCATTTGCTCTATCCAGTTTGCACTTTTGCTAACTAACTATAGTGCGGCCAACGAGAGAATGCATTCTTGACACCTGTCAATTTCATAAAAAGCAATACGTGTTTTGCAAATTTGATTTTTATTAGCTACTACAATTGTCGCACTACAGGTATCAGGAACCTATTCTCTCGACGATGGCTGGATTGTGGTAATAATTATTTTCTCATGCAACAAATCATATATGTACACGTCTGTAGATAGTTACCCGGGAAAGATCTAACGCCTAAGGTACAGGCTTCGCCTAGTTTAGGTGTTAGTGGTCATTCGAATTGTGTTCAATTGCAGAATTGTACCTACTGTTTACCAAAATCAACTTGTAAAATATTTTTGTGTCAATAAAGCTTTTTTATTTATTGTTTTTATATCCACACTAGGCTGCGGTCCTGGAGTTGATGCAAGATGCAACCCAGTAGGTTTTTATTCCAAATTTGGTTCCACAACGATGCCAAGTATTATTTCCATAAATAATTAAATAATATTTATCTAAATAATATGGATGTACTTCTGTAACCCTCTCACTGCAACTTGATTATTTTTAACCCAACTTTTTGTCACAGGTCCATTCTACCCCTTCCGATGTCCATCACACTGGCGTACCAGGGTAATAGAAAAAGTGATAGGTGGTACACCGCGGATCCTATCACCGTTTGTTTGACGGCAAGAATAAAGCAATGTCTCTTGTGCACTGGTTTTTATGCACTTTTCAATGGGGTTTTTTGAAACGTTGTGGGTTATTGTTTCTTTCTTTGTTTGAAGATGGCAGAGAGGGTATAGTTCGGGAAATCCTACTAATATAATATATGTAATAAACGCGAAAGTTTGTATGGATGGATGGATGTTTGTTACTCTTTCACGCAAAAACTACAGTACGGATTTTTATGAAACTGTACAGTAATATAGCTTATACATCAGAATAACACATAGAATACATTTTATCCCGATATTGTCACGGGATCGAAACTTATGCGGGTGAAACCGCGGGGAACAGCTAGTGAAGAATGAATGCGTAAGGTTGGTGAGATGGTGCGATAAAAAAGGACTTCAATATTTGTTTTTTTTTTTACGGTATCCTTAGATAAAAGAAAGATCAGGTTCGTAGTGCGAGTACCTACTACGAACCTGATCTTTCTTTTATCGAAGGATACCGGCGTGCGTGAACATAAATGGGGCAAAAGGAGTATGTAAGAATCGTAGTAGGTGGGGTTCTGTAGTTTCTGCCTACACCCATAGGAAGAAGGCGTGGGTTTATTTACGTCCTCAGAAAAAAAAGCATTTAAAAATAGTATTATCATTCGTTCGTTTGACGTATGTGCTAGATCGTGGGGTAACTGCGTAACACACATAAAATGACAATTGATGGCAATGTCTTTCATTTTGATAGTTTAGCCACGTTCATTGCGTTATTTAGGTAGGTAATTGAACAGACGAATTTTATAAACCTATGAAGCATTGGATTAGTAATTTCCTTGATAACCCTGGGATTGTGAATGAAAGTGTGTTATGCAATTAAGATGCAAGTCGTTGTAACGATCTTTTGGTGAGACCTGGGGGTCTACTCCTACTTCGGCCGTTTCCTGCTACGAAGTTACTATTTGGTTCGCTCGGTTCCGATCCTACACTCCTACACTCTTTCGAATATTGACTATGGTCCCGACCCAACTGAGCCGATCCGAACTTTTTTCGCATTTTTCAATAATATTCGGTTCGGCCATGTGTCGGTCCGATTCGGACATTCGCACTTTGCACTTCGGAGTCCCCCCCCCCCCCCCTTCGGAGGCCCCCATATCCAGCTGGGGACGTCTTTCGGCTGAAATGACAAAATAAATTATTAATTTCTTTTGTCATTCAGTCATCCTTTAGGGCAATTACATCACAGTTTTATTATTAGTAGAGTAATAAAAGAAATATGCAAACAGATTATCAGTATCAGCCAGAGATCTTCCCACGCAAGTCACCATTAATGTCAACTAAAGGAAACTGATTGTTCTAATGCCCGGGCATCTCCCTAGCTAGATAATAATCATAGACTTGGAAGAATTATTAATTTAACAAACAGAATCACCGACTGTGACAATGTACGTCAGCTAGTTAGTTTAATTACTGTCAACTTTAATTCTTGTTTTTTTTTTTACGTAGGTACAGACGCCAGCATCAAGCTATCCGAAACTGTCAAATTTTCCCAATCAACTTTGAACCTTATACTTTAGCGATAAAGTTGAAAATCTACTAAAGAAATTTGGCAGATTGTAGTAGCTTGATGTGCTGGCGTCTGTACTTACTTATTAAAATTTGAAATAATTTTCGTATAATGACATTTGTGACGACTTTTAAGGTGGTTCAACGCTTTCATGACACATTTTAAATTATAGAAGTACTTACATGTACATTGTTTATTTAAAAACTTAAATTATGCTTTGAAATGTAAAATAATGTTTTATGTGTTGCGCTATGTAAGTATGGCGTTATCTTTTTAATTCAACAGGACTGAAAAACGCCTCAAAAACTCTTGTATTTCTGTATTGAAGTAAAGTTTTTAGAACCTGAGCATAACAATAAGTGTCTTTCTCTACACAAAACCCTTAAACTTAGAATAGAAACGTTTTAATATGTACATCATATGAATTACACATATAAATGTGGAATACCTACTTGAGTGCGAAAGCCGTATCATCGAATTTTGTTTCTTCGAAAATCTTTCAACGACATCTCTATACTGCGACGCCTTGTTAAATCGCCGTCTTGTTACTGCGATATTTTGTTACATCGAAAAACTGTACTGCGAACGATTTTACTGCGTAAATATCATACTGCGAAGCCTTGTTCAATCGATTGTCTCGTTACTGTGATGTTACTTAGAAAAACTTACTTCGGATGACCTTACGGCGATAACCAAGTACAGTCACGAGCTAAAGTATGTATTCACTCGGCTTTATTCAAAAGCGATTTACTCCTTTATTTTTGAATGAAATTTTATTTTGTCACGAACATAGCATTTTCGAACCCATAGGTTTATGTAATGTGTCGTATTTCAACGTTGCATTCGTTATTTCATGAAAAAATCGCAATTGAAAGTTGCCAAGTGTTGACATATTGGTGCTCGTGACTGTACATCGATTTTCTTTTCCAAAACAATACCTACATTTTTAACATTTCTTTAAAAGCAGTAATCACACGTAACACCCGTCATCCTAATTATTTACCTATTAAACATAAAAAAATCAAAATTCACGAAAACCCAATCTTTCGCCAAAATTAATGACAAAAATATATGAACAACTCGCGATAACTATCCGTAAATAGGGTCATGCATTTTCGCAACAAGGAAGGACGGGCTCGGTCCATAACACCGGTGGCGCGGAAGGAAACCAGGGAAGTTACCTAACATCGGTCACGCTACGCCGTTTTAGGGTTAAATGTACGACGCACAGTATTTTTGTTACTTTTATTATGTTTTGCGAACTTTAGTTTTTGGTATGTTGTTCCGTACATTAAATTGCTTTGTTATCATCTAAGCAGGAAATTCGTATACAGGGTGGCAGGGACATCGAAGTTCAAACTGAAACCATGAATTCAGCACATGATTCTAGAGTAGAATTTATTTGTCAGTTATCAAAATAAAAATCAGTTGTTTCATAAAAAGGTGCAATACGTACGCGATCATAATGTATGAAACTGCAATTTTTTTTTGTATAACGGACGAAAAGTGTCAGAATCATGTACTGAATTGTTGATAACAGGTTATCCGGCGATGTCCCTGCCGCCTTGTATATTTTTTTTTTTGTTATTTTATACTAATAACCTATAGTTAATCATTCAAGCAAAGATATCATAAGAAAATCTTTGTGTTAACTATGTTGTGTTGTTATAGTGTCACCTAGTATATATGTGACGATATCACAAAAATCACAGTGCTGTTACAGTACATATAGAAGGTTTGGGAAAAATTAGGAATTGAATTTCAGAGTTTTTATAAATGTAGATTATGCTGAATTTATCACGAATTTCACCATATCGTTTATAATTGTTTCTACAAGGTTTCTTAGCTCTTTAGCAAAGCCCTCTACCACCCTTTTCGACACATCTTTGATCATCTTCCTCCTATTAAACGCCTCAGATTAAGTCTAATAAACTGTTTTATAACACCGACAGTACTGGCGGCATATCACTCAATCATAGCCTGAACTAAACCTAACCAGTTTTAATAATAACTTCATCAGTAACATTATTAATTTATTTTCCCTTTGCCGGACATAAATGCCGACTACATTCGTTAATTATCGATAAATTAACATGTTTGATAATGATTGATTATTTACTTGGAAACATTTGTAGGTTATGCTATAGGTACTATCGCCTAAATCTATATCTGACCATTTGGAAAACAAAATCCCGTGCACATGATGACCACAGCTGCGTCCGTAAGTAAAACAAAAGAGAATCCTTTTTAGGTCGACTAATAATATGCGCTGCAAGCAGGAATAGTCCTTACGGTGGTCAGATATAGATTTTGGCGATAGTACCTGTTGATACGTCAGCAATAATGGCTTCTTCCTGTAGGCAGAAGCTATACAGAACGCCACCTGCTACGATCCTTACATATATACTCTGATGTTTTTTTTTTTTAAGAATAACCGTGGAGCTTCTTGCCGGCTTTTCTCCATAGGAAACGACCAATTGCAATCGTGCACCTAGCTTCTTACGTTTCACAAGTGCCCATGTGAAATAAAATAATTTGATTTTGGATTACTTTGTCGAAAATGCAGAACTTACCACGCATTTGTACGAAGTGCAAACTGACACTATTATTAGTTATAACATAATCTACCACGCGAAATAATAAGTTAAATTGCTTATTAGTCTAGATTGTAATCATTTATTATTAACTTTAGTTCTAATGGGTACTCGGATGTAATCGAAGATGCTACGACTTTTACGTAGATAGGTAAATCACGGTTTTGTTTTAATCAACCTGCCTGTTGGTATCCTAAAAATAAGCACATGAACCAAATAAAATAAAAGAAACTGATCAAAATTATTTTTTTTATTTTACGTTCGAAAATATATCGGTAGGTGCTGGTAAAAAAACATTATCGAAGCATCCTCAAATGTATTGTAGGATACACAAGTTTTAACTCTTCACCTAAAAAGTATCTATAACTTAACTTGATTAAAGTTATCATTCTGATAACTACTTAAATCTCTGCAAGAAGTTTCATTTACAGCCACTTTTAGATCGTCGCCGACTTGCTGATTGCACTTTTCTTTTGAAAATCTTAAATAACGAAATTGACTGTCCTGATCTCCTGCATAAATTGCATTTCAATGTCCCCCAGAGATCAGTTAGATTTAATCCACCTATCTCCATTCCTTTTTCCTCATCCAACTATAGGCAAAACTCATACATGGTGCGAGCGAGCAAGGACTATAATATTCTATGTAAGGAGTTCTTTTTTGACCCATTTATCACCAAAGCCCATTCTGCACGCACTCGGTTGAATGCCAACTTTTTTAACAGCGCGTAATACTTTATTATTTACTAGCTTCTGCCCGCGGCTTCGCCCGCGTGGATGTCGGAAATTATCCCACGGGAACGTGCTAACAGGATAAAATGTATGTGCTTCCCGAGGATGCCATCTATCTCGCGGGCCCTTTGTGGCTAATTACAATAGAAAACCAATTGTGTCTCATTAGTGGTGATTAAGAGGGTACCTATATGATATCTTTACCTAAGTACCTACCTACGCCAGGGTAGCGGGACCATCCGAAAGGGTTTACCGCTGCCCTGGAACATAAAGGGCTAAGGAAGGAACACGGGTGGATTTTAGTCAGTAAAAGTCTGACACTCCCTTCTGCTCCACCCAGAGCGGGAGGGGTCATTTGATGATTTCCCATCCTCAAAAAAAAAAAAAAAAAGTACCTGCCTACCTAATTTAAGAAAAATAAACTCAATAACAGAAAATTATTAAATACCTACCTACCTAAATAAACCTATTTCTGATGATAACTAATCTAAACTCAATAAATAAGCAAAATCCTTAAAAACTAATATCTATACGAATGACTAAACCTACCTAACAGTATTATAAAATAACCTACGGTCACTACGTACACTATCAAATATACTACCTATACTTTAAAATTAAAATCTATACCTACGACTCATATAAAAATAAACCTAAATAACTCTAAAAACTAAAAGGAATAAAAATGAACTCCACTGCGGGTGACCCAACCTACGACAAACTTAGTATTTGCGGTTGGTACAGTACAGACAGTGGTAATCGGGTATAGGGATCGAACCGCAAAATTAAGTTTGTTTTTTATTGTATATACTTTTCCGGGATAAAAAGTACCCAGTGTGGTGCCCAGGATATTAAAGAATAATTATACCAAGTTTCATCGTAATCGAACCGGTAGTTTTTGCGTGATGCCTGAACAAACAGACAGACAGACAGACAAAAATTTTTTTAATCACATTTTTGGGTTCGGTGTCGGTCAAGTAACACCCCCTGCCATTTATTTTTTGGATATTTTCAATGTACAGAATTTTCACTTCTACAGATTTATTATAAGTATAGATTTTATTTTTAAGTTCAGTTTTTCCCCATGTCACTAAAGCCTAACATGGCGTCTGAATGTATTTGATACTTACTGCTTGTTTTTTAATTCATTGTATTTGTACTTTTATCGTGCTTGCTACTTAGTTGTTAGTGATCCTAAGATTTCTATTACCTTCTCTGTGTCTACTCGTGAGAACCTGTAATTGGCTCTGTGTCGCTACAATATTGTTATTAATTTGGTTTAGCTGTTGGTTCTCCTACCTTTAAATAAATAAATTCACCAACTATTCAAAAAAAATTCTTGCTTTCGCTCTTCAAATAAAACTTGTACTTTTATAAACACTTTGATAATCGTAATCCTATTAATATTATGAACACGCAAAAGCGTGAAAGAGTAGGTAACAAACATCCATCCATCCATACAAACTTTCACGTTTATAATTTATTATTTAATAGGATTAATATTTAGTAGGATTTGTTACTCTTTCACGCTTTTGCGTGAAAGAGTAACAAATCCGTTCAATCCATCCATTCAAATCCGTTCAGTAGTTTTTACTACTTAACGGATTTGGATGAAATTTGGCACATAGAGGGTTTACAAGCAGGATTAACATATAAGATACTTTTTATCCTGATATTGCCTCGGGGCGCAGCTAGTAACTTTCATATGTCTACGCTTGTCATGTAACATACTCTAAATATGTTTTCACTAGAAACGTAACTTTTAGAACAAGACTTGCTTAAGTTAGCTGCACCGGTTAGTGATTTATTAGTGGGATATCTCTTCAAGAAGTAGGTATCTAATTAAGCATGACAGTTGATTCATTTTAGGTCATTTAGGGTACAAGCAGCTACATTTCTTGGGGTACAGAGGTCAAATATTTGGTGATACTGTAGTTAATTATTTATAATCTATATCTATATACTTATAATAAATCTGTAGAAGTGAAAATTCTGTACATTGGAAATATCAAAAAAATAAATGGCAGGGGGTGTTACTAGACCGACACCGAACCCAAAAATGTGATTAAAAAAAATTTTGTCGGTCTGTCTGTCTGTCTGTCTGTTTGTTCAGGCATCACGCAAAAACTACCGGTTCGATTTCGATGAAACTTGGTATAATTATTCTTTAATATCCTGGGCACCACACTGGGTACTTTTTATCACGGAAAAGTATATACAATAAAAAACAAACTTAATTTTGCGGTTCGATCCCTAGACCCGATACTGTACCAACCGCAAATAATAAGTTTGTCGTAGGTTAAGTCACCCGCAATGGAGTTCATTTTTATTCCTTTTAGTTTTTAGAGTTATTTGGGTTTATTTTTATGTAAGTTGTAGGTATACATTTTAATTTTAAAGTATAGGTAGTATATTTGATAGTGTACGATGTGACCGTAGGTTATTTTATAATACTGTTAGGTAGGATTAGTCATTCGTATAGATATTAGTTTTTAGGGATTTTGCTTATTTATTGAGTTTAGATTAGTTATCATCAGAAATAGGTTTATTTAGGTAGGTAGGTATTTAATTTTCTGTTATTGAGTATTTTTTTTTAAATTAGGTAGTTACTTAGGTAAAGATATCATATAGGTACCCTCTTAATCACCACTAATGAGACACAATTGGTTTTCTATTGTAATTAGCCACAAAGGGCCCGCGAGATAGATGGCATTCTGGGGAAGCACATACATTTTATCCTGTTAGCACGTTCCCGTGGGATAATTTCCGACATCCACGCGGGCGAAGCCGCGGGCAGAAGCTAGTATTCAATAAACTTATCTTTCCTAAACAGTTTGGTAACAAAACATGGATTATTCAACCAAAATTGATGAAAACATATTTATTTTGATGTGCATCGTCAGATATGAGGGGCCCGTAGCTAAATAATAACACAGGTCGATCGGTCAGGTTAAGCTTGCCGCGGTTGGACTGTGGATGGGTCACCATCTTTACATACTGAGACCCCTCCGTGCCTCGGAAAGCACGTTAAGCCGTTGGTCCCGGCTGTCATTCGTGGATCTTTGACAGTCGTTACGGGTAGTCAGAAGCCCGAAAGTCTGACAACCAGTCTTACCAAGGCGTATCGTATTACCCAGTAACTGGGTTGTGGAGTTCAGATAGGCAGTCGCTCCATGTAAAATACTGGTATTCAGCTGCATCCGGTTAGACTGGAAGCCGACCCCAACATAGTTGGGAAAAGGCTAGGCAGATGATGTGCATCGTCAGATATAATATAGATCTTTACAACGACTTACGACTCTCTACAACGTAAGTACACCATATAAATTACAGATTGAAGTGTAGAAATGTTAAATACTACTTTTTGTATATACCTACAGCTTTTAAATTTTGACTAAGATTGCTCTCTCTGTCCCTATTACTTACTGTACATAGTTAAGTATTTTGCTTCTTCTACATTCATAGGAACCTTAAAACACTTAACTTCTTTGTAATTTTCAGTTTAGGTACAAACACTAGAATTAAAATGAATCAGCTTTTAAGAACACCGCCAAAACTATTTTACTCATTTGAAAGCTAACCAGTCAGCCCTAAAAACTGCTGGTTTCAGGCTTTTACATCGTAAAGCGAGCGACTAAATAATTAGTGGTACTAGATAGGTCTGTACCGACATAAAACTGACGACAGTCACTAAGCCTCACTTGAATGTGAGAAAAATGCCAAGAGCTTATTGTTAAGCTTGGTGTACATGTCGTAGATGGATTGTAGAATCCGCTGTTTTACAAAACTGCAAGTTGTTTTACAAAACAACTCTGTTATGTAAAACAGTTAAACGTTCTGCTGGATTGGATTGGATTGGACAGTGCGCTATGTTTAACAAAACTGCTACCGACGTTTAGACGTAATGCAGGATGGCTTATCTGCAGTCACATTATGCGTCTTACATACATACATCAACTTAGTGAATCCAAGTTCAGAGCTGGTCATAGGGCTGTCTTAAGTTGAGCTGCAGCACCCTTTATAAGTTTTTTTACGGTTAAAAATATGTGTGACATTTTTTTTCCAAAAAAAAAAAAATAAGGTAAATATTTATAATCTTCTTCTTCTCAGCGTGTCGATGGCAAAAATAGAATAAATAAACATGGTTTTTTAAATTTGTTTGGCCCGAAATTAGCATTCGCTAACGCGGCCATTAGGTCCACACGTGTGCAGGTGACAGGGCATGCAGTGCAAGATGGGAGGTGAGCCATTGTCTGTGGAGAGACAGTATAATCTATAATCATAGGATAAGTAATTATTTCATGGCATGGATACGTGCGGTGTGTAGCTGTTCGTACTACCCTCCTAAACATAATTATAGTAGGTAGTAGTAGTATATTTGTTGTTTATTTTCTGTTAAATTTTAATTTTCTGTTTAATTTTAATATAGGTATATACTACTAACATAATATGCTCCTTTATAAAACGTTGCTTAAAGTTAAGTAGTGACTAGCGACTGTTTAACCATACATTTTTGACGTAGTTTATAAATAAACCCCGTAATTTGGGATAAAGCAGCAAATTAAAAATTTACGAAATCCCATATTAATATTGAAAACCCATTTTCTCTATATTTTATTTCGATATTTTATCTTCACAGCAGCGTGTTACTCGCTTACGAGTTACATCGTAAATTTGTAATGTTACCTTACATTGTAGTGCGTTGACTGTGCCGCCTGTAATACTAGATCAATAATGAGTAGCAATAATTACTGTGTAGCTTTTAAGAGAGTTATATGGCTTGGTCCTTAAATCTCTCATCATCATTGACAGCCTCGTTCCACCCACTGCTGTAAGTATAGACCTTCTTCCTTTTACAATTCTTGCTCAGACTTGTTAAAGAAAGTATATACACCGTTAATTTTTGATCGTTTTAATCCTTAAAAGGGGTCATTGTACTCATCATTATACACAACTTTTACTACAGGACCAACCCTGAAATCGTGAAAAAAAAGTCAACCCCCTTTTAAGGATTAAAACGATCAAAATTTAACGGTATATACAAATATACCTATATGACTCCGAGCCAGTCATATTGAAGTGGAAATTCACAAAATGTATTTAATACTAGCAGGGCCCCGCGATTTCACTCGCATAAGTGTCGACCCCGTGGGAATATCGTTATAAAAAATATTATATGTGTTAATCCTAGTTATAATCTATCTGTGTGCCAAATTTCATCCAAATCTGTTTAATAGTTTTTGCGTGAAAGGGTAAAAAACATCCATCCATCCATCCTCACAAACTTCCACGTTTAGAAGGATTATTAGGATAAGTAGGAAGTATTGTGTCCGATGGGATTTTCCATCGGTAAAAATGCGGAATTTCCATACCCTATTTAATCGCTTCAGGCGATGAATTTTCAGAAAACCTTTCTTAGTGCTCAACTTAGTTATAAAAAGCACTTTTATAGCACTCTTGTGCAAAATTTCATGCTTCAAGACCCAGCAGTTTAGTCTATACGATGTCTTTCAAAGAATGAATTTAAGATTTTTATCAATTTCTAGGCAGATTGATTTCGTTTGTGAAGTTATTGTTTCTTGTGGTAGTCAAATTCCACGACTTGACTCGACTTTCAAGTCTCTCTCTTTCTTCTCTCGGCTTGATTTGACTACCACGAGACAATAATTTGAAACGGTAGGTCTCTAACAATTTTGTCACATAAAAATTTTCGTTCACACTTTTTTTCAGGTTTCTCCGCAAAAATCTCGGTCTACAGAACAATGACGCAGTCTTTCTTTTCCCCACTTTTTAATACAAAAGTAAAAAATGAGAAATGTGTTTGCCCAGTTAGTAGGGTCCAATTATAAACATTAACATATAGTGACCGGCGACAAGGTTCTCACAACGCTCCGCTGCGCCCGCGTCGAGACATTTCACTTGTGCGTTTTTACTTCTTATCGCTAAGGTGGGTTGCACCGAGTAGTTAATGTTAATTAAAAGGTAAGTTGGTGTGGTGAAATGGTGAGGTTTGTTGAAGATTCCGTGTGTGTAATAGTGTCAGATAGCGCGCAATTGTTGAGGTGTACATTCGTTTGGTGACGACAGCATTACAGCACATTCATGGCATCGGTTAACTTGATTATATTATAAGGGGCTTGCGGCTAAGTAATAACAGCGGCACGGGTCGATCGATCAGGCTATGCTACGCTTGCCGCGGTTGGTCCGTGGATGGGTGATCATCTTCACATACCAAGACCCCGCCGTACCTCGGAAAGCACGTTAAGTCGTTGGTCCTGGCTGTCATTCGTAAATCTTTGACAGCCGTTACGAGTCGTCAGTAGCCCGGAAGTCTGACAACCAGTCTTACCAAGGGATATTGTATTACCCTGTAACTGGGTTGTGGAGGTCAGATAGGCAGTCGCTCCATGTTAAATATTGGTATTCCGCTGCATCCGGTTAGACTGGAAGCCGACCCCAACATAGTTGGGAAAATGCTAGGCAGATGATAATGGTTAACGTGACTGGGAATGCAACACATACTTAGCCAAATATATTGGTTTCTTTTTTATTTATCATCTTTCTGCAGTTTACTATTGTATACATTGTACATTACTATTCATAAGGAAAGGTCAACATAATTAATATTCACTGCTAAAAATTCTAACAATTTAATTTACCAGAAAACGAACCTATCAATAAAAGTCACCCAAAAGACAAACCAAAAATCATACCTACCATACATTTAGTTGCTTAAAAACACAAACAGCAAAAAACGACTACTCTTCGCTTCTAAACCACAAAACCCCATTTAACCTCAACTTAACCTACAGTTAAACCACCCATCGTTCTTACGCTTTAATTAAATAAAATCAGGTGAGCTGAACTAATGAATTCAGTTGTCGGCGACACACTAATCACAAAGTAATTGTGTGACCGTTTTAATGCTAATGTAATCGCTCGATCGTCTTTCCTGTCGCAGGTCATTTTTAACGGCGGTTAAGTTTTTCTTTGTCACATGGTGGGAACGACCTTTGAGTGGTTTAGAGTGGTCATATTTGCGTCGTAAATTGTTTATTATGTTAAATTCCAGAGGTTGTGCGAAATATCTTGCTAATTTTAATTTATCTTTTTCTTAGGTATTTGAGAGATTTTAAGTGGTCACGTGTATAAAATGGTTAAGATTATCAACTTTATAGTATTTTGCTGTGTTATTTCGATGAATGGAGCTGTGATAGCTGGAAGCCTAAATGTAATTTTTAGCTACCTACTTTACATACCTAGTATTGTATACAATCAAGTATTTTCTAACTGAACAGACAGCTGTGCTACTAGGGAGTTTATTGCGCCACTTCTTCCCAGCGAAAGCACTAGGAAGTGGTGAAGGGCGGGCAATTTGGGGACTGTCATTTGTAATTTTGACGTTCGAAAAGTGCCGATTCTCAGCCTAATTTAAATAAATGACTTTTGAATTTTTTTATTTTAATTTAGCTCCAGGACGAGAGGATTTTTCCAATTGGCTCATAAAATTCTATGTGCACATGTTGATCATGTGAAAACAGTACCTACTTGAACATTCACCAAACAATTTAAAACTGTTACACGACATTAAAGTCATCGATGAGTCTCGCATCATTTCTCGAAACCTGTAATGATTTGCATGCGTCATTTATCACCGAATGTCGCAGACATAGCTCCGGGCAAGATAATACTTTTAAGTCATGTATTCATTGATGACACATTATGAACTTTCCAATGTCACCCATCTTGGAGTACAGCCCGGTTCAAGCTTTATGGCGGCTCTGGAGTGCGTTACTCGCTGCGCAGTACCTCACCCCTCACCCCCGCTGACATGTGAATTTTGATACAGCGCCTCATGTTCCGACCGCGTTATAGTATGAATAGAGCTGTACCTAGTGGCAAAGCGAGTCCTGCGATGGTGGAGCGAGCTCTGCGAGTCCAATACAATAACGCCTTCAGAGTTATGTTGGGGCTGCCGCGCTTTTGTAGTGCATCGGGGATGTTCGCGGATAATGGCGTGCCAGATTTTTACGCACTGATACGGACACGAATAGCATCCCTGATGCGGCGAGTGCGCGACAGCTCCAACAGCTTGGTGGCTATAGTAGCCGACAGGACAGACAGTCCAATGATGTGGCAATGGATGACCACTCATCGTGCGTCATTCCAATATTTAAAGTAAGTTGTTTTTGGTGTAGTTTTGTGTTTTCACGATGTACCTATTTATGTTTTTTGTGTTTTTTGTTTTTAGTATAAAATTGTAATGTGTGTTGTTTATGGACCTGGTCTGAAATAAATAAATTATTATTATTATTAAAGCAACCACATTACCTTGGTCAATTTCAGGATTCGAAATATTATATGAATGTGGCGTAGGTACAAGTTCTTTAGGAGAGTGAGAAGTTGACTATCTTCATCTACACCAGCTGATCTATTCTGTAACCATTTCACCAGGTCATCACCCCATATTGTGGGAGACCTTCAAGCTCACTTTTACCACGTAATTTTTCACAGTCAGATTTTTACAGAACAGGCCAACAGGAGTCTGGTTGCACACATTCTGAAACATTGCATAGTTTTATTTGTCCTAGGACCAACACATGTCCACCATGTCACATCGGTCGCCATCTTTTTCAGCCTGATGAAATTTATCTATCAGTTCTAAGCTTAATATTGTAGACGTAAAACCTGAGGTCACAGGTCAGCTCCCGTGTGAAAGGTCGTGAGCATTATATGCTCATGTTACGTTGTAATCGCTAAACGATTACCATTAATTTTGTTTCTATTTCTCTGGCTGAGCAATTTGTTTTACAAAGACGGGCTATTCTTCATCTAGTAATCGTTTGTGGGGATTTTGTGTTAATCAATTATTGAAATAGAAGCTGCCGGTTGCCTCAGTGTTACGTTGGATTGATTGTCACCTGTTTCTTATGTAAGATGCTTATTTAAATTGAAAAGTTGTCCATAGTAAAAGTGGATTGTGTGGTTTTGGCCATTCTTAGTGCTGGACAATTTATTTGTAGATTTACTTCAGTAAGTGCAAATTTTTCCAATGCCAGATAACTTTATCGGAGGGATAATTTTGAGTTTTTGACAGTTCTTCCATACTTATCATATACTACATATACTTATCTTCCAAAATTATCGGTCGATTGAAAAATCAGCCCTTAGTTGAATTATTATTGTGTAGATAATGTCTATTGAGTGAGTTTTTTCAGTATCATTGGATTTTTATCAATAAATGATCTGAATGTATAAAAATAATTCCACTTTGTTATCAATGATAAGCACACGTTTGTTACAAATACTTATTTGTAATTTTAAATAGTTATGATGTCTTTTATTTTTTGTACCCAGAGCGTCGAACTAAAATTTCTGAGAAACGACAATATTTTTTGTTCCAAGATCGACATTAACTTTTATCCACCACAGAAAATTAACCAAACAAAGCCTCTATCAACGAAAATACCTTCAGGCACTATCGTTTTCGTGGTAATAAATCGTTCTATTACTTATATTTGGCGGTGCCATGATAAATACAGTCCGCGTATTATTTACGGCATGTTTGATCAGATAACTTGATGTCCACCAAGGCTTTGGGGCCCAAATTGGTCCAGTAAATCATAGGAAAAGACTGATATGAAGACTTTTGATATATGTTCCTTTTTGTTAATCTTGAGCGGTTGTAATTACAAGTGTTGGGTCATGTATTTTCTTTTGTTGTTTTTTTTTATGGAGCTATGTCGCTCTGCCTAAGGGACATTTTTTGTGTTGGCTTGAAACTGGTTGGGTGAAGTGTTCTTATTTTCATTATTTTTTTTCTGTCAGCTAGCTTTATACTGTCTAATGAGAATTACCTTTTTATTGAACATGAAATGAAAACAACAGAAATATTTATTTTATATTAAACACAGATACGTGCAACCGTACTCTCACTCATCACACTCACAACACACACACGCACTCAAATAACGTCATCTAAAAATCAATCAATCACCACCACAAAAAAAAATGATTTAATCTGTCATTTAGTTACATTTTTTCTGTTATATAGAACTCACAGCGCCCCGCGGATTCATCCACATAAGATTCGATCCCGTTAGAATATCGGGATAACAATTATCCTATCCTAGTGTTAATCTTAGTTGTAAGCTATCTGTGTGCCAAATTTCATCCAAATCCGAGCAGTGGTTTTTGCGTGACGAGTAACAAACATTCATCCATCCATCCTCACAAACTTTCGCGTTTAGGTATAATGTTATTAGTAGGATGAGACTATTATATTCAGGCAGAATGTCGTTCACTTGCCGAGGTGATAATAATGTCCAATAATAGTACCGAAATAAAATCCAAACCACCATCACTAACATAATTACTATATTGGTGTCTCGATAACCCCAAAAGGACATCCCTGCCACCCTCCGTAAGACAATAGTCGTAATGAACCCGTCAATATTGCTTAGCTCGACACGAGTAATGGCAGGTGTCGTATCTTGTGTTATTGAGGAGTATATTGCTTTTTTATTTCGTAGTATTAATCTTGATTTACTACTTTGTTTTGATAGTTTCTTTTTGGTTTTTAATGCATGTTTATTTCAAAGTGAAAGTATTTTTTGCCTCATTTTTATTGTACAGTCGCCAACACATCAAACTACTACAATCTGTCAAATTTCTTCAATAGATTTTCAACTTTATTGCTAAAGCATTAGGTTCAAAGTTATTGGGAAAAAATGACAGTTTCGGGTAGCTTGATGTGCTGGCGTCTGTACCAACAAATTGAATGCCAAACGCGTCACTTTAAAAGTTTTAGCTATAGGTAGCTAATTAAGCCATAACAATCACCTGAAACAATAAGCTTAAGCCAAGGGGCTATTTTTTCTAGCGGCGATTTTTTTTCACGCACTGGAATTTCAACTCACTCCTTAGCGCCAAGAGTTGAAAATACAACAGTGTGTTTTTTTGACGCGCTGGGATGCGCTCTGTTGGATTCTCAATGCTCAATTGAACACCGAGAGTTGATAATCCAGTGTGCGTTAAAATCCCGCCGCGATATTTTTACGTCTGTGTGAACGTGAGCTAACTGTTCACCTGGATAGACAGGCAAGGATTATCTTATGACAGTACAGAAGACTTTTGACCACAACAGTCTGTATTTCAGTTCAAGGGCATGTAGCTAAGCAATAACAGCCGTAGGGGTCGATCAATCAGGTTAAGCTACGCTTGCCGTAGTTGACCCGTCGATGGGTGACCATCTTCATATACCAAGACCCCTCCGTACCTCGGAAAGCACGTTAAGTCGTTGGTCCCGGCTGTCATTCGTAGATCTTTGACAGTCGTCAATAGCCCGAAAGTCTGGCAACCAGTCTTACTAAAGGTAAGGGTATCGTATTACCGAGTAACTGGTTATGGATGTCAGATAGACAATCGCACCATGTAAAATACTAGTATTCAGCTGCATCTGGTTAGACTGGAAGCCAACCCCAACCTAGTTGGGAAAAGGCTAGGCTAATGATGAGTACCGACGACCTTTAACCACTACGGACTGTATTTCAGTTGCCATTTACCTTACGACAATAGCTACATAAAACATAACAGCCACATAATCTCCTCCATTCTATCAAGACGAGACGAGAATTTAAAATCAGATAACACATTACGACACAACTTCAAACGTTGACGAACAATGACTAAAATGACCCGTGAACCGAAAATATCTGTCAAAATATCATCCATCGAAGGTTGACGACTCAAAGGGATTTCATTTTGTAAGGGAGCGGCATTGGAACAATAAGCCTAATTTTCGTACAGCATTGATTGATGGCCAATCCCATTCCTTCGTTGACGTGACAAACGTTGATGCTTTGAATCAAGTTTGGGACATGACAATAGATGATATTAATATCAACTAAATGGGTGTTGAGATGGATTTGGTTTTGTGAGACTAAGATTAATTTGGGTTGGTCAATATTTTGTAAACTTGATATTCAAGAATGATGAGATGTAATGAGTCGATTTATAAACAAATAAATCTGTGTAAAAAAGAATAAGAAGTCTCATTTAAAACATCAATCTTTTGTATGTGGAATGCCATTAAGAATTTCTGGAATATTATCATGATTACGTCAGACGTTTTTACTGACTTGAAAACTTAGAAATACTGGATGGCAGGCATTGACGCGCAAAGTGTAACCATAGATTCAGTACCTACTTGACTCTCAAATAAAATAAGAATGAATAAAATACACCTCCTAGCTACAAACACAATCAATTAAACAATACCTGCAGAAAATCTCGAAGTACCTTTCCTCATAGCACAAAAGCCGTTAGTGGAGGCAGCTACCGTACCCTTAGAGGTCACAAATAACAGTATAGCTCGTAAACTAGTTGCCGCATTAACCATAACGAATAAAGGCACTAAAAGCACGTCTCTCAGTCCCTGAGGGCCGTTTCGGCTGTCAATGCGAAAATTTAAGTTCGCCACACCCATGCACTCTGAAGGGTCGACCTTTACGCCCTTTGTCTCAATCGTTGTTGCTTTTACATTCCGAGAGTCCATTCCAATTGTACTCTGTACAGGATTAAATAAAAGTGTTCGGTAGTTGGCGCGAAATTTTAGTGCTGCGAAATTCGAGAGTGTATTTTTTATGTCATTATCGTTGACTGCTTTTCCTCCTATTGTTATTAGAGACTTGGTATACCTGTTATAAAGTTTAAGTTCATTAGTGCATATTCATATTTCATTTATTCAAATAGACGAATCTAGTATTCATAAACACAGTCTGCGAGACTTAAAGACAAAATAAATAAAAACAATAAAAAACCTTCCACATTCAAAAGTCAATCAGCATTGGAGATTCATTAATCTCATCTCATTTGCGACTGTCTCAAATTGCGCAACATCTTTTAAAACGTCTACACTATGACATTGCTTCTGATAGCCTCAGGGCTGTATCACATTTGTTTATATTTATATCTCTTTGATTTCATTCATATGCTGTCCTATTCAATTGAACAACAGACCTTAATTCCGACAACAGTTTGTGTACGTCTGTTCTAATCTCGTTGTTCAAAGGAGTGTGTTACCGACTTTGTGTGGCCATCTATCTTGTTCTAACGACAATGTCTTGATGTATTTTATCACATTTAGCCGCGGTAGAAATATTTACTATCGTCGACCAGTTTACTGTGGGCTTCCCCATCTCTCTCGATTCCTTTTTCAGTGGAATGATTGGGAGTGTTTGTAAATTGATCTATGGGTCACGTGTCATTGGTTTTCGGTTCCGTGACCGTGGTGTTAACGTCTTATTTGTCATCTGTCAATTTGCCTTCTATTTTTGTTGGGGAATATGAAAGCTTTCGTTTAACTACGCGTGTCGTCGGCGGTGTTTTGTCATCATTATTTTTGGCTCCTCATAATGATTATTGACAGGACTGTGGACGCGATGCATAGCTTGCTTTTTAGTTTGTTGTTTAATTTTAGCCCTTATTTATGACATTGGTTTTGACAATAGATTGAGTTTCGTTTTAATGTTCCTGTGATTTAGTAGCAGGTATTATGGAATAAATTAATTTAATATTTGTGAGTCCATCGTTGAGCTTTGGATTTTGAGATTAAAAAGAACTAAAAGATTCGTTACTCTCAATTAGCTTTCTCCTCGACTGTATCTTTGACCGAAACAAAAGAGTTCCCATTGAAAACGAGTAATCAACAGAATTAAAGTTGAATCTGTATCAGGAGGCGAGCCCAATCTCGCGGGGTTTACGCCCAATTAATAATCGTGGCTCTGGGGTGTTCAAAGTTCGATGCATGTCTTTGATAATAAATTATATGTATTGAACAAAAATTATACCTTCAATTTGTGTTCAATACCTACCTACTTGCAAAATTTTGTCTTTCTTTTGTAATTCTGAATGTGAGCGACTATAACATTATTAAAGTGATCTTTTTACAAACAACTTATAATTTTTAATTCTAGCAACAATTCTTTTAGCATAATTTCTCTATCGTTACGTTATTGATTTTCATATTTTTTTGTTTAAAATAAATTACTAACACCTTTTATTTTTGTGCGTACTACTAATAACCCTACTAACGCCTTTTTTGTAACTATTTTAGGGATTGTGGGTCTAAATTAACGATAAATTAAATGATTCAAAAAGATACCAAAAATTCTTACTCGAAATGATTTTACCGCCATATTGTACCACCTAAACTTGAGAACCCTTGGTGTAATGGCTGCCTAACATTTAGATCCGTGGCGCAGGCGCATCATGTTTAATTAACTAACCCCCTTCAAGGTGCGTTCTCTAAATATAGTGACCGAAAAATAACAGCCCTCGTGTGCCTCCGATTTTGTGCCTTTTTTCTTTGCGTTAAATGCATGTAATACGTTTTTTGTTCTAATTCCTTTAGTTTTAACCAATGGGGTTTAATTTTTCGTACTTTAGTGGATTAAGACCGATTAGGTTTTTATTATGTGATATATTATGTTCGCTTTTACATTGTATTTTTTATTAAAAAGTTACAATATTTTGGATGAAAACGTTACTATAATAGACTGGATTCATCAGAAATTCTTCTGTGCACAATGAATAGAATGAATTCCGTCGTTTCATTTTAATATTTATTCCGGGATATTTCATTTTAATATATAATAGGTTGGGGAAAAAGTATCTTCGCATTTTTTAAGAAAATTCAAAACATTTTTTAATATAGTTTATTTACATTTAACTAAAGTATGTAGGTACCATTTTGTTCGATAACTTTTTGCCATCTTGTAGGTAGGGACATGATCCCATTGCTATAGAAATGGGACTTCTGATCAAAATACCGCGATAAGTGGTTTTGGTAGTCCTCTCGTGATGTTAACCTGACACTGCCTAAAGAATTCTGAAGAGACCGAAACAGGTGGAAATCTGAAGGTGCAAGGTCAGGACTATACGGCGGATGCATTAACACCTCCCAGCCAAACTCTCATAATTAATCAAACTCTCGTAATAGTTCGGAGTGGCCCCAAAAACGGACAAACTAAAAGAAAGCAGGCTTAGATGGTGGCCACGTAATGAGAAGAGATGATAGTTTCTCAGCAAAAATAGTCCTGAATATCCCTACGAACGCCTGGGAAGAGGAAGATCCCCCACAACATGGTGGTCCAGCATTGAGATGATAGCGCAGAATCTAACTGCTATAACAACCCAGGGTAGGTCCTGGCGCCGCTGTACAAGAAGACCTGACCCCAGATAGAACTGGGATTACGGGATGGAAGAAGATTTATTTCAGTCCGAGGTGGTGAGATACACGATAGGCGACGGGCACATTAGAATAACGCCATCAATTTACACTGTTTTTGACATAACAGAGATTTAGTAATAGGAAAAAATTATTACTTACCTAAGACAAAGTGTTACGACGCCTACCTAACAGCTGATTTAGGATATTAATAAATAAAAAATAAAACCTAATAAGCTTATTCAACAACAACCAGTCCATAATGTTTTATTTTAATTCCCTATTTTTTCTTCTTTCAAAAACTATTAATAATATGACGAATAACGAGTTTGATTAAAGTTCAATCTTTGTCCCGCGTTTCGGTTCTATTATGGGGCGGCTTGGTACCATTACCTGGTACTACGTAGTGCCCTTAATCCCTATAATTAGAGTCATCCCACACGGAGTGATTGATAGCTGCAGTCTGAAGGAACACGGCAGAGGAATGGGATTCTAATCAGTTTTTATAGGGTACTGAATTTAGGGGACTGGACGATATAAGATGTATTTACGTGTGTGAGCAACTATTTAATTTGTCCCTAAATATTTGATATCGATGCTCAACTAAAGATACGTAAATATAGTAAAAAATATACTTCAAATATGTACCTACCTGGATATCTAGTAATATACATTAATAATAGGGTTATATTAAAAAATAATAAAGACTATAAACATTGAAATGTCACCCTAAGTATAGAAGGAGCAGTGGTAGCCCAGTGGTAACAGCCCTGGCTTTCGAGTTGTGCTTTGTGGGTTCGAACCCAGACAGGCGCTTTACTGTAGGTATGTAATTTATTTCATCACCACTGCTCTCTAAAACGGTGAAGAAAATCATCGTAAGGAAACCGGCATGTCCTAGAACCAAAATTTCGAAGTCATGTGACATCTACCAACCCGCACTGGGCCCGCGTGGTGGATTACGGCCCACTCCCTCTCACAGAGAGGAGGCCTGTGTCCTAGCAGTGGGAGCGTTATAGGCTGATTATGTCTATTGCACCATATCAAAATAAATTTCAATAATTTTTGTTCGAGGACTCATTTATATACAGCTGTATCTATGATGTGTTGTCTCGGTTGTAAATTATAACTCCCAAAGAGGAAAAAGCCATTAATATCCACTCTTTCCCATGTAAGCTTCTTAATACCAATTTCGGTAGAGTACACTAATAGCTACCCTTAACGCCTCCCTCAGTTGCAAGCACACCCCTTAATAAAAATACTATATGAGAAACGCCTATCTTGCTTACTTTTATTAAAACCATGTAATTTTATAAAATGGCTACCAATTTATCTACGTAATCGTGAACTATAATGCTTTGTTAACGAATCGTGCGCGGGAGTCGATTTTTTACAGGCCAACCCCTAACTGATTGTGTTTTTTTACATTCTCATCTTCAAAGTTAATAATGTTTAATGTATTTAAAGTTTTGTCCGATATTTCGCTCGTGGCATTTTTTTGCCGATAATAGTATGCCTTAAGATATGTAACCACAGAATAGCAGAAAAAGATTTTTTTTAAATTATTGACTGACATAGGTACCTACCGATCGTCCTATGATTACTCCCACTTATAGTTTGTTTTTTTTTTTTGACAGAATATCAGATTTTTTCGTTTAAAAATGTCCAGAAACAGATATGGCATTCGGCCAATAAAATAAAAAAAAATGTGATGTTTCTTTATTAATGTTTCTGTGCCGATAACGGAAATAAGAACACAAAATACTTTTGAATTTCACTTATTATTTTACTCACTCCGTTACCTACACTAAAACGAAAATTTCCACCAAAGTTTTCCAAACTCAAGTTGTACTGAAGACTGACGACGACCCAAGCAATCAGTGATGGGCACACAATTTTAACAGAATGTGGCGTACGCGCAACGGATAGAAAGTGTCCTCAATGCATGGATTTACAAAAAAAATACTAATCATCTCGCGATCGTTTCATCTCAGACGATCAAAATTTTTTCTTTAATCACCAAAAAAACATATCCAATCATCGAATTTGGCGGATCATCATAAAAATGACGGTCACTTTATGAAATATCACAGTGGAATATTTGGAATATCGACCAAATTACGTCTCTCGATGATGGTGGAACAAAAAAAACTTTAAAGTCGATTTAGTTCTTTGTGTAAAAAATAAAGGGCGTAATTATGGTCACAATGGTGGTTAGCCAGGCGGCACAATTAGATTTTGACGGGTCCATGATAAATGGTTGTCTTGGGTGCTGTTAACCCATAAAAACCGAGGAGACGCGCCGAGGTCACTTTGAACATCATTTTTGGTGAAATGTAAAATTAATTCTTATTTTTGCGCTCGTTTTTTCTTATTGAATTTGAAATAAAAAGTGCAATCGCTGAACTGTGAACGTGGCGGGCAATCTTTGTGACCATGCAAGTCATTTTTTGTATTAATTTGTTTATTTATGTATCTGATTATTCCCCCAAAGTCAAGTAGAGACGTAATTGCTTAGTATAAAATCTAAGTCTGAACAAATACCTAAGTATTTTACAGACAAATCAGCAATGTGAATGACTTTGATGTAACAGAATTAGCATTTAAATTGTGTATAATTACTACCAATTTTCAGTAAGTCGTTAACTTGAAGTGTCCTCATCGTTTGCAATTATTTCATAAAATAATTACATGCTATTGTAACTTTATTATACCTATTTATTTACATACACTAAGGTCAAGTTGCAGTGTTGAAAGATACTTACAAAGTAACAAAGTTTCTTCGCGTTCAAAAGTATTTAAAACATCAATAAGGTGCAAATGAGAAAAAGAAAAAAAAGGTCCAAAAAATGTGTATGTCATCCCATAAATATAATAAAACATACGAAACAAAAAAAAATTATGGATGGAAGAAAAGTTCTTCCACTCCACTCATTCTCTGTTCCGCAGGATAATTCACTAACAATTCGTCCCAACTTATTATTAAAACGATCGTTTCCCTAACCGCGAATTATCAAATTTCTACCATCTTGCCCTAGCATTATCACATAAGTCCAAATGTCTCGGGGTACCATTTAAAACAACCAATTTTAAAAGAACCTCATAAACCACGAGACCCTGAACATTTTGACCAGTTTTGCTAAGGAATGGTAAAGTGACGCGAGGTCTTCGGAAACTGGTCACTTTAAACTCGAGCGATTAAGAGAAAATTGCAAAAGATTACAGAGCCAACCGTAATCCAGGAATCTGCTGTAATTATAAGTATTCCTTTAAATTTCGACCATTAATTAGAGCATCAGTGATTTAGGGGGGCTATTTCGTACAAAATCTACCATTATGGTAGTTTTGGATAATCTATCAAACTTATTTTTAGCGTTTACTGGATTTTAATTGTTTTATAAAGGTATGGTATTACTGTTTCAGTTTTTCTGCTTGTTTTTAGTCACCGTCTATGTTTTATTTATTATGTTAAACATATTTTCTGTTAGAACATATAATAACGGATATTATAAAATACAAAATGTTTTTGACATTACACAAGCTTTTAATATAAAAACAATACTACTCGTTAAACAAATCTAAAAACATTATACGACGTTCCAGTAAGCTGAAATAAATATGTAACAGGTTTTTATGCGCCTGTGCTTGTTCCTAAGGTTGTTACCAACTGAAGTGTAACGTCGTAGATTAGTGCAAAAACGTGACGTCACAGTCGAGTGTGTTCGCAAAAACGTTCCTGTCTTTGCGTTATACGGACGGTGATAAAATGATTAGTGACAGGAAATATACGTTGTAATAAGTGGTTTTTTTTTTTAAGAAAAGTACATTGATGAACCCTGTAGAAGATCGTGGGATGAGCTGGACAAAACAAACGACCAGTTTTCCACCTTAGCCCTGGATCGCTAGCACTGGTAATCATTGGGAAGAACCCGTAGCCCAGCAGTGGGATGATACAGGCTAAATAAATAATTTTATTTAGTGCAAAGGAAAGCATAACATACAAAAGCACAATTAAATTATAACTAAGTCATATACGATGAAAAATAAGGTGCCAAAATTCATGAAAAAAAACGGAACGAAGTTCAAAGAGAGAGAGAGACAGAGAAACACGCGCACGCCGCACGGCTTACAACCATAGCAAAAAGTGTCGTTCCAACTTTTGGTCTTAATTTTTTCCGTCTAGCCTCCTTTCGCAACGCGCGATAAGGAACTTCGTTCCAAAAACAAAAAAAAAATTATACTAAATGCAAATTGTAATGTATGTGAATAATTAGTATAGGTATAGTGGGTAGGAGCATAAAATTATAATACCGTTCATGTTTGTCAAAGCGCGCCAGTCTGCGATTATACGCTGTGCTACCAAGTTGATGTCGTTTACTTTCACTCCTGTTACCTACGTACCTTCATACCCTTCAGTGGCGACGAGTGTTGAACATTACGCGTGTGATATTATAAAAGTTCACGATGTCCATCGGAAAAATTGCGGAGTTTAATGTGCACAAAGACGATTGGAAACTATATGTCGAACGGTTAGAACAATACTTTGTGGTGAACAAGATACCGGACGATTTACATGTGCCGACGTTAATAACCGTTATGGGAGCAGAGAGTTACGAATTGCTAGTTAACTTGTGTACACCAAATAAACCAAAAACTAAAACGTTTGAGCAGTTATCGGAAATAATGTGTAAACATCTACAACCCAAACCCAGCGAACTTGCCGAGAGGTATAAGTTCAGGCATAGGAAGCAGAAGGAGGGCGAAACAATAGCCGACTACGTGGCGGTACTTAAGAAGATGTCGAAAACCTGTGAGTTTGGAAGTTGGCTCGAAGAAAGTTTACGAGATCAATTGGTGTGTGGAATAGCCAGCGAAAATATTAGACAACGGTTATTCGCAGAACTCAAACTGGATTTCGCCAAGGCGTATAAGCTTGCCGCCAGCATGGAATCAGCGGAGAAAGACGCCGCCGTCGTCGACGGGCCTAAGTCGGCGACAGTGACGTGTCAAGCTGTGGCGGTGAAGCAACAAACAATGGGCGTGGCGGTGCGCGGCGGGCAGCCGAACGTCGCGCGACGGGATGTGCGCGAGCGTCGAGACGTGCGGGACAGGGCCGTGGGCCGCGAGTCGACGCTGCCGGTACCGGGTGAGCGGGCTCGGCCAGATGAGCGAGCTCGGCCACAGCGGCTGTGTCGGGTGTGTGGCGCTAACCACAACGAGTCTTCGTGCAAATTCGCGCGTTATGTGTGCAGGGTATGCAATCGTCAAGGTCACTTGCGACGTGTGTGCCCCAATTTAGTGGCACAACATCAAGTGGACGTGCAAATCGCGAGCAGTGATGGAGAGGCGGACAGTGACGAGGTAATTTTTGTTGATGTTTGTCGACTGTCTATATCCAGTTGCAAACCTATTTATATAACGTTGAACGTGCATAATAAAGACATAGCTATAGAATGTGACACAGGCAGTGCAGTGTCTTGTATTAGTCGAGAGTGTTACGATAAAATATTTAACGATCTTACCCTAGAACCTTGTAAATTAACTTTAAGATATTACACAGGTGAGATTGTCAAACCTTTAGGTCTAATAAGACCTCTAGTTAGGTATAAGGATAGAAGTGAATTTTTAGAATTGCTTGTTATTGAGAAGGGTAAAACTGTCCTTTTAGGGCGACATTGGATAGCGGTATTAAAAATCCAACTACCCGATTGGAGCAGTTACAATGTAAATAATATTTTGGAAAATAATGATCCCGATTTATCTTCTTTCAGTACCAAATACTGTAACGTGTTCGCGGAGGGTCTCGGGCGCTTCACGGGCGGCGCAGTGAGCATACACGTGCGCGAAGGTGCCCGGCCGGTGTTCATGCGTGCGCGCCCGCTGGCGTACGCGCTGCGCGAGCCCGTGGAGCGCACGCTGGACCAGCTGGTGCGCGACGGAGTTCTCACCCCTGTCGAGCGTTCCGACTGGGCTACGCCAATAGTGCCAGTAGTAAAGAAAGATGGTAGCATTCGTATCTGCGCCGATTATAAACTTACTTTAAACAAAGTTATAGAAATTGATCGCTATCCTTTGCCTAGGGTGGAAGATTTGTTATTTCGCCTGCGAGGGGGTGAACACTACAGTAAAATTGATTTGTCTCAAGCGTACGCGCAATTTGAACTCGATGACACAAGAAAATACACGGTAATAAATACCCACAAGGGTTTGTATATGTACAACAGATTGGTGTATGGTTTAGCGTCTAGCCCGGGCATTTTTCAAAGGCGAATTGAACAGTTATTCGCGGACATGCCGCGTGTAGGTGTCTTTCTTGATGACATAATTGTGACGGGAAGTACGAAAACAGACCATGTTAACAATTTACATAAAGTCTTGCAACGGTTACAAGACTACGGTCTTAAAGTGAAGAAGGAAAAATGCGTTTTCTTTTCAAAGTCTGTTTCCTATTTGGGTCATATTATTAGTAAGGATGGAGTGCATACATGCCCAGATAAGGTTAAGGCGGTGATGGAAACACCGGCGCCTACAAATGTCACTGAGTTAAGAGCGTTTATAGGGCTAGTAATGTATTATGCTAAATTCATCAAAAATATCAGTACAGTTCTCGCCCCATTGTATAATCTTCTTAGGTCGGGTGCTAAGTATGCTTGGAGTGAGGATTGTGAGAGTGCCTTCGTACGAGTGAAGCGGCTTTTAGCGAGTGGTGAAGTACTAACTTATTACAACCCAGAGCTACCGCTAGTTTTGACGACGGATGCGAGTAGTGTGGGCGTTGGCGCGGTGATATCGCACGTTACGGCGGACGGCGAACGCCCAGTGGCGTATGCATCACGGTCGCTCACACCCGCCGAGCGAGCTTATGCGCAAATAGACAGGGAAGCTCTCGGAATTATATTCGGTATTCGTAAATTTCATCAGTACTTGTATGGCCGTCACTTCATATTACGGACTGATCATAAACCACTTACATATATTTTCGGTAATAAAACGGGTATCCCAGTGATGGCCGCGTCGCGACTACAGCGTTGGGCGGTACTGCTATCGGGTTACAATTACAATATTGAGTACATCGCGTCTAGTAAGAACAGTGCAGATGCATTATCACGCCTTCCATATAGGGATAACCCTGGTAGGCTAAAAACCGAAAATACGTATGTTAACTTTGTAGAAAATTTTTTACCAATCACTAGCAGTGATATCAAAAGAATGATACCCAAGGATACGGTACTTGGTAGGGTGATGTTATATGTACAATCAGGTTGGCCGTCAGTTTGTCCAAACAATGATGAAATTAAGCCGTTCTTTGCCAGGCGTAATGAATTATATGTTGAATGTGGGTGTATAATGTGGGGCTATCGAATGGTGATCCCACATTTATTACGAGAGCAAATATTAAATCAATTGCATAGCAGCCACATGGGTATCGTAAAGATGAAAAGTTTGGCTAGGAGTTATGTGTGGTGGCCCAACATCGATAAAGATATTGAGGGATTGGGTAAACACTGTGAGACTTGTGCCGCGGAAGCGAGCGCACCCCCGCGGGCTACTATTCAACCGTGGCCGTACCATACCCAACCGTGGACTAGGCTTCACATTGATTTTTTGGGCCCGTATCGAGGTATGACATTCTTAGTTTTAATTGATTCGTCCTCAAAATGGTTAGAAATATTCGAAATGCCACGTACTAACGCGTTTAATGTTATTAAAGTTTTACGTTCGACATTCGCTAGGTTCGGCTTACCAGAACAGTTAGTATCTGACCAAGGACCACCTTTTACCAGCATTGAATTCAAAAAATTCCTCACTAACAATGGCATTAGACAGAATTTTTCACCCGCTTATCATCCGTCTTCAAACGGAGCCGCAGAAAATGCAGTTAACGTTTGTAAGCGCACTATTAAAAAGGCAATTCGGGATCGCGTAGATGTAGACGCAGCTTTACAAACATTCCTTCTGGCATACAGAAATACAGTGCACAGCACTACTGGTGAGACGCCTGCTATGTTGTTGCAGAAACGAACATTACGTTCCAGATTGGATCTGTTACGGACAGAACGATCAGTAGGTGTCCGAGTGCAGGATGCGCAGCAAAGACAAATCGATTCTTCTGGTGGGGTCTCGCGTATCTTCGACGAGGGTGATCCTGTTTGGATGAGGGAGTACGGCTCCTCGGATAAATGGGTTAAAGGTACAATCTCAGACGTAGACAGCACTCGTAGGTATCTGATAGCAAGGGATAACGGTCAATTTATTAAAAGACACGTAGACCAGATACGGCGCAGATCCCGTGCATCCGTTGGTGGGCCGAACACGGAAGAAGAGGAACCGATAGAGGATGGGAACTCAGTGGCGCACGCTGGGGACAATTTGTTACAGTCAGGAAAGAATGAGATTGACTGTAGCGATAGTGTATGTGAAAGTGAGAGGATGTGTGAAAGAAGTAAAAAAGAACAATCGATAAACAGTGAGGTCGGTGGTGTTGAGCAGGATCAGCCTTCTAATCAGTCAGCTGGTTCGCCAGCTCAGCCGCAAGAAAAGTACCCAAAGCGAACCCGAAAACCGGTTATCAGATTTCAGTGTACTTAAAAATGTAAGTTGCTAAATATTTATTTATAATTTTTAGAATAAGCTGTAAAGGTATTAACCCTTCATGAACATATTGTAATTTAAGAAGGGAGGTGTAATGTATGTGAATAATTAGTATAGGTATAGTGGGTAGGAGCATAAAATTATAATACCGTTCATGTTTGTCAAAGCGCGCCAGTCTGCGATTATACGCTGTGCTACCAAGTTGATGTCGTTTACTTTCACTCCTGTTACCTACGTACCTTCATACCCTTCACAAATAAAGAACACCCAAAGTGCGTAGCGGGTCTCAAGGTTGCACTAATTGGGAGTCCAGCTCAGTATGTGTCAAATAAATATACCTGACTCTGATATTCTGATAGATCCCTGTAGTGACATACAGGACAAAAGGTAAGTCTGTAAAGATTTCTCACCACCAACACCAAACCTCACCTCAACTTTTCTTTCTCATAATACAAGTCTATTTATCGTCACTACAAAAGTTTCATATCATAACAATATGTCTATTAATCGCATGCGCTACTGTTAAGCAATGAGGTCCTGGGTTTGATTCCCAGGCCGCCGCAAAGACGGCACAATTGGCGCAGTGGTTAAGCGATTGATTGCTGCGCTGTGTGTCGCGGGTTCGATTCCCGCACGGAACAAATATTTGTATAGCCTATAAGTAGTTGTTCCGGGTCTGGCTGTTCGTGTATGTGAGTTTAAATCTTTGTAAACGCACCCACGATACAGGAGAAATTCCTAGTGTGGGGCAACGTTTTTCAAAAAAAAAAAAAGTGTTGTTGGGTGTTCCCATCAGTATTTTCTCAGTAGCTGCTCGTAGTCTGTATTTGTGCCTGGTTGCTGGCAATAGGCTCACCCCCTATGACATAACTGGTGAAATGTTATACTAGCTTCGCCCTGCGGTTTCACCCGCATAAGCTTCGATCCCGTGGAAATATCGGGATAAAAAGTAGCCTATGTATTAATCCTAGTTACAAACCATCCGTGTGCCAAATATTATCCAAATCCATTTAGTAGTTTTGGCGTGAGAGAGTAACAAACATCCATCCATCCATCCATACAAACTTTCGCGTTTATAATATTAGTAGGATTATGTCATTCTAAAGTGCAAAATAAAATGAGTAAAAAATTATTTACAAACAGCAAAAAGCAACAAAATAACAGAGGAAATACCATATTGCACTTGACATTTAGCTTAATGCAGTGTATTTCAAATGCACTTAATGCAATTATAGTGTTTTTCATGATAATTATATAAAATCAGATAGTTTCAACGCGGTTCATATTCATAATGATAGGTCGTATTTTTTACCGATGCAGTGAGTTCATTCCTTAACTTTGTTTTCATGAATTACGTTTACACGTGCAAGTAATGGATAATTAGATGTATTTATAATCATATTTTTGAGTATTTCTGATTACTGTCTGCCTACATCATTCCACTTTTGGGCAAAAACCTACTCCCATGAAATTCAGCTATCTTAGTGCTTAATTACACCTGAGTACATCAAAATTAATTCCCGGTTAGGCCAAAGTCATCATTTGCCTAGCCTTTTCCCAACTATGTTGGGGTCAGCTTCCAGTCTAACCGGATGCAGCTAAATACCAGTATTTTACATGGAGCGACTGCCTATCTGACCGCCACAACCTAGTTACTGGGTAATACGATACCCCTTGGTAAGACTGGTTGTCAGACATTCGGGCTTCTGTCTACCCGTGACGACTGTCAAAGATCCACGAATGACAGCCGGGACCAACGGCTTAACGTGCTTTCCGAGGCACGGAGGGGTCTCGGTATGTCGAGATGGTCACCCATCCACAGACCAACCGCGGCAAACGTAGCTTAACCTGACCGATCGACCTGTGCGGCTGTTATTATTTTAGCCACGGGCCCCTCCCGGGTAGGCCAAAGTGTTATTGATTTTTTTCCATCAATAATTTCCATCAGGAATTTCTCAGAAGCAGCCTGGAATCTGGATTTGTGCTTATTGGCAATAGGCTCGCCTCCTATCAAATGGGGCTTAAACATTACTTGGAGAAATGTGGGTGTACTGTCAATCATAATTTTGTTTGCCACAAGCTTCGATCAATAATAGTACTAGATTCCCGATAAGCGCTTCAAAAACGGCCCAAAAAATAAGACCACCAATACTTTTGTGGTCTTATTTCAAATTTGACTTAAACTTTAAGTTTCATTTTAGAATAAATGACTGAAAATTTAAAAATAGAATGATTTTATTTTCAAGCGACATTTTAAATATATTTTGCAATGGTAATTATGGTAAAATAAAACTTTATGTTTCAGCATTAAAGTTTATAATAAACTGAAGTTGTTAATATTATTAAACTTTTTTCTAAGAAATATAGATGTTTACGTGTGTCCAAACGTGGCCACTTGAGCGACTGATTTTTGTTCCTGATCCTTAATCTAGTACTATTATTGATCGAAGGCCACAAGGTTCGATTTTGACAACATTTTCTCCGTAAGTTGTATTGGTAACTAACTCAATTCATGATGAATCCCTTCGTTATTACAGGCTGATATTGTATTAACCAATTAATGTATTTATTTATGCCCAACGACAACCGTTTACAACAGAAAAACTGACACTCTACACAAACAATAAATATGGAACACGCATATATGCATCAAGTAAAAGCTGTATTGTTCTAATGCAAAACAACCTTTTCGCGGAAACACAGCTCCAGTAACTAAAACACCCTTTACAGCCATTACAGCCACTTTTTCTACCACTTTTTTCATCAAACATATCATTTATTTCTTCATCCGTAAGTTCCTAACCACTCTTTCAACTATCACGTAATAGTAAATCATATATTAAGAAATCCTACAGGAAGGTGTCGTTATTTTTTACTTGGCAAGACATTTAATTACGTAGGTAGCATATGAATTATTCAGATGTGCGCAGTGTGGAACGGTCACACACAGTGGTGGTAGCGGTCAACTCGCTCCGCTGTAAGATTTCGAATTATGATGACCACTTTTATTATACGTTGCTTAACAACTAAGATTGATAGACAGATTAGAGTTGAAAAGTTTTCCGACGTCTCCGTGAATATATTTGAGAGGTGCTTGTACTGTTTTTTTCTGTAATTATGGGCTGTAAATGTCCACTGTGCTGGCTCTCGTGATAACCGTTGGGTAGCGGATTAGTGATTGCTGTATGATTGTTATCAGTGGAACAACGGTGCTCGCTGCTGCCTCCATAATTACCAGACGTAACACAAGAGAGCACTGCACAAGAGTGACAACACAGGTTCTTGCATGAATCATGATGTTCATTCGAAGAATGTAAATAAGGAAAAGTGTCAACGTAATAAAAATTTGCATGCAGGAAACTAAGCAAAGAAAATAAATCACAATCCTTAGAAACAATACTACAACTCGGATAAATAAACATTACTTCATATAAATTGAATCAATCTAAGAAAATTACCAACAATCAGTGAGATAATGACTTAAAACTATCTTAGAGACTGATGAATCACCTTCATAATAATGTATGCAAAAAATCTTTCGGCGAACTAAAACGAAGGCTTGATGTCCCCGGGCGTCCATCAGACGCGAATAACATCAGCCTTGGTCACATTTCGAGCAGAATTTTTGACATTCCGTCACCGCCCATGGATAAGATTTTGGTAGGGATTACATGGCGCGGTTTTTTAAGAAAACAAAAGAGGAATTTGGAATGGTTTTAAATGTTCAAATGTTTTATAGGGCTACAACGATCTTTTAGCGCCTGATCGATATTGACAGGGGGGCGTTATCGATACACGCTAGTTCCGATTGTGACCATACACCAAAAGACCTTGTACCGTTGTATTTTAGTCAATGCTGTATCTAGAAATGGAGGGTAATTTGAGGTTATAAGCGAGTCATTTTATTCTGAAGTGACAGAGGCATTATTAACTGATTTCCATACCTCACGAGCAATATAAGTTCCTTATTGGTAGTTTAGCTTTATTTCAAAATGCTAGTCTATTTATGTAGTCAAGTAGACACGTCAATTAAGTTAAAATATTTAAGTTCTTGTCCATTGTATATTGACTGGATGTCTTGTCAAGGCAGGCGCTCAAAATGTCGGTTATAAATTATTTCAAAGGCTAAACATTCGCTGGCTACGTGGATAGTTAATGTTTGAGTTGACAGGTGGCGTTACTGGGCCGTTCTTAATGCATTCAGAACATTAATGTCCATTTTATAATCAAGTGCTTTCCTGGTAATGATTTCTGCACCCTTTTAACAAGTGTTTCTTGCATTATTTGCATATTTATCTATTTCTTTGCGTTTGTTTATTTATATTTCCTGTATATTGATTATAGGTGAACCCTGAGAACGAATGTTGCTGAAATAGGCTCAAAAACATTACTATTCAATTTACATTTCCAATGTTATTTTTATTTATTGAACTGCCTGTACCAATTAATCACCAGTCAATTATAGTTTTTCCTTCGAAGTCCCTTGAGTTTATTTAAATTGGTTTTTGAACCAAACTTTCCTCTATACATTGTTCTTTATTCCTCAGATCTATCACAGTCATTTCTTTTCTTTGCTTTCCGTTTCCCCCTACAGTTCACTAGTTTCACTAATCATAATTATAATCCTCAACATTATCCATGTCTTTTATTTTTACTTTCTTTTCCAGCAGTAATTCCCGATTTTCATCATATTTTTTACTATCTTTCCCATTGTCCTTGTGCCCCATGTAAGCCTGGTACTCTAAGTCGTCGGTCCCCAGTTCCCCACAGGCGACGGTGTCGGATCTGCATAATAACATGCTTCAAGCGCCCTAAAGCGAGACAACTCTGCTTTTTTGACAAAATATACTTTCCTTTGTTTTATTGAGATTATTACTGCATGTCTTCCATTTTAAGTTTGAGGAATGTGTTTGATTGTTGTGAATTTGGAGGATTTTTGAAACGAGTCATCGTTTTCTAGCTCCTTCTTTTGTTTAGAGTTGGTTTTGATATGTCTGAATGTTCAAATTCTCTCACGATAGGGCTGGTCGATTTCTTGTCTTGCTTGTGCTGAAATCAGAATAAAGTGATTAAAGATTTGTTCACATATAAATAAAAAGTAAAAGACATTGATAATATATTTTCGTAAATTACAAATAAAAGGAGCAAACCTATCATCATAATTATCTAAACTATTCGTAAAGGCAATACGTTATCAGATGACAAGAAAAACATACTTACAAGAAAATAATAATTTCTCAACCGCTAAGTTGGCTAATAAACTCAAATAACACACACAACATAATTACACACCCGAGTTAGATACACATTTCAATCCCAATCAAAGAAAATATAATTCAACAAATCTTCTTAATTGCAATTTACGCACTACCAACATAATACGAGTAGATGATACAGCGAACTGTGAATAAAAGAAATATCGCTCAATACGGACTCAGTGCACGTAAAGATAGTCCGTTACACATATCAGTGTAATCATCAACACAGCACATTATCTACGACAGCTTTAGCAACCTCGGTGAAGCAACATGCAGCCACCTAACCGTGACTACTGACACTTACTAACTCACCAACTTACATTCTACCGTTCACAAAACAACAGCATACACGAAACTGAAGCTAAAGAACAACAGAATAAAGATGGCACAATTTCGAAATTGATTCTAGAACACGCAATTGAAACTTTGTCGGAACACCCAGCCTTACCACAGAGTAATTACAAAAGAACAAAAGCCAATCACAAAAATTGAGGCACTACATATTCATAGTCGAATATGATGTACGCTGTGGCACATAAGCCGAGGATGTTACGGTATATGAATTTGTCGCTTCATGTAATTGACAGAACGGAGTCGTCCAATGGAATATGCGCAATGCGAACTCGTTGCAAGAGACAATAGGCTTGGTACATAATATACTTCATAGTGTACGTGGTGGTTAGATGGGTAATTTTACGGTAAGTGCTTCCGACAATAGCTCCTACGAGTAAACAAAAGGCGCATCTGACTACACATTGTTCTCTATTTAAATAATTTATAAGACAAAAGAGTAGATAGTGTCCTAAATTCGGAATACTTCAAGTGAGGCTGATGGATTACGTGACCGAAAAGAAAGCAACGCCTTTGGCCTTTATTGAATAGAATTAGCAAGCCTGACTGGGAATATTGTTTGTGATATTTGTGATAACCGATCTACTTACAAAGGCTGTATAGCTGTACAGGAAAAAAAAATAACCAGGGCGAAAACTGTAACCATAAATTCAGTACATGATTCTGAACATTGCATTGAAGTTTTTTGTAGGTTATTAAAAAAAAATGCTCTGCCATACATTTTGACCGCGTAGGTATTGCACTTTTAGAGGTATTACGAACAGGATGTAAAGTTCACTCATCCTCCATAGAAAAGGGAGGATCCTCCAACCAGACGGGTTTTGTGTCTGTCGGGCAACTGCCCAACAATTGGACGTAGTTACACGATAAGGATCCAATCCACAAAACTACCAAAATTGAGTTAACTATACCAAAGAGACCGTAAAGGTCGATATTTTCGGTCAGCAAAAAGATCCCAGTGAAATACGAACACATGACATTGTCATAAACACGAGGTACCAGTCCACATGTATGGCGGGCGTTTATTATGAATCTACTGAAAAAATCCAATCCTCATGGATCATTAGTGAGAAACAGTTCACATGTATGGCGGGCGTTTATTATGAATCCACTGAAAAAATCCAATCCTCATGGATCATTAGTGAGAAACAATATTTATTGGTAATAGTATTAAATAAGTAATCTTAAAAGAGATCCAATTCACTTGGATCCTTTCTGATAATTATTGTTACTTCAAAAACCGATACTAAAAATGATAGGTTAATGCAATAAATTGTATTTAATAGACAATGTAATACTCCTTAAATGAAAGTAAAAAAAATATGAGTCACCATACATTTTATTAACACAAAATTACATAAAGAAAAAAACTGCTGATCTCTCCTTAAAACAAAAATAGGAAACATGAAATTTTTGAACTTTATTACGATTTTCTTGAATTTTAATACTTCGTATTGCCTCCTCGGGCTTCCATTACTGCGTTTACGCGGTTTGGCATGCTGTACACCAAGTTCCTTATACGATTTTGGGGAATATTCTCCCATTCCTCTGTGAGAGCAATTTTGAGCTCACGAAGCGTGATTGGGGAGGGTTTCGTTGTTTTACGCATCTGCCTAGCTCGTCCCAAGCATGCTCGATCGGGTTGATATCCGGGCTGCGCGCTGGCCACTCCATACGAGTAATGTTCATCTCTTGAAGGTAGTCATTCACAATCCTACCTGTATGAGGTCGGGCATTGTCATGCATAAATATAGCATCCTCACCTAAATTGACCATAAATGGACCAACGTGATCATTGAGGATTTCTTCCACATATCTTACGCTAGTTAAAGAGCCGTTTTCTATGATCACCAGCTCTGTGCGACTTTCAGAAGAAATTCCGGCCCACACAAGTACAGACCCACCACCGTAGGCTACTTTTTCTTCGATGCATGCTTGCTTGAATCTTTCCCCTGGTCTTCGATACACTCTGTGTCTTCCATCGTGCTTGTAGAGATAAATTTTGATTCGTCGGAGAACATAACTTTTGACCAATCTTCAATACTCCAATTTACGTGGCTCTGGGCATATCTTAGTCTTGAAATACGATGCCCACGCTCCAGTTTAGGGCCGTTTGCAGGTCTAAGGGGTTTTAAGTTAGATTCAGCAAGCCGACGTCTTACTGTCCATGCACTTGGGTTACTTCCTCCGAGGCGTCGAAACTGATTTGTGAGTTCAGTTCCTGTGAGAAAGCGATTTCGAAGCATGGTGTTCACCAAGTATCGGTCTTCTCGTGCTGTGGTACACCTGGTTCTGCCCGTTCCTGGTCTGCGTAGGTTAGAACCAGTTTCTTCGTAACGTCGGAGAACTCTTTGTACTGTTGACAGCGACACACCGACAGTCCTGGCTGTATCGCGCTGACTCCGGCCGGTTTCCAGCATTGTAAGTATTCTGGTGCATTCTTCAGGCGTAAGCGACATAATTTCAGCTTGAATAATGAATATAGAGCACTATCAACATGGTTTATGTACCCACATAAATGACAGATTACAAACAAAAGCAAAACCAAATGCTGTAATTTCGTAGTTCCATCTTCGAAAGTGGCCCTTTTTCAAATTTGATTTTTTTATGATATAACTTTACAATAACTAAGAAGTTTTAATACCTTCATTTAAGGAGTATTACATTGTCTATTAAATACAATTTATTGCATTAACCTAGCATTTTTAGTTTCCGAGATTTTTAGGATTCTTCAAGTGACCCGGATTCATTGCTCTCGAGTGTATTAGTAGTTTTATTTATTTTTCAAGATTTAGTTAACAGTTCATGACGTGGTTCCTTATTGCGAAACATCATTTTATGCTGGTTTTATTGAGAATACAATTTATCAAAAAGGATCCAAACCCATATTTTCTTGAATAATATTTGAAATATCAAATTAAACTTAGTAAATTTGATTTAAAGTTAAAATATAAATAGTTTTCCTTATAATTTCAATAAAACCAACAAATTTACAGCACTGCACCATAGAAGAATTCCGATGCAAACTTTAAAATTCAATATCTCAAAACTAGCTTAATGTGGATTGGATCCTTATCGTGTAACTACGTCCAATTGATGTTGGGAAGTTTGTATATATGCTAATTGCGCGGTAAACTCTGCTTGCGAGATGCAGGATTTGCGTGACGTCAGTATGACGCGTTGTTCGTATGTGGCGTTGTAGATACCGCTACACACTTTTCTATGAAAGAGCTGTTTTTTTTTATAACCGACGAAATTTTTCTACGCTAGGTGGTCTAAAATCGTGTGCTGAACTCATGGTTACAGTTTGCGCATTGGTAAAAAACTTTTCCTGTATTATGAAAAAAAATATATTTGTATAGTCGACCTAGTAATCGCTGAATGTCACTGGCACGTCATAAAGCGACTATTGTTTCCTTTCATATAAATGTGACAGTAATGAGAGATTTACACTACGTCGATTTTCGCCGTGCGCCTGAACCTTACCAAATGGCCTCATAAGCCGAATCACCATCCCATTTGCACAGATCGATAAAAATCGCAGGTGACTTGGTCATTTTGCATCAAAATGTCGAACTTCATGCGGCGGGCGATCCACCTGCGACTGAGCATTTTCACGGCCGATTTTAGTCAGACATTTTAGACAAAAAAACCTACTTAACTTTGGAACTTGCGATTTTAGTCAGCTGCGTCCTAGCCGAATTGCCATTTAGACATTAGTGCGGCGAAAATCGAAAATCGTTCGATTTTCGCGGGCTTTAGCCCGCATTAGATATTTTCAACCTTAATGAAGTTTCAGTTTTTTGTCAGAAGTGATGAATCAATTACAAGCTGTTGTTTTGCATCCTCGTCAAATTTCAGGAGGCTGTTATGAAAGACATAAATAATCAAATAAAATTACGATTGCTGGTAAATAATGAATTTTTTTTTTTTCTTTAGTTACCTATTTAATTTTGACAGTATTTCAGAATACACCAATTTCAAAGAACAGAATGGCGTTATGGTATCGTATAAGCGGCCGCGTTTTTATGTGTGTGTAAAAAGGCAGTTACAGTGCGGTCTCACACAAGCCGCGTTTTAAAATGCGTGTTCCACACATTTCCGTAAATTAGAAAAAAAATACCTACTTATTTTATTATCGATTCGTGTCGAGAATCAGTAGCATAGTTACCTCCTTGAATTTTATTTAATTTACGATTACATTTTTTGAGATTAGTCCATCTAATAGTCATAATCATCCAATAGTCGATATTCAATGAAAGGGACAGAAATTCCAAGCATTTACAATCGAAATACAATAAAACCACTTGCAGCCAAGGATAACTATTATAATGATAACTGATTATTTAAGATCACAATAGTGCATTTAAATATCGATGTAACATTCCACAATATTCTAATCCACTGAAGACAAAATCCAAACGGAAATCAATTCTTATAGATCTATGTCAAATACTCGAAAACATAATGGATACTTTGTTTAAAGGTTTAATTAAGTTAGGTAATATATATTACTAGCAGCGCCCCGCGGTTTCACCCGCATAAGTTTCGATCGTGTGGGAATATCCGGATAAAAAGTTTCTTATGTGCTAATCCTGGTTATAAACCATTTACGTGTCAAATTTCATCCAAATCCGTTTAGTAGTTTTTGCGTGAAAGAGTAACGATCATCCATCCATCTATCCATACAAACTTTCGCGTTTATGATATTAGTAGGATGAACAAAAATAAGTTTATGACGAATCCAGCGTTGTCTAAATTTAACTTATAATTATTAAATATCTCTTTCTTTAAATATTAAGAAAGAGATATATAGAAAGTCATTGGAGTCATTTTATTTACTTGTACTGTCTTCGTGTACCAATGTAGTATGTACTCACAACGGTGGTAGTGGTACTGTAGAAATTATAGCCTATTTAGTCCTTACATGCAACCTCCGCGAATCCGTTAAAAGTTATTGGCAAGAAATACGAGACAGACATAGATATAGTTTAAGATTAGAAGACAGTAAGCGTCAGATTTGGCTAACAAGGCCAAGGGACAAAGATATAACAAAATGTTATTAATTTATAAATCTTAATAATTACGCTATATCAAAGTAAATAGTGTTTTATTCGTTAATCCTGCGGGGTAATTACGTAACATACTATCAGTAGCAATGGGTCTCATTTTGACAGTTCAACAACATTCATTACATTATTTACGTTGTTGAACAGACAATTTTTTCGAACACACGAAGCAATGGGTTAGCAATATCCTTCAAAATAATTCAGATAATGATTGATCGTGTGTTACACAATTAGGATGCTGGTACAGTAACATCCCCCCGGTGCTAACAGTACACACAACGGTCTTACTGTTTGAAGGCATTCAGTTTACTTTAAGGTTACAAAGAAAAGCATTGCTACATACTTCCCTATTAACTTCCATATTGATTATCTCTCAATCAATACGAATAATATTAAAATATCTAAGTCCATCACGAATTACGAATTAAATGGATGACTTCAATTAATATTGAGTTGTTTGTCAAGTAGACGAACTTTCTACAAATTGGTTTTATAAACACCACATTTAATTGACGCATGACATGTATGTAGATTGCGCAACACGATTTCTAATTATTAAAATTTATTAGAAAAACATGTTTTGATGGTACGATGGCCTAAAATGGTTCTACTCATCTTCAACACATGCTGTCATTGGTAATTACGCCTCTTGCCATACTAGAAGTAAGAACACGACACGTCAGATAAGGAAAGTTTTTTTTATAATTTGTACTAGCTGCGCCCCGCGGTTTCACTCTCATAAGTTTCGATCAGAAAATCGAGTTAAAACGTATCTTGTATGGTAATCAATAATCATGGTTATAAGCTATCTGTGTGTCAAATTTCATCCAAATCCCTTCTGTAGTTTTTGCGTGAAAGAGCTGTAACATCCATCCATCCATCTATCCATCCTTACAAACATTCGCGTTTATAATATTACTAGGATTAATTTGTATATGAGTTCATGAATATATTGTCTGCTGATATAGTACCAATGTCGAACAATAAGAAATACAAAATAATTTATCAGCGGTACCTCATACAGTCAATTTATTTTGACATTAATAACACTAACCCAGAGTTTAGCGACTAACTCTCCCACCACATATCGGTAGGTTCAATATTTAAAAGTTTAACTTTAGGTTTACTCTAACTCTTGGTGGTGCAAGGTGAATTATTTTAGTAGGTTTTCTTAATCTGAAACAAAGAACATACATTTATTTAGCACAGACTAAAAGACACACCAGATACATACATCAGATAGCAACAAATAAAAAAACGAATCTTTAATCTGAATTATTGTCTAAGGGCTGATTATTCAATCGACAGACAATTTTTATTCGTAGAATAAAATTGACGTCTGTCAGATGTTGTATGGAAGAACTGTAAAAAAATTTAAATTATTCCTCGGATAAATTATCTGGCGTTGGAAAAATTAGCCCTAAATGAACTAACTCTGATCTCTCTGAATAAAATGGATCGCTTAACTTATTAAAAGTAAACGAGAATCACTGATACTTATTTTATTATTAGAAGTAAAATCAACCTGAATAGCCTTTTCCCAACTAGGTTGGAGCCGGCTTCCAGTCTAACCGGATGCAACTGAATACCAGTATTTTACATGGAGCGACTTCCTATCTGACCTCCACAACCCAGTTACTGGGTAACACGATACCCCTTGGTAAGGCTGGTTGTCAGATTTTCGAGCTTCAGCCAACCCGTAACGACTGTCAAAGATCTGTACGGATGACAGCCGGGATCAATGGCTTAAATGTGCGGCTTTCCGAGGCATGGAGGGGTCTCGATATGTAATGGGTGGTCACCCATCCACGAACCGACCGCGGCAAGCGTAGCTTAACCTTCGATCGGCCCGTGCGGCTGTTGTATCATTTAGCCACGAGCCCCATTTATTTAGAAGTAGTAAACATTTATTGCTTAAATCGATTACACTTTTTTTAGGGCTGATTTTTCAATAGATAGATCATTTTTATTCGTTGAATAAAATTGACGTCTGACAGTTTTCCAAAATTCAAAATTATTCCTCCGATAAAATTATCTGACGTTCGAAAAATCTGCCCTTAATGGTACCTAGTAGAGATAATCTAGACGGAATTCCCTTGACGTAAAGTCGCTTTGTCTGACCAATGCAGAAAAATGGAATAGAGAAATTCAAATACAATAAAATATATAAATGAACGGTCACCGCAATTTCTCAAAATAAACTTTTAGAATGTCACGACCGTTGTCGATATTTCGGGAGAATCATAAAAAATAATTACTTCACCACAAAAAGACTAGTATTTTTCATTCTATCTAAACGATCAATGATATTTTATTCACCTATAAATCTTCATTACTGATCTATTAAGAAAACTGCACAGTACGGAAACTAAAAAAAAGTAGAAAAAAATGTGTTGGCACTTTCTAAAAATATTGTTCAAACTAACAACTCGGACGTTTTTAACTAAAATGGTAATAGTATGTATAGTAATTATGACTACCAATAAAACCTTTATCCACGCACAATTTTATCGATACTTAAAAGCGATAGGTATCGACTCAATGCTACTTAATTGCAAGCGTTTCGATTCGGATCATCGTTATAAGGACATATCGAGTAGTTAGGAGATATATCGATGGATATATAAATATTTTATTAGAAAATAATTATTTTTGTGAAGGTGACGGTATTTCTATTGAGGTTGATGGCTAAAATAACAGTAAAACACGTGATGTCTATCACAATAGTCGTAACAGATGAAGATCTTGTCACGTTATGCTCGTAAAAATATAGCATTTTGTATATAATGTCATTGTTATTGATATTTACGAAATCGTAGAGAAAATAGCGAGCTTGTAAGAGCTATACTGAAGGAAAACTATTTGATTTTATCTATTGAATCTAAAAAAGAGCAATTGGATACTGATAAGAGACAAAACATTCGCTCTTTCTCATTTACCTTTAATAGTATTCAGACAAAAATTAAACTCGAAGGATGATACATTTTTATTCATTTATTTGTAACACTCCGTTACTTTGATATGAATAAAGCTATTAACTTTAAATTGGCATAGTGATATATATTGCTAATAGATATAGGTTTCAGTAATCAAATAAAAAAATCTGGTCCAAAATTACCTTCTAGGAAAACAAAATTGAACATGTCATAAAATTATAATTTGTTCAGATTGGTTCACGGAGATTATAATTTGATAAACGTTTTTTATCGCCGGTCGGTATGAATATCGACTAAACTTTGACTTTTTGAATGTACAATTTGTAAAATTCAACAAAATTCAACAAAATTCAGCAAAATTTACATTCGTAGGCACAGACAAGACCGCTTCTGTATGAAAGTAAAAACGAAATAAACAGTATTAATGCTACTAATGTTAAAACTCCCACATTAAGATAAAATCAATCAAACAGCGAAGACACAATGACAAAAACTGCATCCATGCTCATCATCTCAACACTAAAAGATCAAAAGTTAAAAGCAACACTATAAAAATTGTAAACGAACTTATCTGATGACGGAACCAGTTGTGGGCAATTTAAATTAATGGATTTGTCATCGCAATTAATTTTATAGGAATTAATATGCGAGCGGCGAACGCAAAGAGTTATTTTTTATGTATATAAATTGACATATAATGGAGTTTGGACGATCTATGGAGCGGTGACGGCAAATTGATTGACAAATTGCGTGACGAATTCAAAATAGGTGGATTTCTTTTGAGTGTATCTGTTGTAAAAGTCGCTGTTAGATGTTGGGCCGGTGAACGAGATGATAGCAGAGCGGGAGCGTGTGGGAGCTTGGAACACATTGGGTGATACGAGTTACGGAACAATATAGAGAAATACTTAAGACGCTTCACATATGCCACTAACAATACTGGACGATAACAAAAAAGAGGAAGACCACGTAGTACTCAGAGCAGAAGTTTCTCCAGACAAGAGATGCCATTAAAAAGCTCCATATGTCTCATATAACTAAAATCAACTGTGCAGAAACTACCGGTATCATTATAGAAACTGGTATTTAGTTTAAAAATATGGATAGTCATACCTAAATTGATACTATATAAAATAATTGTATCAACGCTGATATTGCTTTCGGTGATGTCATGTACGGATTTGTCATGAAATTATTGCCTGAGTACTGAGATGAAAAAATCGCGATCCAATATCGGATAACAAGATCGAAGTGTGACTCCATCGCTTGAATTAACACTTGACCTCAGATCTGTATCGTATTCTTTTAAGTATATCTACTGCACTTAGGCTGGATACAGAAGGAAGCTTTAGTAAAGTTTGGTTTGATAAAAACAAAAGACTACTATATAAACAGATTTTTAATTGTATGTAGCTATATATTTTTCTGTAACATGTGATACTTTAGCAGCACCATTCAGGCATTTCGCTCAGTCTTTCTTTATTATTTCTTGGAGTGTAAATGTGGTGGTGTTCCACAAACGATGGGACACTTAGTATCGTGTCCTACGTGTCCTGTCAGCTGCACGTTACAGGAACTGATGGACGCTGGTGATGACGCCAAACAAGTGGCCGAATTGTGGGCCGAGTCGATTTAGATTGCTATCGATTAGATTAGATTTATTAGATTTCTTGGAATTTTTTCTTTGTCATCTAGTTCAAAGTGAGATTCTAATTTGATTTTGTCTTCGTCGTCTTCCTTATTCTCGCCGACTTCAAAGCCCCATTCAATAGTTGTAACAGTCTTAGTTAACGGTTTGAAGTTCTCACGACAGATCGGTCCCGATTACGAGCCACGTTCATTATTAGTCAATCTGCCTTATTGAAAACGAATGCCGCCTTTGATCGACATAATGTCAATTTCTCTATATCGAAGCCAATCGTCTAATGTCTTCCGAACTTTATTGTTTTTTTGGTAATTAGCGGCGTTTTGATTCGATGTTTTTAATTGTACACCTCCGTTGAAGTACCTACTACGAGGTTATTAAGGAAACTTTAATGGTGACGCGCTGATCGAAAATTGGTAAAGGATTTAAAGGTGTTTTGTCTATTCGAATAGTTTCAATGTTTTGATGTGGAGGCGCATTTTAAACGTGGTTTAGATGGTATTCATGAGGAATTTTTTTAAATAATTAAAAATACAAATTGCTATTAAATAATCAATTAACAACCAATAAATTAATATACCATTACAAACACGGATCAGTCATCATATGGAAAGAACTGACATCAGTTGCGACATTGACATTCCTCAACATAACACGCTACCAAAAAATCTATCTTTTAATTTATTTAATTTGCGCCTCTAATTACACACAATCATCATTGAACGTGATTTCTCGTGACGCCTCTGACTTACAAGGTAGTCTTTTGTACCACCGTCAATGCTTGTCAGACATATGTTTTGCCCGGTAACCTTTTCAGAAACCAGTTTTCGAAGACCCCCAATCAAACTACACTACCTCCCCTTACAACCTAACTGCGGAGGGACGATATAGTCCTAGATAGAATGGCTGCTCGATACCATTATCGGAGACTAGTAATCAGGCGTAATCACAGAACAACGAATGATTTTTCGTCGTGACTTATTTTTTGTCAAATTATTTTTGTTGGTCTTTTTTTTCGTTAGTCTTTTTACCGATGGATTTTTGATTCAATGTCAAAGATCGTCGCTCGTTCGATTGACAACAAATTATATATGATTATGTGTGGTCAGTTTACAACGTAGGTACCTAACTATCGTCTGTGTTCACATCCTGTTCAACTCGTCTCTTCGTAGACAGATTAGAATAGATGACAGCAAAATTTTGATGGATCTATGGACATAAACAAAGGGATGCGTCATGCACTTTTCAGGTTTTTAACCTGTCATCAAACTGTACATTTAATTTTATTCTTCAGCTTTTTTATGTAAGAAACCACACAATAATCCATTAAAAACTCTCTTCAATATTCTTGAATCAGCTATATTTTAGGTATCATTTTTGCGGACATAATTTTATCAGGTTACGACACTAACATTTTATAGAAAAAAAAAACAGTTTCGTGTGAGTTCCAACATCGTCATATTTCATTTGAACTCCACCACAGCAATATACAAACTCACAACACATAGCAACAGCCACATAAAACCATACACAACAAAATTATATACTCAACAAGCGATACCCCCTCCATTAAATGCGCAAGCGCAGGTCGTTAGGCTTGAAGCAGCATAAATAATAACGTACGATTTAGCAGGAGGAGTGCAACCACTATCTAATGATCAATGAGAGAACAATTGCCATTGTACCCAGCTGCCGGCGGCGCGGCTTGTCACTGGGTGGGTGCAGTTCGGTGCCGGGTCGAGCATGTGATGTAATGCACGATTATGTTGGGAATACGACATTATTATTGAGTTTAATGTGGGGGTTATGTTGCTTTGCTGGTGGTTATGCATTTGTGGTGGTTGACCTTTAGATTTTCTGTAGTATTTGGGTGGCTTTTCGTGTTGAGCTTTGTGGTAATACCATTTTTTATTAGCTGTAAAAATAAACTTTGAGTTTTAACCGGAAAAAAACATTCTAATTTCTAAAAGTTATTGGCTAGTCGTTTTTAAAATATGTTTGCAGAAAATTTAAGTGTGGGTTATGAAAATTATTCCGAGACTTTTGGTATGATAATGACGATCATCTTTTATTAGTTTCAAAAACTTTTTTATTCCGAGCTATTTTCAGGCTTATTTAGTCAAAAAAACGATACAGATAAATACTTTTCTAAACGATTTGACAAACACAAAAAAAAACACAAAAAAACATCTTTAAGGAAAAAACTTAACAACACCCAGATAAAAAATCCTATTAACACAGTTCTAAAATCTTTACTACCAAGACATTCTTATCAGTCCAACCTCTTTACCTTAGAAGTATTTGAGGTATAAATCTGCAGGTATCTGGAGGCGCGGACGGGTGGTGAAAGTTCAGTCGCGTATCGACGGCGAAGCCTGCGGGCTACGGCCTACGCGAGGGGCGATACAGTGGAACGATAGTTGTGCGATAAAGCTAAGAAGGAAAATCGTAAAATCGTTTTTAGGAAGGAGGAAAGAAGAAACGCTGGAGTGACGATTTGGACTCTTTTCTCACCGACACAGCACAAAAAATGTGGATTAATATGGGAGAGACTTTACCCAGTAGTATGACAATAAAAGTTTACTGAAAAAATAATTAAGGCATCTGGCAGGTCAACCTTAGAGGCTTATTAACCAGCTTGATTACCCAGGCTACATTGTGGTGCCTTAGTAAATTAAGTAAGGCCTCCAAATTTTTGTTAAGATATTATTGGAGTGATGAGTAAAGTTGGCTACACGTTTTGTGTCATATGTAGTCCAAACAAGATAGGCAACCATCTAAATATTGGGTAGAGTTAATCGCAGTAATATACCTATAATTTTATATAATTAATTTATAATGGACGTCATTCGATACAGAAAACCTGACGTCAATGGTGGACTCCGATGATCATTATTTAAAGTGGATCAAATCTAGAATAAAATGAAATAAATATGACTTGCAACAATTATTATATTATCATTCATTAAGCGATTTCAGTTTTAGACAAGTTCGTAATTTAACTAAATTAATTTGTTGTTTAGGTAAGTAAGTTCAGAAAGTAGTATTACACAGTGCGGCCGTCTCGAGAGAATGCGTTCCTGATACAGGACCTGCCAGTGCGACAATTGTAGTAGCTAATAAAAATCAAATTCCCAACCACGTATTTGTTTGGATGAAACTGACAGGTGTCAAAAACGCATTTTCTCGACGGCCGGGCTGTTAGTACTTATACTATAGTGTATTCACGGAGACGAGTTAGTAGAGCGCTATCTCACTCACACAATTTTTTAACTGCGATTGGTCAGTGATAAACGCTAAGGCGGTATACACAGTACGAGTACTTTTTAGTTCAGTATTAGTAAAAAATAAAAAACCAACTTACTAATTCATCATCATTCTCATGGCTTTATCTCAATTTATTTAGGGCAGCATGTCTTCTTCTTCCATACTTCTCTACTAATCGTTATAACAATAGTCACAACTAACTAATTATAAATTTTAAAAACATCTAAACTACTTGAAATAGCACTAACAAAGATATCTAAAAATATCTCGCAATTAAACCGTTTCGCCATCGTCCCACCTCATAGCCTCACCTAGCGCTGCATCACCCACAAGTGCGGTGGACAAGCGATAGGCTATTAAGGATTTATAGCCAACAGATTGCTATCATTACTCGGCTCTGGATTATGTTGTTTGAATACGTTATTAGGACCTTACACGATGGTGGCTTCAGTTTTATTGCTGTTATTTTTTCTAGAACTACGACATGTAATTGGAGCTACTAATGTGAGATAAAAATTGCTATGTTTGGTGATGTTGTGTGTGAATTTGTACGGGTTATTGATTTCTGTTTTGAATGTGAGTCATATGAGCATGGTGGTATTTATTTTTTAGTATGTAGCTTCCCCTTCATTGCCAACAGGTATAGAAACTCTTTGAAGCCAATTTCCAAGGCCAACAGGCCTAGACAAGTTGAAATGGGCTTCAAAGAGTTTCTATACGACGACTTTGAACATAAGTCAATCCAATACATTTTTTACTGTTCATCATCTTTATCACTGATAGTAGTCAGTCTAGACCCTCTGGACACTCATTTGAATGCAACATTAAATGTATATCGTCATTTTATATCTTTTCTAGTTCTACTGCAACCTCATTATGTGGACTTTAAGTTTCATGAAAGCAAATCTTAGTGTATGCTCAGTTGGGAATGGTGTAAAAATAAGGAAACTTACAGCGATAGCACTAGGAAGTGGTGAAGGGCGGGCGTTTTTGGGGGGCTCTCTTTTGTAATTTTGACGTTTGAAAAGGGTTGATTCTCAGCCTAATTTGAATAAATGACTTTTGATTTAGATTTAGATTTTACAGTCTACACCTTTCATTGCTCTCTCTCGACAATTAATTCTGAGAAGTTTAGTAGTTTAATTATCTCTTTGTTAAACCTTCTACTGTAAAGCAAATCCCGCAAACTTAGATTTACCTTATTTTAACTAGCTTATAATATGCCATCTTTCCTGAGGGGCAATTCTCGTAATATTAAGAACGTTCATAGTCTGACCTCAATCTGTCAAAACTACCACTAATTTTCCTACATTTTCGCTCGTCGCTGAGATGAGATTGAGACTAGATTTTGGACGTTTTTAATTACGGGGAATTGGCCTGAGGTAGTCTTTTCTTGTGCGATCCTGAACCAGACAACCAATTATTATTATCATCGATTTACCTTTTAATTTAAGTAAATCTTAACCTATCTCTGTCAGTATAATAGCAACTAATAAACGTTTCCATTTCATTGTCAGTAAGTATAAACGACATGACACGACATCAAAACACGCCACAAAAACTTTGCCCCAAATCGATTGGCGTCATCAAGAATTAGTCCAAGTTCTTTCACCCGTAGTCCGAAACTCCATATCACATCCGTAGACTTTCCTCTTTTAATTGCGATCCAATGAAGCGCCACTAATTCCCTCCCCTGACCACCCCTGTTTCCCCTGGTTTCCTTAAGGCATCTGTCCCATCGTCGACGATTAGCGAGAAGCGAGTAGGGCTAGCAACTTGAAACGAGTTGACAAGCTGTGAATGTATAGTTTTGTCGCTGGGCTATGAGCGAGTGCGCGAGTGCGATGAGTAGAATACTGCCCAGTCACTTGCTGGTATGCGTACGTACCAAGCGAGCCTCTCTGAGCGTTTTTCCAGCCCAGTAAACGTCTCTGAGCGAGTCTTTCTTTGATAGCTCCTGTCGCCGCGACAAGCTAGTGGAGCAAGAGTTCTCGCCGGCAGTATGAACAGTCAGCGATCAACTATTAATATTATATTTATGAAAGCTCTCAATCGATTGCGTACCTAAGTAGGGCATTGCAGACACAACTTGTCGAAATGGGGGATTACTGACCCATCCAATACCCATTGCAAATGCGGTGCCTCTAATCAGACCATGCCCCACGTGCTGGAGTGCCCTAAGTGCCCGTTCACCTGCACCTTGGATGACTTAATGAATGCCACTGATGCCGCAATTAACGTCGCCACCTACTGGGCTCAAACAATATAAAATATCGATGAAGAGTACTATCGACAGGCAAAGAAGAAGACTGACACAGAACCAACATTTATTGTAAAGAAAAGAAAAGAAAAATACTATAATACAGGCTTCCACTCAGCATATGTACACGCAAAACGTAACGTACGTAGTCGTTACGGGTCGTTAGAAGCCCGAAAGTCTGACAACCAGTCTTACTGGTACTCAGCTGCATCCGGTTAGACTGGAAGCCGACCTCAACATAGTTGGGAAAAGGCTAAGCAGATGATGGTGATATTGTACGTTTCTTGAGTGAGAAAATAGTTGATAACGATAAGAGAGAATATATTTAAATGTAATTAGTTCCATAAGTTGTTATATTATTTAGTCTTAGATTAGTATTTTTCGTTTTTTAATCTAGATTAATATTATAAAATTGTACAACTCCTTTATGCATGCGGAGTTTACCTATAAGTGATTGTTGCACTGTTGCATTTACATTTCGGCATGTTACTTTTTAGCACACAACCTGTGCAAACAATTGTTGGTGAACCAATAAAAATAAATAAAATAAACAACTTGTCGCTTTCTCGGCGGTGGGACAAGTGCCTATAGGGTGCCCTGGACAACTGCAATTCGGTCTCTTTAGATAACAGTTGGGAATCGATTGTGAAGTTGTAGATTGTAGGTCAAATGTTAGTTCACTTGTTTTGTTTTGATATTGTTTTCGTTTGTCTTTTGTTATTTTTATCGTACTTCGGTGTGAATTGTTGTTTTGTTTGTGTTTATAAGTGGTAATAATAGTGTTGTTTCTATAAATGTTGGTTGTGAATAGTTTCTTTGATTTAGAGCGATTTCGTAGCCGTTTCTTTTATAAAAAATTTTATTGATTTGAAGAACATTTTATAGATTGTTTTATTGTAGGTCACATGTTTGACTCACTAAATTACTAAAACAAATATGGATTAGCTTAACCTTTATAGATTACGCTTATAAATGACACGATGAATCACCTATAAAATGTAAGTAGTAAAATTTACGAATATTAGTTTTGAGTAAGCATTACCGATTTTTTATTTTTGCCTTTTGCGTCTGTCTGGCTATGACTTCATTTTTATTAACAAACTTTTAGTTTACTATATAGGCACAAGAAATCACAGAAGGCGCCACTTAACCACTCAAACTTCAAACCCAGATCGTCTTCAAGCAAGCCAATAAAGCGGACGGTCCCGAGAAATCCCGGCCGCCCGGAGCATGCCCGGAATGCATTCCTGTCACATCGCTGTCTCGCCTGCCCTACCCTGGACTGAAGGTATACCTACATAAGTACATGTAGCTGTCTGTAATTGTGTCTTAAGTTCGTTAAGAACTTGTGAGAGATGGGGACGAATGCTTTGGTGTCATGTGAGTGAAATACGGGGTTTGGTTCCTTGTGGAGTTTTTAAGACTTGTACATATTTGAGTGAAAAGGACTTACTAGTAGTACTTTTAGGCAACGTATGCTATCTTCGACTGTATCATGCCTTAGGTTATGCTAGTGATGAATCGCAAATCAACAAATTTAAATTTTTGTTTTGACATTGTACTTAAATAATCAAAGCAGAGTTAAAAACATACCGCTGAAAAGAATTGAAGATGAGATTAGTTCAGCCTTTTTTATGTTGCCTCATTATTGGCACCTTTTATTAGTATTATACTTTATGGTGAAAAATGGATGCGATACCAGAAGATAATAACAATGTTTTAAGATTCGGTATTAAGAACTCTCAGATCACATCTTTTCGTAAATACAGTGTTATTTCTTTACAATCGAGTCTGTTAGTTCTACATAAACAACTCATACTCAAATCATTTATTTCAATTAAACCATATACAGGCACTTTTGAATTGTCAAAATTAAATAGTCGGTCAGTTAGTCAGAAAGTTGAAGCTAGTTGCCCATTCCAAAGCGTAGATCTCTATGGAGAAGAACGGGCAAGAAACTCCACGGACACTCTTTTAAATCAAGATATTTTTACAAAATCCTGGGTACATTATTCTTATTGCTTCTATACGTTAGTAATACCAGGTTTTATTATAGGTAAAAGAAACTTTATTAATGTCAAATTATTCTATTGACGTGTAAAAGTGTTTGCACAAACCTACTTACAAAATAAAATCATTTTTCAAAATCAAAGGGGATTCATACTATTTTGATGTAACCTTTTTATGTCAATAAAATTTATTATTATTATTATTTATCATTGGTTTTGTAAACAACACAAATAGGAAGGTACAACACAAATATTTTGAATCTGATGATACACAAGTGCCAGACAACTCAAGTGATAGAGACAAGTATTATGATAGTTGAGCTTTAACTTAGCTTAGACTTAGTTAGTTAATATTTTTTAGCTGTACTTAGCAATTTAGGTGGGCTAATCTTTCATTCTTCATTCATATAATCTTTCATTCCAAACTATCCTGCAAAACGATAAATTCCAGCTGAATTACAGGTGAACTGACGATGGTAATTTTATTGACTAGCTATTTAATGAATGCTGCGCATAATAACAAACGATTGTGTCCCAAAAAAACCTCATGCATTACAAAAAGGCCAAAACGGTGGACACTCAACCCAAATCCCGGAAGGATCTTCAGCAAATTAACCTGTCGGGCGGTACTTCCGCACAGTTTGGCACAAACGGCAATACATCCAGGAAAACACGAGGAAAAGCTTGCGCGTTTGATGTCGTCCGTGCAGGTACTCAGGTATCAAGTACTTAGTTGGGTGGGGTGGGTGAGGTAGTGGGGAGGATACGGGTTTTTTTTATTTATCTATGATTATTGCCTGATTAGTGCTTGATCAAGTCGGCAGAAACGCTGGCGTGACGATATGGAATCGTTCCTAACTGATTGGACGGAGAAGGCACAGAACAAAAAAAAGGTGGAAAAATATGGCGGAGACCTTTGCCCAACAGTGGGACAACATAGGTTGAGGAAAAAAATATTTCGTGCCCAGTAAGAGGTGGCGACCTGGACATGAACCGCGAGTGCTGGTTCGAGGTGGCGTGAGAAAAGAATTCCTGGAAGGATTTGGGGAAGGGCTTGTCCAGCAGTGGGACAGTATAGGCCAAACAAAAAAAAAATACATACTATCTTTGATTTTTGTTTCTCATTTATTATTCCTACGTAATCAAAGCCAAAGGAGCCTTTTCTAATATTGCTTTTAGGTACTTAAAAGAAATATTAGCTAGACTAGACATATTTATGTAATATGTCTAGTCTAGCTAATATTTCTTTTACGTTAGCTAAGTACGTTATGTCTACTCTAAGTTTTCGTTAAAAAAATACAAACTTCAATTTTTATACAAGAAACGTTTTTTGTGTGTATTCGATTCTAATCTGTCTTGCACTAACAACGCGGTCGCCTACAGCACCAACGACAACGAATCGCTATAATAACCCTATTTGATTAATTATTCCTCAAACAACTCCTGAACTATTAAATCAATCAATTATTCAATAATTCCACACACTTTCTTCACAAATCGCCAGTACCTAGGCCCCAACCTTTCCCCTACAAAGAAACGCGAGCATGTCCTTCACTAAGTGATGGGGCGACAAGCCAGGGCCGGATTACGATGACGTATTACTAAATAAATGACGCCATCTTTCTTTCCTACGTGACGAAAACAACTGTTTTCCTTCAAATCACTTCCCTGTTTACCCCAGGTGTTATATGGCACAATTTATAAGATCTATTCCCGTGTTTCTCGGAAAATTGTGGCTTTATTCTGAATCAGTTTCGTGGGAATTAAAATTCGCGTTGTTTTTGTGCGGCAAGGTACGTTTGTCAAAATATTTATGTCTGCTTTTGGATCTGAATTGTTTTGATTGAAATTAGATGGAAGAGAAATGGAGTCATGATTATTTTTGTTTTGCCAAATAATTTTAGGAGTTTTGATTACAATCTACATAGTTATGGTTAGGCTAGATTATGTGAAACATAGGTGATTAGGTGATTAGGAGGTGACGAATGGTTAATTTTTAAATGATCGTTAAATATGCAAAGTATTTTCGTTCTGATAATATAATTCATAAAGTCTCTTGTGAATAAAGATTGGGTTCCTTACGCTTAGTAAACTTGTAGTCGCAATATTCGCGGGTTTTCTTCTATATAAAACAATGAGCTTGTAGGTTTTTATACACATGTAAAGATCCTGTGGCCAATATGTATCATCTGTGTCTTTATATCACCCACAGGGAAAATTTCTGTGACTCATTCTTTCCTCTGTGAGGCAAACACTAATTCTCTAGCATAATCAGCCTATAATTTTTATAGTAGTGGGACACAGGCTCACTCTTTATAAAAGGAAGTGGGCCGTAATCCACCACGCGGGCTCAGTGCGAGTTGGTACTACGTCACATGTCTTCGATATTTTTTTTGTTTCCAGGAAATGCCGGTTCCCTCACGATGTTTTCCTTATTCTCTATTAATTACAATCTAAAATCAGTCTTCCCAAGTCCGTCCCCCTTGAAGGACATATGGCATGACATCGAGAATTCGCCGTACGCCCCAGAAAGGTAATTACAACTGCTTGATAGACAGTCCGACCCTTTCGTTTATACACCATCTACTTGGCAAGGCACTTACTTGTGCATCGAATTTCTTTATAAATGGTGGGAAAATAGGGTTTACTTAATGGTTCGCGTTAATGTCATTGGAGTTACTTACTTTGTTGGTGTAATTGACCGTGATATTGGCGAATTATACAGGATGGCATCATTGACGCGCAAACTTTAACCATGGACTCAGCACATCAAAAATCCGCTGTTTCATAGAAAAGTGCAATACCCACGCGGTCAAAATATAATTATCGAGCAGCTAATTTTTCTTTTAATAACCGACCAAAAATTTCAGGGTGCAGAATCATGTACTGAATTCAGGGTATCAGTGGGGCAATTCTTGTAATTTTAAGAAAGTTCACAGTCTATACGTAATCTCAATCTGTCAAAAATAATTCTAATTTCCCTACATTTGTGACAAGTTTTTCACATTCATTGTCGCTTAGATGAGATTGCGACTAGATTTTAAAGGTTTTTTATTACGGGAATTGACCTTCTGGTTGTGCGTCGATGTGTCTTCTGCCATCTTGTAGAGTTTTAAAACGTCCCTAATCATATCACATCAGTTTGATAAATATCATGATTGACAATTTCCGCTCCAAAGAGTGAGTATACTGACATGTGACAGTCATTTTGATCATTTCCTTTCAAAAAATCAAAATCAACATAATATAAAGTATTGTGGTTGTTAATCTTATTATTCGTTCGAAAAAAGAGAACGAATCAAACAAAATCTAAATATTTTATTTCACATAAACCTACATGGGCACATATGAAACGTCAGAAGCTAGGTGTAAGGTTGCAATTGGTCGTTCCCTATGGAGAAGAGCCGGCAAGAAACTCCACGGTTACTCTTTTAAAAATAAATGTTTTCAAATAAAAGTGTTAATGGACATGGGAGGACAGGTATCAACAAGTACCAGGTACTGAATAAAATAGAAAATGATCTACCAATCTACAGTCTACAACGTTCTCACATTCACAAAAAATATAATAGAATCTATCAAAAAGATAAATAATAAAATACTAAAACAATAAAGTATGTACATATTTAAAAAAGGCAGGTTATAAATTTATAAAACAAAATACGCATTAAACTCACTCAATGTAAAATTAAGCATAGGCCACATCCATCGAATTTTAGCATCCCAGATAAATATCTTAATGTAAAAATTCTATTACATAGGCACTATTGGATATTATTGTTGATGCAAATTTCGAAACTGCTATACAAGTCAAAGAAAAGACAAGAATAATCCATCAACCAATGATCGGCCTCCAACAATTAGTTAATAGAGTCTATGAATAAAATATTAAAAGCTACTTTATACATAGAAACTATTGTTGTTAAACTGTAAGTTAATAAACACATTTAGGTTACGTTATTGTGTGACGTAACGCAAATTTAATCGTGATTTTGCGTTTTTGCGAAGGTGTCATTTAAAGAAATTTCTATGCTGCCATTTATGAATTCTGTTTCATGAAGCAATAGAAAAATAAAGAATTTAACAACTCAATAGTAGGATCTATGCCAATGGATTGTTTTTTACTTACTGCATGATAATATTATAAATTGGATACGAAAAAAAGTATTATGAGAGTATTAAGGTAGGGCTAAATTGTTTTTGGTATATTTTGCATTTTCTTTACAACAGTTACCAGAATTAAAAAAAAAATGAAATAAAAGCAAATGAAATTATAGTTATTTCTGCAAGTAAATATTTCAAGACAATTTTACACGTCGCATTTTCTGTTTGCGTTCAATAATTTGGCTGATCCCTGAGAAGAAAAGCCGAAGCAATCGTTACCTTTACTTTAATCAGGGATCTACTCTCTAGGACCTTCAACAGAGATACGGGCCCGTCTGAAGGTAGATCCATCTAAACCAGTGCCAAATAAAAATTTTCGGACGTGCGAATTCCCATCGGGAGTAGATACTCGTACGACTGTCAAATCCTGTTGTGATTCATGATTAGTTCGTACCCTGAACTAATCTTATATCCTTAAGCGATATGGAGTTGGAATCGCCGGTAACTTCGGCCGAAACTACGGACTTCATGCTTACTGCGTAGATCCTAGTCATCGTCATTTTTAAACGCGTATAAAGAACTGTTACGATCCTAAATACCATCATATTATTTACTCCTAAATATTTCGCAACCAACCCACGACGTAACGTAACCTAACAATGCCGCTAGAACAAACGCGTCGTGACGATTACGGCCGATACAAGTACTTAATGGTTCACCAGCTTTTAAATAACAATATAGCCACGCCCACAGCTATTAATGTATTTGTAATCGACGCGATCTTTCTCAGGGATCATATTGTATACTACAGGAGTCCTTTCAAGGCCTTCGCACAATGGCTGTGGATGGTATTCAGATTCTTTAGCTCATCTAGTCGACGAATGTTTCATACATAGTTTGCAAGTTTAGGTAAGTACAGGTATCGTGTTAGCCTGGAGGGTTATGGTTACCTAAACCCTTTAAGGAACTAGGTCGAGGTTGTGGGTTGAAGCCAGAAAGCCAACTCTCGTATTTTAAAACGTTCAGATTGTGAACGAGTTCGATCAGACTGTGAACGTTCTTAAATTTACCAGAATTGCCCCTCAGATCTCAGTCTCAATCTGTCAAAAATACCTCTAATTTCCATACATTATAACAAGTTTTTGACATTTGTTCGTCGCCGAAATGAGACTGCGACTAGATTTTGATCGTTTTAAATTACGAGAATTGGCCTGCAGACTGTGAACGTTCTTAAAATTACGAGAATTGCCCCTCTGATATGTTTAAATCATCATCTGCCTAGCCTTTTCCCAACTATGTTAGGATCGGCTTCCAGTCTAACCGGATTCAGCTGAATACCAGTATTTTACATGAAGCAACTTCCTGTCAATCAACTCAGTCTGTCGCAGTGCATTGCTGGATGCAGAAGATGTTATACCAAATTTTGCTACAATTGGCAATTGAATATGTTGCGAAGGACAAATTGCCAGGACCCGCTGCGGTTATGCTTTCCTTCCAAGAACAAAGTTTAATACTAGGCAGAGTAGATATACATAGGTAGTTCTTTTAATAAGCCAACCTTATATTCTTTTAAATAAAGATCTACTGAAAACTTTTATTTGCTGAACTTAGAAAATTAAACACCAACTACTGTGTTTAACTTTCTAAGTTCAGCGTGGTTTCAAAGTAAGGAATCATTAAATGGTGATAATGAATTAGGACCCAGGTATGATGTGGTGGTTTAGTAGGTGGGTAAACTCTAGATATCACCAACTTTTAATAAATTTAAACACTTTTTTGACTTCTATCTAAATTACTTTCAGTGTTTATAAATAATCTCAAGTCTTCTCGTTTTTAACACCTACAACTAAAACTAAACTTTATTACAGAAACTCCACCATATAATTCATTTCCTATTTCCAACGTATTAATTACCTTCGGCGATCCACTAAAAAGCCCTCGTATGCATTTGAAGGCAAGTGAAATGCTAGAACAGTTCGCCCGCGGCCTGCGCCCACGTTCAGATGGGCTTATACGTCTCCTGTCTAGCTAGGAACTGTGTGATTAGGCTGGCTACATAGGTTGCGTTTGCTGAGGAGGAAGGCGCTGTTTTTCAGCGTTTCATGCAGAATTGCACATGTAGGTATGATTTAAATTATTAAAATAGAAATCAATGCAAATAGTGTACAGTCACCAAAGGAAGTAAGTAACCATGGTCGTCGGATATATGTAGTTGAAGTTTAGTAAGAAACCGTTGGATGATTTTGAATAAAATTTGATTTAATTCATAGAAAACAAACAGTTCATTAATCAAATTCATTTTCATTCGAAATCATCGGTTTCTTACTAAACTTCAATTATATCCGACGACCCTGGTTACTTATCTCCTTTGGTGACTGTACATTAAAATACTAGGACAGGAACGAACGCTTAGCGCAGATATGTTGTATTCCTGTGTCCAATCATCATCATCATTTCAGCTGAAAGACGTCCACTGCTGGACATAGGCCTCCCCCGAAGCACCTCCACTTCAACCGGTTTTGTGCTTCTCGCATCCAACGGGTTCCTGCGGCTTTCACAAGGTCGTCGGTCCACCTTGTACAAGAATGATGGTTCAAGAAAACAAGCTGATCAACAGAGTAGCGAGGCTGACTGTCCAAAACGCGTTGAACAAAACTTAATAAGGTAATGTTGGCCATGTTTTGAGATTCTCGTAGTATAGTTACATACTTCGAATTTTATCGATTTTTCTTAACGCTTTCACAGCTTGCATGAATATTGAAGGTTGAAGGACAGTTGACCATTCCACGGACAGATAATGGGTCATCGTCAGAAATTCCTTTAAGTGAGTTTTTTTTTTAATGGGCATGATAACTGAAATAAAAACAATAAAAATCCAATCATACTCAAGTACCAACAATTGATACCCACAGCTTTTTAACAGCAGATCTGCAACCAGCCTAAAAGCCGCGAGCTGAGACCCTTACGCGGATGCGGCGCAACCTAATAATTTCTTAATGTCATGCGCTCTGAAGGGAATTATTGTTTTGTATTACAATAATGGTGTACTTAGATTCTTAAGTACAGATTAAAAGCGGCCATTCCCACTGACGTAGTGGCTTTCCATTCAGTACAGTATGGTGCCGTTAGTCCTGAAAGGGTAGGCGATGTTCTATCGCACACACGGTTCATGTTGTAGGTAGGCACGTTCCTATGTAAAAGGATAATTTACTACGAGTCTCGTGGGTATATTTTTAAATTAAAATCAATAGATTCTGAATTAAGGTTTCCCAATTTAAAGAAAATTATGTGAACAGATAAAAGAGACTAGAGGTGGGGGTAGATGTTGTAAACATAAGTATAACAACACGCCTGTTTTCACTGAAGAGTTCGAAAAGGGTTTCCGCTGCCCTGGAACATAAAGAAAGGAACACGGGTGGGTTTTAGTCAGTAAGAGTCTGACACTCCCGTCCGCTCCACCCAGAGCGGGAGGGGTAATTTGATGATTTCCCATCCTCAAAAAAAAAAAAAAGAGGTGCACCTATACGAGTAGTACGACCACGTTTCGCCAGTTATGTGTAAGTCCCATATAATAAAGGCCAAGCCTGTTGTCAGGAAAATCCAGACTACGGGATGCTTATGAGGGCACTATGCCCATTTGCCCAACCTAGAATTGTGACGAGGCCGATGTTGTTTCACTGAAAAAAATCCTGGGCTGGAAAAAGTTTAGCAATAAGAAAATTTTAATTTAACTAAGTTTATTATTTGAAACACCAGTCACAAATAATTGATATTAAGTACATAGAACATCCATATAAGTTTTCAGTAAAATAACAAACATGACCCATATCTGATTAAAAGTTTAACTAACGAACTATTTAAATAAATACAAAAAACTATTTAGGCGACGAAGTACTCGTCCGCTTCGCTGTCATCCGGAAACGTGTCCAGAAGACTGGCAGCATTGCCAAGGCAATGCTAATTCTTTGGCCAAAGAACGACCCAGATCTCTGGTCACGTGAAGTGTCGATCAGCCAGCGAGAAATTTCCTTTAAAAGGACACGCGCACTCGGACCCCATGTTCCGAGCGTTAAAAGTTATAAACTAAAGTTGCATTGGTATCCCTAAGCAAAATCTCAATGACACTTTTTGCGCCATTTAAATCCAAATATTTTAAACGCTTTAACAAAACCGTGTTTATATCCGAGCAACCTTTCTAAGCCAGCCATAAAATTAGGTCGTTTTTATAATGTCAAGCTAAGCGTTGCATCACGACGTTTAATTATTTATCGCGCAGCAAGCAGTGGCAAATTGTTCTTATTACCATTTTGAAGGGTAGACATTTTGTAAAGACGAGATAGAGCAGTGAGACTTTGTCACGTAGGGGTACCGTTGATCCTTTAGTTGGTTAGTAGTTCGTGGTTCGTTTTGTAGAAGTATTTTTGTGATTTCGTGATGTTGGACGAAGTTGTTGTTGAATTTCATCATTTTTGGAACGAAGTTCCTTATCGCGCGTTGCGAAAGGGGGCTAGACGGAAAAAATTAAGACCAAAAGTTGGAACGACACTCTTTGCTATAGTTGTAAGCCGTGCGGCGTGCGCGTGTTTCTCTGTCTCTCTCTCTCTCTTTGAACTTTTATTTTACGTTTTAACAGTAATAACACCAGCCTGTTTTATTACTGTCCCACTGCAGGGCAAAGGCAGGATCCATGTCGGTATCTGTATCGATCATTTTTATATCTGAAATCAATGATATCAAGAGAATTCTGTGTACATACACCGTTAAATTTGATCGTTTTAATCCTTAAAAGGAGGTCATTGTACTCATCATTATGAACAACTTTTACTACGGGAGCAACCCTGAAATCGTGAAAAAAAAAATCTGTTTTCCCATTATGTCGAGTTATGCGAACATAAATCTATGGACCAACAGATTTTTTTTTTAAACTTATAATAATTAAGTTTGAAACTGCACTTTAATAATTAATATAAATAACATTGCAGACAAACTATCATAATGATTCGCCAATCGAATTCTGATGAAAGACGCTACAGTTTAATTCATATAGGCACCTTCCTAATCAAAACTGTCAATTAATCAAATCAAATCAATCAATTAACGTTGTAACACATTCTAAAGTTCAATACGCGGATACACGAACCGGAAAATCATGAAGCTGTCAACACATGTAGGCTACGCCATTTTGTCACATCGGCGTGACGATCGCGTGTGCACCGCGCATGCGCGAGCACTGCGCACGATTCGATTTCGCACGTCCATCTGACACGAAAGATAGCAATTAAGATTTTTTCTTATTGTTAGATAATATTTTTCCGGTCTACGAGTGTTCTAAGAATAGATTGGATTAGCAGAATTATTGATTGTGCGCTGTGTCACGGAATAAGAAGTTGTGTGTATTAAATAAGGATAATAATGTAGCCAAAAAATTTACTTGTATATTTAATAGATTAATCTTTCTGAAGTTTCAGAGAACCACAAAATTTATCATAATAATTATGATATCATCACACTACCAGACAGATAGATTAGCCCATATTTTTTCATTACCTGCCAACTTGTAAATAGACAAAAGGTTCTGCTTATTAAAACGATTGGAAGCAGTTGCGGATCCGAAGGGGGGGGGTCTAAGGGGCTGGTAGCCTACCCAAAAGCGTATAAGTTCTTACTGCACAAATCTTGATATTATTCTAATTACAAGTTGTAGCAAGCATTACACTACCTTAAGTACAATTTGTCGTCAATTATTTTTAACTTAATAAGTATTATGTTTTCAAGTTTAAAATTTTTAGAAGTTGTTTTGTTTACGTGACGAATTTTGAAATACGCGTGCCTTTTTTAGTGAATACTTTGCATATACACTAAAATAGGCGCGCGTATTCAAAATTTGTTCCCAGCGGGTTCAAACCTCTTCTAAACGACCATCCTAGTCGCCCAACAATTGGAAGTGAATTTCTTTAAATCCTTTAGGTTTTTCCGACATTATAGTATTGTTTGACGTCAAATAATACATAATATTAACGTTACATATTATAATAACACCACTTATACGTTACATCTAACGCCTACTTACATCAAACCAAGAAAACCAACCATAGCACATTATTTAGCCAAATTGCGCTACGTTATGATATTTAACAATATCTAAATGCTGGCATTGTCTTCGGAATTAGACACGGCTGCGAAGCTAAAGCCCTTAGCTTGGAGAGCTGCGTAGGAGTTGCATAGATTAATAGTTTTACCACATTTTGTGCCTAAGGGGCGGCTGTCGGAAATGTGAACGAGGATAACGGTTTTGAGAAATGAGGTAAAAGGGGTTCAGTGATTAGCTGTAACACCTAAATTTTGATATTTTCATTTCATGGAATACGTGGGTACAATTCGATTTCAGCTCCATCAATGTTCATGAAGTTTTTACTAAAGATTTTAGTTTCTACTAAAAAACCTTTTTTTAGTAGAAAAAAACCTTTTTTTAGTAGAAAAAAAGGTTTTAGGTTTCTTATTATATCTATCAACTTTAATTTTTATGGACCAGCGATTGTTCATAAGAAAAGTAGACTTGAAACGATAGTTAATGTAATCGTGAAAACCGTTGAGCGGCTAAGGCAAACGGTTTCCTGTAGACAATTTTTTTGACGGGTCAAAGAAGACTTTTTCAGGTTGAATTTGCAGCAACACATTTTCCTATCCGTATTTGAGAGTGAGACGGACCTATTCTGTTGTTCTCTGAGTGAATTCACAAGGAATGCATTGTTTGTACTTTGTTATAGATAGATTATTTAAGCTAGTATAGGCGCATTTATCGCATAAATAAATAAATAATTCCTTACCGTTTTTCACCTATATTTTTTCACTCTGTATCTTCCGCCATTAATTTTTAATTATCTAATCAATCTATACTGTTACTAAAATAAATAACATGTGTCCGTAATAATAATATTTGTAATTATTATGGTGTACCTACATAATAAAGAATATTCTATCTATCTATCTACCGTCTGCATGATAATCTATGGCCATAAGCTTAGTCATAGGCAAGGAAACGACGCCCAAGGCGGGTCAAAATGGTCTCCAAGAGAGATCACTTTGTGCTGATAGTCTAGGCGTAATTAACTGTAACTTTACGTGGCATCATGTGAATATTATGACGGAGAAATTGTGCTTGTTACTGAAGTTTTAAGGAATCATAAAAGTAACTTCTGTGGTCAGATTCACGGTGGGCTAGTATTAGATAACTAAGCGCAAACTTTTCAATCATCTGATAACTTTATTAGAGAAATGATTTTAAAATTTTGACAGTTTTTTCATACAAAAACTGTCAAACGTCAATTTTATTCTTTGAATAAAATTTATCTGGCAAGGGAAAAATCAGCCGTAACTTTGATAAATATTCTGCCAAAGAAAAGTCATCGTCAGTCGAAACAAACGTTTATAATTTGATGGTGTACATAATAAAGAGTATTCTATCTATTTACTATTTATCATAATTAACAAAAAAAAAAACTTGTGATAGACAAAACTACTAAACTACTACTTCTAGTATTCTGAACGAATGTTCTGTTAAATGTTTCTTAAAATTTCTCGTCTTCGTATTGGCGCCAAAATTATATAATTTATGCTAATGATATTACTAACAAAGAAAGCTTGAGATGCTAAGAAACCAATTGGTACTTAATAATAATATGATAATACCATTTAAATATTCAGTGAAAGTTATAATCAAACAGAAAATAAATAAAAATAACAAAACACCTAAAACAAATGACAGTGTCAAGTTTTCAATGTAGTTTTGTCATAAAACTAGTTTCCATACAAAGACTTAATAATATGATAGCAACCATAATATAAACATTTATCAAACACATTTTAATATTAATATTACTAACGTGTAATTTTTTTATTAAGAAACGTGTTTTCACACCTTACGATACAGCATCGTTGTAACATATGGGTATGTTACAAAAGTTTGTCATGTTATTTTACAATAAACAATCAATATATTGTTCGGTGAAATCTCCTAAGGAGTGGTTACAATAATACGTTTGTGACACTAAAATATGGTCGCCCTAATTGTTTTAACTAACAATTTATTTTGCGACTGATTTCATGACCTTTTCATATTCGTTCCTACCTTAAACTGTGCCCAATAGGATCCAGTAGGATGACCTTATATTTTTTAGGCTTTTTTTTTTTAAATGAGTTGAGTGAGTGTCTCAGATACAGTTTGGGGGTCATCGTCCAATCTGCTCTTGTACAATATAATTATCAATAAATAAATTTGAAATTTCAATTATATCTCAAGGCTATAAGTAAAAAATTAGCACACTTGTTGAGACAGAATAAAAAGCTTGCGTATCACTACGAATCACCAGAAATTTAATTCTGAAAATGAAACGACTGCACATTAGATCGAAATTACATTTTCAGCTTTTATAAGATACGAGCATGAACTCTTATAACTAAACTATAGGTCAACAAACAAAATACAACACCTCACATACCAACAAACGAAAAATAACCCTTACCAAAACAATAACCCGAATAAATAAATATCCTCCCCTTAACATGTCCACGCACGGCTAACACAATTACAATTCGGTCACGACAAGTAATAAAATAGCCAAAAGAAACGGCCATTCGACACTCGAGGCTAAAGGGCTACTCGGTATTCTTCTCACCAACCCTCAGGAGCCACGAGCCACGAAGGGAAAAGAGCAAACACTTTAGGCGAAGGACCCAAAATAGAGAACGTATTGAGTCACGAAATAAAATAAGGGTGTGTGGAAATTCTTGGGCTAGAGATGTGTATAGAGCTGTTGATAAAGAATTTGCTATCTATCTTGTGTGCTGCGTTAATTTTTTGGTTGAACCGACTGCTTAAGAGGACCGAACCGAAGAATTGGGTATTTTACAAATTAAATCCGCACCTTTGCCGCTTTTTGGAATTGCTGTTTGGGAAACGAAACTGAAAAGATGTGAAAGATTTATATCTCCACGAACAATGGCTCCTGAAACATAGGGTGCTGGCCAGTTTAGGAGTCTAAATTAGTTTGTGAACCTTTCAAACAAAACAGGCAGGGGCAGGCAGGATTTTGATTGGTTAGTTAGGTAATCTAAATGTACTATTAAACATTTATTATAATATTTATTTATTTCATAATACAAAAAAATAGAACTTTCTTAACACAATTCACTCATTACCTCCAATCAAAATGCCTTTAAACGTTTAAAAGAATTGTATGTGCTTATATAATTATCTTTTTTTTTTCTCCTTCGGCGGGATTAACAACTCTTAAAACATACAGTGAAGTGGACAATAAGCCTGACCGCAGGTGGCGTTTAGATCTCGCGAACTTTTCAAATATTTGCCAGGACTTCCCATGGATTTGTTCCTTTTCCCCTTTTGTCCGAACTAACGTTAACATTTATCTACCGAAGCGGATCAAGTATGCTTTGACACACAGCCACAAATATCTTTTGACGAAATATTTGAACGGGACCCGAATGTTTGAACTTTTTGGAAGGTAAGCTTGCTTTGATTAAATTACATTTTCAAATCTGACTTGCATTGTTGTTCTTTTTGGTGATAGGTTTTTGTTTTAGTGTCGTCAATTGTTTTTTTCTGGTCCTTTAAATTCGACAATGATTAAATGGATTAGTGAATAGTTAGAAACATTTATCTGAACAAGAATATGTCTGGACTTTAAAAGAGACTGACCTCTGAAGGCTCTGAGTTTGTTTCGGCCTTTCTTCTCAGAGTAGTCAGATAGGAAACGGGGACCGAATCTAGTTTAAAAAATATATTATGATTGACGTGTTGTAGAACCCTACTTACAGATTTTTTTTTATCATGAATCAAGGCAGTTTTTGTATAGATTTGTGGTTATTTCCATGTTTTGTACTGCACCCGTGATCTTTCATGTACCTGTTCACGGAAATTTATTTGCAAATAACTTCATATAAAAAATTTGACCCCCACAAGTCGATATCCACGGTATCAGACATAATGATTATGATATCATAACTCAACAATTACCTCAAACGTATTCGCGTGGTCCTCTAACCAGCACGCATTACATAATCGATTAAAAACAAACTCCAATCGATTCCCGCTCACCGATGACCATCACTAATCTCATAATATTTGACATTTGGCAACACCACGATTATACACATTATACAGTAACACTTTACAAGCAAATCATGATGCACCTGACCTTAGGAAAATTTCAGTTCCTACAATCGAATTTTTAAGTTTTTTTTTTCTAATAAATCAATTGAACAATTGGATCCCATTATGGCAAATTGATTTCCTCAATGTGTTGAATGTAACGTCGCAAATTGGACAAAAAGTTAACCTGTGCAATTAGCACTAAGATAAAACACTTGTAACGACCGTGGGACGCTGATTTTTTACTCTGTGGCCCAAGGAGGTAATATACTGCGTGTACTGTGTGTTTACAAATTTTATTGCTTGTATATGTTGTTTTTTTTATAGTGATGTATTATTTGTATTATTGTTACGGCATCGTAGATAGTGCGAGTAACTGGATTTATATGATATTAAACTTGTATAGACTTCTTGCAATAGACACATGACACTAGACACTCAAATCAAATTGACACTAGAGAGAGGCTATACATTTTTTTGTTTGTTTTTTTTTGTTTTGTTCCTTAATTTTAATAAATTTATTTTCTGGTTGGTTTTCTGGTTTTGTCTGGTTGTACCCAATGTATTTATTTATTTACACTGTTCTAGTTTATAAAAATTTGAAAATGTATTAATAGAGAGAGCCCATAACACAAGTATAATCTTAGCTTGGGTGCCAGTGGAGAAAACAATACTGTCATAGTATTAAACTATTGCCTTTATGTTAATTGTAAAATTGGAAATAAAGTTATTATCCATTTTATTTTCCTTAGGTACTTACATAAGGAAAATAAAATAAATAATATAACATGAATAAAATATTTATTACTTTGACACCCACTACTACTACACACACACTACTACACACACTACTTTTTGTAAGACGATGATGTGACTGATAAGGAAAATCCATCATGAAGACTTCCGTCACCGATAAGACGCAAGTAACTCGTTTAGAAACACAATTTTGATATAAATTAATTAGCTTGTTGATGAATTTCGAACGATACTTTTACACAACTTATTTAAATTACATTCACAGTGTAAAGGCCGTCACTACACACTCCATTTCCCACCAAACCGGCTCCTATGACTTAAGCCTAACAGCAAACAATCTATAATAACAAGTGATAATCGTTCGTTCAGTCAACGTTCGTGTCAAAAGCTAAGAAATTAATGTTCGCAATCACCGTTAGAGGCCAAAGTAAGGCCGAAAGCCGAAATTCTCACAGCCGCACCCAATCTATACGCAGCATTACGAATTTGTCATATTAAGTCGATTACCGAGCGGAGGACACGACATAAGGTGAAGGTAGGGATGGGACAGGTTTTGAAAGGTAGTTTCGGCATAGAAATATCGAGTAATTTAATGGACGGACAATTATTTGCACTAATTACTAGTTGCTGGTCTTAAAATGTCAATTTGCATGCGAAAGGAGATTGTAAATGAGTTTAGGCTCATTTTAAGCGCTGGCATTTCAAGTTGCTTAGCTATGTTTATTTACACAGAAATATTACACTAAAAAGCATAGTGTATAAAAGAACTTAAACGGTTTTTCTAACAAAAATATTATGGCGAATATGGACTCATTACAAAAAAAACGCACCCATATCTCTGTATTAAGTCACACTAAAAAACTAAACTTCACAATATCACTGATGACTTTGACTCAAACAATTACTACAAAACCAAAAACCAATTACGAGACATTAAATATTCATCGACAATTTCGAACATTAATAAATCGATAACTGATACGTCACTATTTCTGCGACTGATAGCTGCGACAAAGATAAATGTTCGCGACACTAGCACGTTTAGCCTATTACTACCACATGATAATCAATATTCAAAGAATAAATTAACACACTGTTGTTTACAAACAGCACTGTAGATATTTTATCTTGGCTGTGTGCTGTACGATTTGAACCCGAAGTGAGTCATTGGGAGACACCGAACTTAATTAATAATAGTTGTCCTTGGGTGCACTTGCATACAGGGATACTCGTCAGTTGGTGCCTCCTCATTATTTAAAATTGTCCAACGGGACTCTACGAGTTGGCTTCGGCTTCTGCCACGCTTTCCAGAGGTCTGAGATCCCAGGGTCCCGAAATATGTCAAAGACAAAAATAATAATAATAAATATATTGAACCAATATTGCAATTATTCCCTTGATAAACTTAACGTCGGTCTGTAACTGTTAGCGATCATCACTTGGATCTTTACGGCGGTCCCCAAACTAAGCGGCGCCGGCGCCTGTATCGCAAGTGTTATTTTGAGGACTGCTAACAATTTAATTGATGTTATAATAAGAATCCGTGTATTGTATGTATATATCTACTAAAAGTTGATTGGACATATCGAGCGGCCGAACCCAATAACCTATTGACATATCGCTACTGATGGTAGCCACTAGCCGGTACAAATTATAGGTAACAGCCAGTAGAATATAGATAGATCGCTACTGATATAGATTATTCTGACATTAAAACCAGAGATAGATAGGTTTTTCTACCTCTAGTATGCCAAAACTGGTGATAGATAGGTACCTAATTGAGTTCGGACGTAAGGGCGGGTTGTTTCACGTCCACTTGACGCACGCGTATACGTCAAAAATAGCGCTAACTATCGTCTAACCAAAAAAGGCGTTGTTTCAAATTAGGTACAAAATTTTAATACCGTTAATGGTACATTTGGTAAAAATGATGACAGCTGTTTATGAAGCTTAGGTAGAAAATGAGTCAAGCTAAAGATTACCTGTTTAGATATTTTCCGGAAGAATGGAAAAAAAAACATCACTATTGCATTGACCAAACCGATGTCACATGCCATACACAGATGTAGATGACCACATCTTTTCCTACAATCACTAGAAACATGACTACAGTCACATTTACATCTCCTACCGGTCATCTTACGAATAGGTACGAACTCCTAACCCGTCACCTCTGACGTCATTCGTGGGAAAAACGATTCGCAGCCGGAACTACACGATTACCTACGTAAACTCACGAAGTCCCAGTCTTATGTCCGAGATACACGAGTCCAGTTTTTTCTAGCCAGGATAGTAAGCTAGTGTTATTAAGCTAGCAAGTTAGTTACCTACTATAGCTTCGTATATACAGAACTAGCTTCATTTCTAGGCTAGTACTTAGTCCTCCAGACCGAATTTCGGCCATGGCAGCAAAATCTCAGCGGAGACTAGCAAGACCAACGGCTTAACGTGCCTTCCGAGGGACTTGTTGTACTGCAGCATAATCAGCTTATAATGTTTCCTCTGCTGGGACACAAGCCTCCTCTCTTCAGAAGGAAGTGGACTGCAATCTACCATGCGGGCCCAGTGCGGGTTGGTAGATGTCACATGTCTTTGAATTTTTGGTTCTAGGATATGCCGATTTCGTCACCGTTTTGAAAGCAACGGTGATGAAATTATTTACAAAAAGTAAAGCGTGTTGTACTGTACTGGCTTAAAATTATATGACATTATGTAAACAACACTAGTAGGTGCCAATCTAGGATAGTATACCGAGGTTCTAGCTTGCTGTACTAGGTATGAACTAAACCTAGCCTCGTGTAACCCGGGCATTATTAAAACGAGATTACTATGATCTTTCGTGTAACGATACTTATCTGGCCAATTAATTACTTTTAATAGACTTGTTCGGAAAAGTATAAAAGGATTCTGTCAAATCAATAGTCACTAAAAATGTAAAAAAAAAGTTATTTATTGCATTTTAAAAGTCTAAAAAGATTGGACTTTAAATTAATTACTTATTTTACAATGTTTTACAGTTGGTTTTAATTAAACACTATCTAGGTATACTTTTGATAATTAAGTTCTAGATTTAATGGGGTAGTCTAAATTGGAGGATAACTAATTAATTTTAAGTATAGGTACTGCGTATCCCAAATAGACTCAGTAAATAACCGGTATATACCGGTTACCATATGAAAGAATTGAAGTGACGAATATCGGAATGCTTCTAATCTGAGTCGTAATAGAACATTATTCGAAGAATAAAGACTACCGCAGACAGGCAGACGTGACGGTGCGAAGCGATTCTGTTAGAACCATTGTCATGAAGTTTTCATAGAAATTGTTCTACTAAAATCACGTCGCACCTGTCTACGGGAACCTTAACCGAAAATTACAGCCATGGCGAAAAATTCGAAATTTATTGCAGCCGCCATCTTGGATTTTCATTTTTACCTCACTATCGGCGACCTCATTATCCATCCCTTTCTTCCTTCGCACGGCCAAATTACGAAGTATTATTTTTAATTTTAACATTCATACTGGGTTGTTTACTAGAGTAGGCATGCCTACTTAAGGGTGATAAATTGCGAAGATCGAACGTCATAGTATTACGCGTGAGACGTACATATTTTTATTTTGGTCGTACTAACTTGAACGAGTATAGACCAATGACAATGTGCTGCCGCGCGTATTTCTATGAAGATTTTGTTTTTTGTTAGGTATATTAATTTTAATGATTTTCTTATCGTGGGGCATACACAGTAAAATGTAATTGACAGGCTTATGGTCAATTTATCGAGGTAGGCACTACTTATATGCCTTTATGCAATGCCCCAGCTTAATGATTAGCAAGAGCTACGGAGCACTCTCATCATCATCATCATCGTCTGCCTAGCCTTTTCCCAACTATGTTGGGGTCGGCTTGCAGTCTAACCGGATGCAGCTGAATACCAGTATTTTACATGGAGCGACTGCCTATCTGACCTCCACAACCCAGTTACTGGGTAATACGTTACCCCTTGGTAAGACTGTTTGTCAGACTTTCGGGCTTCTGACTACCCGTAACGACTGTCAAAGATCCACGAATGACAGCCGGGACCAACGGCTTAACGTGCTTTCCGAGGCACGGAGGGGTCTCGGTATGTACCTAAAGACGGTCACCCATCCACAGACCAACCGCGGCAATCGCAGCTTAACCAGATCGATCGACCCGTGTGGCCTATAGTATCTTGACCATCTTTACATACTGAGACCCCTGCGTGTCTCGGTAAGCACGTTAAGCCGTTGGTCCCGGCTGTCATTCTTGGATCTTTGATAGTCGTTATGGGTGGTCAGAAGTCCAAAGTCTTACAACCAGTCTTAACAAAGGGTATCTTATTACCAAGTAACTGGTTTGTGGAGTCAGATAGGCTAGTCGCTCTGTGTTAAATACTGGTATTCAGCTGCATCCGGTTAGACTGGAAGCCGACCCTTACAAAAGTTGGGAAAAGGCTAAGCAGATGATACTATAGGTCACCTTTACCTAACTCTTAGGGGAGAACATGTGCGATGTTATGTTACGTGAGAGACGGTAAGTGAGCCTAAAAAAAAAACAACGGTTTGCACTCCGGGAATGCCGGCAGAAGTGAAAACTAGAATATTAACGTTGCGCATTTTTGATATTTTGGAATGCGGTCTACTCTTCCTCCGTCTTACGAATTTTTGATCAGGTCACGTGTCCTGACGCGAGCTCCGTCTTACGAATTTTCGATCAGGTCACGTGTCCTGACGCGAGTTCAATATTTTTTACCCATCGCAACAAAAGTGCACAACGCCTGTTTCATGGGAGATTGTCGCGGGACCTATCCCACGATATAGTTTGTGAGTTACAACATTTGTTATTAAACGTGTTTGTTATTAATTGCTCTGGTTATCGTTTTTGAGATTTGGATTTGTGTTGTGTTTGACGAGTTTTTTTATGATCGAACCTTAGTTAGGGTGGATGGATCAAATCATCATCATGCGGCTAGCCATTTCCCAACTATGTTGGGGTCGGCTTCCAGTCTAACCGGATGCAGCTGAATACCAGTATTTTACATGGAGCGACTGCCTATCTGACCTCCACAACCCAGTTACTGGGTAATACGATACCCCTTGGTAAGACTGGTTGTCAGACTTTAAGCAAGCGTAGCTTAACCTGATCGATCGACCTGTGTGGCTGTTATTATTTAGCCATGGGCCCCTCAAAAACTGCAATACATAACTATATATAATTAATTCACACAATATATTTGAAATACACCACGAAATGCCAACAATATAGTTACCTCAAAACATTTATTTGCATAAAATGTGGACCGCGAATAAGGCCAGCCAATAATTAATTAATTTAAGTAGACAAGATAACGTTACAATATCCGTATCAGTCTTTAGTATCACTTCGCTTGAGAACTGCCATTAATAATTAGCAAAAGCGGATATAGAAATAATAATATGAGAAAGACTAGCTAATAAAATGAGAGAATCCGTTACAATACTGGTCATTTGCGCCTAAAACACCAGAGGTTCCGTAGATGGAAGCAACATTCGAAATGTTTAGTGGAAAAACAACATATAGTTCGTTTTTTTAAACCCAGGCACTAATTTGACAGGATAATCAAATTTCAAATTATTAGTAAATGTCAAATTAGTAGGTATCTGGGATTAAAAAACGAACTTTAGTAACGTAGCGACCTTCTGAGAGAGATAGTGACCTGCAGTTTTGAAGTTGTAAGAGGAACCCTAATTTACTGTCTATCAATCAACTCAGCCTATCGCAGTCCATTGCTGGACATAGGCTTTCCTAGACTGCGCCACAACACCCTCCGTCTTCCGCATCCATTCTGTCCCAGCCACCTTTTTAATGCTATCGTTCCATCTAGCAGGGGGGCACACCACACTCAGCTTACTGAGAAAACAAATAAATAGTACTGTCTCTTTTGTATCCTCCAATCACAGTCGGTCCAATCTGCAAAAATATCACAGTGTAAACTTACGTAAAGTGAGCTTGAAATAGCTGTTATTCCACCTGATTCTAGGGATTGACACTATTGACAGCTCACTTCACCTAAGTTTTCACGGTGAGATTTTTACAAAATAGCACTGCAGGTAGTAAGTTGTGATCTCTAGAACTGTGATACAAAAGAGCAGACAGATGGCTTTTGCAAATAGCTAAGGATCCCCAAAAACAACATAATAGCCTCTTGATTAATCAGCCGCTTAACAGACTGCTTCCTTTATCGAACTTTAATACCTTACTGTTAAATCATCTATTATTCAAATCACTCAGATCACAATCATTTTTTATTACGCAACGATTACCTCCTTATAGCACTTCGGGTAACTTCGTCAGTTTTCGGCACTCGTGTCCTTGCTTCGCCTAATTACGGTTTGTTGAGCAAAAAATACTTCCTAGGATGTACTGATGATATTTTTGGGCAACAATAGGTCTGAGTGTGTCATGCTTTGCCCACATTAGTGATTATAGCGTGACCATAGCTATTCAGCGGGACCTGTCATAGTTCAAGGTTGTAAAGCGACGTTCACAATAGATTCGAAATCGTCGCGATCGTTTGAGAATATTAATGGTTTAGATTGTTATCGTTTTTGTGACATTTTTGGGTTGTTATTGCTGTGGTTTTAGTTAATGGATCGAGACTGCAATAGTCGTTTGTGCCATGACATAACTTGGAAATAATCATAAAGAACGATACTGCAGTCAAAATTTAGTTTCTGACTTTGAATCGTGTCACTTACTGTTCAACTTCAACCAACACTGTTACTTTAGACAGCACCCTAATTGCGTAACACACTTTCAACCTCAATCTGAATTTGAAGGTTGCTAATCCATTGCTTTATATGTTCAATAACTTCGTCTGCTCAACAACGTAAGTAACGCAATGAATGTTGTTAAACTGTCAAAATTGCTACTGTAAGTGTGTTACCCAATTACCCCGCAGATCAACTCTTGCACACATTTTAAACTAAATTGTAAATCTGACTCATCAACAGAAAAAAGGACAGGGCATTCCCTTTCACTTCAAAACGTCATTAGCGCGCAAATTGCTTGACATAACTCAGCACGTTCATTTACCATGTAATGTTAAACGCAGCGATCAGTAAGGCAAGTGTGTGCGCCCGTTTATTTGCCTTCCCTGCGATGTTAATAGTGTCCTGAGGCGCTTTGACCACAGATTGAGACAATTACAACTGATTGCAGACCAGTCGCACAGATTGTGTGACTGCGTTTTTTTAGGCTGTGTCTTTTATGTGATTTATGCCATAAATTGTTTTCGCGTGTGGGAGAATCTTGTGGAATGTATGAGAGTACCTATGGGTTAATGATACAATTGTGAAATTTTTCGTCGTCTGCTGGCGAATTTTGTTTAGCTACAGGCTAGAGGACATTTTCACAGTTTTTATTATTATGATGATGATACGAATAATAACGTTGAACTTTACGCTCAAATTACTTTTAACATTAGGTGGGAAATTCCGTAAAAAGACACTTTTTTGCTGACCAAAATATTGAAGATGTCATCAAATGAGGTATAATGGAAATCCCACAAAATTGTCACAACTAAAAACCCAGCGTGTAAACCCAGATAGATTAGATACTTTTGCAAAATGCTGCTCCAGCATCTGTCTGCTCAACAACGTAAGTTATTGATATTGGTCATTTTGCATCATTAACATAGGTCAATATGCGTATTATGAAGATTGGTCAATATGAGTAATTGAGATTGGTCATTTTGCGTATTGGTTATTTTGCGTGTAGGTTATTTCGCGTTTTGGTCCTTCTGCGTTATTTTCACCGATACATATTGGTCATTATGCGTCTAAACCATTGAACTGTCCCTACTGTTAGTATGTTACGCAATTATCTTGCAGTCCTCAAATCGCTATTAAAAAAGACTGAACGTCTTTATTTCAATTACAAATCCAACTTAAAATTCCAAAAATAGATCACAAAAGCTTCGTTCAAAATACGGGTCAAGGCCGCACTGTGTTAGTCACTCGACTCGCTAGTTCACGCCAGTGAATGAACGAGTAGTGCGTAGGTGTTTGTGTACCTAATTAATTCTATACACTAATGAACGATAGTACTCATTGTCAATGTGCATCGATAGCTTATTTGGGTACGCTGAGTCAGCGACGTGGGCTTTAGACGACAATGTTGTAAGCGGATGAGGTTACTTACAAGCTTTTGAGCTAGTATTTATTCTTAGCTGTGGTAATAGACCACAGTGGAGGCGTCGGACTGATGAGCGAAAGGTCGCTAGTTCACCAGGAGTAAAAGTGACTTGTACCTATTTCAATCACATCTATTCATAACTTAGTTTGAAGCGTGTGGGTAGAAAGCTAGCAAACTAACGCCTATTGATAATAATCATAATCTTGACTTAAGGACCAACAATTAGGCAACACTTTTGAAGAGATCGATTCGTTCTAGGAAACTAGCATGAAGTCAAATCCAGCCAGTAGTCAACCCTACGTATACATATCGGCGTAGACTAGCTCGAAAGGCTAGGATTATTATGAATGACTTTATTATACTTTAGCACGACAGATAATAGAGGCAAAATACAAATACTCAATATTGTATTCAATCTTACCAAATATTATATTGAATAAAGATTATATCGACTTCCTCTGGCTGCAAAGCCCACAAGCCGGTTTAAATGACAACAATTTAATTTAATTAAACCTAAATTGTCACTATCCATTGTGCTTCACACCATATTAGCACTTGTGTGAGTCAGTGTCGTGGGCACTGGAAGCTAGTGTTGTAAGATAGTGCTAACCGACACTTGACTCGCCTGTGTCAACACGCCTACGGGAGTTTGACATCCGATCCGTCTCTTTAGGTCACCCAGCGATTAGGATTAATTACTCATTTCAGATTTGCTTCTCATTGACACAGATAAGGTCATCACTCATTATAGCAGCACCGCACCGCTCCAATACAGATATTAACTTGTCATTCAAGTTAGGATTTTAAATCCAATGTAAATGTAAATACCCCTTGGTAAGACTGGTTATCAGACTTTCGGAAACAAAAAGAAACTCCGACATATGTAGTTGTTTATCGCAAGGTATTCGCACTATGCCAAGTCAGTTGACCATACAACTTCACGACTGTGTCCAATACTTACCACACCTTACTTAGCCCATGGGGACACTTAAGTAACATTAACTTAAATCATATAATAAGCTCTGTTTAATAGTAATGAGCGTACTTAGACGCATGTCAATTGGTACTTCGGTGTAATAGTCATGTTATTATTATGCTCAAGTATGTGCTCATGTTATGATTTCTTCTAGTTGCTTAGTTTCTTCATTTACCGTTCCCATGCTCATCTTTGATTCCATTACTGTTTAACTGTTATCAGCAGATAATTCTAGCTTCAACCAAAGACAGTTATTCAATTCAATTAAGTTATTTCAGATAAATTCATCCATACATATTTTGTGTTTAAATAATAGTTATAACAAGAAGAATACATGAAATACAAAGACACAAGAATAGAAATTGGTTACATCAGAGAAATATAAAAATATAAAATATCAAATTATTTCTTATATCAGATATTTAAGCATGAATATCTACATGTAACCCATAGATTCTATGGGTTACATTCAGACTTATCTCATATTGGTCGGCACAAACTACACTCCAGTAGTTCAGATAGTTGTGAAGAGATAGCTAGATTGTGGTACAGTCAAGAGTCATTAATTGATTACCAGCTTAAGGACTGTATTGCTGTGAACGCGCAGTAAAGTCTGTACCTACGTCTGTGTGTAGTGATGTACAACACAGAACGCACATCTCAGAATTCGCACACTGGCTGGCGTCGAACGAAACAAAAAACATACCGTCGCTTTTGCACATAGGCTACGTAATTACGCATGACTTTGGTTGGTTCATACCATTGCTAAAATTGAAGTCATTTCATCAAGTACCGATAGCTGGTAGTCTTACGTATTAGATTGTCGAACGCATAGGTCTGGGTTCCAATCTCGAGATGGGACTTTTAATTTTTCTTTTCCAACAATAATCTTTATCGGTTTTTTTTATTATTCGATAGATTAATAAACGATAATAATAAGTTATTATATTGTTATTATTATATTGTTATTGTAATATGGGGTTAAAAATAAAAATGTTTTATAAGTAATTTCAAATTGTTTATTCGTTATAATTTTATAAACTAGAAATAAATAAACGTCTAGTTAAAACAGTTTATTTTCTCATAATTTAGAACAATTTATTGAAGTTAAGCAGGTAATAGCGGTTCACCGTAATTATGCGTTTTGTAAATTCGTTGCACGTAATATAGTCTATTTTATTTGTATTCACTCATTAGTCCGTAACCACTTAGAAAAAATTCTTATCGCTCAGGAATGCTTTTGTTCTCACTCACGGGCCGGTCGATGACTTGAATCCAGTTCGATTTAAGACCATATGTTTAATGCAATAAGGTTGTATTTGGTTTAAAGGACTAGAAATAATAGAAGTGTGTTTGTCGCAAAGATTCAATTTAATATAATAATATTGTCCTTTAATTACCACTATGTGGGTAGATTTGCTAGTTGTAGTTTGTTAGAGTACTTTAACAAACTACAACTAGCAAATCTACCCACGTAAATAAAAAAAGTGCGGACTCCTTGTCACAATACAATTAAATTACTCAGTAGTAGTAGCCTACCTAAGTTGCCTATCTCAAATGTCAAAGTTAACAAATCGTATTTATTAGGACTTATTGCGGTTATAGCTTAAGTATTCATTTTCATTATGAAAAGAAGATTGAAGCTAAACCTCAAAATAATCCTTATTACGGATATCACAATATAATTTTAGTATTGCTATAATCAACTTATAATTTAATACTTCGTATAACCCCCATTATTAGCAATGCAATCAAATAAACGCTGGCGCATCGACCCTACAATATTACTACATATGTCTATTCCTCATATATTTTCCCAGATTTCTAGGCAATGCAGCTTCAATTGCTCATCAGTCCTCTCATTCCTTGCATAGATTTTCTATGGGGTTGAGGTCATCAGGAGGTCGTGCCGGCCATGGAATTACTTCTCTAAAATAAAAAAAGGAGTACTGTTAGGCTACTAAGCAAAATACTAATATTACCTACGATTTAGAAACAAAATTATAATGATAATAGATATGTTACATATATTTATAGAATTAATATAGTTATATTAATCCATCATTCAATAATCTAGGTAAATAAATTTACTTCGGAATTATATTTTCTTCTATTTAGACTTTATAAAACGTTTTAAAAAATTAAGGATCAGCAGTTCTACTTTAATAAGATAAATTGTTTAATAAAATAATTTAATCATTACACTTACACTCAGTCCGGTTTCATCAGATATTTGTGTTATATTAAGTCCAATTTTACGCAGCGCAATAATATTCGCTTTCATTTCAATGTTCAAATTTGCTTGCATTTTAAAAGGAACTACAACACCGCTAATATATAGATATAGAACACACGTCGCTAACCCACAATGAACAACGTTCTATTTAGTCGCGATTGAATGACTCTTTTAGTTAACTGCATCCATCTACCTTATAATTTATTTATTTTGATTTCTGTGGGTATAATCCTAAAATTTTACGAATAAGTAACTGTAGTCAATAGCGTGATTAAGTATTCAATGTGTGTGTTGAGTGTGTGAATATAAAGTATAGGAATTACTCATTAGAAGAAGGTCGTAAGTTAAACAGAAGTGTCAATCTATTGCTTCGTGAAACTGGCGCGCCGCTTTGGACCGCTACTGTACCTAGTAGGGTTGGGTGTGCCGAACGTACCCACTTAATTAGAAAATAAAATATTCACAGTTCAGTCAAAGTCAAATAATTTATTTCAAATAGGCACATAAACCATTTATTTCAAATATAGAATTCTGAACGTCAAAATTTACTAGAAAATAGAATTGTATTGCATTGTATTGTAGTCTTGCAGTGGCTTTGCGTGAAGCCTTCACAATTTTTATAAGGTTAACATTATCATTATTTCAGCCGAAAGATGTCCACTGCTGGACATAGGCCTCTCCCAAGCACCGCCACTTCGACCGGTTCTGCGTTTCCCGTATCCAACGGATTCCTGCGGCCTTTACAAGGTTATCGGACCACTTGTGGGAGGCCATCCAACACTACGTCTTCCGGTACGCGGTCGCCACTCTATTATAAGAGCAAATAATCCCAATGGATGCAAGACTACAATCTCAACTAAATCCTGAACTATCAGATATTTCATTACAATGATAAAACGTTCACCGTCTCAGCTTAGAGCAACGATTCTAAAGCTTATTTACACTTTACTGCCTTGTAGGCCGATGACTCATTAAGCCATGCTGCCTTCCACCAGACATTTGCTATGAAGACATTCTGTTTAATTACTATTGATAACTTGTCTTTGATTAAGTAATTGTTTAAGATTGAATAACGTAGGTATTGAATTTGTGGTGCCTTGAGCTGTTTGCTTCATTGCTTCGTGAATTAAGTTATGCCCCTCTTTCTGCTTGATAGGAGCTGAAAGTTTACGCAACAGTTTGATGTTGGTACATCTCCTTAGAAATGACAGGCAGTGACCTCAATAAAACCTGGCTCAATTATGTTTACCGCGTCTCTTTGACGCAGAACGCTTTAGCTACTGTATGCGCTGCTGAATGGGTCGCACACACCTTGGATGTTAGCTTAAAATGATAAGTCAGGAATAGTCAAAGATTAAATAGCTTCTGATTGTGTACTATCGCGTCTATAATTAGTGCAACGCGACGGAAAAGATCTACGTTGATGGTCTTTGGTTCTTCTACAGACTTCCTCGTTCCTTACATCAGCAACAGTTGGCCGTTTGTCTATCGGTGCCGACCACGGGACGTCATACACACGACGTAGCGATACAACCATTTACTATGGCCGTGTGTCCACCGCACACCACCGCAGGGACGTCACGTTCGGAATGAATAATCTCGTTTCTCGATCACTGTGTCGGCGGACAAACAGTGCCTATCGTCCACGACGCTACTCGTTGTGGACATCGTTAATTCACCAATGAGTAGCAAGAATGTCACAGCACTAGTATTTTAATAGTGGTCCATAGACAACTCAACTTGCTATCGCGTTTTTAACTATGTACATAATTTGTAACTGGTTACTTTTATGAAGGGTCGTGGACAGCGGGCCTTAGGTTAATCTTAAGGGTGCTTTTCCACCAGAGATGTGCTATGCTACGTTGTTATGGATGCATGATATCCACCAATCATATTCACTGGTGCACATAGCTTAGCACTGGTGGAAACGGATTCAACTAAGATATAATAATAATAATAATAACCGCAAACCGGATGCATCACCCACGATCATCAGTGATGAGATTGTACATCCCGCGGAAATGCGGGGGTCGAGGCTTTTTAAACGCGAAGACCCTCCACAACCGCGAGGTGTGCAATCTCAGAGAATATTTTTTAAAATCCGAAGTGGGTATGCATCGTGATGTGGTTGCAGTGGACAAGGGGCTCACCCCGCTCTCCATTGCTAAAGAGAACTGGCGCAAACCTGTAATGCTTACTACCGATGACCGCAAGGAGGTATGGCAAAGCAAGGAGCTTCACGGGCGCTTCTATCGGGCTCTTCATGAGCCCGGTGTAAACTTCTTAGCGTCCGTATCCTGGCTACGTTTTGGGGACCTTTTCGGGGAAACTGAAGGTTTCGTCTGTGCAATTATGGACGAAGTTATCTTAACGAATAACTACCGCAGACATATTATGAAGGATGGGACGGTTGACGTGTGTCGGGCATGCCACCGTCCGGGTGAGTCCATCAGACATATTATCTCTGGTTGTTCTCGTTTAGCTAACGGCGAATACTTGCACAGACATAACCAAGTAGCCAAGATTATTCACCAGCAACTTGCTTTGAAATATAAACTTGTCGACTCTGAGGTACCATATTCAAGTATGTGCCCGACCCAGTTCTCGAAAATGACCATGTCACGTTGTACTGGGATCGGTCTATCATCACTGACAGGACTGTTGTCGCCAACAAACGTGATATAGTGGTGATAGATCGATTAGCGCGCCACGCAATGATTGTCGATGTTACCATTCCACATGATGGGAACCTCGTGAAAGCTGAGAAAGATAAGCAAATGAAATATCTTGACTTAGCACACGAGGTTGTTGACATGTGGAATGTGAGCTCGACTGTCATTGTGCCGATTGTCGTATCGGCCAATGGCCTGATGGCCGACAGCCTCGATCAACATCTATCGAGGCTCTCGTTAGGCGGTTGGATCAAGGGCCTGATTCAGAAGGCAGTACTCCTCGATACGGCTCGCATTGTGAGGAAGTTTCTATCTCTGGAGCCCTAACCACCGGTAGCTTGGACCCTGCTCCCGACACCGGTGGATCACTATTTTTTTATATTTTTAAATGTTTTTTTTTATACTAATATTTAAAAATGTAACAAAATAAGAAAACTAAATAAATAAACGAAATAATAATATCCCTGGACATTTCACACAGCGCCATCTAGTCCCAAGCTAAGCAACCTAATGCTTGTGTTATGGTAACAAGATGGCTGATAAACTACTTATATACATTTTTTTTTTTTGTAAATACATACATATTATAGATAGAAAAACACCCAGACTCAGAACAAATACATGTAGGACTTACAAATATTTGTTCTGTGCGGGAATCGAACCCGCGACACGCAGCGCAGCAGTCCGATCGCTCAGCCACTGCGCTAACCGTGTTGTCATATGTTTTTTATATGTAAGGATGCGTGCTATAGATGCGTGCTATGGATGTGTGCTATGGATGCGTGCTATGGATGCATGCTATGGATGTGTCCTATGGATGGTCGCAAGTGGTGTAGCTGTGTGCCGCCCTCGCCGCTTCCCTACTATCGATACATCGCATAGCTCGAGCTGCGCATCTTCCTCGCGCAGCTACCTTGCAGCGGCGCCTCTTCATAGCACATCTTACTGTGTGATGTGCTATGCAGCTATGCTGCGAGGATGTGAAAGCCAAGCTACGAAACTATGCGACCGTTTCCATTAATGCTAAGCTGTGTAGCGGAGCGAGTAAGATGTGCTATAAAGACGCGCCGCCGCGAGGTAGCTGTGCGAGGAAGATGCTCAACTCGAGCAATGCGATGCATCGATAGTAGGGAAAGCACGGAGAGTACTCTGCTCTGCACATAGCTACAATACTCGCGCATCCATAGCTCCCAACCATAGCACGCATCCTTCCGTATGAAAACATAGCTTAGTTGAATCCGTTTCCACCAGTGCTATGCTATGTGGACCGATGAATATGATTGGTGGATAACAAACGCATCCATAGCAACGTAGCATAGCACATGTCTAGTGGAAAAGCAGCCTTATACTGTCACCAAACCCATGATTTCTGGGAGTTGATGTGCTTGCAAGCACATCAACTCCCAGAAATCATTATATTGTGCAAACATTATTAAGTTTAATGCTAAATGGCTATCAAAAACGTAATGAAACGTGGGTAGTTATAGGTCGTAATAATATATATTGACAATTTCACAATAACTAATAATAATATAATAATATCCCTGGACAGTTCAACTGGCAGTTCAATGAATATTTAGACTTTATTAGACGTTTTAGTTGTCCAGTTAGTACGTAATAACTTGTGGATTCTCCTTAAATGCCGGTCTTACGGTGAATTGTGGCAATTTGAAAGGGTGAGTCATTCAAATGGATTTGTAGTAGTGTTCAATGATTCTAATGTAGGACTGTCGTCGTGATTACCTGTTGGGACAAAATGTGCATGGGTGATGTCAATATATTTTGAAATGTACTTGAATCGATCTTTTATGTTGATGCTAAGAGACTCGGATATATTGTGATCACTACGTGTAGCAAAAGCTCAAACAAGCACGTATACAGGGTCAATTAATTTGACGATTTTTTTTGTCGGTTCATCGACCTCACTTTAAACGTCAGTTTTTTACTGCGATAACTTCACAGATGTAATAGGCATTGATATCTACACTCATATCTCTACACAATAAAACAAAAGAAAACAGATTTTCTCTCTCATACTTCAAGCAACAACACGACTAGCGGTCGTTAAAAATACAGGGTGGCAGGTACATCGACGCGCAAACTGTAACCATGAATTCAGCACATGAGTTTAGACCCCATAGCGTAGGAAATATTCGTCGGATATAAAAAAAAAAAAATCTTCTGTTTCATAGAAAAGTGCAATACCTACGCGGTCAAAACGTATGGAACAGCAATATTTTTTTTTTAATAACCGACGAAAAATTTCGACGCTATAGGGTCTAAACTCATATGCTGAATCCATGGTTACAGTTTGCGCGTCGATGTACCTGCCACCCTGTATACCAAATCTTTTTTGTTTTTATTTTATCGTGTTTAGCTATCGATACCCATCATGTCTGGAGAGTTTCCTGAGAGTGAGCAGAGGTGTGTACGTGCCTGTAGTACACCCACATTTCGCAAATCCAAACTGCGAGAAATTTTTGATGGAAAGCCCAATACACCTTGATTGACCTGGGAATCGAACCCAGGACCTCATGCGCACCAACGAGGTACATTTTGATTAGAAATAAAATTATGATATCTATAGAGTACTTCACAAAAATAAGCAAAATATAGCAGCCACACAAAAATGTTACTATAAGCAAAATCCATACCAACAATCGCTTTGCTAATTGATTAGCTCTAAGTACCTTCATATCCATATAACTTTAATAGCCACACACGTTCCCCCTTCACTACCGTATACATAAAATCCAATCACTGAACAATCCAATTGAAAATTAAGGAAAAATGCACGCGGAAAAGCATCATGGCTAATTGCTGTATTACCGACGTACGGTCGCGGGTCGTGACGGTGGTAGACCTTCGCGAAGCGTGGTGATAAATTTTTATATCAACTGACTAATCACCATAATTGTTGGACGTGATTTGTGTTTGATTGTAGGCTTGGTTGGATGTTTATGTTATTGTAAATAGGGATTTAAGAACACCTACATAAAGATGAAATGATAATAGGTACACACGGCTACACATCAAGCTATGCAAAACCAGTATTGGCTGACCGTTCATTGTGAGAAAATATCATACAAAGTGAGGCCAAGACAAACTGGTTTTGTATAGCTTGACGTGTAGCCGTGTGTACATCTAATAATGTTGTTAATGTTTCATGCTGGATTATATTCGAACGCAATATGAATTGTTACTGAATAAAAATTGAATTTAATTGAATGAAATTATTATTTATTCTCAATCATTACTTTACACGTCGATATACAATCGTACTTCCTACTGCGGCTACTATAATAATTATTATAAACGGGACAGTTTGTGAGGATGGATGGATGGATGTTTGTTACTCTTTCACGGAAAAACTACTGAACGGATTTTGACGAAACTTTACAGTAATATAGCTTATACATTAGAATAACACAAAGGATATGTTTTATCCCGATATTCCCACGGGATCTACACTTATGTGAGTTAAACCGCGTTGCACTGCTTGTATAGGTATATATACTCGTATAACGGTAGAAGCCAAAACTACAGCAAATTGTCTGTAGAGTTGGCTTTGCCTATTCACAGTTGAAGCTCTTCAACATTATTGTAGCAAAAGAACATCCACTGATACACCATCAGTGGGAAGTATAATCCCATTGATTGATATTTCATGAAATAGTCATCATTCAATAGGATCATTTGAACTAAGAGGGTTGAATTGATGATTTTAATGGTTACAATTCAACTTATAACCTGACACTAACCTGCAAATTGCAAAAAACATAAGCAAATTTGAATTTCGCTGGCTTCCTAGCGCTTCCCCCTTAAGGTTCGGCCTAGGCAAGTCTATGCTGAGGAAACAAATTGGTAGGTAATCATTGTGTCGTCACATTTGGGAAAGGGAACTCTTATTCTATTTTTTTTTATTACAGATCGACTTCCAGAAAGATATTATCTTACGTGTTTTTTATGAAACGCCCGGAAGCAAATGCACTGGTAGCATTAGCAATTCTTTCGCCCAAGTTACTGTTCAAGAATGTGAGCAGACATAATCCATTCATACATCCATTATTACATCACAAGAAATACTCAAAACTATTACCAAACAGCTGACTCGCGGTACAATCACGCAGAACAGTTATTACCTATCATCCTATTAGCCCACTGTTGTACAGAACTGTACCAACGACCTGACCTTTCGCCCGAGAGTTTCAAGGCAAGAGGAGATGAACATATTAATTTTGTCGCGAATTGCAAAATAAAGCTATGTTTTAAATTATATTATTACTTGTTTAATGTTGCTCAATGTTATATTTTATCTTGCGCTCACGCTCACTTACGATCATTATAAAATATTATTATAAAGGTACAGTTGGTTATTAACTCTTAGGTATGTGAGGTTTGGAGCCTGAGAAAGACACTCATTTTATGTTCCTCATTTCTTTGGAAAGCCATCTCAGACTGTTTCATTAGGGACTAGAAAGACCTACACTGCTTAGCATAATCAGCCTTTAGTGTTCGTGGGAACATTATTGGCTGATTACAGAAAGAACCGACAGAAAGGAGGCTTGTGTCCCCTCAGTGGTGATGGGACACAAGCCTACTTTCTATGAGAGAGAGTGGGCCGTAATCCAAAACGCGGGCCCAGTGCGGGTTGGTGGATGTCACGTCTTTGATTTTTTGGTTCTAGGACATGCTGGTTTACTCACGAGGTTTTCTTTCACCGTTTTGAGAGCAGTGGTGATGTAATAATTTACACAAAATAAAGTGCCTGTCTGGGTTCGAACCTACGACCTACAATAGTTAAGTAGCGCCACTGGGCCACCACCGCTCTCTACACGACTTAAAAGAGGAAAATCTCACCTCTCCAATTTCGTTTTTATTTCTTTTTTAACTTGCTTTTCAAAAGCGACAACCTTTTGAGCATTGAGCACAAGCATTTCCGTCACGTGGAATTTGGAGCAAGTTCCTTATAATTGCTCTCAAGCATCTAAACGTCGTTCCAAGGCAATATGAAATGAAGATTACCTAACTACGTAACAGCATCAGCATCCTACTAATCAAAACCGTGATCAACCTGCAATTCGAAATAACATAAGCCTCATATGTCCACGAACGTATCAATAAATCATCAGAAACTAGCGCATCCTTCGGAAAGAACATTGACTTCTGACCTCGAAGCATCACAATGTTTTATTACAAAAAACCGTTAACTTTTGAATCATTGTGAGCTACCGGTATTCAATCTTAATTCTATTAGGTGTGATGAAAATGATGACACTTTTATTACCAGTGGGCGAACAATGATGGCACGGTGGAAGAATGTCTGGGTTGTGGGTCGTAGGTTCGATTTCCGTATTCGAAGCTGGATTTTTGTGTCACATTCGCTTTGCAATGATTATATATAATTATCATTAATTTCTGGCCATCATATGCCTAGCCTTTTCCCAACTAAATTGGGGTCGGCTTCCAGTCTAACTGCAGTGCAACTGAATACCAGTATTTTGCATGGAGCGACTGCCTATCTGACCTCCACAACCCAGTTACTGGGTAAAACGATACCCCTTGGTAACACTGATTGCCAGACATTCGGGCTATCATTAACTTCTGGTATGACAAAAAATTGCAACTTTATCTTTCACCAGAACATGCAGTATTAAGTATTTGGTCTCTTGTAACCAAATTCACAAATTGAAGTGTTTATAAACGACGCAACTCTAATTTTTTTTCGAAAAACAGCTCTTTTTTGCTTTTTCTCTTCCAGAGAGTGGTTATCGACGTCCATTACAAAAAGTCATGTGGCAAGGAAGAAAAACACTGAGACCCTAATGAAATATGGATCCGTAGAAAATGCTTAGATGCAGACTGTAATTAAGAAAAGGGGCAAGAAGATATTAAAAAAATATGCATCCACGCACACTACTTTCGCCAACTCATTTTTTTCTAGGTTAGTATCTAATTTAATTAATGTAGTACTAGCCACCTGCATGATCTTAATCTCTACACAAAATGCGAAATGAACAAGGATATCCATACATATCTCTTCGGTCATCACTATGAATATTAATATCGTTTTAAGTGACACAACATGCCGCCGATCACATTCATTCCAATATTACCAAAGAAAGGCAACACTGCAAAAGGTTCACTCAGTGTTCAAATGAAGAGATGCAATATATGAGTATTCAGAAAGGAATAAACTTATACATCTAGCATACTGATTACTGGTTACCGGTACTGATTTACCAGCAGGCAAGCCTTGCTGGAAGGCCTCCCACAAGGTGAGCCGATGACTTTGTGAAAGCCGCAGGAATCCGCTGGATGCAGGAACCACAGAACCGATCGAAGTGGTGGTGCTTGGAGGCCTATGTCCAGCAGTGGACATTTTTCGGCTGAAATGATGATGATGATGAAGCCATGTCCAGTGGTAAGTCAGCGGTAGGTACATTTTTCAATTGAATGATACGAAAGAAGTAAATGTCAGCAATACGCGTGACAAAAATACAGACGCCAGCACATCAAGCTACTACAATCTGACAAATTTCTTTAATACATTTTCAACTTTATCGCTAAAGCATTAAAGTTCAAGGTTGATTGGGAAAATTTGACAGTTTTGGGTAGCTTGACCTGCTGGCGTCTGTACTACGACCTGCACCCTAATTCCGTAACACACGAACAATCGGAATCTGAATCAATTTGAAGCAAATTGCTAATCCATTGCTTCATAAGTTCGAAAAATTTGTTTGCTCAACACGTAAGCGTTATTTACGTGTTGAGCAAACAAATTTTTCGAATGAATGTTGTTGAACTGTCAAAATGAAACCGATTCCGATTGATCGTGTGTTACGCAATTAGGGTGCAGGTTACTTTTGCAATGGTCCTTCTGTCCAACTTTCTGTTTTGTGGCAATACAAAACTTATCGTAAATATACATATTTATTGAAGATCAGACAATCATATTAATAGATAAATGTAACCAATAATTTATGTTTTAGGTTGTAAACATTACTTGCGAGTCCTTGCGGTTTATGAGGATGTTAATTGATACAGAATGTATAATATGCGGTAACTAAATGAAAATATATGTAAAGTTGTTTCTAATAGCGAATGGACCGGATTTAGTTACTTTGTAGGTAACTAGCGACCGCAATGGCATTCATTTTGACAGTTCAACAACATTCATTGCGTTGTTTACGTTGTTAAACAGACAAATTTCTCAAACATATTCGTATGAAGCAATGGATTAGCAATGTCCTTCAAAATGATTCAGATTGTGATTCAAATGTGATCAAGATTTCTATATCTACCTAAGTTAATTATTGAGGTTTTAAATACATTAAACCTAGCGGAATAAATGTTCAAACTTATAAGTAGTGAAAACTTCATCAAAATCCATTCTATATTTTGGAAGATCTAATTTGAATAGTCGCACACGAAATGCAACATTGTTTTATACTATATATCTATAGTATATCTTTAGCTTCATAGTATAAAGTCGCATTTCGTGTTGTCTTTTTATACCCTTGAAAGATACAGTGGCAAACTGAATTCGCAGATATTATACGAAAATGTATCAAAGTTATAGTTATAAAAAAATTTGGATGATGTAGTCAGTGGTGTAATTCGAACCCAGGCAGGAGCTTTACTTTATATAATTTATTTCACTACCCCGTTTCAAAACGGTGAAGAAAATCTTCGTGAGGAAACCCTAGTGTAGTAGTAGTAGTGTGTCCTAGAACCAAAAATTCGAAGACATGTCTCATCTACCAACCCGCACTGGGCCCGCGTGGTAGATTACGGCCTACTCCCGCTCGAAGAGAGTAGGCCTGTGTCCCAGCAGTGGGAACATCATATGCATGTAGATACAGCGACCAGCACTGGGCTTGTGGTGGATTACGGCCCAATTTCTAACAGTGGGAACTGCTGATTATGTCCAACCAGTCAGATTCTATTCAGGTTATAATCATAAACAAGGAAGCATTTCGACTTCATAAGTTCACCAGTATACTTACCAGTATGTAGATATAAGTATACTTACCAGTATACTTATATCTACACTTACCTATATACATAGATTTGCTACTTATTATACGACGCAACATTTCAACCATTTATCTTCATATCGCAGTAATATCAAAGTATATCCTAAAATCCATAAATCACCAACCCACGGCATGTCTTTATAAGTTAGGTGACAAAAGTTTTATATAATTTACTGCCTTTAAGTCAGTCGTTTGACCTCTGATCGCCTCTAAAAGGCCACTTATGCTAATTTGAGAGACGCAGAATTATAGTCAGTTACTACAGTTGAGAATATGTTGTATGTAGCATGTGGTATAATCATGAAGATAATTACTGATGTATAATTTTTTGCTACAAAGTTGGAATTCGGTTCCTGATCATATATTTTTCCATCCCGAAAACTGGCCAGTTCAGTAGGCTGTTCTAATTGAAGCCTGCTGAACTGGCCTCTTTTTCTAATGTTATAGTGGTTACATTGAACTTGCCTAGCGTAGTGTCAAGTTTCAATAGCACAGGAGGCCAACTTATACTGGTGTTGTTGTTGTTTGTCCAAAAAACAACAAAAAACAATAAACAACAACAATCAACAACGACAATCAACAACAACAATCAACACAACAACAATTCAATAAATCAACAAATCAAAAAATAAAAATGAAAAAATTAAAAAAAAAATCATTCATCATCAACAATTTTGGCCTCCTTGTAATATTATTTTAAGTAACTAAAAGATCCATACGCTTTTAGATCCACACACCACATGCACACAACACTACAACACTTTCATCGGTGATCGACCAATGCATTTTATGCAATTAAGATTAACCTTGCAGAATTGAACGACTGTTGTCCTATAAATACGGATAACAGTTAAAAAGGAAAACCATAATAAGCACCAGCTTTTTTCAATTTGAACATGATAGGAAAACATCCTGAGGAAACCGGCATGTTTTAGAACAAAAAAATCGAAGACATCATCATCAACTACCAACCCTGTACTGGGCCCGCGTGGCAGATTATTAGCCCACTCCCTCTCGAAGAGAGGAGGCCTAAATCCCAGCTGTGGGAACATTATAAGCTGATTATGTTTATGTTATAACTAATGTATTCATCTCTCTGTTTTTACAGGTACACACGGCTACACATCAAGCTATACAAAACCAGTATTAGCTGACCGTTCATTGTGAGAAAATATCATACAAAGTGAGGCCAAGACAAACTGGTTTTGTATAGCTTGACGTGTAGCCGTGTGTACCTACAGCGTGGACAAATAATACAGCTTTCACTATATTTAATAGCATTGCAAAAGACAGTGTGGACAGAACCTGCTTACTTACAATATTAGGTATTACTGACATAAGTACCTACGTATGGTTAATGTAAATGATGTCCCGCCACGACCGGTCATCATAAATATCTAGTATAGATGGACAGTCAACGAAGGATTCTCTTGGAATTGGTACTTAAACAAATAAATTACAACATATCTGGAAAATTCTTCAACTACAGGAAACTGCAATAAATGTATTTACCTATCTTGTTTAAGTTGAAATTGGTTGGCATTTGACAAAATCTGCATTTGATATTTAAAACATTATCTTCTAGAACAAGTCTAGGGTTTTTTTTATATAAAGTAGATACTACAAAGATGACAAAATCTTCACACAGAACAGAACACAAAAATCAGAGCTATTTACCCTTAGTAATACCAACTAACGAGTTCGATCCCAAGCAGGCACTTTCATCATCATCATCATCAGCCTATAGCAGTCCACTGCTGGACATAGGCCGCCACTTTACTTTGTGTAAATTATTTCATCACCACTGCTCTTAAAACGGCAAAGAAAAATATGGTGAGGAAACCCGCATATTCTAGAATAAAAAATTCAAACATATGTGACATGCACCAACCCGCGCTGGGGCCGCATGGTGGATTATGGCGGCCCACTCCCTCTCACAGAGACTATAATGCTCCCTCTGCTCGGGGACAGGCCTCCCCGCCTCTCCTCTGGTTATGCTAAATACCAAATTGATACCAAGTAAGAATTCCGCCACTTCAGCAACATCTATTTATTGCCTTTGCATAACCACAACAATTCATTAATTATGCTTATCATCCAAAAATCTACACTCAAAATCAAACCTGACCTCGCAAAAATCTAGCTGCACTGCTTTTGATCGATGACCTAAAGTTAAGAAACTCACTTTAGTATAGTTTCATAACATAAAAGTCTATGGTACTTGGTACCATTAGCGTGTGTTGCCAAACTCTATGATTCATGATGCTACGCTCATTGTCTCTGGTTTGTTTGTTTATTTTGTTAGATTTTTTGGGGTTCCGTTAATTGAAATCGAAATCTTTGGCTGCATCACTTTAACCTACTGATTGCTTTGCATGATTTTTAATTTACATCTTACCCCGACAAGTAAAGTATGCAGGTTTTCCCTTTCACATTTCAAAATGGATATCACATTTACGTTCACATCAGTTCGTTCGTTTCGTTCGTTCGTTCGTTTCATTTAAGTTCACATCAGTTTGGTGCTTGTTGTTTAATATTGGTGATAATCGTATTACTCTTTCCTACTCAAGTTACTTCTGCCAACCAATTCTAAGACATTTTCATTCCATAATACACTTGCATCGTCTACTGTCAGATTGAATTTAGTTCATCATCTTCTGCTTGAGTTAGTGCCGTGTTACCTGAAAGATTTGTAAAATGTGAAAGACTTGTACTTGTGTCTTGTATGTATTTACTGTGCACTGTAACATATAAAAATAGTAATCTGTGGAAACGTCGTTAATTGTTCATTAACCACATATTGATGTAATCATACTACGTTTGTAATACCTAATGTACAATTGTTTGTTTCCCAAATAAATAAAATAAAGGTATTTTTGTCAGATTGGGACTGAGATGAGACGTGAACGTTCTTAAAATTACGGGAATTGTTTACCTCTGGAGTCGGCACAAAATCTTGTCTTATCTATTCTTCTTTGCCAGTTCGCACATTCATATTCACTCCCTTTTCATTCATCTCCTTCATCATCAGCAAAAATTTGTTCACCAACATACGGAACTTTAAGCTGCAACTCAAATTTCTCACTTCACATTATTTTTTTCGTAATACTCGCTAGTGTTTGCAGTAAGTTTTAATGCATACGTGTTGATTGAAGAAAAATTGTTCACTGCAACGTTCTGTTAAAATAATGAAGTTAGGTTCGTTATGGGAGACTGTGAGAGAGCTTTCGAAATGTAATTAGTGTATGTTTTAACAATGGAGTTTTTTTTTTGCAGGAAAATTTCCATTTCCAGAAGAATTAGGCGTTATTACTGCATTATACGTAAGAAAAAAACGAGAGATGTCGTTCGGACACCCGGTTGGACTTCGAAGATCCTTTCGCTGTTTACAGGGTGGTAGGGGGCAGGGTGGTAGGCATCGACGCGCAAACTGTAAACATGAAAACATTCAGCGCAATATAAATATATACTTACGTGAGTAAAACTCTTATACACCACATACACTAAGTAAGTTTATTGTTTTCATAGTCTCAACGATAATAATTAGTCTTTTCAAAATGCATAATCATCTTATAATGTTCCCACTGCTGGGACACAGGCATCTTCTCGGAAAGAGAGAGAGGGCCGTAATCCACCACGCGGGCCCAGTGCGCGTTGGTAGATGTCACATTCGATTTTTGGTTCTAGGACATGTCGGTTTCCTCACGATGTTTTCCTTCACCGTTTTGAGAGCAGTGATGATGAAATTAAATACACAAAGTAAAGTGCTTGGCTCGGTTCGAACTCACGATCTACAACTCGTAAGTCGGGACTGATTACCACTAGGCCACAACTGCTCTCAAATTAATTTAATATAACTACGTCAGTAAAACTCTAGTCGTCTTATTACAAAACGAAACCTAACTTTAGTTCTAGTCTAAACTATTGAGCCAGTACTTGTATTTCGAACTTTATTTTGATTTAGGCAAAGTTCTTAATACTAAAATGACAACTTAGCGCCGAACTAAGCTGTCATTTTTGTATAAAGAACTCCATTTCTATAAATGTTGGGTTCTTAATTCAATAACTGGGACAGTGGTTTAAACCTGATCGAAAGAAAAACCTTGTTTTGTAATAAGGGGGTTATAGACTACCTACACTGAGTAAGTTTCTTGTTCTCATAGCCTTTATCATAACAATTAGTCCTTTCACAATAATACTTGTCATATGACCTACTTACAATTTGATGATGATTAGTGGCATGTTTTACTTTCACTACCCAATGATGGAACCCACACGACTACTCGCATCACAGACGAACCGATTTCATCATGAATATGATCAATATCTGATAGCAATCAAACTTTTAAACAATGACAAAACAATGCTTACCTTCAGACAAAAGACGAACAACGTTGCGCTTGCGCACGATTAGCGCAATGGTCTACAATAGTACCTATCAAGCACGAGTCTTGATCTTCGTTGTCACCTTGAAATCTAGGGACCTTTTTGTGTTATATATTGTTTCATAATTACGAATCCATACTTACAGAGTAATGTAATATAGTAACTATATAGTAATCCTACTAATATTATAAACGTGAAAGTTTGTATGTATGGATGGATGGATTTGGATGAAATTTGGCACACAGATGGTTTATAACCAGGATTAACGCATAGGATTTTAACTTTTTATCCTGATATTCCTACGGAATCGAAACTTATGCGGGTGAAACCGCGGGGTGCAGCTAGTAATTATTGTAAATGCGAAAGTAATTCTGTCCAGTCTATCAATTACCTTTTCAGAGCTTAACGGCTCCACGGATTTGGGCGAAATTTGGCACACGGAAAGACCTGAGTTAGGACAGAAGATGCTTTTTATCCCGGGAGTATTTCCTTCGGATAATTTCCGACGTCCACGCTAGCGAAACTACAGGCAAAAGTTAGTTAATTAATAAATTACCCGACCGGTTTTGATAAAAATTACCATAAAGGGAACTTGGTTGTGGTGTCCTGGATATTCCAGAAAATCTAAAATAGGGGCTGACTTGTGTTCCCTTCCTCATTTAACCCATCTGCTTTCAAAGCAAGAGTGAAAAGGCATCTTCTGGGTACGCTCGTTCCATTATTATAGCCCTCGTCCATCGCTTTCCATCAGGGCCCGTATTCCCGTAATTTAAAACGTTCAAAATCTAGTCGCAGTCTCATCTCAGCGACAAACAAATGTCAAAAACTTGTCAAAATGTAGGGAAATTAGACGTATTTTTGACAGATTGAGATTGAGATCAGACTGTGAACGTTCTTAAAATTACGGGAATTACCCCACTGGGCGTGATCGAGGTCAAAAAAAGAAGTGTTCTGCGAAACAGCATACATTGGACCTAAGGCTAGTTAGACCTTCGCAGAATCATACGATTGGAGGTCCAGCAGTGAACTGCTATAAGTTACTAATGATGATAATCAAGCTAGTAGAACAACGAGTGGTTAAAATTAAATTTAAAAAATTGTGTTAACTTAACGTAACTTTATACTTAATACCCTAATATTAATTTTAATACCTTATGCTTATTTATTTATGATATGTAGTCACTATGGGTGAAATGTATGTGTATATAAGTATGCCTGAAAATAAAATGTCTTTTTTATTTTTTATTTGTTAACCGAAGGAAATCATGTGGGTAATGTCAAACACTACTTAAGTCTACATTACATACAATGTCATAGAACGTCCGAATTCAATACGGAGGTCGCCATTAAGCCTAACTTATCTATGAAACGTATTAATCAAAAAGCAACACTCTATATTTTACATTATGCCTGATAGTGTTTTTATTACTTATGCTTTTTTTGTTCCTAATTTTGATTTAATGCCACTAATGTGACCACGACCAATGTCAACGTAAGTAAAGCATTACACACACGAATTGCTTTGAGGTTGCGGAAGACGCAACCTGTGAAATCGCGCGTTGTTTCTTTTTTATGGGTCAGTTAACGTGAAATCATGTTTTGAAGCATACTCTTCAAGTGTGGAGCAAAAATTTATTAAGTACAAGAGTTTGCTTAGCAAACCGACTGACTATCATCCATACCAGTCCAATACCTCTGTGCTGTGATGGATGGCAGTGATATGCTTTGAGGATCTTCTGCTAAACAAATTGGTAAGTAATTAGTTCTATTCATTATCTTACCATAAGGATAATAAAGTATCTTTGTTATTTTAAGTTTAACCCTCAAATTACTTATTTGGTTCAGATTTTACCTTAGTTCTGAGACCTTTATCATGCGTACAGTCACGAACAAAAGTATGTATACACTCGGCTTTATTCAAAAGCGATTTACTCCTTTATTTTTTAATGAAATTTTATGTTGTTACGAACATAGCATTTCCGAACCCATATGTTTATGTAATGTGTCATATTTCAACTATGCATTCGTTATTTTACGAAAAAATCGCAATTGAAAGTTGCCAAGTGTTGACATATTGGTGCTCGTGACTGTACAGTCAGTATCTTTTGTACCCAGCTACAATTAAGTACCCAATGTGTGATATACTTTATGGCTAGACATTATTCTTCTTATTCGTGTCGCGACTGTAATTCAGATAATGTTGGTCCAAAACTTCGCCATTTCAAAACGTTGACCGCATGTTTTGTGCCATAGAGGGCAGGATAGGAGGTGGAGCATGGTTTGCGACATAGCTCCACATGGCTCTACTGCCGTTCCGTCAAGGTACAGTCACGAGCACCAATATGTCAACACTTGTCAACTTTCTTTGCGATTTCTTCGTGAAATAACGAATTCAACGTTAAAATACGATTAAATAAACCTATGGGTTCTAAAATGCTATTGTTCGTAATAACATAAAATTTCATTTAAAAATAAAGGAGTAAATCGCTTTTGAATAAAGCCGAGTGTATACATACTTTTGCTCGTGACTGTACACACTGATACAATAATATGGAACACAGATTGTAGACAACTAAATGAATTCTTGTCGATATATAGGTATATCTTTTTGAGGCTTACTGTGCTCCAGAGTGGATGTTAATCTTACCTGAGAGTTCTCAGGTAAATGAGGAATTAAATCAATTACAATTAACAACATAATGCACCTGCTTACAATGTTAACTGTACCATGTACTTAGCCATTACGGAAATCGTGATTTTTTATAGTACCTACGTAATCCTACGCGTTACGCACAGCACGACCGCGGCTCATCTGGTGTGTGTAGTACCTAACTCGAATCGAATGTCTCGCAATCAGTTGACAGGCGTGAAGGTTGCACCGCTGCACGCCGCGTGACGTCATCAGCCGTGATTACCCACAATTGTCATCAGTGGTGTAGGGCTGGCTGGCTGGAGTAGTGACTGGTATTTGTTATCGTTGGTTCTAAGTTTGTTGGGGACTGAGGGAAAGAAAAAAGAAATCGTTAGATTCGCACTATTGCGTCAAAAGATAGGCATGTTTCTGTTTCGTTTTGCCATGTGACAATGGCGCAGAGACTTGACTTGATTGTCATGGAAACGCTGTTTAATCATGTGTGAGCTCACTCTTCGCAGTATGGAGACTTTTTCGCGGTACGATCAGGACAAATTTAGCGATTTAAATCTTTGCTTAAATTTATTTCACACATAGCGGTCGCATTACCCTGTCGAACTGTCATTATCATTTCAAATGTTAGCAAAACGTAGTCGGAGAAATAATAAGGTGCTATGCTTAGCAACAGTTTTTTTTTTTTTTTTTTTTTGTTTAGCCTATACTTCCCACTGATGGGCAAAGGCCTCCCCAAGTCCTTCCGGGAACTCCTTTCCGGCGCCACCTCAAACCAGCCATTTTCGAATTTATTAACTGCACATACCAGCGGCCACCTTTCAAAATATACAATTGAAGCTAAACAAAAGCTGTAAAAGAAGTCAGTTTGATTGAAGAGAGAAAATAATCTCTAATACTAAAAATATTACAATGAAAAATTAAGGTTCAATCAATGAAAAATGACGATACCCATTGTAATTTTGTCAAAATATTTGCAATACAACTATGCAATGTTATTACAGGGTTTTTTGTCTGCATATAACATGCATTGGGTTGTTGCAGACAGACAAAAAATCCATCAAAATAATTTCTAGGCAACTTTTGAATAGTCTGTCAATACGTCTTTCTTCTATGAAAGTAATCAGACAATAATTATTATTATTAAAGAATAGACAAGAAATACAATGATGCCATGTATGAATGAAGCATTAAATATTTCTATTGGTAATTATACTTAGTATCCCATTCATAAAAAGCAGACGCTTTCACCGTAACTTCAAAATATAGATAACTAGCTGCACCCCGCGGTTTCACCCACAGAAGTTTCTATCCCGTGGGAATATCGGGATAAAAAGTATCTCATATGTTAATCCTGGTTATAAACCATCTGTGTGCCAAATTTCATCCAAATCCGTTCAGTAGTTTTTTCGTGAAAGAGTAACAAACATCCATCCATCCATCCATCAGTCCGTCCTTCCATACCATCTTTCACGTTTATAATAAGATTAGGATAGTAGGATTGAAAAATTCACATTCATACTTGCTCGGATTTGAACCCACAACCTCGTACATCAACTCACTTCAAAATATGGAGTCCAAACAAAATTTTTCATTTTGTAAAGTTAATCGATTTCGCGTGAGGAGATTTATTAGTTTAACAAATTGGTAAATAAAAATCAATGAAATAATAGACCATTACGAGACAAATTATCTGTCTCTTGCATATTTTATAATGCATTTGCATGTATTTTTCGTGTTATTTTTAATATCAACCACACCGCCGCGTATTTTTAATATTTGGTGACTAATGTTTATATTTACATTAAATTAATTAATTAGTGAAAAGGTTATATCATCGAAGCGGACTTACTAAATTCTTTATCTCCTTTATTTCAATGTAAACACATATAAATTATATTTTTAAATATTAGAATATAAAAAGTATAAAAACATTTAAAAATATATATTTTTATTATTATATATCATCATCTGCCTAGCCTTTTCCCAACTATGTTGGGGTCGGCTTCCAGTCTAACCGGATGCAGCTGAATACCTGTATTTTACATGGAGCGACTGCCTATCTGACCTCCACAACCCAGTTACTGGGTAATACGATACCCCTTGGTAAGACTGGTTGTCAGACTTTCGGGCTTCTGACTACCCGTAACGACTGTCAAAGATCCACGAATAACAGCCGGGACCAACGGCTTAACGTGCTTTCCGAGGCACGGAAAGGGGTCTCGGTATGTAAAGATGGTCACCCATCCACAGACCAACCGCGGCAAGCGTAGCTTAACCTGACCGATCGACCTGTGCGGCTGTTATTATTTAGCCACATTATTATTAATTATATCTTTATATTATTAGCAGTGATTATGAAGATATATAGAATACGCTTTAATATTTACACCATAAAAATTACAAATATACCTAAATGTGGTGACACCAGGTGGTCTTATTGCTAAAAGCGATCTTTTACAGACAGCCTTTGGATGGATTAAAGGGGTGATATTTCTATTAAACAAGCATATCTGACCAACATTACGTCTGGACTTTAAAAGAGACTGTGACCTCAGAGTTTGTTTCAGCCTTCCTTCTCAGTGTAGTTAGATAGGAAACGCCGAACTCATCTAGCTTAGCGATATCCTATTTACAAAATAAACAAATTAATTTCATTTCACTGCAGTCAAGCTTCAACGAGAACAAATTAACTAAACTATTCAACCATACTACTGTCAACCCTAAACCACTGATGATCACCGCGGCCTTGGCAATAGTCACGAGTTGACAAAACACAGTCGTTGTGGATTTGTTTAATTTTAGAGGAAAACCGACCGCCGTGAGAGGCGAGCTAATCAGGTGACGAGTAGTTACTTTGTACGGAGTTGGGGCATGAGATATAGCGGATAATGGGTTAAATATTTTTTGAAGGACTAATATAAAAATAGCAATATATAGTCAATCCCTAACATCTGGTGGAATGACAGCTCATTTCATCTAAGTTTTCACGGTGAGATTTTTACAGAATGGAGCGACCAAGTTGATTGACAGGCATAAAACTAGAGGTAGGTAATGTGGATAACAGAATCAAAATTAATATTCATTAAATAAGCGAGTTTTCGCCACTGTTCACAATATGGAACTGTAGAACTGGGTCTTCGCTTTTCCGTTTTCATCTAAGTTTAAACTAAGTTAAGATGACAAGTTTTTAGTTGGGACACGAGAGAGGACTCAACCGATTCAATCAATTACTCTAAGGCCCTTTTGTATATACAAGTTTTTCTAGACATGGAAAACTACAGTTTATTCGCCGTGTGTCGGCACGGTCGTTAGTGTTGTTTGAATCACTAAGGAAGCTTGTTGACGGACACATTTTTTCATACGGCGTGGTTTATACACAGTACTAAAACGAAACCGTGCCGTGTACAAAGGGACTTTTTGGAGTCAATATAACATTGCTCCACAAGCTTCTGACTTGGACCACACCAAAACCCTATCTCAGCGGTAAATTCGTATTGATACGCGCATTTTCTATGCAAATGTCGATTACTTTAATTGGAATGGCCTTTGAGTACATACACGATGTAGTAACGCAATATTGTTTCAAGAGTTTTTTATTTATAATGTCGTAAAGCAACTAATTCGCATCGAGGACAGATGGTTGAATGTGGAGATAGAATTAAGTGTGAAGAGGTCACATTATTACGATTAATCCGTGCAAGGATTAAGCAATGCAGTCACATAAGATTTGTAATTTTTAATGTTGTTATAATACTTGCTTGTTACTTGCTTACTTGTGGTTAAGTAATAACATCCGCGCGGGTCGATCGATCAGGTTAAGCTACGCTTGCCGCGGTTGATCCGTGGATAGGTGATCTTAACATATCAAAACTCGGAAAGGCAGGTTAAGCCGTTGGTCCCGGCTGTCAATCGTGGATCTTTGGCAGTCGTTACATGTCATCAGAAGCCCGAAGGTCTGACAACCAGTCTTACGAAGGAGTATCGTATTACCCGCAGTAACTGGGTTGTGGTATTCAGCTGCATCCGGTTAGACTAGAAGCCGACCCCAACATGGTTGGGAAAAGGCTAGGCAGATGATTATGAATACTGGCCTTATATAATTTGACATTCATTGTAAAAGTCAACTTTTGTCCTTTCGATTTTGTTTTTATTAGAAAGAATGAATTATGAATTTGAGAAGATTGCAAGTTGGAGCAAAAACTGTCTTAAAGAGTGTAACTAATTATTTGTTTAGCCGTAGTTTATTTAGTGAGGCAAATATGTAAGTAGCTTCTTAATTTACTTCTACATGTTGAAAATAAAAAAAAAACCTAAACCATAACTGAAGGCCAATTCTCGTAATTTTAAACTTTCAAAATCTAGTCGCAGTCTCATCTCGGCGACAAACAAATGTCAAAAACTTGTCAAAATGTAGGGAAATTAGAGGGATTTTTGACAGATTGAGACTGAGATCAGACTGTGAACGTTCTTAAAATTACGAGAATTGCCCCTCTGTTGCCCAAGAGTGGAAAATGTAGTGGGTATACCTATTTGTTAAGTTATTTCTGTTTATTTTTAATATACTATTGTTTGTTTTCTCTTACAAAATAAAATAAGGTTTTATTGGTTTTTTTTCATTTGGAAGTTCTTAGTAGCAGCCCAAATGGCAATAGGTTTACCCCCTATTATGTACATGGCCCTTAAACATAACTGGCAAAATGTGTACTATAGGTACACACGGCTACACGTCAAGCTATACAAAACCAGTTTGTCTTGGCCTCACTTTGTATGATATTTTCTCACAATGAACGGTCAGCCAATACTGGTTTTGCATAGCTTGTTGTGTAGCCGTGTGTACACTACTGCCTATCCCTTCGGGGATTAGGCGTGATGTTATGTCAACTAGCTTATATTTATATATACTTTATTGTACACCACAAAAATACATAGCATAAAAAAATACATGAAACTACAAAATATACAATGGGCATACGCATCGCATTACTGCGATCTGTTCCAGGCAACCTTAGAATGAACAGTGATTTTCCTGGACATATAATGGTACTGTCGTTGGTGCAAATATTATGTACTTATTTAATACACTAAAATAGTATACTCAAATATATACATATCCAACAACTTAACAACAACACTCAACAACTCTCTCTCTCTCTCTCTCTCTCTCTCTTCAACTTGCTGACTAACTGATAATAGGGTAGTTGCTTGGGCAAAAAAAATATTATTATATTTAGTCCGTCAGTTAGATTATCGAAAAATAATGGACACGTATTTTTTCTTTTGTCAATCAAACAAAAAATGACAAAGATAAAGCTCGTCGAAATTTGGGAATAGGGGGTCGTGACGTCACGCCCTGCTAAAAAGTGTAGCAAGGCGTGAGTGACATCACGCGGTACTTTAACGGGCGAATACTTCATCATTTTTTATATAATTGACAAAAGAAAAAATACGGGTCCAATATTTTTTGATAATCTAACTGACGGACTAATTAGATTTTTTTAGGCATCTAGCCTATTCAATTTTTTATACTAGCCTGTGCTATCCCACTCCTGGGCTCTCTCCAGTCCTTCCATCTTCTGCGAGCCCGCGCGTCTTCCCTCCAGGTTTGACGGAACCTATCCAGCTCGTACCGCCATCTCCGACGTGGTCTGCCGCGACCCCGCCTCACTATCTCAGGGCACGAATTCTGTGCAATATGGGCCCACAGACATGTCGTGCCCCGTCCCATTTAAGTTGGGCAGCCTTTTGAATGGTTTAATTGAAATTAATGCTTTGACTTTGAGTAACGTTGTGTTGTGTTGCCCAACATTCACTTATCACCTCCAAAGGTGTGAACATTCAATAAACAAAATTAATTTTGTTGATCTTACGTAACTATGTTGATGTGAATTTAACTAACTTTAATCTAACAATTATAACATTATTATATCTTTTTTATAATTTGTCAGATTATAAAACGAGTATATGCTAAGACTTCGCTGTCTGCGACATCACCATAATTAACTAATTAAAATAAATTTTATGCAAAATAAAATCGTGTGACAAGAATTAAAAATAGCGGGAAAACCAACTAACAAGTCTGTGTATACATAACCTGACGTCATTGGTTATAATAACTTAAATTATACATTGTAGAGATAATCTTAAGAGTAGGGTAACATCACATAGGTATTAGTCGGCCCAAATTATATATTTATGTCTGTCTTTGTTTGTGTAATAATAAATGAGGTTCTTGTCCACTGCTGCTTAACCCTTCGGGGATTAGGTACAGGCGTGATAGAAAGAAAGAAATTTGAAAGAAAATACGTTTATTTGCGGCAAACATGACGCAAACCACGAGCCTTTGCCCTGCCGTGGGGCAAAAATAGGCTAAGTATTAATTACTATGATTATTTTAATAAACAAAACCTCAAATCTGAAATCCATACTAATTTACTTACTTTTCCGAGTCACAGAATTAAGAACCTTATTACAGCAAGTATTAACGCAAAAGATAATCTGCTTCTATACAGGAAAAGATCGAAAAAAAAAACCCTATGGAAATTCTATCATAGACACTGTGCGTGTGCGCACAGAAATCGCGAACCGTTACGTCACGTCCTTTTCCTTCAAATTGGGGATTCACACGCTTGCACGGTGTCATTGCAATTAATATAATTTGACATTCGTCTCGCTGGCGAATCTTTGAATTTTTTTGTTCATACAATGGATAGTTGTAATCGTAATTGCAAAATTGTGATTCGCTGTTGACAGTCACGAATGAAAATAAAATAAATAATAAAACATTTTCGTCTGCCATTTTTATTTTTTTTATATTTTCGCAAAGGTCGCGACCCGTCAAATTTTTTAACTGACTATTATATTATTAATGCTATATTTAACGAGACCTAGCTTAAAGAGTAAGCAAGCTGAAGTGGCAGTGGGCTGATCATGCTTGGCGTAAGACCGATGGCCGGTGAAGCAGAAGAGTCCTGAAGTAGAGATCACGTATCGGCAAGTATAGTGTGAGAAGCTTCCCAGCTAGATGGACCGACGACCTCAAAAAGGTGTCTGGGACAGACTGAATGCAGAAGGCAAAAGACAGGGTTTTGTAGCACAGACTGGGAAAGCCCTGTGTCCAACAGTGGACTGCGATAGGATAAGTTGATTAAACCGTTTAAAAAACATTAGAGTTTAGTCGTTGGTCGTGATTTAGAAAAAGTAGTTAATGACTTATGGGTGTTGAGACATTTGCAATAAAAACTAGTAATTAGTAGAAGTATTTAGCGCCTTCGTGACTCGTCTGAATCCCGTTATTAAAAATATGATACTAGCAACCCGCCCCTGTTTCGCATGGTTTTGACGATTTGACAAAACATCAAGATTTCTTAATATATTTTATTTTATTATAACTTTATGCACAATGCTTAATGCCTGAGGCATTTTCTACCAGCCAAACAATTAAATGTTATTATTGTGATTGTGTTGTGTGTGTTTGTTCTGATTATTTTTTGTGTTTAATTATATGTTAGTTTAATATTAAAGTATTATACATATAAACCTTCCGGAATAAATTCTCTAAATGACAGTAAAATCCGCATCAAAATCCGTTTCGAAGTTTAGGAGAACAACATGGTCACACAGAGACATGAAAAGCAACTTTAATTTATTTATATTATATGTTTATCGATATAGATATGTTTTTATCTTTTATTGTGTTAATTAAAGGATTATAACTGTTGAAACTAAAGGAGATAATAAATCACAGTGTTTATCTAATTAGTAGTTTTTTTTTGTTTGTAGGTTCCGCAACAGCTGATGAGTCGTGATAATATGTATTTCGATTCTAATTTGGAATGTAGATGACATAATAATATAAATTAGCATTTAGGCATCAGAATGAATTATTCATACTGTTAAGTAAACATCCTTACTAACATTATAAATTCGAAAGTAACTCTGTCTATATGTTAAGTTTTGACGCCTAAACCACTGGACGGATTTCGATAAAATTTGGCAAGAAGATAGATGGCATCCTGGGGGAAGGCGTAGGCTACTTTATATCCCAGTGGCACATTCACGAGCAGGGGCAGAAGCTAGAGTTATAATATTAAGAAATGCAGACAACATCCAACCTCTATTGTAATTACGACCAGCAGTGCGATTCTGTAACCATCTCACCGTGAAAACTTAGGTGAAGTGAGCGTGGAGTGAGCTGTCATTCCAACTAATGCTAGGGATTGAATGAAACTATTGACAGCTCACTCTAAGCTCACTTCATCTCACTTTTCACGGTGAGATTTTTACAGAATCGATCGGCTGTTACACTTACACTTATCTCGCGACAATTCCATACAAAATCTGAGGGGCAATTCTTGTAATTTTAAGAACGTTCACAGTCTGAGAGGCTATTCTCGTAATTTTAAGAACGTTCACAGTCTGATCTCAGTGTCAATCTGTGAAAAATACGTCTAATTTCCCTACATTTTCGCAAGTTTTGACATTTCTTTGGCGCCGAGATGAGACTGCGACTAGATTTTGAACGTTTTAAATTACGAGAATTGACCTTCAAATCGACTCAAAGTCAAATCATTTATATGAAATAGGTAGGCACATAAAAAGACCCTTTTGAACGTCAAAATTTACAAGAAAAAATATTTGGTTCTAGTTGCGCTTTCTGCCTTTGACAGTTCAACAACATTCATTGCGTTCTTTACGTTGTTGAGCACACGAATTTTTCGAACATATGAAGCAATGGATTAGTAATACCTATCCTTCAAAATTATTCAGATTGTTATTGAAAGTGTGTTACGCCATTAGGGTGGTGTTCAGTGCTTGTAGTGCCTTCGGGTAGGTACCTTAATTATAATTTTAAATGATTCCTATATCTTCTATTTTCGTTATTTGAATATTGTTAAAATGTTTATTAGTGATTTTATGTTTCGTGTGATGTGATTGAATAATGTTAATGTAAATTATTTCACTAAGTTTTTTTTATTTAATCAATTGTTTTTTACATACAATAAATATGGATTTTATTTACATTATATAATCTAGCATTTAAAATAATAATACATGTGAAAAAATAAGCAAAAGAATCATAGGGCATCAAAAAATTCGTCCGCATCACTACTTAAATAAGTACATTTTTATTACTCTCAATATCTGCACGCCATGTCAAATGACAAACATGTAGTTCTAATTTATTATTGTCATCCTACATACATGAATAATAATTTGTGTATGTACACACATGTTTCATCATCATCTGTTAGTTGGGAAAAGGCTAGGCAGTTGATGATGACATGTTTATGCAAATAAATAAATATTATTATTTAAATCTCTATTGGATTCACATGTGACAGTCATGTCCATTCTCCATGCTTTTCTGCGACACGCCTTATCCGTGACAAAATAATAATTGTCCCATTCATTCACATGGAGTCAACGCCATTTTTTGCGTGTAAAATATTTTATGCCTAATATCTACTAATTGGTGGATAAACAAGTTTCACAACAATTGCTTACGATACCGTATCGGCGACAATTTGAAAGTACCTACGAGCACACAACTTATCGTGTGTCATGGAATATTTCTAGTTTTGAGATTCAAACAGGTTTTGCAAGAACTTTCATTGAGGTGCAAAAGAAGACACATTAATGACGACACGCCTTTTTTGCGTGGAGGTATGGAGACCTATCCTTGGACATTCGAATTACAAGACAAAAGAAAATCTGTACACGATGACTAAAGAAAAGCCTCAAGGATCTTCTTCACAAGAACCTACGACACTTTGGAATGGGCAACTATTTCATCTTTCTGACTGACGGACTCCTTGACAATTCAAAAGTGCCCGTAAATGGTTTAATTGAAATAAATGCTTTAAGTTTACGTTTGACACTGGTATCTCTCGGAGGTAGGTCGTAGGTTCAAACCCAGACAGGCGCTTTACTTTGTGTAAATTATTTCATCACCACTGCTCTCAAAACGGTGAAGGAAAACATCGTGAGAAAACTGGCAAGTCCTAGACCCAAAAATTTGACATGAACAGACATGTGGCATCTACCAACCCTCACTGGGCCCACGTTACGGTCCACTCTTTCTCTCATCAAGTGGAGGCCTATGTCCCAGCAGTGGGAACATTATAGGTAAAAATATTCTAAGAAATCAAAGCATCAAAGATGAACGCCATAAGCTTTTATATCATTTTGTTGTTCATCATTTATTATTCTGCTATGTTTAAAATCACCTAGTAAGTCAAGGGGCAGTGCTAAACACGTGAACAAAATGCAAATAAAGCTAATAAAAAAAATATCTTCTTGATTATGATTCTTTATTATGAATTTCACTTGAGAAAAATTTTTTTTTTCAAGCGACAAATTAAATATTCACATCGGAAAGCCAAAAGTCTGAATCTTATAGTCATAGGCCAAGAACTTCTCAAAATCAATCTTCATTACGAAAAACAGTTTTAAGAGCCAAGTATTAATACCGACACGTTTCTCGATAACTTATTTAAAACATGAGTTATTTCGATAGCATGTTGAGAAAAAACTTAACCAGTTTACAATTTCGGACGACACATCCACATTGGAGGTGAGTACAGAACTCCCATTTTGCTTGTTGACAATTTTTTCTATGATTTTGACGGCAATGATAAGTTTGTAGATAAAGGGCGTGTGAAAAAAGGTTTTTATATAGGTATTTTGCGCTTTTTTAGTAAAAGCGAGCGCGCTTTTTGAGAGCAGTGGTGGCCCATTGGTACTGGCCGTGACTTGACGAGTTGACTCAGTCGTAGGTTCGAACCCGGACAGGTACTTTACTTGTATAAATTATTTCATCAGCACTGCTCTCAAAACGGTGAAGGAAAAAGTGTCCTAGAACCTAAAATTCGAAGACATGCCTCCGTCCTGCGTGGTGATTTACGGCCCACTCCCTCTCATTGAGAGGAGGCCTGTTTCCCAGCAGTGGGAACATTATGCTAGTAAAAGCGCTTACTGACTGATATTATTATAAAGCTTTGCCAGTTTTGGCAGTATACAAGGTCTGACTGAAATAATATTAAAAAACTTGAGAGGTGTCAAGGGACACCCGGATGGAACGAAGTTCCTTTCGATTAATTAGTGAAGGAATTGTAATATATATTTTTTTTAAGTTATAATAATATTTTTTTATTATTAACAAATAAAAAATCACAGACAAAAAAAATCTGGCTTGCTTTCTATAAGAGAGAGAGAGAGAGAGAGACACGCGCACGCCGCACGGCTTACAACTATAGCAAAAAGTGTCGTTACAACTTTTGGTCTTAATTTTTTCCGTCTAGCCCCCTTTCGCAACGCGCGATAAGGAACTTCGTTCCAAAACTGAGCGCTGAATTAAGCAGTAAAGTAACGGCTTAATAATATGAATTTTCATACATGGTGGTGGTCAGATATCTTCATGACTTCTGACCTCATTTATATGGATTGATTGCGACAATAGTCGATAGAGGAGACACAAAGATTGGCCTTCTGCTTGTCAATATTTGGTGACATGTCTAAGTATCGGCTACTGTGGGAACTGGGTCGGGACAGGCTTTATTTTGTTGTGACACGGTGGCGCAGGCGCCGGTCGACGACAAACGTGTGTGGTGCAAACAATGAGAAAGATGATAATTATTAAAAATTTTGTAGACTTTGACTTTAAATGGCATCTCAACATCAAAATTACTTTTAAAACGATCCTTTTAGCAAATTCTACTTCTCAGTTTTTACAGACTTTGGCTGCGCAAGGTCGAAGGACAACTTTAAGATGTTTCAACGAAAAATAAAAGTCCTACTCATCAAAATAATTACGAAGCACTAACTAGTTTTAATAAGGTTTTACTGGGGGCGTGAGCCAGACCTACTTACTTAGCTTCATCATCATCCACAACCCATCCACTGCTGAACATAGACCTCTCTTTTCATGTACCAATCTCCAATCCTCTTATACCAGCCTGATCCACCTTCTACCCGCGATTTGTAACAATATCGTCCGCCCATCTCGTCGACGATACGATACTCATCTTCAGTTTAATCAAATCCTTAACCGCTACCGCGTATACTTTGCATCAACTATCGAGACGTTTGACATTAAATAGTTCATTAGAAAGAAGCACCAATCTGAATTCGTTACGTGACTTCATCTCATCTGGGATTGTTAAATGACTGGCTTTTAGTGTGGTGGAGACAATTGGTAAGTTGTGTTGACTTGTGATGATGGTCTGATGGGATCTCATCGATGCTGGTGACTGTGTAGTAATGGTATTGGTATTCGGTATCTTGTTCTTGTGTAAAACGTAATTGGTATCTGTATTTGGTATGTTCGTTGATTGTCATAGAGGTATCTTTGTTTTTCTGGTCTTTGTTAGGTTCTGTCATTATTTAGACTTTTAGAGCATCTATTTTAAACCTTTCTGAAGTTTCCTCAGGATTTTCCTCAGCTACTATTTTTCCTGTTGGATGGATTATTAAAAAGACGCTAACGATTTTATTTATCGCATTTACAGCCGTGGACTGCTACCCCTCCACCAGGTATTTCTTGGCGGTTTTGCTCTCTTGTACCTGAAAGAATATCATGAATACGTTTTAAAACATCGTAAAACATAGAAGTCTTTGATCTTTTCAGGGCTTCCGTTACCCGAAGGAAAGGTAACTTATCCAGTATGAAATTTTTGTAAATACATTTGATTTTAATTCTATTAAAAAAGGCATAGTAGCCTAAAGCTACTAACGGATCATCAGAATTACAATTCTGTCGTCATCCTTCATCTATTTGTAGCTGGGAGAATCCTACGCAGCCAAGACACTGTAGTCTATAAGGCGCTCTGCATGCGGTAATACAAAATGAAATTAATACTGTCATTCAATGTCGAAACACCAGATCGAGATGGCGACCAAAAAAACCACTGTGAGATGTCATGAATGTAATTGTTTTTTCTATTTAAGATGTCGTAGGCGTCTCATTTTATTTGTTGATAGACACTGTTCCAGCTACAGACATCGTGTCGTTCCTACCTATATTTTTTTGTTTCGTGATTGTTACTCTGTGTTTTACTGTGTCCAGTGTGTTCATTGGTGGGAATGACGAATTTAATAGTAGATCCCCTGCTGGCTTCTCCATGTACGATTGATAGATGATACGAAAGTCGGTTTATCGTCCCGCGTTCGATGACTAGGTTTTTTATCTTGGGACCTTTTTAAGTGAGAATTGTCTTCCTATATAAATTGGATTTTTATCTTCTATGGTTTGTTGAGGTTTGATTGGTACATTGTGGAAGGAAGTCGTTGGGGTATTAGTGTTTTTTTATTGTTATAGCAGCTGTTAATCTTCTTATTTTGCATTTCTACTATTGGATTATTCTTTAAATCTTCTAATTTAGTTATTGTGTCAACCTTTGTAAAATTTATATATTTATAATATAATAATATCCCTGGACATTTCACACAGCGCCATCTAGTCCCAAGCTAAGCAACCTAATGCTTGTGTTATGGTAACAAGATGGCTGATAAACTACTTATATACATTTTTTTTGTAAATACATACATATTATAAATAGAAAAACACCCAGACTCGGAACAAATACATGTAGGTCATACAAATATTTGTTCCGTGCGGGAATCGAACCCGCGACACGCAGCGTAGCAGTCAATCGCTTAACCACTGCGCCAACCGTGCCGTCAAATTTGTGTCTATAATTTATATGGTCTACATAATAAGCAGTACTCTATTCTTTTCTCCTAAGAAATCAAAATCAAAAGTCATTTATTCAAATTAGGCTGAGAATCAGCACTTTTCGAACGTCAAAATTACATAAGACAGTCCCTCAAAACGCCCGACCTTCACCACTTCCTAGTGCTTTCACTGGGAAGAAGTGGCGCAACAAACTCCCAAGCAGGAAGCCAAGATGGAATGACTACATGATTACCTGATTTATTTGTGATGACATTTTTATGAGTTACATATACATAATCAGCCTAACACGTTCCCTCTACTGGGACACAGCCCTCCTCCCATCGAGAGGGAGTGGGCTGTAATCTACCACGCGAGACCAGTGGATGTCACATGTCTTTGAATTTTTGGTTCTAGGACATGCCGCTTTGTTTTGAGAGCAGTGGTTTAAAGTGCCTACCTGGGTTCGAACCCACACCTACAACTCTTAAGTCGGGGCCACCAGTGCACTCTTTATAAGTTAAAGCTTTCCCAATTTTTACTCCTAAAGATAAACTTCTTATAAGTTATTTTTAACAACAATAACAAGACTATAATCGAATATAATCAAGAGAGTTAACAAACCAGAATCTATCAACCAAAAAACTTCTCAAATTAAAATAAAAACACTTCAAATTAGCACTCACCAGACCGAAATTAACTCTATCTCCTTGGTTCAAAGTACCTTTTTCGTTGGCTATTGAAGTCCATTGAAATTATAATACAATTTTAAAGCCATTTGTCAAGTATTGGGTCAAAGGGTGCGATGGTGTGATTCGTCTAGTGGTAATCAACTCACAGACAGACACAGTCATCAATTATTGTATATGAAGACCTACGTGGGTAGGTATACAATGTATTAAAAAAAATGCTTATCTCATTAGTATGAAGACAATGTGACTGTCGAGTATTTATGAGGAATACTTTTATTTTAAGTTTTTATAACTGTTTGTATTTTCCTAATCTCTAAACTATTTACTAAATTAAAAGACTAACTAACTAAATATATAAATAAATGCAAAAATAAAAGAATAGTTAGGTGTCGAAGTACTCGTCCGCATCGCTGTCATCCGAAAACGTGCCCAGGACTGGCAGCGTTGCCACGTTGAATGGCAATGCTAATTGGTATACTTGTATTTTTATAATTCTCAGGTCAATTAAAAATGCAGAAATGATTATGTCAAAACAAGGTCCTTTCATTATAAAACAAAAATGTAAAACAAAAGCATCAGAGGGGCAATTCCCGTATTTTTAAGAACGTTCGCCTCCTTCTAACATCTGTCTCATTCTGTCAAAATTACATTCAATTTACATACATTTTTGACAAGATTTTGACATTGATTGTTGCTGAGATAAGAAGGCCAATTCTCGTAATTTAAATAAATTACAGTAAATTACAATATTACTAAATAAATAATATACATATAATTAAATATAATTCTGTATTAATAAAACAGTATAACTTGCTAACTACTAATAAAAAAAATAAAACCCAGCGTTCTTCCTCCTCTCTCCTACTTGATCTATGCTGTGCCCGACAGGGTCCATAATTGTGACTAATTTAATTATTTCCTACTAACTATGAATATACATTATGGTACGCAATAAAGAACTGAGAATTAATTTAAAACGTTCTAAATCTCGGCGACAAACAAATGTCAAAATCTTGTCAAAATGTAGGGAACTTAGAGGGATTTTTGACAGATTGAGACTGAGATCAGACTGTGAACGTTCTTAAAATTACGAGAATTGCCCCTCAAAGTTAACTTGAATTTGAACGGTTTTTAAGGTACGAGAACTGGCCTTCAGGTATAGTTCATATATCTTCCCGATCGTTATGAAGGCAAGTCTACATAGTATAAGATGAAGTATCTACCTAGTCCTATTCATGCAAAGCATACCGAGAAATACGACATCATCTAGTGTTAAGACTCTTGACCTACAATCCCATCTGTGCCCTTAAAGACGATGGACAAGGACACGTCAGATCGATGGACAAGCAGATTCGCCGGAAAACCTGACGTGAACAAGCATTCTACGGATTAATAGCAATCGTGCTCAAAACACTGCTACATTATCTACATCTCCGACCAAAAGCAACAATCACAATTTATAATAACAAGCACGAATTACGAATCACCCAACAATTAGTAAGGAACAAATCGCTATTGCTATCAAATGTTTAGAGATATTTATCAACGAGTTAGAGTTGCACATGACATGTAATAATGCATTCGCTATGCTAATAGCAATACTGTGTATAATGTTGTGAGACGTGCGAATGTCCTCGTTTGGCGTAAAGGACGTGCGCTGAGATGGGGTTTGGGTCCAATGTTGGACGATACGATGTTTTTTATTAAAGACCTTATTATTATTGGGGGAATACTTCACTTTAGTGTCAAGGGGCCCGTGGCTAAATAGTAACAGCCGCACAAGTCGATCGGTCAGGTTAAGCTACGCTTGCCGCGGTTGGTCTGTGGATGGGTGACCATCTTTACATACCGAGACCCCCTCCGTGCCTCGGAAAGCACGTTAAGCCGTTGGTCCCGGATGTCATTCGTGGATCTTTGACAGTCGTTACTGGAAGTCAGAAGCCCGAAAGTCTGACAACCAGTCTTACCAAGGGGTATCGTATTACCCAGTAACTGGGTTGTGGAGGTCAGATAGGCAGTCGCTCCATGTAAAATACTGGTATTCAGCTGCATCTGGTTAGACTGGAAGCCGACCCCAACATAGTTGGGAAAAGGCTAGGCAGATGATGACTTCACTTTAGTGTCAACTGCAAAACTTTGGTGCTAACTTGTACTGACAACAACTTGTACAAATCTTCAGTCAACTAAGATAATACAACATACATAGACATAAACTCACGTCTTCGTCCCATGGGGGTAGGCAGAAACTATAGAACGCCATCTGTTACGATCCTTACATACTCCTTTAATCCTTTTGCCTCGTCTACCTTCATACATCAGAGGGGCAATTCTCGTAATTTTAAGAATTCATAGTCTGATCTCAGTCTCAATCTGTCAAAAAATACTTCTAATTTCTCTACATTTTGACAAGTTTTTGACATTTGTTTGTCGCCGAGATGATACTGTGACTAGATTTTGAACGTTTTAAATTACGAGAATTGGCCTTCTGGTCATACACGCACGCCGGTTGCGAGTACTATGCACTTGACCTTTCTCAAGAACATCATTAATAAAGTCACTATATTATGTCCTTAGTTAGATAAGATATTCCAAATTCTATTCTACATATCAGATCGAAATATTGCCCTTGCAGGGAAGTTATAAGCTAGAACACAAGGTGGTTGAACCAACTCTAACGTAAAAGATATTGTTTTAATAAACACATTACGTAAAATTTGAAAACGTCCCGAAAGAGAACGTAACAATGGAAACAAGCCCCCGATTAGTCACAACATAATCAGCCATTTACGCAAAAGTAACACTCGAAGAGTTCACGACTTCTCAGCAATTATACAACGATCGGGACTCGAATACGTCATCAAATCATGACTAAATCACGAAGTACTGACTAACTACGTTCCCATACAATCATTGAATATAAATAAACATATTCCAGTAAAGCAAAAAGTTAGTGATAAAGTGATCTCACTGAATGAATGGCACGAAATGATATGCGTGAACCGTATTGTTAACAAGAACGGAATCAATTATAATGCTATTAATGGTAATAAATCGCTTAAAGTTGATGTAATCGGATCTGATCTAGGAACAAGTATTGTTGTGTCAGGTGTTGGAGATTCTTGCGCAATTACTAACAGGAACGGGTTAAAACGACGGTTTCTTAGAAGAGCGTTGGCCGCTAAATAACGGGCGTAATGACAGCTGTCATGAAAATTATGGCAGCGGGGTTTGAGTTTACGGTGTCAAAAAATGCTCTTTTGGAAAACCCACCAACTTCCTTTTTAACCGACTTCAAAAAAAGGAGGTTTTCATTTCAGTCGAATTTTTTGTTTGTTACCTTAGAAATCCGTTATTTATAACCGACTTCCAAAAAAAAACACTACAAAGTGAAAATTAACTTTCATTCAGGAAGTCAGTGTCGTTGGTTCCGCATTTTCGTTTTTTGACACCGACTTCCGAAATTAATTTTTTGTAGTTTTTTTATAAATAACGTTTCAGTGGTGCCGGTAAATTGCATCACACGCTAAGTATATGATGGCCATCGCTCTTCTAGAACACGGTAGCTTACTTAACCAATGGAATTTAAATTCAATATGTAAGTGACCAAGGTGGTTCTTTGATATACTCAAACGAATTTGGCAGATACATATGATGAGAAAGTAACTGTAGTATTCGATGAGACTACTTCCAAGATAATAGATGACCTAGACTTCGAAGTAGATGCTTCATTAAATGTGAACATAGAAGAGTCTTAATTAAGAATATTTTTAATCAATTTGCAACCATTAGAAATGACTAGGATTCCATTTAATAAATAACAATAAATATAATAATAAACGTTTATTTCAGACTTTCTGTCCATAGGTACACTTACCGAACATAGAACGAAACACAATAAAATGCACATACTAACAAAATCTCAAAAATACACAACACATAAAAAAGATACAAACAATAAGATAGCAGTGACAACACAAAAGAAGCAACATATTAAATTTGACGAGGAGGAAATGTCCACTGCTCACAAGGCAGTGTGCAGGCGCGCATACAGTGGCGCAGCAGTGGAGAGTCCCACCTGTCCGCGAACACGCTTAGTAAGCTGTTGCTGCTGGACCTAACACGACTCAGCAGCGACGCACATTGCTTCCTTATTAGGCATGAAAGCCATCAGTGTGAACCTCCCCGAACATCGTCGATGCACTGCAGAATCGTGGTAGCCCCAGCAACACCCTAAACGCGTTGTTGTATTGAACACGCAAGGCGCTGTATGCTCCCAGTGTGTAGTTAACCCACAGGCTGCACGTGTAAAGTGTTTGGCAGTAAAACTTAAAAAGTGTAACTATCACTTCATTACTGCTACGTGCGAACCTGCGGGCCAACATACTCGTATTACCCCGGACAGCCAACGCCCTACGTGCCCTTTCCACATCTGTGTTGTCTTTAAGGTCTTCGGAGACCCAGTGGCCCAGATACTTGAACTGTGCGACTCTGTACAAGGCGGTTCCTGCTAAAATGACTGAGGGTACGGTCACGTAGTTTTGTGCCACGCCCCTTAAAAACTAACAGCTCGGTTTTGTTAGCATTGTATCTGAGCCCATGGGCCTCCGCATAAGACTCACAAACCCTTACCAACTTCCGCAAACCTCCAATCGATGGACTCAGCAATACCATGTCATCTGCGTAGCTTATGTTGTTTACACAGACTCCATCAATGCTGCACCCGATATTGGTACTACTGAGTTCACCGACAAGCCGGTTAATCCTACAGGTTGAAGCTTACACGAGGTCAGTCCACCCTGTCTCACCCCGCACTGCAACCTATACACGTCCGAGAAAGAGTTTGCACATCGTACACTATTTTCCTGGTTGTTGTCAATGATATTATAAGTAAAACCACTTTACTACTTATAATATCATTGGTTGTTGTACTAATATCTAATGTTAATTGAGAACATTCTAGAACTTAAAATACTTGATGGCAGGGACGTTGACACGCAACCATAAATCAGGACATGATTCTGAAAGATTTTTTTTTTAATTATCTATGCATTACATTTTGTCCTCGTTGTTATTGCACTAATTGTCTATGAAACAGCTGGTTTTTATTTTCGACAACTGACGAAAAATTCCTATATAGTATCATAAAAAGTTAGACATACTAACTAATTATTGTTTTTCTGTTTAACAAATCTTTTACTACATGCAATTTGACACGGTTGGCACAGTGGCTGAGCGATTGACTGCTGCGCTATGTGTCGCGGGTTGGATTCCCGCACGGAACAAATATTTGTATTGATTACAGGTATTTGTTCCGTGTTTGGCTGTTTGTGTATGTGAGTTTAAATGTTTGTAAACGCACCCACGATACAGTAGTAATTCTTAGTGTGGGGCAACATTTAAAAAAAAACAAAATCAAATATTTCCCTTCGTACACAAATAACATTTACGAACACAAATTTCAAAGTTAATTAGATGAAGTAACACACTACAGTCACTACAATAAAACGCTAAAATATATATACGAGATATAAAATATGCAACAAGCCACCACGCTCACGAATGCACTTGGAGGACAAATCCTTAGACAATTAGTGACCATCACACAATCTACAATTGTACAAAATGTACATAATACATAGTTAGGATCTCGTGATAAAACTCACGTTTCTAATAAAATGATCGATTCGCTAACATTTTGATTACAAACTACCGTCTGTCTACGTCTTAGCTTCCTTAACGCATTCTTTTTACTGATTGATATCTACTTGTTTGTTATTTATTATGTTTTATACGTTGATTCGTAATCGATTTTTATGTTGGCTAATGAGTAGTTTGTGTTGGGTTTTTTAATTATTTAGTTGTAAGAATTTTAGGAAGAGTATTCATTCATGAAAGGTCATGACTGTTGTATGTAATAAGACGTCATAATACTTCGCTTGTTACAAAATTTCCGCTGTGCAAAGCAGTCTGTTTTTATTATGTTTTTAATATTTATCAAATTAAAATTTGTTAGTTACTAGTTGTTGTGGTTGTTGTACTGTATTGTGGTGTTGTGTGTGTTGTTGTACCTACAGAAAATTGCAGGGAAGAATCAGATAAGACTCGCACAAACCAGGGCAGCATGACACAAAAGAGAGGAAGCCTTCACTCAGCAGTGGTTGGAACAAGGCTGCCAATGATGATGATAATTACTCCCATTATAACCTTAGAGACAATCGCAGTGATATACGATTAGCCATTGATGTATTGACTCCTCGTATAACTTCATTCTCTCACATACCGAGTACCTACAAGGTACCTTCTGTGAGTATATTTACTCCGGTAAGTCTTCAACTCCCCCAGGAGAGACTGGTGTACGAAGTACTAGTACTCCAGAGTGGTTCGGTACTACAAAAGACCTCCGGAACCCTGGACCCTCGATAACTTAGATGCCAAGTTTTATACAAAAACCATGTGATGATCACCAACATCTTCGAGTTTTAATTATCAATTGATATTTTGTGTTATATAATATGTTTTGTAATATGTACAAGCCATGTGCCCGATAGTATTTCCTTATGGACAAAAATTACGAACTTCCATACAAACTTTTATCCGTATAAAACATACCAATCCAACCAATTCCCTTATATAACACCCCCTTTAGGGGGTATATTTTCAAAAACCTTTCTTTAGTGCTCACTTTCGTTATATTATCATAAGGAACTCTTGTGCAAAAATTCATACTTCTAAACCTTGGTTTATGCTATGCGTTGTCTATCAGTGAATTTAACATTTTTATTAAGTAGATTTCCAGTATCTTACAACCAACCCTACAAGAACTCAATACTTCCAAAAGTATCTGTCTTCAAACCCTATCACTAAGGGGTGTAGCAGATAACAATAAATAAATCAATGTCGAACACATATCGTGGCTACTGAATAAAATAGGTATCTTTGAAATATACCCATATTATCGCGATACATTGCGGGAACCCTACAATGTCTACAGGGTGATGTCAAAGTGAACTGTCAGATCTGACAGCTGCATGAATATTATCTGAATGGTCGTGAATTTTTATTTTTAAAGTGGATGGAAGATGGACGGATGGAAGTTTGATAGAATTGTAGATGTAGATAATATTTTAAGAAAATAGAAAATTTATTTTTCCATCGAGACTATTTTTTATTTATCCTGTACTTGTTGGTATAGATTAGGATTTATTGAGGCCAATGTAGGTTACGGTAGTAAATAAATTAATACGAAGTATTTTGTAGCAATATGTTCAATTTGATCTAGAGAATTAAACAGAAAATGGGCAACCATAATCAACCTATAATATCCCCACTGCTGAGACACCGAGAGAGAAAGTGGGCTGTAATCTACCACGCGGGCCCAGTGCGGATTGGTAGATGTCACATATCTTCGAATTTTTAGTTCTGGGACATGCCGGTTTCCTCACGATTTTTTCCTTCACCATTTTGAGAGCAGTGATGATGAAATTATTTTCAAAAAGCGCCTGTCTGGGTTCGAACCCACGACTTACAACTCGTAAGTCAGGACCGTTACCACTGGGCCACCACTGCTCAAACAAACAGTAAATGGGCAATACTGAAAATTCGTTTTCGAAAAAACCCTCAATCATATAAATTATGGGGGTGCCTATCGCAGGTATGTACCTCCATACTATGCTCATCATTTTTAAAGACAACTGGCATATCGTTATGTAATCCAATAAATACCTACATATTTCTATGAGCTAATAGCTGTCATTACTTATTTACTGATGAACTTTAGCCCAGCACGTTCCTACTTCATGCAGCTTAGAACCTTGCTGACACACCTACTGTTTCAATAGCTTGACTCATTGTTTAATATTTGCAACTCAACATCCAACTTCTGGTTTGCCTATTGCTAACACATGCTCTTTGAAGTTGGTGTTAACATTGCTAAATATATTTGATATAAATATTATATTTACAAAACTCAAAGCAGTTATTTCAATTAAACCATTGACAGGCACTTTTGAATTGTCAAAAAGTCGATTAGTCAGAAAATATGAAGCTAGTTGCCTATTCCAAAACGTACTTGGTACCTACGGAGAAGGATGGGCAAGAAACTCCATGGACACTCTTTTAAATAATATTTTTACAGAAATATTAGTTACATCATTAATATTTAATTTATACAGTCGTTATGGGTAATCAGAAGACCGACAGTCTGGCTACTAGTCTTACCAATATCGTATTACCCAGTAACTGGGTTGTGGAGGTGAGATATGCAGTCGCTCCATGTAAAATACTGGTGTTTAGCTGAATTCGGTTAGACTAGAAGTCAAACCCAACATAGTTGGGAAAAAGCTAGGCAGATGATGTGATAAATATGATAATGAAACTTAAATAGAGAGAGTAAGCTCTTTATATTGACCTGTTTTTATCCTATTGTCTAAGCAAGCGACACTACTGAAAAGTTTACATAATATAATCAGCATAAAACGTTTCCACTGCTGGGAAACAGGCCTCCTCTCTGTGAGAAGGAGTGGGCCGTAATCCACCACGCGGGCCCAGTGCGGGTTGGTAGATGTCACATCTCTTCGAATTTTTAGTTCTAGGACATGTCGGTTTCCTCACGATTTCCTTCACCGTTTTGAGAGCAGTGGTGATGAAATAATTTACACAAAGTAAAGCGCCTGTCTGGGTTCGAACCTATGACCTACAACTCGTAAGACGCTGCCGTTACCACTGGGCCACCACTGCTCAGAAGTAGCCATCAGAGTTGTCCTATTAAGTAGCCGGATGATAGCAGTTTTGGTTATCTTCTCATCAGAACAAAAACGACTGCTATCGTGATTATGGCGATAAACCACCATGAATATAACGATAACTACACGTTTTTGATCAATTTTTTTTTCATCAAATCATTGCGGTGCCATTTTAAGCACGTGTCGAATTTTACGAGCTGTAATTATGATGCCTTAGGAATATTCCACACATCTTTTGTGTACCATTTTTTTAGAAACACAGGTCTGGTCAATGTGGTGATGCTTGGGGGAGGCCTATGTCAAGCAGTCGGCGTCTTTCGGTTGGTCTGTGGATGGGTGACCATCTTTACATACCGAGACCCCTCCGTGCCTCGGAAAGCACGTTAAGCCGTTGGTCCCGGCTGTCATTCGTGGATCTTTGACAGTCGTTACGGGTAGTCAGAAGCCCGAAAGTCTGACAACCAATCTTACCAAGGGGTATCGTATTACCCAGTAACTGGGTTGTGGAGGTCAGATAGGCAGTCGCTCCATGTAAAATACTGGTATTCAGCTGCATCCGGTTAGACTGGAAGCCGACCCCAACATAGTTGGGAAAAGGCTAGGCAGATGATTACAAGTTCCCTAGAATCTCCACTATTCCACAGAAAAGACCACCGAAATCTTAACACCCTGTATCACACCGGACAGTCGCAACAAAAAGTGTTAAATCTCCGGAGGTCGCGATTACCATCAGACGGACAAGCTCATTATTTATGTATGGCGACGGACCCCGCCACGTATATCACACCCCTCAGCTAGGGTTTTAGGGAAATTGGCAGTAGGAGACAATTTCCTTATTAGATTTGGATACATTTTTCACTACCTACACAGTTGGTAACCCTATACTTAGTAGACCTTAACCCATTATTTATAAACGGTGCTTAAAGTTAAGAGAGTTTAAGGATTACTTAACTTTAAGCAACTTTTACGAAAAAAGGCTTAAAAGATACTAGCGGGAACTAGGGCTCGTATTAAACAAAAGAACAAACTCAACATAGCGCCCTAGAACGGTTTGTTGATTGTGTAATTACTAATATTGACTGACTTGAATGTGTGGTGCAAACTGTTAATATAAGTTGGTTATTAACCAATTAATATGAATAAAAATTCAGTTTTCTTTTAACATTTTTTTTTTAAGCTTCAGGTTGACGTTAATGAACAAGAACATATTGTTCAAATGAGATCATTTTATTGATATCATATGGATCTAAATGATACAACATGTCATTTACGAGTATATGAGAGCTTCCTGAGAGGTCCCCTCGCTAGATGGACAGTTGCCTGGTACAGATTGGATGCGGAGGGCGGAGGACAGGGTGATGCGGCGCAGCCTGGGAGAGACCTATGTCCAGCAGTGGACTGCGATAGGCTGTGTAGCGGTATCTACAACGCCACATGCGAACAACGCGTCATACTGACGTCACACAAATCCTGCATCTCGCAAGCAGAGTTTACCGCGCAATTAGCATAGATACAATTTCCCAACATCAATCGTTGGGCAATTGCCCGCCAGACACAACACCCGTCTGGTCGGAGGATCCTCCCTTTTCTATGGAGGTTGAGTGAACTTTACACCCTGTTCCTTATGCCTCTAAAGGCTGAGTTGGTTGATTGACTAGAGCTTAGATAAATGTAAATAAATACAGTTTTCGTGAAGTTATAAATATTAGAAGGATAAATTTCACGTGCTCAATGTGAAAACAATACATAGGAACTGGGTGCACAGACCTAACTCCACTCCGCCTAGGACTATTCATAGCCAAGATTTACGCCCATAAGAAAGTGTGTCAGTTTAGTTCAGTATCCGTACCTGAGCTTCATCAAACCATCTGTTAGTTTAACCCTTGATTTATGTTCTAACAACTATAATTCAAAATTGTAACAATAACAACGTTGTATCAACATTATTGGCTGACTGTAATGTTTACATGGTCTCTAGTTAAATTGTGTGATGGCTCAAATTATTTAGCACAGTCAAACATGCATAGGAAATGGACAGCAACATCCTCTTTGTGTTCTATGTCAACAATATTCTGCGATCTACTATCCGTTAGCCAAGTGTAGTGTTTGAGGTTAGGACAATATTTCTTAGAATCTTTTTAACAGCAGCGGCAAAGAACGAAAATGCGAACCCAACGACACCGACTTCTGAAATTAAAGTAATCTTTCACTTTGTAGTTTTTTTTTTTTGGGAGTCGTTTGTTTTTTTTTTAAAGTTTGTTAGTAGGTATAGGAAAACTAAACAATATGATAATTGTCAACTAAACTACATAATTAGAAGAAAACTACTAAACGTTTTCTTTGCTTGACTAGTAGTTTTATGTTTTCTGGATTTGCAGATTGAACATTACGCCATTCGCATGAGACTCCCCGTCTTAGTCTTTAAGTAATCTCGGAGCAGCTACTCAGCAACGAATTGGAAATTCCTTTTTGCGGATCCACAGGCGAAGTGTACCGCTTGCAATTAGATGTGGCCTATTTCGCAATTTGAAGGCCAATTCCCTTATCTAAAAACGCTCAAACTCTCAAACTCAACCCCGCGTGTCATCGCGTCGGCCGCTGCCTGATGCGACCTCCCCTGCGCCAGGACCAGCGTGTCGTCAGCGTAGCAAACTACGCTGACGCCTTCAGGGAGGTCGGCCCGCAGCACCCAGTCGTAACCGATGTCCCACAGGAGCGGCCCCAGAACCGATCCCTGTGGGACACCGCACGACATCTCTCGCCGGTTCCAGTTCCCGTCGCGACCGGGGTAGATGACGGCTCTGTCCGTCAAATACGCCCCGACTACTCGACGGAGGTAGGTCGGCACCCGGTGATACCGGAGTGCCTCCCCAATGCAGCTCCAGGGCAGGGTGTTGAACGCGTTGGCGATGTCGAGTGACACCGCCACGACCACCCCACCCCGGGACACCGCGTCCCCCGTCGTGAGGGCTCTTACGCGCATGATGGCGTCCACCGTAGAGCGCCCCTTGCGGAAGCCAAACTGGCAATCCGCAAGATCCGGCCCAGTCCCCACAAGGTGCCCGACGAGGCGGCCCGCAATTACCCTCTCAAAGAGCTTGCCAACCTCGTCGAGCAGCACTATGGGCCGGTATGCGGACGGAGAGTCCGCAGGGCGCCCCGGCTTCTGAATGAGGACCAGCTTCCCCGTCTTCCAACGGAGTGGAAACTGGCCTCTCTCCATGCATGCGCTTAAGAGCGCCTCCAGTCGAGGCCCGAGAGCCGTCGAGGCCAGGACCCAGGCTTTACCCGGCAAGCCGTCGGGTCCTGGGGCGGTGTTTTTGGCCTTAAGCCTGCCTACCGCCGCTCTCAGATCTACCCCGGTCACTTCAGGGGTGTCGTCGTCGTCGTCCGTGTGGTCCGCTTCGGGCACCGTAAGTGGCGGAGCCATAGGCGGGGGAGTATGCTCCCCGCGTGAAGAGAACAGAGCGCTCACCACCTCCTCCACCAGCTGAGGGCGGAGACTCTGAGTCAGCGGGGGGGCCCAGGTGCGGAGTTTATTCCGCACCATTTTGTAAGGGCGCCCCCATGGATCTCTGTTCAGAGTCTCCAGCATCTCCTCGCGGGCCGTGTCCTTGGCCCGCTGGATAGCCTCTCGGAGGGCGGTCTTCGCCGCTCTGTACCCCTCGTACAGCTCCGCCTCTGTGGCTTCCGCATCCGGAGGGCGGATGCGGCGCCTGCGGTGCCTGGTGTACCGGTGTCGCGCGTCGACGCACGCCTTGCGCAACGCCTCCACCTCTTGCGACCACCAGTACACCCGACGTCGGGCGCATCCTGGCCGGACTCGGGGCATTGCCACGTCACAAATCTCGGACATGGCCTCCCGGAACCACTCCGCCTCATCGTCAATATCAGCAGGCCTGTCCGGTGAAGACACCCAGGCCTGCACGATCGAGGCTTCCAGGAGGAGCTCCCGGTCCAGCTGCTTCAGCGCCCAACGCGGACCACTCGGGGCCTGTCGGACCAGCGCGCTAGAGGTCTGGGTGGAGACATCAAATCGGATATACCGATGATCGGAGTAGGTCTCCACCTCCTCCATGACACGCCAGTCAATGACACGCTGTGACAGAGCGGGGCTGGCGAACGTGATGTCCACTACCGACTCGCCAAAAATCTTCCTCTTAGGGCTGATTTTCCCCGCTTGGGCAGAGCACCGCCGTGTCCTCGTAGAGGCGATCGGCAGCGGCGGCGACCTCTCGCGTCCGGCCCTGTTTCAAGCATGGTCCGGGGCGGGAGGGAGTGGGAGGCAGTCACCTCCTTCTGCGAAGCAGTCATGCTAGCGAAGGAGGTGGCGGGGTGGACGAGGGAGAGAACCTCACGCCTCAGCCGCCGCGGGAGACGCTCCGGACGTCGGGAGCCGCGTGACGACTCCCGGCCACCGTAGGCGCGGCCCTGCGGGCGGAGAGTAATGGGTAACTCACCGTCCGATCAGAACCAGGCCCATGCCGGACGGCGTGTATGTGTTCCACGCACGCCTCAAAGAGATGTCAGCACGAGTGACGGGGCCCGATAGGGCCGAAGCCTGCCAGGGTAGCGGGATCGTCCGAAAGGGTTACCGCTGCCCTGGAACATAAAGGGCTAAGGAAGGAACACGGGTGGGTTTTAGTCAGTAAGAGTCTGACACTCCCTTCCGCTCCACCCAGAGCGGGAGGGGTCATTTGATGATTTCCCATTCGAGGAATAATTTTGAAACTTTCCGTGGAATGGTGACCATCTTTATACCAAGACCCTTCCGTAACTCGGAAAGCACGTTAAGCCATCGGTCCCGGCTGTCAATCGTGGATCATTGGCAGTCGCTACGGTCGTCAGAAGCCCGAAAGTCTGACAACAAGTCTTACCAAGGGGTATCGTTTACCCAGTAACTGGGTTGTGGAGGTCAGATAGGCAGTCGTTCCATGTAAAATACTGGTATTCAGCTGCATCCGGTTAGAATGGAAACCGACCCTAACATAGTTGGGAAAAGGCTAGGCAGATGATGTTTTCAGGGTTGGTTCCTTAGTAAACATTGTTCATTTTCACGACAGGTACCTACTACAGTCCACTGTCTTAAAGTATTTCCCTCATTTAACTAACACTCTGTAGCTACAGCCTCCAGATAAGTTTCGGTTTCACCCGACAAATAATTTAATACAAGACAAACATTCCTTCGCAGATATTTATTTCCATACGTCTAAATTGAGACATGAAGTTAGTCTGAACGCTGTGTCAATCCGGACGTCTCTGATACATTCTTATAAATAAAATCTGCTCCTACATCTTCCAATACGCATCGATCTTCAACTAAGCCCGTGTTATTAGGGTTGTATAGATATTCATTTAGTTCTGTATTTTATTTTAAAAGTAATTTTTAATTCTTTTTTAGTTTAAATGTTGTCGAGACTATGAATAGATCACAAATCTTCTTCCTGTGGAGGTATTTGTGGTCTTGACTATGAATACTGAAGGCATGTTTTTCATCCTGCGTTCTGACATAGTGATTTTACAACATAAAGAGAGATGTATATTGCAAACTTTTAGCTGATGTGAAGACTGAAGATCTCTGACAACAGACTTTCTGTGGGCAATAAAAGTTTTATGCCAGTCATTACATCGATAACGTAGAACTCCATTTACAACTCTGTAGTATTCAAGTCATCCTATCCTATCTTACTAATATTATAAACGCAAAAGTTTGTAAGGGTGGATGGATGTTTGTTACAGTTTCACGCAAAAACTACTAAACGGATTTGGATGAAATTTGGCACTCAAATAGTTTATAACCAGGACATAGGACTTTTTATCCCGATATTCCCACGGAATCGAAACGTATGCGGGTGAAACCGCGGGGCGCAGCTAGTACACTATATATTTTACCTTAAACTTAATTCATAGGTCATTGTTTCCAAGAAAATCTGTTTTTGTAAGTCACCAGACATCGCGGAAGAACTAGGCGTGAATGGCGAGACGATTTTGTTTCTTTTTTACCTTGCGGGGGGCAAGGTAAAAAAGAAACAAAATCGTCTCGCTCTAGGAATTACTCCTGTATCGTGGGTGCGTTTACAAACATTTAAACTCACATACAGTCACGAGCACCAATATGTCAACACTTGGCAACTTTCAATTGCGATTTTTTCGTGAAATAACGAATGCAACGTTGAAATACGACACATTACATAAACTTATGGGTTGGAAAATGCTATGTTTGTAACAACATAAAATTTAATTTAAAAATAAAGGAGTAAATCGCTTTTGAATAAAGCCGAGTGTATACATACTTTTGCTCGTGACTATACACAAACAGCCAGACCCGGAACAGCTACCTGTAGGCAATACACATATTTGTTCCGTGCGGGAATCGGACCCGCGACACGCAGCGCAGCAGTCGATCGCTCAGCCACTGCGCCAACCGAGTCATCAGAAAAAAAAATTGCTGCTTATAGGATGGAGTGATGTGATGGAGGGTTGAGTGGAAAAAGGAAAGGGGGGCCTTTGCCCTGTAGTAAGACAATACAGGCTGATTATTTTTGTACAGACGCCAGCAGGTCAAGCTACCCGAAACTGTCAAATTTTCCCAATCAACCTTGAACCTTAAAAGTTTAGAGAAAAAGTTGAAAATCAATTAAAGAAATTCGACAGATTGTAGTAGCTTGATGTGCTGGCGTCTTTACAAATAAACGTTGCTCCATATTCTTTCCACATCAAATAAAAAAAAAATTGACCACGACCATCATCAGCGTAGCCAATACATTATTTTGACAGTCGGCGTCTAAAGCCAAATGAATTCCAATAAATTTTAATATCCGTTTTAGTTAAAGAATGTACGACGATAGATAAACGATGAATTCCTATTAAAATTAAACCGACTTATGTGACAGGGTTGGCAGGAAAAGATAAACAAGATTTCTGGACATTCATCTCGTACACTAGTGACTCTTCAGGTGTGCATTTTATTTCGGCATCTCACAGATATCGGAGGATCTAGGCCAAGTGACATTCTATGAGCAAAAGCGATGATGGTAAAGTAAAAACTTGAGAGGTGTCAAGGGACACCCGGATGGAACAAAGTTCAAAGAGAGAGAGAGAGAGACACAAAGAAACACGCGCACGCCGCACGGCTTACAACTATAGCAAAAAGTGTCGTTCCAACTTTTGGTCTTAATTTTTTCCGTCTAGCCCCTTTTCGCAACGCGTGATAAGTTTTTTTTTTTTTTTATTGACAATGGGCTCACTCTTGACCTCAATCCAGCCCAGAGGCAGGGATGAGATCTACGGTGGAACGAGCTTGCCCAGAAGAAGCCTATTCACTCTCGCCTTGAAGAGATAAGTAACTTCGTTCCAAAAAATGTACACCGCTGGGCAAAGGCCTCTCCCCATGACTTCTAGCTCTTTCGATCCAGGGCTAGAGTAAACCACTGGTCGTTTGTTTTGTCCAGCTCGTTCCGCCATCGGGGTCTGCCGCGACGCCTTCTAGCTGTGTCAGAGCTCCACGTGGTAGATTGACATAAGCTACCGAAAACCTTATGTTAATCCTGCACCCTTATTGCGTAGCACACTATAAATCTCAATCTGAATCATTTTGAAGGATATTGCTAATCCATTGCTTCATATGTTCGAAAAATGTGTCTGCTTAACAACGTAAATAACGCAATGACAGTTGTTGAACTGTCAAAATAAACCCATTGCTACACACTGTGTGTTATGCAATTACCTCGCTGATGAAAGTCGTTGTAGAAAAAAGAAACACTTTGAAAGCGATTGCCACATGTCTGGTTCCTCAGATAATTATTAATATCATAAAAATTACAATCAAGTATTGTGTGATATGATACAAAATTGCAACAAAACTAGTTTTAGTTCAAAGTTTTTTAACACAAAAATCTTAGCACAGTTTTATCAACCATGGACGTTGGAACTAAAAACTTCAACGACTGCATTTCCACTTTCAAGAAAACTTTGAAACAGTGTAATAGTAACTTGTTTATTATTAGTAATACAGCCATTATGCCTGTAGGGCTAAGAGAGTTGCAAGATGTGGCATCGGTCATAAGTTGAAGAAGAAGTGTCTCATCAATAAGCATCCCCCTTTATGTCATCCTCCTGGGGCCAATCTTTTGAACAACTTACCAGTCTGTGCCAATATCATTATCAGCCTACAGCAGTTCACGGCTACTCATAAGTTTCATCATTTGCACGCCATTTAGCTCGATTTTCGGCAACTCTCATCCAGCTGCATCCATCCATCTGCGAAGATCATCGCTCCAGCCTGTACCAATATTTTTTAATCAATCACTGCTGGGACACAGTCCTCCTCTCGGTGAGAGGGAGTGGGCCACAATCTACCATGCGGGCCCAGTGCGGGTTGGTAGATGTCACAAGTCTTCAAAGTTTTGGTTGTAGGACATGCCGGTTTCCTCACGATGTTTTCCTTCACCGTTTTAAGGGGAGTGATGATGAACTAATTGACACAAACTAAAGCGCCGGTCTGGGTTCGAATTTACAACTTAGTCGCGGCCGTTACCACTGAGCCACCACTGTATCTACCAATATCATCATCTGCCAAGCCTTTTCCCAACTATGTTGGGGTCGGCTTCCAGTCTAACCGGATGCAGCTGAATACCATTATTTTACATGGAGCGACTGCCTATCTGACCTCCAAAACCCAGTTACTGGGTAATACGATACCCCTTGGTAAGACTGGTTGTCAGACTTTCGGGCATCTGACTACCCGTAACGACTGTCAAAGATCCACGAATGACAGCCGGGACCAACGGCTTAACGTGCTTTCCGAGGCACGGAGGGGTCTCGGTATGTAAAGATGGTCATCCATCCACAGACCAACCGCGGCAAGCATAGCTTAACCTGACCGATCGACCTGTGCGGCTGTTATTATTTAGCCACGGGCCCCTCATCACTGTATCTACCAATATAATTAAGTATAATATATAATAAAGTAGGTAGGTAGGTAGCCCTAGCCTGTCGGTGTCGAGTGGGCACATAAACGTCACGTATCGACACAAACGCGATACAGCACTTGGCTCGTGCTCAAATTGATATTGAATTTATTTTCAATTTTAACGCGCCCTCCTTAGGTGGGCAGAGTAGGGGGAATGTTCAGAGGTTGTGACTATTGAGATGTTGGTTTTTAATCGAGAAGATCGAACAATATCATCATCTGCCTAGCCTTTTCCCAACTATGTTGGGGTCGGCTTCCAGTCTAACCGGATGCAGCTGAATACGAGTATTCAATATATTTCCTTAAACATAGATTTGTAATGTAAATAATTTTGATCATATTATTTATATCTCCTGGCATCACAGCAGTAAGTAAAATGTAAGTAATGTTACGGAAATGTAAACTTAATGATTTTCTCACAGCATAAAAAATCGTTCTGTCTACAAAATGACTGAAGCTTTTGTTTAATTTCTGATTAGTGGTAATTCTTTTTTCTATAAAAAATCAGCATCTGTAGTACCTACCTACCAACAAAGCTTTTTAATTCAAATCGACGGACTTGATCGAAGTAACTTCACAAAATCAGATTAAAAAAAATCATATAAAAATAACCAACAAAAATTAAAATGAAGTATCAGAACCGTACTACCCAAAAAAGTCCACATTCGCCCAAACTCAACACCTGTCTCTGTTCCTCACACTACTCTGTAAATGTTGACAATGAACAGGCGCCACCGCGGATACAAACGTCAAACTCTATTTCTGTTGCGACTGTGGTGTGCCCGATACCACCTCCCCTTTCACCGCTACCTCCCCCTCTATCGCCATAGAGTTTGTCCTGTAAACAAGTGCGCAATGTGTGTTTTTGTATGGATTTTTCAAAAACTATTTTCGATTTAGGTTAAGACATGCGGTGGGCTTTGTATAGCGATTTGTTAGGTTATTAATAGGGGCTAAGTGTGATGTTGGCTTTTAATGGAGTTCAGGATTAGTGGTTTACTGAGATTAACTGGAAATTAGTAGTCTTTAGATTTGTGTTGGCAACTTCAAATTAGCTGCATTTTTTATTGGTATTTTAAAACTGAGATCAATTTTTAAACTAGAGTGACTAAGGACCTGTTTTACGATGTCCAATTGAGAGGCACTATCAAAGTAAACTCCAAAAAAGTTAAATCCGTCGAATGCATAACCTACTCCCTTTTTGAAGTCGGTTAAAAATGGAACGGAGTTTTTGTGAAATATTTTGCCAGATAAATTAACAGAGATATAATCGAAGTCAGTAAAATAGGCAATATTTTAAATTAAATTAATAAAAATCTTTATTGCAGACAACATGATTCATATAAAAACACAATTTACAAAAAAAAAACAATTAAAATGGCATACATACCTACACACAAACAGACCAGCCACTAAGAAGCATTTTATACCTATAAAACTTACATATTTTACAAACAAAATACTCTTGCTATCTCATCCTAACACTATCGCATCCTACAAGCTGCATCTAACTTTCAAAAGAAAGTCACTTAACAGATATTTGATTACTCAAACAAGCGACACGCACGCGCCGAAAAAATAAATAAAAAAAGTGAAAAATAAAAAATATAAGACCCCAAGTCACGAGACAGAAAAATAGAGATGTTTATCTATGTAACGATCACGATGCTTCGCGGCGCAAGCGCAACCGTGACAGATTGCGACAGATAGCTAGTGCGCGACAAAGGACCAACTTGCTTCGGAATTGATTGATACCGTGATATGGTGGCTTTATATTCAATTTTATTTGCCGTAACGAGAGTGTTGTTAAATGAAAATTGTAGTATCTATTTAATACAATTTATAGTACCCACTGCCATTGCTTCGCAAAAATAATGACAGATTTTTAGCACACCTTGAAAGGAAAAACCGATGACTCTCATCTCTAACAACATTTTATAATCATGATTTTTATTGCTTTTAACTACACTATAATAGCTTAATTTGAGATAAGAAGTTCCAAGTATCCAATTTTACTGAAGACTTTTCTTAAAAACTAGTTAAAATATTTACTTACCTATTGAACACAAACGCAATTCAAAGACAATCATCAATTTTTGAATGTCAAAACACTACAGACTTTCAATACTTACAACAATTCTTGGTTCTTGACTAAAATTTGACTAGCCACAAAAACTTATTTTAATTACCTTTCTCAGGCTGATGGCAATTTATATTTTCAGTGTTTTATTTTAATTAATTTTAGTTTATGCTTTCCTGTTAAGCAATTATCACTATGTACCTCACTCTGAAAGTGTCACAATTCCGATCCCCAAGATACAGGCAAAGTTAAGCAAAACCAACTTATACAATATGATTATCCTACTATCCTAACAATATTATAAACGTGCCAATTTGTATGGATGGATGGGTGTATGTTACTCTTTCACGCAAAAACTACTGAACGGATTTGGATGAAATAAGGCACACGGATGGTTTATAACCAGGATTAACATATAGGATACTTTTTATACCGAATCCCGATCTTCCCACAGGATCGAAACTTATGCGGGTGAAACCGCGGGCTAGTTAAAAAGCTAGTTAAAATATATTTTGTTTCCCTTATATTCATATTCATATATTTATTTGCATTCCATAATGTTGTAGAGGTGTAACAATGGCTTAAAGCTAAGGTACAATTATGGACCCTGTAGGGCACAGCAAAAAGTATAAATATATTATTAAAATAAAATAATTAGGACACAAATTAACAAGTGAAGTGAATCCATACATATACACAAGTTATTTAGACCACGACACTTTATAAAACTCCTATCTCACAATCTATCCGTTCCAAATCAAACTCCGACACTATCGTCACCTGTCGATCTAAACAGCTAGACTCTAGAATATCATAACCAGTGTATTACTGTTATTTTTGGCAACTGCGCCACTAACATGTCGGTGATCACACAAAAATATTCGCCGGTGCATTTTCGTGCCAATGGTAGTCAGTCATTCTTCAACAATGTCATGTAATTTTAGAGTCTGGTTTGTTTATTGATATTTATGCACAGAAACAATGGTGTGTGATACCTGACTAAATATTAGGCTAAGACTAATATTAGAATGTACAGACGCCAGCACATCAAGCTACTACAATCTGTCAAATTTCTTTAATAGATTCAACTTTATCGCTAAAGTATTAAGATTCAAGGTTTATTGGGAAAATTTGGCAGTTTCGGGTAGCTTGACCTGCTGGCGTCTGTACACAATTACAAATAGTTAGGTACGTCACAACCTATTGTATTGTGCCCAATGGGGAAAGCACACTTAATAACAAGGGGCTATTCTCTAAGTTCGTCAACGAAGTTACGGGCCTGTCCGAAAGTAGCTGATCCGTCAACACAAATGACAAATACAATTTTTGGAACGGGCAATAACATCACGCAACTATCAAATCCTGTTGTCATTCATTCTTAGTGCGGGAACTGAACTATCCTTACATCCGTAAGTGATACGGAGTAGGAAACGCCCGTAACTTATGTCGAAACTACGGACTTCATGCTTAAGGCGTAGACCCCCAAAATCATTGCTTGCAGCAGTTGCAGCATTAATCTAGAAGGCACACAAGTCTAACAACGACCTTTAAATATTCTTTAGGGCCTGTACAAGTGGCAAGCGCTTTCAAAGAAAGCTTCGAATTGACAAAAGCTTTTCGGTAGCATTTTGTCAATCCAATACATTTTTGACTTTTCCAACATAGTTGAATCAATATAATGTAATCGGTACATGCTAGAATCGAATAGATACAGGAGATAGATGTACACACGGCTACACGTCAAACTATACATAACCAGTTTGTCTTGGCCTCACTTTGTATGATATTTTCTCACAATGAACGGTCAGCCTATACTGGTTTTTTCATAGCTTGATGTGTAGCCGTGTGTACATCAATAAAACAATATCTTTCATAAAAAATAATAATTGCGGAATCTTTCCATGTTTTTTACATTTTTATCCTTGTCCCCTGGCTTGTCGGCCATATCTGACGCCTTTCTGTTTTATAAATTATTCTAATCTTAAACTAAATTAATGTTAATCTTATAATTGTTGCCCATATCTTTGAAGGGACTTGCGGAGTTGCACGTAAGCCTAATAGACTATATTTTCTATAGTACTACTGAAAATTTAATTACTGAGATAACCAACCAAATGATTCAGCTAAACATCAGTTGCAGTCGACTATTATCCCCTCACCATGTCACTGATGGAATGCTTTACCTCATTCAACGAACAATACACTCAATAGAACTCCCCTCCGTCACCCTCGCATGTCTTTCAAACCTTCAAATAATGTGACGACACCAATTCAGTAAAAAGCATAGAAATTTATACTCTGTGGTGCACATGTCAAAAATATCACTTCCGCGCGTTAGGGCTGCCTCTAATGTTCGTTGAATTTTGCATGTGAATACCCTTCAGGCGGGGCGGTAATGTGACAAGCGACAACCCTGTTTGTGTGTAGAATGTAGGTAGGTCCGTCTGTCTGTTTTGTTTCGTATTGTTTAACAGGATGTGTTGCAGGAAATACGTGTAATGTTCTCTGTTCGGTTGACGCCTCATTAACTGGGATTGGATGAGGTTGCAGCTTCATCTCTGTTTTTAGGATAGTCTCAATTACTTCTTAATTATTTCCTTGTCCATATAAAGTGCTGCAGTCCCTGTATTAATCAAATTATTAAAATTCTGACAGAAATCTACTAAAGGCTACGCAGATGATGATGATTGTCGCTGACATAGAAATGTAAAAAAAAATCTTCCTATATCTATGGTCGCTAATATGAGGTTGCGACTAGATTTTGAACGTTTTTAGTTACGGGAATTGGCCATTTTAATAAAACAACATTCAACTACTGAACGTCAGTAAAATCTATCACCACACCACTTAACTTGACTCAACCTATGAAAACACCATAATAATAATAATATCCTAACAGTCGTTTTACAACCCCATGCTTACTAACGCTACGTTTATGGGATTTATCGCATTCACCCCTTGCTCTATGACGTGGTTTTATGGTTATCTGCATTTTATGGTGATTTTTCTGCGGCTGATTTTAGCGGTCACCCTTTTTCGGAAACGAGATGTTTGGTACTGAAATGTTTTAGGTAAAGCCATATTTTTCAATGCAGATAACTATTTATTACTTTTTTTAAAATCTGGTACAGTCAACAGCAAAAGTAGATGATCAAAATCAGAAATTCAATCCTAATGAACGGAGATCGCAGCCATATGGCAGCTGTACTATTAGTAAATGTTTGGTATAATTTACAATCGCGTACTTTTGAGTCACTTCGACGCCACACAGTTCTGACGCGAACTCCGTTCATTAGTATTGAATTTCTGATTTTGATCATCTACTTTTGCTGTTGACTGTACACCCAGTTCACCAGTTGGTTCAGTGGTGGTTTCAGTTCAGTTGGTTGGTGGTGGGTGTTGTTCTCTAACACCCAGTTTTTTAATTAAGAATTCAAATTCTTAATTGACAACTTGTCAAACACTCCTTTGGCATTACTACAATGTAGCGCTCGGAATTTAAAATTCTTACGCTTTTTGCAATATATGTTACCGGAATTTGTCAATTACAGATTCTCAATTCAGAAAACGCGTGTAAATACTTAAATACTTGTATATTACTTACAATTCATGTTTTTTAAACTGAAAATTGCGGAAAAATCATAATGTATGGTATAAATTATTCTGATTAGGTAATAAGTGGTAATTATTACTGTCGTCATTAGACCATCCCTTTGATTTCTATATCTCCCGCTTGTAAACACCTATTTAGCACTAATTAATTTATGTTAACAGCAAAAATATTACCTGGAAAATCTTTATATCCTCAATTATGACTGTAATAGGAATTCGAAGTTCTATAGTTTCACAATAAAACTTCCTTCTTTAATTCCTAAGACAATTATAGAAACTCTTAGGCAATATCTAAGTATAGCTAAGTTCAGGATACCACAAAAATTTGGATGTTAATGTAGTGCAACAAATTATGGGTGATTGCAAATTGAGTTCTAATTGAAGGATGTAAGTGTCAAATTCGGCAGATGGATCCGGAGAGTTGCGAATAATTACGATTAGGGTTAATTGTTGCCTAATATATGGTTATTGGAACTGCATAATATATTATATGTAGGCTGGGAGACCCTTAGCCTTCATTAGCTGTTTATTATTGATTACATAATCTTACTTTACTATCACGATTCATGATAACGACAATAAAAAAACGATAAAAAAGAGTGCGGTCGGGAGACAGGAACGAAGTTCACACACACACACACTCGTATATCATCGAAAGAGACACAGAGAGAGAGATAGAAAGTTTCATGGACGGGCGCTTTTTCCTTACGTGACGATTTCTACGAATCAACTCCTACCGCAAGCCGCGTTAAGAAACTTTCCCATCTTATCAAAACCACCAAACTTTATTCAGTTTTACATAAAATGCTTTAAGTTCCTCACACAATGCCGCCGATTCCCTTGTTCACAAACTAAACTAAATTTAAGTTCAGTGCAAAGATGCACTGAACTTCTTCTTCTTTATATTTCATTAAAAAAAGAATAGAAGATAAATATTAGTTTAGTCCTGTCAAATTTGGATACTCCATAGCAAGTTTAGACGTGATTAAAACATGGCTACTAAAAATACGTTAATTTACGTCAGGCGTTGACTAATTTGACAGGACTAAACTAATATTTATCTTCTGTCCTTTTCTTAATGTAATAGAAAGAAAAAGATGCACTGAACTTAAATTTAGTTTAGTTTGTGGACAAGGGAATCGGCGCCAATTTAAAGAAACAATACACACTCATATGCGTAATACCCATACCTACCACAGTTCTCACGACGCAGCCCATGGAAAGTGCGAGTATAGTCGCGAGCAACTCGCCCGATAACGTCTAGATAATTGACAAGCCGCGTTCAGATAAAAGCCTATATCAGCTGTCGATTTGCGAGAACTGATAGTAAGGGGTTCTCACGGTGCGCGAAACTTTCAATTGTTTTTTGGGAATCGTAAAAAGTTGTGCCAAAATGTGACGTTTGTAGATGACGTATTGTTTTAGTGTAAAGTAGATGAATGGTGGTGAATATTAATACTATTTAAGTACCTACGTAGTTGCAGTCAAATGACGACTAATCCTACTAATATAACCTAACTTGAAAGCTTGTATGGATGGATGGATGTTTATTACTGTTTTACGCAAAAACTTCTGAACGTATTTGGATGAAATTTGGCACATAGATGGTTTATAACCAGGATTAATATATAGGATACTTTTTATTCCCGATATTCCCACGGGATTGAAACTTATGCGGGTGAAACCACGGGGCGCAGCTAATAATTAACATAAAAAATTATTCTTATTCTTGTTCATACACGAGAAAACTAAATTTAACCTAACTTAACTAAATTTATCCTAACCGCTTTTTTTGCGGTCCCAGTATGATAAAAAAGTTCTTTTAAAATGCATAAGAAAGGTTATCGTCTGGTCTCATAATCTTGATTATAATTTAGGTAGCAAAGCTTTAAGGACTTTGTCCTAAAACGTAGTAATTCCAAGCAAGCATAAAGAATGAAAAGGTGCTTTCTTATAAATAAAAACGAACTAGGTTGGTACTAATCATTACCATCCAACATGGCGACGCTGCCAGCCTTTTGGGCACTTTTCCCACTGACAGCGATGCGGATCAATTTTTTAATCCATAAGGAGCTCTTCCCTATTTCTTATCTAAATACTTGTACATAACATACATATTTAAGTGTTAGATTGTATGTTGTATTTAAGACTACTTATGTCATTCAGGAAAAAACAAACATTTCATTAAAATTCACACACATCACGATCTTTTGTCTAACCTTAATACTCCTCACTAAACGGTAATTAATTAGTCAATGATTTTAGCACACATTACATCATTTTTATATCATTTCACCTTGAGGAACCACTTCTAATTGCAAACATCAGGAAACTCGCCGTGACAAATAGACACCGTAACCAAATCTGTCCATGAGTGACTAGGGATGGACCAAGCTTTTGGCTATCGATATTTTAAGCTAGACGGAGCAGCAAATGACGCCGTCTGATCTGCATTCGTGATTTTTTTGCCAAAAATATGAGTTTATGGAAAAACAACTTTAATTCCTACACAATAAAGTTCAGTTGACGCTAGAACTTCAAACTTTTTTATAACTTTTTCAATAAAGTTGATATTTGTTTAACTTGAATAACATCAACTTGAAACATTAGTTTGAATAGGTTTTAGTTTTGTTACGAAGTTACTGGAATTACCGAAAAGGTCGGATAAGAGTGACACTGGCTGGTGACAGTCAATCTAACGGATCGTAGCGACTGTGGTTGCGTGGCGGCTGTCTTCTGATGCCAGATGATTATCTGAGGGGCAATTCTCGTAATTTTAAGAACGTTCACAGTCTGATCTCAGTCTCAATCTGTCAAAAATACGTCAAATTTCCCTACATTTTCGACAAGTTGTTGACATTGATTGTCGCTGAGATGAGATTGCGACCAGATTTTGAACGTTTTTAATTACGGGAATTGACCTTCAGGAGAGCCGCTGTCGTACCACTTACACGACGAACTTCTATATTCCTGATGATATTCTAGGTTTTAACGTTCGAAAAGTGCTGACTCTAAATGACTTTAGATTGGATTGGATTTTCCGCTGAACCACTAATACGATGACCCCTTCTGTTAAAGGCTAATTTGTGTCGCTAAGCTTATATTCTCTTTTTCTTTCTTCTACTTCTTAATCCTTCTAATCCTTAATGGATATGAGCAAAAACTTACACATGTAAAGATTGTACCTTTACATGTGTAAGTTTTTGCTCATATCCATTATTGCAAAAAGCTTTTAGGTTTTGTTCAAAACTCCGAAAGTTGAAAACGATGATTTTCTTAAAACAAAAGTTTATTGGCTGTAATTAAAAACCTAACTTTTGTTTTGTTAAACTATTGATTGAAACAATTGTACTATGAAAATTTTAAAAATGCTACATTTTTGTTTATATTGATTAATATTGATAATCATCGATTTTGTTTGGTTTATACCTAGGTAACTGAAATGTTTATCGTTGTTCCATCCCTGACCAGATACCAGAACTAAACTCACACTGGATGAGTACCTAACTCACCTCGACATTTAATTTGACACGACCACGGTAATTTATTCACTAACATGAGCTGCCAGATAAATTCCCAAAAATGTATGATTGATCACTACAGTCGGTCAAACAAGTACCTATTAGTTGATTTTTTGTAGCTACCTACTTACCTTCCTGACATAGAGAAACAGGGGTCACCAGCAGTGCGATTCTGTAACCATCTCACCGTGAAAACTTAGGTGAAGTGAGCGTGGAGTGAGCTGTCATTCCAAATAATGCTAGGGATTGACACTAGTGACAACTCACATCAAGCTCACTTCACTTGAGTTTTCACGGTGAGATTTTTACAGAATCGACCGGCAGCTCCAGTCCGCCGGTGGCCCTTGTTGCTCTAGCCCTTCATGACTTTGTTATTTTTAAGAACTTTTCCGGTAGCTTAGAAGAGTTTTTTTTTATTGATATTTTCACGTTAAGTCAACATTCAATCGTGATTTTAAGTTGCTGTGTAACAAATTCCTGGATCGAATTATGTTGGGTCTTTCAGTCTAACCGGGTGCTACTGAATACCAGTATTTTACATGGAGCGACTGCCTATCTGACCTCCACAACTTACTGTGTAACACGATACCCCTTGGGAAGACTGGTTGACCCGTAATGACAGCCAAAGATTCACGAATGACAGCTGAGACCTACAATGGCTTACCGTGCTTTCCGAGGCACGGAGCATGCAAAGTTTGGTATCTTTGCATACTCCCGGCCCGTCATCGGCCCGACCTAGGCAAGCTTAGCTTAACCTGATCGATTGACCCCTGTGGCTGTTATTACCTACTTAGCCACAAATACACTATCTAACATCATAATATGGAATTGCAATAAAATAGCTTCGACGAATGACGATATAAAACCTTAAACAAAACACTATCAACAATTTCCATAGAAAAATTCAAAAGTAACTGTGACCCAGAGCATGTAAATCTGAAACTGACAGTGCTGCCAACATAAAAAGCATGACGAGACAAGTGATGGTTGGCAGTCCCGAGCCCAAAACTTGACGGCTCAATTGTCTTTGATCACAAATACGTGAATTATTCAACGGTTCCCCTCCCTATGCGAGTTCATAGATCAGGTACGTGGAAAGAATGGCTATGCAGAATAGGAGTGTTTATGGATTCATATCGTCCCATTGTCGAACTATAGGAAAGTCAGAATCAACTTAATTAACTAAGAGATTGAGTTACTTTTCCAGATTAACATTGTTTTAATTCCCTTCTGGAAATTATGACCCATAGGTTCTACATTGAGTTCTAAGATCAAAGAATAAGAATATTATTTCACCATTTCCTGAAACTGGAAATTACTGCAATTTTGAAACAATCTAAAATTCTGCATAATTTAGATGGTTTCAAAATTGCAGTAATTTTCGTTAGAAATCTTCAGTAATCTTCTTTTATTCTTATCTATCGTATACTGCACAGTTTGACGTCATCACGTTAACAACGGCTGTCGCTGAAAACCAGCGCTGGGGCTCTGTCTCGCATAGGGTCTTAGCATTATGCTAAGCAATGGCCGTTTTGCGTGGACGAGACATTTTTTTTTTTTGTTTTTGTGTTCTTTCCCTGCGTCACCGCAAATTACGTAACGTATTTTCTTTATTTCTAGTTTCCTTTAAAATCGAGCTTATGTCTCCTCTGACTCACTCAAAACTTACATTGCTAAAAACCACGTTCTATTTTCTAGGGTCTTGCCTACAAATACAACTCTGACGTAAAGCAAAGGTACACTTGGGCACAAAAGTGCTCGCTTCTGTAAAATATTCAACAGTCACTTCACTGTCATAGAGATCACGGTGAAATCGAATTCGCATCATTAGGGCGCCGCGACAAGCGAAACTTGTATCTACCATCTAGTTTTGAAATATGATGGCGTGTAAAAGTGTTTGTACAAACCTATTTACAAAATAAAATCATTTATTATTACCATTTTAATGTGGATATGGCATGACCTGTAATTTCTAGCCTGAGTGAGTGAAAAGAGCGACCACTTTTCAAAATGTCGATATGGAAATCTTGACGACTATAATTCCTAAAGCTTATGTCAAGTCCGCTTAACATAACATCACGCCTACAATATTCGATGGGGTAGACAGAGGTGCATAGAATCTAGCACGAGGCGAGTCTAGTGCCATTTCACTCTAGCCCAAATCTAGACTCCGGCTGCTCTACCCAGAACCTCAAAAAATCAAAAGGCATTTATTCAAACTGGGCTAAGAATCAGCACTTTTTGCACGTCAAAATTACATAAGATAGTCCCTCAAAAACGCCCTCTCTTCATCACTTCCTAGTGCTTTAGCTGGGAAGAAGAAGTGGCGCAACAAACTCCCCAGCAGGATAGCTGCCTGGTCATCTCTCATGTTTAGCAGTAGTGAATACAAGACAACGAAGCAGCCATTCAAAGTTGGTCATTTAAGTCATTCATATTATATTAGCTTAAAAACTCAACAAAACTTATATAAAAAGCTACAAAGAAAAATAATTAAGACAACAAAATTCTCTATTAAAAAATACATAGTACAAGTAACAGCCCCGGAGCGTAACTGAGCTAATAATTATTATCCGTTTGAACTCCTTTAAGAATTCCTAAAGAGATTAAAAGAATCATTTTATATTCTCACTTGAAGGACGAAACATTTGAAAGAGACAGGGTAGATTAAAGCCACGCTCCAGGCATTTGGTTTCTTCAGAATATTTCCCGGGATAGCATTTTCCGGGATAAATTAATTAGGTACACAGAGATTTCTGAGAAACTGTTGATGCTTGAGTTGAATGACTGGATTCTTGAACGTGGATACTAATTTACGTTATTCTTCCTATTTTCAATCCCGTATGATCATAGTCTGTTACTGCAGACCATAGGCAACTTCAATGTTGAAATACAATATTTAGCCTCTTTTCCAATTGAAAAACTAGACTCATTCCAGCATCCTAATTGCGTAACACACATAAATCACAATCTGAATGATTTTGAAAGATGTTGCTAATCCATTGTTTCATATGTTCGAAAAATTTGTCTGCTCAACAACGTGAATAACGCAATGAATGTTGTAGAACTGTCAAAATGAAAGCCATTGTTACTGTCAGTGTGTTACGCAACTACCCCATCATCTGCCTAGCCTTTTCCCAACTATGTTGGGGTCAGCGTCCAGTCTAACTGGATGCAGCTGAATACCAGTATTTTACATGGAGCGACTGCCTATCTGACCTCCACAACCCAGTTACGCAACTACCCCACTGCTTTTTATTAAATGCTCAATACACTTACGCATTTTGTGAATGTGATCTCCCCGAATTCGAATTACCATCCCATCGGGCTATGAGTTTGAGGGAAGAAGGAGTCCAGCTCTGTCTGCACACACTTGTGCACTATCATATCTCCTTCTTAGGTACAGACGCCAGCAGGTCAAGCTACCCGAAACTGTCAAATTTTCCCAATCAACCTTGAACCTTAATGCTTTAGCGATAAAGTCGAAAATCTATTAAAGAAATTTGACAGATTGTAGTAGCTTGATGTGCTGGCGTCTGTACTTGGCTAGTCCTCTGCTGAGGTTGGCCGCCGTTACCGAAATTCAGCTTAGAGATAATATTGTTATTTACACACTCCTGTATGAAGGGCTCCAAAGTTGAGTCTCACCACTTCTGGCTTCAGTATCTTTCTCTATTAAGTCGTAAGAAACACCTGTCTCGCGATATTAATACTAATGTTCATCATTTGTATAACCAGACTTACATACCTAACCTATACCTTTGTATAGGTTGTCTTTAAAAGATCCAAAGACCGCCCATTGTGTCACCCTATGTTAAATTTTTATATTTATATCTGTCATTTATATGGTGTAAAGTCACGAGCACCAATATGTTAACACTTGGCAACTTTCAGTTTCGATTTGTTCGTGAAATATCGAATGCAACGTTGAAATACGATACATTACATAAACGTATGGGTTCGAAAATGCTATGTTCGTAAAAACATAAAATTTCATTAAAAAATAAAGGAGTAAATCGCTTTTGAATAAAGCCGAGTGTATACCTACATACTTTTGCTCGTGACTGTACATAATAAAGAGTATTTTATTCTATACCATAATATCAACACCTTTCTACTCGTATAACCAGCCTAAGTTACCTACATACCTACCTTACCATAATATTTACCTTATCATCCAAAAAGCACACTCCTCCACCACTTAAAATTACCCTGCACAATTACCCCGCCATTAATTTTTACCCCCTTTCGCCCCGCGCAAATCCTTAAGATCTTTACCCCGGGGCACAGCGTCTTTGTACATTTTGTCAAAACGTTAATTAAGAAACTGTGTGCCTTATACCTACATACTGTAATCTGCGAGTGAGGGATTATCTTTGAAGTTAAGTTGTAGGTACTTATACTGTCATATACTTGTGTGTCATACTTTGGGATTTCGGTTATTAATAATGTACGTATTCTCTAAAACGTTTGGTTTTTCATGGATGAGTTTACAAACACTTACATTCCATGATTAGACGCTGAATAACTTCAGCAGCCTCTATCAATCTCAATCTGAATCATTTTGAAGGATATTGTTAATCCATTGCTTCATATGTTCAAAAAATTTGTCTGCTCAACAACGTAAATAACGCAATGAATATTGTTGAACTGTCAAAATGAAACACATTGCTACTAATAGTGTGTTACGCAACTACCCCGCTGGTCACACAAATAAGTAGGTATAATTTTTAGTGTCGGAATCGAACCCACTGCCCGTAGCCCAGAAGCCAATCACATGACTTACTCAATGCAATTGTCATTCTTTGGATCAGTGATCTACTTTTCAATAGAATATTTAATAAAAAATGGAGGACTATCATATAAAAAACATCTATGTACCTACTATCCATATTTGCAAAGTAATAAATTATTTCAATTGATATCGTTGAATCCAATATAGTACAATATGTTGTGTGTGTGTCTTATCTATCCCACATTTTGTATGTTCTAAGTTTTGGCCAAGAAGTTTCAATTTCATGTACTCTAAAGGTAGTCTGAGCCTTATTCCCAGGCATACATTTTTTTGATAAACACTTTTGATAATGCCTAACATTCGACTTAGTTAACTATGTAAACCAACGGAATATAAATAGGAGCTGTTATTCCCAAATGTAAGTCGAGATAAATAGTTACAGCGTCGCATCGTTGCGAATTTCCAATCTAAACCACAATCACACTAAGTTAACGTACCTAATGCTAACTCTTGATCTTAATACAGCAGTTAGAGTAACCAGCAATAGACAGACACCGCCGCGGGCAGAGTTAGTTTGTTTGTGCACAGTTAACGGTTAGTTTATTAATTAGGGTTTGACAAACTGTGCGGTTCAACCCTCCGTCTAACCTCTGTTTAGTTATGAACCTCGGAATTTAATACTGTCTGCGTGGGATGACAATTTGGAAGATTCTGGGAGGGAATGTGCATGACTACATATGTTGATTGAGAAGATAATGTCTGTTGTCACTTTTGATTTTAGAGAAAAGACTTAAGTATGCTGTAATAGGGTACTTTTTACATGTTTTTTAATTCTGGTTTTTCTGGCGATTTGAAATTAGCATAACTCCTGAGTTTTAGTGACTCCAAGTAGATACTGTGAGAGCTTTACGACCTCTCAGTACAGGCACGAGTTAAAAACCACAGTTATATTACTTCAATAGTTCTTACATTTTGTATCCTTGTCTCCTGGCTTGTCAGCCGATCTGACGCCAACTGTTTTTTCTCTGATATTCTTTAGTGATATTAATATTTGTCTAGTATTTCTGCCATGAAAGTATTTAAAAAGGGCGCATTTAAGCTCCAAACAGGCTATAATACTTATCATAGATCTTCGGAGGGGTAATCATATAGGAAATGTCGACTGCCTTGCTTATTTTTATCTTTTAATATGACGTGTAAAAGTGATTCCAAATTCCATTGTCCTATTTACAGAATAACAATTTCAAAGAATTTCATTTAAAAAAATCACCTACATACAATACAATCATAATTGAATTCCAAAAAACACAACTTTTATGATTTTGATTCGATCAGTCATGTAGTCAGCCATCGACAAACCAGCCATCTTCCCAACGGTATACATACCTACCCACTTTTTAGACTAGATTGCAGACCGTTTTATTTATTGTTATAACACATAGAAATGACTACTACATTTCTGTAATAGGTAAACCACAAATGAACGTATTAACATTTTCAATGTTCGACGTTTCGTACCTACGAGTAACACGCCCGGTGGCGCTATCTGTTGGCGCTCTCTGAATAATGCTGTTACGGTAACCTGCGCAGGTAATTCCTAAGTACGAGTATACGTATGAGTGCTTGTATTTCCTTCTTATATGAAAATAGTTTTTCAATATTAGAATTAACAAAACTAGGATCAGAATCATATTAGTAAAAAAAAACGCCTGTTGATTATTTCGCAAAAAACGCAATAAATATATTATTGGATTTGTTTACTATTTGAATTAGTACAACCCTAAAATTGAACGTTACATGGTGACTACATTACTTACTTACATTGAAACGACATGGTGCCTATATATACCTACCCATTTGAAGGACACAAAAGACTGAAACGTTTTAAGAACTGTGCCTTATTCGTCAATATGGAATATGTTAAAGCAGTTGTTTTAACGCATTGTACCTATCTAATTTTTAACTGTTTTTGAAGACTTGCAAAATGTTTCTAACCATTTTGTCTTTACATAAATTAATTAGCGGAGAAAATGCTATGGTGTCAAATTTTATGTATGAAGTCAAAGGTTCCGTATCCGGGTGTCGAGGGTTCCGTATTAGGCAGTTCGTTTAGTACCTACCTATTATTAGGTTTCCGCTTAGTTTATTCACCGATACGAATCTTCCAAGCTCAGATCAAGACTTTTTCTCAAAAAGAAATAAGTTAAAACTAAAGAAATAAGGTACTGTGACTCGCTATTATGGTGATGAGCATTAATCACTCTTGATTAATGCTCATCACCATAATACATAATCATGAAACTCGTTGTTTTGCTCTCAAAACAACGAGTTTTATTATAGGTAGGTAGGTACTCGCATCAACGTAACATGACGCCTGTATTTCCAGAAGAGTTAGGCAGATGTGTCTTTGGTGGAGGGGGGTAGCCGACGTGCTAATCTAAACACAGTCAATTAATGAGAGCCCAACTCTACAAACCTTACATCTAGGTCCTCACATTTTGACCAAGATGTAACTTGGTCAAAATGTACGACCTATAAGGGTTCCGTCTTTTCCTTTTGAGGTACGGAACCCTAATAAAAAGCGATTAAACAGTAAGTACTTCAATATTGATTTTTCTTGGTTGGTCGAAGAAGTTTCTAAACAGTAAATACTTCAATACTGTCGATATAGTATACGACTCCGGGATACTACTTACCAATCCCAGAAACCCAACAACACTTTGCCCGAACTGGGAATCGAACCCAGGCCCATGCATACATGCTCAGCAGTAGCGCTTGCGACCACCAGTAACCTAAACAGTTTTCAAAATAATACCTAACAACAATTTTCTACTCAAACCACCTGAATATTATCTAAACTAAACTCCCAGAATTATCAATAACACTGATTCCCTAATATCCGTTGCATCCATATCATATAACCGTGCACGCAACCCATCCGAATCACGAACCCTTGTTAGGGGACCCTAAATAATTAATATTTGGTGCGTCCGCATGGCCCTTATTATTAAATCATGGAGCCTCGTATAACAATTAGTGTTGTTCTTACACCGGACCGGTGACTAAAGTCATTATAACATTAGGAATATTTTTTTAGAAAAAGTCTTGAAAAATAATTACTATGTTGAAAATCTACGGCGTCAGGGACAGGGCGATGCGCCTTTAGTGGAGTTGGGCAGGACATCTAGTTAGACGAGAAGATGGCTGATGGAGGAATGGTGGCCAAGGTTAGGCCAAAGTAACCAGGGCCGTCTAAAAGCGCGTTGGGTTCATGATATCGTAAAAGTCGCGAGAAATACATGGATGATTAGTTCCTGGCTGGAATGATGACGATGATGATGTAGGGTCAGCTTTGTAAAGGATTTTATTATGTGATTTGGATTCTGCATAGTTATCTGATAAGCTAAAAATTACTAGGATAGAAGTAGGTAGTGTGAACTTTAGAAGCGGATTTCGGATTTCTATATCAATCTTTATCAAGATTTTATGGTTATTTCCAGGACTCCTTCTTTAATACCTACCAATAATGCTGTCTTAGTCTCCGTAGCTCACCGTAGCACCCCTTCCGTTAGTAGCATTCTGCAGGTTAGTTGTTGATACTTATAGGTTTGTTATGTTTGAAGTGACCTGTCATTCTGATGCTAGGGCACTATTGACAGCCGAGTTTTCACGATTTTAACATAATAGATAGGCTGGTGAACCACCCACTTTGGTTTCTATAAGGGTTCATATTTGCGCATATTGTGACAATAGATTCAAGTTTTTCTCAGGTATTTGGTGGATTTTTTAAAAAGTGGTTTTTTTAAAGAATTTAAACATACTTCAATCTGTTCACGAAATGGACTCTAGTTTAAACTTTTTTTTGTTTTATGTTACAAAACAAAGCTTAAAATTTAAAAATCAGCAGAACAAGCATTTCAACCTAATTTTATTTTTGATGACAGATATCAACAGCGATGCGGATGAATTTTTCGATGCCATGTTTTAAGTAGTCTGTTAAGAGTTTTAGTTAAATTAGGATAATATTTTTTTATTTAATTCATTATTTAGGTATAAGTCGTTATTTATATTATACATTTCATTGTAATTATATATATACTGCGTATTTTAGATTATTAAAAGTCTCGTCGAGAGATTGCAAAATATTTGACACAAAATATTTCTCAGCACAATAAACTTGGTAATAAAATAATAAAATGTTTCGTCTAATCATCATGAAGTCCAAATGGATAAATATCCAATATTCCAAATGGTCACCTAAAGATGCATAATTACTTTCTCCGTAATAAATAATAACATAAAACAATATTAAAAGTTTAAAATTAATCATTAATTTATTCATACAGCTACTGTGAATTTAGATGTACGCCATTATACAAACTAGTTTATTGATTTATTCATAGCTACAAATTGAATACTAACATTATCATATTGTTATTGTATTCGAGTTAACGGGTTTCCAAATCACCATCTATTGAAGTTAAAAGCTCAAGAATGAGTAAAAGCCTCGGTTAGTCAATTATCCTATCAAGCTTCTAAGGCAACTTTTACTTAAACCCCGAGCATTGTTATCGTGAAAAGGGTACAAAAACTGTGTAGGCAGATGCTTATTATGTTTCCAGTTGAGTAGCTCCCCACAACCGACGCCATTGCTATTAACAAGCGGAACCAGATTATCTCGTCAATAATTCGGCACACTCACCACACAAATAAAAACAATTGGTACATTTTTCCTCAATGAGTTTATTGTGGCAGAACAATAAATGAAGCTGATCATATAACGTTTACTTTCAACATCAATTACGAATACTTTACACGATATCATGTCGTACGCCGAGTCCATTAATATTTATAATATTCGAGTCCGTATTGCACTTCGCTTCACAAACGCCAACTCAACACCCAAGCTGCTATCCCTATTAACTTACAGTTCGTGGGATCGATAATTACGATATATTTGTCTAAATATCACAAGAAAATACAAAAACGAAATACGAAATAGAATTAACACAATTAAAATTATTAACAATTAAATATACAGAGTCTGTGTCGCTTCAAGACGTGAGGTATCACCAGGGCGAACGCGGGTGGCGGGAGCGTCATGACACCGGTACGTGGTGCTGGTACAGTTGCTCCTGGCGCTCGCACAGCGAGGTCATTTTCTTGAACGACTCGGAGGTCTCGCGAAAAAGCAGGTTCGCGTCATCCCGGGGTCGGGCGTGAGCAGCGTCCAGCCGGCCGGGCGAGATCACCGGCGGCGACGATGCCGAGAGCGGCGAGAGCGACTCCCGCGCAGACTGTGCCCCCGCCGGCGCCCCGTACGGACCGCCACCTGCCTGCGGCACTCCGTTACCCATCAGAAAAGGGGATGGAAAAAACCCCCGCTCACCGAACTGTGGAAACAGCCCCGCTTGCAGCGCGGTTAAGTTCCGACTGTAGAATTTCATAGTTTCAGTCACGTAGCTGGGAAGCTGAGCTGCTTCCTCGTTGCCACCGTATCGCAGGCTCTCTAGCGTTGATGCGAGCCCTTTTATATCTGCATATAATTTATTTAGGAGTTCTGCGTTGACTTCAAACGCTGGTTTCTGTTCCGGTGACCCGGTGGACAGCAGCCGCCGATGCAGGTCAACATTCGAGCTGTGTCTGTCTCGACTCCGCCGAGAAGGGAAGGCGGCGTCACAACCGTTCACCTCGCACGGGTGAAGCAATTTCAAATGATCGTTTCTGTAATGCATGCGCAGCGTGAAGTGGTTCTGAAATACTTTCCCGCATGCGGTGCAGCGGTCGGGGTTCTCTTCGTCTATGGGGATTTCTAGGTCATTGATATCTGACCTGTCATCTGTCCTGTCACTGCTGGCTGACGGGGAGCGTGCCCTCGCTAAGCGCTCTTCCAATGCATGCAAGTCACTCCCGCTGTCGCTCGGGGTATACAGATCGGAACGTAATCTCAGTCCTTCACGAACAACGCTGGGTGCACTCGACTCGTCGTCCGACTCACTCTCAGCCTTAACACGCGTCACCGATTCCGAGTCCACAGTAGCTTCCTCACCGTTCTGAAATGACTCTGTGCTTTCAGGCTTTTGTTTCTTGAGCGATAAGGGTTCCTCCTCAGCGCGACTCGAGCTGGGAGTTGACAGGTTTCTAAATAAATCCGCATTATATTCTTCATCGGATACGTTGTATTCATTGTTTTGTGAACACCGGGTAGGGTTGCCGCTCTTCCTCTTACGTTTGTTAGGGACGTGGGACGACGTCTTATCGTCCGAGGCGGTGGGGTCAGCGCGGCTGTTTACACTATCAGATTTCACAACAACGGGTTTGGTATCGTCTCTGTTTTTATTCACACTTAAATCTTCAGGTTCATCCTCGTAGTTCAATCTTTCTACAACCGGAGATGTAGTTCGGTCATCGGATTTATCTTTATGATCATCATCGGAGATATCATCATTAATTTCACTATAATTATTGGACTCTTCTTCGTGCATAATATGAGGTTTGGCAAGATCTAGAGCATTGCGGTGATGATATTCATCCGAATGTGGAAGCTTTCTGTACATTTTCTCAATTTCACTGAAGTTGCGGAGGTCGTCGAGGGGCACACGCGGAGGAAGTGGTCCCGGAGGCCCGCTGAGTGAAGGTGGCAGGCGAGCTGCCAGCTCAGGTGGCAGCAGCCCAGGAGGAGGTATGGGTAGCCGCGCCAGAGCAGGCAGCAGCGGGAACGGCTGTGACGACCGACCATCGTGTGCCGATATTTTGCGTCTCACGTGCGGCGAATGCAGCTTCGGGTTCGGGTTAGCACTGTGCCGGTTTCTCGATCGCCGCGAACTGAACATCATGGTGCATCCTTCCACTGTACACTTGTGCATCTCTCGAAGGTGCACCGCCGAAAAATGAATTTTTAACGCGCCTTTATCGCAGAAAGTCTTGAGGCAGACGTTGCACTGAACTCTCTTCTTGCCAGTCGCGGGGTTGACGAACTGGACACCGAGGCCGAGAGGCCACGGGGCCGGCGGCGGGTCGCGCCTGTCCGGTGGGTACTCGGGCGACCGTCGTTCATCGCTCTTGTCGTCATCTCGGCCGCTGAAGCTGGCGCCGAGCTTGCGGAAATCGAACTGAGGCGCAGGTTGAGTCACTCGAGGCATCATAAAATAGTCCAGGCCGGCGGGTAGGCCGGGAACCGCACCGTACTCTTTGGGTTCCATCACGTCACTGTCATAATATGCGCGCGTAGTGCGAAGCGGGTGGCGCGCGTCGCGGCCGCTTTGCGACTGAGGACGTGCGACACAGGTGACCGAGCGCGGGCGGCAAGCGACAAAGGCCAGCGGTGCGGGGGTGTGAGGGGGCGCGGCGGGCGTGCGGGTGTCGGGGGCACGGGGGGGGTGCCGCAGGTGGGAGGGGCCAGCGCTGGGCGGAGCGGATCGATGCGGTGGGGACACGCGACTCGCGACACTCGCGCACTCCGCCACTGTAAACACTGGAGAACTAAAGCATCGCATGTTACGTAACGAGGCACATACGCCACTATTGCACATAACCATACACGAACGATTGCATACCGACTCGGTTCCGTGTTTAATTATAGAGATGTCGACCGCTTTGCTCTTCGTGAAGGAACGGACAAGAAATCTTAGAATTAACTTCATTTTTATCTCCGACATTCATAAAAAATCAACAAAGCCGTAACAGTACCTACTCCTCGCATAATTGTACTATTAAATATCGAAAAAAACGGGAACATTTTTTGTTTTCAATGAACTTCTTCAACGAAATCCACAAAAACAAACTCATCGACTCTACCTGTTTCGTTGGAATATAAACACGGTGCAATTAAAGCAAAAAGCGTTTCTTGGAAGCTCCATTGTGAACTTTTGAACGGAGTAATCTGAAGAGCGCTGAAACTTATACTAAATTATTACAATATTTATTTGTTCATAAGATATCGTAATATTTAGAAACAGAAATATTGTAAAGTTTGGTATGAGAAACGATTGAAATATTTTTAGTGAGTTTTTTTTAACGATTCGTTTCCAATTTTCCACTAGACTCGTTTTTGTAGTTCGAAATGCGCTGTTTTTTAACATTTCAGTTTTTATGTATTCAATTATCCTATACTTAGGTGTTTTGATTCGTTTCGGCATGCTCTGAGAAACTTCTGAAAATGTTTAAGTTATTTTTTTTTGGTGAGCCCGCTAAATAGAATCGAATCTTCTTCACGTTACGTTTTACACTGGCGATAAGTAGGTATGCATGCAGAGAGATAGGTTTCACCCGCATAAGTTTCGATCCCGTGGGAATATCGGGATAAATGTATCCTATATGTTAATCCTGGTTATAAACCATCTGTGTGCAAATTTCATCCAAATCCGTTCAGTAGTTTTTGCGTAAAAGAGTAACAAACATCCATACACCCATCCATCCATCCATACAAACTTTCACGTTTATAATATTAGTAGGTATGCAACAACTCTGCCTATCCCTTCGGAGTTTAAAGGCATGGTGTTACATTACCTATGTTACTTATTGGATTTGCAACGCCGTTTTACACTTACGTTTTGAAGATTATTTAATTTTTACTTTATGGTAAGGGGAACTTGGGTATAATTGCCTTTCACGGGAACATGGTTAACTCTAGGTACTTATATCTATATACAAAAGATATTTATTCCAAGGATAAGATCTAATACAAGGTGAGTAGCTACAGGACACATCCGCTGCTGAAAGCGGCATAAGTACCTACGTAGGTACAAATATTACAAATAATTTTCAAAGAAAGACCTGGAAACTTAGAGCGGTTGTCTTATTTGCAACTAACAATTTAGTAGATAGAGGTTTTTAGAGTACATACCTACTCGCAGTGCCAGTAGGTATGTAAATCTACCTTCTTTTCTTCTTAGTGTGTCGATGGCAATCTAAATGAACTCGGCCCAGAATTCGGTCACTTGTTTGGCGCCATCACCAGCGTCCATCAGTTCCTGTAACGTGCAGCTGACAGGACACTATCATCTAGTTAAAAATATATGATTTACGTGTAAAGTGTTTGTAATCTAGTTAAAGAAATACAATTAACTTCTAATTTTTTAATACCCTTAGATATTTTTACTTACAATGAATGTATTTTTCTGAGTACATGCCTACTTATCTTTCAATCCTAGTGTAATTAAATTATATGTTAATAAAATATACTAAACTTTTTATTATAATGGTACTAATAATATTAAAGTTATCTGTATATACGATTCTTTACATAAAACTGCAAAATATAAATATTACAAAACTCTACCTTTACTACTTGCGCCTGAGTTTTCATACTACTAACGCCATCTATATTTCCACTAACGAACTAAACACCACATCAATGAAAACCCTCAACTTCAGATCACGCGTGTCAATAAATCATTGTTCTATATTTAAAAACGTTTTGGAACGTGTTAAAAAACAAAGCATGGCTGTTGTAATAAAATAACGGATTTTCTTAAAGTTTTTTTTTTGTTTGATGCTCAACGAGATTTTATACAAATCAAACGTAGGTAGGTAATCTATTGTTTTGAGTTTGACCATCAAACAGGTTGAGTGAACGGTTTTCGGTAGTGTATTATGATTTTAATAGTGTTGCTTGGTAGGTAAATTAAAAACTTACAGCTTCTACCAATTCACTAGCAGAATCCTATCAGGATTTTGTGTCTGCATTCGAATTAGAATCGTACATTACCTACTAGAATTATTCTATAAGATGTGTCCAATTTTAAGTAGTTTACTTTAATGATGAGCGGATTTGGCGGAAGACAGGGTGCTGTGGCGCAGCATGGGGGAGACCTATGACCAGCAGTGAACTGCGATAGCCTGGTTTGAATTTAATTATTTTTCAACCAGCTTAATTATTCACAAAAAAATCACAATTGAAATCAATTTTCCACTCGATTTTCTTTTTCCAATGTCCTCCCCATTTCTAATTCGAAACATTCTTTTAAAAATAATCAAACACTCCTCCAATCCTAACTTAAGCCGGAATCGGTCGAATCTTTAACGCAAGATAACCGCCAGATGTGTTCCTTCATCTGTTCGATGTCGTATCGCGCTTGCTCGATTATTCTCAATCTCGGAAACAGTTACAATCGAGTATCGGTCCGCGGTTCACGCGTAAACAGAGCTCTTTTACTGTGTGGTGCAAGGCATAAGAGACACGCCTAAAACATAATCATCCTATAATATTCCCACTGCTGGGACACAGACCTCTCTGTGAGAGGGAGTGGGCCGTAATCCACCACGCGGGCCCAGTGCGGGTTGGTAGATGTCACATGTCTCTGAATTTATGGTTCTAGGACATACCAGTTTCCTCACGATGTTTTCCTTCACCGTTTCGACAGCAGTGGTGATGAAATAATTTACACATAGTAAAACGTCTGTCGGGGTTCGAACCTAGGACATACAACTCATAAGTCGCAGCTGTTACCACTGGACCAACACTGCTCCACGCCTAACATAACGCCTTTACTTATTCTATACCCATCCCGTAAACTTTACACCTTTATAGTAGGTACTTATAAAACCCTATTAGGATTACAAACTTATAAGATCACCACGCCGATCGAATACCAATAAGAATTCAATTTAGATTCCTCTCTCAGTTTTAAATTGCACAAGTACAGTGTTATCCCACTGTTGTATCATAAATGATAAATGATTTTATTTTTGTAAGTAGGTTTGTACAAACACTTTTACACGTCAATCATATTTTAAAACTAGATGAGGTCGGCGTTTCCTATCTGACTAGTCTGAGAAGAAAGGCCGAAACAAACTCAGAGGTCACGGTCTCTTTTAAAGTCCAGACATAATCTTGGTCAGATCATATGAAGACCATGTAGGTCGATGTCTGAGATGGTCTTTTGAAGAAAGAACCACACAGATTGAGAGGACCTGTCCAGTCAGTGCACGCATTTGTCAGAAATCGTGCGGCTCAACTCAAAACTTAAGGAGCTCATAATTAGATACCAACTATTTATTTTATACTTACTATTAACACTTTATAGGGCACCATACGGCTATCGTGAGTAAACCGGAATGTTCTAGAACCTAAAATTCGAAGACATGTGACATCCGCCAACCCGCACTCGGCCCGCGTGGTGGATTATGGCCCACTCCCTCTCATAGCGAGGAGGCCTGTATTCCAGCAGTGGGGACGTTATAGGCTGATTATACGACTATAGCCGTCATAACAATAAAACTTATATTGTGTCTCGTTTACCGCGCTGGAACCTGTTAAATACTCCTTTACTTTAAAACATAGAGCTGCAACAAAACCCTGTAAAAGCTTATAACTTGCAACACAATTAACTCAATTACACAGTGCATAGCATAATATAAGATCTGTTTCAGCCAAATCTAATACACACAGAATATTGCTAAACCATAAAGTGACGAAACTAATAAGACACCAAGTTAATTCGTCACTTCGACCTATTTCCTCAATTCGCTACCGCTGATAACATAGCATCGCCGCTTGATTTCCTAGCCCGCTGTTCTCTTAAAACTTATACTGGAGTACAGTCACCCATATTATACTCTCAGTTTCGCGGTACGTAACATAAACAAGATCTCTTTTTGTCCTAAGTGATCCGCCTCTGGTCAACGTTGATTTTTATATCGCCTTGAGAGGATTTCACACTAGGTTCGAGTGTCGTTGGGTGGTTAATACTATCAAGATCAAATTAATACTTGTTATTTAAAAAAAAAACTCTTAACATTAAAATGCTAAGCGACTGCCACAATTATACAAGTTTTTAATTTGTTTTTGAGCTGAACATCAAAATAAAAGTGAATCTGCATAATGATTTACTACACCTTCGGCGGTGTAGTAAGGTACGCGTAGCGCCATCTGTTATGATTTTTTGGAACTAAACTTGTTAAGTGTTTCGTTGCCTTTATTTTTCCAATGCGTTTTTGACTAACTCATTGTTATGTATCAGCTAAGTTCTAATTTTGGCCATTCCTTCAATTCTATAGAATTAATCAGTGTATGTTTTCTCTTGCAGAATCCTGAAAGATCATTTGGTAACCACAGTAGATATCTGTTCAAAACTGGGCCATTTTGAATGTGATGCAAAAAAAATTAAATAATTACTTACTTATTTATGTTCCTCAATTAATTTTACAACAGCATCAGCCAACTAAGTACTACCAATTACACGACCGGCCAGAATAATGTACAACCCTCCTAACTTACGACCGACATATTTATTTTGAAGAGCGCCGTATTTTGTTTGGATTAAAAATATTTCTGGCTACACTTGCACACGACACTGTACGAAGTATCGCCCTGTACAAAACTGGCAAACAAAATTATAGACACGTGCCGACATACTGTATACTTTTTTGTGGCCCGTGACGCACATAGGTCGAGTGGATTGGAATCTCGAGACGATTATTCTGTATGTCAAGCAGAAAGCTTGAAGGTTGAGATTTCAGTGGTTTTGCATTGAAATGCTAGTTGTTTGAATGGCATAATTATGTCTGGCGTGTGGATTGACGTGGTCGGTGTGCTGTTTATTTTGGTCGACATGTTAATGATGTACTTGTAGCCTGATGACGTCTTTTAGTCACTTTCAAGGACATTGCTGGTGCGATAGAAGACCTTGCAGCAGTGACAATACTGAAGTACCAAGTGCATCTAGTGAACTCTGGAGCCTATTTAATAAAACCGACAGGTGATAGGTTATAGACGACAATTTGACAATCTGACAATATTTGTAAGTTTTTTGTCATAGTTTTCTAGTTTTATTATATAGCGCCGGTCGTGAAACTGCGAAAATTATGTAATTTTTTGACAAATATGTCGCATTGTTACTTATATCAGCAAAATAACGGACAAGAATAACCAGTGTTAGGTCTTGGATCCTTGCGGAATAAAAGTGGACTGTATTATCAACAAAATCTGGTATATTGCAATAAAATCACACTATTAATCTCGACATATAACGCGTTCTTAATTCGTTACTTGCCCTCGCGGCCCGTGTAGTGCCCTGATTTTGTAAGACCCACTTTGAACCCTAAAGGCTGGCTTAAATCTTTATCACGGCATGAGCTGTTCTCTCATAGCTGCCGCCATCGTAAAGATTTCCCAAGAAAATGGGACTCGAATATCGTAGTTATGACTGACAGCTGCTATCTGCTCTTCACACCCTAAAATAATGCCAGTAGAACCAAACCAAGTTCTTCGTCTTTCCGTATCGACGGTACATCTATATTATACTGTTGAGGCCCAGTGGTATCGGTCCCATCTTACGAGGTGTAGGTAATGAGTTCGAACCCAGGGGGCATACTCCGAAATGCAAAGTGCGAATGTTCGGATCGGACCGACACATGGCCGAACCGAATATTATTGAAAAATGCGAAAAAATTTCGGATCGGCTCAGTTCGGTCGGGACCATAGTCAATATTCGAAAGAGTGTAGGAGTGTAGGATCGGAACCGACTGAACCAAATAGTAACTTCGTAGCAAGAAACGACCGAACATTCGGCCGATACTACTTCGGAGTAGACCCCCAGGTAGGCACTTACTTTGTGTATTTAATTTCATCGCCACTGCTCTCTAAACAGTGTTCAAAACAATATTCTAGAACCAAAAATTCGAAGACTTATGACATCTACCAACCCGCACTGGGCCCGCGTAGTTGGTTATGGCCCACTCCCTCTCACAGGGAGGAGGCCTGTGTCCCAGCAGTGGGAACACTATGGGCTGATTATGAATTATGGAGGTGGCCACGTTAATTGCGGTGTTAGAGGCATTGTTTAGATTCAGACAGACATTTGTGACACTCCAGTAGATGGAACATTGTCTGATCAGGAGCTCCCTCGCACTGGCTGTTGCATGAATCTATTATACCCCATTTCGCCAGATTCTGTTTGTATCAAATCACCGCAAACACAATACGATCTGATTGATTTCTCCTCCCGCAACTTCAGCCGTTCAAGGCAACTCAACAGATTTACATTTCCTTTCCTCAACCGTTCTAGCATGGAAGTGTCTTCAGTAAACATGTAAGCAATACCAATACATAACACTTTCGTTGCCCACGGCTAGTGGGCACGGATCGCGTGCTGCATCCACACATCCGGCTGAACAAACGGAAATTATAACAAGTACCTAGGTATCTGTTTTTTTCCATTTTCAAGTAAATCAGTATCGTGTTGATTGTCATTAAATCGATGTTTCCTTCGATGTATTTATTAATCTCGTGGAAACAGTGAAGGTCGTATCAAAAACGTTGGAACTGCATGAAAACATGAAAATATTTGATATTTCCGCCTGTAACTGGCAGGTTAAAATGATTCGTATGTTTTTGTGTATTTAGAAGCAATTTTGTGTCTTTATATTCGTTGTGATTGTAATCTTTTGTTTGGCTAATTTTAAATTGACGGTATAATCAATCGTCTCTTTTTGTGGATTTGTTCGTTATTTGTGCCATAGGTACTTATTAACTTTGATTTATTATACTTCAGTCAGTTCGAGGATAAGTTTCACTATTATCAAAGCATTAAATAACGTAGGTTTATTGATGGATTGATTTTCTCGACATATTTTCAATTAGTTTGCATGTTTTTCTAACCGCGGCAAATATTCATCGCATATGAATGTTTTTTATAATATGGACAAAAACAGACAGGAGTTGTTTCCCAAGACTGAGGCTTTCTACTTTCCATGTGCGTTAAAAGACAATATTAGGTGCTTTCAAATGCCCATGTCCTATTATCTTCGGTCCAGCTTTGGTTGCGCAGATCAAAAGGGCAATTCTCGTAATAAAATTACGAACGATCATTAGTCTCAATCTGTCAAAAATACGTCTAATTTCCTTACAATTATAAGTTTGTGACATTAATTGTCACTGAGATGAGACTGCGACTAGATTTTGAACGTTTTTAATTAAGGGAATTGGCCTTCAGATGGCGGTCGCAAATGGCACCTCAGACGCCAGCAGGTCAAGCTACCCGAAACTGTCCAATTTTCCAAATCAACCTTGAACCTAATGCTTTAGCGATAAAGTTGAAAATCTATACAACATCTTGTACAACATAAATTAAGGTGTTACCGACCATCACATCAGCTTACAGATTAATCTGCTGATCCAAGCGTACCTACTAAGTTTGTTATTAACTTACCGCACCCGAACCCACATTATCATAAATAACCTCTTAAAAATCTCAACAAACGTCAATTAAAAACACGCATTATGCTAACAGCTTCATAAATTCATAATTCTAACGTAAAACATGAGTTCTCAAGATGGCCGACGCCGAAATCCGTACTACTTGACAATCAGAGCGTTGTTATCGTGTTAACACGCGAGGATATATCCTTGACTTGGTTGTTTGAATAAAGAATATGAGTAATGGGTTTATTATTGGTACCTACACGATATTGGAGTATTGAAGTTGATTGGAGTTGCCAAGGGTTGTGTATTTAAGATGAAAATTTTCCTGTCAGTCCCTTCTCTCTTCTCTTCTCTACTGAAGGTGACCTTCGTGGCTTTATGTATGATGTTCTTCCATTCTGTTCGGTTCAGGCTCTTCAACTGTACCAAATATATTTGTGACAGGTGTGGATTCACCCCAATAGCACAAAGCATCAGGCACAGCCAGTCTGACAGTCTTTACTGACTTATTGCTGCTTGAACATTCAGCTTCCCTTAGCTCTACATGGAAACTCCTGTAATACTTACTCCTCTTATAAAAAAAAACACCACGCTGAGATATGAAGCACAATTTTGAAAAAAGTTTGAAGTTACGGTCTGGAAAGTTGCTGGCATACTCAGACTAAGTCTTGGTATTCGTAGTTATGAGATGATGCAATATTTTTATACTTGCCAGCAAATTGGTAATGGCAGTCCAAATTAGTCTCTATTTACATATTTTATCAATATGCATAGAGGTGTTCTCGAACGCAAAACAAGCATGAACTCAAAACGTTTAATTAAATTTTCAACAACAGGGAATCTACATAATTACCAACCTAATTAGCTACATTTAATCGTCATTCACACAATCCATCACTACCTACGTACAAAAGCCCTGACAAAATCCGCCGCCAAAGGAAATAATATATCACCCAAGTATATCAGCAGGTATTACGAAATTATCGGAGGAAAGACGGTGCCAAATGAAATCGTATCCTTAGCCATCAGGACCTCCAAATATAATGACAGGACAATCCGCCCAACTTACTTAAAAACTGAAAATAAAATACTTGAATAAATTAAACCTTAAGCAGAAGGTGTTAAGGTTGTAATTGAGTTAGGTGGTTGAAATGTTTGTTAGAAGTACGATAATTTATTAAGTAATTCAGTTTGCGGCGCGGGAGTTGAGCCGTGTAACGCCCCTGCGGATGCTACAAGTAAAAGCAATGATACATCGCGGATTTCGTCGCGTTGTTGGTGGGCTCTACTTGGGACTGAAGGATTGATACTGTTTTCAATAGTGATTCTGATGCAATTTTGTGCAATATCACTTCATTGTAAAAAGACTTCAGACAAATTATCAACGATGTCATCCAAAATATACATGTTCACCTGCCGATCGATTCTGTAAAAATCTCACCGTGAAAAGTTAGGTGAAGTGAGCTTAGAGTGAGCTGTCAATAGTTTCAATCCTTTGAATTACTTTGAATGACAGCGCACTCCACGCGCACTTAACCAAAGTTTTCACGGTGAGATGTTTATAGAATCGCACTGCTGTTTCCTCTAGTTTCCGCTGACTAATTAGAAGAAAAAACGATTCTTTAATAAAAACCAAAAAATATTTCACAAAAACCTACATGTAAGTGCACATGTAGGTTTTTGTGAAATATTTTTTGGTTTTTATTAAAGAATCGTTTTTTCTTCTGAAACGTCAGAAGCTAGGTGCACGGTTCCAATTGGTCCTTTCCTATGGAGAAGAGCCGGCAAGAAACTCCACGATCCAATAATTCATTAAGGAAAACTCCTAATATTTTCTTGCTTCCTAGTGAGTATATGAGATATCTAACATCTCTATTGTTTATCAGATATTAACTATAGATAGAAGAGAATAGAAGTCTAGCTATTATATTTTCATGACATTAACAAGCTGGAAGTCTTTTAATAGCGACAATAAAGTCGAAACTCTTAAATGCAGCTTGGTCGTTTCGGGGCCTGCTGATTGAAGAATACCTAGTTTCTAGGGATATCAATATTTTTACTCTTTAACTTTCCGCAACTTCCGTCGCTTTTACAAGCCCATTAACATTTATTGCGTCAGATGCATGACGTAGCAGATCAATCAATTTGATTAGCAAAGCTTGTTGTAGGTACTAAATCAAAAATATTTATAACTAGCTGCGCCCCGCGGTTTCACATGCATAAGTTTCGATCCCGTGGGAATATTGGGATAAAAAGTATATTATATGTTAATCCTGGTTATAAATCATCTGTGTGCCAAATTTTATCTAAATCCGTTTGCGTGAAAGAGTAACAAACATTCATCCACCCATCCATCGATCCATACTAACTTTCACGTTTATAATATTAGTAGGATTTCACTGCAGATCAAACCAACATCATCAGGTGCAGCCGAATACCAGTATTTTACATGGTGCGTCTACCTATCTGTATTCTTCGTCCACCTATCTATTGATCTCACATATAGAAGCAATAAGAATAATGTACCCAGGATTCTGTAAAATCATGATTTAAAAGAGTGTCCTTGGAGTTTCCGTTTTTCTCCAAAGAGATCTACGTTTTGGAATGGGCAACTAGCTTCACTTTCTGACTAACTGACCGACTATTTAAAATGTTGACTATTCAAAAGTGCCTGAAATGGTTTAATTGAAATAAATTATTTGAGTCTGAGTTTATCTGACCTCCACAATCAAAAATATTTATAATTTCATTGCAGATCAAACCAATTTACCCCAAGTGGAGTAAACCGTCGGCAAGGCGAGGACGTATGTACACACAGAGGAAGTGATTCAGGCGAGGCCTGCTTGTTCAGCGAAGCAGCGCGGTGCTTGCGCAATAACCCGCGAGCGCACTCCCACGCACGCGATGCACACGGTATGTCCACTTGTCTTGTGGGTTTGTGGCTTTTCAGGGTTGATGTAATGACTTTTTTGTGTAACTTTGGGCATGTTTCAAGCCATTGAGTGATTTTACTTTTATAGAGTCAATGTTTCGTTTCAATATTTTTCATTTATTGCATAATGTACACAAAGTTACGGACTAAGACTAGGTTATGCACTGTTTGTGATCTAACTTTACACTAATTTATAACATACATAAATATTTTGTATATCTTCCATAAATTCTGTAAGACTGTAATAACTTTTTTCTAAGAGCGACTTTAGTTATTTCTGGTAACAGCATGGCCAGAGATCGCACAAGACAGGGAGGTTCGGAAAGAAAAAGGAAAAGGGGATGCCTTTGCTCAGCTGTGGGACACAGGCCTCCTATCTGTGAGAGGAAGTAGGCCATAATGCACCACGCGGGCCCAGTGCTGGTTGGTAGATGTCACTGGTCTTCGATATTTGTTTCTAGAACATGCCGGTTTCCTCCCGCTGTTTTCCTTCAACGTTTGACTGACAGCATTGCCACGTCGAATGGCAATGTTAATTATTTCGAAGAACGACCCAGCCCTCTGGTCACGTGAAGTGTCGACAAGTGAGAAATTTCCTTAAAAAGGAGACCCACTCGGGCGTTTCGACCCCAAACGGCTCAAAACTGTAGTTACTCATAAGGTTACAGTATTTGCGCCGCTTGAGGGTCTCAGCAGTCACAGCAGCAACGCCAGCATAGCCAGGCGTACTAGGAACATGAACATTTCAATTTAATTATTTGTATAATGATTAGCTAATCACTTCTTGGCAAAGGATTTGACAACTGATTAATATTAAAATCAAGGTTTTACCAGTTGGCTGGGTCTTATTTTCAATCATTTTATGTGCCTATTGCCTTTCCTTTCATAGAATGAAAAGAACAGTCGCATGCATAGATATCTGAGAGATATGCCTTCACTGCATATTAATTGTTCAAGTTGTCACCACATTTTACACTCCGGAAACTCGCACAAAAACAAAAGAAATCGCTACGGCACACATGATCAAAAGGAGCGGCATTTTTCGATATCCATGGTTACATGCAATATTCAGTTTTTTCTTCAGCCATTTCATAATGTCGCATCAAACTTTAAAGCGCAAAAACGCAAAAATTAAACGTGCGCGTCTGAATTTCTCTGTATTTTCTAACATTTTCAAACCCTCTTGCTAAACGCAAGTTTAGCAAATAACTCATCTGTAATGCAACAAATTACCACCCTACACAATGACTGTGTTGGATGTGCCGACGGCGTGAAAATTTATGGTTTCTGCTTGTGCCTTTTAAGAGGTTGCATGTCGTAAGTGTTGGAGACGCGAAAATAGGTGCGGATCCAGCGGGAGCTAAGCTAGGTTCGATGTTTTTCGTGGAAAGCGTCTGGGTTATAGAAAATAGACAACAACCTACTGATACACCTGAAATACTTATACAACGTGTTTTTTTTTATATCTCATAACTCTAGGGTTATATTCTATAAATAGAATAATACAAATAGTCCTAGAATATGAGGTTCAAAATGCAGTTTCGGAGTTATAAGATATAAGTGTGTTGGTATCTAAGTTTCAATGATAGATACGAGTAATTCTTATTCATTCAAACCAATCATTCATATTTAAAGCTAAAAAAATGCAATGTTGTCAAATATTACGTAAGGGTGATTTCCCATCTTTAAAAAAAAAAAAAAAAAAAGGGTGTTTTACATTAACTATTGTGACCTTGTCGAATTATTTTGTATGAAAAATAAAAACTAAAAAAAAAATTGAAACATAATTCATATACCAGTTGATTCTTTGATATATTTTCTTTCTTTCATACCCTACAGTTGTGGGATTAAAAAAAAACATTTTGTATAAATAAAAACATGATACTTATCTCTTCAAGCATATTATTATTACGCGATATTCTTATGTTTTTTGTGGAATTAAATGGGGCTCTCCCTAAAATACTAGATTACAGCTTAAAATAATACCTATGACATTTACTCAGTAGCATGAAAAACGGAAACTGGTAAAGGCGTCTTTGATATTATGGACCGCCTGACAGAAGTTTATAATAATGGACTTCAAAAGAAAAGAAGATAAGGAATTTCCCTTGTTGATAATAATCAGTTGAATTGACTTTCAACTCGACTTTCGACAAAAGTATAGCATTCGCTCCAAAAAACATACTACATAACATATCTAGCACTACACAAGCACCCCAAGTTCATTAAAAGGTTGTCGTTTAGCAAAAGCTCAAGTCACTGTCGTCATTTATTTTGTCGCACTTACTCGCGACATTTAGACTTTTCATTTCGAGTCGACACACTCATTAACCGAGTCGTTAACTCATTTTATTTGCGAAACTTTGAGTCTTTGACTCAAGTCTTCAATCATTGGATGTTATATGAATGTAAACGCGGCTTTTAGTAAAACGGGAAAGTATAAAGATTCGTACTTTAAAAAGTACTTTGAATTTTCTACTAAAACTAAACGACAGCACAGTAACAGCGTAATTTTAGTAATAGAAAATGATCATCACCTGCCTAGCCTTTTCCCAACTATGTTGGGGTCGGCTTCCAGTCTAACGGGATGCAGCTGAATACCAGCATTTTACATGGAGCGACTGCCTATCTGAACTCCATAGCCCAGTTACTGGGTAATACAATACCCCTTGGTAAGTCTGGTTGTCAGACTTTCGTACTACTGACGACCTGTGACGACTGTCAAAGCTCCACGAATGACAACCGGGACCAACGGTTTAACGTGCTTTCCGAAGCAGTCTTGGTATGTGAAGATGGTCACCCATCCACGGACCAACCGCGGGAAGCGTAGCTTAACGTGATCGATGGACCCGTGCGGCTGTTATTACTTAGCCACAAGCCCCTCTAGTAATACAAAGTGATACTGGCTATAATTTTTACTTCATTATTCATTGTGTTTATAAATAAATAAATTTATTTCAGATAAATAACACAAATTCATAGTACACGAATAAACTCACTTCAAATACAATTAAAAATAAATAAAATGAACTAGAACTAGATTTATTGAACTAGATTTATTTTCAGTTCTAGTAGATCAAGAACGATTTCTTGATCTACTAGAACTGAAAATAAATCTAAACTGTGAAATCCTTTGGAAAATCTTTTACACACGCTGACTTATTTAATTTAATTCTCTTTAAATATTTACATAATTTAAATGCTAACTGTTTATATTTCCATATTGCACCGCATGCCTTGTCACCTGCACACGTGAGGACCTAATGGCTGCGTCGGCGAATTCTATCCGCGTTGCTGAATTTTGGGCCAAACTTTAAGATAAAAACGAAATTGTTGCCATCTTCACGCTAAGAAGAAGAATGCTAACTGTCTTAAAATAATAATAATATGTACAAATAAGTATATAAAAAGGGATAGAAACATAGGGCATCAAAAAATCCGTCCGCATTTTGTCAACAGGATCATTTTCATAAACTGAAAATAACACGTCTTGTGGAAATTCTGTTTTCTGGAAATTCGTCAATAATTTACCAAACCCAACATTATAGCAACAATTATTTCGTTTTCTCTAAAAACAAAAGGCAAAAAAAACGTCGTTTAAGGGTGGTATCCACTGACTCGAAATAAAATGTTTTAATGACGAACATTATGCAAACACATTAAGGGTATCACCCTCGTTGACTATCGGATCTGAAAGTGGTCTAAGTTAGAAAACGGGAGCGGGACATCGCTGACAATGGCGGGCGCCGATTCCCTTGTTCACAAACTAAACTAAATTTAAGTTCAGTGCATTGTTTTCTTTCTATTTCATTAAGAAAAGGACAAAAGATAAATATTAGTTTAGTTCTGTCAAATTAGTCAATTGACGTATTTTTAGTAGCCATGTTTTTAATCACGTCTACTCTACTGTCTATGGAGTATCTTAATTTGACAGGACTAAACTAATATTTATCTTCTGTCCTCTTCTTAATGAAATCCAAAGAAAAAGATGCACTGAACTTAAATTTAGTTTAGTGTGAAGAAGGGAATCGGCGCTATTAAGTGAAATCTGTTGAAAACGGAGCGATCACTTGTTTTTACTATCAGTACAATGTGTTTCGTCGTGTTGTTACTAAAATTGACAATTGGGTCAGAAACTTGTAACACAAAACTGTTCTTCTAAACATGCTGGGTTGTGTTAGGAACTCTCTGCTGGCTTGAACTTCTAGATACTCTATTTTATTTTGCTTTTGAATTTTGTGTCTCTTTAAACACAGTTACTATTCCTCATCCTAGCCTAGCCTTTTCCCAACAATGTAGGGGTCGGCTTCCAGTCTAACCAGATGCATCTGAATACCAGTATTTTACATGGAGCGACGGCCTATCTGACCTCCACAACCAAGTTACTGGGTAATAGGATACCCAGTAACCGGATTGTAAACACAGTTACTATACCTATCCACAATAATCAAGGTTTGCGGTTTGGCACTACGCCAGATTACCTTACGAATCCTGAAATGTATGTATCATAACTCTACAAAGTCGCTCCCCACTCCGCTTATAAACCCGCTGCTCCCGTATCACTTGACCCCTAAACATTTTTACGTGCCATCTTGCCCACTAATGCGTTCGGAACACAGCGGTTATGACGTAATGTCTTCGAAAACGTCGTAATACCGTGACTAAGCCGGATTAAGGGCATCTAGGGACGTTTAAATTAAATCGCCTAATTGATTACGGAAATATGGATATTTTGCTTTTGGTGAATGTTGTTTTAGTTTTTTTTTTTTTTCAAATGTTAGCGAGAAAAGCCAGTCTGGAAAGCCAGACCTATTAATCTCAAATCACGCATAGCTTGCATCGATTTCCATGATTTCTCCCTAGAATAACAATAATCGATAAACGGTACATATGTCTTCTGCTTCCCTGTCTACATGCCATGGCAAAACATGCCATTGGACAATAACTATGCTTATATATAACCTTACCTAAATCAGAATCCTTGGGTACGATAAGTTTTCTAAAAGAATAGTAATTCATTAAGGGATGAATTTTCAATAGTCCGATAACTTTTATCTGAAGAATAAAGTTTGTCAAAAACTGTCAAGCTTCAATATTTATTCCTCAGATATGTTATCTGACTATTGAAAAATCAGCCCTTAGTCACCCACTCCATATTAGCCGAATAACCGTTCTCTTTTGGCTAAGCGACCCTGTCAAAAGCCCAAGCTAAAACAGGTATATAAAAGACCTTTTCCTGTTTTATATGAAAAGCTTTTCCCTTTCCAAAGAAAATACAAATGTAACTTTCAACCTTTTTATTAAGCATTTCCTGAAAGGATCAGCGCCCCTTTTCCCTTATATTTCCTTACAAAAGCATTATGACTGAAAGTTCCAATTCACTGCCATTGTACGGTGACGTGTTCACAATAGTTGAACATGTCGCAACAAAACCGATCAACAAGTTGTTTAAACCCTTGTTATGCCTGTCACCACGAAATTCTGAGAAATGTGTTTTTAAAGAATATTAAACTCTATTTTGAAAGAGATAAGGTTGACTAACAGTTAAACTTACGTAACAACTGAAGCCACAGACTGAAAAAAATCGAATCAATAAAAAACAAAAGCCACAGCGTATCAGTAAGACTGTGATAACTTGTGTACTCTGTGACAAAATCAACCCTCGTAAACGCAGAGGGTCAACTAGAGGGGAGCGAAAAAAATCTTCACCGAAAAAAAAAATAACACAGACTTATCGCCTTTACACCGCGGATCCGTACATAAATAATGATAAAAGGAAATTAAATCAAAGTCTTATTAGAATATTAAAAGTTTCGTAGGCGTTTTTTTAATGTCTCTCGCGGTGTTTGGGGATGCATATTTCACTCAATTTGGTAAATGGAAGATGGTGTGTTGGCCACCCAGCTATTAGAGGGTTGTTTAGTTGTTTTTTAATATTTTTTTCCGGATATTAATATGCATTTATTAATTAGAAATTACGACGTTTATGGCGCCGTTCGTTTTTATAGTTTGTGATGATGTTAAAATAGAAATTGATAGTCTTCACGACAAAATGAACTCTTTCAACATGTTAAAGTTATTTACGTCAATTTTGACAGTGTTCATTTTCATTCGGGATTCCCATTTTTTTTGCTCTCAAGAAATGCCCTAATTTTTCCTGAGACCAATCCCCTTTTTTTCGACTTTCTAAGCAAGGCGGATTTTTCAATCGACCGATAGTTTTTATTCGTGGAATAAAATTGACGTTCGACAAATTTTGTATGGAAGAACTGTGAAATATTCAAAGTTATTCCTCGGATAAAATTATCTGGCGTTGGAAAAAGCCCTTAGTTCTGCACTTTCAGGGGTTTATTAATAAACAATGAATAAAGTCAAGTGACGTTTAAAGTCAAAAATGTATGGTTAAACAGTCGCTGATCACTACTTAACTTTGAGCAACGTTTATGGATTTGACATTGCCTTAACATTGACCCCTATGTCAATGTTAAGGCAATGTCTTCGTTTTGTATATGTGGAGAACGTTGTTGGTTGCACATTTGTATAACTCCTTATGTTCTATTTCCTTGTAAAATGTAATGACTAATCGTTTATTCCTCCGAATAAATAAAATAAAAATAAAATGTCAAAAACAATGTCATTTGCCGCCACAGTTTTTGCTGCTTGCACATTCCGGCTAATTTCTTACATCAGACCTTACACTTTTTTATTTTATTATTATCTGATGTATGTTTCTGGTGTAGGTACTGTGTGTCTTATAGTCTGTGCTATAAATGTATTTTCTTTCTTTCCACACGTCTTGCTTTATACATTGTTGAATAGATACACTGCATGTCACAACTAAGATAAGACCAAATAAAAAATCATTACCCTAACATTCCAAAAATCAGCCTCGTAGCACTCCAACCCGACATTAGCACATAAACCTTTAAAGAAATCTAGATACACGTACCGCAGCTGGTATCTAGTTGTAGCTATGTATCCCTGGTGTAAGGCCGCTGTCTGGTGCCGGCCATGCGTCTTGTCTTTACCGACCCGACCGCTCCCCGGATGTATCGTGTCGTGTACACCGGGGATTATGGTTTTGATACTTGTATGGAAATATGGGGTTGTAGATAGAGTGAAATTGATTTATTATCGATTTTTTAAGGAAACCTCCTAGCTTCAAGCCATAATTAATACTGCGTTACGCCCGAACCCAATAACCTATTGACAAATAGCTACTTATGGTAGCCTGTATAATTATAACTGTCAGTATCATATAATCATACAGATCGTTACTGATATAGAGTATTGGGACGATAAAAGCAGAGATAGATAGATTTTTCTACCTCCAGTATGCCAAAACCTATACCGCCAGTCAATCAGTACCTTCTCTTTAGAAGAGACTGATTGTTTGCTGTCGTCTTAGCTTCTCAAACAGCTGTTTTTACGTTTTACCTATAGACTAGCAGCGACATTACCATCAAGACTGACATACGCTAAGTTAAAATTAACACTGTAATGACACCTAAACAAGGTATTTGTTACCTGAATTCAACAAATACATGAAAAATCATAAATGTATAGTAAAATGATAAGTCTACAGTGCGGCCGACGAAAGAATGCGTTCTTGATACCTGGCAGATTCATAAAAAAAAAAATCGAACTTGATGTTTATTAGTTACTAGAATTGTCGCACGGATAGGTGTCAAAAACGCATTCTTTCGACGGCCGTACTGTAGCATAATTGTAGATAGGTAGTTTTGCTTACGAAACTATAAAGTATCAAGATCACCTCTCCCTTCTACACCACAGTCAACCATTAGGGAAATCTGCGCGGCAGCGAGTACTGTTTAATTTATACGCGGGAATATTCTTAAACTATCGGTTTTGTGGTCACTGTGGCGATTCGGCCTTTATTTATGTTCGGCCTCGACTTCGGCCGACGCGGAGCCGAATTAGCGGACGCTCTCAAGGGATCGTACCGTTCTATTTTGTATTTGGAATGCTAAAACATAGTTCGATATAAAAGTAGTTTTACCTAATTTACATAATGAATTACGTAGAATATTTATATAAGTAGGCAGCAAGCACGTTGACTAAAAAGAGAAATCGGTCTTATTTTATTTATTTGTTAAAACTTTGGTGGTTGGTCTAAACCTATGGTGCACAAACTTGGCCTTTGACTAACATCCAGAAATCCAAACTATAGGTATGCTAACGAGCAATGAGCACAGTATAAACGGATCGTGTCCGAAACACAATACTGCGCTCCAAAACTAAGATAGCTGACGTGGCTCAAAAGGCTGCCCAACTTAAATGGGACTGAGCAGGACGTCTGCCGCATGCCGGACAAACTGTGGACCCAAATAGCACAGAATATGTGATGCAGAGACAAAACATGGTAGGTGCAATATACGGGATAAATAGCTAAGAAAAAATAGTAATACATACATACATATAAACAAAATTTCCTGTCAGGAGAAAAAAGTATCGGTAGAGGAGAAAACGAATCGAGCAAATCAGCGCTGGGATGTTACGACCAACTGCTATTTTATGTTCATAAAGTAATCTTACAAATATTGTAAGCTGAAATTTAAAATATTCACAGATGGTTTCCAGTGCTGGGACACAGGCCTCCTCTCTGTGAGAGGTAGTGGGCCGTAATCCACTATGCGGGTCACTGTTCTTCTTTACGGTACGGCGTATAAAAATGCATCTGTAATCAAACTTCCATAGTGATCCATACAACACTTACGACCGGGCCTACACACGGCGAATAAACCGTAGTTTTTCAGAGCAAGAAAAACGTGTGTGTCCAAAGAGCCTTATACGTCCCTCCTACATTGGACTTCTTAACCACTTTTGCACTACATAACAATTTCAAACACTTAAAAAATGTAATCATCCATAATCTTCTTCTTAGCGTATCAATGGCAAAAAGTTTAAATATATTTGGGCTAAAATTCAGCTGCTGACGACCCGTAACGACTGTCAAAGATCCACAAATAACAGCTGGGACCAACGGCTTAACGTGCTTTCCGAGGCACGGATGGGTCTTGGTATGTAAAGTGGTCATCCATCCACGGACCAACCGCAGCAAGCGTAGCTTAACCTGATCGGTCGACCCGTGCGGCTGTTATTACTTAGTTATAAGCCCCTCATCTCATTACGCTAATCCATCAAAATTATCCTCACAAATGAAACCATGACCAAAGCTTATACCAGACAGACACCTATCCCAAACTCATTACGCTCCCAATTTACACATTTTGGTCACAACTCATATTGGGGGCATAAAAAACCAATTTTGGGCGCAAAAAGGCATAAAAGCCAATGTGTAACAGACGAGGGCATAATATCAATTTGCCTCTCATACAATATTCATAACACATCGTGCGAAGTCATATAATTTATATGTTAGAAACAAATTCACGAACGATTTGGCTGAGGTAAGAAGCGGAATATATTCACGGTGCGCGCTCTGGTGGGCAAGCAGAGGTAGTATTATGCATGCGAGGTATATGCCACTCTGGGGGGCAGTTACTTATGCCACGCATATCTGAATTTGTGAATATTTTTGGCGGAGGGTTGGTAAAGGTTTATAACTCAGAAAACAGTTTTATTTTTTTCACGGTCGCGGTTGGTATTATTTCTATGATCGTTGTGATTTACGAGTTATATAATATCGGAGCACACTTGTAAAAAAGATTATAAGAGAACATTAAATTAAATCTTAACTGAAAAATAAATACATTTTATCTACCAATTGCCCAAACTTTTTTTCATGTTTAATTCTTAACCTAAAGTCCTCTTTGTAATAACAGCTAACTTCATTGTAATTTTTTCTTTTTTTTTTTTGTAATTTTAATTTTTTTTTTACTTCATTGTAATTTATTTTTTGTTTTTTTTGTATATTTATATTTTTTGTTGTTTTATTTATAATTTTAATAATATTTGGGTAGACGGATTGTAAAGACGTTTTTCAGAAAACCTAACCTACATACATACTTTTCAGAAAAACTAACCTGCAGAAAAAGTTACAACACCATTCGTACAACCCTATACGTTTTCACGTGGATTTTCCTGTTCATTATAATTCGCGACATACATCATTCGTGTCAAGGTGTCATGACTTATCCAGAGTGTGACAACATAGGGAAATATGGGGCAATTTTCTTCTTACTAAAGTGCATTAAAATATGTATTTCTTGGTAAACGTAAATTACTTTATCTAGCTCACTTCACCTTAGTTTTCACGGTGAGATTTTTACAGAATATATCTGCTAGTGTTCTAAAATAAAAATAAAATCAAAGCACAGAAGGTCAAAATTCTCGTAGATAAAAGAAAAGAAATAAGTATAAATTTATAAAGGCTGTTGCCAAATTAGTAAAATAATTAATTTATAATAATTCAGTATCAATGTCATTTTTTTTAATGTAATTTATACCCTGTCCATTCGGTAGGTATACCGTTTTTTGACGGATGGAACTAGTGATTGCAGCACACACAACACAACTTAATTGATACACGTAAGGTACTTATTATACTATCTGTAAGAAACCATAATTAAGATAATTCAATAAGATAAGGCAGTTTATATATTTATTTTATTACGCATTTTTAAGTTAACTTTTACGTAATCTAGAATATGAACGTTCTAAGACAGCTGTCAAAAAACGGTTAACCTAATGGACAAAGAGGGTATAATAGAATGCAATAGGTAATCTCAGCGTTATAATGACAATATTTAAAGGAAAATTAATATTCTAAATGTTCTGAGTTCACATTGCCATCACAGTTACAGCATCAATATCTAACTCGTAATTAAAATAATAATGGTGTATATCAACGATTGATTCTGATTGGCTACGCCCGAGGCGAGCCGGTGATCAAGCGGACGCAAACACTGACCGCTCCGAACCTTTGACAAGGATTGAGTAAACATAAATATCATTTAAACTGGCTAATGGAAATCATGGAGTTTCGATTTTTCGATCTAATGTTTAATAGAATATATGTAAAGGTACTTTGACGACTAGAAGAAGGAAGAAAATGTGACTAATGAAAACTTTGATGGTAAGTCTGAAAAAAAAACATTAATGCTAATATGATGAATTAATAACTTATGAAAATGAATGGAAGAGACAACATGTTTCGTGGATCCCAAATAAGGTAGAATTAGGATTTGATGCCACGGTTTTACAACGAAAAAGTCACACTCTTTCTTCATTTGGGTGTCATAAAAGATGAAAAATGGGTGTAACGAGAATAGGTATGAGTTTTTCGCAATTTCACGTAAGCGAATATATAATCGACCGACGATTATAACCGAGAATTTTATTCGTAGTTAGGATTTATATAGGTACAGATGCCAGCAGATCAAGCTAACCGAAACTGTCAAATTTTCCCAGTCAACCTTGAACCTTAATGATTTAGTGATAAAGTTGAAAACAAGCAAAAAAATCCATGCGTACACAAGTAACCGCACATCTGCAGCAGTCTCGGACAATGTCTTCGCACATTGCGTAAAATCTTACTGAACAATAAACACGACATCGTTCTGGTGTAAATGCCATACCATCGTAAAATTCCCATATTCATCCTTCAATTTACACACAGGAAAACAGAAATATCAATTTCATGCATTTCGAAAGAAGCGGAAGAAACATAATGAATGAAGTGTGACACTTGACACTTGTCTTTCTGACAGTGTCAGATAGTTATGCGAAGAAATAAAATAAAGGCTCGAATCCATTTTCTCTCGAAGTGCCACTTGAAGCCGCGATTAGACAAATATAACCAATACTGCCACACTAGTTATAGTGTCATTCTTTATTCTATAATTCAGTACGAAGGTAGTTAATAAACCAGGAAATAGATATATTTCCTGTAATAAACCGTCAAAATACTGTGATGTAGGTATAGAGTCACCGAATTTTAATAACAGTAAAAATACATATTCTGTGGGTTAGTGCTGTCAGTTGATCACGTGTAATGAGGCATTAAAATCATCATCGTATCTTCATTGATTATATTATTTATCAGATTGAAATTGGAATGTGTGTGTGTCACTGACTTAAACCTCAATTTAGCAATATTTAATGGTTGCTGTATTTTGGATCTTGCTATAATTCTTTTCTTTAAGTTTTTTTTTTTGTGTGCGTTTCATAAGTATGACACTGCTGGGATCTTCGTTTTCGAAACCACATAATTGAGACAATCGAGTGCCTGAACGTTAATGACTGAGTAACATCACTACAGTCAAACTAACAAACAACGCAAAGCTACAATCCGTTTCAAGTTGATTTTTAAACCACTTTATGCTAGAGTAAGCAAACTTAAAAATGGGATTAAACACAGAAGGACCTGCTGCAGCGTCCATGGTACTTTTTTTACTTAATGAAACAGATTCGGTTACCATCTCGAATTGTAATTATATATGTTACTAGCTTCTGCCCGCGGCTTCGCCCGCGTGGATGTCGGAAATTATCCCACGGGAACGTGCTAACAGGATAAAATGTATTTGGTTCCCCAGGATGCCATCTATCTCTATGCCAAATCAGAAGTTCAGTGGTTTAGGCGTGAAAATGTAACATACAGTTTCAAGTTCAAATCCTCCCCTTAAAAACTGAATTACCCCTTTTTGTCCCGTCAGTGGTAAATTTTCGACAACTTTACATACCTACTTATTATTAATTGTTTTCTGTCAAAAGTACAGTGTGTGTGTGTGTGTGTGTGTGTTTTGTGTACAGTGTCTGTGTTTATACTGAGTTTCGAGTTACTCGGACCGCGCATTCAATTTCTTCCACACAAACTTAACACCCCTATATCCCCCTTCGAGGGGTAGTTTTGAAAAACTTATAATGATAAACTTTATTACTTACTTAGGCAAGTATTCTTGCCAAGTTTCAAGTTTATCAACTAAATGAATAAGATTTTTCATTTAAACTGTATCCCCAGCTTTTCACCCCCACAGGGGTGGAATTATAAAAAATCGTTTGGGATTGTTCATAACTTGATTCAAAGATTATTTATAAGCAAATATGTTGTTAAGTATTGTGTGTTTTTAAGCAAATAAATATTCTGTTCTGTTCTATTCTGTTTTAAATACCAATTTCGAGTTAATCAAGCCACACATTATAATCCTCCCTTTTAGAATTAACTACCCGTTTTCAACCCGTTAGGGGTAGATTTTCGAAAAACCTGATACATGTTTCTCTTTATTTTTGGTTTTAAGTATAAGCACTGAGTTTCGAGTTAATCGGACCGCGCATTCAAATTATTCCACACAAACTTCAACACCCCTATATTCCCCCTTGAGGGGTAGTTTTGAAAAACTTATAATGATAAACTTTATTATTTACTCAGGCGAGTATTCTTAAAAAGTTTCAAGTTTATTAACCTAATAAAGAAGATTTTTCATATAAACTGTATCCCCGCTTTTCACCCCCACAGGAATTAAAAAAAAATCGTTTGGGATGTATTCATAACTTGACTCAAAAATTATTTATACTAAGTTTCGAGTTAATCAAGCCATGCAGTAAAATCCTCCCCTGAAAAATTGACTACCCCATTTCAGCCCGTCAGGGGTAGATTTTCAAAAAACCCTGATACACATTATTTTTTACTTTCAATATTAGGTATAAATACTGAGTTTCGAGTAAATCGGACTGCGCGCTAAAATTCTTCCATACAAACTTTGAAACCCCCCAATCCCTTATTAGGGGGTAGTTTAGAAGAAAAAAAACGGTCAATCTTCATAATTTATTTAGATAAGTATTCGTGCCAAGTTTCAAGTTTTTTAACTCAAGGAATAAGATTTTTCATACAAACGAATTCCCCCCTTTTCACCCTCTTAGGGGTGGAATTTCGAAAAATCCTTTCTTAGTGGATGCCTACTCTTCACGAAGAAAACACCCTTCAAATTTCATGTCTCTAGGACCAGCGGTTTAGGCTGTGCGTTGATCTATCAGTCAGTCAGTCAGTCAGTCAGGACTTTGAATTTTATATATATATATATATTTTGTTTTATTTTCTTAAAATCGTTAAAAACGCTTCAATACATGCATTTATGACATTGACGACCACATATGGAATTGAACCAATTGAGTGCTTTATCAAAACATTTTCTTTTTATTACGATTTCGTAATTCCGATCGACCATCGAAAAAATCGACCATTTTAAATGATAAACTGGTTACGTTTGTTTAAGTATACTACGATTAATGGACGTTACAAGACAGTGGGGCCAAAAAAACTATCTCTTTTGACAGATTGTAGTAGCTTGATGTGCTGGCGTTCTGTACGACGACGTTCGAACGACTCTGCAGTGAACAATTACAGTTCATATCGAAAATCTGTAACCTCTCTCTTAGCTTTCCGTGGGCATCATTTTCTCTTTTTTCTCCAACACTCTACACACTTTCAACTTCCCAAGGACAAAACAAAAGCCTTCTTCCACCATAAAACACAAAATAAACAACACTTCTTAACTACGTGCTACTAAATTAGCAGTAAAGACTGGGAGGGGACCCTGGCCAGTTCTGAATAAACCATGTGAGGCATTCCCAGGGGGCCCCGGGAGGAATGAGTGTCTAATGGCCGAGCGACAAATACTCATTATAGTTTAGTTGTTAGTTGGTTTACGTGGCCATGTACGCAGTGGACGGTGATGGACGAAGTTAAGGATTGACTGTTTAATTAGATGCGATGAGTGATGAAGAAGTTTTGTTGAAGTCTGACAATATTTTGCTAATACAGTGTTGCAGGGACATCGGCGCGCGATTTAATAAATGTAAGTAACCAAAAACACCTAGTAAGGCGTTACAAACAGGATGCTGCATGGCTGAAGCTGGATGGCTGGTAGCAGCTGGATGAGAGTTGCCGAAAATCGACTTGAATGGTGAGCAATAGGAAATGCCTATGTCCAGCAGTGGACTGCTATAGGCTGATGATGATGGTGATGAAGGCGTTAGAAAAAACCATAGGAAAAACTAACCTACACAATTTCAATGTCCAGGGCCATAGTTCGAGAAACTTACCCTATCAATGCATTTTTAACTGAAACAAGAGCGTCATGTGCATGCCTAATAGGGAAAGTGGGTAAAGCCATTAAGACTACCGTCCACTACGTGTAGGGTTACTATCCGTTCGGATTTTTCCGGTCATGTCCGGTTTTTTTACCCTTTTTTTTGTTCCGTTTTTTGTATACACATTTAGGTATTGTACGAACAATTTTTTTATTATGTGATGGAGAAAATCAACTTTTATTAACTGTTTTACTTACTTTTTAGTCCCCCGTCCTGACTTTGTGCGGCCTTGTCATTTGTCCGACTTTTCATTTTTTTTTTTTTTTGTCAGCCTGTACTGTGCCACTGCTGGTCAAAGGCCTCCCCCAAATCCTTCTAGGAACTCTTTTCCCGCGCCACGTCGAACTGGTCCTCCCGGTACCGAATTCAATAGACCATTCTAAATGGCCTTCGTAGATTATACAAAGGCCTTTGATATATTAAACATTTAGAAATATTCACATCCCTAGAACACCAAGTACTTGAAAGACCTCTTAAAAACCATTTACAACAATAGCACCGCAAACATAAAACTAAATTCTGCTGGACCGTCATTTCAAATTCAAAAAGGGGTCAAACAAGGTGACCCGCTCTCTCCCAAGTTGTTTACGAGTACACTTGAGGAGGTATTTAAGTCACTGGCAGCCTCATGGAAGACGTCGACGTCAAAGGCATTAACGTCGGCAAGAAGAGGCTGAAAAACCTCCGATTTGAAGACGATATCGTCCTTTTTGCTCCTACTTTTCGGCTAAAGAGATTTTTTTTTAAATAATGTAAACATGTACGCAGTTCTGAAAAAAAAAATAAGTAAGTATGAAAAAAGTGAAATGTCCGGCCTTTTTTGCAAAAGTCCTGATTTTTGTCAGTACTTTACTTTCGAATTGGTTACCTTAAACTTCGTGGGAAAGAACCACATGCCTTATTCAGACACCCCTGACTTCAAGCTGGAAGTTCACATTGTTAAGGTCGCAGCCTTAACTAGTCTAGAGTTCACTGGAATACTATAGTAGTATTGTGTAATACTATTGCTACTACTAGGTACTAGGAAATCATGACGTATACACACGACTTCTTGGAAATGACCTTACAGTTTGATGAAAAGCAGTGCGATTCTGTAACCATTTCACTGTGAAAACTTAGGTGAAGTGAGCATGGAGTGAGCTGTCATTCCAACTAATGCTAGGGATTGACACCGTTGACAGCTCACTCTAAGCTCACTTCACCTAACTTTTCACGGTGAGATTTTTACAGAATCGATCGGCTAGCTTCAGCTGTAGGCAAGTTCATATCAATAAAAACGTGTTTTTGATAGATTTTGACCCTTTAGAAATAAACATAATGTAGAGATAAACATCGCTGATGTTCTATATGACATAATCCTATATTTATAATGGTGATTGATTATACTACATCAAATACGATGTCTACCACTACGTCTTAGTAAAAAATATGATTTAATCATTTTCATCGAAACATCTCATCATCTCTTGACTACCTTTCTTCAAGGTTTTCACAAGTTTGTTCGATTTTTGACAATCGACTCGTTTTTTCTGCCCCTCATACCTCTGACGAAGATGCGACTCGACTTTTGACAAGTTGATCGTCAAAAATGAAGCAAATCAGAAAGTTTGCCAATAGCTGTAAAGATTAGCACTTACCCATACTATCTTGGTAGGTAATATATACTATATACGATTATATAATACGAAAAATTATAGAAAAAGGCAGGAGCTCATTGGCCATCAAAAAGTTCGACTGCATCACTGTCAATGGGATAAGTGCCCAAAAGGCTGGCAGCATTGCCACGTTGAATGGCAATGCTGATTCTTTGGGCAAAAAATAGGCCATATTATAATAATAATAACACCATATAATTTGGTAGGTACCCATAAAAAACAGTAAATAAGTACATACGTATAGCTACACAAACCCGGGTCCTCTATTAGTCCACACTTCCACAGAAGTAGGTAGTGGCTGACGTTAAAGTTTTGAACAACGCGGCAACACTTTTAACCCCGTAACTACATGTTTGTAATTATTTCCGGTGAGCGAGCATAATACTCGGCTGAACCAACTACCATATTGACGGGGGATGGAGCTACGAAACGTGGAAATGTGCTTTTTATTTTGAGAAGATTTTTCTTTCTACGATATTCTAATTTCAGATTTTTGAGAAGATTTTTGGACATAGAAAAGTGCAATATGGAATGGAACAGCTTTTTTTATAACCGACTAAGAATGCCTACGCTAGGTTGTGCTGAATTCATGTTTACAGTTTGCCGCGTAGATGTTCCTGTAAATAGGTATAAATACAACAATCGATAATAAACTCAATCAATTGACAATTGATAGTAAACTCACAAAATTGAATGTTCTAAAGTGATGAAAAATCCTCAGCACCAAACATTCAACCCCTCTGCACTCTCTAGCAACCATTGGCATTCAGAAGAGCAGTGTTATATCTATGGTAAATTGATTTTAATCAAAAACTTAGTCACACATCAATATAATACTGCCATCAGTAAAGGCAGTTTATCATCGTTACTATTCTTTTCTAAAAACTTCGACTAGACGTTCAATAAGTGCCTTAATTTGGATAAGCTCTTTTTTTTATTTATTTAAATAATATTAAAAAATCAAAACAATGTTAATTTGTCCATTCTCCCTTCACAGCTCATTGTTGGAGTCGGATTACAATTGAAGCGTGTGTGCCGATACATTTTCACGTCGGGGTAGGAAAGTGCCCTCCGTAGCGTTTTAAACTAAAACTAACACGTTAGCCAAAGCTGTTATGAGTTTCACAACTACAGTTTGCCCTACTAACCAAAACTATGTAATAGTCACTTTTCATGGCTTAAAACTACAGTTAAATAAAGTTGAGTTAGAAAGTAAAATGCCTCTCATCTATATCTATAAAGCTGAAGAGTTTGTTAGTATGTTTGAACGCGCTAATCTCTCGAACTATCAGTGAATTTAAGTGATTTTTTTTTGCGTTTGTTATCCTAATTCTTGATGAAAGCTATTTAACATAGCGCTAGGGCCCACAGGAGCCAAGCAAAAAGTCACAACGAATTTACGAAAACAAACGAATAGCAGCGGGCAGGCGATGCGATGGGGTGGATCAGGGGAATAAAAAATTTCACGCGGACGAAGTCGCGGACAGACGCTAGTTATTGTTACAAAATAATATGAACCTCATTAGAAAGAAAGAAAAATGCGTTTATTGGCATTACACAAAATGAATACACCTTAAAACTATAAAAACAGAAAACAAAGATAATAATGTTATTATTATACAATAAGATACGCGCAAAGTAAGTATCTACAGTGTATTGACAAGTTTTGGCATGTAGTAGGCTAGGAAATAAGTCAACGGTCTATGTACGCTAGACACCTGCAACATCATAGGTTTTGCCGATGATTCTTATGAGACAGCACTGAAATATCTTAAGAAAGAAAGTAAATACGTTAATTTGCGGTAAACATGACGCAGAAAAAGAATACAAACACAAAAAAATAAACAAGTTGGGGGAAAATATGCGTCACATCAACGCAAAACGGCCATCGGTCAGCATAATTAACTAGCTTAGCTTATTAGCAAGTAATTCTACCAGCAACTAGTTTTATCCTTCAGACTGGGACACAGCTTGGCAGCTATCATATCACATAATTATGAAGGTGGTAATACTCTATATCTCCTCCCCAGATTACCTTTTGTAAGCCTATAGAATTTTATCTATGTTCCAATATCTGTACCTATCTTTTAAAAGTTAATTTCCCGTGATCTCCAGCAGACAATACAAAATAAATAAACAAACACAATAAATAAACAAACGAACAATCTGCGAGTGTTAACAACTCAATCATCCATTCATTCATTCATTCACCCGCCGCCATGTAGAACGCATTGAATGAACGATACTATTTGCGAGCTATCGCCTGTCGATCTTCTGTCGCTGATCTACAATTATTAGCCATTTATGCAAAGTGCGTCTACAATGGACTCAAAACTTTAGTATCAAAATAATATTTGTTTAATTTTCTGTTTCCTAAAGAAGATGACTTGTAGTTTTGGTAAGAAAATGGCAGCAGTACTTTAAAAAGAGGCTCATTTTTAGCAATTGACAAACATTTTAACAAAAATGTTGTGTTGACTCAGATCAGTGTACATTTTGATTTTGATGTCTGGTTTCTGGTTTCCCAGTCAACTTCAAAACCCATAAATCTTTCGGCTTTTACATGATAGACTATGTAAAATAACCACCGACCTACACTTACGTAAAATTGACTAGAGATAGATGACAAAATGACAATGGGCCATTTTGATGAAAACAATTTTCAACGCTAAACAATTTCATCACTTCACCAACTTATATCTACAGTTCGCACTACACGTAAAAAAAGACAGGACAGTTTAAAAAACATTTCATTTTTGTTGGTGGAATTTGATTTGTTTTTGGGTGACATCTCCGAGTGTAAAAATTGTGACTACATTGTTGTATTGGGTCATACCTGTAAAAAAATAAACATACAAGTCAGTGGTCAATTCTTCTAACCCATATGTGGCAACTTTCGTAATATTTACGACCATTATAGAACAACCATTTGTCAGTAATCCGTAAAACACCCACACGGGAGATTGAGACGTTAAGTTAACCTGTGCTGAGCAAGTATTGTAATTTGCAAGCACCGTGTTATTGTGTGCAGTCAAATAATTATGAGCTGAGTCAGCGTGAGAACATGATAGCCAATTAAGATAGGTATTAATAATTGAGGTTTATTTTGAGGTTAACGTTGACATAACATATACGTAAGTACCTATTATAGCCGACATAAAAGCGGGCGCCATCTTGTTTCAAAAATTGACTGAAACATTGACGTGTTCTAGAAGGTCTATTTACATAAATAAATATAAGTTCAACAAATATCGTAGTCAGTTAGGAAACACCGAAATCATGTAGTTTTAAAACATCATTTAATTTTAACGGAAAATGTACGGTCAGCATCAAAAGTCAATTAACACTGTTACTTTTACAAATCATCTAAATTGATACAAAATGATGCGATACATTGGTTTTCTCTATTTCATGTTCTATTTCAAGAGTTAATTATTCTTAAATATCTTATTAATATATGTTTTTTAAGAATATTTATCTCAATAATTAAGATTTAAACAACTAAAGTGTTAACCGACTTTTGATGCTGACCGTACTTGTCATAAGCATTATAATCATCATTAACCAACTTCCTTCTTTGGTTAATGATGATAATGATATAGATAAATCTTTTTCATAGGTATTAGTTTAGTGCTTGAGCATTTCACAATAATTCACTTTCAACCTATGCAGCAAAAGGAAACGGGAATTGCTGTGGAAGTATAAACTAAAACCAAATGGAACTAATAAGGCAAGTTTCTTAAACTACAAAAAAATGTTAAAAAAGATTATGAAACTTACTAGACGAGCCCAAAACAATTATTCTATTTAAAACTCTACCAACAAGTCAAAAACTACCTGGAATATAATAAACAAATCAAAACCATGTTTCCCTAAGGAAACCATTAGACAGATCAATTTAGATAATACCTTAATAAATGATCCTCAAGAAATAGTAAACGCATTTTTAACGACTTTTTCGTAGACAAAATTCAACCCATTTCATGTTCAGGAAATAAGGCAGTCTGTATTGCAAAACGTTTAGACTCAATTTATGTTGCCCCTAGTATACCTATAGACGTTAAAAACATGATAAAATCTTTAAAATCCACAAGCAGTATATGAAAAAATTTCTACGAAGGTAATCAAGTATGTATCTGACTTTATTTGTAATCACTTGAGCTATCTCATAAATCTGTGTATCTGTTCAGGTAGGTCTGTAGATGCCTTAAAAGTGTCTATAGTAAAGACGCTATTTAAAAAAAAACAATAATGAACACATGGGCAACTATAGACCAATTGCACACATTCTGATCATATCTAATTTTTTTGAAAAGTATTTTTATAACGAGTTGTACTCCATCTCTTGATGAGAAACACATTTTAATCGACGAGCAAAAGGGATTTAGAAAAAACAGGACAACCAATATGACAATCAATATAATTTATGACTTTTTGCATAAGGTCATAATAAATATAGACGCTAGAATCCCAGTATGCGCGATTTACTGTGATATGACGCAAGCGTTTGATTATGTAAACCATAACATTCTACTTCAGAAACTAGAGGCAAATGGCATAAGAGGAAATATACTTAACCTTATAGAATCTTACCTAATTAACAGAAAACAGTACACACAAATAACAAGAATAAATATTCACCTATCTGCCGAACGAACGCCTATTTACGGTGTCCCACAAGGGAGCGTGCTTGGATCACTATTATTTATCCTATATATCAATGACCTGCCTGATGCTATTGACTACCCCATGACCCTATTTGCAGATGATAGCACAGTAACTATAACATGTAATAATAAGGACGTGTATGAATATGACATTAATGAAACTTTGACATCAATAATAACATGGTTAGATAGGAGTAATCTGAAAATTAATTTAAATAAAACGACGATAATGCATTTTAGTCAACGGGTACATGCTGATATTGGCATAAAAGCCCTCTACAATGGCACAGTATTAAATAAAGTGGAAGAAACAAAATTTCTTTGTGTAATGATAGACGCAAAATTGAACTGGAAAACGCACATTGAATATATGTATAAGCAAAAAACTTAGCTCGTCCGCCTATGTCTTGTACAAAATGTCCTCAGAACTTAACCCATATACGTTGGTGGTGGCGCTTCTGCGCTATTGGGGTAACTCTACGGACACAAAAATGACGTTTAAAACCCAAAAGAGGTGTATTCGGGCTATGTTTAAGTTACAATCGACAGAAATCTGCAGACCTTTGTTTAAAAATACAAATCATTAACTTTACCGTCTCTATATATTTTTGAAGTTGTATCGTTTGTTAAGTCTAACCCCCAAGTCTGTCCACGACAATTTGACACTTTTCCGCGCAACAGACGTGACAATAGCCAACTTTGCTTGCACTCGGCAAAAACTGTCCTCATGGGGAAAAGCTTTTTTTGTATGGTCCCGAAAATATTCAACAAAATACCAAGTCATTCAAAGATGAGACAAAAAATCTATTTAAAAATAAGATTCGAAATCTATTAACAGACAAGTGTTATTATATATAGATGGCTTTTTGACAGATAGCTTTTGACATGCTTGAAATTTTATATTATTATGTCTATAGTATTAATATTGGCATAAAAAATTAATAATGAATGCTAGTGAACCAGTTTAGTCAAAAAAAAAAAACAAAAGTATAATTAATTCATTGAATTAATTATATGTATTTTTGTTATAAAAAAAACATTTTGTACGCCTGGTCGGGCAAAACATGTAAGGACTTTTAACCTATATTTAAGATCATGCATGCTTGATTTGTATGTAAACGCATTTTTTACAAATAAAGTATCTTTATCTTTAACCTCACTAAAACATAAAAAAATCTGCCTAGCCTTTTCCCAACTATGTTAGGGTCGGCTTCCAGTCTAACCAGATGCAGCTCCAGTATCTTACATGGACTGACTGCCTATCTGACCTCCACAACCCAATAACTGGGTAACACGATACCCTTTGGTAGGACCGGATGTCAGACGTATGGGCTTCTGACTACCCATCACCACTGTCAAACATCTCGTTACTCACTAAAATATAAAGTTACTTAGTATTCCACTTTACAATTGAATCTTCCAAATATTTAATCTGAATCGTGGATTCTAATATAGCTTTTATTTTGAAGCATTTAAATGTCTCTATCTCCAAAATGAAGCTATCAGGAAACCTAAACAAAAACAAACAACACTTCATTTGTTTCTAAATCACCTTTACGACAAAACTTCATTCAAGGAAACTCAATATTTATTTAGAACTCGAAAACACTTAACCCTTCCAAACAGCGGGGGTTTTTTCGACCCTCGCGATCAAATTACCTTCAACCCTTCACGTAGAAAGCTGTAAAATCTCGAAAAACTCCCAAAAGACGTCTCGAAGACAACATCAAGGACATAATTCATAATGAAAAAGTTAATTTTCACGGAGCGAAAACTCATTTACATATTTTTGTGTGCGATGTTCAATTATTTGAGTGTGCGCTCACTCTTTCGTACTGAACCTTAATGCTGGTCCTTTGGGCCTCGTTCGGGACAGGGAACCCTTTTCGAGAATTAATTTTTCTTAGGCAATTAGCGAGCGATGTTAAGAGGATGGTTTGTTATCGATCTGCATCTTTATCTCTTTCTTTATGGAAATCGTTTTGTTGCAATACTTGTGTATTTCTTCCGAAATTAAAGTGAGTTTACTTACATAACTTTTGCAATATTTAACACAACTAACTACGTATTTACACTAGGTACACATGCCGACACATCAAGCTATACATAACCAGTATAAGCTGACTTTTGACTGTACGAAAAACCTATACAATGCGAGGTCAGCTAAAACTGAAAATGTATAGCTTGATATGTAGCCGTGTGTACTAAATGAAATAACTAACTATACATATTAATACAAAATCACTTCCGTCTAATAGGAAAAAGGTCTTTTCATGTTTACAGCGATTGGGTCGAATTTTTTGATGCCCTATGATTATTTTCCTTGTTTTCTTAAACATACACATTATTAATATTGTTTTAATTAATAATAATATCCCTGGACAATTCACACAGCGCCATCTAGTCCCAAGCTAAGCAATCTAATGCTTGTGTTATGGTAACAAGATGGCTGATGGCTGAATTCTGTTAGCTTATATATTACTAATGTAAATATTACATTATTAGATGAAATAAAAATAGGAAAAATAACTTTTTTTCAATAATTATTATGTCTTCCGACAACTACCCCGAATTTCAAATATTATTAAGTATTGAAATGGATTCCTAACCCATTTTGACTACAGCTTTTAGTACCTAATTTCCATAACAGACTAAAATAACGATATTTCTCCTTCACCGTGTCTATCCATTTGTCACACCCAATCATTTTAATGTAGGCGCGTGCCTCGAGCCATCAGGTCACAATGTCTTCCAAGAAGAGCCAATTGCGACCAGTCTATAGCTATCATGGGCCATAGGACCAAGCTTTATGGCCGTGCATAATGTCTTACTTGTAACCGAAATCAGTAAGTAGGTACTTCATTTCCACGCTGAATTGAAAATGAAAGTTAGAACTGAAAGTGGTTGGTCTCGTTGCTAAGTACCTACTCGTATATCGAAATACTTGATTTTGCTTGAGGTTGCAAAAGCCACGTTAAAGCTCCCGCAGATGCGCGATTTTAGTAGAACCATTTCCATGAAGTTTCATAGTAACTGTTCTAATAAAGTCGCGACGCGCTGGCGTGTCGCGCCTGTCTGCAGGAGCCTTTATAGTGTAGGTACAGGAATCATGTTCGTGACGCTTATGTACCTACCAAACAAAGCTTGTTTAATTTCCAATTAATTATTATACAAGGTGCAATTGAAATAAGTAACTAAGGGTACTACTCTATTGTACTCATAATTCCAACAGACCAATTCCGAAATCGCGAAAAAAAAAACAGCTTTTCCCTACATTTTGTCGAGTTATGCGACCATAAATGTATGGAGCAGATTTTTTTTTCTCCCCTTAAGAGGTTTTCAGTTAAGTAGTGAAGTATCTATGAATAGAAGCCGTTTATAAACTGAACTTTAAATGAATGCAATTTTTTTTCTGATCTTTACGCAGGTACAACCTTTACTTAGTATATCATTAAAACAGAGCTAACAGATTCTTTATACGCACCTTTTCACTTAAAAATCGGACTACTCCGTAAAAAGTTATGCGTGGTCAACATAAAAAAAAATATACGCGTGAACTTGAGAATCTCCTCCGTTTTTTTTTCGTCGGTTAAAAATATAGGAGACTACTGGAAATAGACACGTATTTTTTAAACTTGCAAGCTCGAAAGTAGACATATTATGTAAGTAACAACATCCGAGATACCGCATACACAAATGACCCGCACTTTAATACAACTAATTAAGTATTATAAACCATGACGCTAAGACATCAATGTCTTAGCGTCATGTAAGGGGGTATATGTATGAGCAAGCCCTGAATTAGTGCAATTGAATTCTGCACTCCAATTAATTGCGTAACACACTAAGTATAAATCACAATCTGAATTATTTTGAAGGATATTGCTACACATTATAAATCACCATCTGAATCATTTTAAAGGATATTGCTAATCCATTGCTTCATATCATGTATGTTCGAAAAATTTGTCTACTCAACAACGTACTCGTAAATAACGCAATGAATCTTGTTGAACTGTCAAAATTAAAGCCTTTACTACTGTTAGGATGTTACGCAATTACCTCGCTGGTCTTCAGGAACTTACTATGACCACCGAATAGAGAAAACAGTTTCTTTATACGCACCTTTTATCTTAAAAAATAGGAGACTACTGCAAAAATAGACACGTATTTTTTAAGCTCGCAAGCTCGAAAGTAGACATAAGTAACAACATCCGAGACATCGCATACACAAAAAGCTCTATTCGAAAAATTCTGAAAGGGCTCTTTTGACCCAGCACTCTAATTGAGACCTGTCTACAAACGACCCACTCAGACGGTATTCAAGATCCAACACGTATACATTTTAATAAATGTATCGCCGCTGAATGGATCCTTTTATCAAAAAGGAGCTTGCTTACATAATGTAAAAAATATACAAATTAAGTGTAGGTGGTTGAATGGGCCCCGAGCGAAAATAAATGAATGGTTGTGAGCGCGCGCAGTTGGAGGGTTAAGTACACAATATTGGCGCATTGAATTGAGATGTTACTTAATAACACGGTGAGTGCTGCGTAAAGAGGGCTTAAATTTTAATTTTTGGGACTTCTTGATTATGGTCGTTGGAGTTACTTAGCGGCTCGTAAGTTATGCTAAATTAGCCCTTGTAGGTAGGTACATATTTTCAAAAGTTGTTAGGTAAAGGAACTGCCTACTCTTACATAAGTTGAGTTGAAAATTATTACATTTAATTTTATTGACTTTATACCAAGACTCCTGCGTTATCTGCAGTGCGATTCTGTAACCATCTCACCGTGAAAACTTAGGTGAAGTGAGCGTGGAGTGAGCTGTCATTCCAAATAATGCTAGGGATTGATACTACTGACAACTCACATCAAGCTCACTTCACTTGAGTTTTCACGGTGAGATTTTTACAGAATCGACCGACTGTACTAATAAAGCAAAAGAGTTTGTTTGTTTGAACGTGCTAATCAAGCTATGTACCTTACAACTAACGTAATTAATTATTATTATTTTATTTTTGTTCATGTGGTGTTTACCTTTAAGTAATTGTTGCACTGTGTAGAGTTTGAACGCATGTTTTATTTTTGTTTGTAGATTAGTGTAAACAATTGTTGGTAGACCTAATAAATAAAACAAAAAATAAATAATCTCTGGAACTACCAGTCGGATTAATATTGTACCAGACGGAATATTTTTGCATTTGGTAGAATATTAAACATCACGCAATAGAAAGAAAACAAGTCAGAAGAACACTAAGCGAAAACGAAATAATAGCGCCGGCAGGTGATGCGATGCGACGCGGTGGGTCGGGGGAGTAATAGCGCCGGCAGGCGATGCGATGCGACGCGGTGGGTCGGGGGAATAATAGCGCCGGCAGGCGATGCGATGCGACGCGTTGGGTCGGGGAATAATAGCGCTGGCAGGCGATGCGATGCGACGCGGTGGGTCGGGGGAATAATAAATTACACGCGGACGAAGTCGCGGGCTGAAGCTTGTTTATACTAACCTTCACAAACAAATAAAAAGTCATCTTAAAAAGGTTAAAAAATTATTCTGGTATTTTGAGAACAAACTGACGACCCAATGGGTCCCTCCTAATGGCAAGCGACATCGCGGTAGGCCCAGACGGAGATGGCGGGTTGAGCTGGACTCCTTCAACAAGAACTGGTCCTTAACAGCTTTAAACAGAGAGAAGTGGAAAGAGAGTAGGGAGGTCTTTGTCCTGCAGTGGGACATCACAGGCTTTTAATAATAATAATTTTAAGAACTCCTAAGATTTGTCTGGTATTTATAAAAAACAATATCTAATTGTCCCAATAACATAAAATATCAATGCAAGGACTCGCTTCACAGTAGTTCAACTATCTCCAACATACCTTAGTCCACCATAACTTCGCTCATAAAAAATCGCCTTCACAAAACAAAGCCTGACCTGAAAAGGCTGAGCTCTAATACTTTTTCTGGGAAGTGAACAAAGGCGAGGTTAGTAAGGAAGGCACCCATCCCCCCTCCCCTGCCCCCCAGTGGGAAGTCAAGATGCGCCTTGCCTTGTCGTTTATACGTCATTATGGTTTTATATCGCTATATACCGCTTAGGGAGAAACGGTGGATGAGGCTGTAAAATATTTTAGGGATATAGAAGATGGTATGCTAATTTCAGTTACTGTTTTTGTTGATTATAGATAATATTATGAAAACATCAGAGTGTTACGATAAAGTTTGACATAAGTACTGAAATAGAAGTATATACTGTATAAGTAGTTATAGATAGAAAACCTACCATTCTACCTACCGTTACGGGTCGTCAGATGGCCGACAGTCTGACAACCAGTCTTACCGAGGGGTATCGTATTACCCAGTAACTGGGTTGTGGAGGTCAGATAGGCAGTCGCTTCATGTAAAATACTGGTATTCATCTGCATCCGGTTAGACTCGAAGCCGACCCCAACATAGTTGGGAAAAGGCTAGGGAGATGATGATGACGTCTAGAAGAAAACACTTGTTCTGCATTTTAATATCGTAGCAACAAAATTAGTACAAAACCAAACGGTTGATGAAAAGCCTATTTTTGTTTAATTAAGATATCTGAAAATTAATATTAGTTGTAATGACAGCTCACTCCACGCTCACTTCACCTAAGTTGTCACGGTGAGATGGTTACAGAATCGCACTGCTGAAAACGTTTCTATGCAGTGAAGTCTCATTCCAGTCATAACCAAGAAAACTATCCCATTATCGTCTACCACAGACTACACCAATATCCCTAGAGTACCTCACTATACAGATATCAACATACTCATACATGATTACCTACACACAAAGCCGTATTAAACTTTCCATTAACTTAGCCAAGTCACCACGCCTTTAAACTTCAACCAAGGCCTCCCTCTTACGTAATGTTGACATAAAAAACTTTTCAGTCTGCCCCCTGATTGGTGGAAAGTGTCGCGTAAGGCGTGGCTGAAGGTTTTGTCGCCAATGGGCGTGGCAGAGAGAGACAACGTCGCGTTGTCACTGTGGAGCCTTTAAAAAGCCTCCACGGGGTGGGTATGGGATTATGTACCGAATCTTATGTGATAGAAGGTTTTAGAGGGTGGATTATCTTAGCTATAAGGCATGACCATATTAAGGACGGATTTTTCCTACTTCTAGGATGAATTAACTTAGCTATGTGATCTTGTAAAGACGGATTTTACCTGACATTTTTCCTACATATAGGAGATAATCTTAGCCAAATTTATTTGTCCTCATAAGGAGGGATTTATCCATACATTTTTCCTAGCGCACAATATCCTCAAGATTTACTTTTATATTGTATATTTTATTATTTTAGTTGGGACTCGAATTCAGTAGGATCGCCAAAACCTACATCTGACCATTTTGAAAACAAAATCCGGTGCACATGATGACCACAGCTGCGTCCGTAAGTAAAATAACAGAGGATCCTTTTTAGGTCGACTAATAATATGCGCTTCAAGCTGGAATAGTCCTTGCGGACTATTGTTATACAGGCGATAGTGCCTGTATAACAATCTTGTTCACTTACTCAGAACTAAGGAGTAATTAAAACTAACACAAACTCAAACAACTAACCTATAAATTGAAACACTATCTTCACTCCACAATACTTCCGAAGTATCCGATCATTCACACTTCAAACTATGAAGATTTCGAACACTTCTTGATTAAAATAAAATGAACTTAGCACCCATACACATTCATAAACTCACGCATTCCTCCCATGGGAGTAGGCAGAAACCCAACGAACACAGAACGCCACCTGCTTCGATCCTTACATACTCCTTTTAGCACATTTAAGTAAAAGCTATAGCCACGACAATCTTCCATAATCGGGCTCCCAACCTAAATAAAAGTAAAATAAACGTAAAAATAGCAACATAATATCACCGCCCAAGACCGGGCGGGGGGGTTAGGGCGGGCGGGTGCGGAGGTCGGGCGGGGAGTGGTAGCAAAAAGCTCAAGTGCAGGAGGCTGTATCGATCCACAGACGGCGACCGGCGACATGGCCGGGTCACATCGATGGCATTGTGACTTGGTGGCGAGCGGAGCGGGCAGCGATGAGTGGTACCGGGGAGCGGTAGATATGGTGGTATTGTAAACTTTTCCATCTCATTACAAAACAAGATTTTTCTTTTGACATGAGCCATAACCATCGAGCCAGTTTTTGTAATAAAAACGTAACAGTGATTGAAATATTGATCCACAAAATGACAACTTACTATAACTTTGTAAGTTGTCAAAGTTCAGTACCATTTTGTCGAACTGTACCTCAGTGAGATAAAGTCCTCATTTAAAAAATGGCTGCATGTTTGAAACCTTGGTCTGAAGATTAACCATGTTGGACCCATAATTTCAAATGTAAAATACACAAGATGTGTCTTGTATGTCCAGAAAAAAATACATCATTATGTGATTACTAATATGTGTACTAATCGTAATCATTATAAACACATAACATATAAAACACATAGTTTTTCAGACAAAACGAAGTAAGCAAGCTGCTTAAACAAATAACCTTCTACCGAAAGGAATTCTACTTAGACCAGATTTAGTTTATTTATTTCATTATTTAGTATTCATTCATTTAATTAATTAAATAGACCATGGGTTATAACGAAAACGAGCGCTTAAAATTTCAAGAACAAAAAAATTCTAGATGTATTTATTTGATCGTTTTTAATCACGTCTAATCTGTCTATGGAGTATCTTAATTTGACAGGACTAAACTAATACTTATCTTCTGTCTTTTGTCTTCTTAATGATATAGAAAGAAAAAGATGCACTGAACTTAAATTTAGTTTAGTTTTTGAACAAGGGAATCGGCCGTTGACCGCAAGCTAGCAACGTATTCTCACCTAATTAATAGTTTGAATACCTATATGTATATAATTTAAATGATTTTTCTATGCTACACGGTTTTAGTTTTGATGAATAGCACCAGTATCTGAAAAATACATCAAGGTAATTATTGTAAAAGTGTTTTCCTTTCAAGAGAAATATGTTTGTGTAGCAAGACATACAAAGATTTTGTTTCAAGCGACGACAAATTCCCATTTATCTGGCTAGACAGTAAAACGCTAAACCACAGAACCAATTGGTTAGCCCCTCAAGAAACTCCACGAAACATCACAAACAAAATACCCATGTCTTAATATTAAGAAGACAAGTCAACAAGCAAGAAATCCTACACAGATTCCTTAAACAAAGAACAGGCGTTAATTCATTCAAAACATAGATAAAAGAGGCTGTCACTCCGGAAAATAAAATCCAACGACACCGAGGGGATCAAAGAGAATATTAACTTGGAATAGCTAATACACGACAGGAGAATGTCTTTTAAATCATTCAGAGCCAGCATTTTGTTCGCAAATGTTATTAATAACTGTTTTCTTCGTCTCTTCGGCAATTACATTGTTGTCCGTATCACTGCTCGCTATTGGGGCACAGAGTAGTTGGAGAAATTTGACAGAAGCGACGTGCCAGAAAATCAAATGTAAATAAAAAGTACAACCCACTAACACTGACTCATATTTTCTAAAAAGTTACATTTTAATTTTTTTATTCAAATGTTAATCTCAAATAACCTACTTTGTTTTTCAGGCACTGCGACACACAGTCCGTCAGATATGACATAATACAGCAATTTAATTATTTAACGTGTAAACTTGACCCTTTTTAGGCAACTCCGTAGAGCCAAATTAACTTGTAAGTACCTATGGAATTTTAGTGCGTTCTATCTTGACATCTCTTCTCTCGTCATCTTCAATCCTTTTCTCGTTTTATTTTCGAGCAAGATGACAAAAATTTAAGCATTTTTGGTTAGTGCACAAAAAATCTACCAACATCACTCTGTGAATTATGGGAACCACCTAAACTATACAGCAAGGAGATATTCAACTCAAACAGCCCCCTTTATACCTAAAAGCCCCTTCTTAACAGACACAGACCTCCTCCTACTCTATGCCCCTGCCTCAAGAGAGGCTAATTTGACTCGCGACAACCGGGCGATTAAATTTTAATATTTGAAAAGCGAAGTCGAGACGCCTCGGGACTCGATGGGGCTTGTCGCTGTTTTTACGAGTACGACTGTACCTACCAGTACGACTCGGTAGCTACACTGTGCTCGCCATTACTTTTTACGCGCCTTTTTTCAAATTACCTATGGAAACAGGTGTAATTGTTTTTAGAATGTTTTTTTATTTTTCGGTAATGTTTTTTTACGGTGCTTCAACATTAGGAAATATAAAAAGAAAATATGTAGTGTGTTTTAGTTATCTCTATAAAAAAGTTGGTCCTTCGCACAGACGCCAGCACATCAAGCTACCTACACTCTGTCAAATTTCTTTAGTAGATTTTCAACTTTATCATTAAAGGATAAGGACCAAAGTTGATTGAGAAAATTTGACAGTTTCGGGAATAATGAGGTGCTGGCGATGGCGTCAGTACAAATGTGTAATTTGCATTTTAAAAAGTACTTAAGTAATGACTACCCACTGATATGGCTTCTATGACATGTTTCTTAAGGTTGTCGCCAAAAAATGTGGAAGTCAATAACCTGCTAATACTGCCATTTCAATACCAGGAAACGACATAACCAACAACAACAAAAAACAAGAAGACACTCCCTAATTCACTTCCAAACGGTAACTGCTCAGTAATAAATATTTGGCAATATTTCGCCAATTACTCGAGGCGAGTGCCAACCAGGCATGGGGGTTCGAGTTCCCTAATAAAGAATACCAATCGGGAGGCCTCTGGGGAGGCCCTGACCTCCTCAGAAAGGGGTGAAATAAAATACACGTTCGATGGCAACGCTTTAGTATTTTTTCAATTAACTAAATAGGGTTTGTGGTTTTAGTCGATTTCTTTAGATGTGGGGAAGTGGAAAGCTTTGAACTGATATGTAATAAAAAAGAAAAAAGGGTTCCGTTACGGCGCTTGTGGTAAAAGGATTGTAGTGTTTTGTAAATTAACTGAAGGCATAAATCTGAAGACTTTTTTTATTAACATCTTCTTCGTCGTCTTTCTATAATCCATGGAGATTTTTTTTTTGTTTTGGTACTTTTGGAGGGCCTTCGTTTTTTTTTAGCAACTGTTGAAAATTTTGTATGTATAGTATAGGTATGGTTTAAGAACTTTATTATTTCTCATTAAGAATTAACAATAATTCACTTACTGAGAAACTAAATTAACATAAAATGTTTACGAGCGTACAATAACGTCGTTAAAAATAAATTTACAATAATGAATAGGAGGGTAGTTTAAAAAAAAAGAAAAGGTAAATATCAACTAATCGTAATCACCAACCGAGTAAAAACGGATCTAAAGTAAAATTAGATGTATTACTAGATGTGGCATTCATGGCCGCGTACAGACAAATAAAGATATTTATATATTTTGATTTTGTTTATTTGCACTTTGGAAAAGGACTTAAATAAATTTTATTTATTTATTTTTTATTTGCTCTGCTAAAGCTAGTATTTTTATATTATTATTGACACATTATATACCATTTAAGTTGATTTTTAAAATAAGACATGATTTTCTCTTGTTTATCTCCATGGGTATTTTCATAGGTATATTAGGTACCTTTTATTGGGCAATAGGATCTACCTGGAAGATGACTCAGATTAAACTTTACCTATTCTATTATAAGTTTATTATTTATGCGTTAAAATAAGATACCATAAATCAACTTTCCTGTAATTAAAAACGTTAAAAATCTAGTCGCAATCTGATGAGATTGCGACTAGATTTTTAACGTTCAGCGACAATCAATGACAAAAGACTTGTCAAAAATGTAGGAATTTTAGAGGTATTTTTGACAGATTGAGACTGAGAACAGACTATGAACGTTCTTATAATTACTAGAAATGCCCCTCAGGTATTACTTGTCCCTGAAGGTTCGTTAGAAAACCAGCGTCAGACAGCGTCTATCTTACATTAAAGCTGAAACGAGCCGTGAGGAACACACTATTGTTGTTAAAACATTATTTTCATTTTTTTATTTTGTTACTTGTATTTTGTGCTTCACGAACTGTGAACTTTATTTCTTTATGTGTCCCATATGCTTCAGATAAATCTGGTTTCATCACACATTTCTGTTTTAAACACTAACAACAATCTCACTTTCAAAAATAATGTCAAACACCTTTTGTGAGCAGTGGTGGCCCCGACTTAGAAGGTGTATGTCGTGGGTTCGAACCCAGGACCCAGGCAGGCGCTTTACTTTGTGTAAATAATTTCATCACCACTGCTCCCAAAACGGTGAAGGAAAACATCGGGAGGTAACTGGCATGTCCAAGAACCAAAAATTCGAAGACATGTAACATCTACCAACCCGCACTGGCCCTCGTGGTAGATTCCCACTCCCTCTCGAACAAAGGACAGTGTCCCAACAGCAGAAGTGGGAATATTATAAGCTGAATATGCTGTACACTTACCTTCAGGACCAAATCTTAAAACTCAAGGACCACATAACCACGCTAAGGAAAAACATGTTCAATAATAAATCAATACTTTCACTTATTCCCATTCACTGGCGAACCAAGAGCTAATAACTCTTAAATATAATGTTCAGTACGTTTTAGGATGCTCCGGGATGCTTAGTGCGGTTTAGCATGCGATACGCATCCCCGGGCAGACAAAATAAAACATATCCTTGGGCGTAAAACAGGTAGCCAGCAATCATTTAATTTGGTCGCAACCGCGCGGATTGAGAGGTTTAGATACTTCTATGGAAAAATATTGTAGAAAATCTTACAGCTTTTGAGCATTTTTCGGGTTTTCTTTTTATTCGAATGTGTTGTTGTGCTATCGAAGTTGAAGTGAGCTGCTGAAAACTATAGAAAAAAAACGCTGGGGAAAAGTGAAGGGTTGTGTTAGTTTGGGGGCTACCTTAAAAAAATGTTAAATAATAAATTATTAAAATAGTGTCCCTGTACACAAAAGAATAGAACTTTGTATTTCAATTAGCTTTTACTTTTTTTTTTAATCTTAACAACAGACTGTGAAGTAAGTGCTGTGTTAGCCATGATTATAAACCGTACCTTAGCAATATTTATCATTATTACTCGTATCTATATATTTCTACACGAAAGGCCGCAAGTATCAACCACATTCACACTAGCCCACCGAAACGACGCGAGCAACCAACAAATGGTTGTTTATTGAAATTCGACGATTATTTTAATAGGACATCCGGTAAAAACGCGATGCGTAGAGATCATGCATTAATGGCAATACACAGAAAACCCGCCAAAATCTTCTGTATTAGAATAATAACAGGTTTTCTCGAAAATCTCAGCTTTGATTCTGCTCTATAATTAAGAAATTAGATGTTTTGAGCACTAATCTCGTATGCTAATGCACAGGTGGATGTGCGATACGCACTTTTGTTAATGACCAGATGATACACCTACCTAAGGTATTGTTTGGCGGTAGGTAAAGCACTTGAATGTAATCGGATGTGGAGAAATTCTCCAAGCAATGATTAGCTTCGATTCATTCAAGGTTTCGATTCGATCTGCTTTATTTTTTTCGTGTTTTGTAGTTCACTTATTTCTGAAAATTATAAATTCACCTCTATGTATGTTTTTTTTACGCAAACATGAATAATATATAATAATAATACGGCACGGTTGGCGCAGTGGTTAATCGATTGACTGCTGCGCTGCGTGTCGCGGGTTCGATTCCCGCACGGAACAAATATTTGTATGACCTACATGTATTTGTTCCGAGTCTGGGTGTTTTTCTATCTATAATATGTATGTATTTACAAAAAAAAAATGTATTTAAGTAGTTTATCAGCCATCTAGTTACCATAACACAAGCATTGACTAGATGCTTGAGTAAAATAATTGCTTAGTTTAGGGGCGACAGTGGCCAAAGTATCAACAATAAATAATAATTCTTTGAAGCTTGTTGTCAACCAGCTCATTCTTCTTCAATTACTTACTGTTGCTGCTGCTAATTGTTTACTTAGCTCCAAAGAGTGCAACATTTCTACGTCTTCCTGAGACAGATCATTCCGGGATCTCCAAATATTTATTTGGTGGGCTGAGTGATACAGTACCTACTTTTTTTTAGCGTGTCGATGGCATAAATATCAGGAAAAAATATGTCATTTTATTTATTTGTTTTGCCCAAAATTCAGAAATGCGAATACCGTTTGCTGGCGCAGCCATTCCTATATATAGTCCTCACGTGTGACAGGGCATGCGGTGTAAGTGGGAGGTGAGCCATTGTCTGTGGAGAGACGATACAGTACTGAAAGTTATTGAAAAAACAAGCCCGATGGAATTTTCCACCGGCAAAAAAGACGAACTTCTCAACAAGCTTTCATCTTCTATTAGCCCTCTATTAACCCCTATAGGGGATGACTGTTCAAATATCGTTCCTTACTTTTTTACTTCAATATATAAATAAGCTTAGCTTGCTTGCAGGATAAGGTTACCTAAATCTAATGCATTTAATTTTAATTTTTTACATAAATGTTGCCTTTCAAAATTATTGCGAATACAATCTATGAGGAGGTGTTGGACATCTTTTGGTTTATCACAACAATACAGCCGATCGATTCTGTAAAAATCTCACCATGAAAAGTTAGGTGAAGTGAGCTTAGAGTGAGCTGTCAATAGTGTCAATCCCTAGCATTTAGTTTGGAATGACAGCTCACTCCACGGTCACTTCACCTAAGTTTTCACGATGAGATGCTTACAGAATCGCAGTCCTGTTAGGTCTTCATTAAAAAGGTTTTTTTTTTTTAGTGGTACATACATGTCCAGATCGTATTCTAAAAGCTATTTTGAGAACTTGCCTACCTATTCTATATAATGCTTGTGCAATATTTCATGCTTACCCCCAACGGTATAGACTATTCGTTCTCTGTCAATGAATGAATTTAAGATTTTTATTAAGTAGACGTTGAAGGAAAACAAAAATACTTATCCGACACATAACCACAACACCTACATGCTTGAGAGCCCGTACATATTTGCAAAGCGTTGAACCAAGGATTTTTCCCACCGTGCCCAGTCTTCCCCAACCGGACTAGCTTCGTCCGTAGAATTCCCAAAACGCCCGGACGTGTTTGAGATCCTTCAGAGAGGGTCTCGAGACCCTTTTCTTGTGTGTCACACACGATCAGAAAGACTGACTAACTTTCTGTGTCAGTTTTTGTTGTTGAAATTGTGTACTGCGTTTGCTATTGTCAAAAAAAAAAACATTAAACATTTTCAAAAATAGTGCACTTTTTCGGATGTTAAGTCAGTTGCGGGGGAAAAAAGAAAGAAAAAGAAAACGCACAGAAAAACAACACAAAATCAATCCATCTAATAACTCACCTTTACAAAAACCCACACACTGCATCAAATAAAATTCATCCCACAAAAAAGCTACCCATCCCACGCACTCCTGAATCCCACCCACAAAGCCCACGTATATGTCACCCGTCATTTAAATTGTCGCTTTTCATCACACGCGGAGGGGACGCACAGAATCCACATTGACCCTTAGAAGTGGCATTTTGTTCCAAGTGCCCATTATTTTTTCCTTACCATAAAGGTTATGGTAATGCCATTTAGATAGGGTTAGAGGGTTGGGAAGTCGTGTACAACAGATGTTTTTAGCCGTTTGGCAGTTAGCTCGGCCTTAAGATTGGTGTTTGAAGGACATGTCGTGAATAGAAATGGTTGGACTATTTTTGGTTAGGATGGTTGGAAGTATTAAATAGTTTATTTTGTGACTGGAAGATTTCTTTTTGTGACTTTATGGACGTGAAAAGTGTGAATATTAGATGTCATGGTTTTGATAGGATTTTACTGAAATCAGCAAGTGGCTTTGTGTAAATCTTTACCTTCTTAGTTGGCTTGAATTTTGATAGACAGTTCCTGCAATTAGATTAGAACACTTCTTATAAACCGTAAAAAAACTATCAGCACACTTAGTAATCTAAGTGCGCTGCTAGTTTTTTGACCGACAGCCAATGATGTTACCTGAGCTAGGACACGTCGTAATCCACCACGCGGGCGCAGTGCGGGTTGGTCACATGCCTTAGAATATTTGGTTTAGAATTTGCCGGTTTCCTCACGATGTTTTCCTTCACCGTTTTAAGAGCAGTGGTGAAGAAATAACACAACCCGCACTTAATTTCTGTTAATAAGCAAGAATGAAATTTTATTTTACAACGCAATATATCAATATGAGAAATATATTTATGCAAAAGAAATGCCCGATATTAAGGACCTACTTCTATAGAAAGATTTTTCAGAATAGGTACTTAGTTAAGTTTTGTTTTCGTTAAAGTCCCATCATTCCTTTTCGATTTATCAGAAAAATCAACATTGTTACGTAATGTCGTTGTACAATAAGTATATTTTCTCCAAGGGTCCGCAAGTTTTCCACAAGTTATTGTGCAAACTTATCTCTTGCATAATGGATATGCCCTGATAGGTTTCCGTAAGTGATTGATAGAGTCCGTCGTTCACTGTACTCTCGTTTATGTGAGTGGATTTGATGCAGATTTGATTTTAGTTGAGAAAAACAGAAAGAGGAAACTGGAAATATTAGCTCTGCATATGTAGAAAGGAATAATGATAAACTTATAGAGTTAAACATAGTCATAAACTAACATTTTCTTGAGGACATATAAATGCAGAATCGTATAAAGCGGTACAAAGTGAGCCACGCTCTTTTTTTATTCATTAGCAGTAGTTTTAAAGCCTGAAGCACTAACTAAAACTAATTTGGCGCATCTATGAAGTGATAAAACTATTTACTACGACTTTTATCTATCTATTTAGCCCGAATTGACACCCTGCTGAGACAAGGCTGCCTTTCCCTTTTCTACTGACGTTTGTCTACTGCCTTTGACGGCCAGTCCTTTCGGTGTCATAACATGTCTGCCGCATGTCAGATGAGCTGTGGGCCAAAATATCCACTGATTGGGTCCTATTAAATCCTAGACGACATAGCGGCAGACCAAGACGAAGATGGAGGATCCCTCCATCTGCTATGTCATCAATAGCGACTACTGCCTTTCAGTTTCAATTTCAGTTGCTTTAAGGCTGTAGACGCAATCGACGACGACGAAAACAAAAACTATTTCTTGAATAAGTACCAAAAAAGTATGACTGTTCCTGTTGACAGCGATGCGGACGAATTTTTTGATGCCCTATTATTATTTTGCTTATTTCTTCACATGTACAGACGCCAGCACATCAAGCTACTACAATCTGTCAAATTTCTTTAATAGATTTTCAACTTTATCGCTAAAGCATTAAGTTTCAAGGTTGATTGGGAAAATTTGACAGTTTCGGGTAGCTTGATGTGCTGGTGTCTGTACATATCATTATTTTAAATGTAAGCTTTTATAATGTAAATATCTATACTAATAATATTTTTTTCTTTAAGTATGATATTTTACAATGAGATGACTTCAAAAATCTTTAAAGCATTTGTATCGAATCCCCCACCCTTAACTGTCCACCATCTGATCAAAAGAACATCTCCATTAAAATATATCAGTAGTCATGGTATGACGGATCGGTACGCTTTGTTGTGCTAATGCAGCCTCGAGGTTGCCGTGTTGCCCACCGAATATATGGAAATAAAGTTTTTAATGTATCGGCTGTTGGTACCGGAGGACCACTGGGAGTTCCTGGTTTATGATGAGGAAATTGATTAGAACCATTCATTCTTCTTCAGTGGGTTGATTAGCAAAAATGTGATTGTCAGGATATTCAATATGCTCAGCTCGTAAACTTCTTCTATTGCGCTGCTTTCTTAGCAGCGCAATTTTACAGCCTAACCTGAGGGATAAATGCGAGTACCAATAACTTTGATTTTGATAGATCAACACCATTCATTGCGTCATTTACGTTACTGAGCAGACAGATTTTTCGACCATATGAAGCAATGGATTAGCAATATCCTTCAAAATTATTCAGATCGAGAATGATAGTATGTTACTCAATTCGGGTGCTGGCGTAGGATGTACTTTCAAGCATAACTGTAGCCTACGTTTGAAGGTATTTTCGTAGTCTTGATCTTAGTATTATCAACATAGATACACAAACAACCGTTCCAAAATCAACCCCAACAATACTTCTCCACTCTTCTATCACTGCATTACAATTACAGCTGCCATCTTGCAACGTCATCGCGTCACGATTGTCTATGACAAATGATCTGTCACCGCGAGGGAGCCGAAGTAAAGATTGTAGACGAAATTAATGTTCTCCCTCACGCCTCGTTACTACTGGTGAGATTGGGAAGTGACGGAGTTTTGTTTTTGGGAGATTTTGAATTAGACATCTTTTTTAGTAATAAGTAATGAAATGAAATAAGTAGGTTCTATTTTGAAACTACGACAAGCAGCATCTTAATTGCGTAAAATTATATCCATCACAGTTTAAATCATTTTGAAGGATATTGCTACTCCATTGCTTCATATGTTCGAAAAATGTGTCTGCTGAACAATATAAATAAAGCAAAGAATGTAGTTGAACTGTCAAAATGAAAGTGATAGTGTGTTGCGCAATTACCCCGCTGATATAGACAAGAAAATATTCATCCTATTCTGGTGTTCATTGAAAGCCATTCCTTAGGGGATAAACAGAAACAACAAACACAACATGAATGTAAATACGGCCACAAAATTGCTTCCAGATGCAAATAAAATCATAAACGAACTCGTAGCGTCACAATTCTAATCCGCCAAATAGCAATGCAAATTCGATAGAGGTAAAAAATTGACACCAAATGCTACAAACAAAAAGAATCGAACCGCAACATAAACAGATTCCGAAAGTCAATTTCCAAATTGCACCGAGTCGCGACTATAAAGTCAACCCTCCTTAATCCAATCACACCCCGTCCTTGTCAACGTTTTGTTTCCTCTTTTTGATAACCCACCATCGTAACAAGAACCCTAAATAAACAAACAGAACCCCCTTTACTGGACATTTAGCTTGCGTGGAGAGAAACGGGGCAGGTCAAGACAAAATGGCCGCCGAAATAAAGGAACGCTCAAAAAAGGTTGAAATTGTTTTTGAAAAAAGAACACACGAAGAAAATAATCCATTTAGTCGCGCGGCGCAAATGCCTCCGCCGTTAAGGGGATGCAACACTAAAAAGATCAAAAAAGGCATTCACGTTCGAACCGGGATTCTATTATTTGGCCCAGTCAAAGCCGGGGGTTCGTTTAAAATGTACTTAAATTCAATTCCTATTTCCGTTTCGAAAATGTTTTACTTTTTAATTTTTCGCATTCGTACTGGTGGGTTGTTTTGGTTCATTCATAGTTAACGTGAGTGATCTTTTGTAGGGGCTCTCTGTGAAATTGGAGAGGGCTGTTTTCGACCTTTTTGCGAGATCAAAATTGCCTCTCCTGTGTCCTAGTGTCTCTGGCCGTTGTACTGTGAATACTACCTCTTTATTTTTTAAACATACACATCCAATGCGTTAGTCGTATTGGTTTTGTGAATCGTTTGTATCAGCAAATGCATGATTGTATGTACTATTGAGCTTGCATTTCGATGGTGTTTTTTTTTTTTTGTTGAAAGAATTTTTACAGCGTGCCATAAACTTCTTCAACGGTTTTTATTATTATTGTATCCAATGCATTTCTATGGTATCTATAAATAATTAAAGGTTTATAGCATAGCATAATCAGCTGGAACACAAGCCTCGGACATAACCCACCACGCGGGCCTAGTGCGGGTTGGTAGATGTCACATGTCTTCGAATATTTGGTTCTAGGACATGCCGGTTTCCTCACGATGTTTCTCTTCAGCGTTTTGAGAGCAGTGGTGTTCAAATAATTTACACAAAGTAAAGCGCCTGACTGGGTTCGAACCTATGACCCGCAACTCGTAAGTAGCGGCCGTCACCATTGGGCCCCCATTGCTCTGCACAAATGTACGTATCTAAGAAATACTAGTTGCTGGTCCTTTGGTACGAAAGGACCACACGCCCTAAAGAAAATACCAACCATTTTCCCGTACGACTGACTTTCAATTCACATAAAATTTGATTCAGAACTCGTTTCTAAGATCCCGTATCAGTGGAAAACACTTTAAAATCCACTCGATGTCGCTCCCCTCGTTGTCGGTGAAATGTGGCTCGTCGACCGCCGTGACATACATTCTAATAGTTTTATTGGGGGAACTCCGTCTTGCAAGACTCACAAGGACCAGTTTTAAAGTCAGCGAAAGTAAACTGCATGGAAATTAAAGTTAAAAAAAAGTTTTAATTTGAATTTGAGCTTAAATAAGTAATTTTAATTTGTATTAAGTTTTAAAATATCTGCTCTTTTCATAATTTTTTTTTAACGTTACATTACGACGAGTATGGCAGCTGGAAAATTTAAATACCCCGCCCTATATGGGGTTTAAAGTAATTTTTGACGATCAAAAAGGACGAATTTTCACAATTTTTCAATAAGTAGGTAAGTGAGCTGGCTATGTTCTATGTTACTGGAATTGGTTTCCGCGCTAATTCCTCAAAGTGGACCATTGTACAGACGCCAGCACATCAACCTACTACAGTCTGTCAAATTTATTTAATAGATTTTCAACTTTATTGCTGAAGCATTAAGGTTCAAGGTTGATTAGGAAAATTTGACGGTTTCGGATAGCTTGACCTGCTGGCGTCTGTACGTGACCATTGGCTTTCGCATTTCAAATTATATTAATTCGGTACATTTTATAATGTAGGTATATTCCTTAAGTATGTATTCCTGCAATGCCTTGTTATGTACGTTAATTATTGTTGTCTTCTTTTAATATTTATGCGTGTCCGTACGTTCATGAGTGTCATCATTATTATATACTTAGCTAAAATATTTCTCATTGTAAAATTTGTAGTAAATTTCTTTTGAGTACATAAAGATTCTTTAACCACAAGTATCATCAAAATAACCCTTAGATACAAAAACATCTCGTTAATTCCACTAGCAAGTCTGAGTCGAGTCAACCCCGTGTCTAATCTAACGGAAACCATTCGAAAAACATCACTTAAAGGAATTCCCTGTTCGAGAGAAATCCGGAAATTTTTAATTGAATTTCTAAGGACGGTCACACACGGTAGATTAGTGGCGGTCCGATCTCGATACACTTGTGCGGCGAACGTTAAATCGTGTGTAAGCTGATAGAGGACAGGGGTCAAACGTCAAATTGAGTGGCTTGAAGTATTTTCAAGATGGGGGAATGTTGAAATGAAGGTAGTTTTTTTTAAGTTTTCTTTTTTATTGGAGGCTTAGTGTAATAGTTGTTAAGTGGTTTTGTGAAAAGGACAATCACTAAACATTCATTTGGTGATGTCCTTTTCATTATACCATTTGTTTTTTTTTATTATTTGTGTGTTGTGCAAGCTGTTAATATTTTGGTTATTAATAAATAAATAAATATTCTGTCTTCTTCTCTACTGTATTTTAACTACTAACACTAGTAATTAGTTATAATTAAAATTTGTTTACTAACACGCTGGATCACTGTTATCTGAAAATAAAGAATATAATATATATACCTAATGTAATTAATTTTGCCCTGACTACAATTAGGTTTGCCACTAGTTTGTATATATCTAAGTTGTAATCTGTGGACCATCTAGTATTTGTTAAGTTTATTGTTAAGTTATTTCTGTTTATTTTTATTATATTACTGTTTCTTTTCCCTTAATAAATAAAATAAAAAATGTTTTACTGCATCGCTAGAACACTACTTAATTAAATTTTGTTTGTTTAAATTAGCTTATAATTTTGAAATTACACATTCTTTAACCAGCAATTGCCAATTCCCCGACATTTTCTTCAATAAATTTTCATTCTGTTATAACAAAGGCTAATGAAAAATCCAAAATATAACATTAATTTCGTGCTAACCCGAAAAATTGTCCATAAATTTATTAATATGGCTACGACGGCGACGCTACGAGAACAAATTGCCATAAACAGGACTTTGTGTCTGCCACCTATATTAAAAAACACCAAAATATACAATAATACAACTTTAACATTACTGTGCAAAAAGCAATATCTAGTTCAATCTCACCCCTATTACAATCGAATATGGTTCAAATTTCAAATCGTAATGTTTAACAACAGTATCATTAATGTTGCAAACATTTTAGGGTGAATCTCCCAGTTGTAGTCGCGTGGGTAAGGATTCATCTTCGCGACAGGGGGTCGAGTTTCCCGCGCCCACCTACAGGAGCATGCAGCTAATATCGGGTGTACCTTACATAGGGTTTACTCGCGTTAAAGAAAGTTAATAAATTAAAACTTATATTGGGAAATAATATGTGTTTAATTTCCTTTTTAACAGTAACAGTATTTGTATGTAGTAGGTAGGTACTTTATAAACAATTGACTCTACTAACAACCAATACCATTGTGTAAGATTAGCAAGTGAGCTTCTTCCTTCAGGCCTCATCCAAAGACTTTTTTTTAGAAGACATTGAATAAAAGCCAGTCACTCGCACTTATAGAAACTACAATACATTTTCACTATTATTTTCTGAAACACACGCAAAGTCAAATCTAGAGAAGCTTGCGGCTAAGTAATAACAAAGAAGAACAAGAAAGCACGTTAAGCCGTTGGTCCCGGCTGTCATTCGTGTATCTTTGACAGTCGTTACGGCTCGTCAGAAGCCCGAAAGTCTGACAACCAGTCTTACCAAGGGCCAGGGGTACCATATTACGCAGTAACTGGGTTGCGGAGGTTAGATAGGCAGTCGCTCCATTTAAAATACTGGTACTCAACTGCATCTGGTTAGACTGGAAGCCGAACCCAACATAGTTGGGAAAATACTAAGCAGATGATGACACAAAGTAAACCCTAAGTATAGCAAATAAATCTAAAATTCTTTGGACCCGGTCACATCTACCGTAACAGGAGTACCAGGGGAACAAACAATAAAGGACTTCTTTCTTCCCCTGTCAAACATTTGTCTGGCATCCCGCAAATGTCGTGGTTTTACTCCAAAATGTCGAAATTTTCACCACGTAAACTTTTGAACAGATAATATTTCATACTTCATCAAGCTGGTGGACCAGTGTGAGCTAAACTATTAGTTAACACTTATATTGGATGGAATACTTTGCTTATACAAAAGATAGGTACAATACACACACAATACAAGTAAAGTAGGTATTAACTTTTACACTAAACTAGCTGTGCCTGCAACTTCGTTCGCGTGCATATCGGAAAACAAATTGGATTTCATCGGCTTTCATTTTTTTTGTGCGGATCCCTAATTCTTTTTCTAAAATAAAAGTAAACCCAAAGTAAGTCTAAGTTACACCTTATAACATCAGCTATCTGCCAGTGAAGGTCCCGTCAAAATCGGTCCAGCCGGATTAGTCGGAACAAACAGAGCTAAAAAAAATAAAAAATGTTTTGGGTACTGTATATACTTTCATATTATGCATTTAGTAAAAAGCTGTTTTTTGACATTACAAACAGAAATTTCAATTGTATTTATTTGTTGTACAAAATGGTCAGGAGTAACACAAGTTTAGAATAGAACAGAGATTTTGACTTCGGTATTTTAAGCTGTATCCATGTAACATTTAATAAATTTTAATAAAAAAAATAAAAAAACATTTAAGGCTTAAAGTATTTATTCGTTTTTCTTGACCATATTGTATCATTATAAGCTAAGAAGAAACTTTGGCACCCAAACCTAAAACAATTTCTACTTGACACTTCCTTATTAACATGATCTAACTCCCACATCGTCAAAAAATATGATAAAATCACGAATCAATCTTCTCAATCACGTTGGTTCCTAAGGATCATAATAAATAGCTTACATAATTATAGCTTCTCTTCCATCATACCCTGGAGTTAAAGCCTTACATTAAAATAACAGAAGTTCCCCAGTCTTTCGTCTGTGGCATTCTTTGCCAGCGTTGTGCGCATAAATTAATTTTAATTTTACATCTCTGTCGTAGCCATCTTGTTTTTTGTTTTCTTCTTTGATGAAGAATGTTTTGTCAACTTGGGATTATATCTTTTGATTATTATTTTGCATTCTTTTGGTTAAATTGTTGAAATGACTCATTCTTGTTCGTGGGTTTAAGTTTTAATGAATGTTTGTAAGATGAAAAAAATCTGTAGTTATTTTCTGTCAACATAATTATGAAAGTAAGTTTACACAAAACACACAACGACAACACATATATTGTTCCCACTGCTGGTACACAGGGCTATAATCTACCACGCAGGCCCAATGCGAGTTGGTAGATGTCACATGTCTTCGAATTTTTGGTTCTAGAACATGCCGGTTTCCTCACGATGTTTTCCTTCACCGTTTTGAGAGCAATGGTGATGAATTAATTACATGTAAAGCGCCTGCCTGAGTTCGAACCTACAACCCTTAGGTCTTAAGTCGCGTCACCGTTGGCCGTTACCAGTGTGCCACCACGCCCACCACTGCTTGACATGCACCAACGACAACACACAATACACACATTTTTCGTCCAATATTTCAATATTTGCAGCATCATGCTCACGAAATTTCGATGTGTGCTTACCCAATATGAAAATGAACTGTGGAAAAATTTTCCCAATTATGCGTCCTTGCCAAATCAGTGAAGAACACCATGATGAAAGATGACAGAGATGACATTCTATGAACCTCATAGAATGTCACTAGATTGCGAAATTTAACTTCGAAAACTTTTTATATCTCTTCCCCTTCACACAATTCCATAACCTAAAATCTATACCAACTTTGACAGATAGTTGCTGCATCACAATTCACAAACTAATCCATAGTGGCGCTAGGTTGGCGACATCCGGCGGGGATGCGACCGCTCGCGTCATTTCCGCTTCCTGCTGCAGGGAGGATGGAGGATATAAATAAACGGAGCGTGTATCACACTTTGCGTGAAATCAATCGCCCGGCTAATATGCGACGCGATTTATTTGTCTTTTGTTCGAGCGTGCTGTCGCGACGTGTGAAGTCACCTTTATTTTGAGAAGTAAAGTGAGCTCTCATTTTGGGGCTACTGTGGAATTTGAATCCTTTATCAGCAAAATATTGAAATAAACTTCTTACAAGTTTCAATTTTGTTAAAACGATATTGGCCTGTAAACGAATAAAGATAACATTTAGTTGCAATACAATAACGCTAATATTCAATAAATTGCACACTATACAGAAAGAAAGTTTATAATCACCTGCGGGGCGATTGCGTAATAATGGGTTTAATTTTGACAGTTCAACAACATTCATTACGTTATTTACGTTGTTGAGACAAATTTTTCGAACATATGAAGCAATGGATTAGCAATATCCTTCAAAATGATTCAGATTGAGATTGATTGTGCGTCACGCAATAAGGGTTCCGCTTCCTTTAATAGTGGTTAAAACTTTCCAGTTGTTTTCCAACCTACTCAAACAACAGAAAATTTTCTTCGTCGACGATGGAATCTGCCAGCAAATTAAACAAAAGGTCTTCAAAGGTCAATCAAAACAAGAGCGACACACGAACCAATAGATATACACAGAGCTACACAACACATCTATGTCCTAAACACAACACCACCTAATCAAGCAAAACGAATTCGTCGAAACTTTCGTCCAACGCCACTTTATTTCCTCGTTTGGAACAAAATGACAGACCATTCCATCAAACGGAGCAAAAATACAATAAGTGTAGTTTCCTTGTCCTCCGGACCCCGGTGACCCGAGGAGGTCGTTTGGCGGGTTGGCTAATGAAGCAGCCATATTGGCAGGGCGCGACCAATAGGGATACAAGATGTCGGGTTGCTGGAAGTGGCTAGAAAAGAAAATAGAAGGAATTTTGAATGAATTCAAAATTCCTTCAAAAGAATTCATTAAATTGTTCTATGAAGAACAATTTAATGAAATATGATTTTTAGATGTCATTTTATGCTGTAACGAAATCATCATTGAGGTTTCTTTTCCGTCTTTTTTCTAAATGAGCTACTTAATAGATAAGAACATTTACTGGTAGCTAGCTCAATAAATCTTTCGTTAAGTAATTCGCTGTTGGCATTTTGATCATTATTATTTTCACCAACTAACATGATATTTGATGACCTGATAAGAAATTATCACTAATTTGAAAACCACGGGAGAAAAATAATGTTTCGGCAACACGAAAACTCACTGTGAAATGCTCATGCAATCAAAGCACCAGTTTAGAAAAATCCTACGTAACAATCTAAGCTAAATACGTAGTAAAAAGGTTATGGAGTTAGAAAAGTTCAAAGAGGAGCGGTTCTAAAATATAATGACATAGGTAATTTTTTGTGTAACCCCTAGACTATCCCATCTAGTCACCGTGTCTCTTTGTATGCGGGGACGGTCGGACATTGGTTAATTACGTGCGATAGTCGGCGGCTGCTCACGAGAGAATGATTGCCGCTCTGTAACGACGCTCTGAGCATAGACCAAGACGGTGGACGCTCTGAGAACAGCGGAGTTGAGAAAATTGGAGTTGACCCCTCACAAGAATTAGAAATAGCTTTGTTGATACAGCGGGGTAATTGAGTAACACACTAGCTAACAAAAGCAATGGCTGTTATTTTGACAGCCCAACAACATTCATTGCGTTGTTTAACAGACAAATTTTTCGAACATGTAAAGCAATGGATTAGCAATATCCTTCAAAATGATCCAGATGGTGATTCATAGAGTGTTACGGAATTAGTTACCCTCTAAATGGCTGGCAGGCTGGTCAAGAGTTCAGAAGCCTCTGGCTTTATCCAGATTTTCTGCTGGTATGAAGATGCCATCAACAAAGAATGTACTAAGTATGATTTTTTTTAAGCCGGCACATCCCCATACGCTTCCGTAACTAAAGGCTGGAAGTAACCTTAACTGGCATTTTTCTAGATGTTTTTTAAGGTTTGTCTCTATATTAGTAGGATTTCACGCTACTACACAAAAGATGTACTAAGTAGGTACTAATAGAAGTAGGTAGTTAGTAGGGTAGGTATCACAATGATGTAGCACCTCTTTTTTTTTTTGGGTGGGAAATCATCAAATGACCTCTCCCGCTCTAGGCTGAGTGGAACGGCGTGTCAGACTTTTACTGACTAAAACCCACCCGTGTTTCTTCAGTTGCCTGTGCCAGGGCCCACGGTATCTCTTTCGAACAACCCGCGGCCCTGGCGGCATCAGCCCTAGCGGACCCCGTCAGTTCGTGCTGACATCTCATTGAGGCGCGCGTAGAACACAACGCGACGTCGACCCGGGCCTGGTCCCTAATTGGGGTATCCTAAAGGCAGACAGGTGCGATGCGACAGCGCGACGAGACTCTAGTAGAAAAAACTCGAGAGGTGTCAAGGGACACCCGGATGGAACGAAGTTCAAAGAGAGAGAGAGAGAGAGAGACAGAGAAACACGCGCACGCCGCACGGCTTACAACTATAGCAAAAAGTGTCGTTCCAACTTTTGGCCTTAATTTTTTCCGTCTAGCCCCTTTTCGCAACGCGCGATAAGGAACTTCGTTCCAAAAAATCTATAAAAACTTCATGGAAATTGTTCTTTCAAAATCGCGTCGCACTTTCGCGTTGCGCCTGTCTGCGGGAGCCTTTGGTCTGCAGACAAAGACTTTGGTCGCTATCTTTACTTCTTTAATAATATTTTACCGAAGTCTTCTCGCCCGCCGCAGTAATGGCCGCACAATCGAGGCACGTACTCGGTAATGTCATTCGGCAGTCGGCACAACAACTAGTTTATGGTTCATTTTGTTGTCCGCACAACATCTCACACCGCACTATGTTCCCACATATATTTACACACACGTACACACATCATCTTCTGATGGCTTTCAGCTATGACATGTGACATGACATGATAATAAGAGCGCAGTTTTAGTCTAAAAAGGTAAATAGTGTTCAAAAATATACAGGGTGGCAGGGACATCGACGCGCAAGCTGTACCATGAATTCAGCACATGATTCTACATATTTTTAATTAGCGCAGATATTTTTCGTCGGATACCAAAATAAATGCAGCAGGTTCAGAATCTTGTACTTAAGAAAGAGTAATATTTTTTGTTTTTATCTGTGGAGGCTTATAATTAGCAATTATAAGTATAATATTAATAGTTATATATTACTGTTATTATAATGTTATTAGTCTGTAAGCCTTCCGAAAATAAAGAAAATAAGTAATAAATCATCCATGATAACAAAAGGCCAATTCTCGTAAATTAAAACGTTCTAAATCTAATCGCAATCTCATCTCGGCGACAAACAAATGTCAAAAACTTGTCAAAATGTAGGGAAGTTAGACGTATTTTTGACAGATTGAGACTGAGATCAGACTTCCACAGTCTGATCTCAGTCTCAATCTGTTCTTAAAATTACGAGAATTGCCCCTCAGGTTGCGCGTCGATGTCCCCTGCCACCCTGTATGAATAAGAAAATTATCAAGGAAGATCAATTCAAGTTGAATATTTTCCGAATCTAAGCTAAATTAGTAGATACAACAATAAGAAAACTAAATGAAAAAACGATCTCCTCTATTATCTCTATTTCATCATCTGCCTAGACTTTTCCCAACGATGTTGGGGTCGGCTTCCAGTCTAACCGGATGCAGCTGAATACCAGTAAGTATTTTGCATGGAGTGACTGCCTATCTGACCTCCACAACCCAGTTACTGGGTAATATGATACCCCTTGGTAAGACTGGTTATCAGAATTTTGGGCTTCTGACGACCCGTAACAACTGTCAAACCAGAGGGGCGATTTTAATTTATTCGTAATTTTAAGAACGTTCACAGCCTGATCTCAGTCTCAATCTGTCAAAAATTCCTCTAATTTCCCTACATTTTGACAGCTTTTTGATATTTGTTTGTCGCGGAGATGACACTGCGACTAGATTTTGATCGTCTTAAATTAGGAGAATTGGCCTTCTGGTAACCTGGCAACCTGACCTGTCAAAACTGACATCTTATTTAGCTACATGAGATACTTACGACTAAGTATTTCCTCGGAAGCTAAACTTAATTTGGGCAACAAAATAAACTTTCATAATTTTTATTAAAATTTTAAAACCATTACGTGACTCATAAACACTCCATGAGAACGAAATGACAGACGCACAACCCAAAAAAATTACGGCATAAACGCACGTTAGAATTAAATTAAAAAACACAACTCTCCCATCAATAACATCGAACAATTAACTTGAACAAAATATTCGTACATCAATCTAAAAGATCATTAAACTGAATTCTACCGAAACTCATATGTCTCCCTGGGGCAGGTATGGGGAACGAGGTACCCTCGGTGCAGCGAACAAGTGACAAACTCATAAACATTTGTCACTGAACGGACTGTCCGAGTAATTGCGACCCAGCTACACACCCACCAGAATCTCTCGACCCCTGATCTCATACCAATCAACCCCTCTTATACACTATTTTAAGGTGGTCGGGGGAGGCGGGAAGGTCATTCGAAACTGGTGTTCATATTACTTATTGGTGCCCCGAAACGTTTAACCGATCCCGTTCTAAATTTGAACAAATAATTTACGTACGGTCACTCTTGACGTCGCTTTAAAATAGGGTTAACATTAAAATGGATTGCGAGAGAAATGCATTGGAACTTTACGTTCAGATAACTAACGCATCGGAATTTGGTAAATGATTGCATGGAAATCCTGTTCTATAGTACCTTCTTCAATTATTTTTTTAAAAAATTGGCAAAAAATGGTAAAAAAAAAGTAAACAAATGAAAGGCAACTTCTATTTCCTTAATCTTCTTAAAAAAAAATAGTCTACAGTTCGGCTGACGAGAGAATTCATTCTTGACACCTGTCAGGTTCATACTAACAAATACGTCTTTGCGAATTGGATCTTTATTAGTTACTAGAAGTGATTGACAGATGTGTCAAGAACGCATTCTCTCGACGACCGGACTGTAACATATTTATGAATAAAATATGTTATTTTTTCAACCACCACACACACGCTTTGATTTTTATTTCCCACACTCAAATTAAGACGTAAAGAATCTTTTAAAAAATCTTGAAACTCAACTTTATGATAGCTCCAACCTTGAGTAAATGGCCAACTTTTATGTTTCAGTATCAACCCTACAAAGTCGATGAATAATTTGGAGTGTGTCCCGCGAACGTGGGCCTGCGCTCATTATTGATAGGGACCTCGTCACAGCATCCCGTCCATACTGACGTCAATATAGAGGCATGTAGCAGTAGGTTAAGTAAGTACATCTATATATACATATTATTATAAATTGAATGCTTGCTGATGTCGATCTGGTTTTCAAGGTTAGAAGAATAACGGAGTCGCTGATTTCGGAAGGTTTACTATTATAATACATTAATATTTAGCTTAGATAAAGTAAAGAAATCTTCATGTTTTGTCAAGTTGTAGAGACCGTGCGAAGCAGGGGCGGGTCACTAGTTAACAATCATTAACTTTGGTGTGAGAAAAATTATACTAGTCTTATGAAAGTACGCGAGAGAGCAACACATCGTAGCTCCCAACCACAATGACAGGAACGCTTCTTTCTTCAACTAAGCTAGAAGCCATAGAATGCAGTCGCTAAAATCGGCTAGATGGCATCATAATATTATTATAACATAGGTCCATAAGTCGCTGGTTCATATCCGGCTCGAAGGACCACTTTAGCATGGTACAATAAAACCAATACATGAAGATTTAGATTGGTTTTATTTTAAAATCACTTATTATTTAATGGCTTGATAAAACATAAATAATTATAAGACATTAACCAAGATAGCATGGTTTCCTGATGGTGTTTCAGACTTCAGTAACGTCACCTGTGGAATCTATAATGCACTCTAGTGTAAGACTTCTGCCCTTCAACTTTTCGGTCAACGTTTAAATCGCCTAACTATACTAAAAAAATAATAGCAACATAAAAGTTTTGCAACATAATGTGACCGCCATAATCTGATAATACCTATAATTTCCGCTCTTAAGGGTCGTTACGGGTGAATTTAAATAATTTCCCTTAGCATACTACATGGAATGTTTTGTTTCAAAAATCGTAACATGGGTAGCGACGTAACAAAAACTAAAATGACCTTTTGTATGTTCCAATAATATGTGCTATAAGGATCATACTGTCCTAGATTGTTAACCCAGCATTGCATAGGTACATATTTAAGCTGTCACGCCTTTTATGCCTGGAGACTTTTATTTAGGTATAAGTTTTGTTTACATTTTCAGTTATTATTTTTTGCTTGAGTATAGATTTTATTGTATTTGTTGATATATTGGAGGGTTAGCTGACGTATGAACAAGCAAATATAATTTAATGTTCTGTGTATCGTAATGTTAATTACTTTGCATACTTACTATTGTATCGAATCAAGTTTTTCTAACTAAACAGACAGCTGTGCTGCTGGGGAGTTTGTTGGGCCACTTCTTCTTCCCAGCTAAAACACTAGAAAGTGGTAAACAGCGGTCGTTTTAGGGGACTCTCTTGTGTAATTTTGTTGTTCTAAAAGTGCTGATTCCCAGCCTAATGTGAATAAATGACTTTTGATTTTGATTTAAATCGAAGTTAATTCTCATAAGTATTTTTTACGTTTTCCTGCATTCAATATACAATGTTTGTGAAAAAAATTATTTCCAGCTACTTTGACGATATTTACATTGACAATTTCATATTTTCTTTCAGAAAATCCTTCCACGTCTCGATACTGTAACAATCTCACCGCCATATCCCAAACTAAGCTGTCAATAGTGTTAATCCCTAGCATCAGGAGGAATGACAACTAAAGAATAGACCGGCTGATTCCATTTACCTCGTTTTTCCAAACTAGTTACTTCAGTAAAAGACTATGTCATCACAACTAACTCTTTCAAACAAACTAACAACAAAAAATATCATTCTCAACAAAAACAAAACAAGCCAAAGATAGCCACGTCCGAATCTCAGCGCGAGCTGCCAACATAATTAATGTGAAGACGTCGTTACGTGTCTTGTGGACGAGCCCCCCTCACTTCACCCCCTTCTTCACCCCTGGGAGACCCTGGAGGCTGACCACAACGTCGTACTAGGAGTTCATAACATTAACTATAGGAGAGCTAATTACAAATGGTATGGTTTGTTTTGACTGGGTCGACGATATCAACTGATATTAAAAAAGGCATGATTTTCGATTTTTAAATTGACATTCATTTATTCATGAACAAGTTAGAAGAAAATATGCGTCACATCCACGCAAAACGGCCAAACGGGAAAACTATTTTCTTAACTAAATTCGGATAATAAAGCGGGGACAGCAGGATAGGCAGCTAGGAAAGTCATCTTTGAAACTTACCACAAACGATCATCTCTAAGTCATCAGTACTATTTTCTCATAACCTGCAGTTAGAGCAAAAAGATAAAAAAACATTACTCAATAGTAATACGATCAAAATGATAATCACAGTAGTCATAACATCGTTTTCCTCAAACCGACCCAACGAGTGACGACACTGAGACCATTTTCCTGCAGCAAAAACTACCAAAACAATATCTAATTACTAAACTCCTCTCTAAACGGAAAAAGATCACGCTACACACATACCCACATACCCTCATGCGTGTACGTGGGACCTCTCAGCAGGACCTCCGTCTGTTCTCCCAGTAATTACAAGTACGATTGTCTTGCGTGACCGATAAATAACCGCCATATTTATTTGGGGCCAGTGACAAAATTATTTGCGAGTGGCAACCCTCGGGAGTTTTTTTTTCTTTTGTTTTGTTTTAGCGGTTTTAGCCAAAGGTTGAGGAATTTTTGTGTATGATTATGAAAGTACCTATAGGTACTATTTAGTTTAGACCTTGGTGTTTAGAATAGTAAACATAACGATCGTAAGCATTGAACAAACCGTACCATCATCATCATCATCTGCGTAGCCTTTTCCCAACTATGTTGGGTTCGGCTTCCAGTCTAACCGGATGCAGCTGAATACCAGTATTTTACATGGAGCGACTGCCTATCTGACCTCCACAACCCAGTTACTGGGTAATACAATACCCCTTGGTAAGACTGGTTGTCAGACTTTCGGGCTTCTGACTACCCCTAACGACTGTCAAAGATCCACGAATGACAGCCGGGACCAACGGCTTAACATGCTATCCGAGGCACGGAGGGGTCTCGGTATGTAAAGATGGTCACCCATCCACAGACCAACCGCGGCAAGCGTAGCTTAACCTGATCGATCGACCTGTGCGGCTGTTATTATTTAGCCACGGGGAGTTTAACTACGGATCAAAAAACCGGCCCTTAGCTGTCACCACAGTAGACTACTTGTCAAATCTACCGTAAACATTAAACAAAGTCTGTAGTCTTGACCTCTTTGGTTTGTCTTCTCCTACTTAAGTGTCAAATCACTACCTATGCTTATAATTAAATAAATCAGGACAATAATTAATAATAGACATTCATTACATGTCGCGGGTTCGATTCCCGCACGGAACAAATATTTGTAAGACCTACAAGTAGTCGTTCCGGGTCTGGCTGTTTGTGTATGTGAGTTTAAATGTTTGTAAACGCACTCACGATACAGGAGAAATCCCTAGTGTGGGGCAACAACGCAGCACCCTAATTGCGTAACATACTAACAATCACAATCCGAATGATTTTGAAGGTTATTGCTAATCTATTGCTTTATATGTTCGAAAAATTTGTCTGTTCAACAACGTAAACAACGCAATAAATGTGTTTGAACTGTCAAAATGAAAGCTATTGCTACTGTTTGTGTGTTACGCAATCTCCCTGCAGGCCTGTGTCCCAGCAGTGGGAACATTTTTTTTTTATTTTTAAAACGTTGCCCCACACAGGGATTTCTCCTGTATCGTGAGTGCGTTTACAACCATTTAAACTCACATACACAAACAGCCAGACCCGCAACAACTACTTGTAGGTCAAACAAATATTTGTTCCATGCGGGAATCCAACCCGCGACACGCCACTGCGCCAACCGTGCCGTCATTATAAGCTGATTGTGCAATAGACATTGCCAGCATTCCAGTCATTTATAGTTAGTTCTGCACTTCAATATAAAGACGAAGAATGATAAAATTAAGTTAATTATTCTTGGATATAATATGTAGAGCAACAAATTTTGTGTAAGACAAGACGCGGGTCACAGGCTGTATCGAGTTTTCTCGACAACTTCGACAAATTCACGAAACTACCCCCAGCAGTGCGTACTATGCCTGGACGTTAAAATAACATGGATAATACAGGACCTCCCAAAACAAAAATGATGACCATCAATGCCATAAAGCACCTGTAGGAAGCCTTAATGTTAAATTAGGTGATCCATCTACGAGCAAGGGAGCTAAGGGTCCAATAAATTAGTTGGGGACACCGGGGATAATAAACACGGCTACGAAATGGCCGTGCCAAATAACTTGTTAGGAGTTGCCCTGTCTCCCCTATTGACTAATTACGACACTTTGTTTTAAGCCACTGGTGGGAACGAGAACGGGAATTAGTTGCTGAAGTTCTCGCAGCTGACGAATTGTGAATACTTTGCTGTGAAGTTGGGATAAAAGTTGGAAATGTTTATTTGTTTTAATGGCGTGATAATTTGAGAGTTCGAGGAATACATCCATCTATAAAGGGCTTGCTTTGCAACTGGGATATCTAATTAGTAGGCTTTTAGAAAAAAAGAAGCAACCAGCAAGATAAGTCTTGTCAGAAATCAAATACACCCAGTCAGTCAGCACTGACTGGGTGTATTTGATTTCTGACAAGAAAGAGTTCCAGCTTAGTCCAGTCTAGGTTTCTTTGCACTTTCCATTTTTTTCGCCACCAACCGTAAGCCAGAGGTATTATTTTTAAACTCATATTTTTGTAGCTTTCTCCAAGCCCTTTAAAAAAATAAAATATCTTTATTTCAGACCTATATCAGTCCATAAAAAAAAGAACGATCCAGAATTCCACTACCGACATTATATAGCACGAAACAGAGTAAACTTTAAGGCTAGCGCCCTAACAGCAGTGATTTTATAGTAAAACCATACCTACATTAATTCGTGCAACAATGCACAACTTGCAGTATTGTCACCTCGCCGATAAGATCCGTTGTTGCCATCTCTGAGTGACCATCTTTGTTCGACAAGAAACAAATGCTGCTCATAGAAAAAAACGAAAGAGCATTTGGTCATCAAGCTTGAGTAAGCTTGATGACCAAATGCTGCATGCAGCTGATTTCAGCCTAGTACGCACGCCTACACATCATGCTATACATAACCAGTATAAGCTGACTTCTGATTGTACGAAAAACCTATACAATGCTAGGTCAGCTAAAACTGGAAATGTACAGCTTGATGTGTAGCCGTGTGTACCTATTTTTCTCATAATAATGATTCACAGTCAGTTTGAGATTAACTTTAAACCATAAGATATCGAAAAATTCACATGATACTAGCTCGATTTGTTCTCCAACCACCGTAATATGAAAACTAAAAAAACAACTATATAAAACGTAAAACCACATCAAAATAATCTACTCGTAGCTAGAGCACCATAGCAGCGCACTATAAAACCATACATTAATTCCTGCAACACTGCACAACTTGCAGTAAATATTGTCACCTCGCCGTTATGATCCGTTGTAGCTATCTCCGCCAAATGACAACCCAAGTTCGACTAAAAACAAATGCTTCTCATAGAAAAAAACAAATCAACATCTGCCGATCGATTCTGTAATAATCTCACCGTGTAAAGTTATGTGAAGTGAGCTTAGAGTGAGCTGTCAATCCCTAGCATTAGTTGGAATAACAGCTCACTCCACGCTCACTTCACCTAAGTTTTCACGGTGAGATGGTTACAGAATTGCACTACTGGTCATCATGATTGCTCATTCTTAGGGTTCCTTCATAAAATGATGTTACATAATTTAGCGGTGTCTACTTTCGACTTAGCTGCGAACACTTATATAGCTCAGATTTTTTTTCCTTACTATAATGAAACAATTATTCAGCAATACTCTGAAAAAGCACCCGTTGAAACTTTTCGAAACAGAGTAAACATTAAAGGTAAGTCTAGAGCACCAATAAAACTATCAATAATGCACAACTTGCAGTATTGTCACCTGGCCGATAAAATCTATTGTATCCTTGTTCAACAGGAAACAAATGCTTCTCATAGAAAAAACAAATGAGCATCTGTTCATTGCTCACTGATATGGCTGCGATTTCAAACCATCAAATCTAGTTGTCTCATGTGATACTCATGTATATTTAATAACTCAGTGGTGTCTATTGCTGAGGTTAGAGCATAATATCGAAAACTTTTTGGTCCTTACTTTTATGAAACAATATTCTATAGTTTTTAAACAGCAAGAAACCTTTGAAACTTTTCGAAACAGAGTAAACTTTATCAAAGGTAAGGCTAGAGCAAGCAGCACAATATAAAACCATACATTAATTCGCGCAACAATGCACAACTTGCAGTATTGTCACCTCGCCGATAAGATCCGTTGTTGCTATCTCCGCTGAGTGGCCATCCTTGTTCGACAAGGTGGTTGCTTTACGCGGCGCCCGCGTTGTAGTGCCGCGCGGATTTATGTGCAGAATGCCGCATGCTACGTAGATTAGTCTGATAGATGCGATCCAGAGAGCTGTTTCGAGATAGGACTTTGATATTCTTTTAGATTGTGCGATTTCTTTTTTATGATGGAACTTATTTCTCCTTAAATCTTGGTATCCTTTCCTACTCAAATCCTACTAATACTGATACATATTATAAATGTGAAAGTTCGTATGTTTGGATGTTTGTTACTCAATCACTCCAAATCGGCTACACGAATTTGGATGAAACTTGGCAAACAGATAGTTTATAACCTGGATATTTTTTATCCCAATATTACCACGGGATCGAGAATTATGCGCGTGAAACCGCGCTGCTAGGTATTTCATAAAGATAAACGTATTTTGATTAACTTCTGAATTACGATATGATACCGATTATTTAGTAACTATTCTGACTGTGCCCTCTGAGTTTCTTCCAGTTCCCGGTTTGTTTCGGTAGTCGAATAGAAAACCAACCTTATCTAGTTTAAAATATATTTTTCACGTGTTTTTTTTAACCTTTACATCGTTTATAAACATTTTGTTTTTCATGAAAATACATTGCACCTTTTCTCCGTCCTGTACAAACGTTAATAACGACAAACACCTCAATGTACAACAAACTCATAAAATTATAGTAAGGTGACAATATTCTCTGCATTTCGCGGTACACTCCGGTGTTATCGAATTACGATTTACGATGTTGACAATATCTGTTGAAGCTCATGTCGCCTTCGCGTATTTTTATCTTTCACATTGTCTCGTGAAATATCCTCCGGGTGGACACCCCAGGGTTTTGTTACAAGCTTATTTAAGACGTTTAGTTGACATGTTTACTGGGGATAAGTTTAACGCGAGAATAATTTAATATTCAGTTTGTTGGCAGTCTTGGAACACGACGACGATGTTTATTCGTCTTTGGTGTTTAACTATTTAATACTGAATGTAGGTAAAGACTTTGTACCTGATAATATATTAATTGATGTAGAACCGCCTTGTAAAGATGGTTTTACAAGTCACGCTTTTGGAGTCATGCTTTTATAAGTTACGGATTCGTTTAGTACCTAATCCTACCTTATACCTTAGTGGTTCGTTGTTCAGTGTGGGCTTGTAGCTAAATAATAACAGCCGCACGGGTCGATCGATCAGGTTAAGCTACGCTTGCCGCGGTTGATCCGAGAATGGGTGACCATCTTCACATACCAAGACCCCTCCGTGTCTCGGAAAGCACGTTAAGCCGTTGGTCCCGGCTGTCATTCGTGGATCTTTGATAATCGTTACGGGTCGTCAGTAGCCCGAAAGTCTGACATCCAGTCTTACCAAGGGGTATCGTATTACCCAGTAATTGGGTTGTGAAGGTCAGATAGGCGCTTCTTATAATATCCTGGTATTCAGCTGCCTGCATACCATGCAGCCGATTGGTAGACTGCTAGGCAGATTGATGACCTTAGTGATTCGTTGTTGCAGGTATTAGTATGCACTTCAGTTATATTTACGTGAATCAGAGCGTTAATAACTCTACCTTAGGCACCACATCCAATTATTCTTCATTCCATCGGCAAGAATGACGAATGTCCATACTTTCAATCCCTATTTATCCCCTTTAGGGGATGAACTTTCAAAAATCCTTAATTACGAAACACTTTAGTTATTAAAGGAATTCTTGGGAGAATTTCATACTTTATCCAGCGGTTTAAACTGTGCGCTATCTGTCAGTAAACTACGAGCTAAAAAAATACAAACCAATTGCACTTCAACAGGTTTCCAAAGAAAAAATTAAAATCTAAATAGAACACTCACATCACATAAAAACCAAACTGCCAGTACTTATAATCCCATTCAGAGATATCACTCGAACTCCCAAAAAAAACCGATACCCATCCGTAAGTTTTACGGTTGGACCGTAAAAGGTGGTTCTATCATAACCGTGTTTTACCGCAAGGTGTCGTTAGTGTGAATGTTTCAGTGGCTGATGTATGTCGATCATGTCCTGGTACGCAGAGATACTGATATGTCCTGTAATGGAGAGGGGGCGGACTTGGGATTGAGTTCGGACCTACAAGGAAAGTTAAACAAACAAGGTTATGCAAGGTGTAGTAACAGTATATTTAAGGACCTTGCTGATAGTATGTATGCTACTAAGACCTACAAGCGGTGGTTGAAAATAGCCGCGTAGATGTTTGTTTTTTAACATAATTTCTTTCCTCCAAAGAAGGTTGGTATGTTTTTGTGTATGTATGCCATTTTTATTGCATTTTTTTTTTTTGCATTAACATTTTATTTATGGATCTCGTGCGCAATATTTTTTTAAATTTATTTATTAATTAAACTGCAAGGCACTTTCATTGTATGGTGGAGCAGCAGCAGCTTTATTGAGATTTGGCAAACGACTTTCAGAAACTTAACCTTGAACTTGAAACAGACCTTTAGTTTGACTTTCCATCGACAGAGACACCTTCTAGTCAGTCCATCGCGATGTACTTGAAAATCAATGTTTTACTTTAAAAGTAAAACATAGATTTTCAAGTACATCAAAATAAAATAAAATCATAAAAATAAAAAAAACAATTTTGGTTTATTTAAAATAAAACAAAATTGTTTTTTTACTTTTATAAAAAACGAAAAAGTTTATATAACCTACTTTTTTAGCTCTCCCAAGTCCGCCACCATACCCAGCCATCAATACTAACGGTCCCGCCCCAAGAGACTCGTAGTCGCTACGAAAAATCATTCCAACGCTAAAATATCAATAAAACACAAGCACCAGGTACACACGCTTGGGACTCGTTCGCCCGCTCCCGAATTACTAACGCATTCGAGTGCGGCCCTGCCCTTTAGTAGGACATTTTATTTTTTTGTAATGGCCATGTTTGTGCGTTACGAGACTTATATTCACTCATGTTCTTTTTATTGGCGGGGAGGGAAAATCGGTTTGTGCGTGTGAGAAATCCTTGAAAAGCTTCGTTTGTGAGGTTTTTGCTTTTCGATTTAGTGTCATCCGAGTTGAATTTTTATGGACATCTTATGAGTGTGGGTTGTGCTTCAAGCTTAGTTACTAAGTTTTCGGTCCAAATATTGAAATTTACTGTCACAAGCTGCTATTGAGTGTGTGCTCTTATAGCCATGTCACTAAGGAGCTTATACAGTCCAGATTGCGCCATAACTGTAACCCTCAGTATCATTTTTAATGTAAATACACTGTACAGTCAACAAAAGAGATAAGTAACCAGGGTCGCCGTCGGATATAGGTAGTTGAAGTTTTGTAAGAAACCGATGGATGTTTTCGAATGACATTTAATTTGATAAACAAACTCTTTGTTTCCTAATAATTAAATTAATTTTTATTCGAAAACCTCCATCGGTTTCTTACCAAACTTCAACTATTTCCGAGGACCTTGGTTACTTATCTCCTTTGGTGATCGTACCTACATAATGTAGTAATGTAACTTTTTGTGCAATTAAAAAACCATAACTTACCAATACAAAATATGTTTGTTAAGAATTAAACTACTTAAAAATGAGTACTTACTTAACTTCTCTTTATTTGCGGCTACTTATCAAATTTTCTCCATAATTCTGCCACTATCTTCCACCCACCGCATCCCGGAAGCTATAAAGCCTCCAAATTCATCCCTGTCCACTAATAGGACACTTTATTGTTGTAACGAGCACCGCAACCACATCAGAGTCACATCTACCCGTGTCTTTTTATTGCCATAACATTATGGTGGGGCACGGGAAACTCGGATCGTGTGAAAAATTCAGGAAGTGGTTTCTGAAATTTACTTTTTAGTAAGATTGCTGATAAGACATAAAGTCAAGTTATTATTTGTATTTCATGGGTAGGACACGTACGGAGGGGCTTGTGGCTAAGTACCTAATAACAGCCGCAAGGTTGAAGATTAGGCTACGCTTGCCGCGTTGATCCGTGGATGGGTGACCACTTCACATACCAAGACCCATCCGTGCCTCGGAAAGCACGTTAAGCCGTTGGTCACTGCTGTCATTTGAGAATCTTTGACAGTCGTTACGGGTCTTCAGTAGCCCGAAAGTCTGACAACCAGTCTTACCACAACCCAGTTACTGGGTAATACCCCTTGGTATTACCCAGTAACTGGGTTGTGGAGGTCGGTTAGGCAGTCACTCCATGTAAAATATTTAGCTGCATCCTAGGCAGGCTGCAGGCTAGGCAGATGATGATGATAGGAAGGACACGTTTACTCTAGCTGAAAATTAAATTAATTAGAAAATTATTCAAATAGCTTTAAAATTAAGTAAAGTCTGTCGTATAATTGTCATAATGTCAAATTATTATTTGGATTTACATATTATTAGTAACACATTTTTCCTTTTGTCAAAAAATGACACGCTTTTCGCATAATATTTTGACACACGTAGCTACAACTAAATACTTTGAACTGTCCAGTTTGGTTTTAAGTAGCACATTATACAGGCAGGGACATCGTCGTGTCAAGAAACTCCACGGTTACTCTTTTAAAAATAATTGGCTTTTAAAATGTTTTCAAATTAGGTACAGACAGTGTAGGCCGGTCAACAAGTACCAGGTACTTGATAAAATAAAAAATGTCAGTCTAAAGTCTAGGCCTACAAAGTCCTCACATTTACAAAATCATAGAGTTAATTCGGAGAAAACACCTGTCCTCCAAAATCGGATCAAAAGAACAGTGACAAAAGTTTGTAGAACAACAAAACTGCATCTACGTACCCATACCTCAACAAAAATCCGTAGTTTATTTTCCCAGCGTCCAGTATCATTGTAAATCGAGGCACAGTGTCCAAATCGTCGATGTCTCCCCTATCTTAAATAGCAGCGGCGGGCGGCGAGCTGCTGAGTGGCTATTTATTGGAGGTAATTAAAAAGAAAACAGACAAAAGGCTCGCAGCTGACTGGAACGTGCCGGGAACACTAAGTAATAATAGTGATGGGAGTCTCGATTGGGGAAATCGGTGTTCGGGTATCGATAATAATTAATCGATAGTCTCGCTAAGCGAATGATTTATTTATACTTGGGGCCTTGTTGCACCCAAGGACAACCAATCCCCGGTTGGTATACTCGTAGGACTATTGCAGGATATGGAAACAAAGATTATGGGTTTGGGTGACTAAAGTGAACTGGTTATTGAGGACTATGGAAGGTGAATAACCCCTGTCTGACCAATATTATATATTAATTACACAGATAAAATGGCTAGGTAAAGGTCAGTCGTTTATTCGTATACAGGTACTTTGTTGTATGTACACCAGAAAATACATAACAAAACATGCATTTAAAACTACCAAAACATACAATGGGCGGTCTTACCTTTTCAAGGCATCCTTTACTTTGAGCAGTCCTTGGAATTCAATATCATGTATAATCAAAAACAGTTGTATTTTTTTTCGCTAAGTTATTTCTACATGCGACCATCTAAGTATGTCCCTAACGTAAGGCCCGGGCAATGAGTTGGTGTTCGAAGATTTTAAAGCTGGAATCCTTATTTAAGCTTGGCTTCGATCATACAATATTTTTCTGAGCCAAATAAAACTTTGACTGATCCAGTACGCTAATACTAACACTCTTTAGTCCTGTATAATAGTAAAAGTCTTGAACGTATATACAGCTTTTTAATCCTAATTCCTATTAATATTATATACGTGAAAGTTTGTATGGATAGATCGATGGATGGATGTTTGTTACTCTTTCACGCAAAAACTACTGGACTGAAATGAAATTTGGCACACAGATGGTTTATAACCAGGATTAACACAGAGGATTTTTTATCCCGATATTCCCACGGGATCGAAACTTATGCGGGTGAAACCGCGGGGTAATAAATTATTAATGGTTTGATTTCCAGGTCAGACAAAGTATTATTGAGTTTTTCTATCTGGAACTTCTCAGTAGCAGCCCGTAGTCTGGATCAGTTTATAACTGTATAGTCTATGGTCTGGATTTGTGCCCGGTTGACGGCAATAGGCTCTATTACATGGGACTTACAACATAACCAGAAAAATGTGGATGTACTATAGGTACACCTCTGCTTACCCCTTCGGGGATTACAGGCGTGATGTTATGTTTAATAATAATAATAATAAATATCCCTGGACCTTTCACACAGCGCCATCTAGTCCCAAGCTAAGCAACCTAATGCTTATGTTATGGTAACAAGATGGCTGATAAACTACTTATATACTTTTTTTTTTGTAAATACATACATATTATAGATAGAAAAACACCCAGACTCGGAACAAATACATGTAGGTCATACAAATATTTGTTCCGTGCGGGAATCGAACCCGCGACACGCAGCGCAGCATACAATCGCTTAACCACTGCGCCAACCGTGCCGTGTTTAGTTTTATGATCTTCCTGTACGAGTCGTAATAATTACTTTTTCTTTCTTTCTTTCTTTATGTAAATGATTACGTTTTCATCGATACCATCAGAAACAAACCTCATACCCACATCACTAACAGAAGATCACAAGTCGGTCGTGCGAAAGAGGACTTTTATCAGTCGCGACCGATACCAATACTCCTAGATTCCGACACCTTATTTATTGCCACCCTACATATCACCACTTTAGTTATACATGCGCCATCGCTCTTATTTTCAGTTGATACGATCTATTTCAGTGTGCATCAATGCTTGATAAACTTTGTAATCATTTGCCAAGTCTTCTTTTGCATTAAAATAATCCTTATTCTTAAGGCAGCAAGGAAGATATTGCTTTGATTTTTTGTGTGGTATTAGTTTGCTGAAAGTGACCCTTGGTTCTGGTGAAAAGTAATTGACAAATAAGTCATTTTTCATCGTCAAAGTGCGATAAATGGTCGAGTTTGACCAGTGATGGATTATTTTTTTAACACTCGGTTTGAGTTTATCAAAGTGTGTAATTCTGTGAATTTACCAATTGCTGGTAGGGGTCAGATAAAAAATGTCTGTAATAAAAATAACATTCATTTTCACGTATCATGTCAATCACTACCATTTCATTTACTTAGCTGTTAGTGGAACCATTTTAATTTCAGTTTAGATTTTTTCATCATGTTCGTCATCGTGAAGAAAAGTTGGTCTAAGTCATTTTCAAATATCTTTATTTACTAATGGAAAAATAAACAAAATGCACTTATCCTAAGTTACATTTACTCATTATAATTTAGGCACTTTATGAGGCTAGTGATTCACCTATCAAAGCTTATGACAGATAGGTATGTAGTTTTAACTGCTTACAACATAGACTTTACACACAATATGACAATTGTGGAAATTATTTAGTTATAATTTACTGATTGGTATAACAAAAACTATTTAACTAATGTAGTTGGTCTAAGTAATAAATAAGAGCCTACAGCACAAACAACCATGCTAAGTAAGCTTCAGCCTAACATTTTACCCCATTTCCTAATGTGAACGTACAGTTAAAATTAGCCTAAACACAAGACCAAGGACCTCCATTCAAATTTTTTCTGGCATTTGCAATGATGTATAGGGATAGTTATTTATCTCTACAGCTCGTATATTCTTCTGTAAGAGCAAATGAGCAGTATTTACATAAAATATAAGCTAACAGACTTACGGAAAGAAACAGGGCATCAAAAAATTCGTCCGCATCGCTGTCCAAAGGAAAAACTTCCAAAAGGCTGGCAGCATTGCCACTTTGTATAGCAATGCTGATTCTTTGGCCAAAAAATAGGCCAGCCCTCTAGTGAAGAGTCGATCAACCAATGAGTAGTTAGTAAAAATATCATAACTCTCCCAGATCTCCTAACCAAAACTACCAGAAACGCATAAATCAAAGGAACTTTCGAACTCGGAGTTGGCGTGTCAAATAGTTTGCCAACGTCGACTCGGTAGCCAAAGTTCCCCAGGTGTGGGGAAAAACTTATTGATATATGCCAGCTCCCCAACGTGCTGTACGTCATGTATCGCTGCTCTATATTCTAACTGGGTACTGTAGTTGGAGTGCTATGGAAGGTATTGATAGGTACTACCGCGAGAGTTTATTTTTATCTGTCACATGTACTTACATAACTTCACTCTGCACATAACACTGTCACAGCAACAATTTATCTCGTCTGCTCAACGTCCGTGTGTCGCTGCAGGGATCCAGCAGAATATCAGCGTCAGGTATATTTGCCTGATACATGCTGAGCTGGACTCCCATTTTATTTTTCATTATTAATTTGATTTTAATTAAGTATTCGTCATAGTGTCACTTTTACTTCGATATGTATGTAGGTATATGTATGTTTTTGTTTAATATTGGCAAGTACCTTGTTTTTATATTATATTCATGTAGGTTATCATCTAATTGTACTTTTGTATGTTGTGCTGTCTTTTGTGTGCACCAAATGGTTTAAATCTAGATAGATTTAAACCATTTGGCACACACAAAAGACAGATAGATATCTACAAGGATAAATAAAATAGCAGTAGTTAGAGTATCACCGTTGCATTTAAGGCGCTGCCCAAACGTAGGAAATCTTAAAACGCTCAGTTTTTTGTCGCACAGTTAGGCGTAGGTATATTAAACTATATTAGCAGAAAAAAAAATGTGTATTGTCAAATATTCAAGGAAAATACTTAATCAAAAATATTTTATAAAATATAATAGTAAAACAGTCGTAAAACAGGTCAAAAAATATTTTTCGTTGCCTAATTCTCAAAATTTTGAGCGTTTTTGGTGGTCATTAGTTTCAACTAACATAAGCGCTTCGCTATTTTGAACTGTATTTGTTGCCGCAATGAGCTAAAAAATTGCTTCTTACAGCTTCTTAAAGTTTTAATGCATAATGTGTCCGTTCGATAAATGATAAACGAGGGAGTATCAATGTAGGTAAGTAACTGTCATCGGTTGAGGAAAATCATAAATGTAGACTTGTTTGTGTTGATGTATTCATAGATAGAGCTGTGTTAGCCCAGCAGTAACAGCCCCGACTTACGAATTGAACGTAGTGGGTTCAAACCCATTCAGGTGGGTTACTTTGTAATTTATTTCATCACCGCTACTCTTGAACGGTGAAGGAAAGCTTCTTGTGGAAACCGGCAAGTCCTAGAACCAAAAATCTGAAGACATGTGACATCTTCCAACCCGCACTGGGCCCGCGTGGTGGATTACGGCCCTCTCCCTCTCAAAGGAGAGGAGGCCTGTGTTCCAGCAGTGGAAACATTATAGGTTGATTATGTTATTCATAGATAACCTAAAAAGGCTAATAATCAGTTAATTACCTTGAATTTTCCAAATCCTTATCACCTTTGCCAATCAGAGACAATCCACCGCTTTCTTTCCTTTCCAATTCGACACAGTTTCCTAAGTCTACGAACTACTATTCGTTATCAAAACTTATCGATATATCTAGCACAACCTATGAATGAATCAGAAGCTGTCTCTCCACCCTATCTTAGAAGTTATTATAGTGAATACTATCTTTAAGATATCGGTAAATTGAATGGACAAGTAATCTCAGCAACACGACGATGCATGAACTCATTGGAAATAGAACAGACACGGCAAAACTTAGGGAAAGCCAGCATTTAGCAAATGGCGATAGGAATGTTTAGCATAATAAAGAAAATAAAATAAATAATCAGCCTATAATGTTCCCACTGCTGGGACACAGGGCTCCTCTCTTCGAGAGGGAGTGGGTTATAAATTACCACGCGGGCCCAGTGCGGGGTGGTGCATGTCACATGTCTTCGAATATTTACACATGATATAAAGACAACTAAAGGAGTTCCTACACTGAAGGTACCGTGAAAGTGCACCAAAACGTCTTGAAAAAAACATTATTGCTACTAGACCAGACACAACTACCTATCTATTCTATAAAACTCTCACCGTGAAAGTAAAGTGTGATTGAAGTGAACTGCCAATACTTAGCATCATGTGGAATGACAGCTCACTTAAAACTTACTTTATCTATGTTTTAACAGTGAGATTTTTTTGAATACACTGTCAGATATTAATTTGCAAGAGCATCTTTGAAAGAAGAAGGTCGGTGTTCCAGATACACATAAGAATAAGACAATTTATTTGCTCAAACATGTGTATACAAACAGAATTAAAAATACATGCATGCAAGATCCTAAATAAGAATAGCTCAGGAATGGCTTAATAATAATAATAATAAGAAATTTATTTCAGACGAAGTCCATAAACTGTTAGTAATACAAAAAACCTTAAAAAAACTATTGTTAGTACATACAATAACAATCCACTGAAAAAGTAAAAAATAAAAATAATAATGATGAAATGATAATGTAGATTCAATACTTTGGAAGAGGTCTCTTTTTTTATCAACTGACAGTTCCTCTGATAGAACTGACAGAACTACCCAAGGTCCGCAAACAAAAAAATCGGAGCCATCTCAAAAAAAAATAGTCCACACACCGATAAAATCTTCACACGTTAAATGTTGCACATAAATAATAAAAATTGCGATCGTAAAGACAATTGATACGTTATGAGTGGAGCCGTGTTGGCACGACACATATTTATGGTTAGTGGCCCTCATCGACACGGGTTCGATACCCGGTTCACGCAAAAACGCGTCCGACATATCGCGAGCGTAATATAATGTGAAATGATCGTTCGTAATGTGTGTACGGTGCAAAATATTGTAGTGGATCTGAATCGGGGGGAAGTGGGCTCCACTTCTTGTATTAAAATGTTAGACAACTCATAACTTTTTAATATTTTTTCCGGAAATATCAGTCAATTTTTCAGAATTTTACAGAATATGAAATGAAATTCAAATTCTTTATTTCAGACCTGAGTTCATAGAAATGAAATGTTTATGTCTGTAAGTAGAGGGGTAATTCTCGTAATTTTAAGAACGTTCACAATCTGATGTCAATCTCAATCTGTCAAAAATACGTCTATTATCCCTACATTTTGACAAGTTTTTGACATTTGTTTGTCGCCGAGATGACACTGAGACTAGATTTTGAACGTTTTAAATTACGGGAATACGGGCTCAGATCTCTTACACGTCAATATTTTGTTGGTCAATATTTTAATGGTCCCGGCATTACCTAGCTGACTGATCCCTGAGAAGAAATGCCGAAACAAACTTTATTTATTTATTTATAAAGGTAAACCAACAGCTTCTGTATATAAAATATCAAATAACAGTAGATGTGCTTATACAGTTGCCAATAACAGGTGAACCAACATTCTCAAATACAGTGACAGTGATGAATGAAACTTAAAGATCATGGTCTCTTTTAAAGTCCAAACATTATATTATTAGGTTTTTATATAAGTTTATCAGTTTTCTTTATAAAATAAACATGCTACATCACAACAAAAACTAAATCAGAAATGATAAAATCAACATGAAGTAAGTGATAACGGGCAAACCAGTTCCCAATACTTTGAGGTCTTCGACGATAGTACGATACAATTAAGACTACCTCACACAGGTAGTTCATACTTTTAGTGTAGGTATGGTGTTTGTCGTCCGACCGATGGCCGGTGGATCAGACGAGTCCTGAGGTGGAGTATGGGACGCCCTCCAGCGATTTGGACCGACAACCTTAAATAGGTGGTTGGGACAGACCGGATGTGGAAGGCGGACGACAGAGTGTTGTGGCGCAGCCTGGGAGATGCCTATGTCCAGCAGTGGACTGCGATAAGATGATTTGATTGATTTTACGTTCTTTCTAAAAATGTTAATCATTATTATCATATCAGCCGAAACACGTCCACTGCTGGACATGACAATGACTTATGAATAAATCATAATAAAGCATTGATCTTTCCTGTCAGCTATAATCAAAGTTCATCCTCAACAAACTAAACCAAAACACAAAGTAGAGCCACTTACCCTCCCAGTCGCCGTCATCGTCCCACGGTGAGGTTACTTTATAGTCATGTCATATCAGTTAATGGCGCGCGCCTTTGTCGTAGCGCCGCCGGCTGCCGGTCCCGTACATCAGCCGTATCGCCGCGACATCGGACGACACGGAAAACCGAGTAGAGCAACATTCGCGCCGGTTGTGTTTTGTTTTGTTCTGCGATTTTTTGAATTTGGAGGAGATAAAAGGTGTTAAATGTTTGGTGGTTTTTGATTGTGAAAATTGCGTGAGATTTTCTGCTAGTGCCGTCTGGTCAGTACTGTTTTTCTGTCTTTGAAAGAGTTTTAAGAACTTTACCAGAGTTTTTTTGTCCATATGCAATGGTATTTAAGGGACATAAGTCTAAATAGATACGTCGCAATAAGTGTACCCCTCAATAGATAATTATTTAGGTCCTACTTGTCATTTTTTTATTGCAGAGCACGTAAAATAACTATGACGTTATAAATATATATACCTATAAAAAAATCTGTAATTGGAAGGTGTAATTTAGTCATCGAGGTTTCAAAATGCCAAAATCTGATTTAACCCTGTAGGACAAACATGAGAACAAGTTTGTATTTCTTTATCCCTAAGGAAACATGTTTCAGAGCCAAACTTGTTCAAATTAAAGACTCCAGGTCCTAAGTCAATAATTTGAAAGCCTTTTATTTTATCTGTAAATCAAATTTTAATATTTTTTAGCGCAGGTAGGTCATAAAACACTAAAATTATTAATAAAAAGCAATAAACAGGGGTGTCACCCAATAAATTAGGTGCGACATTCGCGACAATGTAAGGCCGTGTTCTTAGAACTGGAGACGAACAGGCTGTGGCTTAGGGTCACCAGTTTTTTATCAAATGACAATTAATATTAGTCCCAAAAACCTTAGTCTCGACCAGGACTTGTAGTCCCTAACTGAGATGGTACATGGCAATGAATTAAAAATTAAATTATTATTATTATTTTAAAATAACTAATAACTATTTTTTTTCTGGGGTACCTATAGTATACATATATAAATAATAATCCTACTAATATAATAAATGCGAAAGTTTGCATGGATGGATGAATGGATGTTTGTTACTCTTTCACGCAAAAACTACTGAACGGATTTGGATGAAATTTGGCACACAGATGGTTTATAACCAGGATTAATATATAGAATTTTTTATCCCGATATTCCCACGGGATCGAAACTTATGCGGGTGAAACCGCGGGGCGCAGCCAGTAATAAATAAATAAATAAAATCGCATGTTTTCTTATTGTGATTTTTTACAGATATTGTATGGGAATTTGAAAAGTTGGTCCTGACTCCGATTATGGGACTAACCACACTTATTCAACTCTGTTCAGCTTTTGCGTACGCTGCATCTGTTCAGCTTTACAAAACTACAATACAACCAATAACAACTATATGGACAAAAGCTGAACAGAGCTGAATAAGTGTGGTTAGTCCCTAAATGTTTGATACCTATGTGAATCTGTGGTCCACTGATTTCAGGTAGGTATCACGATTCGATAGTTCAACTCAAATGAATGCCGCTTTCCACATGGATTATATTTCAGAAAAAATATTTGTTTAGCTGAAACAAATCGGAAGAGATGGAATGCGAAGGAATCGGAAAATAAGGAATGGTCTATTTTAAACCTAAAAGCCCAATAATCTCGAAAAAAAATTTTTGCAGCTGGCAACCCTACCGGTATCTTCTCACCAGCCAACTTAGTCATACTACTTTATGTGACACTTTATTAGAACCTTAAGGACTTACAACAAAGGGAATATTCGGTTTCTTAGAAGAATCTCTGTCGTCGAGTTATGTGTACTTATGTTATTATATTTGCATACTTTGTATTATTTTATGTTTAGTATTGAGCGGTGACACATCTCGAAAATCAGTAAAGAGATGAGTATGTTGTGACGTCATTAGAGAGACTTATTCTAGCTGACAGAGTATTGATCGTTACTTGTTTATTATACATACAACATCTGGAATCTAGATCCTAGATATCTATTTTGGCTAATGGGTGTATACCGGGTCAATAGCGTATGTACCCAATTCAAACGACTTGACGAAACGATTTGACGGCACGGTTGGCGCAGTGGTTAAGCGATTGACTGCTGCGCTGCGTGTCGCAGGTTCGATTCCCGCACGGAACAAATATTTGTATGACCTACATGTATTTGTTCCGAGTCTGGGTGTTTTTCTATCTATAATATGTATGTATTTACAAAAAAAATATGTAAATAAGTAGTTTATCAGCCATCTTCTTACCATAACACAAGCATTAGGTTGCTTAGCTTGGGACTAGATGGCGCTGTGTGAAATGTCCAAGGATATTATTATTATTATAAATATCACCGATTATTATATCAATATTATGTTCCTATAATTCAATATAAACACATTTAAATTATATTTTTAAATATTAGAATATAAAAAGTATAAAAATATAAAAAATAGTAGCCCACCGGTATCGGGCACAGGGTCCAAGCTACCGGTGGTCAGCGCTCCAGAGAGGGGAACCTCCTGACAATGCGAGCCGTGTCCAGAGGTACCGCTTTCTGAATCAAGCCCTTGATCCAGCTGCCCAACGAGAGCCTCCTCAGGTGTTGATCGAGGCTCTTGGCTATTAAGCCATTGGCTGTCACGACTATCGGCACAATGTCAATATGATTATAACGTATAAAAGCGTATGAGACATTTTCTACCCTTAAAAAAAACGTGTTTAGTGTACTTGTAGGTACGCCTAGCTAACCCTTACTAGGCTAACCCTTCGGAGAAAACAGAGGGGCAATTCTCGTAATTATAAGAACGTTCACAGTCTGATCTGTCTCAATCTGTCAAAAATACCTCTAATTTCCCTACATTTTTGCCAAGTTTTTGACATTTGTTTGTCGCCGAGATGAGACTGCGACTAAATTTTGAACGTTTTAAATTACGAGAATTGGCCTACAGAAGTGATGTTATGTGTGTTTCATCGTTTGAGAAACATTCTACTAAGTATGCAAAGATTATGCAAGTCAGCAACATGTTACACTTTTTATACGCATCAGACTTTACGCTTAGCAGCTGTTGCTACATACATAGGTAGTACAAAATCAGCCTATAATGTTTCCACTGCTGGAACACAGGCCTCCTCTCGGTTAGAGGGAGTGGACCATTATCCACTATGCGGGCCCAGTGCGGGTTGGCAGATATCACATGTCTTTTAATTTTTGGTTCTAGAACATGCCGGTTTCCTTCACCGTTTTGAAAGCAGTGGTGATGAAATAATTTACATAAAGTAAAGCGCCTGTGCTCGAACCTATGTCTCGTAAGCCGTGACCTTTACAACTGGTCACCATTGCTCTAGTGACGGTCCAGATGATACCAAATCCGCCTATTGTAGTCCACTGTTGGACATAGGCCTCCTCCAGGCTGCGCCACAGCACCCTGTCCTCCGTCTTCCGCATCCGGTCTGTCCCAGCCACTTCCTCTAAGATGGCTGGGACAGACAGACAGACAGGTCGTCCGTCCATCTAGCTGGGGGGTGTCCCATAGTAGTGTGGGACGCTTGCCAATACACGGTCTCCACTCCTGGGGGCCTACTCCAAAGTGCAAAGTACGAATGTTCGGATCGGACCGACACATGGCCGAACCGAATATTATTGAAAAATGCGAAAAAAGTTCGGATCGGCTCAGTTGGGTCGGGGTCATAGTCAATATTCGAAAGAGTGTAGCTGTGTAGGATCGGAACCGACCGAACCAAATAGTAACTTCGTAGCAGGAAACGACCGAACATTCGGCCGATACTACTTCGGAGTAGGCCCCCAGAACTCGTCTGCACCACCGGCCATCGATCCTTGGACAAACATGGCCAGCCAGTTGTTATAGTGATGCAAAACAATTCGACCGCAATATCCTGCTAATCCCGTAAGCCAAAACGAGCTTTAACATAAGTCAATTCCCAAAACTAATTAAGTAAATAGATCCCAAGTCTGGCCAACTATAGGGTAATCCCAAACTATCAACAGTCTCCACATATTCTCTACAATTCAAACAACTTTAGAATTAATCCTGCTGACGGGACATAAAGGGACAATGGGTAATAAATATTAATTTCGGTCAGGATCATATCTCGAACATGAATAAATTATTGTATGACCACCGTGTAGTGAAAATTATCAATTTCCCGGGGTCCGTGGTGGCTCGGGAGCGGGACAGACAACCCTTAACTTTGGGACTGTTTGACTTGGTAGGGTTGTCGCTGTTAAGTTTAAGCATTTTAGTATTCATTTTTGTGTCGGAAGACATTGAACGCAAGTAGATAGGCAGACATTGATAAATAGTGGAAGTTTTTCGCTTGGTTGATTTTTATTACTACCGCAGAAATTATAAAACGTTTTATTACCTAGATTAACTATGGTACTTCATGATGTACAAAGTCGTTGGCCTGGATAAAGATTTAGCCTTTAGGGCATCAGTACACTGCTCGACGAGGTGGGCAAGCTCTTTGAAAGAGTCATTGCAGACCGCCTTGTCGGGCAGCTGGTGCGGGTGGGGCCGGATTTGGCGGAAAGCCAGTTTGGTTTCCGCAGGGGGCGCTCTACGGTGGACGCCATCATGCGCGTGCGAGCCCTCACGACGGGGGACGCTGTGGCCCGGGGTGGGGTCGTCTTGGCGGTGTCTCTAGACATCGCCAACGCCTTCAATACCCTGCCCTGGAGCTGCGTCAGGGAGGCACTCCGGTATCACCGGATGCCGACCTACCTCTGTCGCACTGTCGAGGCCTATCTGACGGACAGGGCCGTCATCTACCCCGGTCACCGGGGAGAGTGGAACCGGCGAGAGATGTCGTGTGGTGTCCCACAGGGATCGGTCCTGGGGCCGCATCTGTGGGACATCGGGTACGACTGGGTGCTGCGCGCTGACCTCCCCAGCGGCGTCAGCGTGATTTGCTACGCTGACGACACGCTGGTCCTGGCGCAGGGGAGGTCGCACCAGGCGGCGGCCGAAGCAGCGACACGCGGGGTTGCGACAATCGTCGAGAGGATCCGGCAACTGGGACTCGAGGTGGCATTGCACAAGTCAGAGGCCATGTGTTTTCATGGTCCTCGGGACGTGCCACCGTCGGGTTCACAAATAATGGCGGGAGGGGTTCACATCGGCGTCGAGCTGACGATGAAGTACCTGGGACTCGTCCTCGACAGCCGGTGGAATTTCGTGGAGCATTTCCGACGTTTGGCACCCAGACTGGAGCGGGCCGGGGCTGCCTTGAGGCGGCTCCTGCCCAATCTAGGGGGACCAAACGCTTCCTGCCGGAGGCTCTATGCGGGGGTCGTGCGGTCCATGGCCCTTTACGGGGCACCGGTGTGGGCGCGTTCCCTGAGGAAGCGACCAGCCCGCCGGTTGAACGCGTCCCAAAGGGTCATGGCTGTCCGGCTGATCCGAGGATACCGCACGGTCTCCGTTGAGGCGGCGAGCCTCCTTGCCGGATTGCCGCCATGGGATCTAGAGGCCAAGGTCCTCGCCCACATATGGGAGTGGCGAGAGGAGGCAAAACGCCGGGGCGTAACTCCGCTGCCGCGAGAAATCACGGCACAGCGGACAGAGCTCCGGCGGGATCTCATAGCGGCATGGAGAGTGCGATTGTCGCAACCCAGTGCTGGGCACGCCACAATAGCGGCGATAAGTCCCCTCTTTGAGGAGTGGCTAGAGAGGCGCCACGGCGCCCTCACCTTCCGCCTGACGCAGGTCCTCACCGGACACGGTTGTTTCGGGAGGTTCCTGTTCAGGATAAAGCGGGAGGAAACGCCAGGGTGTCACCACTGTGTGGATCGCCCGGAGGACACGGTGGAGCACACGGTGGAGGTCTGCCCGGCTTGGGCAGGGCACCGCCGTGTCCTCGTGGCGGCGATCGGCGGCAGTGATCTCTCGCGTCCGGCCCTGGTCCAGGCCATGGTACGGAGCGAGAGTGAATGGGAGGCCGTCACCTCCTTCTGCGAAGCAGTAATGCTCGCAAAGGAGGAGGCGGAGCGCGTGAGGGAGAGGCAATCGCTGCGCCCTCACGCCCCTAGCCGCCGTAGGAGACGCCCTGGACGGGAGTCAATAGCCGACTCCCGGCCACCGTAGGCGCGGGCTTGCGGGCGGCGAGCAACGGGCAGCTCGCCGCCCGGTAAGGACCAGGCCCTCACTGTGATCTTATCCCAGGCTCTTACTGTGATCTTATAAATAACATCACCCTACCAATTTAGTTAACTACCTATACAAAAACATCAGAGTTGGGAAAACTTTAAAATCTGAAAATTTATACATTTATTGTACCGTTAAACACTATGAAAACCTATCATTTCTCATATCCACCTACCTACTTCATATTTAAATAAAAAAATATTCACAATTTGCAAGTGCACCAACCCTAATCTCACCCCTTCCCTTTGGGCCTCATATCAAGTACAACATAAAAGCAATTCAGCAAATTGTTATTGACATGTTAATAGTTTGAATGTCGTGATGTCGCTACCGTCGCCCGGAGTTGCCATGTTAAATATTATGACATGTCCCACGAAGGGTTAATTAGATATGGCAACACTGGTGCGCTTTAGGTTAAGTTGTTTGTAATTATTTTAATTGAATTGTAGGTAATTGTGTGATGTTGTTATGTAGTTTGTGTTTGTTTATGCCTAGTTTTAGAGTGGATTATGTGGTGAAATTACATTTAGAATAAGGTTTCAAGAGTTTAATAAGCTTTGCAGCTCATACATACGGTACCTACTAGGTATGTGAAGAATGAAATAAATACTTCGATTAATTAAAACCGGAACTGTTTCTTATGAGTAGTTAAGTCTTCATACTCATGTAGACTTAAATAGCTATATTATGATATAGACTTAGGTACTTACATTAATTCGTGATTATATTATACCTTCAGATTCCGTAAAGCCGGAACATGCCTTAACATGTAATGGATGATCACCCATCCACAAACCAACCGGGGCAATTGTAGCATAACCTTCACTTTTTAAGCGTAGTGTGCGTCTGTAAGTTCGAATTGTTGGCACTGCATCACATGCTGCCCGCGCTATTAGGCACTTCTTTTACGCTTAGCGGTCTTTGTTTTTCTATCTATAATATGTATGTATTTACAAAAAAAAAATGTATATAAGTAGTTTATCAGCCATCTTGTTACCATAACACAAGCATTAGGTTGCTTAGCTTGGGACTAGATGGCGCTGTGTGAAATGTCCAGGGATATTTATTTTTTTTGTTGGCTCCTAAGGGGCCAAGCGTGGTGTTAAATAGCCTTCCTCAATTCCTCATTCAATCGACCGGAAGTTCCAGAGATTAGCGCGTTCACAAACAAACAAACAACCTCTTCAGCTTTATTATTAGTATAGATATAGAAAATATATAATTAAACCTATATGTATCGCTAAATATGTTGCCCCTGGCTTTTTAATACATACCACAAAGCAGGGGTGCCTTATCCGGTACAAATTAACAATATCAAATACATTTTTCGATACAAAATCAAATTATAATGTAACCCTTTATCCGTTTACGTAACAAGCTTCCAATTAGCGACGGAACCCGCAACTCCGTTCCTCCTTTCCTCCGCTGGGGATGAAAGGAGGAATGGAGCACGGTTTTCTCCGTTCCTCAGCTATCCCGGGATCCCGGGATGTTAGACAATTTTGAAGATAATGAATATCGCCTGAGGACATCACTACTGTTTGTGCTACGTGCCATCTGTCACAACCCTTTGATGTAGAGTGGCTATGAATTGGGTGCAACGTGGATAGTCTTTATCTTGTCAAATGACTAACTTATTTTATTACCTACTTATTTTATTATATTCACTAGTTTAAGCCCGCGACTTCGTCCACGTAAAAATTCTTGTTTTTGGTTCTAAGATATGCCAGTTTCCTCATGATGTTTTCCTTCACAGCAGTGGCGATGAAGTAATTAACACAAAGTAAAGTACCGGCCTGGGTTCGAACCCACAACCTACAACTCGTAAGTAGGTACGATACACTACTGCTCTTAAGAATTACAAAATTATCGTTTTTCCTAATATAATTAGGAAAAACGATAATTTTGTCAGCCTATGATTATTTAGAACACATGTTATGGTTAACGGCTAAATAAGTATTTCATTCCGAACATGAGGAAATGATGTTCAACCTCATTTACACTTCAAATGACATGACACTGTCATACTTTCATATCTGTCCCCAATCAGGGACAATTATCCGCAATCAAAGCGTGGCGTGGTTACCGCGGCGACTCTGTATAAATAATTCAACTCATCAAGGGTCGATTGTGACCACAGGTCGTTCTCGTATAGTTTGTGTTGAATAAACATCATAATATCTTAGGATTTTTGATGTTATACAAATAAATATAATGAAACAAGTAGTGGTTGACATCATTGGAGATAAATGATAAATTAAAATTTTATTTCTGTAAGTAGGTGGTGCAAACACGTCAATCATATTTTAAAAACTAGATGAGGTCGGCGTTTCCTATCTGACTACTCTGACAACAAAGGCCGAAACAAACTCAAGAGTTCACAGTCTCTTTTAAAGTCCAAACATAATCTTGGTCAGATCATGTGAAGACCGTGTAGATTGATGTTTGAACCACACAAATTTGAGTGGACTTGTCCACTCAGTGGACGCATTTGTCAGTAATCGTGCAGCTTAACTCAAAACTCAAGGAGCTCAACGATTCGACGAACAATATCAAAGACATGACATTTAGGTCATCATCATCTGCCTAGCCTTTTACCAACTATGTTGGGGTCGGCTTCCAGTCTAACCGAATGCAGCTGAATATTTTACATGGATTGACTGCCTATCTGACCTCCACAACCCAGTTATTGGGTAATACGATACTCCTTGGTAAGACTGGTTGTCAAACTGGCTTCTGACGACCCGTAACGACTGTCAAAGAACCATGAATGACAGCAGGGACCAACGGCTTAACGTGCCTTCCGAGGCACGGAGGGGTCTTGGTATGTATAGAAAGAAAGAAAAAAAGATAGACGATAGATAGATGATAGATGGTCACCCATTCAAGGACCAAGCGCGGCAAGCGTAGCTTAACCTGATCGAATGAACTGTGCGGCTGTTATTAATTCTTAGTCACAAGCCCCTTGACAAAAGCCACAAGCAAGCAAGCAAGCTTGGCATTTGGGTAAAGTACTATCAACAACTAAAAATATTATAGACTAGCTTCTGCCCGCGGCTTCGCCCGCGTGGATGTCGGAAATTATTCCACGGGAACGTGCCAACAGGATAAAATGTATGCAGTGCTTCCCCAGGATGCCATCTATCTCGCGGGCCCTTTGTGGCTAATTACAATAGAAAACCAATTGTGTCTCATTAGTGGTGATTAAGAGGGTACCTATATGATATCCTTACCTAAGTACCTACCTAATAAAAAAAAACTCAATAACAGAAAATAAAATACCTACCTACCTAAATAAACCTATTTCTGATGATAACTAAACTCAATAAATAAGCAAAATCCATAATAACTAATATCTATACGAATGACTAATCCTACCTAACAGTATTATAAAATAACCTACGGTCACTACGTACACTATCAAATATACTACCTATACTTTAAAATATAAATCTATACCTACGACTTATAAAAATAAACCTAAATAACTCTAAAAACTAAAAGGAATAAAAAGGTCGCACTGAAAAGCACGGTTTAGAATTGCAAGTAGCAGTTAAAATAAGAACGAACGCTCGCCACTCGACACGTCCATTCAAATCAAAGTTCAAAAACTGTCCTTATATACGGTAGCGATCCGTGGGTGCAAGCCAAATTCAACCTTCAGCACTACATTTAGAGCATAACCTTAGTGAACTCCACTGCGGGTGATGTAACCTACGACAAACTTATTATTTGCGGTTGGCGCAGTAATCGGGTCTAGGGATCGAACCGCAAAATTAAGTTTGTTTTTTATTGTATATACTTTTCCGGGATAAAAAGTACCCAGTGTGGTGCCCAGGATAATAATGAATAATTATACCAAGTTTCATCGTAATCGAACCGGTAGTTTTTGCGTGATGCCTGAACAAACAGACAGACAGACAGACAAAAATTTTTTTAATCACATTTTTGGGTTTGGTGTCGGTCTAGTAACACCCCCCGCCATTTATTTTTTTGATATCTTCAATGTACAGAATTTTCACTTCTACAGATTTATTATAAGTATAGATGGCGTACTTTTTATAGAGGCTAATATTCCGGGGACTGCTCTAAGCTAATGAAAAAGTTATGATTCAGCAAAGGCTTAATTTTACTGAAAGAATTGCTATCGAAAGAAAACATGAAAGAAAAAAGCCAATCGAACACTCTTGAACTACTACAGCACCCTAATTGCGTAACGGACCATCAATAACAATCAGAATCATCCTAAAGGATATTGCTAATCCATTGCTTCATATGTTCGAAAAATTTGTCTGCTCAACAACGTAAATAACGCAATGAATGTTGTTGAACTGTCAAAATGAAACTGCCATTCCCACTGTTAGTGTGTTACGCAATTACCCCGCAGTTAAAAGCAAAACTTAAAACAAGATGCAATAATAATATGTAATTAAACCTTTAATAAGTCCCGTTACGGCTTGACGTAGGCTCTAGAGATGATAATAGAGCTTCAGTTGTAATTTCCAATTATCCGCCTTAGTGCGCGTTCTAGTCATTTAGCTAAATAACCCATTTCTCTAGGCTGACGTTTATAGCTTATTGTCTGGATTCAGGTCCTCCTACTAAATGTAAAGTCTTACTGTAGACCTAACTTTATAGGTTAGGTCAAACGAACAGTTTTTACAACCAAACTAAATTGCAAATATTTTGGTTTTTGACGATCATAACATTCTAACAACAGGAAAATCTGTTTAAAAATGATTTATGCAGACAAAATGGCGCCTTTCAAAACCTCAAGCCGTCGTTAAACCCCAAGACATTTAATTACCCGTAATTTATCGCCGACACTAATCCGCGAACTTCTGGCCAACAAGAAAAATACAACAAAAAAAATCTATCCCCTTGATTACAAGCTGTCACGTCGTAGGATTTTTCCTAAGCCCTCATTTTAATTAGTCACGTCGGTTTTGTACGCGTTCTTGAGTGGAGAACATCCATTTTCTTAACTACTGTAATTGCCCCCACCTCACGATGTTGCCAGCCACAAAATTTATTGCTTAATTACCTCAAGAAAACGCGTCGCGCCCAACATCCCCGACAGATGTTTTTTATTCGCCGTGGAAAAACAAGAACGGTTTAAGAATGACATTAATTAATTCTTAATGAAATTCATCTTCACCCTCGGTCGTGTTTTAAATTAAACGCTCGATTTATTACTTGTACAATTTGTCGCGAACACAGCCCTCGTAATTAAACACGGCCATCAGTTATTACGTTTATTACCGACACAAATAGTTGTGAAAATCTCCATTTTATTATTACATGCCGATTCTAATAATAAATACTACATCGATATTAAAATGCTGTCGAAAGTTAATAGCTTAAACGTGTTGCGCCGTTTGTGGCTATTTTTTCAAATTGGTTCTTTTGAAAATCGAGCCAGAAAAGACGGTTTTCTTATTGATACGATCAATATTTCCTTTGATACGGTTCATCGACTGGTCCATGGAACCGGGCATCATCAAATCGAAGATATCCATCATCCGGGCGAACGATATCGGGATAACTTTTGTGTGCAATAGGTTCATGGTAAGTATCAGCGCTTTCATGATACTGGTGACTGTTTATAAGATTCCTATTAGCATTAATGTTTGTCTTAAACTTGTCTTCTTTTTGTGGTAAGATCGGAGTAGGTGTAACTTTGTCATCTATTTTCTTGTCTTTGGCAACAGTTCCAGCTCCTGCCAGATCTCTGTAATTCCTCTCATCTTTCCTTAAAGGAGCATATGGGTATCTGCTTCTGAATCTGTAGTCGTACCTTCCAGTCCTTGCATTCGCATACATATCATCATCATAACGCCTGTAAGGATCCACAGAGTATCTATACCTTAGATCCACACTAGGTGGAGTGCGAACCACTTCTGGTAAATGCGCATAATAGATTATCCTTTTCGGTTTCCTTGGTAACATGTTATCGTAAGTCTCATCGTACCGATCTACTCTTGGGCCATAGTATGGGAAGTAACGTCTTCGGTCTATCATATCGTAATAAGGATCTCGCCTGTACAGATCATCTGGAACTGGATAGTACCTATCATCGTAGAAGTACCTTCTGGATTCTTCTGGAATCTGAGGGTTGTAAACAGCTTGACGTGGGAAGACCGGCTTGTATTTGGACCTGTCTCTATCGTCATCAGGTCTTACAAATTCTGTTCGTAATTCATCGGTTCTTGACGGTCTTTGTACAGATTCTTTGTCATTACGGGATTCTGATGCCTCTAATGCTTTGTTTTGAGTGACGAAGTTGACTCTGGGCATGCGAGAATTGATTAGGTCACCTGAAGGTTGTGGTGGTGTCAGGATATTGTCTCGTTGGTCTCTCTGGTCCCTCTGGTCTCTCTGATCCCTTTGATCCCTCTGGTCTCTCTGGTCCCTCTGATCCGGTAAAGGCAGTTTGATCCAGTTCTCATTAGAAGCTCTCGCTCCTCGACCAGTAGGCTTGTCAGTCACTCTCTCTGTAGTTTGATACAGAGGCAGGACTTCCTTAACCTCATTGGTGATAGATATCTTGGTCGTAGGGTCTTCGGGTGGTAAGGGACCTGGTATCCAGGGCTGGTTCATGTTCATGTTAGTGTCTTGGTGATGGGATTGCATGTTGTAGTACTTTTCTTCTTCGATCACGCCTCGTCGACCTCTGACGGAATCTGACTCCAGGTTTATCTGGAATTATAAAAATAGAAGTAAATGAAAATTCCTACTTATATAATCAGTAGATAGAAGGTACTAGCAGAATAAAAGACAGCTTAAGAAATATCACACTGTATATTTATTTATTTATTTAAACTTTTCGCACAAAAAGGTACAGGCCAGCACATCAAGCTACTACAATCTGTCAAATTTCTTTAATAGATTTTCAACTTTAACGCTAAAGCATCAAGGTTCAAGGTTGATTGGAATATTTGACAATTTCAGGTTTTTTTTTTAAACGTTTCCCCACACTAGGAATTACTCCTGTATCGTGGGTGCGTTTGCAAACATTTAAACTCACATACACTAACAGCCAGACCCGGAACAAGTAGGCAATACAAATATTTGTTCCGTGCGGGAATCAAACCCGCGACAAGCAGCGCAGCAGTCGATCGCTCAGCCACTGCGCCAACCGTGTCGTCGAAAGCTTGAACTGCTGGTGTCTGTACAAAGGCAGACTTAATGCCTTAGGCATTCTCTACCAGTCAACCAAAGGTGGTAAAGAGAATAGATGGCAGGTGCTTTGGTTGAGAGGAACAATGATAAAAAAGTATAACTGGCTTGCTTTCTATAAGAGAGAGAGAGAGAGACAGACAGAGAAACACGCGCACGCCGCACGGCTTACAACTATAGCAAAAAGTGTCGTTCCAACTTTTGGTCTTAATTTTTTCCGTCTAGCCCCCTTTCGCAACGCGCGATAAGGAACTTCGTTCCAAAACTCTTAAAACTAGGTGGTATATCTTTCAATCTTTCTTTCTTTTATCTTTCTTTTCTCTCGAAGAGAGAAGGCCTGTGTTCCAGCAGTGGGAAGAATATAGGCTGGTTATGATGATGATGATGATGATATCTTTCAATAAAGAGTCCGGAACATTACTTGTGAGTCGATCGTACTGATCAAAGATGTGATCATTAGTTACTTTTTCGCTTACATTACGAAATTCCACATTTTCCGTTACCACACCTATTTTCGTTCTGTCTAAATATAATACCAAAAAAACTGCTGGCTAACAATAGTTCGACGACACGGTTGGCGCAGTGGCTGAGCGATCGACTGCTGCGCTGCGTGTCGTGAGTTCGATTCCCGCACGGAACAAATATTTGTATTGCCTACAGGGTACTTGTTCCGGGTCTGGCTGTTTGCGTATGTGAGTTTAAATGTTTGTAAACGCCCCCACGATACAGGAGTAATTCCTAGTGTGGGGCAAAGTTTTTTCTAAAAAAAAAAAAGTTAGCCAGCAGTTTTAAAGAATTTTACAAATTTAATTTTACGTAGCAATAGCTACGTGCTAGGTTTTTTTTTTTAACTTCGCAGACGAATCCGTGTACTAAACACAAATTTTCTTCAGTTTTGTATTGGTTATAAAACAGCTGTATGTAAGCAGGTGGGTTGCGAAGAATCTCGTGGGCGGCAGCTCTGTGACCTGTCTTGGAACATGTAAATACTGAGTCACGAGCTACTACGTCGAAAGTGCAGTGCTTATCTATATACTTATAATAAATCTGTAGAAGTGAAAATTCTGTACATTGAAAATATCCAAAAAATAAATGGCAGGGGGTGTTACTTGACCGACACCGAACCCAAAAATGTGATTAAAAAAATTTTTGTCTGTCTGTCTGTCTGTCTGTCTGTCTGTCTGTCTGTTTGTTCAAGCATCACGCAAAAACTACCGGTTCGATTACGATGAAACTTGGTATAATTATTCTTTAATATCCTGGGCACCACACTGGGTACTTTTTATCGCGGAAAAGTATATACAATAAAAAACAAACTTAATTTTGCGGTTCGATCCCTATACCCGATTACCACTGTCTGTACTGTACCAACCGCAAATACTAAGTTTGTCGTAGGTTGGGTCACCCGCAGTGGAGTTCATTTTTATTCTTTTTAGTTTTTAGAGTTATTTAGGTTTATTTTTATATAAGTCGTAGGTATAGATTTTAATTTTAAAGTATAGGTAGTATATTTGATAGTGTACGTAGTGACCGTAAGTTATTTTATAATACTGTTAGGTAGGTTTAGTCATTCGTATAGATATTAGTTTAGATTAGTTATCATCAGAAATAGGTTTATTTAGGTAGGTGGGTATTTTATTTTCTGTTATTGAGTTTTTTTTTTAATTAGGTAGGTACTTAGGTAAAGATATCATATAGGTACCCTCTTAATCACCACTAATGATACACAATTGGTTTTCTATTGTAATTAGCCACAAAGGGCCCGCGGGATAGATGGCATTCTGGGGAAGCACGTACATTTTATCCTGTTAGCACGTTCCCGTGGGATAATTTCCGACATCCACGCGGGCGAAGCCGCGGGCAGAAGCTAGTTCTCTATAAAGTTAGTCCGTTTCGATTTCAAGTGACCGCAGACAAGTCGAAAGTGAAATTATTGGAACGAAGTTTCTTATCGCGCGATGCGAAAGGGCTAGATGGAAAAAATTAAGACCAAAAGTTGAAACGACACTTTTTTCTATAGGTAGCTGTAAGCCCTGCGGCGTGCGCGTGTTTCTCTGTCTGTCTCTCTCTCTCTCTTACAGAAAGCAAGCCAGTTATACTTCGTTCCATCCGGGTGTCCCTTGACACCTCTCAAGTTTTTTGTATATATGCATCATGCATGTGATTCATATGAGGGCCAAATATGTTTTGTAATAAACTGTATTTAAAAAAATTACAGTCATTACGGGTCGTCAGAAGCCCGAAAGTCTGACAAGCAGTCTCTTACCAAGAGGTATGGTGTTACCCAGTAACTGGGTGGTGAGTCGCTCGACGTAAAATACTGGTATTCTAGTATTGAATAGGCTAGACAAATGATGATGATGATGAATGTGATGAGAAAATAAATAAATGATTACGATTATAGTTCTTTAGTCAGTTTCAGAATAACACTTTAGAACATCTTGTTTATTATTAAAACCCGGGTTAGGTTATGCGGTCGCGACTGATAGAAGCAAGAAGCGAGCAGGTGTGAAGCGCTATGTTAGGACAAACGGTTTATTTATCGCTAATCTATTCGATAACAGCTTTACATTCGTGTCAATTAGTACTTTATATTCTCTCTTCAGAAGAGTTATTAGGTGATTTGTGTATCAAAGGATATGTGTGGGTTTTGTTTAGTTTTTTGCTGCGATATTTTCCACAGTTTTGTTATAACTTCCTTTAAGGTAGGTACAAACTAACTAACGTATGTATGTACACTGTTTTCAAGATCAATAGCTAGATTCGGTGGAGAGTCGGTGTATTTTCAGAATCCTTTCGTCGCTAAAAACCAGCGCTGGGGTCGTAGCATTATGCTAAGCGATGGCCGTTTTGCGTGGATGTGACGCATATTTTCCGCCAACTTGTTTTTTTTTTTTGTGTTTGTGTTCTTTTTCTGCGACCTGTTTTCCGCAAATAAACGAATTTCCTTTTTTCTTTTTTTTTACCTTAAGTGCCAGATAACGTTTCCTAGAAGCCTCACTAATATAAAATAGGTACTGTTGGCATCTCGTGGGTGAGAACATCTGACTTCTTCTTAAATTCTTCAGTGCCTTATGATGCATTGTTGTAAGTAATAGATACAAAGGGACCGTCAAAGCGTTTAATATTTTAAGACTGATTTACGAAAACTCACCCTTTAGCACGATCGTCCGACCGACTATAGTCCGGCCGTCGCCGTCGCGAGAATGCGTGACACCTATCAGTACGACAATTATAGTATACTTGTTTGTATGAAACAGACAGAACGCATTCTCTCGTCGGCCGTACCGTAAGGAGAGTTCTGCTTTGTTTTACAGGAAGTACCTTTCTACTTTTGTCTTGATAACTTACTTCGGTATGTTTCTCGAACTCATGCTGTTCCTCCATGGGGAAGACGACGCGGATCAGGATCCCGCACCACAGCAGGATCGCCTTTGAATGCTTCATCGTTGATGCTGGACTTGTTCACTGAAACATTTTACAGATTCATCTAAATTATGGTTGTCACCTTCATGATATTTTTGTAGACATTCTGCAGCATGTAGGAATATACAGCTGTAACCATGAATTCAGGACATGGTTCTAAACCGCCTGCGTAGAAATATTTCGTAGGTTATCAAAAAAAACAGCTCTATCATAGAAATGTGCAATACCTACGCGGTCAAAATTTATGAAGCAAGGGGTTTAAAACCATGTGCTGAATTCATGGTTACAATTTACGCGTCAATGACTCTGCCACCTTGTATTATGAAGAAGCCATTAATTCCAGATATTGCCACATTCATTAAGGCTTTACGCTTAACGAAGTACATAGGTAAATCGGTAGAAAACTGTGCGGTGTGGAGATATCGCAGTCAGGTAGGTTGTCTAGTCTAACTAATTTTCTCGTGATATTCTGACTACCCCATGAAAAAAAGGCGGGTGTTAGTTATATTTGTATGTAAGTATATCAAGATGATCACCCTACATCTCTTTTAGTAATCCTTTTAGTAAAATTTGCCAAATTTACAGACAAAGATTGTCCCAATTTTGTTTTCATCATGCAAGTTGCAACCCTAGCCACAGTTCCCATGGCCTACAGATACAGACCTGAATACTCTACATTCAATATAAAAAACATACATAAAAATATAATTTAAAGTAAATACCTACAGTTGGTGCAGTGACCGCGGGCACGCGGGTCGGAAGTGTGATGAAATCGGTCGGAAGCGCGGCGGCCGAGCGTGACTCTTATCTGTTGTGCGCCAAACATTCGGGCTGGTTGGACGACCTCGCTATTTGGCATTTCACTGAGTTTTCCATTGGAATACATTGAATTTTTTTATGGAAAAATTTTAATTCCTGTAATGCGTTTATTTCATTTACAGAGCAAAACCCTACCTACTTACAAACTTCAAATACTAAATAAACTACAAATTATTAAAATAAAAATATATATATTGCGTCGAAATATTCCTCCGCATCGCTGTCGACTGGTAATAGACTCGAGAGACGTGTGATGAAGGGATCGAAATTAGTTGCACTTCACTTTAAAACTTCATGCGCCAAGTCCACCAAAATAGATAACCATTATACCTACGTAACGCACGATTTCTCCAACTATTGTCAACTATTCGTGTTGAAATTGAGTAAAAAATATGCGTCATTTCTGTACTTATAACTACTGTAAATTTTTTTAAATACCTATGTTATTATTTTGCATGCTGTGTCTATCGCTTAGGGGCCGTCTCCACGAGCGAAAGAATCGCGGCGATATTATCGCCACGTAAGGCTAGGCAGGCAGGCCACGTATTTCTATATACTCTCTTAGAACGTGTCTCCACAGGGCGATATCATCGCGGCGAGAATTGGATGGCACGACGATAATATTCGATTCTCTCGCTCGTGGAGAGCCGTCTCCACGAGCGAGAGAATCGCTTAATATTGTGCGCTTGGGTTGTATGTTTGCTTGTGTTAATTTGGTTGAACAGTGTAACGATTGTAGATAGACCAATAAATAAATAACTACCACAAACTAAAACCAAAAACTAAAACTTAAATCTCAGTTTCGATCTCGAATGACAAACTTGGTAAATCGCGAAGTCGTTGTCAGGAAAATTTACCATATTTTGGCCCGTCTAGATTACTTTCCACGATCAACGGAGTTCGCGTCAGAACTGTGTGGCGTCGAAGTGATTCAAAAGTATGTGATTGTAAATTATACCAAACATTTACTACTAGTACAGCTGCCATATAGCTGCGAACTCCGTTCATTAGTATTGAATTTCTGATTTTGATCATCTACTTTTGCTGTTGACTGTACCAATATATTCAAGGGAAATGGTGTGTCACAAAGTGTCCTTAGTCCAGCATGTTTGCAAAGCAAATTGGACACGAGCACGTTACATTTAAAAAATAGCTACCATGTCAATGGCGTGATGAACAAATAATGATGACTATCATTTCATACCAAGGACACTAGAAATAGTTTAACTACTATTATTGCTACATAATACCTAGGTAGGCTCAAATAATTTGACGGTAATGACAATATGGCACTTCTATGTAAATGAACTGTATTTACCTATTCTCTATACGTTTACAGCCATAGCTTAATAATGTAGACCTACAAATTATTTTAATTTACTATGACTGAAAGGAAATTACACATTTGGAGCACTTTCTATAAACTGAAAAAGGCTTGAAATTATTGTCAAGGACACACACACACGCTTATGAAAAGTCAGGAAAATTAATTATTTACCAAATTGACACAGGACTTCAATTCAGCCTGGCAACTTCGTAGCTACATAGTTACTTATGATGCTTTTTGGAGCTGGTGAACACGTAAGCCAGTTTATGATTCAATAACTGAACATGTTTTGGAACAGAGCAAGCTTCAATGCAAAGGCCGAGAGTCCGAAATCAGAGGAGGACCGAGTTCATAACATACTATGTTTTACCAAAGTACCAACACAAAGTCGACGAACCCCGAAAATAACTAAAGAAAATCGTCACAATAGGCACCGAATTCAACAATAGTGCATGGGGATCCCACGACACTACAATTTGGTGACAGACTGATGTTCCGCTCCACAAAGCCGACAATTGTATCGATGCCGTTATCCTGGCCATTGAAGGCACTGACCTAGATAAGGGTATGGTCGTTAGCCCTCTGTATCATGATTATCAGATCATGCTATTCAAATCACCTGGGAACTGTCGGTACTTGAAGTCTTGACGGGTTGATATTGATCAATTTGCTGAACAGCCGATCTATTCTGTAAAAATCTCATTGTGATAACAGGTGAAGTGAGCTGCCAATAGTGTCAATCTGACAGCTCACTTCACCTAAGCTTTCACAGCTGCCGTTCGATTTCGATTCTGTAAAAATCTCACCGTGAAAACTCAAGTGAAGTGAGCTTGATGTGAGTTGTCAGTAGTGTCAATCCCTAGTATTATTTGGAATGACAGCTCACTCCACACTCACTTCACCTAAGTTTTCACGGTGAGATGGTTACAGAATCGCACTGCTGTACAGAGCAGACCGGAAGGATTCAATCAAGTTTCAGAAAAGCAAATAAACTTATTAATATTGAACCTTTACAACCACAAGCATGCCGCGACGCAGTCAATTCTCTGTTATCCCCAGAATGAGGGTAACCATAAGAACTTCCCAGGAGAAAAAAAGGTAGCCTAAAAATAACCCACCAATTATGACGAGAGTAGTGGTAGCCCAGTGGTAACGGCAGCGACTTAAGAGTTGTAGGTCGTGGGTTCGTACCAGTAGACGCTTTACTTTGTGTAAATAATTTCATCACCACTGCTCTCAAAACGGCAAAGGAAAATATCGTAAGGAAACCGGCATGTCCTAAACCCAAAAATTCGAAGACATGTCACATCTACCAACCCGCCCTGGGCCCGCGTGGTGGATTACGGCCCACTGCTTCTCGAAGAGAGGAGGCCTGTGTCCCAGCAGTGAGAACATTAAAGGCTGATTATGTATGTATGTTATGTATGATGACTCAAATCCTCTTAGAGCCCGATTGGTTGCTGCGCGATGGTCTGACCCAGATGAGGGTCATTGAAAATTGTCATGTAAGGCACCTGAAAGATGGGTAGCGCGATCGTCCGAAAGGATTACCGCTGCCCTGGAACATAAAGGGCTAAGGAAGGAACACGGGTGGGATTTTAGTCAGTAAGAGTCTGAGACTCCCTTCCGCGCTTCCGCTGATCCAGAGCGGGATGGAGGATGGGAAATCATCAAATGACCCCTACATTTGACGACTACCCATCCTCAAAAAAAAAAAAAGGCACCTGAAAGATCCTTAATCTCGTTTAATCAAACAAACCCATAATATGCAATGGTAACTTCTTTGAATTTCACGGTCATACAAATCACTTTGTTTTAAAAGGAATTGAACCTCTATAACAATATCTCAGACAAGCTAATAGAATTCCGATCAGTCTAAAATGATAATGTTCTAAAGTTCTAAGTTATGTTCTAATTAACAAAACGACTCAATTCATCTGCCTTAACAAAGGAACAAAACCTAGTTCACTTTTAAGAAACAATGGGACATCACAGATCGTGACTGAATTGCCGATAGATAAAGACGACGAGAAGAGGAAAAGACACTTCTAACATGCTAAAACTTAGCTAGAACACACTTTGGGAGATTAGTGTGAAATCTTAACACGCATGGGTGCCTTAATTTATGATAATGTATCCCAAGTATGTTTCGCGTAACAACATGTGCTTTAAACAAGACTTCTTGACCCTGCGTCCTAACTGAAAGTGACTGTCGCGCGAATACACGGTAGTTTACCTGTAATAATGACGTAGGTACCTACGCCACTACAGTCCGGCCGTCCGCGTCGTCGAGAGAATGCGTTCTTGACATCTGTCAGAGCATTAATTCTAGTTTTTAGTAGCCAATAAAGATCAAATTCGCAAAAAACGAATACGTGTATTCGTTTGTATGAAACTGATAGAACACATTCTCTCGAGGACTTCAGTTTGATCGCGCGAATAGGTATGTCATATACTTATATACGAGTGTGACGATCGCGTAATCACGTGTTAGGACGTAGCCTTATACGTCATCCGGGAGATTTTGGGGAGGTATCGTCTACACGTAGGATTGAGTAGTAGTCACGTTTAGATAAACACTTAGAAGGTTCGGTACTAAGCCTTATACACTGCGGGGTAATTGCGTAACACTATCAGTAGCCATGGCTTTCATTTTGACAGTTCAACAACATTCATTGCATTATTTACGTTGTTGAGAAGACGAATTTTTCGAACATATGAAGCAATGGATTATCAATATTCTTCAAAATGATTCAGATTGTGATTGGTAAGTGTGTTATGCAATAAGGATGTTGGTTCAAATAGTACCAAAAACCGAGTTCAGGTAGTTCAGTCAATGATTTGGCTATGGAGTAATGCTGTACTTGCACGCTGTGTGAGCGTGCGTGATCCGTTTATTTATTTATTTAAACTTTTCGCACAAAAAGGTACAAAGGCGGATTTAATGCCTTAGGCATTCTCTACCAGTCAACCAAGGGTGGTGAAGAGATTAGATGGCAGGTGCTTTGATTGAGAGGGACAATGATTAAAAAAACTCTTTAAACTAGGTAAGTACACTAATACATAAATAGGTTATATACACATACATACTATTACTATAATATATACCTACCTATCCATCCACTTGTTTAATGTCCACCGCGCACAGGATGAAAGGAAAGCATCACATGAAGTGATTTTTTGTTCCATTGGTGTAATTGCTCTACGGCGTTCCAGTGTAAAGATAAATAAATAATAATAATAATGAGCAAAAATAATATTGAACCATCAATTAAATGCTCTTTTCTAGCCAATTACAAAATGACGTTCAAGATCGCGTACAACTAACAAGCATTAGCGATTCTATGAATTCTAGTTTTATAAAGGCTTATCAAATTAAGAAATCATGCCTAACTTCATTACCTACACGACGTGTACTTAATAGATAATGTTCATTTGCCAAAAAACAGTGCTCTACATATCCTTATAGTCAACATAAATTTGTAGGTAAAAGAATAAAGTAAGAGTAATAACAGCCGCACGGGTCGATCGATCAGGTTAAGCTGCGGTTGCCGCGGTTGGTCCGTGGATGGGTGACCATCTTCACATACCAAGACCCCTCCGTGTCTCGGAAAGCACGTTAAGTCGTTAGTCCCGGCTGTCCATTCGTGGATCTTTGACAGTCGTTACGGGTCGTCAGTAGCCCGAAAGTCTGACAACCAGTCTTACCCAATAACTGGTTTGTGGAGGTCAGATAGACAGTCGCTCCATGTAAAATACTGGTATTCAGCTACATCCGGTTAGACCGGAAGCCGACCCCAACATAGTTGGGAAAAGGCTAGGCAGATGAGATGTTGAAATAGGTGGGAAAGGAAAGAAAGTCCACACTAGGTCGAGCCTGTCTCGTGGAGTCCATGGGAAACCGTGTGACTCCGGATTTTTAGTAGTTCGTAGTGGGGTTTTAGTTTTTTCCTAGATTGGTCTTATCTACGCAAAAGTAACCTGATTATTAGGCACCTACCTAGGCCAGTCGCACCAGAGCTGAGGGTAAACAAAGAAAAACTTTTTAAGCGAATGGTTTTCTGATGAGGAGCTGACTGAAGTTCCTGACTGGTAAAACTCAATTACTACCTGCCTAAAATTTGCCTGGTTTCCTTAAGATCAAGTTTGACAACCACGAATTATCTTAGATCTATAATAATGATGATAATAACCTACCCTAGAAATGCAAAAGTTTTATGTTAGTCAGCCAAAGTGACTGCAATGTCACAGTATATTTTTATACTATGGCAATGTGGTGTAAGTCAATACCAAATTCAGCCTGAGACGAAATTACGATTATTGCAGTGGCTGACTGAGCGATTAACCACTGCACCATGTTTATAAGGTTCAATTCCGGAACGGAAGAAATGCTTTTATAATCCCTCTTCCATACAGAAAAGATGGTGGTTATCAATGCTCGTGCATTGATCACGCTTGCTAAGGTGGGTTGGAGATTTCAAAAATAAAACTCCGATATTAGTAATGTCCAAGATAAACTCAGAAAGTACATATGGATAGAAAGTTACATTAGTACCTATCTGCCCGGATTTGAACCCATAACCTCGTACATCAGAGGCGAGACGTTTTTATAATAAACAAAAATAGAAAAGACGTACTTATCTCCATACAATTTCCATCCCGGAAAACTATAACATTTTCAGGCAACTCGTACTCAACTATTAATTATTAAAATATTAAATGATTATCGAAGATGAGTCTTACCTTATCATAATCCAGCCAGTCACCAGCCTCGTCGAAGTTCGGCAGGGTAATGGCGACAGGGTCCGACCGATCAGCGGTCACGGCTGGCGCCCATATTGTTTGTCAGCACAATTGAACACCGTTTCCATTGTAAACCACGAAAATCTATGTGATACGGTTGATGGGAAAATATGGCTTTTAAGTGGGGAGTAGGCAGAGGTGTGTATGGATGACTGTTGCCATTTTATTTAGCAATTCTCGTGTCTCTAATAACGTTAGTGTGTTCAAATAGCTGAAGGAAAACATCTTGAGGAAACCGGCATGTCTTAGAACCAAAAATTCGAAGACGTGTGACATCAACCAACCCGCTCTTTTACAGACAACCTTTGGATGGATTAAAGGGACGATAGTCAGTGGTGTACCATTTAGGTACCTACATATACATACAAAAGATACATAAATAAAAAAATATACTTACCTACCTATGTGTGTATGTATACAATAATAAACATGAAACAAGAGCAAGAAACTATAATAATATTTTATGTAATGATGTTATTTATTATACTTCCTCTCGGAAGTGAATGTGTTTGTAGCCTAAGGGGCAATCCTCGTAATTTTAAGAAGTTCACAGTTTGCTCTGTGCCAATCTGTCAAAAATACCTCTAATTTCCCTAAATTTTTGATTAGTTTTGACATTGATTATCACTTGCGACTACGTTTATAATTACGGGAATTGAACTTCAGAATTTTAAAAGTTGACAAAGATCCACATAACTAATGTTAGAGCTTATGAAGATCATAATATTAACAACACAACCTTTCACATAACTACCTACATCAATGGAAACGCATACAAATAACTGTACATACATTCAATATGTTGGTAACAATGTGCACGTAGAAGCGTGTCGCCTGTCGCACCAGCTCGCTCTCTGCCGACCCTCATCTGTGATCGGCGCGTAGATTATCTAACATTTTGGTCAAAAACATTCCCCAAGCATCACGGAAGTATTCACATAATACTTTTGATATTTTAATGTTGTAATCTCTATTTTTTTTTTCATTGTTTATATAGTTGCCATGTTGAAATCGGTATTTTTATTTATAGTTTAGATACTAATCCACCGCTGACGAGGAAGCGCCTAGCTAGATACAAACAGGCATGCATGGCAGGGACATCGATGCACAACCAGTTACCAATAGATTCAGTACCACATGATTCTGAAACCACCTGCGTTGAAATGTTTCGTCGGATTTTTTTTTTATGTTTTCCATACATTTTGACCGCGTAGGTAATGCACTTTTCTATGAACAGCTGATTTTTTTAAATAAACGACTAAAAATTCCTGATCATTCCTTCCTTCCTCATTCCTAAGATGTTTAGAATCATGTGCTGAATTTATAGTTTGCGGTCGATGTCCCTGCCACCCTGTGTATTTACAGTTGATCGCTGACTCACACTGCTGGAGAACTCTCCCTATCGTACGTTTTTATCCTTTTGAACGCCATTGTCACATATACGTGACAAGCAAGCGCGCGCCCTGTACGCCAACGACACAAATATGTGACAAAAAATGCGGTGCACTTTTATCACGAAATAAACAATTAAATCATTTTGGAATCCCTATTCTTTTTGTAGGTATTTGCGGTGAAATTGTGGCTTGGCACGTATATGTGACAATGGCGTTCAAAAGGTTAATGCAAGAAAATAGTCGTTACCTAGTCGGTTCCTCGTCGACGATGGAACAGGTGCCTTAGTCGGAGTCTACAAAGAACGAGCATAATTTTCGTAATTTTAAGAACGTTCAGTCTGATCTGTCTCAATCTGTCAAAAACACTTCTAATTTCCCAATATTTTTGACAAGTTTTTGACATTGTGTTGCTGAGATGAGATTGCGACTAGATTTTGAACGTTTTTAATTACGGGAATTGGCCTCCTGATTTATTTCTAATTTCATCCTAGAGACGGATAAAACTGGATCTTTAGACCCGAGAACAATATCAAAGTAATTCTAAATCTATTCCAAGATTAATTTGCTTCATAAATAAAACTACTAGATAAAAATTACAATTGGTTTTAATCAAATATAGAAATAGAATCAATATTAAAGAACTTCTTATTTCTTAGCAGTGAGGTTTCCTTACGTCCATATCAAAACATATTTTGCACAATAATCAAATATCAGAATTGCTAAATTAACATCATAACTGCTTCAAGCAGATTTTTGTAGTAAGGAGTTTAAAAATGATAAAATGCATAAACATTGAAGAAGAAAAAAACAAAACATTAGATATATAAAACTTTAATACTATTATTGTTCAGTTTTAAAATAGCAATTAATGAACTTAAATGCACATTGTGTACAGACGAAACATATGATAAATAAAAAGATATACGTAGAGTAGTTATTACATTAGAAATTATTATTTTAATAAAGTGATGGAACGCTATAAATAAGGCATCGTTAGCACTAGATTATGCGAAAGCTATCTATACCATATCGCGGAACTGGTCTTTAAACTCTCGAGTTACACGATAACTAAAAGCTAGTTATTTTTAATACGGTTCCGATATACTCAAGGACTAAATCTGAAGTAGAAACTTTTCAAAATACTCCTTTAGGCCTGTCTTTGTCAGTGATTCCTTAGAATATAGATTATAAGTAACATTTTTGGATGGATTCGAGTCAACTAGGGTGTGTAAAGTGCTCCTGGGTGGGCTAGCGTTCTATGCGTGCACCGTTACAACCTAAAACTGGCCAACATTAAGATACTGGCTAACAATACCTATGTTTATAATAATTATGATATCTTCACTTAAAGTGAGTATTGTAGACAGACAAATAACCAACTACACAAAAAAGTGTAAATCTTTGGATAATCTCGCAGGAGTAGAAAATAGACAACCTTCTTTTATCTCAAATTATCAAACAACACAGATTTTACAATCCGGTTTATGTTGACCGGAGCGGTTAGACTAGAAGCTGACTCCAAAATAGTTGGATAAAATGACCAGAGCGGCATAATTTGTGGCTTCGACGCTCAACTTATGGATATTTACCAACTTTAAAATAATACGATGAAAGCCTGAGTTGCATTTATCATTAAAATAAAAGATAACCGCACTATTTAAAACTCCCGTGCTCTAGAGATTTAGTCCTTGAGCATGTTAATTAGAATGTAATAGCTAGTCTAGCGTTACTCCATGCCGGCCATCTGTGCGGGTCCAGCCGGTTCGTTGCCGCCCCTCTTCTTTGAACCAGAGACAATGTCGTCAATTCTGAGGAGCAGGATCGCTGTCTCTACTGCTGTTTTGTATACCTGGAAATTTAAATAAACGTGATTTTAGTTTGATAAGCTAGGAAAAACATGTAGAATGCAGATGGAAAATCTATCTTTATTTAAGAGATCTAATCTTTCCAGTTACCGCGCAGGTCGCGAGTACACAGCACGATACCACCTACTGTTTATTGCTTTACAACCCAGTCTACTTTTTATGCACATCGGTGACAAAAATGCTTGGCTAAACGCTGGTCCTGCTCCACAAGACGCATAAATAAATTGATTAGCATTTGAAAATACTTCACACACGCCTACCCTACCTACATACTGTTGGAGCTGCTGATGATTTTAAAATAATATTTTTACAATAAGTAAATTCAATTTCTTAGTATTGTATAATTGCATAGCACATATGTGAGTACTATGTACACACTATAAAGCTACCAGTTACTGGGTACGTCTTTCATGACTTGAATGTGCCTTGACGGCTGAGAGTATGTCATGCTCACTCTAACGTCTCGCTGATGGTGTCGCATGTGTTGGATCATTCAGTTCCCTTCAAAATGGTGCTAATCTATGCGTCATGTTCGTGAACGGGCGCCGGCAGTAGGGACTGGTCAACTCTTTGCTGCCACGGCTTTATTTTGATTTAATTTAATATTTGAATTGTTTTTTTTTTATCTTTTCATTACAGACGCTTTTAACGTTCTGCATCGTTCTCACATGCATCATTTTTAACATGAATGATGTAACCATATTATTGTAATTTAAAAGAGTGTCCATGCAGTTTCTTGGCCATTCTTATCCATAGGTACCTACTACGCTTTGGAATGGGCAACTAGCTTCATCTTTTTGACTGACCGACCCTTGACAATTCAAAAGTGCCTGTAATTGGTTTAGTTGAAATAAACAGTTTGAGTTTGCGTCTATAAAAAAAATATACGACAAAGAATAGAAGAAAGTTGATCACGTGACGTCCATATTTGTTGAACTTGTTTACATCTTATTGCATTGATGTTTGATTACTTAAAACTTTCAATGATTATTTTAAACACCTATGCAACAAGATGGAAACAAGTTAAAAATATACGGACGTCACGTGATCAACTTTGAACCATTAGGCAACATGCGTGGCCGCCATTTTTTTATTAAAAATGGCGAAATATTTATTTGTAGGGGTAGGTCAGCCACGGGTCTTCAAACCCCTTTTGAGAGGACAATGTCTGTCGAGACAGCTAGTACCTATAAAAAAAATACATACGTGAAAGGCTTTAAAACTAACAGCGCCAAAACACATACCAGAAAATGACTGTTCAGTCATAGACACTTCTATTTGCGATCGTTACTCACAGTATAGGTACAACACAAAAAGCCTTAGGTGCAAAACAAAAACTAAGATTGGTACGTGCTGATACGAGAAAACTGTCCTAAGGACTTCAAAGGGCGTTGTCGTTCGATATATTTGTCTATAAAATGGTTCATTAATTATTCGTTTTGTTAGCTTTCATTTGATCACAGCTGCCTTGGGAAACAGTTTAGTTACTCTGCGAGTAAATAGAACATAATACCGTTTATCTTATTGTCAGTACGATTGGAGATAGATAAGAGTAGTCTAGCAACCGACCATTTCTTGCGCCACTTGCAACATTTATCATATCTTTATTATATTCTTTTTTATTATTTCTAAGATGGTCTGGTGTACAATAGCATCTCGTAGGTGAGTGTGCATACCTGCAGTTTGACGGCGAGCGGCTCCCAGATGCCCTTGACGGCCATGTCGACGATCTCGCCGCTCTCGCCGTCGATGCCGGCCGCGCTGCAGGCGGCGGCGTGGCGCGCGCGCAGGGCGGTGAGTGTGCGGATGGTGTTGGCGCCGCAGTTCTGTGCGAGCGTGCGCGGGATTATCTCTGTGGGGGTTACCTTATATTATTGCAATACAACTTATGATATGTATTTACTTTTAGGAAACTTACAACTAGGTATGCAGTAACATTTATGTAGAAGATGACCAATTACAAGTTTCCAGTTATCTATACATATGTATGTAATTGTAAACCTAACATAAAACAAGACCTTAAAAAATGCAAAAAGTATTACGAAAAGGACCTAAAATAAATCAAATCAAGGAAACCATTTAGATGGTAATGGCGCGATACGGCTACTGAGCTAACGACTACTAGAGAAGTATGGAAACACAAGACATACTACGCCGGCCCCAAATAAATTGGGAAAAGGGCAAGAAAATGATTATGATTTTAGTATAATCATTATAATGCTGTTATGGTTGGTTACCTAGTAAAACAATCAATAACAGGAATTATCACACAAATCGCCACCTCGGCTCTACAGCGAATGTCAGGTCCTCACTGTGAGACAGCTCTTTGTCCTTGGCACTATTTTGCGCAAACTTCCCTCTGTGGTATACAATCCGAATGCTGCAACAAAGTGTAGAGACTACGAAGTATGGTCAACTCGCGGATGTAGAACGGCCCATGCTCAGCGTCATTATGATATCTTGTCTAACCATTTATATAATAAAATAAACAAACTATGCACCATCGCTCCCATGTGCCTTAATGAATGTAAGACTAAGGTCACAAAGTGGCTATTGACACTGAGTTACGATAAGACTGAAGATTTATTACATGTATCAATCGCTTAACCTAATGTAGTCGTCTATATATACATATAAAATTCAATGCCCTGACTGACTGACTGATACATCAACGCACAGCCTAAACAGCTGGTCCTAGAGACATGAAATTTGGAGGGTGTGTTCTTCGTTAAGAGTAGGTATCCACTAAGAAAGGGTTTTTCGAAATTCCATCCCCAAGAAGGTGAAATGGGGTGATTTTGTTTGTATGGAAAATCTTATTCCTTAAGTTAATAAACTTGAAACTTGGCACCAATACGAATTCTGAGTAAATTATAAAGTTTGCCATTTTATGTTTTTCTAAACTACTCCCTAAAAAGGGGTTGGGGGTTTCAAAGTTTGTATGGAAGAATTTTAGCGCGCGGTCCGATTAACTCAAAACTCAGTATTTATACCTAGGATCGAAGGTAAAGATAATGTGTATCAGGGTTTTTCGAAAATTACCCCTGACGGTCTGAAAAGGGGTAGTCAATTTTACGGGAGAGGATTTTACTGCATGGCTTGATTAAGTCGAAAATTAGTATAAATAATCTTTCGAGTCAAGTTATGAATACATCCAAAACGATTTTTCAAAATTCCACCCCTGTGGGGATGAAAAGCGGGGATACAGTTTATATGAAAATCTTATTCATTTAGTTAATAAACTTGAAACTTGGCAAGAATACTCGCCTAAGTAAGTAATAAAGTTTAATATTATACGTTTTTCAAAACTACCCCTCAAAGGGGTTATAGGGGTGTTGAAGTTTTGTGGAAGTAATGGAATGCGCGGTCCAATTAACATGAAACTCAGTATTAATACTTTGGACAGGAAAGAAACGATGATAAGTTTTTGGGTCTTTCGAAAATCGACCGCTGACGGGGCAAAAAAAGGGGTGATTAATTTTTTAAGGAGAGTATTTTACTACGTGGCTTGATTAACTCAAAACTTGGTGTACATCATCTCTGAGTCAAATTATGGAAACATCCCAATATATTTTTTTTTTGTTTTCTAAGCCAGTTGGGTGAAAATACGGGATATAGTTAATATGAAAAATCTTTTTCCTATGGTTAACTTGTCAATATTTGCCTCAGTTATTAATACAGATGGGCACTTTTAGCTTAAAAAAAAATCCTTACAGAGGCTTCAGGGGGTGAAAAAGTTATTAGGTAAGAAAAAATATTAAACCGCTCGGACGGATTAACTCGAAACTCGGTACTGATACTTAAAACAAAAAGTATGTGTTTTAAGGGTTTTTCTAAAATAATTTCTTACCGGGGTGGAAAAGGGTAATAAAGTTTAAGGGGTGGAAGGCAAAAATGAGTATATGTAAATAATCTTTAAGTCATACAATGGGAACGTATCAAACGCTTTTTAAAAACTAAGCCTGTCGTGGTAAAAGGGGACGACAAGGTTTATTTTAAAAATCTTATTCATTTGATCTGTAAACTTTAAAATTAACCCGAATTCAAAAAATAAATGATAAAGTTTGTAAACATACATCTTCGAAATTTTAAGAGTAAAGTACACGCGGTCGAAGTCGCGGGCAGAGTGCTATACTAAATAAAATTATAAATTCTGTCTGTATGTTACATTTTCACGCCTAAACCACTGAACGGATTTAGATAAAATTGCCTGCCAGATGCCAAAGAGATAGATGGCATCCTGGGGAAGAACATACTTCTTTTCCTTTCCGACATCCACGCGGGCGAAGCCGCGGATATATTTATAATTATATTTATACAGGATTACATAAACGCAACTTTCTCACCATATTTATCTCTTTCTCAATACATATACATAGGTACTTTAATAGGCCACATCTATGCATTTACTAGTAAGTAGTTATCATAATAATATACTGTGCTCGTCCTACAACTACTGATACTATGTTTCAAATTATAGGCGAGGACGCTGGCACCCTAAACACAAGTTAAATCTTACTTTGGGTGCCAGAGTTCATTGAAATCACTTTTCCTTTGTTGTAATGCTGCATAGTGTATAGACAAATGGAGGTGCGTGCGCCCAACGCTGCCAGTTTAGGCATACGCCTGAAAAGAAAAATAATCCAAAAATGGCTGCAAATTCATATGCAGCCATTTGTGACATTTTTAAGAAGTTAAAATAGGTCCACAGACCAAATGGTAAGTTGTCTTCCAAGCATATAGCATAACTTCATGACTACGTTTCATAAGTGACCATGTAGCTTTATGTGAAACTAGCGGACCCGGCAGACGTCGTCCTGCCCGAAAAATCAGCGCCACCTACCAGGTCCAATGGTGTATAAAAACCTTGTCCTGATAATAACAAACACAAAAAAAAAGAATTATCTAATTTGGTGTAGTTGATCGGAAGTTATGCGCGTACATACATTTCTGTGATTCATTTTTATTTATATAGATAGATAAAATATTTTGAATTTGAATTCATGTTCATACACCTCTCCATAACATTCGATGTTCTACAATCTATAGCTGTTGACGACAGAGTAGCGGTCCGCCCGTCTTTTTAAATTTATTAATATGTTAAGTACGTCTGTATATCATAAGTCTGTTTTCTATAACATTTGTATTTTGTTTTTAAATAAAAATCGAAGACCATCAAGAACGGACTGCGCACGGGCGCCCTCATTGGTTGATTCGTGACACCCTCACCACGCCTACCGCTGCGGCCGCCATTGCAAAAAAAATCAAACGTTTAGTGTGTCGAAAAACCGTCGCGAAGACGCCACGCTTCTTAAACGCGCACTCACGCGCATTCCGTTCTAGTGGTCTATTTTACCAACAAGTTTGTATTTTCAATTCTCACCACCAACCATTACCTAGCAGCTACAATAGCTATTCTGTGATTAGATAAAACAGACTTACCTAGCGCCTGCGCGACCGCGCGGTAGGGCGTGTTGTGCGCGGCGTTGGCCGACAGGTGTTGTGACACGGCCATCTCTACTGCTCCGCCGCCGGGTACCAGGCGTGGGTTCAGCACCTATAAAACGAATACATAAAATAATATACTTTTCCTTAAAAGTATTAATTATTACCCCGCATTTTACCAAACCAGTGAAGTGCCCACGGTACAATGAAAATGATATACAACAGGGTATAAAGTTCACTTATCCTCCATATAATAGAGAGGATCCTCTGACCTGACGTGTTGTCTGGTGGGCAACTGCCCGACGATTGTTTATTTTTATTTTTTTAATGGCATTTCGCAGGTCAGCCTAGGAGGTTGCGGCTGCTTAACCGGGCTTGTCTGTGGGTGTCTCAATTAATTAAGACCCCCAGCCAGGGCTTAAAACCCAAGGATACCCGGTGGGGTACGGAGCTCGGCTTAGGGCGGTGCTGGGGAGGGCAGCAAGCGACAGGCTGGAGCGTACCCGGACGGCACGTTGTAATGCTAGTTGCGCGGTAAACTCTGCTTGTGCGATGCAGGATTTTTGCGTGACGTCAGTATGATGCTTAGTTCGCATATGGCGATGCAGATGCCGCCACACAGCAATTGTGTCCAAGTAAAGTCACCACTTCCGATTACATAAAGATCGCGACAAGTTACACACTAAATGTTGGATTGGTACCTGCGTCTCTTCGGTTAGTGATAAGCCGAGTTTCCATTACATAGCCGAACTCGAACCACAATCAATTATTCTCGACTGCTACCAATATACTACTAAATACACCAGTAGTTTGAAACACCATCTCTGCTCAGAACCTTATCTATTTTTTTATAATGTTGACAAATGCTTACCAAATTCTTAGCGACGTGAAGAGCATCCTGGAGATTCCTTTCGATCTCGTTAAGTACGTCCTTTGAAGCACCGCGCAGTAAGATGGTGCACGCCTGGAATATATAAATATTTTTAGAAAAATATAATGACATGGTGACGAAATTTACAGGACGAATTTACCGGTATTGCCATCGTCATTTTACATTTTTAGCTGGACTGTGGGAACAAATTATAATTCCGGATATTTCACTTGTCATGATCTCTTAGCCATATTTTATGACTCCAAAGACTGAGCTTTATCAACCATACCATAGAGAATAGGCCATTGTCTCAGCAATGGAATGGTCCCACAATGGCCTAATCTCTTCGAGAGGTATTGGACTGTAATCTACGCGGGCCCAGTGCGGGTTGGTAGATGTCACATGACTTCGAATTTTTGGTTCTAGGACATGCCGGTTTCCTCACTATGTTTTCCTTCGCTGTTTTGCGAGCAGGGGATAGGTGATAAAATTATTTACACAGAGTAAAGAGCCTGTCTGGCTTCGAACCTACGACCTACATTTCGTAAGCCGGAGCCGTTACCTCAGCGCCTCCATTGCTCCCGACATGACCATAACTATGTATAACATGATTTAAGAGCCTGTACAACGATCCACAAGCGCCACTCCTTTAAAAAAATATTATCTCGTGACTGAGAAGGAATTATGAAAATCTGCTCAATCAGCGACCTCGGTAAGTGTGTCTAGAATTTTCTAATACCTTTTATTAAGTTTCATATTGAGACACGAAGCAACTAAATACGAAATATAGGAATGTGGCCGCTTTTCTTTAGATCGAATTTTGTTGCTTCGTGTCCCAATATGAAATTTTATAAAAGGTATTAGAAAATTCTAGACACATTTACCGAGGCCGCTGATTGAACAGATTTTCATAATTCCTTCTCAGTCACGAGATAATATTTTTTTAAAGGAGTGGCGCTAGTGGACCTGTGTGCACCCTCTTAAAAGTGTTCATTCAAACAGTATTCTATTTATCTATATACTCGTTGCTAGATATTTTCACGCAGGAAAATTGACACAGCGTATCTGCAACTCGGAGCAGTTTATTATCCATAGATTTCGGATATGAGATATGTGAGTTTGCGACATAATTTAGATATTATACCACAAACATAAGGTCCTTTTTTCTGAAAACTCCAGCACGATTGCACTGCGAAAACACTTGAGTTGACTGTCCATTTGGAATAAGATTAGACATTTAAATAAACCTTTTTTTACAGTTCGTTCAACCGATTTTGACTTCTATTACATTGGTGGCATGACAAATGGCAGCTGCAGTAAATAGTTGGTATTGTAACCACTTTTTTGCTTTCAATGCCATCCTTATGAATAGAAGTTAAAGTTGAACGGACTGTAAAAAAAGGTTTAAGTGTCTAATCTTATTCTGAATGGAGTATAGGATTGATCAACGCTCGTGCCTTCTTTGTCTGAGAAGAGGCCTTTGCCCTGCAGTAGGGCAGTAATAGGCCAGTATGATTATAGCTAAACTAGGGTGGTATATTACCTTAGGGTTCTTGCACTCAGTAACGAAGGTGAAGTACTCGTCGCCGATCTTCTTGATCTCAAACTTGCCAGCTCCGAGGCCCACGTCTGATTCCTTCAACTCCTCAGTACGATTGACGATGGTGGCTCCGCAAGCGCGTGCGAGACGGTTGTTGTCGGTTTTACGCAGTCTGAAGGATGAAAAGACAATAGCATTAGTTTAAGTGTTTGCACCAGCCTAGAGACAAACTTGAGATGTGTCTGTAATTAGTGTAATTACACCGGTACTCATACCCTTCAAACTAGAGATGCGCTGAGTAATCGTTTATTATTCGATACTCGGCATACTCGGCAATTTTGATAGTCCTCGTTATCGGCCGAATAACTCGGTTTGACCGCCGAGGTACTCGAAAAGAACTCACCTCTCTTTACAATATTAACGTATAAACATCACTATCAGAAAAATCATGTGAAAAACGAACATATTTAATTAAATAATCAGTCTCTCGTGGTAACCTTAGATATTGGTCTAACTCTATACTATAGCGATGGTACTTCTCGGTTCTTCACGCTTTTCCGGCAGCCGGTAGATGATAACTCCTCATAGCAATGCCAAAACTTGCATGGCATTCTTCTATAATATTTGAAGTGTTCCCAATACCTGCGTTACTCGGCAGTATACTCGGCTTAGTAACATTGCTCGGCATTACCGAGCAATATACGGTACTCGGTTAACGGCTTATCAAAGCAATGCTGCTCGGGGGCAGAAATTGCAATTTCACTTTGTCATTCATTGTCATCAGTTTGGATTAGTCCATGTTCAACCCCCACAATCTTTACATCCGACCATGTTGAACCCCTAATTGTTTCCATGTTCAACCCCTATTTCAATACATTGGTCATCTTTTCTTTGCCCATATTCAACCCATCGTTGTTAGGCAACTAATAATGACATTAAATTAATACAGAGAGCAGAAGTGTATTTACTTTCTTTACAATTAATATTTTACAGGTATTGAGCTGTTGGGTAACAAAAAAACATGGCTTTTTGGTGAACATTGATGATGAGCTACTTGCGGCTTATGATATGCTAACCACTAATGAGATAGAATAAACTCTTTTGTATTTCAAAATGCCCATGTTACGGCAAAATATGGAGAACTTTATAATAAAAACACCTACGTACTATACCCATGTTTGCAAAGAAATAAATGGTTTGATTTGATTTGAAAGTAACTGACGAAATATAGGACAAATAGAGGAGAGGCAAACTTTGAAATGTAGCTAATAGCAATAGGGTAGATGAGAAAAACTTTGTGTTTTACTGTCAATTTAGGGGTTGAACATGGTCGGGGGTAAACCTAAACCATCAGTTCAATCCTTACCTGCGAATAGCCGTAATGCCAGCCTTGACGAGGTAGTGCTGAGCGAGGTCGGACACTCCCTTCTCCGTGAAGATGACGTCGGGCTTCAGAGCAATGATGTCTTCGCACTGGCGTTGAACGTGCTCCTCTTCCAACTGTAGTAGCCTTGTGAAGTCCTGGACAGGAAGTAAATAAGTGATAATGATAAATGATTTTATTTTTGTAAGTAGGTTTGTACAGACATTTTTACACGTCAATCATATTTTAAAACTAGATGAGGTCGGCGTTTCCTATCTGACTAGTCTGAGAAGAAAGGCCGAAACAAACTCAGCGGTCACAGTCTCTTTTAAAGTCCAGACATAATCTTGGTCAGATCATATGAAGACCATGTAGATCGATGTCTGAGATGGTCTTTTGAGGAAAGAACCACACAGATTGAGAGGACCTATCCAGTCAGTGAATAATATAAAATGTTAGAATAATATAAAATGATTAAACCAACGAAATATTTTGAAAAGGGATACTGACTACTCCAATGTTTACACATAATAATAACATTGTAGCCTGAGGGCGTCCTACGCGAGACACAATGGCTTTTTAATTGTTTCTGTAATCACAGCATTCAACCAGTTAAAAATAGATTTTCTTGACAATTATGTCAAAAATGGTGTCCAACCCCTTGTTTCGCAGATAGAAATTTCATAGAATTTCGTTTACCAGAAAATGTTTCATATAATATTTGGTCTTGTATTTTTATTTATTTAGAAAGAAAGAAAATACGTTTATTTGCGGTAAACATAAAAAACAAAAAAAAACCGTCAAAAATACACAATTGACAGACCACTGAAACATTTGTGAATTAGAGGAATCAGGGATGCTATGTTAAGCACACCATCATTCTTGCTGATAAATATATTTATTATTTCACATTGAAAAAACAACAGGACATATTACATTGAAACTGCTGATTGACTAAACTTTTTTCCCATACCCAGTAGCTAGGTTGTGGAGGTCAGATAGGCAGTTGCTCCATGTAAAATACTGGTATTCAGCTGCATCCGACTAGACTGGAAGCCGACCCCAGCATAGGAAAAGGCTAGGCAGATGATGACTTGATGAAGAAAAATCTGGAGCCTCAGCCTAAGTGGTTTAACTCATACCTGTTCTCCCAAAACCTCAATGTTAGTCTGACTTTCTCCCTTGTACTAGCACTAAGACCGCCAATTGTTTGACCCCTTGTAAAATTTCTACATTTATATAATGTAAAATATTTATGTTTTTTTTTTATTGACAATGGGCTCACTCTTGACCTCAATCCAGCCCAGAGGCAGGAATGAGATCTACGGTGGAACGAGCTTGCCCAGAAGAAGCCTATTCACTCTCGCCTTGAAGAGATTTGGGATGTATGAACTCGGGAATGTAGACGCATAATGTACATAATAAAGAGTGTTCTTTCTACTCTAAAGGGCAGTCGAGCAGAATGATACGCGGATTTTCGATGTAACGATGCAACTTTATCATCATCAACCTATAGCACTCCACTGCTGGACATAGGCCTCTCCTATTGCACGCCATTCGACTCGATTTTCGGCAACTCTCATCCAGCTACTACCAGCCATCCTGCGAAGATCGTCGCTCCACCTAGCCTGAGGGCGTCCTACCTTACGTTTACCGATTCGCGGTCTCCACTCAAGAACACGTCACAATGCACTTGTTATATGTATGTTGATAAATAGTAAAACCTTCATACTCATACCTGTTCTCCCAAAATTTCAATATTGGTCTGACTCTCTCCCTTCTTGTACTCTAGGGGGCAGTCGAGCAGAATGATGCGCGGGTTCTCGATGTAACGACGCATCTTTGGGTGAGTTACGTCCTTGTTGAACATAACTCCGTTGAGTACGCGGGACTCTTCGATGGTACCGCCCGGAATCTTCTCTACTTTGGCGTAGCTGAAAGTTTGGTATGGTGTTAGTTACTTGGAACACAAGGTGCATGCTGTGTCCGAAAAGGTACTATCTACAGCCCGATTGAAACTTTAGCCGGCTGTGAAGTGCACTACTCGCGGCGCAGTAACCTCACGCCTCAGCTCCGCTGACACGTGAGTTTGTTACTGCGAAGCGACTCGCCTCATGTTCCATATCATCATATCATGTTCATACGCCATAAAGTTCGAATCGTGCTAAATAAATTAAAAACATGGTAAGGAATTTGTATGAAATTCCCTCCAGATAAGTTAACCTTGAGCCATAAGTCTGTAAGACATCCATAGAATGTATCTAACATAAAAGATGATCTTGAAGATGCTCAGGTCTATGTTTTAGAACATTTATGTGCACCTCTAGCTTGCAAATTGAAAACAAATCAGAATAATGAATTGGAAATCTAAATTCAGCTGCAATTCCAGCTTAAACTAAATAACGACATGGCTAAGCTTTATTAAAATGATGCTTTTCTTTTGTTGCTTTACTTTTTTAAATAGAGTAATAATACACACTTACTTTTTAATGTCAACTTCAACTCTACCATTCTCGTTGACTGTAACGGTGTTGACAGCATCAAGAGAGATGTCCACAGCAAGGTCGGCCCAGCGACCAATGTACTTTGTGCCAATGCATGAGCGGATCTGAGGTAAATAAAATAGGTTACAGTTTTCGTGTTGTTGATTGTGTATAGCATTGCTTTTTTACTAAATGACGATTCAATTACTTTAGTTTTTCTAGCATTTTTGAAATATTATGGTCACAAAAAACAAGCTATTGTCTACATTGGTCTACCTATTACAGTTCAAAAGATACAGCCCTGTGTGATAGACAAACAGACGGATGGACGAGCAGCGAAACCTTAGTAATTGGGTCCGGCAACCTTTGTATATAGAATACCAAATTCAAATTAATTTTATAATACAGTATACACATTTTGTACTTTAAAATCAGTTGTTCACTTGTTTTCCCGCCATTTGATTTTCACTAAACTGGCAAAAATGCATCTTCACTGGCCAATACTTTGATTAATGAAATATACTTTAAATTTTTGTTTTGTTTTTTCTATGTAGATATCAATTTCATAGGTAAGGACCTAATACATTAATATTAAACTTAGGATTGATAATTCCATGAATAAAAATTATCCATTGACTGAAAAATCGGCCCTTAGATATAATAAGAAAACTCAATGTTTTGTGGAATCAAAAAACCCTGTGAAAGCTGAGGCAGTTTGCTAATGATCAATAAAATACTCACAACTTCCTTCAGCTTATCTCTATCATTCAAGTCAATGGGAGTGGAGATCTTATCCTGCAGCAGTTTGACGGCATCCTCGAGCGCCTGCCGGTACTCCCTGATGATCACTGTGGGGTGAATGTTCTGTACCAGGAACTGTTCAGCCACTGCCAACATCTCTCCGGCGAGGACGATGACTGATGTTGTTCCGTCACCAACCTGGGAGAAGTTATTTATTTATATAATAACAATTGATTCCTGCACTTATAGATTAGCATTTTAATTGTATAACCTACTTACACTAGAAATAAAGTAAATTTGTTAGTAACCCTATGGGCTCTTTAATTTTTTTATTTCAAATACATACACATAAAAGGTACTTTAACATGTTAAATATTACATTAAATTAGAATTGGTTCTAGTCGCCTCTTCCAAAAGGTAGTTTTCGTATGGAGAAGAATGGGCAAGTAACTCCACCGTTACTCTTTTAAAATGTTCCTATCAGAAATAAATGTTTTCGATTATATTCTAATTTGATTGTAGATAATTATATTAAGTTTAGCAGAATGGTTTTCTAGAATACTGCAAACATTACAGTGTTCACAGTATTCTATGGTAGGAATATTTCAGTTTTTGCCATATTAGCCTAGTGTCTAGATGAATATTGCATGCAGTATCTGCATGCAGGCTGCAGGTGCTAGATAAAAAGGCAGACTCCATTGGTTGCACAAAATATTTGCTCATGTCAAAAATATTCATGTATTTTCATTCTTGTTTCTAGACCGGAATTTTCTTAATTCCTTTAAAATGGACTGGATACAAATACAGGTAAACTATTAAGAAACTGGAAGTATGGATGAAGTATTCTGCAGCACAGTACTTTGTGATTTAGATGAAATCTTCATTTTACTCCCACACAAGCAAATACAAAATGACTCAAAAAAACAAGCCAAGAATAATTATTTTATTTAAATCTCAATTTCATTTTCTTAAGTTTGAAATTGAGATTGATAACTACCAGAGATTCAAAGAAGTTTTCTCAAAAGACAAAGACATCAAAGATTCTCAATCAAAAAAGACAGTAAATTTTCTAACCTCTTCATCTTGTGTTCTGGCGATTTCAATCATGGATTTAGCGGCCGGGTGTTGCACGGTGATCTCACGAAGGATAGCGTTGCCATCGTTGGTCATCACGATGCCTCCCATCGGGTCCATCAACATTTTCAACATAGCCTGAGGCCCGAGGCATGTTCGAATAACGTCAGCTATTGTCTAAAATAAACCCGATAAAACAAGTTTTAGTATTCTATTTGACAGATTTTAGTGAAAATGTTTCATTACAAGTAATTTTAACATCAATTCACCTTTCCAGCGTTTATATTCTCCAGTTGAACCTTCCGGCCGGACTCACGTTTTGTGTTTTGGCCTGCAATAGGTAAACCACTTGATTGAAATCCCAGATTACAACGACAAGAACACAGCTTATAAGTCTCTATACTTACTGAGCACTAACATAGGTTGGTTTCCGTACATTTTGATAGTGCTTTTATTGAACTAAATTCCGTGACTCAAATTCTTTCTTCCAGAAAATCTAAGAAGTTCAAGAGATTCACGAAAATCGCGTGGTGACTGAAATTGTTGCCAGACAGAAGAATGCTGTCACACATTTTTTTATTTGCCCAGAAAAAAATTAAAGTTTAAAAACGTAAATGAAAATAATGGAAGTAATGCTTTCTTTTGTATTGCATTATTAGTTGAACTATGAAATAAACGACTTATTATTTTAATAGTAATTATTACATACCTTTGCATGTTATAAAATATCTTTATTTTTTTTTGCTGGTAACATAACTACGGCTGTCAAAACCCGTAATTGCCAACCCTAAAATTAATCTAGTTTTATTATTATTTATTTATTTAAAACTCATAAACTATCATTACAGGTTTAGAAACCTAATCCGATAGCTAAGCCTACTTATAATATTAACTATTTTAAATAACACTATTACTAACAAATAAAATAATCTAATAAAATATTTTTATTTAGGAAACTTGACTTACCTGTCTTGACTGGTACTTAATCGCATCAGAAATAATTGAAACTATCTTTTCTGGTTGTATAGCAGGTGGGCAAGCTGGTACATCGACACGTTTGTATAGATCGGTCGACTGTCACCAGATGGCGGTAAAAGAGCTACTTTAGTATCACAACTTGATAGTAGATGGCTGCCCAAACTAACAATCCTCCACTGAACACTTCTTATAATAATATTATAAGAAAGTCCAGTGTATTCAGTGGATGATTGTTGGTCTGGAATATATTACCTATATTCTTACCTACGCCAGTAATAAGACAGGACTCCAACTCAACTCAACTCTTAAAAAAACTTTCTACTTTTTTGTTTACGATTCTATAGGTACGTATGTATGTAATATTGAACCTAATGCTTTAGCAATACAGTCGAAAATCTATTAAAGAAATCTGACAGATTGTAGTAGCTTGATGTGCTGGCGTCTGTACGTTCGTCGATGCAGAAAGATAAAGGCGTGTACAGACGCGTGTAATGTGTAAACAATGTGTCTTGTAATGTAATGCAAATAGTGTGGACGGCATACAAACTCAACGCAAATCTGTATGTATTCGACTGCTAGTGTTCGCGCTAAAAATGAGCCGATGAAAAATCAGCGCGAGCGTTACATGGCTCGTAGTCCCATCTACACGCAGAATTCGCATTACATTAAACAGTAACTTACATGATACATTACACGCGTTTGTAAATGCCTTAAGTCTTTAAGGATGGTTGTTTCTTGTAGATAAGCGGGGTTCACTGTTGATTGAACCCGATCCTGCAAACCCTCCTCTCAATGGAAGAAAAGGCCCTCAAAAAGTCACTCGACGTACCTATTCCACCACGCACCAGGGGTTTTTTTTAGATAGATAATCTGTAGGTAGGTGAACTACGGTCAGCCAAAAAAACGGTTGATAACCGTTTTCTGACTTTAAGAGTGAGTTGCATCAACTAACTATAGCGATAACCAATGTTTTGACAGCCTTCAAATCTCTGGTTAATAGAAATTCGGGTTGCATCATTTTGACTTATTGTTATAATGACGTCATAAATAACTATAACAAGCAATTATAACGATAATCATTGCTTTGACAGCCGTCAAATCTCCGGTTAAGCTAAATTCGGGTTGCATCATTTTGACAATTGTCACAATTGTCAAAAAAACGTCACAAATAACTATAACATTAATCGCCCAACTTTGGGCGGTTAAGGGCTATAGTTACGGTTTGTGTCACCATTTTTTTGGAGTTTGGCATTGAATTCCTTTTCAGTGTGGTCCCATGCTTGTTTTTTTTGGGGTTTTGTGCTAGTCTCGTCTGTTCTTTGCACAACAAAAATGTGTTTTTCTGCAAAGATTTGTAATCTAGTAACTTCTACGTTGCTAAAATTAACACCTCAGTGCAATCATCATATTTGTTCCATAAGCACAATCAGCCTTTATTGTTTCCACTGCTGTGACACAGGCAGTGGCTGTGGGAGGGCACTCCCGCCCACCAAGAAGAAGCCTGTGTCACAGCAGTGGGCCGCACTGGGCCCGCGTGGTGGATTACATTGCGGCCCACGAACCGCAACGTAATCCACCACGCGGGCCCAGTGCGGGTTGGTAGATATCACATGTCTTCGATTTTTAGCTCTAGGACACGCCGGTTTCCTCGCAATGTTTTCCTTAACCGTTTTGAGAGAAGTGGTGATGAAACAATTTACACAAAGTAAAGTGCCTCTCTGGGTTTGAACCTACGATCTACAAGCTGTAAGTCGCAGCTGTTACAACGGAGCCGCCAGTGCTCAGCGATAAATAGTAGGATTAAAGGGTGTTAAGAATGGTCTAAAATCAAACATCACATAGTATATATAACAAAGCATTTTTATTACTGTAAGCGCCAGACGAGTTAGAAGTAGGTAATATTTCATCTAAAGAAGATGCAGGTCGCTCCACCGATAAAAACTTAAATACCGCACGCTCCACATTACATGTGCACTACAGCCAACAGTACCAAACCAACGTCTGCCCACCAAACAGTTATCCAGCAAGAGCAGCTTGCTATTAGAAATTGATGTTATCGATCGATATAAACGTATTCTAACTAATATTATTATTGTTCTTTTTGGTGTGTTGGAATCCACTGCAAAATAATTTCTTTCCCGCAGTCATCAGGCACAGTATGCGTTTGTTGTGAAAATCGACATAGAACAATCGGCACATCTGCAGCAGTCTCGGGCAATGTCTTCGCATATTGCGTTGAAATCTTACTGAACAATAAAATTAACACAACATCCTTCTGGAGTAAATGCTCTAATGCTGTAATGCATCTTCCAATAACGCAATCCTTCAATTACATACAGGAAAACAGAAATATCAATTTCATGCAATTCGAAAGAAACGGAAAAATAAAATGAATTTTATTTATTGTCACTTGACACGTCTTGTCTTTCTGACAGTGTCAGATAGTGATGCGGCTCGATTTTATTTACCTCGTTACTCGAGTAAATAAAAGACAATTTTCTCACTCGATGTAGTCGCGATTACTAGGTAACTGTCATTCTTCGATAATAAACGTAGGAATAGATATATTTCGTGTAATAAACCGTCAAAATACTGTGATGTACAGTCACAGAGTTTTAATAAGAGAAAATAGGTACATGTTCTATGGGTTAGTGCTGACAGTTGATAAAGTGTAATATTTTGTCATTAAAATCGTCATTGATTATCAGATCAACCTGATAATCAGTGGAATCTGAGTAGGACATAACACTTTTTACAAAGTCGAACAAAGACAATCTTAGCCGAATGTCACACCGATGTACATACCAATACAGAACGGTTACTGTATTTTGGATAGGTATTACGATACGATTCTTTTCTTGAAGTTATTTTTGTGTACGTTTCAAACGTACGAAGCAACAACCAACTTGAACTGAGTTTTTGAATTACATAATCGAGACATCGAGTCCATTTATGACTGAGTAACATCACTAGAACCAACAAAAGAAAGCGACAAGCGACGATGACAAGCTTGAAATGTTGCCCTTGTCAAAAAAATTACCCAACTTTAACGAAAAGAGTTCCTGGAAGGATTTGAGGGAGGCCTTTTAGGCTAACAAAAAAAAAATATATATTATGAATATGGATAGTATTGCTATTATTTATTTTATTACTTAATAAAAACAGTTTTGGTTACCACCTCAGACTGTGACTTATATATAATATGTTTTCATATTTGAAAACACGTTGCGTTTAAGGAATAATCCTACCGAAAAAATAAGTTTGATCTTGGTTATTTTTGAAAGTGTGATGACAACAAGCTTCAAGTGTTGTTCCTGTCAAAAAAATTACCCACAAACATTTTGGGGAAATAAGACCTCTTATCACTTGTCACCCTTTTAACTTTAACTTTTTACATTTTACATAATTGGTGCAACAACGGATAGTTAGATTTTATGGTCATGCTTAATGTTAAAATTAAAATTCACTTTGATGTAACTATAACGGAGCTTTTGATGCAACTCACCCTTAAGTTTTGTTAACATTTCATGTCAAAGGAAACTTTTATCAGTGTTGTGGCAGCAATTTAGGCCAGTAGGTACTATCAGTACTATGCTCGTGGAAAAGACAAGTGATCTGGCCTAAATATATTCAACTTGTAATCGATTTATAGGTGCGCGAAAACCACAAGATTTTCAGTCATTCAGTAGCCAAATTTAATCAAAAGAATTCGTGCTAACGGTTCAGCGCTCACGCACATAGAAAAACCATTGTGTGCCGCAGTGAGTATGACATTCGGTAGATCGTGTAGATTTTGACTTGCTCTAAATCGACCGCACGGAGTGACCACGATCAACTCAGGCTACCGCACTGCACTGCATCGGCACTATCAACTTACAGTGTTTTAAACTCAGTTCTTCTTCCTGATTCCTTGGAATTTAGGTAGCTATATACAGTCGCAAGCACATCCAGCTACTACAATCTGTCAAATTTGCTTAATAGATTTTCAACTTTATTGCTTAAGCATTAGGTTCAATATTGATTGGGAGAATTTGACAGTTTCGGGTAGCTTGATGTGCTGGCGTCTGTACTTACCTACACACTCATAAGATTGTTTACCAGGGATTAGACTCTCAATGAAACACTAGATAGAATACAAGGATCAATTTTAATAGAATACTCATGAATAGGTACAACATTTTCATTTTTAGGATTAAGTAGGTATATCTTTAATTAAAGGTCATTAATATACATACAGACTAGACACTGAGATCAATTTGTTATAAGCTCTCGCAAAGGAGATGATATTTCAACATTTATCACATAATAATTTAATAAAAAGCTATACATTTTAAAATTGGTTTTAAATAGTGTTAATCTATGATGTCATCATCATCCACATCTGACGATTCTGCTTTGGTGTCATCACCTTTACTCATTTTAGCAGTTTCCTTCACATCTTGCAAGTTGTGAAGATCCTCATACACCCGCTTCAGATTCCTCATGATATACGAAGTTCCGTTAATTTTACCTGCTGGTTTTGAACCTGAGTGATCGAAATACTTCTCTGATTCCGCGGCCATGTTACCTGACCGAACAGGTACGGAGAAAGCCGACACATGCCGAGGCCGCTGCCCGAAATCTCTGCCAAGCCTCTTGTCTAACCCAGCATCTTCCCTCGTCTCTTGGGTATTTTCCAAACCTTCAGCTAAAGCCCGTTTTCTATCATAAATGTGTCCAGAAACACGCAGATCTATGAAGAAGTTTAAAGGATCTACTCCGAAACCTCCAGGGTTGTAAAGAGGTGGATACCACATCGGCGGTGGTGGTGGAAGAATTAAGTTTGATTGTGGGACTGATGGAGTCTCGGCGCCTCGTCCAACGCAGGGGGAAGGTTTTGGCAGTTCTTCTGTTCCAACGTCTACATAGGAAGACTGTCTACCTGGTGGCCCAGGGCTACTGCTTGGCTTCGCTTGTTCTGCCTTAGGCGATAACCTCCTCGGCGACGGTTCGCGAATCCTGGAATGCTTATCCACCGTCAGTTCCAAAGGTACTTCTGGTCGTGTCTCTGGCTCTTTCTTCTCTTCCTCTTGCTTGGGCCACTCACGTCGCCAATCGTTTTCGTTTTCCGCGAAATATTTGTGCGTGCGGCGCTTGAAGCGACGATGGTAGTGGGGTGGTCTACAACCGTGACGGGCGTTGACGAAAGACCGCAGCATTTCGCTAAAGAAGAACGCGTGGGGCTGCAGCGGTAAAGCGCTGTAGAGATATGGTGGTGTGGCAGCAAGGAGGCGGGAAACCAGTTCTGTATTCCTCAGTTCCCGTACATGTGTTTTATTCGGTCCCTCGGTAGGAGTCTTCTCCTCCTGCACGGAACTCATCCTGTAACAAAAAAGTACGTGTTAGAATCTAAATCAATTCGCAAATGAGCGAGTGAGCCCTGCCGGGGATCGTGATGTGAATGAGATGCGATGCACTTGAATGAGGGGTGTTCGCAGCACTTTAAACTGTGCGACACGACTTGAGAAGTGCGATATTTAAATATTTAATGCCTGTGTTGTTGGAAGGGGTCTAGGCTTACAAAGGATGCCTCTAAGAAAGAAACGAGTGCATAATAAAATTCTACTATTGGTAACCGAATTGATTTTCCTACAGAATTTCTGGCAGCTATCCACCAACCCGCACTTGGCCCGCGTGGTGGATTATGGCCAACTTTCTCTCACAGAGAGGAGGCCTGTATCCCAGCAGTGGGAACATTATAGGCTGATCATGCTTATGTTATACCATAGCCCTTCCTATGATGATCAATGAAAGCAATCCATTTCTAAACAAAAATCGTGACTCATTTTCTGATCACAGTACACGCATTTCACGACACGATTCTTAGTTTCCTCTAGAGATAAAATCGCACGGTATAAACGCGCCAATCTCTGCTAAGCGCACAGTGAGTGTAGAGTGAACGACTGAACGACTGTACGAGTGAACGAGACAGTCGGCCGGTGATTATCGCGGCTCCTCGTCCGCGAACAATGCGTCCGACGCTATTATGTCTAAGTACTGCGTTTGTGTTGATGAGATACCCACTGCGACTACGTAGGTACTTGCAAGTAAAGGATACGCTTTGTCTGCTCTGGGATGGAAGATAGAATTTATATTTGTGAACGTAGGGTTAGTTATGCAGACAGAAAAAGTAACTACGAAAAATTGTGAGACAAATGACGAAAATGATCTGTAATGGCACGCCATAGGTACTCTAAGAAATCACTCATTCAAAATCAAAATATTTGATTTCACATAAACCTACATGGGCAATTTATGAAACGTCAGAAGCTAGATGCACGGTTCCAATTAGTCGTTTCCTATGGAGAAGAGCCGGTAAAAACTCCACACATTAGTTACATTAAAGGTACCTAGAAAACCATTCATCTCCACATTACTGTAGCAAAAACAACTGAATGAAGCCATTGTTTGCCCGAGCATTAATTACGAGTACCGACATGTTAACTAACAACGCAGTGACGCATGACGTCACAGCACACCATCAAAATAGAACAAAATATTTCAAATTCAAACTGCCTCTACCGTTGCGAATGATATAGTGACGTTCTACATCCGCGGTGTCGGTTCGTCTGTCCACATCGATTTTTCAGCTCATCGGTGTTTTATTGGCAATATTCGAATGACGATACATCCGCATTCCGATAGCTCGGTGCGGATTTGTTTTCGGTTTCCTTTTTCGATGCGGCTCGCCCGACGGAATATAATTTGAAGTCTTTTTTAAACCGAACGTTGGCATTTTCTTTCAATTTAAACTCGGCTGTTCGGTCTTTTTGATTTTCGAGTTTGATTGCCATATTATTCTCAATACTCAATTGAATGAATAAATAACGCTGAAGATAAACTTATCAAGTCTTTTGAAACCTCTATACAGCCAGTATATTAGTTTCCAATCCTTTAATCATAGCACCACACTATTGAAGCAACAACAAAGGACTTCTCTAATAAGGGTGGCATAGGAATTAAATGTCACATTACCATATCACTGAGTTTGAAGTGAAAGCGATATATCGGATTTGCCACAATATAACGTGGGTGGGGGAGGCAGGGGAGATGTTCACAATAAATTCAGAGTGGTGTATCTCTATTCAAACAGTTGATACGGAGCGTGAATCTTACGTACGCGACGATGAGCAAACATGACGGGGTACAGCCCCAAGTCTGCGTTTAAATGTACGTAACGTTTTTAATATTGAGGACGAGGGTTTTGTAACTTTTTCGTGAAGAGGTTTTGATGTTGGCTGTATGTTGGGGATACTTTTGCGTAGGTGGTGAAATAACGCAAATGAAACATACTGTCACCAAATAGGTACGCTACGAGAACTTTACAAGATGCTACGACAACACTACGTCGTAGCGTCTAGTAGCGTTGGCGTAGCGTTTTCGTAGCGTCTCGTAAAATTTTCGTAGTAAATCATAATAATAGTTCGTCCGTATAATGACAGAGGAACTACCTATATATCATGATTTACGTTAACAATATTATTATTTCGTTTATCTATCTCATACGTATCTATTTTCATACGTATTTACATTTTTAAATATTTCTTAGAATGTATAAAAATAAGTATAAAAAACATAAAAAAATAGTATTCCACCGATGTCGGGAGCAAGGTCCAAACTGCGGGTGGTTAGGGCTCCAGAAACAGGAACCCCCTCACAATACGAGCCGTGCCTTTTGAATCATTATTATTATTATAAATAAATAAATAAAATAAAAGTTAATATGAAAGTTTATTTAACCGTCATACAAAGATTAGCCTGTATAACCTACTCTAAACATTTTTTCTGTAATCATTCATTTGTTTAATATATTTAGGTCTCTATGTATTGTACACAAAAATAATATGCTTTAAAAATAAAATCTCAGAAGGCTTCCAAACAAAATGAACGTGTAGGCACACAGTTCTTTACATGATATGCCAAACAAATGTAGACATTGGAATCATTACATTTCTGTAGCTGGGAAATATTCTGAATAGGATGAAATTGTATGGCAAACAGAAATAAAAATAACAGGCATAGTAAGGCTACGCAGTTGTTTGAAGTACCTGCGAGTTTTTTTATCCATCCTGGTTAAAGCTACGTCGCTATTATTTCGGACTAGCTATGCCCGCGACTTCGTCCGCGTGCATGTCGGAAAACAAATTGGATTTCATGGGTTTTAATTTTTTTAAGAGGAACCCTAATTATTTTTCTAAAATAAAAGCCCAGTTACTCCTTATAACATCAGAAGGCCAATTCTCGTAATTCAAAATCTAGTCGCTCTCTCATCTCAGCGACAAACAAATGTCAAAAACTTGTCAAAATGTAGGGAAATTAGGAGTTATTTTTGACAGATTGAGACTGAGCTCAGACTATGAACGGTCTTAAAATTACGAAAATTTTGCCCCTCAGATATCTGCCAGTGACAGTCCCGTTAAAATCAGTCCAGCCGTTTCGTAGATTAACCAGTTGTGGATGTTTTTTTTTTTGTTTTAAGTAACGTACCTATATACTTTTGACATTAAAGACAGACACTTCAATTTTATTTATTTGACATCACGAAAACGGATTTTATCCATCCTTGTCAAAGTTTTCTCGCTATTATTAGTCTTTAGACTAAAACGGGGATGTTGTTTGAAGTGATAGGCAGGTAGGTGTTGTTAATTAAAATCGCTAATTGGCGTGCCAATTAAGCTTAGTGAATATGACATAACTAAATTACAGTTACCTATTGAAAAGCTCGCCAATATACATAATCAGCCTATAATGTTCTTACTGCTGGGACCCAGGCCTCAGGGAACGGGCCATAATCCACCACACGGGCTCAGTTCAGGTTTGTTGATGTCACATCTCTTCGAATTTTTGGTTCTAAGACTTGCCGGTTTCCTCACGATGTTTTTCTTCACCGAGAGCAGTAGTGTGAAATAATTTACACAAAGTAAAACGCCTGTCTGGGTTCGAACCTACGACCTACCACTCGTAAGTCGCGGCCGCTACCACTGGGCCACCACTGCTCTCACTGAACAAATATAAAGCCATCGAGTAAACCGACGGTAGCGAATTAAAGTACATAAAAAATTCAATTAGGCGGCTCACAGCAACGCGTGGATTTTAGCGACAAATTCGCCCAACGTTCAGCGGCAAAACCACTTCTTTTTAACAAATAAAATTCAAAGGAAATGCCACTTTATGCCTTTGGAATAAGGGTGGCGAAGATGTGTGGGGAATGGTAAATAATATGGTTGTGGAGGTGTTTCGTCACACGGCAGCGAACGTTAATTTCCATATTAAAACCGTCACAAAGGAAGCAGATTCAAAAACCGCTCCGCGGGCGGTGAAAGAGGAGTGTAGATGTGAGAAGAAAATAAGAATCAGAAATAGGATGCGGCAATTTTGGCGCGGAAAACATTTTGACAGTAAAGTTTCACCAGCAACAACACAGCAGCAACTTTACAGATGTGATGGATATATGGATCTAAACACGATAATACAAAAAAAACTGACTTTTTAAGCTCATAATAAGTAAGTAACTCAAGTAATCACACTACACCGGGCGTGGACTACGTAATCAGCTGTAGTTACTAGAACGTAAACGATAAAAATCCCGTCTCTGAAGTTTCGCTACCTAATTTAAGTACATTCGAAGTTAGAAACTAAGATTACTTTTTTGATAAATTTTGGCTACATTAACTCAATGTAATACATGACAAAGATCTAACTATATTACAACCGATTTTTTAGGCCATTTTTATTACAAACATATACTTACCTACACGTACATAACGATAGTTAGATTACGTGTAAATTATCTGAGATTGGGTACTCAAGTACAGTGGAATGATTCTTTGATATTGCAAAAAAATACGAAATTCTATTCAGATTTCAGTTTGATCAGTCAAGAAATAGCATTTGCAAACGCAAAGCTTAGATACCACAAAAACTTTCCAAATACTTCTTTGTATTTTAGTGTTTTAAAAAAACAGAAAAATACGACGAATTAATTTCTACAACTGCACAAAACCACATCCAAACCTTCTTATTTCCACAACGCAAACAATATTGCGCGCAGATACCGGCGGGGTATGATAATCGCGTCAAAACGCACGTGAAGTGCCTCTGACGCAAGGGGGTGAGGCAAGGGGGCGAGGAGTGAGGTGCTAAGCCGATGACGGCTTTAAAACGCACAGATTATCCCGACAAGTACGCTTCCAAAGAGGTATGATTTATTGCTACCTCATTGTGCGCGGATTAATTTCTTTATGACGATTTTATTAGATGCCTTGGACGTGTTTGAGTTCTGGGAAATTAATTGCTGGTTGGTAACTGTTGGAGACTTTAATTGATGTTTTAGTTCTTGATTGGACATTTTGGTTTTGATCATATCTTCAAAACTAACAAGCATTTTATAAATATTTTGAAGAAAATTGTATTTTATGAAAAACTAGCTTCTGCCGGGGATTTCGTCTGCATGAGTGTCATCTATACCATTTAAAATATATGTCACTTGGCAATAGTGTAGCTTTCTACTTAAGTATCAGTCAAAGATTTTTTGTTATCCGGCCAGTACCTCCAGAGATATCTAACCTATAATAAACAAACAAACTATTTAACGTCGTTGGAATCAAATTGTTTAGAAGTTTAGATAAGGTTTTCTGCTAAAAGAAAGAAAGAAACAATAAGCAGTTATTTATTGGAACTTGCACGGGCAAATCACAAACAACAACAACAACTAAAACATTGTAGCCTATAGTTCGTTAAAAAAAAATCTCATTTAATATTTATTTGGACTAGCACAGGACGATCACAAACTACTCGTAAAGTAACCACAATCTAAAAACCTCGCAACACCAACAAACTGTAAACCATCGTTAGCCCTTATATTTCGTTAAAAAAAAACTCAATGTTAGTTCGGTTTCTCTAACCATTCAAAGGTAACATTACACACATAGGTAACACCACGTACCTACGCAAAATATTGAATGCATTTCCTTTTTCAAATCCACATTTTTTTTTTTCAAACTGAACGCAACCCAGCAAATGTGTCTTTTTAGACGTCCGACAAAGGTTGCCATTCAAAAATAAAAACAAAAAACGGTGTACATGTTTAATGATTGGCAGACTGGCACTGCTTTTAGCATGCATGTGCTGCGTCGAATGCGGTTCATGGGATTTAAAAGGCACGCAGAATGGTGAAGTTTTTAGAGTATTTTAAATACTTAGCTATGTATACTAGAATAGAATAGAATACTCTTTATTGTACACCATACAAATTACAGAACATAAAACTACACACTACATACTACTAATAAAGCTGAAGAGTTTGTTTGTTTGAACGCGCCAATCTCCGGTCGGATCTGATAGCCCAATTCTTGACGAATGCTATAGATAGGCTATTTAACATCGCGCTATGACCCTAAGGAGCCAAGCAAAAGTAAAAAAGTCAAAAAGAATGCTAAGCAAAAACGAAGTAACAGTGCGGACGGGCGATGCGATACGACGGGGTGGATCAGGGGTAGGTACAAGAAATTTCACGCGGACAAAGTCTCGCGCAAAAGCTAGTTAGTGTTTTATAAAATTCATCATCATCATCTGCCTAGCCTTTTCCCAACTATGTTGGGGTCGGCTTCCAGTCTAACCGGATGCAGCTGAATACCGGTTTTATAAAATTGTAGTGGCAAAAAACTTTTTTGCAAAAAAATAAACAACCGACTTCCAAAAACGACACTACAAAGTGAAAAATAACTTTAATTTCGGAAGTCGGTGTCGTGGGGTTCGCATTTTCGTTGTTTGCCACCGACTTCCAAAATTAAAGTTATTTTTCACTTTGTAGTGTAGTTTTTGGAAGCCGGTTGTTTTTTTTTTTGGATAAAAGTTTTTATTTTTCACTTTTAAGTTGTAATTTTTACTAGTAATTTTGGTTTAAAAACCAAACTACTGAACCGTTTCTGATGAAATTCGATAAATATCGGTCCACAATTGGCGGAGTAATCGCGTAACAAACACACAAAAAAAACATACCGTCGAATTGAGAACCTCCTCCTTTTTTGAAGTCGGTTAAAAAGAATAGAACTTTTAAGTGCTGCTAAAAACAGATATTAATCTACGGTTTTTGAAAGTTGAAGTTAATCTATTACTAAATCAAACACCATGAGATTTGATCGGCTGTTACTATTTCAGTCAGCCAAACATAGCATTGGACATGAGATTTATAAAGTACCTGGTACTTATTGACAGGCCTACACTGTCCTCCCATACTTATTAATACTGATTGTAAAACATTGTAAAAGCCAATTATTTTTAAAAGAGTAACCGTGGAGTTTCTTGCCGGCTCTTCTTCATTGGAAACGACCAATTGGAACCGTGCATCTAGCTTCTGACGTTTCATAATTGCCCATGTGGGTTTATGTGAAATAAAATATTTTGATTTCGATTTGATTTTACGGTGTGTTAGAAAATGTTTAGTATTGATTTCCTTTTTTGGGATCGGTTTTGAGATTTTTCCTGCAGTGGCACAATACAGGCTAATTAGATTAGATAAAATTACAAGCCTTTCAGAGTTCGGGTTTTAGTATATTTCACCTGATTCATTCACGTGCAATTTTCACAGCATTTTCATTTTCAATGCGTCACCTCACAGCTTAAAAAATTGTAAAAAAAAGGGCCAAAAACTCCATTACCCGCTCTTGCCTCGAACCCGGAACTACGGCACAGTAATCAAGCAGCCCAGTCGACCAGAAAGCTGAATGTACCCAATTTCCTAACCAGATCCATCTCTAGATAACGACTGTATTATGACCGAGTGAATGTAATGAACGAATGAATGTAATGACGCTTGAATGAACGATCGTGGATCGTTTTGAGGACTTCTTTTTGTGGTGACAATGTATGTGGAGAGTGTGGGTACAATACACTTGTATTGAGTGTGACAATGTAGGGAATTTAAGAAATAGTGAATAATTTGTTTTTTTGAAACGAAGTTCCTTATCGCGCTTTGCGAAAGGGGGCTAGACGGAAAAAATAAAGACCAAAAGTTGGAACGACACTTTTTGCTATACTTAGGTAGTTGAAAGCCGTGCGGCGTGCGCGTGTTTCTCTGTCTGTCTCTCTCTCTCTCTCTCTCTCTTATTATATAGAAAGCAAGCCAGTTATACTTCGTTCCATCCGGGTGTCCCTTGACACCTCTCAAGTTTTTTTTTTCTATCTTTTGGTGCTCGTAGGTATGTCGGTATTTGTAACTGTCTAATAGTTATGAAGTTTAACGTTTGTTACTACCCTGGGGTTTCTTGATTAAAGTTATTTCTAGTGCAGTTCCTACGGGGTAATTGCGTAGCACACTAACAGTAGCAATGACATTCATTTTGACAGTTTGACAACATTCATTGCGTTATTTACATTGACCGGCAGACAACATTTTCGAAAATATGAAGCAATGGATTAGCAACCCCTTCAAAATTATTAAGATTGTGATTCAAAGTGTGTTACGCAATTAGGGTGCCGGTTCCGATAATAATGATCTATTTCAAATTAAAAAGTGAGCTTAAATATTAATGAACTCAAATCTAACAGTATGATGTTTTTATCTCTATCAGGGAAGAATTACTATTTAACCATTGTATTTGACGTGATTTTGTTATTTGAAAGGTCTCTTTGTTTGTTTTTTCCTCAAAAACACAACAATGATTTCTTAGTTGTTCCTTTTCCCAACTATGTTGGGGTCGGCTTCCAGTCTAACTGGATGCAGCTGAATACCAGTATTTTACATGGAGCCGCTGCCTATCTGACCTCCACAACCCAGTTACTGGGTAATACGATACCCCTTGGTAAGACTGGTTGTCACACTTTCGGGCTTCTGACTACCCGTAACGACTGTCAAAGATCCTCGAATGACAGCCGGGACCAACGGCTTAACGTGCTTTCCGAGGCACGGAGGGGTCTCGGTATGTAAAGATGGTCACCCATCCACAGACCAACCGTGGCAAGCGTAACTTAACCTGACCGATCGACCTGTGCGGCTGTTATTATTTAGCCACGGGACAACTTTATTTATTACTAATTAATACCTAACTATATATCTTTATCAAAGGTGCTATTAAAAGCTTTATCGACAACATACTCCACCCACACGCGAGTGTGATGTCGCTAATTGTGTGTACTTAGTGTAATATTACTGAGTTCGCGGCGTCTTCCCTCCGCTCAATCAAAAACGTTGTTACAAGATGTGACTTGTTATTTGAACTGTGTAGTGAGTAGTATAACAATTTTAATTATGCAACTTATCGTAGGATCCTGTGCAACGCATCCAAGTAAGAAGCCAATAAACAATTAAGCAAATCAATTGATTATATGGATAGGTATATTTATTTATTTATTACTTTAATTAAAACGGTTTAAAACCAATTACATTAATTAAAGATACAATTTGTATATACACGAACACAAGATAAAATAAAAGATAAAAAGTACACAAAAGATACAATATATAATCATCAAGTAAAACAATACTTTCCATAAATCCCTCTCACAGTACTTCTGACATGCCGACAAAATCGTATAGAAACGTGCATAGCTGTTGTAATAGGTATGAATAGTATGTTACGATATATAGTTCTATAAATTTGATATAATATTCAGCTAAGCAGTGTCTGACGAATATAATGAAAAACTACCTATGTAGTATGAAGATGAAAGATTACATTTCTATTTTTATTATATAGGTATATAAGCTATCGTGGATCTTTGACAGTCGTTACGGGTCGTCAGAAGCCCGAAAGTCTGACAACCAGTCTTACCAAGGGGTATCATATTACTCAGTAACTGGGTTGTGGAGGTCAGATAAGCAGTCGCTCCATGCAAAAATTGGTATTCAGCTGCATCTGGTTAGACTGGAAGCTGACCCCAACATAGTAGGGAAAAGACAGGGCAGATGATGATGATAACAGCTAACAGTCTTAAAACAATAGTAATATTAAGTACATGTATATAAAACATAATTTAATAAGTACTTTAGAATGATTATATTATCGTTCGTCAAGCTGCCGAATTGCATACCTAAATTGAAAAGAGAACTCTGATAATCGCAGACTATCTCAAAATTATATTATGAAGTCGCTTTTCAAAAATTACCTTTCAGAATCTCTTGTTATGCGATGTTTTTTATGATGTGCCGACTACTGCCTCCCTCACGGCGGCTAATAATAATAAAAGCGTTATCGTATCGCTACACAATACCACGCCGACGTTTACATTCCGTCAAAGCAAACGACAAGGAGCTAGGAAAAGATTTGATAAGGTATCTGGTTGTTTAATAAATAATAATGATTATTGTCTGATTGTCTCGTATCAAAATACATTTACAAACAAATAGCGATACGACTAACAAATAAGCAAAAAATGGCACAAAAATAATTTTGTTAGACTTTAAGATATAAATTATAATCACCCAGCTAAGTTACAGCTATTTAAGCAATAAGATAAAACAGGAACATAAATTGGAACTAAGGAAATTTATTATACGTACTAGTTGCGGCCCACGGTTTCACCCGCATAAGTTTCGATTCCGTGAGAATATCGGGATAAAAAGTATCCTATATGTTAATCCTGGTTATAAATTTCATCCAAATTCGTTCAGTCGTTTTTGCGTGAAAGAGTAACAAACATCCATCCATACAAATTTTTATAATATAAGTAGGATTTAAAAAGGTATCTACAATATTGCAAAATAATTATTATTATAATAAGTCTATCATTAGCATAATTCAACTACTAATCTCCAATTTGATCATATCATAATCATTCATGCTTCTGTGTATTTATTTACTTTTCTTTTTCATTTACCAAGTAAATAAATACACAATAAGTAATATTATTTTCTTCTCATTATATTCAAAAGGTTTTTTGTCACCTCCATTTTCTTAACTTGTGCTTCCCACATCCTGTATTTCTATTCAAAGCCGCGTAGCGATGTTTCTTTGTGTCGTAGGCAATAAAGGTACGTGCTACGTTGCTACGACGCTACACCACTGCTACGGCGTAGACAACACAACGCTCAATGATGCCGAGTCGGTTTGTATGCAAAAAAATTTTATACATTTTCCTTTTACAAAAAAAAATATGTGACGTATGGAAATTATGTGGTTTTATTTTTCTGTTGCTATATTAGGTTTTATGGTTCTTCAACTTCTGCTTAATTTAGAAAATCTACTGTAACTTGGTTGACCACCATCAATATGCTGTTTATTTTTTTTATGAATTTGAAAAGCCGCCTATATTTGAATTAAGAATTTGAGATAATTTTCAAGTTATGGAACAACAAACTGAATGTCATACTAAACACATTTCCTTAAAGTAGATAACTGATTAAGTGGCGATGGAATGTAAATTGTCTGAAAGAAAGAAAAAAAAGAAAGAAAAATATTAGACAGACTCCGAACACTTCATAGGTTCCCAAATAACTGTCCATTTGTAACACCATACCATCGACGACTTCCATAGAACATTTTAGAACTTCATATCGGCTACGTTACTTAATTAAGAGAGAAAAATCGTACCTACAATTTATTTCTACAACAAAATCCTTTCACAGTCCAAATCACTACCAATGTAAACTGCACCAAAACAACGTCCCTACAATTTTCAAATTCGTAACGAGAATAAAAATGGTGATCGCACCGCGGCGCGGCGCGGCGGGAGTATCGCGTTTCGACAGCGTGTCACTGCATCCCGATAGATGTACGAGTACACGCAAACCCACTCTCGTATTTAAATATTACGTGACGTCTGATTCGGGACACGTTTCGTGCCTATCGAAACATGGAGCGTGGACAGTTGCTGATATGGAATCAACGAGATTGAGAAAGAACTATGCAGCCTATCTATTATAGATAGGGTTAGGTAGGATATGTTTATTATTAAATTCAACTTTCACCATTGGCGTATGATAGAAATTAAACTCCTCCTCATCTCGGTGAGAGGGAATGGGCCACCACGCGACCCCAGTGCGGGTTATGAGATATCACGTCGTTTTGAGAGCAATGGTGATGAAATAATTTACACAAAGTATAGCGCCTGTAACTGGATTTTATTATTATTTTTTATTTTTTTTCTTTAACAAACATTGCCCCACACTAGGAATTACTCCTGCATCGTGGGTGCGTTTACAAACATTTAAACTCACATAAACAAACAGCCAGACCCGGAACAACTACCTTTAGGCAATACAAATATTTGTTCCGTGCGGGAATCGAACCCGCGACACGCAGCGCAGCAGTCGATCGTTCAGCCACTGCGCCAACGGTGTCGTCAACATATTTTATTTATTTATTATTTTTTTCTGGGATCGAACCTACGACTCGTAAGTCGCGGCCGTTGCCACTGGGTCACCACTGCTCTATATCATTATCAGGGGTCGTATTACGAAGTATTAATGCTCATCATCATGATTTCAATGCAAAAAAAGCATGGTGCTATCGGTCATATATAGTTCCGGCGCTCATTACATGATAATGATGGCATTGCCGTATGGCATTCCAATGTGAGGATAAATTAATTAACTAATTAATTAAGCCGTCATAATACGATCATTAGGAGGTCATAGGTACCTATATCAAGAATGAAGTTGACGAACTATTGAACTATTTTTGACGGCACAGTTGGCGCAGTGGTTAAGTGATTGACTGCTGCGCTGCGTGTCGCGGGTTCGATTCCCGCACGGAACAAATATTTGTATGGCCTATAAGTAGTTGTTCCGGGTCTGGCTGTTTGTGTATGTGAGTTTAAATGTTTGTAAACGCACCCACGATATAGGAGAAATTCCTAGTGTGGGGCAACGTTTTTTATAAATACAAATTGGTAGGCTAATATTTGACAGTGAGCTTTAACGAGCCGCATCCCAGTTTCCATTGAACCATTTTCAGACTTCATATCTATTTTAGCGACATACCGCAAAGCCTGCCTTTGAGACACGTTCGTCATGTTTGTCACAAAATACGAATACTGGTAGAGGCATGTCATGCTAAATATTCCTCTTTGTGAGACATCGGGACGTGTTCCATTTCGAGTCGATTGGAGATCGGCGATACGTGCTCGAATGCGTATTCGATTCGGTGTTATCGGTACAACCAAATGAAGTGAAAAATAAAAATACGAGTATATTGTATGTACAATATTGGAATTGTATCTCCAGAGTGATTTTTGAAGGTAAAGCGACAAGTGTAACGAAGGTGTTGTTGTGTTGAGTTAGGTAATAGAACACAAAAAGCTAGCTTGATCCATAAGATGAAGTGTTATCTATTTATTTGCACAATATACATTAGTATACTGCTCTCTACAGACAGACAGAGCAGACAGAGCAGTGGTGGGCCGGTGGTACCGGCCTCGACATACGAGTTCTAGGTCGTGGGTTCAAACCCAGGCAGGCGCTTTACTTTGTGTAAAATAATCTCATCACCACTGCTCTTAAAACGGTGAAGGAAAACATCCTAAGGAAACCGGCATGTCCTAGAACAAAAAATTCGAAGACATGTGACAACTATCAACCCGCACCCCGCGTGGTAGATTACGGCCCACTCCCTCTTGAAGACAGGAGGCCTGTGTCCCAGCAGTGGGAATATTATAGGCTGATTATGCTACTCATAGTTACAGGCTATGACTTGGCTGAAACTTAAGAGTACATGAGATGATGATGATGTTCAGGCACCGACCCGCCTATGCTTTGCACGGTTTTTACGACTTGACAAAACATCTAGATTCCTTTATCATAATGTAAGTTTAATATTAATGATAATCATAAATGATTTATTTTTGTAAGTAGGTTTGTACAAACACTTTTACACGTCAATCATATTTTAAAACTAGATGAGGTCATAACTGTGGATCTGCCTAATACTTCACAGAATACAGGCGCGATGATGTAGAATTGTAGATGTTATAGGTACACATAAACCTTCCGTAATAAATTCTCTAAATGATGGTGAAAACCGCGTCAAAATCGAATCGTGATGCGGAAGAATCAACGCGGTCACACTGACAGCGGCTTTAATTTTAATATACAGGGTTATTTGTAAAACACCAACAGCCTCTTAAGAGGTCATTGTACTCATAATTATGAACAACTTTTACTATAGGACCAAAACTGAAATCGCAAAAAAAATCAGCTGCTCCCTATATTTTGACGAGTTATGCGGACACAAATGTAGGGAACAGCTGATTTTTTTTTGCGATTTCAGTTTTGGTCCCATAGTAAAAGTTGTTCATAATGATGAGTACAATGACCTCTTAAGAGGATGCTGGTGTTTTACAAATAACCCTGTATAGTATTGAACGCACCTACTCAGCTATCAACTTTTCGCCATGCAATGCTTGCTCAAAAACCCTCTGGGCTCCCCTACCATATAGAATAAGCTAATAATTTAAAAACCCTAGAATATAACGAAAAAATAAAAGGTTCCCCTTTATTTTAATTATATTCTTCATCTGTCTTTCTAATTCTTTGTCACACACACGCGCGCGTTCTAGACAGCTAAACGGGAAGTCTGTCGCAAATCCGGTAAATCTAATGAGCAAACATCGGGAACGAAATTGAGACTTAGTTTGCTTAGGGGGACTTACCTGCCTACATACGGATTTCTGACTAAATTAAAAGACATACCGTGAATGGAAGATTTATGAAACGCTAGATTTAAAAAAATAATATTACGTAGCAATATTTCTTTTTAGAAGTTCATTAGATAAATATGTATGTCACATCTTCGGGCGTTTGAGAATTAAATTGATGTTAGGTATACTGTATGAAATGAAATTGTTTATTCTATAAATAGGATATCGGAATAACTCTTACAATTTATATCATAAGGCAAAGAAATAAACTTATTTTTCATTAAAAATGTATTCGTTTGAAAAGCAGTTTATAATTTAAAATATTTACCTGTACCGTTTACATGTACCTATGCCGTTTGGAAACCCGTACTTGTACCTAGCTATTCGCTTGTTCACAAATTCAACAACTAACTATATCAACTGTTGAGAGTTCCTAAAATTGTATAAAATAACTAGGATTCATTCTTTCTTACGGAATATGAGTGCTTTACTAACTATAGTCTAAAAAAAAACTATATTGTCCATGCCTCTCATAGTTTCCGCTAGCGTTCTATATTTGAATACTGAGCGATTCCTGCGAGAGATACGTAGGGCTACGTCACTACGCAAATTATATTATCGCATTCAATATCAAGCAAATGGTTCCGTGTGGACTTTTAGTTAAGTACACCATATAGTATTTGCTTCGATCAATAATAGTACTAGATTCCCGATAAGCGCTTCAAAAACGGCCCGAAAAATAAAAAATAAGGCCACAAATACTTTTGTGGTCTTATTTCAAATTAGTATGTTTTTAACCCTATTACTTAGACTTTAAGTTTCATTTTAGAATAAATGACTGAAAATTTAAAAATAGAATGATTTTATTTTCAAGCGACATATTAAATATATTTTGCAATGGTAATTAAACTTTATGTTTAAGTTTTAAGGTTTATAATAAACTGAAGTTGTTAATATTATTAAACTTTTTTCTAAGAAATGTAGATGTTTACGTGTGTGCAAACGTGGCCACTTGAGCGACTGATTTTTGTTCCTGATCCTTAATCTAGTACTATTATTAATCGAAGAGTATTTGTCAAGTACTTTTGACAAATACTATATGGTGTACTTAACTTTGTTCAGGAAGATTTTAGACAAATGTAATAACTATTTAAATAAAGTATTTAGTAGATTTTTATTTTATAATCTACTGGGAGTTTCTGACTTTAATAAAATTCATCATCATCATTTCAGCCGAAAGACGTCCACTGCTGGACATGGGTCTCCCCCAAGCACCTCCACTTCGCCCGGTTCTGTACTTCCCGCAACCAACGGGCTCCTGCGGCCTATACTAAAATTAAAAGACTAAAATTCTTACAGATATCTACAAGAAATCTATAACTTACACGTGTAAGTTCTAGATGGTTTTCTATTAAAAATATTAAAATAAATCAACAATAAAGATTTCTGTACCTAATGAGCTTATCACACATTCACAGCAATTTCTGCAACAATTAACGATTACCTGCACATCAAACCCAACTAAACAAAACAAATTTTTATCTTCATCATCTATGGACAGAACCGCCCGTCAGCATCCCTAAACCCCGGGTACACGATCCCCAGCGGATGACGCGGGCGCGACAATGGCGGCGGCGACGCGCGGGAAACGGTTGAAGCACGCATTGTTCACGCGATGTGGAAATAGACACACATTCTGAACGACTTGAAAAGAATGGGGCTGTAATGATTTTACATTTGAGATCTGGGACAGTATATTTAATTTTAAACGGGAATCCTTGTATCTTTTGTATTGAATAGGCTTGTATACTAGTAACCTATTTAGAAATAGACATAGACATTTAGAATAGGGTAGATTCCTGGGTAAAAAAATTATTATTATATTTAGTCCGTCAGTTAGATTATCGAAAAATAATGAACACGTATTTTTTCTTATGTCAATCAAACAAACAATGACTAAGATAAAGCGCGTCAAAATTTGGGAGAGGACGACCCCCCAGGTCGTGACGTCATGCCATGCTAAAAAGTGTAGCAAGGCGTGACATCATACGGAACTTTAACGGGCGATATCTTCATCATTTTTTATATAATTGACCAAAGAAAAAATACGGGTTCAATATTTTTTGATAATCTAACTGACGGACTAATTAGATTTTTTTAGGAAATTATAGCCTATTACTTCGTTTTCGTTTAGCATTCTGTCTGACATTCTTACTTTTTGCTTGGCTCTTAAGAGCTATAGACTAAGGCATTTAGTTACATCACGCTACAACCCTTTCTCAAGATATTTTTTTTCAAGTCCGACTATTGGTTCAGAGATATCACCGCGTTCAAACAAACAAACTCTTCAGTCTAATTACCTATTAGTATAGGTAATAAAACCAATGAAATAATTTCCCGATAAAATCCCCGCATCCTACATAGAAAAGGGAGGATTCCCTTTTCAATGTAGGATGCGTGAACTTTACTATCTTTACACCCTGTTCCTGATACCTTTTTAGCTTTAAACTATTTTCCCTAAAGGGCTTCTAATTTTTTATCCAATCCTCAACACAACTTCAACTGGAAACGCTTTTTCTCTCCACATCCGTCAAGCCACGTTCTGCAATGGATCCCGCTCTGTCGTGACAATGGTGCGGCGCCGTCACGGGAAGCGATAGACGCATTGTTTGCCGCGCGGTGACGCGTGTGGACGGGGCTTTATTTGTGAAGTGTGTGTACCTGGTTTTAGCTTTAAACTTGTTAGTTGAGTGAGGGTTTAGATTTTCGAAATATGGAACAGTTTTTAGGCTACCTTTGAAAATTAGATTTGAAATGACGGAAGTACTTAGTTATTTATAAAAATAACTACTATAAGAAGAACAACAAAAACAAGAGAATATTATAAAAAAATCTTTGAAAAATTAATATTTAAATTGAAACTCCTTGATATTTTCTGAAAGCAAAAAAATATGGAAAGGTATTGCCCATATTGCCACCCCACAGCGAAAAACATAATATTGACAGTGGGAAGCCAGCGTTATGCACCAGGGGGCGCCACACACACAAGAAATGAAAGAGATCGTCATAATGCCGCTTTAAAATGGTTGCGAGGATTTTAAAATTGCATAGTCAACATACCTCCCACGGCGAAAAGGAATGATTTAAATGTACGGCAGCAGAATCAATATTATTTTCTGCTTTTCTTACCTATATTAAAATAAAAAATTTCAACAAATTGCATACAAAAAATCATCCTTTAGAAAAAATTAAAGTACCTATATAGATTTTTTCTTTCTTAAATATTTATTTTATTTCCAGGTTAACAGTTTCAATTATATTATTAAAGATTAGCGCAAATTAACTTTGTTTTAAGATAAGTTCTATATAATTTAGCGTGTATAGATTTTGTCATTTAATTTTAACGAAAGATAATTCTGTTACATAAATGTAATTTTGGATACCTAATGTATTGATATTTGAACGCCGTCAACGGCAAAAGATAGTGTAGGTAATACATATTTTATTTACACTTGTTTTTACAAAAAAAAACTTTCACTTTGATTTAATTTTTATATTAACGTCTTAACTGCGGAAGTGCTACAGCAAGACTACGACATTGCTAAGCCAAGACTACGACATTGCTACGATAGTGCTACGAATTGCTACACGATGCTACATCATAATATTGCTTGCTCGTAGCACTTGTCTACGAGTGTCATTGTTTGAAGTATCGCGTAGTGAAGGGGTTATAATGGAAACTTGGGACATAAATTGTTATTACGTAATGGATTCTGTAGTTCTGTATTTATGTTTTAACTAGAAACACGCCCCTGCTTCGCACGCTTTTTACAACTTTACAATACATCGAGATTTCTTGATTACATTTTGTATTATATCTCGAAGTGGTGGTGAAAAACGCATCAAAATTCATGACGTAGTTGAGAAGAACAATGCGGTCACACGTACAGACACGAAGCGACTTTAATGTATAATATGTGGTTATTTATTATCCGTGGTTTATGTTAGTCGTTTTAAACAAAAGTTAATATAACTGCAATTATCCTTGTTACTAACCGTTAATGTTCTGTTTTGAGTCTAAACATATTTTAAATTATCTTTTTTTTTTTCTTGGTGTATCGTATGCTTTCTATAAAACAAAATTTTGCTGTACAAAATAACATTCCCCGACATTTAATTAATAAAATACAAAATCGTACATATACAAGTCTTCGTACAAAATTAGCGTCGCTCGCAGACAATGCCATCCCTGGCATGAATGCGACAATTCTGAATACCTTTCAAATCTCATCTGCAAATATCTGGAGTAAATCTTAATCCGCACCCGTTTTCCCCTTCCCCCTCTCTGCCGCGGACCCCCTCTCGTCTTTGTCTACCGTTAATAACGTGATTTTAACCACTGTGCAGGCAAGTTATCGTGGGATTGAGACTCGTGATAACTTGCTATAAGTGTTTTTGTAGATAGCAAGAGCCTATTTAAGTACGTAAGTGCTCCACATGAGAAGAGTCAAGAATGTACCCAACTGATAAAAATGCGCGATGAATTCTTTATATGAACGTAGATCCACGCGAGACACAATGGCTTTTTAATTGTTTCTGTAATTACGGCATTCAACCGGTTAAGTTAAAGCTAAGGAAAAAGTTAGTTTGAAAGCCGAGAGTTACTCGTAACTGCTATTCTTCAAAGACGCCCTAAACCCTACAATCATAATCCATATTAAGTAATATTATAAATGCCAAAGTAACTCTGTTTGTTTGTGTCACGGATTCCAATATTTGGCACATATAGATAGACCATGACGGAGTTAGGACATTGATTACTTTTATTCCAGTAGTACATTTCCGTGGGATAACTTCCGACATCCGCGCGGTCGAAACCACGGAGAAAATGTATTTTTATTAAATATAAAATAACATAGAAAAATAAATAGGCTTAACATAGAAAACAAAGAAAAAAAAACCTGCCCTCTTAACGCAAAGTTCTCTTCTTTCAAACAACCTAACCTTCTGCAATCTATCTACCTACCCAATATCTGGCGACATCCTTCAGATATTAATTTAATGTAATGGTCCCACAGTCGGTTCTTAAGACAGAGACAAGAAGTGCCCGCGGCCACTGACGTATGCTCTTGATTTATCTTTCATTGTCTCTGGTCGTACAATCGACTGCACGTCGGAGTAACACTTTACCCTGAACTGGCCTAGCGTAGTACGGAGTTTTAATTGAATAAGAGGCCACTGAAGGATACTGGTTTTGTTACCACTGACGTGCGGGCTGCTGTACCAACCTCACTCACTGCTCCAGTTTTCAATGTGTTGATTTATTAGTTTGACAGATGTGAAGATGGAGGGAACATTGTCGGTAAATGGAGGTGTAGAAAATTGATCTTAGATGAAATGGTGTCGGTTAGGAATAGTGCTACTTAATTTGATTGTTGGAATGTTCAAGCTCGGTTTTATAAAGCTAGAGAGAGCACTTTGGGAATGGCATAAGTCTCATAGTTGACTCGTTAATGGAGGTGATTGATGAAAAATAATATAGAGAAGTTGTTTAGGGCACAGCGACCACGTGCAGTTAAAAATAACGTGAATTTCCATGAACAAATAAGTTAACCACGAAGTTAACAATAGGTTGGAAACCATATAGTTACATTAATTACTTAGCGTTGGCTAGGTTGGATTCCGTTGCAATTTTCTTTTATTCACGAAAAAAAAAGGTGGTTGTTGCTGTAAAGTTAAGTTTCTTGCAATGTTTATAGTAAGAAAGTAATAATAACAATGTTTACTTGTTGATCCTCCCCTACCGAGAAAATAATCAACCCTATCCCCCGAAACTCGTCGCCAACAATTTATTGCTGCGCCATAAATATTAAAAAGTTGGCGCATAAATCTCTGGTTTTATTAATAAAGGCTGCGCAAAGAGGTAAGTTTGCGGTGACGTATGCTGAGGCAATATTCTTGGTTGTTGCCGCCATCTTAGAGATAAATCAAAGATTTCATAATTCATGCGCTCCTGGTGTTTGCAAACTGTTTGAATAAAGTATTATTAGTTTGTGTTTAGTATTACTTTCCAAAATGTTTTGTGTTTTATTGAAAAGTAAGAAATATAAATGTTGATACAGTACCTTTCTATTCGCCCCTTGAAACGTTTTATTTGTGTTTCTTTCGGGCAGAAAGTTACACATATTTATAAAACATCTTCTTCATAAAACTTTTTTTTTTACGTCAATCTAGTGCATTACGTCGTCAAAATAACGTTATAAGTACACAAAAACAGTTCTACACCACCCTAAAAAATCCATGTCAATAAAAACCAAGTAAACACAATAAACAACGGATTAAAACTTTACCGAGCCCCAGAAAGCCCACAATAGAACCGTCGAGACGCAAAAACAAAAATTCAATCCCAAACTGCTTTACAAAGGAGACCATTAGCGGATAAACTTCGCGGGAGGTAATAAGTCTATGGAAAAACTCTCTATGGAAATCAAGGGAAGGCGACTTTTGATTAATTAGCAGTATTCTTTTCGCCAGACCGTTGAGACGGCGCGTCGGCTCCCGCCATTAATCCGCGGAAAACAATATGGCCGCTTTATTGGGACATATCCGGTTGCAAGAAGTTTCGTTTGTTAAGTTTAAAGGGTTCAGGGGAAATTTTATTGTGGTTTGATTTTGTGTTTAATTTTTGCTGGACTTTTTTTGGATCTTTCAAAATAAAATACTTTCAACTTGTCATTTGAAAAATCCTCTCGGACACCTTTTGTTTCTTTCGTCAAATAACTGCTTAAATATAACAATATCTATCATAAAACTTGTCAACTACCTACCTAAGAAGGTAAATCAGAATTAACAAACTCAAAACAAAACAAGAGTCTTTGATTGTTAAAAAGCATAAATACTTATTTAAAAAGGCAGAGGATGTATATCCTCGAAATCGTCGAGATCCTACACTTGCCAAGACTGTCGAAAAAGCTGTTTAGCCATGTGTGTTCGGATATATAATAAAATTCTAAGTGATTTAAAAACTATAGATCACAGATTGTTTAGAAAAAAAACTACATAAATGGTTGAATACTAATAATTTTTACAGCATAAAAGAATTTACTGACGCCAAACATTTTGTAATGTAACCATAAATGTAATGTAAGGGATTGACACTATTGACAGCTCACTCTAAGCTCACTTCACCTAACTTTTCACGGTGAGATTTTTACAGAATAGATCGCCTGGACCTCTTCTTTCCATAAATAATCTCCAGTTCCTACTTCAACACGCCTTGTACAAGTCGTCAAAACCAAAGTCATTTGAAAAGTTTTATTAGTTCAAAAGAACATTACACCACGAAGCCGCAGAGGTAATCAAAGGAGGGGAGAAATTAATATCAGTCACCGTCGGCTCAATGCTAATTAATGACAGACTAACAATCCGGATCTCTTTCATTACATTGTAATTGTTTTAAAAGATATCCAGCGAGATTGGACCGTTTGTTTTAAAGTTTTGTGTGGAGTAGGACGCTTGAAAACGTTTGCAGCTATTGTACCCAACTGTAGAGTTATGTATATGGATATTTACAAAACAGAAAGACTAGTTGAATTGGCCTATTGTAGGTCGGTTAGTCAGTATGGTCAGCGACACGCAAACTGTAACCTTGGATTTAGTAAATACCTACTAAATCCAAAAAAAAATCAAGTTAGGTTCAGAATTATGTACATACATGATTCTGAACCTGACTTGAAATTTTTCCTCAGTTATTAAAATAAAAAATTGATGTTCAGTACATTTTGACAGCGTAAGTTTTGCAATTTTCTATGAAACAGTAATTTTTTTTTATAATGACAAAAAGGGAGACAAAAAGGCTTGGGATTAAGCTGCTTCCAATTTTTACATATTGAATGTTTTCATTTTTTTGTTTTGTTGTTGTTTTATTTTTATATACACTTTGACATTAGTGAATTTTATATATACTATGACATTTGCTTACTTTGTAAAGTGTTTTATTATTTTAATTATTGTGAATGTGAAGACTATGTGGGTCATTTTATTTTTTATTTTTCTCTCTGTTCTGTTAGTTTTTGTCATGGTCTGGCAGTTTTGAGTAATTAATGTGGCCTACCCAAATATCCTTTCTTTGTCGTTGTTCGTCGAAACGTCGAGCTCCTTAAGTGTTGTGTTGAGCTACACGATTTCTGACAAATACGTGCACTGACTGGACAGGTCCTCTCAAACTGTTTGGTTCTTTTCTCAAAAAACCATCTCAGACATCGATCTATACATGGTCTTCATATTATGATCTGACCAAGATTATGTCTGGATTTTAAAAGAGACTGTGACCTCTAAGTTTGTTTCGGTTACAAAATAAAATCATTTATCATTTAATCCAACCACAATACCCGGAATCCTATAACATTTTTCAAACAACTGATCAACACAACATCTGCGGCAGTAACACGACTCTTGCATATGTCGCACGATGATTATATTATTATATTTATTATATATTCGTCAAAACGTCAACCTTCATTGAACGAAATTATAAGGTGCAGAACAGTACCGCGAAGGGCGTTATAAGGGTCTTCTCACACATCATATCGCAACACACATTTACAAAAAAATAAGTACAAAATGTTAAACAATTGGTTACTAAAACACTGACAGACAGAACAATAATTGTCTCAACATATTGATTACTTCGTTTGCTATTTTTATTTTACTTGTGTTATCCAGGCTAATAACATGCAACCACATTATAAGCATAAGGAAAACCTTCTCACCTGACGTGACGGTCCAAAAAACACTAAGTTTTAATTCAGTCTAACCCAATCCATATAGCATTATTTCCCTTTTGTCCACTCCATTTTTTGTTTCAACTTGTGAAACGATATAATTACCAATTTATCGTCACGCGAATTCACTTTGTCTCTGACAACTGCGATTTGTGGTTGTGGCTGTCGCAAGTTAAGTCTGAACTGGCCTTAACCCACGAGGGTTGAATGGTGAATGATTTCAACCCCACAGTAATAATGATATTAGTTGTAACCCCGTATTTAGTGCAGGGGGTGTGGGCAGTCCCCGGGAATTTGAATTTTATCAGAAACGAGACAGTGTGTGATTTTAGACATGTGTTCTCCTTGTGACTGTTGTAATGCAATTTTAATGTGGTTGACGAATCGTCGGGTCGCGTAACACGTTAATTGTCGGTCCCGGTTGTCATAATTATCTAAAAAGTGTAAGCGAATTGGGTAAGTACCTATGTCAGTCGCCAGTTACCTAGTCACCACTAAGCATCATTTATCTAATGATATAATATCATTGCTAACGGTCAAATAATTATCTATTACTTCGTTAAAAAATAACCATTCGACAAACTAAAAATTGATCAAAAAACACATATGCAAAAACTTTACCATTAGTTAATATTTTTTTAACAATTGGTTGAGTTTAACTACGGATCAAAGAATCGGCCCTTAGTTATAGAAAAAGCTTAACATATGAAAACAGTTATCTACGTATTCTGTTCAACGGCAACCTAAATCGGATTTTAAACATTGTGTTACAGCAAGCAATTTTTCCAATAGAATAATTATTGGAAAACACCTTCGGGAACAATACTTCTCTGGTAAGCTTATCACAAGGAACTTATACCTTAGGTAAAGCTGGTAATTTAAAATAGTGCTTAGGTACGTATTTTGCAAGAAATACAAATTCAATATTATGCATATTTATAAGTATTTGGCTGCATCTATTTCAGAAGGGCATCGGAAGGGGTCGGTAATGTCAGTAATATCAGAAGTCCCCAAGCCACACAAATGTCAGTGTCGTGATAATTGGCGCAACGAGCGCGATCCGTCGCGGTGTGCTGTGTGGGCGACGAAATGTCACACGGACGACAATTTGCACGTTCACCCTATTAATAAGCCACGTAATGTTTCTGTATTGAAGTAAAAAGGAGACAATTAGTTCGGGATTTTATTAAAATATCATACTTTTTATGTTTTGTACGTTCCGTATCTCAAAATGAGAAAACGGAACTCTTAAAGGATCACTCTTTGTCTGTCTGCCTGTGTCAGTATGTCAACAAACAAACCCTTTTTCTCAGGAACGCGTGAAGGTATCTAGTTCAAATTATTATCCAATACGTAGGTCTACGATCTCTTGGAGATCTAACAAAATCAAGCTTCTATTTAACCCAATTAAAGAATACGGCCATTTATGCGACATATTTTGATACTCCCAAGTAAATCAAAATCTGTGTGTAAATACAAATGTAAAATATTATGTCGTGCGGTGTCCCACAGGGATCGGTTCTGGGGCCGCTCCTGTGGGACATCGGTTACGACTGGGTGCTGCGGGCCGACCTCCCTGAAGGCGTCAGCGTAGTTTGCTACGCTGACGACACGCTGGTCCTGGCGCAGGGGAGGTCGTATCAGGCGGCGGCCGACGCGATGACACGCGGGGTTGCGATAGTCGTGGAAAGGATCCGGCGGTTGGGTCTCGAGGTGGCATTGCACAAGTCCGAGGCCATGTCCTTTCATGGGCCTCGGTACGGGCCACCTCCGGGATCCCAACTAGTGGTAGGAGGGGTTCACATCGGCGTCGAGACCACGATGAGGTACCTGGGTCTCGTCCTCGACAGCCGATGGAACTTCGTCGAGCATTTCCGACGTTTGGCCCCCAAACTGGAACGGGCCGGGGCCGCCCTAATGCGGCTCTTGCCCAACCTGAGGGGGCCAAACGCCTCCTGCCGGAGGCTTTACGCGGGGGTCGTGCGGTCCATCGCCCTATATGGGGCCCCGGTATGGGCGCGTTCACTGCGGCTTCGAGCCGCACACTATCTGAACGCGCCCCAAAAGGTGGTAGCCGTAAGGCTGATCCGGGGCTACCGCACGATCTCAGGCGAGGCAGCAAGCCTCCTTGCCGGACTGCCACCATGGGATCTGGAGGCGATAGTCCTCGCGCGCCTATATGATTGGCGCGCGGAGGCACTACGCCGGGGGGAAACTCCGCATCCGCGGCAAACCGCGGCGGAGCGGACGAACCTCCGGCGCGATCTCATGGTGGCATGGAAGGAGCGACTATTGCAACCCAGCGCAGGGCACGCCACGATAGCGGCGGTAAGACCCCTCTTTGAGGAGTGGCTAGAGAGACGTCACGGCGCTCTCGCCTACCGCCTGACGCAGGTCCTCTCCGGACACGGATGTTTCGGGAGGTTCCTGCACATCATCAGGCGGGAGGAGACGCCCGGGTGTCACCACTGTCAGAATCGCCCAGAGGACACGGTGGAGCATACGGTGGAGGTCTGCCCTGCTTGGGCAGAGCACCGCCGTGTCCTCGTAGAGGCGATTGGCAGCGGCGGCGACCTCTCGCGCCCGGCCCTGGTTAAGCCATGGTCCGGGGTGAGAGGGAGTGGGAGGCAGTCACCTCCTTCTGCGAAGCAGTCATGCTAGCGAAGGAGGTGGCGGGGTGGGCGAGGGAACGCGCCTTGCGCACCTCACGCCTCAGCCGCCGCGGGAGACGCTCCGGGCGTCGGGAGCCGCGTGACGACTCCCGGCCACCGTAGGCGCGGGCCTGCGGGCGGAGAGTAATGGGTAGCTCTCCGTCCGATCAGGACTAGGCCCGTGCCGGACGGCGTGTTCGTGTTCCACGCGCGCCTCAAAGAGATGTCAGCAAGTGACGGGGCCCCACAGGGCCGAAGCCTGCCAGGGTAGCGGGACCATCCGAAAGGGTTTACCGCTGCCCTGGAACATAAAGGGCTAAGGAAGGAACACGGGTGGGTTTTAGTCAGTAAAAGTCTGACACTCCCTTCTGCTCCACCCAGAGCGGGAGGAGTCATTTGATGATTTCCCATCCTCAAAAAAAAAAAAAAAAAGTCCTCGAGGAAGCCTTTGAGGATCTCATTAGCTATCTTGAATTATCACCTTGAGAAAAAATATGCTCTTCATACTTCAGATTCATAACCGCGTAAATGCATTTTCGTTTTCGTCAAAATGATATCTAGACCGAATTAAAAGCGATATCTAAAAGATTGACTAATGAGTTGTTTCAGCTATTGTTCTGTTACGTCCATTATTCTGTTGTTTGTAGGTAGATAGGTATCGATATCCGAATTTTATTAGTGACTAGCTTCTGCCCGCGATTTCGTCCGCGTGAAATTTCCTGCACTACTACGTTTTCGCTTACCGTTCTTTCTGACTTTTTTTTTCTTTTTACTCGGTTTCTAAGGGCCCTTGTGTGATGGTAAATAACCTTCCTTCCAAAAATTGGGCTATCGAATGCAAAAAAAAATCTCTTAAATCCTTCGATCAATAATAGTACTAGATTAAGGATCAGGAACAAAAATCAGTCGCTCAAGTGGCCACGTTTGCCCACACGTAAGCATCTACATTTCTTAGAAAAATGTTTAATAATATTAACAACTTCAGTTTATTAACCATTTCAAAATATATTTAAAATGTCGCTTGAAAATAAAATCATTCTATTTTTAAATTTTCAGTCATTTTTATTCTAAAATTAAGTAATAAGGTTAAAACATACTAATTTGAAATAAGACCATAAAAGTATTTGTGGTCTTATTTTTCGGGCCGTTTTTGAAGCGGTTTCCGGGTATCTAATACTATTATTGATCGAAGCTTAAATCCAACTAGCACTTAGTTCTAGGGATATAGGTAGCGCATTCAAACAAACAAAGTCTTCAGCTTTTTATTAATCTCGTGGTTTTTATTTAGACTTGTGGCTTCGAAAAGAGATACTTTATTTTCCTATGCAAATTTCCAATGTAATAATTTTTGCATTAAACTAAAGCAAAATGACATTCGCCATCTATGATAAACGCGGTATAAAGTTACATCACGTCAAATCGCACTACATGAATGAAATCTGTGCTACACATTGTATGAGAAGACAAGTCACAACTATGGACAATACCCATCACACAATGGCGACCACTGACGGCTGTATCAGATAATATGACACGCGATACGGAACTAATAATACAACATATTTACTACCATCACAACTTTTATCTACTGAGAAATAAGGTTTAAATTCCAATGTGTCAAATGAATTGAATTTTTGGTAATAGCAACATTGACAGGGTCGCGATATGCGTGTAAAGGGGGAAGTGCATTCGCTGATTCTGTGCATTCATTCTGCTCGGTTAAGAATGATTGGATTAAAGATCTTTTTTCGTGAGCAGGTATCGAAAAAGAAGTTACGATGAGAATAACGTATGGTACAGCAGGTAGTCATCCTCCTAAAAGCTGGAATTCATTTAGTTTGATATCTAATATAAATAGCTTCTTATCTAATAATAATATTCTGGTTAATTCATTCCTTAGTATATCATTATTCTCTTGTAATACCTACCTAAATCTAAGGAAGTAAATGAATAAAAATACTATACCTAATGCAAAACACGTAGGTTTGATCCACATTAAGAACTACACGAAACTGGTCCTTGATGTTTTGTTTCACTGTTGTATGTATAGATACCTACGGCGAAACCAATTACCAAAATAGACAAAAAAAGCAAAGTTCGGTTAAACCACTCGAGAAAATGGGAAAAATTAAAAAGTAATAAAAACACAAATGAGGTGCTTTCAATCATCCCTCTGACAACATTGTCGTGTGGAGGCGAAGAGGGGGTAGGGGAGGAGTGACGTCACATGAGATTAAAAAGTTTGACGGCTCTCCCACGGAAATTAGCATTTTGCCCGTGGGCTTCATTTGCATACTGTCCGATCTAATTTTTATCTTTTGTTGTTATTAATGCCGAAGGGAATACGTATGTGAAGTGCTTCGTTAATTAAATTCTTGATAACTCTGACAGTTTTTCACTTACTTAATAAAAAAATAACTCCAGGCTCTAGGCGTAAAACAATTTCAGCTAAAAAATATTTGTCCTGCGGTGTATATGATTGCATACTGAATATTAAAAATAACAAGTACAGGAAAAAATATTGTGGCTATGTCAAAGTGGTAACAACATTTTAATTGGAACCGTAGCGTACCTATTCATTAAGTTTCCGTTTTCCCTGTTATAAAACGGGAAAAAATGTTACTGAAACCAGCGCAGTGGTATGCAGAACATTTATTGATGCAACATTTCTATTTTTTAATAATAATAAAAGTCTATTCGCCACAAAAGTGACACAATGAAACAAATGAATGTGACATATTAGGTGAGCCCATAGATTTTTTTACATTTCTACGGGTGAGCCACAAACTAGGTAAGCGTTGCTTGTCTAGTACCTTATGGCTCTAAATATACATTGTTTCTTTTATTATGACGACTTCAAACTCAAAGCCAGCCTTATTTAGTCCAAAATACGTAACAATTTTTCCGCTATCAAAGTCTTTTCAAATAGCTGATACTTATGCAGAAAAAATTTAAAAGCCTAATTGTAAAATGAGAAGCAGCGTCGGAACCATTGTCGACGAGGACAAAAAATATGGAAAAACTTCCCCGGAGACTTCAGAAAATAAGTAAAAAGTCCCGCTTCATTTTAAACGTAACTTTACTTTTTCCCCTTCTGTCTTTGACAAAAGAATTTTTGGAATACTTAGATACCTATTGAGTTTCACGGATCTGTCACTTAGTCGAAAAATTGATACTCAGGTAAAATTAATTGTTGGGAAAATTGAATACCATTCAAATCACAACTGTCATTCGTTGACAGCCGCATAAAATTGCTAGAACAGGCTAAATTGGCGAAGTGTGTCAATTTTATAAACAATTAATTTCCCAGTCTAGGCATATACTCCTCTCACTCAATGCACACGCATTGAGTGAGAGAAGTATATGCCTAGACATGATTTTGAAAACCGAATTTGTCTTTTGAACTCAAACTAAGCACCTATATAATAATATACCTACATATAATCCTCCTTTCGTCCGATTCCGATACGAAAAGTGACCGTTTGAAATGATTATTTCCTAGCGTGTGCCCTAATATGACTGGCCAGACCGAATTTTGTTTTAAACATAGAGTTGTAGAGTTGTCCGGCAGAGTTAAAGGAATAGTAATAGAAGGGCTTAGGTCTTTCTTTACGTATTTGACGTTTTTCGGTTAGTTTAAAAAGGCACTTTTTTCGAAAGTTTCTACTTTTTTGTAGATAGTAGAGCGCCAAGACAACTTACGTGAAGCTAGCCTCTCCCTAACTAAGCACCTACATGACTATTATCGGTAAAAACACACTTTTTTCGACCAAAATCAAATTAAAACGACATTCATGTATTACACACACATTCAACAGTCGATATAACGCCCACGCCAATTACAATCAATCAAAAAAATATCTTCACACAAAAAACCCACACTATTCAATTCCCGACCCTGTAATCGAACCGCGACCGTCCGTTCACTGTAACCGTAAGACCGCAGCGCTCGCCACAGCTGTCACTTAATAATTTAATTGTGCATTTCCCCCCTTTTTCACGGCGCTTGCCGGGCGATGTTCACTCTATTATTATCGTAGGTTCGTAGCTGTGTGTAGATGGTAATTTTTTGCTGCGTGAATATTTGATAGCTCTCTGGTGTACTGATTTTTGTTATATTTCCAGATTTAGTTGCGTTTTTAAATAATATACGACTTCAATAATAATAAACTGGAAGAGATTACTAAATTATCGATAGTAGGTATCTACTACCGGGACAAAAACTATCCTGTTTTAATCTAGGTTATAAACTGTTTGTGTGATACAAATCCGTTAATCCGTAATATCCCAACTTTCACATTTATAATATTAGTGGGATTAGTCATAGGTGACCTAGTAGTTTAGTAATCTCCACCCGTTCTTGGGATAATTTCCGACCTCCACGCGGGCAAAGCCGCGGGCAAAAGGTATCTACTTATTTTTATTTCTTCCAACCTAATCTAAGCTAGGTTTACTTAGACGTCATTATTTATTGTGGGAGCAGTAGAGGCTCAGTGGTATCGATTTGCAGTTCGTGGGTTCGAACAGGCAGGCGTTTTTACTTTTTGTAATTTATTTATTTCATCACCACTGCTCTCAAAACGATGAAGGAAAACATCGTGAGGAAACCGGCATGTCCTAGAACCGAAAAATTCGAAGACATGCTACATCTACCAACCCGCACTGGGCCCGTGTGGTGTATTATGGCCCACTCCCTCTCACAGAGGATCCCTGGCCTGAGTCCCAGCAGTGGGAACATTATAGGCTGATCATGCTATTTATTGTTCTTCTATTAATTTTAAAATATGCTTTCTGCTTTCAATATCTAAATTACTGCCCAGGGTTACGCTTTTAGATGCAATCGTCAACTAGTAATATTATGTAGATTTCGGAGACTTTCCGGCGACATTTCTGAAACCTTATGTTTTCCAGATCATACGTAAGTAAGTAATTTAAACTGCTCACTAGTGTCATGTATCTTTTGTAAACGTAAGTATTCGATTTAATTTATTTTAGAAATTTAGAACTTCTAAATAGTAAAAACTGATAGTAGTGTGACACGTCTACTTCGTCCCGATAGCTGATTATCTAAGGTATTAAGTTTTACAACGTAGATAAGTATTTATCTATGCATCTATTACATGTTTGAATTTATTGAAATCATTCTGACCACAAGAAAAATTAGGATGCTTGCATCACAACTTACCAAATTTGAATAAGTACAAACTGTTGCCAAAGCTTAAAAAATAAATTACATAGGTAGGTATGTCCTCTCTACCAAAAAGCAGATGAAAGAATGTACAGACCAGGGGCTACACTCTCAACATTCATAGCGATCGCTTTACGACCGAATTCGGTCGTAAAGTACTGTCACTCCATACATTACACCTGTCAATCCGAGACTTTGCGACCGAATTCGGTCGTAAAGCGATCGCTATGAATATCGAGACTGCAGCCCCAGGCATTCTTGTTCCAAAACTAAGACAGAGCTTTTGCCGAAAAAACGGATTAGCAAATACGAATTATTTACAACTAGCTTCTGCCCGCGGCTTCGCCCGCGTGGATGTCGGAAATTTACCCACAGGAACGTGCTAACAGGATAAAATGTATGTGCTTCCCCAGAATGCCATCTATGTCGCGGGCCCTTTGTGGCTAATTACAATAGAAAACCAATTGTGTCTCATTAGTGGTGATTAAGAGGGTACCTATATGATATCTTTACCTAAGTACCTAACTAATTTAAAAAAAAAACTCAATAACAGAAAATTAAATACCTACCTACCTAAATAAACCTATTTCTGATGATAACTAATCTAAACTCAATAAATAAGCAAAATCCCTAAAAACTAATATCTATACGAATGACTAAACCTACCTAACAGTATTATAAAATAACCTACGGTCACTACGTACACTATCAAATATACTACCTATACTTTAAAATTAAAATCTATACCTACGACTCATATAAAAATAAACCTAAATAACTCTAAAAACTAAAAGGAATAAAAATGAACTCCACTGCGGGTGACCCAACCTACGACAAACTTAGTATTTGCGGTTGGTACAGTACAGACAGTGGTAATCGGGTATAGGGATCGAACCGCAAAATTAAGTTTGTTTTTTTTTGTATATACTTTTCCGGGATAAAAAGTACCCAGTGTGGTGTCCAGGATATTAAAGAATACCAAGTTTCATCGTAATCGAACCGGTAGTTTTTGCGTGATGCCTGAACAAACAGACAGACAGACAGACAAAAATTTTTTTAATCACATTTTTGGGTTCGTTGTCGGTCAAGTAACACCCCCTGCCATTTATTTTTTGGATATTTTCAATGTACAGAATTTTCACTTCTACAGATTTATTATAAGTATAGATATAGATAAAGAGTATTCTATTCTTTCACGGGAAAAGAACCGATCACTCAAAGTCAAAGCATTTATTTCAAATACGCACCTAAAAGGCACTTTTGAACGTCAAAATTTACAATAAAATGGAATTGTTTCTAGTAGTAGTCGCACCTTCCAAAACGTACTTTTCGTATGGAGAAAAATTGGCAAGAAATTCCACCGTTACTCTTTTAAAATGTTTTACTATATTTCTTTACACTCTTATACTGTTGAATTGCTAGCTGATCACTATTAATCACAACTTTCTGAAATAGCTGGTTTCGTTGAGTGAAATCTTTTCAATTTTGTACTTCTGAAATCGACTCAATATAGTAAGTATGCTTCAGTAAAAGTCACGACTAATTGAAATAAAATCCTTTTTAACAAAAGAATTAAACAGCCGAAAAAACTTAAGTAGGAAAAGTTTAATTTGTTGGAAATATAACCCAAGTAATTATTTTGGGAAAATTACTACTCACTTTTCCGAAAGATTTAAGTTGGCCACAGAACTTATAAATATCTACTATTTATGAAAATCACGTACAAAAAAGTCCACAAAAAGTGACGAAAAATATGTACATCTGGAGATTTTTTTAACCAAAAATAACAAACAAAATATGCATACACACCTGTTTCCAGTTCCAGCAGTGCGTACACACGTAAACTAAAATACAGTAACTGGGAACTTTACGGTGCGTTCTCTTCGACGGCTCAGTGCATACTGGCAGTAAATCCAGGATTTCGCGACAGCCGCCCAGCAGTGTAGGCGGGGCCACGACTGGGCGGGACTGGGAATCCGCAAATCAGCTTCGTTTCAACTTCTTTTCTTCCCATGCCAAGAAGCTTTGGTCAGCTGTAAGTGGGCAATACAGATGGTAGTTACCGCGTTCTTAAGTTGCAGAGTGTAGTACGTACTTGCGTAGCTAGTATGTTTATTAGATAGATATGTAAGGGGATGATATAATGGGATAACTTAATCTCTTTTTTATAAGCTTACATTTTAGTGGAAAATTCACTGTGGTTCGAAGTTTTGTAACAGGGTATAAATATGTTGAGTATGTGTGCGTGTGCCTACGCACCGATAGACGTATGCAATAAACGGCAGTGCGTTACTAGCAAGCAGTTGTTTCACTCGTCTGTCCTCGTACTTAACATTGGCGACGAGGATGGGATGAATATATACTTTCTATTATTTTAAATGATCTACAAAGTCTGTTAATTTGATTTGACAAGGGTAAGCGTAAGGGCAAGCGCCACTGCTGTGCATGAGGTCCTGGGTTCGGTTATTGGGCGTTTCCATTATCTACGAATTTCTCAGTAGCAGCCCGTTTGGAATTTGGTGGTGTGATACCCCCGTGCCTCGGAAAGCACGTAAAGCCGTTAGTCCTGCGCCTGATCTCTCCCCGATCGTGTCAGATTGCCGTCCCATCGGACTATGAGAGTAAAGGAACAGAGAGTGCACCTGTGTTTACGCACACACTTGTGCACTATAAAATCTCCTGCATACCTGGCTAATCTCCGTTGAGATTGGCCACCGTGACTGAAATTGGTCAGGGGGTTATTATTGAAGATGAAGATGACCTATGTAGCTGTGGTTGAGCTGGGTGGTGCTGATCCACGCGTCATGTTCGTGAACGGGCGCCATCAGTTGAGACTGGTCATCTCTTAACTGGTTGGATGTCGAATTAATGGAGTGAGCGTCAATAACATCAGCTACGCAGACGACATGGTGCTGCTGGGCTCGACTGCTGGGGCAATCAGGGAATTGCTCAAAGTTTGTGAGACTTATGCTGCCTCACATGGACTTGTTTATAATGTCACTAAGAGTGAATATATGCTCTTTAAGGCCGCTGGTAGATGTCCAGACTCTGTACCAGAAATTATAAAATTGAATGGGCTCCATTTAAACAGAGTCTCCAATTTCAAATACCTTGGACATTTCATTAACGACGACCTTAAGGATGATATAGATATTGAGAGGGAGCGTAGGGCACTGGCGGTCAGAGGTAACATGCTGGCCCGTAGATTTGCTCGGTGCTCTGACCTAGTAAAAATTACTCTTTTTAAGGCCTACTGTCAGAGCTTTTACACGAGCAGTCTATGGGTCAACTACACTAAGAGATCGCTGGATGTCCTGCGAGTTCAATATAACAATGCTTTCAGGATGTTGTTGCGACTGCCCCGTTTCTGTAGCGCGTCAGAAATGTTTGCTGAGACCCACACAGATGGCTTTCATGCCATAATACGCAAAAAAACAGCTTCACTGCTGTGCAGAGTGCGGAGTAGTCGCAACTATATCCTGAGAGCTGTGGCGGAGAGCTATACTCCAAATATCAGACATTATGTGCGGAGGTTGATTAGGTAGGGAACATGTCTTTCTGCCTGATCGTCTTTTGTTTTTAATAATATAATTTTTCTCTAACAATGTTACTAACACTAGAATATAAGTTGTGTGTAATACTAACAAAATATGGATCACTGTTGTCTGAATTAAATGATTTATTTATTTATTTATTTAACTGCCAGGGCTTATTTTATATTTTAATTTGTTTCTTTACATTGTTCTCACATATAGAAGCAATAAGAATAATGTACCCAGGATTTTGTAAAAATATCTTGATTTAAAAGAGTGTCCGTGGAGTTTCTTCCCCGTTCTTCTCCATAGAGATCTACGCTTTGGAATGGGCAACTAGCTTCAACTTTCTGACTAACTGACCGACTATTTAATTTTGACAATTCAAAAGTGCCTGTATATGGTTTAATTGAAATAAATGATTTGAGTTTGAGTTTGAGTAGGTTCATACGACGTATTTGGCGTGTAATTACCTAAGTATGTGCCACATAATTGTCAGGAGATGGTTAGTTCAAAGATATTAAATGTGGGCCAGTCTGCCATACCCTATTTGGAGTCGGTCACAACATATTGTAGTGACAGTGACAATGTCCTTAATTGTTTCGAAGGGGTCCTTTCTTGGGCAGTCGGTGTTTTTTATTTTTTTGTTTTTCGATCGAGCATAAAATATGGGCTGGCCATGTCTGTCGAAGGACCGATGGCCGGTGGAGCAGACGAGTCCTGGAGTGGAGACCGCGTATCGGCAAGCGTAGTGTGGGGAGTCCCCCAGCTAGATGGACGGATGACCTAAAGAAGACTAGACTGGGCCGGGCCGGTGGACCGGGTGGACTGGATGCGGAAGGTGGAGGACAGGATGTTGAGGCGCAGTCTGGGAGAGGCAGTCCAGCAGTGGACTTCGATAGGCTGAATTGATTGATAAAATATGCTCCCTGTAAACCATAATGCGACCTTCCACAAAACATGCTGAGACGATAAAGGTCGACAAAATTATTTTCAGCTGCTTTTGAATCCACAGTGATAATAATTAATAATATTTGATAGGTAGATCCTCGGAAAGTACCGGCTCTCCTTCGTAGATCTTCAACAGTCGTTACAGGTAGTCAGAAACCCGGAAGTCTGGCAACCTGTCTTACCAAGGGGGTCGTGTTACCCAAGTAACTGGGTTGTTGTGGCCAGATAGGCAGTCGCTGTTCAGCATAATATTCCCACTGCTGGCACACAGGCCTCTTCTCTTTGAAAGGGAGTGGGATGTAATCTACCACGCGGGCCCAGTACGGGTTGGTAGATGTCAAATGTCATTGGTTTTTTGGAACGAAGTTCCTTATCGCGCGTTGTGAAAGGGGGCTAGACGGAAAAAATTCTTACGAAAAGTTGTCACGACACAATCGCTACGAGTGCTACGCCGTAGCCGATGCGTAGATTATCCGCTACGCAGCTACGTCGTCGCAGAGCTACATAATAAATTATCTGCTCAACAACGTAAATTGATTTATAGAAGATTTTTATTGGAACGAAGTTTTGGAACGAAGTTCCTTATCGCGCGTTGTGAAAGGGGGCTAGACGGAAAAAATTCTTACGAAAAGTTGTCACGACACTTTTTGCTATAGTAAGCTATTGTAAGCTGTGCGGCGTCGCATGTTTCTCTGTCTGTCTGTGAACTTCGTTCCATCCGGGTGTCCCTTGACACCTCTCAAGTTTTTTTATCCAATTTGGTTCTAGAACATGCCGATTTCCTCATGATGTTTTCCTTCACCGTTTTGAGAGCAGTGCTGATTTAATTATGATCTCGTAAGTCAGGGCCGATACCTTTAGGCTACCCATAGATATGAGTGTCTGTATATGCCTACGGTAACACCACTGCTCGTCTCGTTGTTGCTGCTCGCTACATGTAAAATGTAGTGGGGTAACTAATTGCGTTACATACTCGCAGTCTAAATGTAAAGAAAACTTTGACAATTTAAAGAAAAGAAAGAAAAAGTATTTATTAACAATCAACAACAAAAAAACAAACAATACAAACAACAATAACAATACACAACGATAACAAAACAATATTACCTAATTGCGTTTTTAACGTCGAACAGACTTTTCAAACTTAAATAATAGAAATTAAATATAAAGTGTGGTGTGTAGTGTAGGTATACGTGTGCTTGCGATTGGGGTGCTGGACTGCAGCGGTCTGTTATACGTGATGAAGTGATGATCTACCTATTCTGTTAAAATCTCACCGTGAAAACTTTGATCAAGTGAGCTAGAAGTGAGCTGTCATTCCTCCTGATGCTATGTCATTCCATGTGATGCTAGGCATTGACACTATTAAGAGCGTGAGCTCTTCTGTAAAAATATCATCGTGGAAACTTACCTGAAGTGATTCAGGTAAGTTTCCACGATGATATTTTTACAGAACCAACCTTCGATCAATAATAGTACGAACCAACCGGTTGATGCTAGTGATTGACATTATTGACAGCTCACTTCACCGCGTTTTCACCAGTGAGATTTTTACAGCATACATCAACTGGTATTCAGCTTTATCCGGTTAGACTGGAAGCCGACGGTATAGTTGGGGAAAGGCTAGACAGAAGATGATGAGGTAAAGTTACCTAGGTGCCTACCTACTCTTTACGAGGAATCACAGGTAAGGTTGAGCTATAGATAGTACGTACGTGTTGGCATATATGTAGGTGCTGAAATCGCTAAATTGTCTTAGAGAAGAAAATAAAGTATCTACCACGTAGGTTGTATGTTCACATTTATTTTTATTGAGAGAATAGTAGAGGGTATTTAAAGTTATATCAAATATCTACTATGATCTACGGTCCCTTATTACTGTAAAAAAACTTCTAAGTCAATAGGCATAAAAATTGGCCACTTATACTGTACTGTATTAACAGTACATAAAAGCCTGAAAAAGTCCTAAAACTGTAACTAACTTAGAGAGAGTGAGATGAGATTATTTTTTTTCAACTACCTACTCGTACTTGTCCGTTTTTTTATGAGGTGTATGTCCCCACTGCTGAAACACATAGGCCTCGTATGTGTGAGAAGGAATGGGCCATAATGCAGTATGCAGCAGCAGTGCAGGTTAGTGCAGGATGTCACCAACATATTGTCTTCAAATTTTAGATTCATGATGTTTTCCTTCACAATTTTGATAGCAGCGGTGATGAAATAAATAATGTATGACTGCTTCCGTTCAAACTCACGGCCTTCTGCTCGGTTCCTTTACACTGGGTTACCATAGCTCTATTTAAAAGATATGATTAATTGACGTTAGAGGTAATTATAGTAGGGTTTAATAGCCGGAGCTCACGGCAAGCATGTTTCCAGCCTTTGACTTTCAATACGTAGATATAGGTAGGTAGGTATTCCTCAAGAATAGTAAATTTTTTTGACTGACCCTTTACTATAACGCTTTAATAATGATAAGGGCTTTATCACACTAGCGAGTTGCGAGCGAGTGGAAATATGACGAGAAAAAATGACGCGGTGTACGATCCGCGGTTTGTACTACAAAACGCGGGTCGTACACCGCGAACTCGCTGCCCACCCGCGGCGAGCTCGCTGCGAACCCGCGGCGTGTTCGCCGCGCACACGTACACCCGCCCCACTAGTTTGAGGGGGGTGCGATAAGGTAGCCCGCGAAATTCAATTTTTCTTACGTTTTTATGCAATTTGGAGGTCAGTGTCAGGTAGTAAATTAATCAAAATATGATTTGCGATCCTATTGAATGACTATTTCATGAGATATCAATCAACAGGATTATATGAACTTAGATAAATGATAAATGATTTTATTTTGTAAGTAGGTTTGTACAAACACTTTTACACGTCAATCATATTTTAAAACTAGATGAGGCCGGCGTATTGATGATTTTAATGATTATAATTCTATAAAGTCATACTTATTTGTTACGGTCGCGAATCATATTTTAATCAACATACAACCTGACACTGATCTGCAAATTGCAAAACACGTAAGAAAATTTGTATTTCGCGGGCTACCCCTGTTACGCTTCCCCATTGAGCATAGTAATAATATCTATAGGCTCACTAATCCACCCTGGCAGAAGTGGGAAGTCCGACTGATCAATTCAATGTACAGACGCCAGCAGGTCAAGCTACCCGAAACTGTCAAGTTTTCCCAATCAACCTTGAACCTTAATGCTTTAGCGATAAAGTTGAAAATCTATTAAAGAAATTTGACAGATTGTAGTAGCTTGATGTGCTGGCGTCTGTACCTACCTACCACCCCAGCAATGCTTATACTGTCCTGTCCCTCTGCCAAGAAAAGGCCTTCCACATCTCCCTCTACCTCCATGTTGCCTTTTACTTGTCATGAATGAATCTAAGTCTCTACGCCAGTGTTTCTAGACCTGCAGGGTAACTCTATCAGTAACAATAGCTTTGTTTATCTTAATTTTTCATTCAGATTGAGATTGATATAGTGTGTTACCCAATTCGGGTGCTGCCTCGATGACAATGCCGATCTTCAGGCACCTGCACTGCGTATTATCGACCCTGGCTCGTCTAATCCTGATATAGATGATCAGCCTGATAAGTGACAACTGAACAGCCTAGACTTATCGTTCACATATCAGTGATGCTTGCGCACTTGTAGCGGTCCGACCTATGGTTGCATTGCAAATTCGATCCGTGTGTGGGCGACACGGATGAAGAGCGGGTAACTCTTCATCCATGGTTGTTGTATGATAAAAATAAATAAATAATAATAAATAAATATCTCTGGACATTTCACACAGCGCCATCTAGTCCCAAGCTAAGCAACCTAATGCTTGTGTTATGGTAACAAGATGGCTGATAAACTACTTATATACTTTTTTTTTTTGTAAATACATACATATTATAGATAGAAAAACACCCAGACTCGGAACAAATACATGTAGGTCATACAAATATTTGTTCCGTGCGGGAATCGAACCCGCGACACGCAGCGCAGCAGTCAATCGCTTAACCACTGCGCCAACCGTGTCGTCTAAAATTAAACTGCAATTTATAATGCGTCCATTTTATTTCAAGATCCACCACCAAAATCGCTTACCTATGGTTACCGTGGCCGCGTGGCCATCATAAAATAACTCGGGCCCTTCATACAGGTGATGCTGAGGTGTAAACCAAGGACATGAATTAAAAAAAAATTACTAGGTATAAATTGAAAAAAGATATTTTATTTCAAAACCGCTATATTACCGCCTGCACTTAGTGAGTAAAATAAGAAATAACAATGCTGCAATCAGAGCCCTCTATTGCCCTATTATAGTTACCATGTAATAATAGACAACCAAAGTGGGTTCCGTTTCGATGCGTCATATTCATTTCCCGCTGTGTGAACACCGCCGAGTAAAATTAGAACGCGCGCAATCAATAAGTTCGTAAAACTACGTCGCAGATGGCGACACTGTGTAATTGTGCGCAGCCATTTCAACTACATTTATTGAAATAAAATGTATTACGCTATAAAATAACAAAAATTACATTTTTCTTGGAACGAATTACTGTGTAGCTATAAGTTACGTAGCAAAAGTATTTTTTTGCGTAAGAAATAATTAGGTGGATAGCATTATGACTACATAACAGCATCTCCATCAAAGCGTCAAATAGGGCAAGCTTGGCGTTTAATATTGAGGCCGCTGTACACCGCCATCTTACGTCCACCGTGTCAACTTGTGTTGAATTTGGTGCAGTAATTTTGTGTTTGATTGTGACGAGAACAAGTTAACGAAATACAAACTATTCTGAATAACCGTTATCGGTAAGTTCGAAGAATAAAACATTGTAATATGTGGCGGAAAATTCAAGTGAAAAGATAAATGTGAAACCCCGTTGGTAAAACTGGGTGTCTATCATCATTCCGGTCTAACTAACAATGAAATAATATGTCAAACGTTCTATGGATCAATAGTTGCCGCATATAATCGCGTGTAACTTTGTTGATGCTTATTTCTAATGGCGATTAACTTCTATTTCAGCGCCCGGGATGCTGTTTACATAGTCTGTTAATTAATTAAAGTATGGCCTGCTAAACCGCAACTATGTCCGACGTGAAGCAAGTGAAAGTTGACAACTGGGGGATATATTTCCTCCAAAGGCTAAAGCACTTTTTTAACCGAACGGACTACTGTGACCTGACGCTTCAGTTTCAAGACAATGCCCAGCTGAAAGTCCACCGACTAGTACTCAATGCGTGCACTGAGTACTTCGAACTCCTGGAACGAACATGTGAAATGTACGAAGACTGTCTCGTGATGCCGGACGACTTGCAGGCGGATGTCGTCGTGCCGATTGTAAACTTCATGTACACGGGACATCTAGAATTCAAGATGGATATACTAGAAAGATTGTACCAAACATCTCAGATTCTCAATATGCCAGTGTTAAGTAAACTACTAGAGTCACATCGCAACTTGGCGCCTAAACAACCCGCTCACAGTTATAGTGCTGTCAAAAAGTTTACTAGGCAAATTGAAACTAAATCTGTGAAGACAACCACAGCTTCTGCAGGCTCCAGTAATAAACGCTCCTATAGCAAAGCGTTTGACAATAATATAGTATACAGAGATAAAAAGACTTATCAATCTGTTGCTAAAACTGAAAGTATTAATAATAGTGCATATCGTCCACCATCTCCAATATTGAAAGAAACTTATACTTCTCAAAAATTGGTCACAGGTGACCCACGCCCAACAAGATATGAAGTACCTGAAGAACTGGATACTGACAATATCTTTGACAACTCATTCTGTAGTATATCATATACATCTCAGCCATTAATGGTCCATCCTGATACTGTCAAACGTTATAAAGCTAAACGAAACAATGTATTCAATGAAGCATCAGGTTCAAAGAAAATGTCTGGTTTGTCGACAATTGATATTGTTGAATGTAAAAGGATAAGATCTAAAGATGATCATTTATTTGATGATAACAACTCTGAGCATCATTTTAATGATGAAACTGATTTGTTCAATACTTCTTCTTCCTTCATGAACAGTGAAAAAGATCCAAATCAACTTTTTGATCAGATCTTGGAGGGTAATGATGGAAATAGTGGTCCAAAAGTCACAATAGAAACTAAGGACAGTAAAGCTGCTTCTAACCTAGACCATGCAAGGATAATAAGTGAAGTCTTAAAGAAGTATCCTCATTTGGTTAAAAGCAATAAAAGTATAAAATTAAAGATTCTGGATCCTGTGCCTGGTAAAGGTAGAAAACAGCAAAAACAATCTACAACTCCTGCATATGTAGAAGATAAAACAGTTTTCAAAACAGAACAAGATGATTTTACTTATGAAACTGATGTTATTGATTCCAAGCAAGCCGCTAAACTCATTGCAATGGGTGCAGAAAACACAAAAGGTCCTTGGATATGTTTAATCTGTGGCACACCAGGTAAAGCTCTACATTTCAACTCATACTATAAATTCCGCCGTCATTTAGTAGAAGTGCACAATGAAAAACCAGTGGCTAGCATTTGTGAATTCTGTGGTCTTAGATCTTTGAAGAGAAATTATTTACTGCACCATCTTTACGCTCAACATGGTGTACAACCGCCACCACAGTATCACTTCCCTAAGTGTAATATGTGTACTTATATTGCATTAACTGATGCGCTGCTTGTTAAACACAAACTGAGCCATAAAGATATGAAGAACTTCCGCTGTAATGTTTGTTCTGTATCATTTTCTTCTTCTACTCAACTACTACTACACATACAAAACACAGGACACAAGTACAGTGCTGAAAAGAAAACTAATCTGCAATGCATCTATTGCTTGAAAGTGTTCTTGCGTGAGACAAACCTTTATTCACATATAAAAACACATCACAAACAAGAAGCAAAGACTGACTGCATCATTGATGACTCTGATGAAGAAAAGCAACCTGTAGTAGAAAGACCAAGAGCAAAAGGTGCTGTCAAGTTTGAACCTAGTACTAGCTATGACAATGATTATGAAGAGGTGGAGTTACAGTATCCAATACAGCCCAGACCATCAGCTGACAAACAAGTTTCAGCTAGAAGACAACATAATGTTAACTCCAATGCAAAGCAAAAGATTTTAAATCCTGGCTTTGGTACTCCAAAACCAGCACTAAAGGGCAAGCCGAGTAAAACTATCAATCAGACTCAATCGGTTCATAATGATTTCTTCCAAGATATTAAAATGCCAGTGGAACCATTATCAAATAATCAGGATGAAGAAATTGTTTTAATAGACAATAATGAATACATCTTGAGAGATCATCAGCTTATTCCTAAAAAACGGAAGCCAGACAACAGAGACTACATCATTTCAGATATTGTTGAACCTGATTCTTTAGAGACTATTCAACAACCTGCTACATCCATGGAATACACTCATGTTCAAAATACAAGCATTGAAGAAACCGTGCAGCAACAGTCCAGTATGGTAATAAAGAAGTCAGCAAACCTAAATCAACCAATACAAATTGTGGTATCAAATGAAGAAGAATACAAAGCCTTGATGGCTTCTAACCATCCCATTATATTTGACGATGGTGGCACAAACAAGACCCTGACTGTATTAACTGCACCTCACAACCAAACAATGGAGACAACTGCAATAGACTTAGACAATAATCCAGCAAATGAAATGATGATTCTTCCTCATGAATATCCTTTGAATGTATCTGAAGGTGTAGCTACTGAAAATTCCAACATTGTAGTTGTGTACAGTCACCCTGTTGATGATCACAATAAGCAATTCCAGATTCTGACTACAGGAGGTATAGGAGCACAATTTGTGACATCCTCTGCAATCATAACACAAAATTATGAAACTGTAACTACCTCTACACCAGCAATGAATACACATTGTATAGAAACACAAGTGGAACAAACTTGGCAAAGTAATATTCAAAATTTAGAAGGTCAACAAATACAATTACCAGCACACACAGTAATGCTGGATGCTAATCAAGTAGTAACTACTACAATTCATAGTGCAACAGATAATTTAAATGAGCTGCCAGAAGTACACTTAGTACCTGAACCTCAAAAAGGGGTATCACCTGGTGAAACTGATGTTGACCTAAATCAATCGGTAACAAATGAACATATAAATCAACCGGTTGAACAAGAGACTCTAGAAGGAAATGTCCCAGGCATGAGTTTGATTCAAAAAGAAACTACTTTAACTGTAAATAAGACTGTTGAAAGTCTTCCTCAAGCTAAAACAATGCCTGACATCCAAACTAACCATGAAAACATTGAGGAACCAATGGAAATGGAAAATATGCTAGAACAACCACTAGACTCAGAACATGGAATGGAACAGCCAATGGAAACAGAAATTGTACAAGAACAGCCAATTCAGACGGAAAATGTATTAGAACAACCAACTATGGAAACAGAAATTGTATTAGATCAACCAATGGAAATAGAAAATGTAATAGACCAACCAATCGAAACAAACTATGTCATAGAACAACCACTTGTAACAGAAAATGTGATGGTAATGGAACAACCACTGGAAAATGAAATTGACCAAACAACTGTTAATATTATGGAACAACCAGTAGAAACGAGAAACATGATGGAAGCAGTACAGACAGAAAACAGGATAGAACAACATGTGGACACTGGAGATGTACTAGAACCTATTAACACTGGAAATGTACTAGAACAACCTATCAACACAGATACTCCTATGGGACAGCAGCAGCAGTTGGTAAACATACTGGAACAACCAGCAGAATTAGAAAATGTGATAGAACAACCAGTTGAAAGGGCAAATGTAATAGAACAACCAATTGAAACAGAATGTTTAACCAAACCATCTCTTGCCCCCCAAAACCCGCAAGAACACACTGTAAATTCTGTGACTATTAACAAATACTCAGAAGTTAATAAACCTGAGAATGACACGTCAGAAGGGCAACCAGAACTCATGGCATCACAAGCATATGATGATATTGTAGAAATCAACCATGCCAATAATGAAGCACAACAAATTGCTAAAGTATCTGAGGAAAAAATCAAGGATGTAACTTTAGATTGGTCCGACGATGAATATGATGTTGCTGAAGATGGTAATAGAATTGCTAAAAGTCTTCCAAATGCAGTCTCCCAAAATCAACCTTTAGTTGAAGAAATACCAGAAGTAGAAGAATCTATAGAAAACATTCAACAAGAAATGCAAAAACAAATGGCTGGTTCTCTTCCAGCAGAGACTGCTGCAGGTCTTGAAACAGAAGCGGCTGCAGGTATTGAAACAGAGGCGGCTGCCGTTCTTCAAACAGAGGCGGCTGCCGTTCTTCAAACAGAGGCGGCTGCCGTTCTTCAAACAGAGGCGGCTGCAGTTCTTCAAACAACAACTGCTGCAGATCTTCAAACAGCGACGGCTACAACTACATACCTTCCTAATGTTGCAGATGTCGAAACTGAAGAAAGTATTTGTGCTATTTCTTCACAAGAAGAAGACTCATCAAGCCAAGAATTGCAACTACCTCCATTCACTGACTCACCCGTTCATACTGCTATACCCAATCCACTTGTACAGCAGAAATTATCATCCCTGCTAAATGATTGGGAAGATAATGATTCCCAAGAGGAACTGATTACTGTCAATGCTGATGATCCAACAGCAGAACAGTCACCAAAAGATACTAGTGTTTGTTCACCAGAAATTCCAGAAGTTCCAAAAACGATCAAAAGCTTGGTTAGTGACTGGGACGATGATGAGGAGGAAACTAAGGAATGAATAGCATGCTAATAGACAGTGAAATCTTCACTAGATGATGGATAAAAACATAATATTGGTGACTGGAAAATAAAATATTATTTCTCACCACAAATTTTATCGAAAATTAGCTAAATAACGGATAAAAATATATTTAAAATACTTAGTTATAAGTAGTACTACTAGATTTTTAAGTAAATAGTTATATATCATGTATAAATCAATGAGTTTATGTACTTGGTGTTGTGTAAAAGTAAATTCCCTTATATTATCAATTATTTTATAAAATATTGATAACATCTTAAATAGGTATATGTTGCTTTAAAACCTCAAAAATTATACATATAATTATTATGGTAAACAAAAGGGTGGTGCAGCCTCATTAAATGTTATTTAGTTGTGCTTGCATTATCCTTGCAGAATACATTGTATACAAGTATGTAAGCATTATAGTACATAATCCTGTCTTCTATATGTTTTCCAATTACTGTAACCCTATATTATGGAAATGATACTGATTACCTATGTAGGCACCTATTGAAGCTAATGAAATAAATGGGTTGATAATAGTCAATGTTTTTTATTTAATTTCCCAGAAATAAAACAACATTTCATAGAAAAATACCATTTTACTAGATTTTAAACAATTTGCAGTTGCTAAAATCAACAGTACAATGATTATAATCACATTTGTATTTATGTGTGCAACATTACATGGCAAAATATATTATGGGCCTTACTTAAATTGTATTTATGACTTGTCAATGTGTAAACACTTCGCTTTATAGGATTTATATAAAGTTAAAAACATTGAGTTACCTACCACTCAGAACTGTAAATAGCTATTATATAAAGGTGAGATGGGAGAACAGATTTAACTTAAGTACTTTTATTTATATAAACAAGATCAATAATATATAAACATGATCAAGAAATAAGATAGGTATCATTTATGAGAGAAGTTAAGTAGACATACATACAACTTAAAATATGGTTTGCACACATTTCCAGAATGAAATGAGCATCATTCTTCCAATAATTTCTTTATAGGTACATTAATGTAATTGAATAATACAGAGATGTTATGCTTGCCTTTATGGCTAAACACAACATAAGCTATTACACATATTAAAAATTAACATAGTGTTTTTTTATTTCTAACATTCAGTTTCATATTCCAGTTTAAATATTTTCAATATATTTCATAAAATTGCTACAGGGACAACACAATTTAAATGCAGTAGTAGGCTCAATATAAACATTGAAAGATTACACATTTTCTAATGGGGCGATACATGATTATCATTGGTAATGTCAAATTAATGCTAGATGTGATGTGATACAACATGAAATACTTTTACGATCATATTTGGAATAGTAATATTGACTTAACAAATTACTGGCATACGAACATCCAAGCAGAAATACATCAATGTTTGTTGAGATTACTACATTTACTTGCTATAGTAAGTTGATAAACTTGACAAATTGATCTCACATTAAAAGCTATTTGCAAGAGTGAAAAACTATATATCACAAAAAACTACATTCTTTCTCTAATTTGAAACACACTACCTAGCTATTCATCACAAAGAATATCTAAAAATTATGATTGTGGATATGATTTAAAATTATTACTAAGAAAGTGCATTACCACTCAACATGTACCTATTATAAAATAAATTATAGGGTTTATTTATTTACCGCTACAATAATTTTACTTCGTTTACATAATTTAAACATTATAACAAAGCAGCAAGAAGGTGAATCAGCACTGGAACATAGGACATTGAACTGTGCCTTCCGAATAAAATATATGATAGGTAATTGAAAACAAGAAAATGGGAGAAACAATTTAAAGAGCTGGTAACTATGCAGATGCAATATACCTATTTAGTTCCAAAACTTAAAAGGAACATTTTTTTGCAATACACATGAAATTGCATTTAGTTTACTTCTTCTGCCAATAATATAAGAATAACTATTGAATATGTCAATATTTTTTTGTCACAATGTAATAAATGAATCAGTTTCATACTACATCAATTCAGTATGCTTATAATAGCACAACATCAAATTAACTTCAAAATTTGCCTCTAATGGAATAAATGTATTTACAAAATAAATTACAATATTTACATTAAAAATAAAGCATTAAATAGTTGCCTAATCATTGGATATTGAGACTAACACATATTTAACCATGTATGCCAGAAATACAAAGCCTACCAACACAAATAAATTGGTTAAAATATAGTACATGTTGGACTGTTGCTCCGTTATCACTTCACCTTCACTTGTAGCAGTGCTCTCTGCCTGAAGCATTGCTTCCTGTCGCAGCTTCAGTTGCTGCTCTATCTCCTCAACATACTCCGGGAACAACTCGCAAAACATTTTGTTTTTAATATTTGTCTCCAAAGATTCCGCCGCCAAGCAACGCTTCTGGAAATCCGAAGTCTCAACAGATCCCAATGTTGGTGTCTTCTCTAACATGAAACTTAGTAGACCGGTAAGGATTGTGGATATCGACCATGCTGGGTTCCATGTGTCAGGGTGGAAATCCGTGATGCTTAGGCACAGTCGCGTGTTTGTTTTAAACCGACCATTAGGGGTGATCATGTAAATAGATGGCGGTTTGAATGGGAACTCCCTTGGAAATATGATTTTTCCATGATAGTACCCACCCTCGTATGGACTCTTCTCTGGCCCTTTGACCACATAATGCCATTCTAGGATATTAGACGGCACTGGTTCCGCTGTTACATATGGAACGGGGTCATTTTTAAGCCTAAGGTAGTCTTGCTTTAGTCTGCTCGTAGCTCCTGTAACTTTGGTTTTTGCCATGACTTAGCACGAAACAACAACAATAAAATACTTTAGTATGGAATTTAAACGAGTGTCACTGCAATCATGCACTATTAATTCTTCACTAGAGTCCTCAATTCTTATTTTTTGGTCGATCGGAATCAATCACGAATAAATAAAATAATACGTCAAATGATTCGCAATCATACGATACGTCATTCGAATAGAGGTGAGTAAAATAGTGACAAATGTTGAAAAATCGACTAAGAACCTGTAACTAAAGTCTCGTTTATACTAATCGGGTAAACGTTATAAAATCATCCTATAACATTTCCACTTCTGAGATACAGGACAATCTACCAAGCGGGCCCAGTGCGGGTTGGTAAATGTCACAATATCTTCGAATGTTTGGTTCTAGAACATAGCGTAATGTAAATGAATCGCATCTCCATTCTCCATTTACAACTTTGTGAGCATCAGGTTAATCTTGAAATTTAACTGAAACTCTCGAGTCTAGACTAGACCCACCACAAATCACTAAATAAATAAATGTAGCGAGTTTTTTTTAAAAAGAGGAATGCAATGTCTCCGCAGCTTCGTGAACCAACTGTCGCAAACTGATTAGTTTTGAACTGGTTAAGCCACAAGTTCTCAACATGGGCGTTAACGACCCCTCGTAGGCGTTTGAAACTTTCAGGGGAGCAGAAGACTTGGACAAAATTAATATCCTATCTTACGACTATATAAACACGTGTTTTAATATAATCGTGGCAGCGTTTGAGATTAGCGACAGACGGTAAGTAAAAAAAAAATTGGTTGCCTGTAAAGTCGGTATACGGGCGAAAGTTTTACGTGACAACGACTTTGAAGGGACGCGTGCCTTTCACTTTTTATGTCTGTCTCTCTCGCTCTTAGGCGGGCTAACCATGCCCGAGTGGAAGGGACGCGTGCCTCTCACTCGCTCTCATTGTGAGCGCATAACGTGAGCGGAGCGTAACGCAGTTTCTTGAAGTGTCACCCGGCAAACCAATTTATAAGACGTTGTCACGTCAAAAAATCTCAAAATGTGGGTGGGCTAAACTAAGCCAGTTCTTGCGGTGTAGCCTGCGCTTAACTCTGATTATCAATGTGCTGTTATTTTAAACGTATGCAATTAAAATCAAATAAACAGTTCTTAAAATGTTTATTTTAAAATAACAAAATCACTATCTTAGGTACATCATTGTCAGTCACAAAAAGGATTTTAACAAATCCATTAGCAATACCTAGTGAACGAAACATGATAACAAATAACATCAAACAATTATTCTAATTCAACTAAGCGGTACTGAGGGCGCTTACACTCAATCGCACATCAGTGGTAGTACAAGACCTGCACTAAGAAATCGCTACGACATAAACGCAATGTCAAATTGTTACCACAACGATAACTTAAGTCCGTCCCACAAAAGAAGTCCCGCGGCAATTAATAGAACTAATTATTATTGTATAGTTAGCAACATTCTTACAACAACTCTCCTACCTCACACACCATTCTCTATTTAAAATTGTGCATTTTATTAACCAGTGCCTTTAAGATAATTTTTATATAAATAAATATTTATGATTCCTTCGAATGCGTCTGTGAGACTTCTTTCGTGAAACGGACTCTGCGTGTGTCGGTGTAAAAACGTATGAAAATACACAATTTAACTCGCACGAACGACATTTTGCCGACCAAGTGATCATATTTTGACTGAAGGTACCAATTAAATTTTTGCTGAATGCCAGTACTGTCTCGCATAGGATCACAGCATTATGCTGAACGATGGGCGTTTCTCACAGAGTACATTGAATAAACGGGCGTTTCTTTTTAGTTACTATACTCTATGGGGCGTTTTGCGTGGATGTGACGCATATTTTCCCCAAGTTTTTCTTTTTTGTGTTTTTCACGTCATGTCTTAGCTTAAATAAACGTATTTTCTTTCTTTTATTTTTTCTTTATTTATGACATGAAACATTCAAACTTTTGACTTGGTGCTGTGGTCCAGACGTTCACACAATAACGACCACATCACGACCACAAGGCAACCACAAGCGACACCGCGCACCAGCAGCCAGCAGCTATCATTGGAAAGACACATTTTTGAAGTATTAGTGCTCATTCACACGAGGGGCACGCGTCGACTGCAGCCGTCAACAACATGCCGCTCGTGTATTTGAGCACCGTATCCAAATAAACGAGCGTCAAGTTTTCGACGGCTGGCCTTGACGCGTGCCGCTCGTGTGTAACTTCACCACTTTGAGTTTGACACAACGAGATGCTGCAGCGAGACTATTCACACATAACCATTGCTTGCCCATTTCTTGTCGCTACGATAGGGTGTGGCTGTGTGTGATTGAGCCCTCATTAAATATTTCATTTGGAAGGATTTTATTATTTTTAGGCCTGACTTTTCAATAGCCAGATAACTTTTTTTTTTGTACCTGTTTCTATACAAAAGCTGTTCTGTCAAACCGTTATTATGTATTTATTTCTCGTTTATTTATTTATATATACTTTATTTTACACCAGAAAATGAATAACAAACAAAAGATACATTTAACACTACAAAACATACAATGGGCCGCCGGCGCCGTATCGCTTTCTGCGATCTCTTACAGACAACCTCGTTAGTTATTGAAAATTTGTCTATTGAAAAATCAGCCCTAAATGGCCATAGATAACGCAAGTCGATTTTCAGTTCCCTCCCTCGACTCGGGAAAACGCCCCTTGCACGGGCGTGCATACTTGCACGGGTCATTCGTTTCGTACGCGATTCAAGCTTCGGCAAAGATCGAGTTGAAACTACAATCGATGGATGCAATACGCCATTACTTATGACGTCATCAGAATTGACATTTCAAGCTAGGCTTTTAGAACTTCCGTTTTCGAATTTGAATTCTATTTTCGAAGCTGTGGAATGGAATGGTAGCTTCCCGATTCATCGGTATTTATACAAAAATACCAAGCAATATTTTAGTAAGCTGTTCTGAATGCAGGCTTATTAAACATTATGTTATTCGGTTATACCGAAATAAGACAAATGGCACAGTAAAGGTTGAGTATTAGCAGTAGTACAAGTCTGTTTCGTCCTGACGTCATGTGCCACAGTTGAGTAGCATGCTTCGTATCTCGTGGTTCAATTGTTTGAGCAAGTCTTCGTCCGGGTTGTCTACTTGGACGAGTCTGTCGCGTTGAGCTATCAATTCGTTGATTCTTTCGCTAATCGGATTTTTTGGCGCGTTCCTGCAATCGTACGAGACTGTTAGAAATGTATTTATACGAATTTTACTCTAATTTAATACGTTAAAAAAAACGTTAAAAGAGCCGTGGTGGCCCAGTGGTAACGGCCGCGACTCACGAGTTGCAGATCTCAGGTTCGAACCCAGACAGGCGCTTTACTTTGTGTAAATTATTCCATCACCACTGCTCTCAAATCGGTGAAGGAAAACATCGTGAGGAAACCGGCATGTCCTAGAACCAAAAATTCGAGGACATACATCTACATTGACAACACGGTTAGCGCAGTGGCTGAGCGATCGGACTGCTGCGCTGCGTGTCGCGGGTTCGATTCCCGCACAGAACAAATATTTGTAAGTCCTACATGTATTTGTTCCGAGTCTGGGTGTTTTTCTATCTATAATATGTATGTATTTACAACAAAAATGTATATAAGTAGTTTATCAGCCATCTAGTTACCATAACACAAGCATTAGGTTGCTTAGCTTGGGACTAGATGGCGCTGTGTGAAATGTCCAGGGATATTTATTATTATTATTATCTACCAACCCGCACTGGGCCCGCGTGGTGGTTTACAGCCCACTCCCTCTCACTGAGAGGAGGCCTGTGTCCCAACAGTGGGAACGTTATAGGCTGATTATGTACTACGTTGAATGAGCAAGGGTATTAGCTGTTTCCGTAAGGCTCGCCGATAAGAAAGACGGACACTACAGAATATAAACCCGGCGGGGTAATGCGTAATACACTAACGGTAGCAGTGGTTTTAATTTTGACAGTACAACAACATTCATTGCATTATTTACGTTGTTGAGCAGACAAATTTTTCGAACATATGAAGCAATGTATATTAGCAATATCCATGAGATTAAATACGTTTATAATACGTTTTACTCACTTCAGATCGTTAAACATGTCTAATTCATCGTTTGCAGCAGGATCTGAAACACCAGAATATTTTAAATTTCAATGTAGCTTTTGTTTTTTTTTTTTAGTACAGTCACGAGCACCAATATGTCAACACTTTGCAACTTTCAAATGCGATTTTTTCGTGAAATAACGAATGCAACGTTGAAATACGACACAGTACATAAACCTATGGGTTCGAAAGTGCTACGTTCGTAACAGCAAAATATTTCATTCAAAAACAAAGGAGTAAATCGCTTTTGAATAAAGCCAAGTGTATACATACTTTTGGTCGTGACTGTACCTACCTATTTATTTATTTTCAAACAAGATATTTACATAGATACATAAAGGGTGGCATCGACGCGCAAACTAACCATGATAAATGATTTTATTTTGTAAGTAGGTTTGTACAAACACTTTTACACGTCAATCATATTTTAAACTAGATGAGGTCGGCGTTTCCTATCTGACTAGTCTGAGAAGAAAGGCCGAAACAAGCTCAGACGTCACAGTCTCTTTTAAAGTCCAGACATAATCTTGGTCAGATCATATGAAGACCATGTAGGTCGATGTCTGAGATGGTCTTTTGAGGAAAGAACCACACAGATTGAGAGGACCTGTCCAGTCAGTGCACGCATTTGTCAGAAATCGTGCAGCTCAACTCAAAACTTAAGGAGCTCAACGATCCGACGAGCAATACCAAAGAAAGGACATTTGGGTAGGCCACATTAATTACTCAAACTGCCAGACCATGACAAAAACTAAGAGAACAGAGAGAAGAATAATATAAATACACTGACCCACATAGTCTTCACATTCACAATAATTAAAATAATATAATACTTTACTAAGTAAGCAAATGTCATAGTATATATAAAATTGATTCAGCACATGAGTTTAGACCCCGTAGCGTCGAAATTTTTCATCGGTTATCAAAAAAAAAATCTGCTTTTTCATAGAAAAGTGCAATACCTACGCGGTCAAAATGTATGGAACAGCAATTTTTTTTTAACAACCTACGAAAAATTTCTACGCTATGGGGTCTAAACTCATGTGCTGAATCCATGGTTACAGTTTGCGCGTCGATGTCCCTGCCACCCTGTATAGGCCAGGCCAAAGAAACCAGGGCCCGGTTACAAGCGCGCTGGGGTGGTGATATTTTCAAAGTCGTGCGCGAGGCAGGGAGGTATCACACTTACAAACTCCGAGTTATTACTAAGAAATACCTTATGGAAAAACATAATAACAGTTTGCCCGACGTGGGAATCGAACCCAGGACCCACCGCTCAGCAGTCGACCTTGCGACCACGAGACCAACGGTGCTTTTAAGATTTTGTATAAGGAATAACTGACTTATCAAAGAATGCGTATTGAGTGCTGGCGTATTCGCGAGTATGTCCACATAGAAGTCATCTTTCAACTTCTTCATATCAACGGGAATTTGATTCAAGGTGTTTTCCTCTTGGTCTTCTATTGGGTCCAGTCTGAAACAAAATGAAATGGTGAAATACGTAAGACAGCAAGTAACCAGACAAAATTTTGAAAAAAAAAATCGTTTACAAAAATGTAAATCATACAATCTTCCCAGTATTTTCTTAACTATGTTGGGGTCAGCTTCCAGTCTAACCGGTTGCAGCTGAATCAAAATCGAAAGTCATTTATTAAAATTAGGCTGAAAATCAGCACTTTTCGAACGTCAAAATTACAAAAGACAGTCCCCCAAAATGGCCGCCCTTCACGGCCTTCACCACTTCCTAGTGCTTTCGAATACCAGTACTCTACAGGAGCGACTGACTACCTGACCTCAACAACCCACTAATTGAGTAATACTGTTTGTCAGACTTTTAAAAAAGCAACTATGTCTTTCTGTCTGCTACCATTTCACTACACAGCTGGCTGAACAGATTTCGATGAAATTTGGCACACATGATTATGATGATGTAACATACCCCATCTCGCCAAGTTCCCTCCTATCCTGCTGCAGTTGCGTCAACATCTGCTTCCTCGTGTGCAGTTTGACGAGGTGCAACTCCCTGACGGCGCGGCCCCACTGCTCTTTGAAGAACGACTTCGATTGAACCGCGCTGTCCAGTTTCTCTTCTAAGTAGCGCTGTGAAAGAAATAGTGTTATACTATGGTCTATTCAAATGTTTCATATTGATATTATTTCAAGTTAGACAAATATCAACTTTATTTTAATGGTTATTAAGTTGATTTCAGAGTGACTAGTATTATTGTAAAAGTTATAAAATTGTTTGAAGTTGTAGCGTAAACTGAACTTTATTGTGTAGATGTTAAAGTTATTTTTCCAATAACTCGTGTTTGTTTACATGTTTGGCAAATAAATCGTAAACGCAGTTTAGAAAGAGTGTGGGAAAGGGAAACTTTTGCCCAGCAGTGGGATATAACGGGCTAAAAATATAAATAGATAGATTTTTAAAAAGAGTTATCTATGCAGCATACTAGTAATAAACTGATTTGGTGATGAATTCAGAGTAAACTGATAGGTTTTCTAGCTTTCAATCATCAGATAACTTTTATCTGAAGAATAAATTGCGCCGTTTGCGCGGTATATTATATTCCTCAGATAAAAAATTTCTGGCAACTGATAAATCGGCCTTAAAATACAAATAAATAAATATTCTGCTATTGAATAAATAAAAAAATATGATACTTACTAATTCCTGTATTAGGTTCGCAGTTTGATCTTTGGTCAAGCCGGAGTACCGATTTTCAGATTCCTTCTCAGTGCTCTTTATATTGTTCTGAAATAAATTTAAAAAAGGTTAAGTCAGCATTCACAAAATGTTATGTGGCAAAGTTTTTTCAAAGGCTGCGCTAATTATAGCATAAATATAATGTGAATCAATTGATCAGAAGGCCAATTCTCGTAATTTAAAACGTTCAAAATGTAATCGCAGTCTCATCTAGGCGACAAACAAATTTCAAAAACTTGTCAAAATATAGGGAAATTCGAGGAATTTTTGACCGATTGAGACTGAGATCAGACTGTGAACGTTCTTAAAATTACGAGAATTGCCCCTCAGGTGTGGTGTCATTGGTAAGATTCTGCAACAAAACGATACTTACTTGCAGCAATGTTTTTGGAAGTCAGTTTCTGCAGTGAGAATAAATTATGGACTTGAAATGTTTTTATTATAATATCTCATACATTAAACTGCATAGCAGAGTTAGAGGTAACCCACGTAAGTCATAAAATATAATACTTGTGCTGAGGCTGCCTCGCCGAATTATAGCGATACTGATTATGTGTACAGGGGGCCTACTCCGAAGTGCAAAGTGCGAATGTTCGGATCGGACCAACACATGGCCGAACCGAATATTATTGAAAAATGCAAAAAAAGTTCGGATCGGCTCAGTTGGGTCGGGATCATAGTCAATATTCGAAAGAGTGTAGGAGTGTAGGATCGGAACCGACCGAACCAAATAGTAACTTCGTAGCAGGAAACGGCCGAACATTCGGCCGATACTACTTCGGAGTAGACCACCTGTACTGTACTGTAGTGTTAGCCTGCTTCATCCCACTGCTGGGCAGAGGCCTCTCCCCATGACTTCCAGCTTTTTCCATCCAAGGGTAAAGTGGAACACTGGTCATTTATATTCTCCAGCTCGTCCTGCCATCTTCTAAAGCCGCAACGCCTTCTAGCTGTGTCAGGCTACACGTACGTACTAGCGTGGAGTCACCACTGATTATTTACGCAACAATCATAAATACACAAATTCCTTCTACCTTGAGCAAGTCCACTTGTTTATGCAGCTGTTGTATCTTGGCCTCCAACTCCTCGACCTTCATATCTTTCAGTTTGAGCTGGTGGTTCATGTCATCCTCCATCTTCTGTGAGGCTTCCCGTAACTCCTGGTATTTGGCTGTGTAGTGGGATTCTAGGGCTTTCTTTGCATCTAGTAACTGAAAATATGGAGATAGTAAATTATGTTGCTTTCGTTGAGCTGTATAGGACGGATGATGTCTTCATATAATTGTTTTTAATCCAAACCGTGTTGTCCCGGGTATGTTATGCAGTCGTGATAAGTCGCCGTTATGAGTGAAATAATTTTAAGTGTCATAACAGTTGCAACATTCTGATGTCATGCCATAATCACTACATAATCTTCGAGAAAAAAAATCATCATTTCAGTAACCGCTGACCACAGCTGGGCACAGGCGATAAAGAATCGCCAGAAGTACTAGTCCGCTAGACAAAAGCCTCCCAGGATCGCCAAAACCACTGGTCCGCTAGACATAGCCCTCCAAGAATCGCTAGAACTACTGGTCCATCGGATACCGGTCTCCATAGAATCACCAGAACTACTGGTCCACTAGATACAGGCGATAAAGAATCGGTAGAACTACTAGTCTGCTGGACATAGCTCTCCAAGAATCGCCAGAACTACTGGTCCGCTAGATATAACCCTCCAGGAATCGCCGGAACTACTGATCCCCTGAACAAAGAGTGAATGATATCATAACGTTTGACAGAGGAGAATGGAAGAAAAAAATGGGTTGCGCCGACCCCAAGTAACATAGGTCAAGAGCAGATGGATTTCTACAGTATACCAATCATACCTTCTTCTCCCTCTCCGTATTCCGGTACCCCCTCAGCCTAAAGTCTTCAGTGGCGCGACTAAGATCGGCCGCTAGGTTGCGACACTGCTCTATACCCTTGCTGAGCTTCAACTCCAACTCTACTTGCTTCTTCGACCATTCTTTAGCTAGGAGTTCTAGATGATATTCCTCTTTGCGTTTTAACTGGAAATAGATTAAAATAAATAAAAAATTTATTCAAGTAAAAGTAAAGTAAAATACAATTAATAAGTTCTTAATTTTTTGAATAATCACTACCTCCATATTATAAAACAAAGTCCCCCAGCCGCGTCTGTCTGTCTGCACGTGACAGACTAAAAAACTACCGAACGGATTTTCATACGGTTTTCACCAATGGACGGAGTGATTCTTATGGAAGGTTTAAGAGTATAATTTATTGATGTTTTGGGTAAATTGGCTAAAATATGACGTTGATTGTTGGACCTGTCGGAAAAAATCATGCCGACTGGGTGCTTTAGTGGCGTGCGCCGTGTAAACCAACAGAGTTACTTTTTTTTTATTGACCATGGGCTCACTCTTGACCTCAATCCAGCCCAGAGGCAGGGATGAGATCTACGGTGGAACGAGCTTGCCCAGAAGAAGCCTATTCACTCTCGCCTTGAAGAGATTCGGGTTGTATGAACTCGGGAATGCAGACGCAGGCAGACGGTTCCACTCCTTAGCTGTGCGCATCAGAAAAGATGACGAGAAGCGCTTAGTGCGTATATATGGTATATTAACCAAATAGGGGTGGTATCCCGCAGTGCGTCTGGACTCTCGATGGTAGAAAGGTGAAGGCGGGATGAGCTCATGTAGCTCTTGAGCACACTCCCCGAAGTACAGTCTGTAGAAGACGGACAGACAGGCGACACTTCGCCGGTGAGCCAAACTGTGAAGCTTTGCCTCCACCAGCTTTTTATCTCCAATGACTTATATTGAAATAATGGGGTATTTTCTGACATCCACGCGGGCGAAGCCTAGCAAAAGCTAGTAACCAATAAAAAAGATGTGACAGTTTCGAACAGCGGGGTAATTACGTAACACACTAACGGTAGGAATCGCTTTCATTTTGACAGTTTAACAACATTCATTGCGTTATTTAAGTTGTTGAGCAAACTAATTTTACGAACATATAAAGCAATGGATTAGCAATATCATTCAAAATGATTCAGATTTTGATTGAAAGTGTATTACGTAATAACATTATAGGCTGATTATGTATTATGTATGCATATCTAAACTTACTTGACATTTAAACATTTCTTGTTGCTGTTCTTTCCAGTCTTCAAGCTCGTCAACAACTCTCTGCATTAAGGAGTCACGTTCTACTGCGGGGATAGCCGTTTTCACCATATCTGTTAATATTATTTAAAAAATTGTAAGATCTACTTAATAAAAATCTTAAAATTCATTGGCAGACAGAACAATACAGTATTGAGATAAACATACCAAATGGCAATAGTAACATGTAAAAAAACCACTGCACATAATGAGCCCAAACTGTTCCCACTGCTGGGACACAGGCCTCCTCTCGGTGAGTGGAAATGGGCCTTAATCCACCACGCGGGCCCAGTGCGGGTTGGTAGATGTCACATGTCTTCGAATTTTTGGTTCTAGGACATGCCGGTTTCCTCACGATGTTTTCCTTCACCAAAACCACTAGGTTTAGAAAAAAGATATTATTTTGCACAAGAGTTCCTTATAATCTATATACATAAAAATGAATCCCTATATTTCCCTTGGTCACGCCATAACTTGAGAACGACTTTATCGATTTCATCCATCTTTTTTTTTAAGTTTTCTAATACTTTGTAGAAGGTTCTTACGGATTTTTTTTTTAAAGTTGCGCATAAAATTAGAAAATTTAAGAATTACGCTTTTACGCTAAAACTGCTGAACGGATTTAGATATAATTTGACACATGGGTAGACTGTGAACTGGAAAAGGACATAGGCTACTTTTCATCCTGGATCGCAAACGAAATCGCGGGCAACAGCTAGTACAAATAAATCTTGGCAGTAGCTACATGTAAAAAAACCACACACAACATATAACACTGGGTCTAGAAAAAAAAATCCTTATATAACGAAAGTGAGCACTCAGGAAGGATTTTTGAAAATTCATCAGAATTCATTTGAAAATTCATCATCCAGGATGGAAAATCCTATTGGGCACATTGCTTGTGCAGTATTTTTATTTCACGAAGTGACACGCGCTATACTTGTGGTAACTAAGTGTAAACACACGCTGTGAATGTGTGCGTGAAGACGAGTAGCGTCAGCACATAACACATACACTCACACACACTCACTTCCAACTTCGCTTTGTCTCGGACGGTATAAAAATCCCTTGCCGTGCCGTGCCGCCAATGGGCGCCGACCCTAAGGAGCCGTCAAAAGAAAATGTCAGAAAGAACGCTAAGCGGAAAGGAAACCATCGTTCCGGCCAGGCGATGCGATGCGATGGGTTGAGGGGACAAGAAATTTCACGCGGACGAAGTCGTGGCCTGTTAGGAAGTTAGTCGTACTATAGAGGTATGAGGAACAGGGTGTAAAGTTCACTCATACTCTATAGAAAAGGGACGATTGTTGTTGGGAAGTTTGTATGTATGCTAGTTGTGCGGTAAACTCTGCTTGCGAGATGTAGGATTTGCGTGACGTCAGTATGACGCGTTGTTCGCATGTGGCGTTGTAGATACCGCTAAGTACTATAAACTTATAAGAATTAAATAGAATTTAGAAAGTTACTCACCTCTTTCATTATGTGCGATGTAGGTATCGCTTTTACTCGACTCTATTGGTACTGGTCTGAAACAAACCCTTAAAATGACTTCAATATTTTGGTATTTCAGTACACATCTGAGGGGCAAATCTCGTAATTTTAAGAACGTTCACAATCTGATCTGTCTTTATCTGTCCAAAAAAAAAATCTCAAATTTCCCTACATTTTGACCAGTTTTTGACATTTGTTTGTCGCAGAGATGAGACTGCGAGTCGCAGTCTCATCTCTGCGAAAAACCAACGTTCAAATCTAGTCGCAGTCTGCTACTACATTTGAACGTTTTAAATTAAGAGATTTGGCCTTCTGGTTATAAACTATCCGTGTATAACTTTTCTATCTCTATATTCACCTATCTATCCCCGTCTCTTTCCCACACAGAAGCTCATGCTCGCTCTTGCTCTCTCCCCGCACATCTTGCACCGTCTCGCACTGTACTTGCATGTCAGCCGTCACTGGCCTGACGCGAGAGGCGAGCAGCTTCTCCTGGCTCAGAGTGAACGAGTCACACATCTTTTTTATCAGGTCCGTTATCGCACTTGATTGGAGGACTGAGTCGCCGGAGGCTGTTTTGTATCTGGAAGAGTATGTTAATCAGTTGTACAGGGTGGGCTAATAAGGTACCTATACAATTTATTTTTTAAATTTTATTCTATGAAATAAAAAAAATATTAACTATTTTTATTTAAAATACTGGGTTATTTGTAAAACACTAGCAACCTTTTAAGAGGTCATTGTACTCATCATTATGAAGAACTTTTACTATGGTACACTGAAATCGCGAAAAAAAAATCAGCTGCTCCCTACATTTTGACGAGTTATGCGAACATAAATGTAGGGAACAGCTGTTTTTTTTTTTCGCGATTTCAGTTTGGTCCTATAGTAAAAGTTGTTCATAATGATGAGTACAATGACCTCTTAAGATCATGTTGTTGGTGTTTTACAAATAACCCTGCATAGTATTTAGGGCCAGCAATTCAGTATGGAAAATAATCTCAGACAAATGTCCACCTCTAGCAGCATGGCAGATGTGAACCATTTTCACACATTTCCTGTGTTATTTCAGTGACTGTGTCTCATATATTTTGTTTTAATTCTTGAAGATTCATTGGCCTCAGGGCTGTCAGCATAGACACATCCGTTTAAATAGCCCCAAAAAAAAATCAGGAGCTGTTAAATCCGGGGATTTTGTCACCGTTTCTCAAAATTAATCGACCCGGAAACATTCTTTTCAATGTCTCGATTGTGGCTCGTGCCGTATGACATGTGACCCCGTCTTGTTGGAACCACATGTTTCCTAAGCCCAACTGATTCACTTGATGGGTAAGTGATTTCTACCAAAAAAATTCCGCAATGACCTTAAAGTTTCCGGAATACATGATTGGGTTGTGTAGATTGTTTTATTAATTATTAAAACATTCTACTCAACCCAATCATGTATGAGCGTTTTACGACTGAACAGTGTTTTAATTATATTTAAAACACTTTGTTCAGTCGTAAAACGCTCCATAACAAATTTGCCGTATCTACACAAAATAATTTTCAGGAAAAAACTGTCATATTTGCCGCCAAAACAAAATGGCGGCAAAAAAAGTTGTATACCTCCAAGTTGCCCACCCAGACAGAAAGAAAAACTTGAGAGGTGTCAAGGGACACCCGGATGGAACGAAGTATAACTGGCTTGCTTTCTATAAGAGAGAGAGAGAGAGAGAGAAACACGCGCACGCCGCACGGCTTACAAATAGAGCAAAAAGTGTCGTTCCAACTTTTGGTCTTAATTTTTTCCGTCTAACCTCCTTTCGCAACGCGCGATAAGGAACTTCGTTCTAAAAAAATAATAGGTATACGTAATTATAAATCAACATTTTAGTCGAAAGACTGCTTTTGCTGTACTGCCATTGCTGGACATAGGCGTCCTCCAAGTACCGCTACTTAGACCGGTTCTGTGTTCCCGCATCCAGCGGATTCCTGCGGCCTTCATAGTCATCGGTCCACCTTGTGGGAGGACTCAGGAGGACTTCCCACGCTACGTATTTTGGTACACTGATATAATTATACTTTCAGAATTGTAATGTTACTCTTTTCAGTCACCTCTTTGACTAAACCAACATAATACAAGTAACTGCATGTCACCACACCCCTCCCGCTACCTCGGGCAGCGTCTCAGTTAAGCGGTTGACTATAAATGGTTTCAGTTTAAGTTTGACCATCTAACTAACTAAAGCCAACAATATTTGTTTTTTCACAATTATCATAAAATCAGCTCACTCACCTGGCAGTATTGCTAGCAGCTATATTAGTATAGGCGCCCCCTCCGCCATGTTGCGGTAGGTCGGTGCAGCTGGCCGCGCGGCAGTCGGGCTGCTCGTGCGGGGCCACGCCGCGCCGCCCGGAGCTGTCCAAGTGCGTCACGCTGCGGGCGGTGAGGTTGCTTGGTTTCTGTAAGTACGAGGACGACACTGAAAGTTTTTAGAACTGGCCACTTGTAAACGATATAATAAAAAAATATGTTCAAATTTTTAAATGGGTTCTTTACCTATTGGCACAATAATATTTTATTGTGTATTGTATTTTATTCATTTGTCATTTGTTTACGATTTGGCGGCAAATTGAAAATTATCTGCGTCACGTCAGCATGAATTTAACGCGAGAAAATTTTCGTACAATGATTTTTTATGACTTTCGATGTCATTTAAGTTATGATAGACTTTGATTGCCCTTTTACGATGAAGCCCCATCTCGTGCCACTGTTTACAACTGGTTTAATGAGTTTAAACGTGGTTGCACTAATCTCACCGATGATCTGCCTGAGGGACGGCCTTCTACGGCGACGACTGAAGATAACATGAGTGGTGTGCGACGTATGATAGAGACTGACAAAAGAGTGACTTATCAGCAGATTCGGACAAGCTTAGACATCGGTATGAGTCAAGTGCACAAAATCCTCCATGAACATTTAGCGGTCAGGAAGCTTTGTCCCCGGTGGATACCTCATAATTTGACACAGGCCCAAAAGCTCCGTCGTGTTGATTGGTGTCGTGAAATGGTTCAAAGATTTAACGCATGTGACTCAAATGCTGTGTTCGACATACTTACGACGGGTGACGAAAACTGGATTTATTGTTATGATCCTGAAACTAAGAGACAGTCTGCTGTCTAGGTGTTTCCTTCCGAGGAGTTGCCAACTAAAGTGAAGAGAGGTCGAAGCGTGGGAAAAAAGATGGTGGCCTCGTTCTTCGGAAGGACAGGTCATTACGCAACAACTGTTTTAGAGAATCGAAAAACAGTTACTGCAGAGTGGTACACTAACAATTGTTTGCCACAAGTCTTGGAAAAAGTTCGAGAGAAACGACCTCGCAGTAGGATCCTCCTTCACCACGACAACGCCTCGTCGCACACCGCCTAACAAACAATCGAAAACTTGGCGACGTCAGACGTGGAATTACTGGGTCACCCGCCCTATAGCCCCGACCTCGCACCTTGCGATTTTTATTTATTTCCGAAAATAAAAGAAAAACTTCGAGGAAAACGTTTTATGGACGCAGAGGAAGCAGTGGCTGCGTTTCAAAATGCCGTCGAAGTGACCCCTAAGGACGAGTGGGCAAAGTGTTTTCCTCAGTGGTTCCATCGGATGCAGCGATGTATTGATGTAAATGGACACTATTTTGAAAAGATATAATAAAACTAATAACTTGCTAGTTTGTTCAGTTTTTGATTTTATAAAAACTTTCAGTGTCACCCTCGTATTATGCAAGATTTTGTATTATTGAACAGTAAAGTAAATAATAATCAGCAGTAACATAAGTGCACGGCTAGAATTTTTGAAACAAAAACCTACCAAGCATGTAAAAGTTACGCAGGGATCTATCAGATATAATCTCTTCAACAAACTTAATTTTACAGGGTCAGGTTTTTTAATAGTTAGCTAGCGTCTCTAGAGCAGTGGAGGCCTAGTGATATCGACAACGACTTACGAGTTGTAGGTCATGACTTCGAAACCATACAGTTACTTTAATTTGAGGCCATGAGAGCCACAGTAGCCTAATTGAAAAAAAATGAACTAATTTTTAGGCCACTGTGGCGCTATGACTTTTACAGTTTAGAGCAGAGAGCCACAGTGGCCTAACTGAAAAAAATTGAACTAATTTTTAGGCCACTGTAGCGCTATGACTTTTACAGTTTAGAGCAGTTTTTCAAATAAAGTCAGTATTGAAAAAATGACAGTTAGGCCACTGTGGCTCTCATGGCCTCATTTGTGTATTTAATTTAATCACTACTGCTCTCAAAACGGTGAAGGAAAACCCGCACTCTATCGCTTGAGTATTGTCACATCGTAATATAAAACATCGCTTGTGTATCGTATGGTACTCTACTATTACCTTACCTGTATATTACTATCACTCTTCACCCCAACATATTTCAAACTCATCTCGACATCCACAAAGGGTCGTCTCCCGCACTCCACCGCTTGTGTATCGTCACAGCGTAATATAAAACATCGTTCGTGTATCGTCAATGCGCCTTCAGAGTTACAGAACTTGTCCAGAAAGTGACGCGTGTCGTCTGTCGGGATTAGCTTTCGGAGATCCATGCTGCAGATTCCTGGTAAGTAAATAGTGTTATGTTAGAGAGCTTCTGTTGAAATACAATTTATTCAGGATCTTCCTATTATTCTAGAATTAGCTAGTTCTAGTTCTAACGCCTTCCTAGAGAAGTACGACGCACCTTGTTTGTCGCACGTTGTGGAGGTGTTGGTCAGAAGAACCTTTCAATTTTCTTTTGTTTCTGTTTGTTTAGTAAAAATAATTTTTAAGAACAATGTTATTAACAATTGGGCCTAGTTGCGATAAAGACCAAATATTTAATTTAATTTATAGCTAAAAGCCTTTAGACGATCTTGGCCCCAGGCTGAAGATGAAACTATACGGCCCAGAGTTAAAACCTCCAGGCCCTAATTAGTATCTATAACTCCTCTAAAACTTGTCTGTGTGTAGTGCTCTCTGCTAATCATCGACATGCCAAACACTATCTTCTTTAGCTGGCTGATTAGACCTGGTAGATTGCTGGTAGATTTCACCTAACAGTAAGTTTTAACTATTCTGGGAGTGCGTATGCGCCGTAGGTATACTTTTTGAGTCGACAGACAAATATTTGTTTTTATTACTTTGTAACGGTATCTACAACGCGTCATACTGACGTCACGCAAGATCATGGATCGCGCAAGCAGAGTTTACTGCGCAACTAGCATATACAATACAACATCCCGACATCAATCGTCGGGCAGTTGCCCACCAGACACGACACCCTTCTGGTCGGAGGATCCTCCTCTTTCTATAGGGTATGAGTGAACTTTGCACCCTGTTCCTCATACCTCTATAACTTTTACATGCTTTTAGCCAGATATTGATACTCCGGCTTATCTATAACTAAAATAAAATGCCTAAAATGATAGCTACAATATTTACATACCTACGTCCTTCTCACTAGCACACACCCTGGTGACAAGATACGGACACTCGGTGAAGTATCTCCCCAGTAATGCCAGATCAGAAAGCAGTCGTAATGATGTGCGTTGATTGAAATGAACGTTAAATCCGCCCGCACTGCTCGAGGTTGCAGACATCCTGAGGGCATTTACAAAAAGTTAATAATAAGTTAGGCAGTAGCCATGGAGAGCAGTGGTCACCCAGTGGTAACGGCTGGGGACTTTGTAGGTGCAAACATTGTGAGGAACCAGAAATTCGAAGAGAACCAGAAATGTCGCACCGCACCCGCACTAGGCCCGCGTGGTAGATTAGAGCCCACTCCCTCTAGAAGAGAGGAGGCCTGTGACCCAGCAGTGGGAACATTATAGGCTGAATATTCTAATTACTTATAAATTATATTTTTCAATATTTTTATAAACAAAATGATAAAAAAATATAAAAAATAGTAGCCCACCGGTATCGGGAACAGGGTCCAAGCTACCGGCGGTCAGGGCTCCAGAGAGAGGAACCTCCTGACAATGCGAGCCGTGTCCAGAAGTACAGCTTTCTGAATCAAGCCCTTGATCCAGCTGCCCAACGAGAGCCTCCTCAGGTGTTGGTCGAGGCTCTTGGCTATTAAGCCATTGGCTGTGACGACGATGATCGCTGAGTCCACATCCCACATGTCGACAACCTCGCCAGCCAAGTCAAGATACTTGATTTGTTTATCTTTGGCTTTCACGAGGTTCTCATCATGCGGGACGGTTATGTCAAAAATCATTGCGCGCCGCTCTGATCGATCCACCACCACTATATCAGGTAGCCATAGTTTATTATTACAGACTAGCTTCTGCCCGCGGCTTCGCCCGCGTGGATGTCGGAAGTTATCCCACGGGAACGTGCTAACAGGATAAAATGTATGTGCTTCCCCAGAATGCCATCTATCTCGCGGGCCCTTTGTGGCTAATTACAGTAGAAAACCAATTGTGTCTCATTAGTGGTGATTAAGAGGGTACCTATATGATATATTTACCTAAATACCTACCTAATTAAAAAAAAAACTCAATAACAGAAAATTAAATAATACCTAAATAAACCTATTTCTGATGATAACTAATCTAAACTCAATAAATAAGCAAAATCCTAAACTAATATCTATACGAATGACTAATCCTACCTAACAGTATTATAAAATAACCTACGGTCACTACGTACACTATCAAATATACTACCTATACTTTAAAATTAAAATCTATACCTACGACTCATATAAAAATAAACCTAAATAACTCTAAAAACTAAAAGGAATAAAAATGAACTCCACTGCGGGTGACCCAACCTACGACAAACTTAGTATTTGCGGTTGGTACAGTACAGACAGTGGTAATCGGGTATAGGGATCGAACCGCAAAATTAAGTTTGTTTTTTATTGTATATACTTTTCCGGGATAAAAAGTACCCAGTGTGGTGCCCAGGATATTAAAGAATAATTATACCAAGTTTCATCGTAATCGAACCGGTAGTTTTTGCGTGATGCCTGAACAAACAGACAGACAGACAGACAGACAGACAGACAGACCGACAGACAGACAGACAGACAGACAAATGAATAAATGACTTATGACAAAAAATTTTTTAATCACATTTTTGGGTTCGGTGTCGGTCTAGTAACACCCCCTGTAAATTATTTTTTTGATATTTTCAATGTACAGAATTTTCACTTCTACAGATTTATTATAAGTATAGATTATTTTTTGTCTTTGAAAACGACAAAGCGTTCAATGGTAGATCGACCTAAAACTGAGGAACTCACAATCGTGGATTTCTTCAGTTTTAGCTAGGTCGATTACCGAAATACAGTCATCTACACGTCCGTAGTAACCATTTTACATTGACAGTGCCTTTATGTCGTAGCAGCGGTTTTCGTAGTTGAACTGTTAACAGTGATGTGCGGCTGTACATGGGAATGATCACCCTCATGATCATCCTCATGATCATTTATTTTTCTGCATGCTAGTGAAAAGCCAAGGTGAGCTAAACTATAGGTCGGATCTGCCAACGGTAGTAGTATTCAAATACAAACCTATCCGTCATTATGTTGTGTGTGAATACAGAATAGCTGACGAAGCAATCGACTTCTTTAGTAGCATTCGGGTCTGGGAGCAGCTGAAAAATTTACGTAAATAAATTAAATTCAACATCACATCGATACTAGTGATAGAAAATTGCCCAAAACCGCAAAGATCCCCTCATGATATAGTCATACAAAATGTTTATACGTTCACATTCTATCGCCAAAATCTATATCTGACCACACCATAAGGACTATTCCTGCTTGCAGCGCATATTATTAGTCGACCTAAAAAGTATCCTCTTTTGTTTTACTTACGGACGTAGCTGTGGTCATCATGTGCACGGGATTTTATTTTCAAAATGGTCCGATGTAGGTTTTGGCGATAGTACAGACGCCAGCAGGTCAAGCTACCCGAAACTGTAAAATTTTCCCAATCAATCTTGAACCTTAATGCTTTAGCGATTAAGTTGAAAATCTATTAAATAAATTTGACAGATTGTAGTAGCTTGATATGCTATACAAAAATCAGCTGCTCCCTACATTTTGACGAGTTATGCGAACACAAATGTAGGGAACAGCTGATTTTTTTTTCGCGATTTCAGGTTTGGTCCCATAGTAAAAGTTGTTCATAATGATGAGTACAATGACCTCTTAAGAGGTTGCTGGTGTTTTACAAATCACCCTGTATATACCTACGTATTTAGGAAGTCATTCTTACCAAATCTAGATTCTCAACTGCGCCAATTACGAAACTGAGCACAAACAGCTGTTTGCCTCTGCCAACCTGTATGAGACCCTCATCACATAGCAGCTTTGGGAGAAGATCCGGCGATGACACGGACTTCTTACTTTCTGTTATATACTCCTCTGCAAATAAGAATGATTAATTACTTATTTTACATACCTAGCATTGTATACAATCAAGTATTTTCTAACTGAACAGACAGCTTATCCTGCTGGGGAGTTTGTTGCGCCACTTCTTTTTTCCAGCGAAAGCACGAGAAAGTGGTGAAGGGCGGGCGTATTGGGGGAACCGTCTTTTGTAATTTTGAAAGGTGCTAATTCTCAGCCTAATTAGAATAAATGAAATTTGATTTGAATGAAAGATTATTAAGGATGGTTATCAAAATTTGTGTTGTAGACTTATTTTAGTGTTAACAAGGCAAAACATTAAAAAGAATGACCAGGAAGTCTACGCTCAGCGTGAGGCGAACAAAGGCTTTTGTTAAAGGCGAATTTAAACAATAGGTACTTATACATTTTTTTGTAAACCTTCAATGCAAATAAATAAGGCTCTTGTGCTATGGTATAACTACAATATTATTTTGGTATAGCATACACCTAATTTGTTGCTGAAATACTCGTAAAGGACTGTTCATTTATTACGTTAGATAATTTTGACCACTTTCTGACCCCCCCCCAAGTACGTAAGAAAAAATATGCTCCGTTTATTTTTTTTTATTTTTATTAAAAAGTTACTTACTCAAAGTCATCATCATAGATTTGGCAGAGGGTAAATTTGATGCTGATACGGCAGGAGGGTACGCTATCTCATTGCTGTGGAACATACGGAGCTCATTCCTCTGGAACATACAAGGTCAAGCTGTTAATTCAAAATCAGCATGAAAATATGGTCTACCTAATCTGTCAATTGAATACTAGCTTCTCCCGCGACTTCGTCCGCGTGAAATTTCTTGTTCCCCGTCGCATCGCATCACCTGGCCGCGCAATTATTTCATTTTCGTTTTTCCTGCCTTTTGAAACGAAGTTGCAGGTTAAGGAAACAAAGATATTGGATTATGGGTTTGGGTGGCTAAAGTGAGCTAGTTATTGAGGACTATGGAAAGTCTACAGCCCCTGCCTGATCAATGCTTTATATAAATTACACAGATAAAACTACATTATTTATTATTAGTTCAATGTTACACACCACACAAAAAAGAAGAGTCAGAATCAATGCACACGACATATGGGACTTATTCATTTCAGTTTCTGTAACAGTAGAACCGAAATCTCCATCATCATCATCTGCCTAGCCTTTTACCAACTATGTTGGGGTCGGCTTCCAGTCTAACCGGATGCAGCTGAATACCAGTATTTTACATGGAGCGACTGCCTATCTGACCTCTACAACCCAGGTACTGAGTAATACGATACCCCTTGGTAAGACTGGTTGTCAGACTTTCGGGCTTCTGACTATCCGTAACGACTGTCAAAGATCCACGAATGACAGCCGGGACCAACGGCTTAACGTGCTTTCCGAGGCACGGAGGGGTCTCAGTGTGGTCTGAAAGATGGTCACCCATCCACAGACCAACCGCGGCAAGCGTAGCTTAACCTGACCGATCGACCTGTGCGGCTGTTATTATTTAGCCACGGGCCCCTCTAGAACCAAAATCTCCATTTGTATTAAATCAAACGGTTAAGTAAGACAATCTACACCAGTTGATGCCATAATAATGATTTAAAACCAAGTAATACAGTTTAATAGAACTGCATAAATATCAATAAATCACAATTCAATCAAACGCAAAATCTTCCTCATTCCAATGACTCTAATTAGGTATTAACTTACCCAACAGCTGTGTGTGCACATAAAGCCAGTTTTACATAAACAGTATTAATTTGACAAGTTAAGTGATTAAAGACATGCAATACAAAATTATGTATGAATAAAGATGAGGCCTTTTTTACTTGCTGTTTCCTGACTATCAAATCAAAAAAAAAAATGCTTGATAATTATTTCTAGCATCACAAAGGAAATGACGATTATAATAATGGGTCAGCACTGTACACTGCATAAATTTTTGTCTGTGTCTCTGACTGTATGTTCTGGCTAATCTCCTAAACGGCTGGACCGATTTTGATTAATTTTGGTATGGGGTCACCACGGGGGAGAAGCCGCTTGCAAAAGCTAGTCAACAAGGATCATGGGATAGTCTTTTTTTATCATTGTGCCCCTCACCAAAGCATGTGTCATGTAATCTCTTCACCACCCTTGGTTGACTGGTAGAGAATACCTAAGGCATTAAGCCCACCTTTGTACCTTTTTGTGTGCAAAATGATTAAATAAGTAATACTCTTGTCACCACCAAGTAAAATACTGACATTCGCTTGACTAAAATAATACATTTTATCATCACAATCAGATCACCAGCCTCTAGCAGTCCACTGCTGGACATAGGCCTCTCCTATTGCACGCTATTCAACTCGATTTTTGGAAACTCTCATCCAGCTGCTACCAGCCATCATGCGAAGATTATCATCATCATCTTCTGCTATACATCTACATAGCAGAAGATAAACCAATTAATTACATTAACATGTATGCTTACAGGAGTTGGTGTGCTAACTCTGTCTTCGATTGATAGACTCATCATCACCTGTGGATGACAGCATTTTCCTTCAGCCTTCACTCCAAGGAGCCTGTGCCAAGAGTGCTTGATCTGAAAATATAAAGCTGTATTAACTTATCTGACAGGGCTCTTAAGAATTGCCATATGGGTATTTAAAAACTGATTGTCTTCATGTCGTTCACCTATAACATCTAGATTAAGTTAGTTAAAGGCTACAGGAGACAGTTCATAGTTCCCATGATCCCCAGTCCAAGTGTGGGAAGGGGGAACACGGGGTGGTTTTTAGTCAGTAAGAGTCTGACCGACCTACTCCCCGCTCTCCACTTCTCTCTGTCCAGAACTGCCAAGAACCAATCTTTATCAAAGGAGTCTAAAGTTCGCTCTTTAATCCCAGATACTAATCTGACATTTGTCTTTTGTTTGCACCTAGCAAATTAGTATCTGGGTTTAAAAACGAACTTTAGCTCCATCCCGCCATCTCCGTCTGGGCCTGGCATTGATTCTTAAATCTTCACATTCTGTTGATTGTACAGTTTGGGATAAAACTGTGGATTCTATTATTTTGATATTACTAGTTACTGATTGACAGATAATGAAACAAAGGTTACATTATTCTATTCACAGCTGCAACTCAAGTTGACTTGCATGTCTATTTATACATTTTTATGCATATATCCATGTCCACAAATGTGAAGTGTTGTTGAAGGGTAAATGTAGTTTTGACCTAAAATGATAAAAACCTAAGGGACAAAGTCAGTTTGGAGATTAACTAAAAACAATATCAAGGTCATACTTCTACAATCTTATTGGAAGGGCATGGTTGTGCTCCAAGTAAGCTCAGGAGCAAGTATCCCACTTTGTCCTTTCGTCCCTGTGTGGAAGTTGTGAAAACCTCCACTTTGACCGGCACATTCTGTACTCGTAAACTGTAATATTGTGAAAAAAGATTTGTAAAGTTATGTGGACCTTTTACAAAGTACCAGTGTCAATATGAGTGGAGTCCTGTATTCTAAAAAATGATCAATTGATTTGAGACCAATATTTGACTTGAGATTCTGTCAGTAAAGATCAAAATTCCTGATAGGATGTTGCTAAAATTCAACCCTGTGTATTTAAGAGGATTTTAATGACGCTATAAGTTGTTTTTTTATGAGAAAAATATGCGTGAAAAACAATAGGATTGTTTACCTTCGAAACCTTCTTTTGTCAGCTTCCCAAACAAGTTCAGCATCAAAAATCGGAGCATGCGAAGGCACAACAGGGTCCGTCTCTAGCATATACCCATTGAGAGATCCACTTACAATAAACGGGGCACGTAAAAATCCAAATCCAAGGCCTAGAAAACATTCGAAAATTAGAACAGATGTTCATGTAAAGACTTTGTTCATGCAAAACAATGTTTCAGGCTGTTATGTGAAACTAGAGAACAGGTATACCCTCTTTCACGTGCAGGACTATCTGAATATTTGGTCCTCGTAATTCGTCCATTAATATTTTATTTGATATTTATCAAAATATTATAAAAAATCAAATCAAACGCAACTGTAAACATTGCTTTCCAAAATCAAAGATGACATACATGACATAACAACATCGGTGTTGCAAATCTATCTTCTATAAAATAAATGTAGAAACAAAGGGCTTTAAAGGTTCTCGTTTTCCACATTTTCGTTTTATATAATTTTTAATAATTACTTTCTTTTTCTTAGTTTTTTTTGTTATGTTTGTTCGCGCTTATCTTTGTCGTTTGCCAACCGATTTGAAAATTTCTTTTTTTGGAGAGGGTATACTTCCCAAATGGTCCCATTGAAATTTCAACAAAATGATGATGAGTTTCGGAGACAGACAACGGAAGTCGGAACTCTTCAATAAATGCCAGCAAATCAACGGCTATTGCTGCTATCGCTTATGTATGTATTCTTTATGGTTTATGCAATCACACAACATAACGTCACGCCTGTACTCTCTAAAGGGGTACGCAGATGTGTTCAGTATACCACGGTACACCCTCATTTCTGTCAAAGTTGTTATTGGGGTACCTCTAATCTTGTAAGTATATACGAATTTGTGTGGGGTAGGTACAACTAAAAAGTGAAAATAAAAACATTTTTACAAAAAAAAAACATCCGACTTCCAAAAAAAAACCACTACAAAGAGAAAAATAACTCGGAAATCGGTTGTTTTTTTTTTTGTAAAAAAGGTTTTATTGAATTTCAAACTCAAGTATAGTACTTGAGTACAAGTATAGTATAGTACAGTTCAGTACTATACTATACTATACTTATACTCAAGTACTTTTTGTTGAATTTCAAAAGTTGTTCAACCAAAATCGAACCGTGTGAACCCAGTATAACTTCCCGACATCTTGGCTATTCAAAAGTGCCTGAAAATGGTTTCAATGAAATAAATATGTACATACTTGAGTTTAATAAAATTCTTTTTCCTCTGATTAATTTAATAAACTTGAAAATTTACCCGAAGACTTCTGAATAAATAATAACGGTCGTAATGATTCATTTTCAAAAACGACTTGTTAATTGGGGTAGAGGGAGTGTTGAATTTAATTTTTTTTTGAAAATACGAAATCCACGCGCCCGAAGTCGTGAGCAAAGTACTAGTCATGAGTGTGTTGCCATATAAAAATAAAACTGAACAACAGGAGGTCGTAATAACTAAAAAGCCTTTGTAAATCATTTAGCCAATTTAGCCATCACACTACTTGTTTATTGCTATTGATAATAATTAATTTATGTTCCTGCTTCCAGCATTGTGGTGCAAAGATCTTATTAGGTTCCTTGTTGTGGTGAATTGTTTTCTTAAAAAGTTGTTATCTTGTTTACAGAAACATCCACCATGATACCGGAAGTTAAAAACAAAAAATAATTGAATGCTTTATTCATTAGTAGTAATGATTTTATGCATTTTTATAATACAATAAAAACTATTAAAAAAATATTGTGGGTTTATTGTATTGATATAAGAGCGTATCCTGTAATTCTGTTAAGATTTATATTTAAGTTCTTACATTGAATTTGTTTTGTTTCCGATAAAATGACAGCACTTTTCAACTTTGAGTCTTCTTGGATGAAATTCTTGAATGTTGAACAAATAATTAAAATAAGCCTACCAAGTGCCATTTAACATAGGTGTGATGTAAAATTAGATTAGGTCCACATAATCAACAATGAAGAAGTTTATAAATGAGTACAAAGCCAAAACTACAAAAAGTCGGAGTCAATCAGAAACAAACACTGCAACAAGGTAAACAATCGTTCTTCGACTTTAATCTACCCTAAAAGTATTACATAAATTAGAATCAGGTGTTGTACGGTAGTAAGTGCACATTGTACGGTTGACGAGCCGCCTGTGACCGCAGCAGACTAGAGCTGAGGAGGGCCGACGCTCGACAACGCGCATGAAGTGGATCACCGGAGCGCAACGAAAAGTAATTTGTACAAAAAACCAAATTCAACTCATTGCGAATGCCGCGTTGTTCGTGATGTTTTGTCTGACCGCACAATATATCGGCGGTCATTGTTGCTAGTCGTTTTTTATAACGATCGGACTTCTAATGCGCCGGTAATGTTCCGCGTGTTCCTCGCATCGACGGACTTTCCGTTCCGTTTTAGTTTATAAACTTATCTAAATTCGATAAATGTTATTTAGTTGCTAATTGCAGACGGCTTGTTTACTGTGCTACCGTTTTCGAACAAAAAGTGGATTCTTTGCAGGACATGGGAGTTTTTAAGTGGTTGCGCCGGTAAGTACGTAAACTTTGTCGTTTTTTTTTCCATTAATTACCTACCTATCTTGGGTAGGTACGGTAGGTACGTATTTTGAAGAATTTGTGTAAGAAAATCGTCGATTCAGTTTTTAGCGGCATCTTTCAGTTTACAATCTATTTTATTTCAATAAACTTCAAGACAGCTGACTGGAGATGGCGCTAATTGAAATCGATATTTTCTTACAAGTTTAAAATTCCTACGTAATTTAAAAACTCGCTTCAATCATACGTTCGATTTCGTATCAGATGATTGCACGAACAGTTACTTTTAGACCGTAAAACTCTAACAAAATGTCGATGACAATAGAACAGGTATGCACAATGTCCCAGGATGATGTAAGTGGTCCACCTAATGTTGAATCATCGGAACTGTACCCACAATAGATTTGATTTCATTCCCAATGGAGGCCAGAAGCTTTGTGTACTATTGCCAATACAAATCATAGGTGAATGCAGTTAATTATTGCAACAAATTCTAGTTCAACCGTCATGCCTAGTTTAGTCATTTTCTGAACTTCAGGACAGGTGTATCTTGGGAGCCTCACTGGTAAATATTTATTCATAATTTCCCATTTAATTTCTGAATCGAACATTTAACTGGCACTATTGAAAATACCATTGCCTGAATTAGGTCGAAAGCTAGAGTTCATTGACTTTTCGAAATAGGTCCGTTAACATTAGTCACCTTTATCTATTGCCTAAAGTTTTGTAAGGAACAAAAACTTAGCACAATATTTATATTACGGTACACAATGATAACTTTATCATCGTATTTTTTTGTATGTCATTTATTCATTAGCAATGGTCCAGTCAGTCTATTTTGATTCTGATAAGAAAAATCGTGTGTGGTTTTAATTTCTAACCAGGTATCTTTACATTAGAATTGTTATTGTTGACCCACCTAGGAAACTACCCAAGGAGAAGGTCAGTAGTACCGACTAAGATTACGATTGTCTGGATTACCTCAAACTTCCTATGGATTGCGGAGGTCTAAGGGGTATCTCATCTTACGTACGCAAATCTAGAACCGTATTGATACTTATCCCCAATTAGTTCATTGTATCTGGATAAGGTTAGTGTTTTAATTCCCAAAGAATCCAAAGGAAAAGTAGAACGATCCTCTTTCGTGTCGACTGACTGAACGAAACCTTTTCAACTCCAATGTAGTCGAATCTTCGCCTTATCAACATGCGCTTTGTTTGTGAATTGTACCTATATCAGCTCCCTGTAGAGTAATCATTGAAGGGAATGATAGGAGATACTACCTATTCACTTTCCTGTCGTCATTTTCCTGCAGAATCTTATGGATCTTCCCAGAGCTTATAGTCCATAAGTCCACTAAGCGTTTGACAGTAGTTATGCCTTGTGAAAGTCTTTACCACAACAGGACAACGACAGTTTCGCAGGGGTAGTCTCGCCGTGCCATCAAATTCAATAGAACCTCTATGAATCAATCTCCACACGGCGATATCATCGCAACGATAATTTGTTGGCACCGCATGACTATCGCCGCAATTTTCTCGCCTTATGGCGCCTTATTGAACTGTCGTAAGCAAGTCCCTGCTTAGTTGTTTAGATGTCTTAGGACCAATAAGCAATTACTAATTCGCTCCTACCCCGAAGTATCACACACAGACAGTCCTGAATTAAAAACTGTGATTTCCTGTAATTGCTACGAAAAGGCCGTGACGGAGCTTCGGAAGCACGATGTGGTGACTGAAAATTATAAAACCTCAAAAAGTTTCAAGGAAGCAAAAATTAAGGGATCGTAAAAAAGGGCTCAATTCGGGCAACGCATTTGTAGATGATGTCATCGACCGCAATTATCGAAGACGTGAATAAATAAAAGCGCGAAAGCGAAATTGCACCACTTCCCTGCAATTAGTTTCAAGAATAAGTCACAATATATTATTTAAATTTCGATACATCGCCCGAAGTTGCCCGAACCTAACACCTTGGCTGTCCGTTTAGACAGTTCCGAAACGAGATGGTATTATCATACGTAGAAAGCTTTGGGTTGTTGTTGCTTTTTTTGTAAAATTTGATCCAGTGTCGCGAAGTGGTTACTGAAATCTGAAGCTGTTTTAAGTAAGTACTGTTTTCTCATCCCACCAATTTCTTCTTGTCGTGGTGCTTATGATGCTTATCGCCCACATCTAAATAGTCTGAACTTAAAATAGGATCCACTGACAACTGGCACCACATTGAATGAACGTCAGCGTCACAGCTAGCCCCATTATCTTTTAATGAGACGATTAATCTTAGTACTACCCCGAAAGATATTTAAGCATATAAAGAAAGAAAGATAGCTTTCTTTCAGATTATCTTGCTACATTAAGGCTCACAATACTTTCGTCTATTCAAACCAAACATACAGGAACTTTGAAAAAAATGGTATCCATGTTTTTTTTATTGCTTCATTCATTGCGCACGACTGAGTAATTTCGAAAAGTAAAAACTACAAAAGAATACCTCCGGTACTCGGTCGTCGTGATTGATGCTTCCATTAATTAGCAGTTCGATTCAATCTGAAGCCTTACAATGGATCTAAAACAGTGTTATTGAAATTTCACTTTCACCAAACTTATTTGTGATAGCCAAGCGATGCGGTTCTCTTATTGCTTTGCAAATAACCAAAATTGTTGGTGAGACAGCTTCTTTATGTAAGCATTATCTTCGTGTCACTAGATATGGTGCTGGAACGTGCTTTCTAGTTTAATTACAATATTACGTAATGTATTGTTTGTATCGAGATTATAAAATAAAGCTTTGTTATAACTTCCGGCGTATCGGAGATTACAATGGATGGCTTTAAAATTTTCTGGTATAAGTAACAAAGACTTTGCTAATAAAGCAGAATTGTTACTGCGTTGCTGAAACTGTTTTGTATGGCAGAGGCCACGAACTGGAAAGTACTGTTAAGTTAAGTCGTGTCCAATAGGTCACATGAGAGTTAAGTGCTTTAATTAATGAAACACTTTTACTTGTAGGTAAAATTTGATAGAATAATAAGTGCGAAGATGGATGCTGCCCAACACTTGTTTAAATTCCGTAGCCATCCCCCTCCATACCAACAGGAAGATAACTGATACTGACGTGACGCAAGAAAAAGTCTTACCATTATACGTCTTTAACACTTAGACGACCATTCTAACGAGCCATTAAAAGCTCTTGGCACTTCTTAAATGATTTTTAAATTACTTAGGTACTTCAAAATATAAAGGAAATAAAATTCCTTTCTCCACTCGCTTTCGTTGACAAAAACTTGAGGCGTGACAAAAATAGAGTATCAAAATGGCCGACTTTTCTCTTTCAAAATTTTAGTACTAGACATTTCAGTGATATAATTGCGCTCTGTCAGACACGATCTATCAGTTTATTGGATCTAGGAGCTGTTTCTCAAGAGAGCAAAATTGATGTCAGGTGCACAATGTCTGGGAACAAATTTGCGAGCCTGATCAAATTGCTAATCGGTAAAAGTGTATCGATCGTCCCGCGTTTGTTGTACTCATGATTATGATCGCCTCTTACTTTGCTCTCTTATCTTTGGAGTTCATTTTTTTTTGCCGCCAGTACCAAGTTAAATAGGTGTTACCTATTTAATAGAAACTTTGTTGCTAAGCCTGAGAATAACGGATTTACAAGACATGTTTTCCGATAAGAAAACGATTTAAGTATCTATTTATATAGAACTAGCTGCTCCCCACGATTTCACTGGCATAATTCTGAATCCCGTGGGAATATCGGGATAAAAAGTATCATATGTCCTAATCCAGGTCATGGTCTACCCATGTGCCAAATTTCATCCAAATCCGTTCAGCCGTTTTCGCGTGAAAGCGTTTGTTACGCTTTTGTACTTACAATCGTACAAAAAATCAAATCTTTTATAATATCTTTATAATATTATGTATTAGTTTAGACTAACCAAAGCTGCGTCGTAGATTTAAGATTTTAATCTTTTTTGTAGCTCTAACGCCTCTCAAAGCGTTACAATTTAAATTCAATACGAAATTCCACTTCTTTCGAGCATCACGTCGTTGCGTCGTCGCGGCGCTGACCTGCGACTGTCCCACGCTTTTGCTGCCCGAATGACGTCCGAACTACCATTAGTTGCTGTAATTTGTACTTTTATATTGTTGAAGTTTTTTCTCAGACCATTGTTGGTTTTAGCGCCTTACATAAAAAAAAGATTCGGAGAATGGGCCTCACTGAGAGACAACCGAATAATTCGTAATACGTTCGATGACAGCTTTTGAGATGTCTGGTATGTAATAGACCGCTTTCTCCCAAGGGAGTATGTTAACAGTCCGAAGATTATTGTCTCCACTTTCGCTGAGGAAGGAAGACTACGGGCTGATGTAATAATATTTGTATGTTTGTTGGCAGGGAGCGCGTGACTGTGACGACTCATCACAGCGCGAACCCCAGCTCCACTACATCCGAAGTACAGGTTGCACAGGGTCCCCACAGCACCACACAAATCGGCACTATTCGCACAGAGGAATACAAACGAGATTTAGCAGAGTTCCAAGCGAGAAGATCCTCATTAAACAAGGAACTACCAGACACACCTGTTAAGAAAAAATGCGGTAGACATTCCTTACCCGTCTCTTGCACCGACTGCACCGCAGACCACGATAACACTTTCAATTATGAGAAGAAATCAGCCGTTAAATACAAAAAGAAATCGCATAAACGCGCTCGAAGTACGACCCCAGAACGAGCAGTTTACGGAGGCGTCCCGAACATACAGTTTTTGTTCCAAAATCAGGTATTCATGCCCGGGAATCTGTACCCAACGTCGTCATCGTTTTCAGAACCACAAAAATTCAAACGTATATCACGCCATAGAATAGATAGATCTCCAGACATGGACTTATTAGTTCTAAAGCAATTAGAATTTAAAGATGATGATCAGCCGGTGTCTCCACCTGCGTTCTACAAGAATAACTCTCTTCCTTTTGATGTGAAGAACTTCTTGGAATGTTATAAGAGTGAGGAAGACGACGTCGATGGGTTGAGGGCAGCAGGAGACGTTAATTTATCTAGTCATAATAATTCCACGAGTCCTACGAAGGATGAATCCGATGATAAGCTATGGGAAGTGATGAGTGAGTTGAAAAACTTGGATCAGTGGGCGGACGAGCAGCTGCAGGTGCGGTCGCCGAACACAAGCAAGTCCGATGACAGTAAAGTATGTTTGTCAGGGCAACGCCCGGCTGAATCCATTTATTTCTTAGTTTTGTGTGCATGATTGACTTTTGTGAATTCAACAAAACGGAATCAATTGCACTAGCCACAAGTTTTAGATACTGACTGATTCAGATGATCGATCGCGATTTAGAAAAATAAAAATATATCGTATTGTAAAAAGTACACTTAAAACTCCCAGTCAGATTATTTTCCTCAATAAGGTTACTTCGAGTCATTGAATTTACTGTCTCCGGCGGAAATGAGATCACAACTCTTAATACCTACCTTTGTGCTTAATTTTAGAGCGATACGAGTGCCTACGGTTTGCCTGTAGCAAGTGCAAGCAACATCGATGTGACCGTAGATAGGAATAAAACATGGAACCTTGGAAAATGGGGCGTGGTTCCCGTGCAGATAAAGAAGTTAATTGGTGTCACCATTGAGCATGTTAGGAAGAAACGTAACACGGAGATAAATATATTGAGGTGAGGTTCTGACATCATTCTTTGAGATCGTAAAGCCTTTTTGGCGCTTCTAGAATGGTGTTTTTGGATGTCATTGTCCTTGTAATGGAGTGCAAATAAGTTATAGCTGGGCCCAAATCATAAAGGAAGTTCAAGGCGGACAGAAGAGCAGCTCTGAGGGCAATTCTCGTAATTTTAAGAACATTCACAGTCTGATCTCAGTCTCAATCTGTCAAAAATACGCCTAATTTCCCTACATTTTTGACAAGTTGTTGACATTGATTGTCGCTGAGATGAGATTGCGACCAGATTTTGAACGTTTTTAATTACGGGAATTGGTCTTCTGTTGTCTTAGTTATTCGTTTGTTTCAGAAAGTGTCGCCATCCTAATATAATACTTCTAATGGGAATCTATCCGGACATTCGCAGCAATGTGCACTTGATCTGTGAAAGATGCGTTGATTCCCTCTTCGGCATACTACATGTGCAGGTAACTTTTAAATTATTTTTTGTTTATGATGGCTCTAATAATAACAGGTGGCAATTCATTTTGGCGCTGTGTGAAATGTCCAGGGATATTATTATTATTATTTTAGAGAGTTCTTTCATAGTTCTTGGTAACCAGTCCACTTTAGCCACCCAAACCAACTTTATTTTTCCATATTCTGCAATAGTCCTACACCAACCGGGGGTTATCCTTGGGTGCACTTGCACAGTGCAATTTCCTAAGGGGCCTCTGCGAATAGGCTTCGGCCCCTCGTACGCCTTCGAAAGGATCGAGACCTCATGGTCCCGAGATATGTAAAAACAGGTGCCAATTTATCCTCTGCCCCCTTGTAACCCTTTTCCTATAAGACTTACTAAACTGCTAACCTTTGAAAACAGTTTGCAAGGATTATGTCTTGGTAAGTCAGCTTTAAAATTTATTTTAAAGACTTTCGTTCTTATTATAAAACGCAACGTGTGGTCACAGACAGCTCCTTTGATAGCTATATTCACAGCTACTTTTGATATTAACGCGTTCACCTTAATAATAAAAAAACGATGTTGAAACGGTCATACTTTTTACAGGGTCGCATTCTAAGTGCGCAAACAGCAGTGCAATACTCCCTCGACATAGCGAACGCTCTCGTCTTCCTACGAATGCAAGGTTTTCTCCACACAGAACTGAACAGCACTAGTGTGATGATCACAAGCCATGATACTGCTAAACTGGCAGATGTGGGGTCCTGTGCGAAGTTGGAGAAACCAGAGAAGAGGATGCCAAAGCCATATGAGATTTACTCGCCCGAACCACAGTATGTTAACATTGAAGGTGAGTTTCGTTAAATGCTCAAGATATTTGGTCACCTTGAATTTGGAATCTCGGATAATTGTCATGTTATGGAATCACAAATTCAATGTCGTACATGACAAAGTTCATATTCCATTGAAATCGATTTTTTTAAAAGAAGTTTTTATTATAAATGGTCACTTAAAAACCAACTTAAACTACATGAAACTAAAGTTGAGAGTTTAGTAAATTATCTGAAATTCTGAATTGAAACATAGTAAAGCTCCTTTTGAAAGGAACTTTATGTTGCGATGCGATGTTATTGTCGAAATGTATTTTTCTTCCCCAAGCATCATTGCGGGGTCACGGTTCGGTAAAATGCACACATGTGACATTTTAACTTACCTACTTACAGTCCTACCGTCGAGAGAATGCGTTCTTGACACCTGTCACTGCGACAATTCTAGAACCCGGTAAAGATCTAATTCTCAAAACACGTATTCGTTTGTATAAAACTGATAGGCTTCAAGAACGCGTTCTCTCGCAGGCCGCATTATAGTCTGTATTTATTGCTAGTAACGCATCAGCAAACCCCTTTGGTGTTGCAGCTGTCTAAAGGGGCGGTAACCTCTTTCCCTTAGGCGAGTCGTGTAGACCTATAACATTCAATTAGTTGGCTAGTTCAATGTTCACTAAGATCTAAGTTGAATGTTCTCTCAAGGTACACTGCCTCAACAAGCCAACAATGAAAGCGAGTTTTATTACAATTCAGTGGCTACATACAATTATGTAGGTACCTACCTTTATATGCACTACACATAACGCATAGTTGCTAAGTAAGCCACAGCTGTTAACACATCAACTTAGCTGAAAAAATTCTCAAATTCTCATTGTTTTAGCCAAGAAAAGATTTGAAGGAACCATCTATGCATAATTGCTAGTACATGTTCATTGTTCTATGTAACTTCAAGGCTACGCATTTAATTTTGCAAAAAAATATATCTAACATAAGATAAGGTAGGTAAGTCTTTATACAGACTTAAAATAAAGTGCGACGTTCTAGCCCTTGGAAGCGTTGAAAAAAAACGTAGATCCGTGCTATCAAATTAATTCAAATACTATTGTTATAAAAAAAAAATAACCGTATCAAATCATTATACGGTGTCGTTAAATAAATTTTAATTGATATAGAAATGTGTGTAATGTGATGAAACGATCGTAAAGATGTATGGCTTACAGCCGTATGAAATATGTCGTTTATTGGATGTACAATTTTACATTACATAAACTGTACCGTGGTCTGTGGGTGGACGATAGCTCCTCTACGTAACCCTTATTAGGGGATTACGGCGTGATGTTATTTGCGTTACATTCACTATCTATAAACAATTATAAGAATATATTATTCACTTGTTTCTAGCAGAGATATAAATCTGTTTCTAGGCCTCGTTTCCTTTCTGCCATTCTCCACGGTTTAGTGCGCCCCTCATCCAGTTACCGTAATTTTGATGATGTCGATGACCATGCCCCACTTGCTGGAGTGTCCTAAGTGCCCGTTCGCCTGCACCTTGGATGACCTAAAGAATGCCGCAATCAATGTGGTCACCTACTGGGCTCAAACTATATAAACAAAAAAAGAAAAAATAACGAGGAAGAATACCATCGACACGAGAAGAAGATGGTGATGTCGTCAGCCCAATGCGCTTTAGGAATTTCCAAGATTCTTTGACCTGAAGGCCAATTCTCGTAATTTAAAACGTTCAAAATCTTGTCGCAGTCTGATCTCGGCGACAAACAAATGTCAAAAACCTGTCAAAATGTAGGGAAATTAGAGGTATTTTTGACAGATTGAGACTGAGATCAGACTGTGAACGTTCTTAAAATTACGAGAATTGCCCCTCTGATCTTGGCGACCATCCGGTCACCAAAATTTACCTCATCAGTTGAGTCCGCGCATAGCCAGATGTCCTACAAACAGTTACTGTGTCAGTCAATGCAAACAAGGAAAAAACCGTCGATATTTTTTTTATTTTAGTAGTCTGCGTCTGATTTCGTTTGGTACTTATGTTAACCGTTTGCTGAAAAAGACCCGCATTTATACGTTGTACAATCACGAGCACCGATATGTCAACACTTGGCAACTTTCAATTGCGATTTTTTTCGTGAAATAACGAATGCAACGTTAAAATACAACACATTACATAAAGCTACGGGTTCGAAAATGCTATGTTCGTAACAACATAAAATTTCATTAAAAAATAAAGGAGTAAATCGCTTTTGAATAAAGCCGAGTGTATACATGCTTTTGCTAGTGACTGTACATAATCTGTTTTTGAATTTGCTTAACCGGGCTTGGTGTGGATGCCTCAATAAATTAAAGCCTCCAGCCAGGGCATAAAAAACTTAAAAACTAAGCGACTACACGCTAAGGGGTACGGACCTCGGCTTAGGGCATCGCTGGGAGAGGACAGCAAGGGACAGACTGGACCAGAATTATAACTGTTTGCGGAAAAATACCCGCATTTATACGTTGTACGTAATGTAAAGCACAGATAATATAATACTATACGTATCTAAAGGCATTATCATTTACTGGTGAAGGCGACATATTTATTGTTATTCACTGAAAGCTTTCTCCAGCTAACATTGAAGTCATTGTTTTTTATTGCTTCAGCATCAATGCCTTTTATGGTCTAGACAGAACAATGAAGTTAGTGCGATGTGATGTTAGATTTAAGTATTCCTAACAGAATCTTATTGCCAATGTTCAGTCATGCTGTTGTAGCGGTATCTACAACGCCACATGCGAACAACGCATCATACTGACGTCACGCAAATCCTGCATCTCGCAAGCAGAGTTTACCACGCAATTAGCATATATACAAACTTCCCAACATCAATCGTTGGGCAGTTGCCCTCCAGACACAACACCCGTCCGGTTGGAGAATCCTCCCTTTTCTATAGAGTATGAGTGGACTTTACACCCTGTTCCCTTTACCGTGTTGAAATAATTGTTTCTCGGCTTGCATCATCTAGTTGTGCCCGGGATTTAATTTGCGTGCATATCATCATCAAACATTAATGTAGTTTTCTAAATTAGCCTAAGTTACACCTTATAACATCAGCTATCTGCCAGTTAAAGTCCCGTCAAAATTGGTCCAGCCGTTTCGGGGCTGGAACAAACAAACAGATAGACAGACAAAACCGTCCCGTAACAAGTACCGTATATACTTTCATACGCATTTAGTAAAAATCTGTTATTTTGATAATAACAAACAGACACTTCAATTTTATTTATTTTTATAAATATTGACAGCTATGAGATGAAGAATTGGAAGAAGTGGATTAATTTGTATAACGGTTTGTAAATTATTATCTAAACAATGATAAATTCCTAAGTCCCAACATTATAAAATATTCCGTTTATAAATTCATTTCATGTTTGTTATCGCTTCAACGCTAAATGAACATCGCTTTTACAGTTGGTATAAAGTACACACTGATTTGCAAATTCGCAACATAATTGAAACTGTTACTGTTAATGACGTCATCAGGTTGTTAGTCATCGTGAAATTCGGCATAGCGTATGCCAACGTCCATACTACGTTGAATACACCGGTTCTCGTCCGATCACCGAAGTTAAGCAACATCGGGCGTGGTCAGTACTTGGATGGGTGACCGCCTGGGAACACCACGTGACGTTGGCTTTTTGCTTTAGTTTTTTAGCTACTTCGTTTTTCTTATTTTATTTTTATATTAGTGCCTATTTATATGTGGTTAGGGTTGATTTTTCAATGGTTAGATAACTTATTGCAATTGGACAGGTTTTGTATGAACGTACTAACATAAAGCGCGCAAGCGATACATCTGTCAAATGTTCCATAATACTTAGGCATTTTACTTTAATTAAATGACGTCACATACTTTATAGTAAACCAGAAATTCGACTTAAGATTCGCCAACGTCCATACTACGTTGAATACACCGGTTCTCGTCCGATCACCGAAGTTAAGCAACATCGGGCGTGGTCAGTACTTGGATGGGTGACCGCCTGGGAACACCACGTGACGTTGGCTTTTTGCTTTAGTTTTTTAGCTACTTCCTTTTCTTATTTTATTTTTATATTAGTGCCTATTTATATGTGGTTAGGGTTGATTTTTCAATGGTTAGATAACTTATTGCAATTGGACAGGTTTTGTATGAACGTACTAACACAAAGCGCGCAAGCGATACATCTTTCAAATGTTCCATAATACTTAGGCATTTTACTATAATTAAATGACGTCACATACTTTATACTAAACCAGAAATTCGACTTAACATTCGCCAACGTCCATACTACGTTGAATACACCGGTTCTCGTCCGATCACCGAAGTTAAGCAACATCGGGCGTGGTCAGTACTTGGATGGGTGACCGCCTGGGAACACCACGTGACGTTGGCTTTTTGCTTTAGTTTTTAAATAGTTCCTTTTTAATATTTTATTTTTATATTAGCGCCTATTTATATGTAATTAGGGTTGATTTTTTAATGGTCAGATAACTTATTGCAATTTGACAGGTGTTGTATGGAAAATATGACCAACTGTCGCAATTAGAATAGAACAAATTTTCAGTTCAACGCTAAATGAACAGCGGTTTTACAGTTGGTACAATGTACACAGTCACTGATTTGCAAACTCGCAATATAACTGAATCTGTTTTTCTGTAAATGACGTCATCAGGTTGTTAGTCATCGTGAAATTCGGCACAATGTATGCCAACGTCCATACTACGTTGAATACACCGGTTCTCGTCCGATCACCGAAGTTAAGCAACATCGGGCGTGGTCAGTACTTGGATGGGTGACCGCCTGGGAACACCACGTGACGTTGGCTTTTTGCTGTATTTTGTAGCGCTTTTTGCCATTAGTTTTTTTTAATCAAAGAAATACCTTATCGAACTAAAGTTTGTAATAAAAATACTTGCCCGAAATGTTGTAAGTATTTTCTTATTTCAATAAATAATAAAATACGACATTTCGGTGTCAAGTCTCAGTGTCAACGCGCATTAAAGAGGGACAGAACGTAGGGTTGTTTTATGACATTGAAAAGCACACCTTATTTCAGGGTTATAAAGTGCTATGTAACTTGTAACCGTTCGAGGAGCCGTTTAATGCTTCTGCTTGCATTGATGTTCGAACAACATTGTACTTTAAGTGTTCGAAAATAAATCGTGAAATTGACTTTTTAGTTTTATTTCCTTTCTTCAAAACTTTTGGATTTTTTTAAATGTAATCTGAATATTTTTACAGATACCCGTGTACCAGAAGGTGGAGAATTCGAGCCTCTAATATCAGCGCATCCCTCGGAGACTTACATCTCGTCCAATGCCACCTCGAAGGACTACAAAATGTATCAGAAATCTGAACGATACAGGTGGCAGGCGCCCGAGTTGTTTGCACCGGATGACGAAGGCTTGGTGTACCCGTGCTCGAAGAGTGACGTGTACTCTCTATGTCTGGTACTATGGGAGAGTTGTAATGGTAAGTCAACTTAATGTAGAAAGTTTTCTGAACGATATGGATAGCAGGCGCACGAGTTGTTCGTACCGAATGACGAAGGCTTGGTGTTCCCGTGCTCGAAGAGTGACGTGTACTCTCTATGTCTTGTACTATGGGAGGGTTGTAATAGTAAGCCAACTTATGTAGAAAGCGTTCTAAACGATATAAATGGCAGGCGCCCCAGATGTATGTACCGGATGACGAAGGCTTGGTGTACCCATGCTCGAAAAGTGACGTGTACTCTCTATGTTTGGTACTATGAAATTAAACTAAATCTCGTACATAATGATAAATGAATGTCTGACTTACAAAAAACACTTGACTTGTATAATACACTAATAAATAATATGTAAAAATATATATAAATGAAATCTGGCATAAATAAAGTAGTGGTAGTTTTTCGAAAATAATTTCTACTAACGGGTTTTATAATACTGGCAATACGACAATGTCATTATGACAATTCTATTACGTGACCATTGACCGACCAATGATCGCCATTAAGAATTTAGCAGATTACGAACTTTAAGCAAAATGACAATGGGATGGGAATGGGATCGTGTTGGAATGACGAATTTATAAAAATAGCAGACTTGGGGCCCAGTAGGAATAGCTGTCATTTTGACATTTCAACAAGATTTATTGCATATGAAACAATGGATTCAAATCATTCAGATTGTGATCGATAGTCATCACCTGCCTAGTCTTTTCACAGCTATGTTGGGGTCGGCTTCCAGTCTAACCGAATGCAGCTGAATACCAGTATTTTACATGGAGCGACTGCCTATCTGAACTCCATAACCCAGTTACTGGGTATTACGATACCCCTTGGTAAGACTGGTTGTCAGACTTTCGGGCTTCTGACGACCTGTAACGACCGTCAACGACTGTCATAGTGCGGCTGTTATAACTTAGCCACAAGCCCCTCTAGATTGTGATTGATAGTTACGGAATTAGCGTAAAGGCTTAGTCTTTATTGGAGTAAGATTATCAACCACAGGACAAGCCACCTATAATAATCATATTTTTATTTATCTTCATCAGCTGCCATGCCATGGAAGAATCTCACTTACGAAAAATTGAAGGACCAATACATACTTTGGAAAACAGGGATATCATTACCAAAAGATGGCACCTACCCTGGATGTTTATTGTCCTTGTTTGAATCTGGACTAACACTTCAGCGACACGAGAGGCTAGAACTGGAAGTGCTGCAGAACACACTGCAAAATGTGAAGGTAAATTTATTGAAGTGAAAACTTCTTTAGAGGCGTTGTGCATTTTGTTGTGATGGGTAAAAAATGTTGAACTCGCGTCGGGACACGTGACCTGATCGAAAATTCGTAAGACGGAGCTCGCGTCAGGACACGTGACCTGATCGAAAATTCGTAAGAAGGGGGGAGAGTAGACCGCATTCCAAAATATCAAAAATGCATGACGTTAATATTCAAGTTTTCACTTCTGCCGGCACTCCCGGAGTGCAACCCGTTGATTTTTTTATTTTTATTTATTATTCCCAACACAACTATCATTACAGGTTGCCCCAAATCGGTAGGTATTATTATAATACCTATCACTTTATACTGTAAGTACGCACGACATATCAAGCTATACATTTCCAGTATAAGCTGACTTCTCATTGTTCGAAAAGCCTATACATTGCGAGGTTAGCTAAAACTGGTAATGTAAGCTTGATATTATGTCGACGCGTGTACTTACACAATAGGTAATTATTGTAAAAGTAAAATTGGGTGTTCTAAATGCCAACTACGTTGAATACACCGGTTCTCGTCCGAACACCGAAGTTAAGCAACATCGGGCGCGGTTAGTACTTGGATGGGTGACCGCCTGGGAACACCGCGTGACGTTGATTTTTTGCATAATATTATTTCGCCTGTTTAGTCTAACATCAAGATTATGAACAGTAATATAAAAACATGATTGTAATATTTATTACTCAACAAACGCTGACGTTTTGTCAAAAAAATAAGAAGTGACTCACCCTCACAACAAGCTACTGTTTTACATAACACGTGTCTCTAAATTTAATGGAATGACGTCATAGATCTTTATGATAGGAAATGTAAAATTCGAGTAAGCATTCGCCAACGTCCATACTACGTTGAATACACCGGTTCTCGTCCGATCACCGAAGTTAAGCAACATCGGGCGTGGTCAGTACTTGGATGGGTGACCGCCTGGGAACACCACGTGACGTTGGCTTTTTGCTTTTTAGAAATAAAAACTCGTGTCTATAAGTTTTTAAATATTTTGTGATTATAGTACTACATTATTTCAAAATTTTAATTTATCAGTTGTGAGGTTGTGACTACTTCCCTAACATTACGCAGTTGGAAACATTATCGGGCCGCGACACGAACGCCAATAGGGTTTTTGCTCTGCGCTTTAAAAGTCGAGTCGAGCAGCAAAACACAAAATCAACTTTATTACACCCCTGTAAAGTTGCTATTTGTTTAAGGGGAAATAACCATATTTGACGCGTGTAACGAAAAAAACTCCCTAAGCGATAGTTTCGTGGACGCGCAAGGGAACCGTATTTCGAACGCTCCAAAAATGCTGTTACTTTTGTTTACAAAATTTAAGAAAAAAACATTATGTTCTTCAATCAAATGACGTTATAGAGTTGACATTGAACGAAAATCTCGTCCTATCTTTCAGAGTTAGAAAAAACTTATCTACTTATAGTAATATAAAGTACGCTGACGATTACATAAAAAAATTAATTAGATTGACTCATCCTCACAACAAGGTTGATTTGCCTAATACTTGCCCTCTGAAATGTGAAGACTTAGATTTTTTATGATATTGAACGTAAAATTCGACCGAGCATTCGCCAACGTCCATACTACGTTGAATACACCGGTTCTCGTCCGATCACCGAAGTTAAGCAACATCGGGCGTGGTCAGTACTTGGATGGGTGACCGCCTGGGAACACCACGTGACGTTGGCTTTTTGCATTTTCGAAATGAAAACTGAATATTTTATGTTAAATACCAATTTCTTTGTATTTAGACAGGTTAATTTATTCAGCAGCATTCGATTTATATTTACATTACTCAGTCGACCACAAAAAACCACACCGCGCAAACAAACCGTCACGCGTCGTCGGTCGCTTAAACGCTCCAGAATGCTTAGAAATTTTAACAATAACTAGTTGACCCGGCGAACTTCGTACTGCCTCAGAATCAAATAGTGTATTATTTTCATAATTATATTTTTCGTGAATTACTCTCATGTTTTAATAATTATTTATTCTGCTATTCGGGGCGGCGGAGACAAATCCAACAAATCAAAGATCATCCAGTCGGTCCAGTCGTTCTTGAGTTATAAACGGTGTAACTAGCCCGACTTGGTTTTATTTATATACCTAGATTTGGTCTATTTTTAATTACATGACGTCACAAAGTTGGTAGTAAACGAAAAATTCGATGAAGCATTCGCCAACGTCCATACTACGTTGAATACACCGGTTCTCGTCCGATCACCGAAGTTAAGCAACATCGGGCGTGGTCAGTACTTGGATGGGTGACCGCCTGGGAACACCACGTGACGTTGGCTTTTTGCATTTTGTAGTTATTTTATTACTGTGATACAAACTATAAATCAATTTATTTATTTTATCTTAAATCATGAAATAAATAGAGAATAGTTTTAAGCTCCGCAACTCCGCACAGGCCGATACAAGATGCACCCTTGTCATTGAATAATGGATTTTATGATCTGTGTTGACTTGTTGAGCACTTCTTACTTTTTAGGGTTCCGTACCCAAAGGGTAAAAACGGGACTCTATTACTAAGACTTCGCTGTCTGTCCGTCCGTCTATCTGTCACCAGGCTGTATCTCAAGAACCGCGATAGCTAGACAGTTGAAATTTTCACAAATTATTGAAATTATGTTTTTCTGTTGCCGCTATAACAACAAATAAGTACTTAAAACAAAATAAAATAAATATTTAAGGGGGGCTCTCATACAACAAACGCGATTTTTTTTGCCCTTTTTTGCTCGATATCAATAATAGCAACAGGTAGGCACTTGAAATATTCACAAAATACTAGATTGAATAGTAGTTGTAGTTTTCAAGTATTCATATTTATTTTAGGTAAATAAACATGACATACTCAAAAAAGTATTTATTTAATGAATGTATAAAAAAAAACATCAAAGAATTGTCAAAATAAAAACGTACTTAGAAGGTAGATACTGTACCTATGTACTCGTATGTTTTATCTTGTGATATCAGTACAGTAGGTACCCAATTAATTTAAATGTATAACGAGGATACACAACTGTTATTTTATCTGTTCCATCGCCAACGTCCATACTACGTTGAATACACCGGTTCTCGTCCGATCACCGAAGTTAAGCAACATCGGGCGTGGTCAGTACTTGGATGGGTGACCGCCTGGGAACACCACGTGACGTTGGCTTTTTCCTTTTTAGAAATAAAAACTTAAAATCTTAGTATTATTTAGCTAATTATGAATACTTTGTGTTGAGTACCCATTTATTTGTATAAAAACTGGTTAATTTATTCAGCAGCTTTAGAGTATCATTAAACCATACTGCGCAAAGAAACCGTCGCGTCGCGTCGTTTAAACGCTCTAATGCTCAGCCATTTTTAATAATAATTTAGTTTATTTTAAATACACGACGTCACAAAGTTGGTTCGAATAGTAAACGACAAATTCGACCATCCACTTGCCAACGTCCATACTACGTTGAATACACCGGTTCTCGTCCGATCACCGAAGTTAAGCAACATCGGGCGTGGTCAGTACTTGGATGGGTGACCGCCTGGGAACACCACGTGACGTTGGCTTTTTGCATTTTCTAGTTATTTTTGACTAACACAGAGTTCATCTAGTATTTGAAATATATTTTTTACATGTAAAGTCAATGTTTAACAGCTTTTTAATTTGTGTCGCAAAATACTGTTCGTTAGTAAGTGCATCACTTGAGAAAAACAAAAAAACAACACAAATCGGTCCAGCCGGGAACCTAAAACGGGCATTTCCGGGAATCAGAAGGTTCCCGGAAAATGGCAAAAACGGTCCTTTTTCTATGGGATTTTTGTATGAGCTATTGTTTGAACAGAACAACGTCTGTCGGGTCAGCTAGTGATGAATAAAAATAACTTTTTGCTTTATATTTTATGTTACAGCGTAACCTGGATGAACTTGGCTACATAATCATCCCAGCCCGGCTACAAACCAAAAGGTCCACATTCAGCTCAACTGCCTGGGATACAACTTCCCCAACCGACTCCGAGTGCCTTAGCCCACAAAACGTCGAACACAAAGCTGTCATTCACAACGTTCGAGAAAGTACCACCGAAAGCGAGAAAGAATGCACCAAAAGCGACGCGAGCCCACAGTACGAAACTATAAGAAATTCTCGTCTTAACTCCATGTCCGTCGCAGAAAAATGCTTCATCTCCGACGATGAGCAAGACGACCATACCCCTATTATAAGATACGAACATTTACCAGACAAAGACTTCTCCAGTGCTTGTTCTACCCCTATAGCTAAAATAAAAGCTAGGATCAAAGAAATTGACACTCCAGGCAGTTTACACAGGAGCGATTCTACCGAATACTGTAGCATTTTCAGTCCGAATCGTACCGTTAACTTTGCAAACGACGACAGTACCAAAGGCCAAAGCGTTGAGCGCCCTAATACGAAGCTCAGTAGAAGTTTCACTCCTAAATCTTATAAACCGCTGCACATAAAAGTTCCTGAATACAACTTTGATTCAATCAAACCTTTACTGAAGGATAGAAATAGCAATGAAAAGTCGACGTATAACTTTGATATAAAGAATTACAGTTTACCGAATACGCCTATTGCACGCAGTAACAAACTTAGGAAGAATGCGTGGCTGTCCGGAGATATAAGTGTCACAGAAAAAACTAAAGTTGATTCTGTGACGCCGGAAAAAGAAGGTATGGAATCATGAAAAATCTTTATCTAAATATACTAAACTATAATATTGTAAATGCGAAAGTAACTGCCTAGGTAGACAATGACCTGGGTTAACAATAAGATACTTTTTATCCGTATCACGTACATACCAGTGGGATAATTTGCGACCTCCACGCGAGCGAAGCCGCGAACGAAAGCTCGTATAAGACCTATGATGTCGTCGAATGATATCTTAGGTTAAGAATTTCGTTCAGTTCTTTAGTTTGCTTTTTATAGTCCTCCAGTGCTACTTTCGTGCAGTAATCATTTGCCATTTTGCTTCTAGAATGTAAAACCATGAACGACTCATCTGCCGAGACACCCACTACGCCAATGAACACGTCTGGTGACAACACTACAAATAATCTGGACAATAACTACCAACAACCTACTACACCTGTCAACAGTTCTCCAGAAAGTATCGACACTGTAATTCGAGACACCTTTACTGGATTACGGAGGTAACAACGTTTTTTTTAATTATATTGCACTACCAATTAGCCTACTGATACTCTTACTAAGAATTTTGTCAGCAGCAGCCTAGAGTCAGGATTTGTGTTTGCTTGATAGTAAGAGACACACACTCTCTTGCCATGAGAATTAAATTTTACACTAACGCGGGAATTCCGTGCACTTATACTCAACTGTTTGCTTACCCCTTTCCACAATATAAGCGTGTTGATAAGTTATGTACGTTGGGTTAAATATGTACGATTGTGCATCATACTTCATTGTTTGTTTTGTATATCGACAAAAAGACAACTGTGCAAGTCGTAGGTTTTTACGAATCGTTTTTTAAATTCGTCATTACAATGTATTCCCGTGGTAATAAATCGTCCCTTGTACGAAATTCACTGATTCATTAGGTATATGACGTCAATCGACAGTATGATAGTAGTCTGCTAATTCAGCTTTGACTCCGTCAACGTCCATACCATGTTGAAAACACCGGTTCTCGTCCGATCACCGAAGTTTAAGCAACATCGGGCGTGGTCAGTACTTGGATGGGTGACCGCCTGGGAACACCGCGTGACGTTGGCTTTTTGTGTTTTATTTGTTTAATACGATTTTTTAACTAGGTACTATTAAGTAAAGTCAGCATTATAATTATAATTAGTGGAGGAATATTTTTGTATTTTTAGTTATTTTAATTTTTTTTTTTTAATACAATTTTGGGTTCTTCTTTTGTTCAGTCTATTTAAAAAAATGGGAAAGTTGAAAGTTAAGCCAATAAAATGCAAAAAGCCAACGTCACGTGGTGTTCCCAGGCGGTCACCCATCCAAGTACTGACCACGCCCGATGTTGCTTAACTTCGGTGATCGGACGAGAACCGGTGTATTCAGCGTAGTATGGACGTTGGCAAATGTGAAGTCAAAGTTTATGTACAGTATTTGAGCACTCAGTACCCTGTACCCAGTAATGATGTCATTTATATTAAAAAAAAAACTATCAGTATCTTTTCATACGACTGATTATTTATTCGACTCTAAGTTCCACAAAATTTATATAAATAAATGTGGCACAAACATGTTAGATCGTCATTGATAAGGTTAATAACCACGTAATCATAATTAACGAGTCTGCCCAGTCTTGCGAATAACGGATGTTATGACTACTCCGATCGTACCGCCCCGGGTTTACCGCTCGACACGGCAGCGATCGACGACTTCAATCCCGAGTTGAGAGTACTAGGGCTGCAGAATATACAAGGAGGTTGCTTTGCTATGTATTATTCAGTAGGTAGTGCCACTTAAACTTATGGCCGAATTTAGAACTAGCGACAGAAGTGTGTTACGTCGCAACGTATGTGTTTTATTTAAATACCGATAGATGGCGCTAATTTACATTCTTTGTACAGGATATATTATTACGATTGTTTTTTTATATACAATGATGTTGGTTGTTTATTTATGAAAAGAACAATGCTCAGGAACTATGGAAAAAAAACCCAGAGCGAACAGATACAGTATGTGGTTGAGAATGTTGGGGATATTTATTGGAATAATTGTGTAAATATTTCACTATTAAATTCGATGGCTAAGTATGTGACATTGCTATTTGTTTTTTATTAGGGGTGATTTTTTGAGTACAGAAAATATCGTTGATTTCGTGTCATGAAGTCATGTAAATATATATTTAATCATTTTACTTGCTCTCTCGTGTCAAAAAAGTAACAATAGGAATACAAACAACACAATGAAATGATGAGATTTTAATATATCCTGGATCGTATGGAAATAAACCTAGTCTCAGTAGTGTTTATGCTGAACTATCACACAGCACTAGCTCTGCACTTGTTTTAGCACTGACAACTATTTTGGGTACTTGCAAAATGAAAATGCCATTTTAAGTTTACATTATAATATATTTTGTTAGTAAATAAATTCATACATTTTCTACGTCTAGTGTTACATTGTCAAGTGTAAGTGCAGGATGTAAAAAAGAAGGTTCGTATCGAGCCCATCCCAAATAATAGATAACACTCATTACGTGGCTACAACTTCCCAACGTCCTCTTTCCGTGGATGCAGGAACAATAATATTCTTTAATAGCTTGTCTACCGTCTTCTCTTTTATATAAAATATATGTATAATATATTTTGCTCCTGACGTGCCTAGACTGGATTCTACATCTGATTAATATATTGTTATCTTCTTGATTTTCTTGGAGTTGTATCGTTTCGGGCTGTCTGAAGAACTCTATTTGGTACACGCCCGTTCTTTTGATGTGCTCGCTGCAATAGGAGCGAGCGATTTTGACGTGGTATGTTCCCAAAGCAAATAAAATCAAATCATCATGATTTAGCCGAGGGAAGTCAGTCAGGTCATTCTCTTGCATCAGCATAAACGCTGCCCTCTGCCGATTCAAATTATTTTGATTCACGTAATCCGCAAGAAGATTTGGTCTATTTATGTTATTATTTATTATTTCAATAAACTCATTAGTGAACATGCTATCCTGGTACGGTTGTTGAAAGCAATTTATGAGAGCGGCAGCTATTTTATAGTCTGTTATTGTGTGCAGTAGTGAGCGGTTAAATAATTTATTGCGGAATATTTTAAAATCTCGTTTGAAACGACCGTTTATTGCTTCTACTACCCATCTACATAAAGTGACGAGTCTTGATTTGTTGGCCTGTTCTGTAGACAATTGAGTTGCATCGCGTCTTTTGGATGGAGGCATATGGACCACGTACCCATATGTTTCTAAAATGGGAACAGAATCTCGGAAACCTCTATCTGATAAAAAAATATCACCTTCCTCAAGCAAGTAATTAATTGGAGCTTCTTCCATTGGTCCCTCATGGTTTTCTAAAATCTGCTGAACAATTGAAGCATCAGAAGTGGTTGCCGCGTAAGGTCCATTTACATCCACAATGTACCCATCTGCACAAACTATCATAAAAGGTTTAATTAAGTTTTGATATTTGTGCAGACTGTAACTCCTTCTTTGGAAGAGGAAGTTGGAACTTTTCTGTATGAAAAGGTAGGTGCCGTCTAATATTAAAATAGCTTTACGCGATCCTTCACTACCGAAGATATACTCAGGTAAAGATCTGTTTCTGTTTATTATTTCAGTTCGTGAAATATGATCAAGTCCTAAGTGTCGGGGGACGAAATCATCAAAAAGACATCTTCTTACAAAATTGATTTTTCTGTCGATAGTTTGCCTAGACTTGTTAAAAACGGTACCAAGTCGTACGTTAGGCTCTCCAGTTCTTATTTTAGATAAATAAATACCCAGATCTTCTTGTGGCGTAGTCGATCTACGTCTTAGTGTTGGTACTTGTTCTAGAAGGCTATTGAACTGGTCATGGTTCAAGCCTGTCCAGAAGTGGAAGTCTTCTACTGATATTTCTTGAATATTTTCAAAATCGAAATTGTTCCGCTGTTCCAGCGCCGTCTTATACATACGAATTATTTCCTGAACATTTCCAGCGTTAAAAGTGGTTTGTCTTCGTGTGATATTGTTCGGTATTTCTTCTAAAGACGTGTTTCTTAAGTGATTTTGACAGATCCGAGCCATTTCTGGTATATGCAAATTGTAATAACTCAAAAGAAATACTTTTATGGAGTTTGGTATTTGGCGCAGCTGTAGGTCATTACAATTGTCCATCATGCAGCGCCTTGACGTATTAGCTACTCTTGCAAAGCCTGGGAGTAAGAAAGAATCCCAAGATGGTGCCGGTGATCTCATTGGTTCACGATGTAAAGCACGGTTGATCCTACACCAACAAGCGTGACAAATCGACCTTGACCCGTCAAAAGGAATCTGTAACCAACGAAAAAGAAATTCAAATAGTAAATCTTATACTTCTTTAATAATATAACGAGTTAAGGTTTTGTTTGTTTGTTACGAACCGACACTACCTGACCGATTTCAAAAATTCTTTCACCATAGAAAGCTACATTCTTCTCGAGTAACATAGGCTATATTTCATCTCAATATTCATAAGGGAACGGCTTCCACGTAGGCAAAACCGCTGGAAGCCACTAGTGTTAAATAATAAGTTGGTGACTAAAAAACTATTACTTTACTTAAAATCGGATATGAAAAATAGAATATAACCGGTTCCGCTTCAATAAGATTTATGATCATAACAATATGTCAATTGTACCGAGCTTGTATGTAGATTAATAAAAGAATACATGGTACTTACCTCTTGTAGCGGTTCTAAGTCACGAAATATAGCTTCAACGAAGTCTCGATGGGATTCGAAAAAATCTCGTGTGAGACCATGTCTCCGAGTCCGGCGCAGTGCATGGTTACACGTAATACATATATTTTCCATTCTAACGAGTATCCAATCGTTAAGCAATATCGAAAGTCCAATAATCAGTTCAAAAGTAGTCGTAATAATAACTCGGAAAGCAAAAAACGCACAGATCACAATAACTGCTATTGAAGGACTGCGCCATTTTAGACGCTGATTGTCCTTATCTGTATCTATGGTCTTCCACTCATACCGGCCAGTCATAAAGGAATGTACGAGAATACCAAAATGAGTTTTCTTACACGCGTTCCTGGCTGTAAATAGTTGGCAGTGATTGTCACGCTCACACTACCACATGCTTGTACATAAGCAAGCAAGAAAGAGATAGAATATTGTTTGCTAAATAGCTGTTCGAACTTCTTGGAATTCAAATCGCCCAAGAGCGGCTACCCTAATACTTTGTATTTTCAGGCAAAAATAGTATCTTATTTTATATACTTACGTATTATTATTTTTCTACATTTTGTTAGTGGTTTTAGAAGAGTGAATAGCGTTTTTTATTACATTTATTCATTTTACATGATATTCTAAACCCAAATCAACGATATTTTCCATACTTGAAAAAAAACTATCCAGTAAGTATTTATTGTAATAAATCGCAATATCACATACTTAGCCATCGAATTTATTAGTGACTAGCTTCTGCCCGCGGCTTCGCCCGCGTGGATGTCGGAAATTTACCCACGGGAACGTTCTAACAGGATAAAATGTATATGCTTCCCCAGAATGCCATCTATGTCGCGGGCCCTTTGTGGCTAATTACAATAGAAAACCAATTGTGTCTCATTATTGGTGATTAAGAGGGTACCTATATGATATCTTCACCTAAGTACCTAACTAATTTTAAAAAAAAACTCAATAACAGAAAATTAAATACCTACCTACCTAAATAAACCTATTTCTGATGATAACTAATCTAAACTCAATAAATAAGCAAAATCCCTAAAAACTAATATCTATACGAATGACTAAACCTACCTAACAGTATTATAAAATAACCTACGGTCACTACGTACACTATCAAATATACTACCTATACTTTAAAATTAAAATCTATACCTACGACTCATATAAAAATAAACCTAAATAACTCTAAAAACTAAAAGGAATAAAAATGAACTCCACTGCGGGTGACCCAACCTACGACAAACTTAGTATTTGCGGTTGGTACAGTACAGACAGTGGTAGTCGGGTATAGGGATCGAACCGCAAAATTAAGTTTGTTTTTTATTGTATATACTTTTCCGGGATAAAAAGTACCCAGTGTGGTGCCCAGGATATTAAAGAATAATTATACCAAGTTTCATCGTAATCGAACCGGTAGTTTTTGCGTGATGCCTGAACAAACAGACAGACAGACAGACAGACAGACAGACAGACAGACAAAAATTTTTTTAATCACATTTTTGGGTTCGGTGTCGGTCAAGTAACACCCCCTGCCATTTATTTTTTGGATATTTTCAATGTACAGAATTTTCACTTCTACAGATTTATTATAAGTATAGATATATTTACACAATTATTCCAATAAATATCACTAACATTCTCAACCACATCCTGTATCTGTTCGCTCTGGGTTTTTTTTTGGCATTGTCCTTTGTTTCAATCCTACAGAATAAATCCACCTCAAGATTTCCTCTCGCCGGAGTGTGACGAAGTGAGAGATCGCATGAGTTCTTGCTCTCTGAAGTCAAACAACCAAGACCGAAACGTTCTCAAGTATAAAGTCGAAGAGGATATCCTTGCCAATGTAAACGTTAAACCCTTAGTCGCAATACACGAGAAATGGATTTATGAAGCGAACCGAAAAACTTGTCGGTCGATGTCCTTGCCTGAAGATAACAGGTTAGTAGTAACAATGACGTCATCCTCATCACAGATGTTGATACAGTTCGACTATTTGAGTAAAACTGTCGCCAACGTCCATACTACGTTGAATACACCGGTTCTCGTCCGATCACCGAAGTTAAGCAACATCGGGCGTGGTCAGTACTTGGATGGGTGACCGCCTGGGAACACCACGTGACGTTGGCTTTTTGTATTTTTAGCAATAAAAACCCATCAATTCATTTATTATTTTGCGACAATAGTTGGTATTATCGCAATACAATAAAAAAAAAAAACTGTAGTTAGTTGTGAGGCTTCCCATCATTCCCCAGTTCGGGAACATTAACTAGAGATTGCGTAATTTCCTACCGACTGCCACCAAGATTGCGCTTGCACAATCGCTTCTTCTGCCCATCCTTGACTATGCCGATGCCACCTATCTTGATCTTACCCAAGACCAACTAGATAAACTTGAGCGGCTTCAAAATTTTTGTATAAGGTTCATATTCGGTTTGCGCAAATATGACCATGTTTCCGAATTTCGTGTGAAGCTCAAGTGGTTACCAATTCGCCTTCGCCGGAATGCTCATATTCTTTCACTTCTATTTAATGTGCTCTTTTCCCCTTTCACCCCTATCTATCTCAAGAAACGTTTTCAGTTTCTTTGCGACTCCCACACGAAATTGTTAAGGTCATCAGATAACTTGAAGCTCAAAATGCCAATGCATTCCACAACTTTCCTTGATAAATCCTTTACTGTCCAGGCCACTCGTTTGTGGAATGCATTGCCAGTTGAAATAAAACGCGCGCAGTCGTTACAGGTGTTCAAAAGACTTGTTAAGGAGCACTACTTGTCGTTGTGATCTTGTTGTCCTAACTGCAATCATCTACAGTCTTCTTTTATTTTTCGTTGCCTGTATATATAGTATGTATGTATTTATGTATATATAATTTTGGATATGTATATATTTGTGTATCTATTTTAGTGTATTGTATACATAATATTTGCACCAACGACAGTCCCATTTATTGTCCAGGGAAATCACTGTCCATTCTAAGGTTGCCTGGAAGAGATCGCAGTAATGCGATAAGGCCGCCCATTGTATATTATGTAGTTTCATGTATTTTTTTATGCTTTGTATTTTAGTGGTGTACAATAAAGTATATATAAATAAATAAATAACTTTGCTCGGCGTAAGCTTACCGACTTTCGAACACGGAAAATGCTCAGTCAGTTTTAAAATCAGTTTACTTTAATCAAATGATGTCTTAAAGTTGATATTGAAAGAATAATTCGACGTACCCCATGCCAACGTCCATACTACGTTGAATACACCGGTTCTCGTCCGATCACCGAAGTTAAGCAACATCGGGCGTGGTCAGTACTTGGATGGGTGACCGCCTGGGAACACCACGTGACGTTGGCTTTTTGCTTTTTGCGCTGTTTTTATTACTTATATTTCAATAACGGAAATTCCAAAAATATCTACCAATAATCTTATCTATATTTTTATAAAACAGATATTATACATACCATTATTTATGTTATCTTTTCTTACTAGTTGAGATTACCAAAAAGGATCACAGAGCTAAGGGGTTTTATTATTGGCATTGAATCATAAACCTTATTTTCAGTGGATAGGTTTTGGTGGATGCGAAAAAACCATATGACCGCCTAGATATTATTGTACACACGGCTACACATCAAGCTGTAAATTTCCAGTTTTAGCTGACCTCGCATTGTATAGGTTTTTCGTACAATCACAAGTCACCTTATACTGGTTATGTAAAGCTTGATGTGTAGCGTACTATTGGATTTTGAACTGTCGATGCTGCGATGAAAATTAAATATTGCGTTTTTACTTAGGCATTCGTTTAGGTATCGCCTAGTGTTAGTGAAAATAGGCACTAGGTTAAGGCTTTTTGCATTTTGTTTCAGGAGCCAGATAGCGGCGGTGAAGCCGGCGTCTCACTGCGTGGATACGCTGCAGAAATCTTTGCCCCAGTTGAACATGAAGAAACCCGGGACTAAAATATATCGCACGCGTCCCGCTTCACCTAGCAACGGAAAAAATGGTCAGTCGCCACTAAATTATACCCTTTAAACTACTAATTATTGGTATAATTGTTAACCGTAGGTACTTAAGAAAAAACATTATTTTAAACTAAGCTTCTGATACTAACCATATAAACACTGCTTTATTTAAATTTAATTTGGATAACTCATTTTTGTGACATTACCAGAGCAAAAGTGTTTGCATGCCATTTAAAATTCGAAAACAGGGGGTCTACTCCGAAGTAGTATCGGCCGAATCCTGCTACGAAGTTACTATTTGGTTCGGTCGGTTCCGATTCTACACTCCTACACTCTTTCGAATATTGACTATGGTCCCGACCCAACTGAGCCGATCCGAACTTTTTTCGCATTTTTCAATAATATTCGGTTCGGCCATGTGTCGGTCCGATCCGAACATTCGCACTTTGCACTTCGGAGTAGGCCCCCTGTATTCGCATTTGGCATTGACGAGAGGGTCGCTTAATACATGGGTTTGCAAATCGTCCCCTTTTCGAGTGCTTATTGTTGTGAATGCGCTTGAGATCGGCGTGGCGGTTTATTATTATAATAATCCGTACAGAAATTACGATGCTCAGACAGATAAAGGATCTATTTACAACACCCTCATTTCCCACTGTGGGTTAAACCATATCAATTTTTTAACATTGCAATATTCACTGTATATCTTTATATTATCACTTGCATTGTGTTGGTAACACAATAAATATTTACATTTGCATGAGGCTTTTATTTCTTATTCATAAACTAACTAAGTACTTCATTTCTTTGGACTTGACATAAGGACTTCTGTTTTGAAAGTAAGTATTATTTGGGTATTTGATATCTTTTTCCATGGGCGGTCCCCCGACGGGACAGCATTTAATCAAAAAAATTCATACGTACTTACGTAAGGTCATAATTTCAAGGTTATTTTTTTCTTTTTTATAGGGTTTCACGTTTATACCTTTTTTGTTCTTTTTGTGGCTATTTTTTCAAGTTTTTTTTTTACATTTTAGGCTTTTTACATTCATACTATTTTTATTATTACGAGTATTTTGTCGGAGGTTTTTTAAATTTTTTTTTTTTTTTGGGTTTTTTTTTAGAGCCGTAAATTTTGTATGTACACAACAGTAGGTATTGAAGAATTCCTTACTGATTAATCGCTTTTTATTAGACCTTTAAAATTTTGACTAAGATGTAAGGTATTTAGAGTTAGGCCTGGTAGAGTTAAGGGCTTTTTTTTGGGTGGGAAATCATCAAATGACTTCTCCCGCTATTTCTTTCGAACAACCCGCGGCCCTGGCGGGCTTGCCTCTACATTAGATCTGATAACGTTTTAACAGTGAAAGTGTTATTTAAGTCTTGGCAACCTACTTTACATGAAATATTTTTGGTGGTATTATTAAACTAAGCTACCCGGCGAACGTCGTACCGCCATCTTTTTTTTTCTTTTAATTTTCTTCTATACAAACCTTGTCCTAACAATAACAAACACAAAAAAAAATATCCAATTTGGTGCAGTCGATTGGAAGTTATATGCGCGTACATACATTTCGGTGATTAATTTTTATTTATATAGAAGATAGATAGATGAGGCGTCATTTATGATTGTGGTTAGTTAGTTCATCATGTGGACCCCTCCCCCCCCCCCCCCCCCAGGACAAAATCCGAAGCTACGCCAATGGCACCTTCCCCTATTTCATTTTGCAGGATTGATTATTTCCGGTCCTTCTAGAAAAGTAGGAATATATGCCATGTTTTAAATAACAACCTATATGAAGGAGGTTTATAACCAGTTAAGGCCATTTTTATATAAAAAAATAAAAATAGGGTAATTGTCTGGATAAAAAAATATTAAGTATTATATTTAGTCCGTCAGTTAGATTATAGAAAAATAATGGCCACGTATTTTTTCTTTTGTCAATCAAACAAAAAATGACAAAGATAAAGCGCGTCAAAATTTGGGAGTGGGGGTCGTGACGTCACTTGCTTGCAAAAGTGTCGCAAGCAAGTGACGTCACGCGGACCTTTAACGGGCGATATCTTCATCACTTTTTATATAATTGACAAAAGAAAAAATACGGGTTCAATATTTTTTTGTTAATCTAACTGACGGACTAATTAGATTTTTTTAGGAAAATAGCCTATTGTCACAATAGTTTAGTTAAAAATTAATTGATGCTTGTATGATAAAATATTTTACAGGGCACCAATGGGAGCAGTTTTGTCAAACGCGGGATACAATCGCTAAGAGTATCAACTTTTCACGAAGCCCTGAGCTTCGACACCGGAGCCCCGAACTTCAACACTGGAGGGCTGAATCAGAACGAGGGTAATTATTTTATTACTTACTTATCATGATAATAAATAGGTTTCGTTTCAATAGACCATGTTTTACTGCCACGCTTTCGCCAACGTCCATACTACGTTGAATAAACCGGTTCTCGTCCGATCACCGAAGTTAAGCAACATCATCAACAGCAACATCGGGCGTGGTCAGTACTTGGATGGGTGACCGCTTGGGAACACCACGTGACGTTGGCTTTTTGCTTTTCATATTTTATTGTTTCAAGAGATTACTGAATTTTTCATTTTTAATGTAATTATTCAGTTAATATATTACCTTTTATTTGCAGAACATTAACCGATAGCCAGAAATCCGAGCTAAAGATCGACCAATCAACTGACACGAGAAGCATCGAAGAGTACATCAGAGACATGATACGCAAAGAGTTCCAACACCTACTGCAAGAAATATCCGACGAGACTTCTGCTTCTAACCACGACGACATCGTTAACAAAGGAGTCGCGAATATCATAGAGTCTATAACTAATAACGAAGACACAAGAGCCACGAAGAAAGAACCAATAAAATCGTTCTCTCGAGTCAAAATCAACGGGAACAACAAACCATTACTACAAATCACTTTCACCCGTTCTGGGGAGAATAGTCTGCAAGTCCTAGACAACTGTGTGAATGTCACTATCTGTGATGGCGGCAATAATAATGTTAGCACGAACAACAATACGTGTACTAAGGACAAAATGAACCAGTCAATGGAAGACACGCTGACTGAGGATGTTCACGTTAATGCTTTGAAGAGGTGTCAGGCTTTCAATGCTTTACAGGTGAGTAGATAAGAGAGAGTTTAGTACTAAAACTAAAGCCTCGTATTCATTGAACAAAAGTTAAACATAATTGTTTCAGCGACATGTTGTTGGCAACATTTTATATAGTTTCGCATGTAAAGTATATTTCTAGTAAAACAAAAAAATGTTGCACAACTTTTGTTTATCACAAATACCTAGACCTACGTATAATCAACTGAAACTGTTCGTATGAATTTTGAATGTTAATTAGGTTCTAAGATATTTCTCGTTTTTATTGTTAACAGGAAGCTAGAAGTACCGAGGACTTATACATAGACGACGACTTATCAACGATGCAAGAAAACTTCGGCGGTAAAGTGAAACTGATACCGCTGCACGGATCTTTGCACGAGATACTGTGCGAGAAGGAAGACGAATGCTGCCTAATCAAGGTCAAGCAGGAGAACGGCTGCGACACCATCTACTTCCGCTGTGACAACTCCGACACAGAGTCGCGAGACGCCATCGATGGCCGCGCGCACGACCAGCGTCCGCAAGACACCGTCGTCTTCAAACGAAGCATCTCACTCGTCGAAGAAAGAATCCAGCGCATTTTTCCAAAAGAAAAACGCTCACAACCCCTCGCTCGCAAACCGAAACCTGCCAACATCCGAATACGACCCAAATCCGAAATATTATTACCGACTGTATCGAGCCTATCTCGAGCTCTAAGCAACAGCAGCCCGTCCTTACCAACATGCGACAAGAATGACGAAGTTGAGGTCAACATTGAGAATGTGCTGAGCTACCAGGACTCTTCATCCGATGAATGTCTCAAGTGCCAAGCGGAGAACGATGACTTTGAGTTTCTTGAGAGAAAGATAGAAGAAGACCTCGCGAACTGCTGTAAGAGTACGAGGTCTCCAATGTCTACCGGCTGCTTACCGAAGATATCCGAAGAAAACCTCTTGAATCTGAATCTCGAGGAGAAGGACTGATTAATTCTGTTGATCCAGAATTAAGATTTTTTGTTAGTTGTAACACTAATGTTGAAGCCATAAGTACAAATTACAATACCGCATGATGAGGCGTTGAAAAACTTGCTTTTTCTTCACCGATTGTATTCAAAATGTCCAATTTGACAAGTACAAAGTTGATAGGTTTTTGTATGACACTTTTATTGGTCAATCATAATTATGTCGCTGGTATTGTTACTATCGCAATTATGTTACTCATCCGTCCAATTTGTACTCGCATTTCGAAAACCCAAAGATATTTTCATAGGTTTTCTTGTATTTTTAGATTGTTTCCGTGTTTTAATTTGTATCGTTTTAGTGATGATAGTGCAAGGCTATGTGATTTAGAGTAAGTGGCACCAATACATTCCACTGTTGTGATTTTTAGAATATATGCACCTTAAGAAGGTATCGCCTTGTTATACTTTAATATGAGCACTTTTAATCTATCCAAAATATTTTAATGTTTGTTTCTATATTTTTTAATTATATTGAATACACCAAAGGTTAATTAGTTGCCTGCTTTGGTACTTTTCTATGGTCCTTTGATTTTCTAAAGTGTAAGTTGATTTATAAAATGAGTATTATGTGATTTCTAAAGTTTCCATTTTAAACGCTATTGTTACTCAGATGTGTGGTTGATTTTAGATTTAACTGTTAAAAATAAAACTTTGTACTTACATTGCTGTTTTTATTCAACAAAAATAAAACGTAAACTATGTCGTAGATTAGTGTTGTACAAAGCATAGCCCGCGGGTCGCTAATAAAACATCTATGCAACACGACACGATGTAAGCAAGTAAAAAAAATATGGATGTCACGTAATCAACTTTGAACATTAATATCTCGGAAAAGTGACACTACGGGGTTTGGTCTAAGGGCTCCCACACATAAACACGATACGAGGTCGCGTCGTAAAATCCTTCGATTTACATAACAAAGGTACCACCATTCATTGTCAGATGGTGACCGTCAACGATTGTCCGGACGGCTGCTAGTGACAGACTTGGCATGTATCATGCTGTCTTGTATATGCTTGAAGGCGAGATCACAACGTAATGGCATTGTCTTGTCTGACATTGGCAGTGTACGTCGACGGCGACGTCGTATCGAAAATCACCCTTCGCCCTTAATAAAGTAAAGGCCTATTTCAAAAATATCAACTTTGGGAAAACGTGTTTAAAGATTCAGGAAATCATTTTGAGCCCATATAGCACGAAAATTCAAAAACTCAGTATTTCGAGTTGTGCCCTTACATTACTAAGGGTGCGGGTGCTGGGGGTGGGGTGCGTAGTAACTAATTTAAGTTAGTTACTACGCCGAAGAAACTACCATCCGGATCACCGCTCGGCGGCGAGCTACGACTCTCCCGAGTCCCGGGTCGAGAGTTCTAGGGCTGCAGAATTTACGAGGAGGTTGCTTTGTTAGAACATTGAGTAAAGGCGACATCTAGGTGCTCAGTAGGTAGTTAGGTAGCGCCACTATAATTTACGGCCGAATTTAGAACTAGCGACAGAACTGTGTTACGTTGTGTTGTGTCCTATGTGTTTTACATTATTAAGGATAAATGGCGCTAAATTATATTCTTTTTACAAGATATTATGATTGTTTCTATATATTATAAAACCTGATACATTACGTTAGTTGTTAATATTAAAATGTGTTTCTACTTTACAGAATAAATCCACCTCAAGATTTCCTCTCGCCTGAGTCATGACTGTGATGAAGTGAGAGATCGCATGAGTTCTTGCTCTCCGAGTCCTCAAGTATAAAGTCGAAGAAGATATCGTTGCTAATGTAAACGTGAAACCCTTAGTCGCAATACACGAGAGCGAGAAGTGGATTTATGAAGCGAACCGAAAAACTTGCCGGTCGATGTCCTTGCTTGAAGATCATCACAGATGTTGATACGGTTCGACTATTTGAGCAGGGCTTTCGCCAACGTCCATACTACGTTGAATACACCGGTTCTCGTCCGATCACCGAAGTTAAGCAACATCGGGCGTGGTCAGTACTTGGATGGGTGACCGCCTGGGAACACCACGTGACGTTGGCTTTTTGCTTTTCATAATATTTATTGTTTCAAGTAACTATTTTTCATTTTTAAAGTAGTTATTCAGTTAAAATATTACAATAAGAATATACAATCCAATGTAGGAGAGCCCAGAAGGTTTTTGAGCAAGAAAAAGTTGATAGCTGAGTAGGTGCGGCATGATGAGAGAACACTGAAATATATTTGAAAAGTTTCAGATAGGAGTCCAATTTCAGATTAATAAAAGGGCCAAAAATACCGTGATCTTCAGAGCAAGGTTTTTTTTAATCCTTTATTAAAAAGAACCAGGTTCTTCATAATTAATTACAATCTAGCCTATAGGCAGAGATCAGGTACATCAGAGCAACATGGTGTCGATGACGGATCCAAACTGGACCAATTACAATAAGCTCTCGTGAATTATCGCTGTCTAAGCATTAATACTGAAACGAACGTGCTGTGTGGGCTTTGGAAGCTCCACCGGTAGTCGTTGTGCACGTTTTACAACGCGGTTAAATCTTTAAAAACATCCTCATCTTTCGAGGTATCCACATTTAAAAAAATAAGTACTCAAAGAACAATGTACCTATACTTACTTTGATAAAGCTGGCAAAGATGGGAAACCATATATTTACTAAAAATTTACGAAAATATTAAAATAACAACTTGTTTATGTCGTAAATAATTCGTTTCTATTCAAGATGTTATTGTAATTACGAACCTTTGCGCTCGATATCGTTACTAATATCGCCCCGAATTCTAAGTGATAGTTCGTTTTTTAACCGACGAAAAAAACGGAGGAGTTTCTTTTTTTATGTATGCCCAAGCATAACTTTTTATAGAGTAGTCCGATTTTTACAATTCTTTTTATTGGAAAGGGTATAATACCCCAAAGTTGGTCCCATATAAATTTGGAAAAAAAAACCCTAAGGGTGGGAAAATAGGGGTGACGTCAATGGGGCATGTTACATTTGTCAATATTATCACGATCCTAATATCGCGATGTCGCAAGTATTGGACACGATACCGTGATACGGCATATTATACGATCAATATTACCACGGTATCGTGATATTATGGACAATAAACATTATAATTATTATCATTGGGTGATGTATTATTCACTCACAGATTTGAATGCTGAGTTGTGTATTAATACTCTACTCAGTGCCACATACTTTACATACTTATGCCCTTCGGCAGTAAAGTTAAACGACACCGACTCAAAATTACATAGCTATACTTACATTAGTTTAAGAACTTAGATAATAAGGTAAAATAAAAAAGATTTATTATTTTTTGCTTTTCAGTTTTTTCGGCGGTTTATAAAGTTTTGTGAGTTTTATTAAATACCTAAGCCCCAACACTTCTGATTAGGCCGCCACCTGTGAGTTAATAGATTAAATTTAATATAATTATGAGATTGGTACCTGTGATTGTGTGACATGTGATACCTCAAAAGGAAAAACGAAACCCTTAAAACCCTCACTTCGTTGTCCGTCTTTCAAGAAGACCCTTTTTCTCAGGAGCGCGTGTAGTTATTATGTTGAAGTTGATATCAAATACTCAGGGCTGCGATCCCTTGAAGCTGTGAAAAAACCAAACTTCTTAGGCCTCCACCAATATTTTTAATATAATTTTGTTTTTGAGGAAGAAATTAATTTTTAAAAAGTGCAATAATACTGTGGGAACTTCAAATAATTATTTGAAAAGCGACACCATTGCTCGGAGCGAATGTGACGTGTAAGTTCATGACATCAATAATATTGTCAATGTGTTAGGAGTGTTTGGAATTCAGTCCGTTGCCCATTATATTATATTACTTACTACTTTGCTAGTCATTATGGATGGGTAGGCCGCACTCGATCATACCAAAATCAACGGCTCTGAAGATCACGTTATTTTTGGCCCTTTTTTAATCTGAAAGTGTACTCCTATCTGAAACTTTTCAAATATATTTTCAGTGTTCTGACAAATAACTGAACAATTACTTTAAAAATGAAAAATTGTTCCTTGAAACAATAAATTATGAAAAGCAAAAAGCCAACGTCACGTGGTGTTCCCAGGCGGTCACCCATCCAAGTACTGACCACGCCCGATGTTGCTTAACTTCGGTGATCGGACGAGAACCGGTGTATTCAACGTAGTATGGACGTTGGCGAATGTTAAGTCGAATTTCTGGTTTACTATAAAGTATGTGACGTCATTTAATTAAAGTAAAATGCCTAAGCATTATGGAACATTTGAAAGATGTATCGCTTGCGCGCTTTGTGTTAGTACGTTCATACAAAACCTGTCCAATTGCAATAAGTTATCTAACCATTGAAAAATCAACCCTAACCACATATAAATAGGCACTAATATAAAAATAAAATAAGAAAAAGGAAGTAGCTAAAAAACTAAAGCAAAAAGCCAACGTCACGTGGTGTTCCCAGGCGGTCACCCATCCAAGTACTGACCACGCCCGATGTTGCTTAACTTCGGTGATCGGACGAGAACCGGTGTATTCAACGTAGTATGGACGTTAGCGAAAGCCCAGCTCAAATAGTCGAACCGTATCAACATCTGTGATGACGTCATTGTTGCTAATAACCTGTTATCTTCAAGCAAGGACATCGACCGGCAAGTTTTTCGATTCGCTTCATAAATCCACCTCTCACTCTCGTGTATTGCGACTAAGGGTTTCACGTTTACATTAGCAACGATATCTTCTTCGACTTTATAGGTACTTGAGGACTCGGAGAGCAAGAACTCATGCGATCTCTCACTTCATCACACTCATGACTCAGGCGAGAGGAAATCTTGAGGTGGATTTATTCTGTAAAGTAGAAATTTTAATCTAAGCAACTAACGTAATGTATCAGGTTTTCTATTGTATAGGAACAATCATAACATCTTGTAAAAAGAATATAATTTAGCGCCATCTATCCTTATTAATATAAAACCCATAGGACGCGATGTAACACAGTTATGTCACTAGTTCTAAATTCGGCCGTAAGTTTTAGTAGCGCTACCTAACTACCTACTGAGCATAGTAATACCACAGATTACTAAATAGTTATACCTATACCTAGACATCATGTCACCTTTACTCAATGTTCTAACAAAGCAACTCCTCGTAAATTCTGCAGCGCTAGTACTCTCGACCCGGGACTCGGGACTCGGGCGAGTCGTAGCTCGCCGCCGAGCGGTGATCGATGGTAGTTTCCTAGCGTAGTAACTAACTTTTTCCCTTATTTGCCATAAGTACTCATCCACAACATTGAGTGTAGCTTCTCCGATCTTCATTAGAGTGGATGTTATATGGGTATTTGACATGACCTTTGTCTTGTCCATGTTCATTTTAAGACCCACACTTTGGGAAGCTTTAGAGCTTCCGAAAGACTGGGGTCATCGATCATATTGTACTGACGTCCGCCATGGTGTAAACCATGACTACTATATCGTCGGCAAACCGAAATTGAGGAAGGTGAAGGCTTTCTCGTACTACAAACGCTAAGCGGAGAGGCAGGTGTTATATTCTTCTGTCACTGTGTAGGTAACCTGCGGAAGCGTATGTGTGTGGTACGGCTACGGTGCTAAAACCGTTACGGACCGATGATGACAGGATCGTTTCTGTCAAACCGCTATTGAGAGAATTCGAGAGGTTCTATGGACTGTTATACACGTCAACAAGTAACCCCGTTACGAATCTAGCAAACGACCCAAGAACTAGATTGACCCGACACTATACCGAAGACAAGCCAGACGTCAGCTTGTACGAGATTAGGATGGCTCTGAAGCAGCTCAAAAACTAGAAGGCGCTGGTTGATGACGGAATTAGGGCCGAACTCTTAAAGGCCGACGGAAAACCCGTTCTGGCATGGAATAGAGATACTTTTCGTTAAAAAGTACGACAATGCGCTTCTTAAGAATTATAAGCATGATGTAACTAATACTTTTTAACCATCCATGGAGTTTCTTGCCCGTTTTTCTCCATAGGTACACCAGCGATCTGTCAAATTTCTTTAAGAGATTTTCAACTTTATCGCTAAAGTATTAAGGTTCAAGGTTGATTGGGAAAATTTGACATTTTCGGGTAGCTTGACCTGCTGTCGTCTGTACCTACTACGCTTTGGAATGGGCAACTTTGTACTTTACTTATCTTAATTTGACAGGACTTACTTACTTACTTTACTTAGTTTGTGAACAAGGGAATCGGCGCCACTATTTAATTTTTACAAAAAATATCGCAAAAAATTGGCTTCTGCAAAATAATTTTTACACATTGAAATAATGTTTTAAGGGATTTTAATTGATTTTAAGGGTAAATAAGTAAATAATATTATTTTTTAATAATAACGTAGATTTATTTAGTTGATCGATGGTTGTTTAATATAACTGGTGTTATTGTTGTGTTTTTATTTTATTTTATATTGTGTACTATAGTATATAGGTAAGTTAGGTTTTATACCCACCTTATGTATGTAAGTACCTACATATAAGTTCACATTGTATTGCAGTAGTGTAGCGGCGGATGTGTCGAACGATATCCAACCATCTTTGTACTTAATCTTGCGTATAACTTACGAAGTAACCATTTAGTAATCTGTGGTATAACGGCTGATAATTCTAAGTACCTACGCTGATCATACTACCCCGGGTTCACCGCTCGACACGGCAGCGACCTCAGATTAATTAAGACCAATAGATGAAATGTATTTTAGCAGGAACCTACGACTGTAATGCTATCCTTATTACGTAAACTAAAATGTACGAGTGAAAAAACAAGATGGCAATATTTTTATCAATGTGTCGATTTCATGCCGCGTACAGCCCCATCTGTCAAATGAGTGTCAAATGCTAGCAGCCAAGGTTGTGCAGAATAGTTTAGTCAATATCGACATAATATGTCGATATTATCACATTACAATAATATCGTTTAAATATGAAATAATGTGATAAAATGATATTTTAAAATGGGTTGTATTAAATCGGTCATCAAAAACAACGTAACCTGATAATTATTACATGCACCACAAAACTTGGCACAAAAAAAAAACGTGACCCAAATCGTAAAGAGAATGAATTTTATCTCATATGTAGTGAAGAAAAAAACCATTATCAGCAAATACTTTTAATCAATTTATATTATAATTCAACACTTATTGGCCTCTAAAAATAATTGTCTTTGTCAGAAATGAACGAATTTTTTCTATTGGCGCAGTAATTTGCTTCGTCATGTGATGTATTCTTATTTTTAAATAAGTTTCGCTGACAGACTTCAATAAAAGATTGCGGTGGTCATCGAATACAGAGTTGTCTAATGAATGTTCATGTAGTTCTTCAAGAACTTTTGTTTGTAACAATCTTTGTGATATTCGATTAATCATGGCTGAGAAATATTGTGGTTTTCCAACAGATTTTTTTGTTACCACAGCCTCAAATTCTCTCAGAATTTTTTCTGCAACCAGGCAAATTTTTTGAATGCTTTTTGAAGGTTTAGTAAGCCGTGACCATGAATGTTAATGCTTCCTTAGCTATTGGAGCATCATCAGAATCAATGTCACACCCGATATTAGCATAGCCAAAATAACGACGTCCATCCCATTCAATGATCTTTCTGATTGCCATTTCGTCGATGCTGACAGCACAGTATAACGGTTTGCCCTTATTTTGAGCCACCCTTTCCTTAATAGCGTCTAACGCTTCCTTAGTAAACCCTGGATCGCAATCAAGAGTACAGTACCATTTTGAAATTGTGTTGGGGTGTGGCAGGATATTTTTTAATTCTTCACGTACATAGCTGTAAGCTTTTGGTGAAAGGTAATGAAGAGTAACTGCAAACTTTTTGAGTTCCGATGAATACTCCTTTGGTGTACTGCCTTTCGCCTTGGATAAATATCGTTCAATTATTTCATTGCTTTTGATGTTTTTCAACATAATGAAATACTCTTCATCTAATTTTTCTTTTTGTAACAATTCAAGTAACCTCTGATTGATGGTCGTATTCTTTTTATTTAAACGGCGAGTTCGTTGTTTCTGAGCATTTAACTTTAACAAACGATTCTTGGCAATCAGCTCCAGTTTCAGTATTTTTTTTTCAAGTTTGCTAATTCGCCCTTCGTATATTGCTTTTAAAGTCGTCTGGCTTACTGTCGTTGTTTCTGCCAAATCCTGCAAGAAAAAAAAAATGAGCAGACTTAGGACTCAAGGCAAGCAGGTATATGAAGTGTCATAGTTTAATCATCGATAACTATTTTTGACGGCACTAATAACCTCAAAATTGGATTGATTAAATTTGCGATTTCTGTGCTTATTTTTGTTCTAACTTATATGAAATTGTCTTAGCGTAATAAAATAAGCGATCGCATGTCTTTTTCCTTAAATGCCATAACATTTCCTAGTTATTTACAGCGAAAATATAACTGGTATGTACAGACGCCAGCACATCAAGCTACTACAATCTGTCAAATTTCTTTAATAGATTTTCAACTTTATCGATAAAGCATTAAGGTTCAAAGTTGATTGGAAAAATTTGACAGTTTCGGGTAGCTTGACCTGCTGGCGTCTGTACTCACTTGTGGAAACTTATATTTTCGCCGGAGTTTTCTTTGTAGCCAGAATGCGATCTGCAACCGCGCACCATGCAGGACATTCTCCTTGTCCTCAGCCCACTTTCGGTTACACCAACACACCACAAACTTTACGAATTCTCTTGATATCTCACGATGTTTACACACAGAACACTAATTGTTTACATGGACAATGACGGAAGTCAATGAAGTCATAACGCGACCAAATTGCAAAGTATTGCCAATGTTGCCGTCGTAGAATTTTAAAAGTGCCTTTCTCATTCGTTAGCATGGACAGGAGTCTTTAGGAGTCGGAATGACGTTTTGGGTAGTACGGTGTGACGTCATCAAGATTTCATCTATTGTAGTAATTAATCTGAGGCAGCGACCGACGACTTCAATTCCGAGTTGAGAGTACTAGGAATGCAGAATAAACAAGGAGGTTGCTTTGCTAGCACATTGACTAACTGGTAAAGGCGACATCTATTGTATCACTCAGTAGGTTGTAGCGCCACTTAAACTTACGGCCGAATTTAGAACTCCCTGTGTTACGTCGCATCATATGCGGTTCATGTTATTAATGACAGATGGCGCTAAATTACATTATTTCTAAAAGGTATTAATAATTCATGATTGTTTTTCAATAAAAACCTTTTCTTTTTTACAGAATTATTCCACCTCAGGATTTCCTCTCATCGGAGTGTGACGAAGTGAGAAATCGCATAAGTTCTTCTCTGAAGTCAAACAACCATGGTCGAAACGTCCTCAAGTATATAGAAGAAGAGCATATCCTTGCCAAAGTAAACTTGAAACAGTTGAAACCCATAAGGCTGATTTTTCTAACGCCAGATAACTTTATCGTAGGAATAATTATTTTGAATTTTTGACAGTTCTTCCATTCAAAATCTGTCAAACGTCAATTTTATTCCTGGAATAAAACTTATCTGGCGTTGGAAAAATCAGCCCTGCCTGAAGATAACAGAAGGCCAATAAAACGTTCAAAATCTAGTCGCAGTCTCATCTCGGCGACTCAAATACTCGTCAAAATGTAGGGAAATTAGAGGTATTTTTGACAGATTGAGACTGAGATCACTGTGAACGTTCTTAAAAAAAATTACGAGAATTGCCCTCAGGTTGGTAGCAATAATGACGTCATCACAGATGTTGATACGGTTCGTCTATTTGAGTAGAGCTTTCGCCAACGTCCATACTACGTTGAATACACCGGTTCTCGTCCGATCACCGAAGTTAGGCAACATCGGGCGTGGTCAGTACTTGGATGGGTGACCGCCTGGGAACACCACGTGACGTTGGCTTTTTGCTTTTCATAATAATTTATTATTTCAAGCATTGATATTAATAGTTTCAAGCTACAATTTTTCATTTTTAACCCCCGACGCAAAAACGACGGGTTGTTATAAGTTTGACGTGTCTCTGTGTGTGGTCTGTGGCATCGTACCTATAGCTCCCGAACGGATGTACCGATTTTAATTTTGTTTTTTTGTTTGAAATGTGAATTAGTCGGGAGTGTTCTTATTAAAGTAATTATTCAGTTAAACTATTACCTTTTATTTGCTGAACATTAACCGATAGCCAAAAATCCGAGCTAAAGATCGACCAATCAACTGACACGAGAAGCATCGAAGGGTCATACGCAAAAAGTTCCAACACCTACTGCAGGAAATATGACGCATGTTTTCCCCCAACTTGTTTTTTGTGTGTTTATTGTCCTTTTTTATGCGTCATGTTTGCCGCAAATAAATGCATTTTCTTTCTTTTTTCTTTCAAATATCCGACGAGACTTCTGCATCTAACCACGAAGACATCGTTAACAAAGGAGTCGCGAATATCATAGAGTCTTTAACTAATAACGAAGACACAAGAGCCACGAAGAAAGAAACAATGAAATCGTTCTCTCAAGTCAAAATCAACGGCAAAAACAAACCTCTACTACAAATCACTATCTGTGATGGAGCCAATGATAATGTTAGTACCAACTACTAAATAGTTGCCTGGTTTGGTACTTTTCTATAATTCTGATTGATTTTCTTTATAAAAATGAGTATTATGTGATTTCTAAAGTTTCCATTTTAAATGTTATTGTTGCTCAGATGTGTGGGTGATTATAGATTTAACTGTTAAAAAAAAACTTTGTACTCATATTGCCGTTTTTATTTTACAAAAATAAAAAGTAAAATAGAAAAAAAAGCAACATTAAATGGCACTATAAAATATTATGGAAATATACATTGTGCTTATTATAATACATACGTGTTACGCACACTGGAAGACATTTGGAATATAATTTCTTGGTTCTATTTTTGTAGCCTGCTACATAACTTGTTTGGATGTAAATGCACAATATTAAATGATTTCTCATCCTCTAACATCTTTAACGTTAACTATATTAACGCGATACGGTAGAACTTACAAATCTATGTAGAGAAAATTAACAAATACAGGGTAGTTCCTTATACTGTATTGTTACTAATAATCTCAAAAAAATATGGCGAAACTGATCTCAAACTGGCTAACAAAACAACCAGATGGTCAGTCAACAAAATAATTTTGCGAATTTACATCATTATAACGCAGGGAGCAACAAGGTTCATTTTCTTAATAATCATCATGATGGAATTTTTTTTTCATTAGTTTATTTGCGTACGTAGTGAAATTTTATTATTGTAAATGATTTTGTTGTAAAGAAAAACAATAGCGGCTTAGTTTGTGTGTCAACGTTCTTATAATATAAGTTTTAAAAATGTTCTCAATAAGAAATTACAAATATTTAACTTACTTGAAAGTTAAATATTTGTAATTTCTTATTGAGAAATAAATTTCTTTAATCATAATCTAATTTTTATGCAAATTACAATGATTTCGTCAATTGTCGCATAAAGATTAAAAAAAAACCGATTTTCAGACAGTTCATTTAGTTTTAACACTCGATGTGAAAAAAGCCTGCATACACGGAGTAATAAGAAATTGAGTAAAAAATAAAATAAATAAAAACAACTTTGCATTTTATGACACTGAAAATAATGCAAGAGCAAGAGGGTTTTCTGATGATATTGAATTAATAACTTTATTACGACTTTTTTTGACTTTTTATTTTGATTTTTTTAGCAGGTAGGACATGGAGCAAGGGTCTGCTTATGCATGTCCTACTAGGTCGTTTCTATAAGTTAAGTAAACATTTATGAAGTCTTATTAGTAAGCCTGGTGACTACAGCCTTAACTTCGGTGTAGTTCTTGATGCCGTAGGGTCCGTTCTCGCGACCGATGCCAGACTGCTTGTACCCGCCGAAGGGAACTTGGTTGCTAAGGACATTGTAGTCGTTCACCCATACTGTGCCAGCACGAAGTCTCTGTAAATGAACAATCATTTTACAATTTTCGTAAAAAATAAAATAGTTTCTTACATCACACATTCCATTTTTTCATAAGTTCAAGGATAATTGATTTGATTAACTGTGCTCATTACGATCGAAGTATCACCCCAGCTAATGTGAAGATTGAGTGACAGCAGATTTTAGAGAAACCGGGAGAAAGTTAATAAGCATTTCGTTGAAATATTTTCCCTACCATTCGCCATTTATTTCAAACCTGAATGCGAGTAGCAAAACAAAGTATGTAGTTGTAACTTGTTCTATTTGATGCTGAGCAAAAGTTTTTTATGCGATTTATGGTTTTTCTAGTACTCCTCTCTAGTAACCCTAGTTGATCTAATCTGCGTTTGCGATTTACTTGCCAAACATGTAAAAAATATGAGTTTTTTGAAAAATAACTTTAACTCCTATACAATAAAGTTCAGTTTACGCTACAACTTGCAAACATTTTTATTACTTTTTCAATAGTGCTAGTCACTCTGAAATCAATTTAATTACTACTAGAATAAAGTTGATATTTTTTTAACTTGAAATAACATCACCTGGAAACATACATTGGAATAGACCTTAGAAGGGTATTTTAATTCTTATATGATACTGCATCAATTGGCATTATAAAAATAGTAATGTAATAAATGACATCTTCTCGGTGACTGTACCATTTTTTCCAAAATTAGTCAATGCAGTTAGCAAATACTCAAAAAGATAAGGGCAGTTTACTAAGGGACTAACCACATTTATTCAGCTTTGTTCAGCTTTTGTCTACAGAAAACAACGATTTTGTATGGAATGCGTACGCATCCGTAAAGCTGAACGGATGCGTACGCATTCCCAAAAATTAAATTCGCATAAGTGTGGTTAGTCATTAAGAACGTTCTGTAGCTACCACGAAGCAAATACAAAGAGATGTTCTAATTAGATTTCCATAAGAAACAAAACGCGTGACACTTTACGGGGTGAGGGGGGTATTAGATCCCGCCCACTTCTATTTTCCATCTACCGGTCAATAGCTAAACTATTTGCTCGTTCTGTCGATTTTACTTAGTAGTTACGTAACTATCTCGCACTAGATGTCCCTAAGTGCAGGATGCAACAGGGAGTAGTTTTTTAGGTTTATGTTTGTTGTTCATAGTTGACGATAGATGGCGGCCTGTTTACAAAATGATATGAAATCTACAAAAATAATATTTTGGCCATTAAAGGGTCTTTAGGAATGAATGTTGAACAAACTTCAGTATTAAGATTATTAAAATATGTTAGTTCTGAGCTCTATGTACCTAAATATTTTTAGTTTCCATGACGCCAAGTGTCGCCATCTAGTGTCGGGTAGAATTATGTTTGGAAACGCTAAGAGATTTTTCTAGAACTATTTTAATAAATTACGCATAAAATTACTTACAAATGAAATGTGATGCCATACTACATAGCATCAGAACGTCTATCCGAGTAATTTTTACAAGATAAAATACAACACTTCATTTTTTTTTTTCCTTTAGCGCGAATAATGCTGTAAAATGGGAACGTTTACAAAGTTGTGCACAGTACGAACGCCAACAATGCCACTGACTAAGGCCACGCCTACATAGTGACGTCAGGACCTAGCTAGTGAGAATCACAGTGCACAGTTGCTTAGGCCGACTCCTCTTTGTATTTGCTTCGTGGTAGCTACAACGGTAAAAGCGCCAGGCGTTACTTACGTCTTAAAAATCTACCCTATAAAGCAGTGGCAGTGGTAGGTGTATTATCTGTGTATGTTTTTCCCGTACCTGTACAACATAGTTAGCCTTGTCGATGTCCTGCGTGAACACGGCGGAGGCGAGTCCGTACTCAGAGTTGTTGGCGCGCTCGATCACCTCGTCGACCTGCGAGAACTTCAGGATCTGCTGCACGGGCCCGAAGATCTGAAATAGTACAGAGAAAAAAATGTTTCAGTGGATTCTTCTTTCTTAAGAAAGAAGAACTATGTTTATGAGACTAGGCGATTATTTGGTAATAAAATTAGTTCGACAGCAAGGTGGTGCTGGGGATTACTAGCTATGGGTGCGAATCGGCCGTTGCCGAGTCTATTGGAATTGGTGTAGTGCTGAGTTCAGCACTACACCAATTCCAATAGACTCGGCAACGGCCGATTCGCACTGATTGCACCGATTCGCAACAACCCAGCCAGTTGGCTGAGCGGTTTCAGTCAGCAAATAATAACAGGAGTTCAATGAGGTGGGCAGTAGTCTTTTATTACTAACTAGCTGCGCCCCGCGATTTCACCCGCATAAGTTTCGATCCCGTGGGAATATCGGGATAAAAATATCCTATATGTTAATCCTGGTTATAAACCATCTGTGTGCCAATTTTCATCCAAATCCGTTCAGTAGTTTTTGCGTGAAGAAGTAACAAACAAACATACAAACACACACACTCTCTCACCCCCAGACACACATGCACACACACAATCACTCACAAACTTTCGCCTTTATAATATTAGTGTGATTCAAGTGAACTTGTCTTCTTATATAGTTTGTTGTTGTTATTTGAGTTTTATAACTATTTCGGGTCTGGGTATATGAGATTTAGGTCCGTCATCGCACCCAAGAAAATTAATATTTTCATGCATAAAAATATTACCCCGACCTCATCTAGTTTTAAAATATGATTGACGTGTAAACCTACTTACAAAATAAAATCATTTATTTATAATTTTATACCTCAGTGGTAGCGATATCCATATTATCCTTGACATCGCTGAACACGGTGGGCTCTACGAAGTACCCGGTGTCCGAGGCGCGATTCCCTCCCGCGACTAGTTTGGCGCCCTGCTTCTTGCCGGTCTCGATGAGGCCGAGGATGCGGGTCTGCTGCTCCAAGTCGATCTGGAAATTGTGAGTGTTGGATAAGTGATAAAAAAATCGAAGTGCGCTTTTATAATATCGACTCGAGATTCCTCCAGTTGACCAGGCGGTTGCCAAGAGTAACTCTGAAGGTGGGTTGCTAAGGGTACAATACAGGAACTCAAAAGTTTAAACTTTTGGGCCCTGAATAACCTGATTTAGGGAGATGAAAAGAAGAAAGGCGTTAAAAAAATGAAACATTTGGGTACATTTGGTTAGGTTGAAATTTTAAGATATTTGAAAAGGCTAATCTAAGTACAGACGCCAGCAGGTCAAGCTACCCGAAACTGTCAAATTTTCCCAATCAACCTTGAACCTTAATGCTTTAGCGATAAAGTTGAAAATCTATTAAAGAAATTGACAAATTGTAGTAGCTTGGTGTGCTGGTAATGTAATAGGTAAAGAAGCAAGAAATATAACTGCAATGTATTAACTCTTATATCCTAAGTTTGGCGACCTCTTCCTGAAAGAAGTTTGTCATACCTGTGGTCCCTGTTCAGTCTCAGGTTTGAAGGGGTCTCCGACGACGCGTCGCTTGGCGCGCGCGGCCGACATCTCCACGAACTTGTCGTAGATCTTGTCTTCAACGAATGTGCGGGAACCTGCATAGTCGATCATTTATTATTCAATTGTCACTCAAGACTCTCAAGATTAATTTAGATTTTAAATAAAAATTGAATTAATTCAAACTCAAGACATGAATCCTTCTATAGGCCAACCGCATAACTCTGGCGTTGCCTGAGGTAGCAGCGCGGTGCGACAGGGCGTGGTGACGTGACACGAGAGCTCGGGGTCTCGTCTACTTGTGACAAATATCTCCCCTCCCGCACCGCCTAGCTACCTCAGGCAACGCGAGAGTTAAGCGGTCGGCCTATAGTTACCGAAATTAAGAATATGATATTAGTATGCGGAGATAAAAAAGTAAGCTACAGTATGCTCCAAAATTTGTGGCTCCTGTGCTCTTAGAAAGCGAGAGCGAGATGACATCAGATTCAGTATCGAGTTTTTAGAAATTCGCGGCTTTGTAGGTCCGTGGTATATCTACCTGCCCACCATTTTTTTAAAATGTTTCCTAGATATTAAATAATGGATATCAACTTTGAACGTTAATATCTCGAAAACGTAAGACTTTTCGGGGTTTGGTCTTAGTATGTTTTCCGTTTGCATTGATGTCAGCTATCAATATAATTATATACCTAGATTTCATGCGTGGCCGCCATTTTGAAAAAAAAAAACAAAATGGCGCGACGGTAGGTAGGTATAGGTATGCCAGGCTCCGTATAATCTACAATCCCTTTACCATCTGTACAGTGCACGTAATTCTTCTTCCTGCCCTTATCCCATGTTACTTGTGGTCGGCGCAACACGTTTTCTTCTTCCATTCTCCCTTGTCAACCGTCACGCTATCATGCACTCCCTTTTCTTTCATATCATTCCCCACACATTTATCCATCTTTTCTTCGGCCTTCCTCTCCCTATCCATCTATCAACATGTATATTCATCACTCTTTTAGTCACATGCGTTTCGTCCCTTCTCATCACATGCCCATACCAAGCCAAACGATTTCCTTTCAACTTTTCTGTCACCGGCGCCGCTTTCAAACTTCCTCTTATATGCTCATTTCTTCACGTACATGGGTTTTAAAATATTTTTATCACAATTACAATTACATTTAGTGTTCCATTAGACGTGGTTTGATTCGGACAACTTACATTTTTATTTAGAATCTTCCCGTTGAGCATTCACTGTCATTTTATGCATTTCAGTTTAATTTGACATTCTGCATTACATTGACATTTTACATTTGCATTGACAATACTTATGTTAGGGATGCACCCTACACCATCCTACTTGCACATTTACGGCCGCGACTGCTAGGTACAGTTAGTAGAGTAAAGATCATCTACGTACCAGCACAGCAGCACTGTCCCATGTTGAAGAACAGCGCGAAATGCGCCGCTTCCACCGCTCGTTCTATGTCGGTGTCCGCGAAGATGATGTTCGGCGACTTGCCGCCCAGCTCCAACGTGATACGCTTTACTGTGCTCGCTGAATTGCGCTGGATTATCTTGCCTACTTCGGTTGAACCTGGGAGAGAGAGCAGATAATATAGACTTGAAGTATTTCGCTAAGCAACAGTTAAAACAAAGAAAGTAGTCTTTCATAGGATTTTTTTGTAGTTTTGCATTGTGAACTTGGGATTTTTCGCTATTTTTAACCGACTTCAAAAAAGGAGGAGGTTCTCAATTCGGATGGTTTTTTTAAAAAATGTATTTTCGGGCATAACTCCGTCATATATAGACGGATTTGCAATGGATAAGGTATGCGTCAGGGGTGGTCCCATATAAATTTGATTAACTTTGATTGGGTAATTTTTGAGTAGTTTTTATTTTTCTAATTTAATTCATTTTCATAGTGGCTACTTGAATATTATTCTGTAGTAATAATATTGATATTAAACCATCGATGAAATAAAAAAGAAACTATGCGCATACGTACAGTGAACTGCAATATATTACTAACGCTAAACCCCAGCAAGCGGTTCAATGCGTGTAGTAGTTTCATTTCGAACTTGGCGGATTCTGAGTCTGATTCGAATAAAACATCTGTAATTGTTATAATGGCCAGCATACACGGCTATGACAGGGCATAATACAGCAGGCGGGTGGCAAGCACACCGACGCTTTTTTTTTTTTTGTGGATTGGAAATCATCAAATGACTCTTACTGACTAAAACCCACCCGTGTTCCTTCCTTAGCCCTTTATGTTCCAGGGCAGCGGTAACCCTTTCGGACAATCCCGCTACCCAGGACAGCGACGCTCAAACTGAAACCATGAATTCAGCACATGATTCTAAAACCCACAGCGATCAAATTTTTCGTCCATTATAAAAAAAAAAAATCTGCTGTTTCATAGAAAAAGTGCAATACCTACGCGGTCAAAATGTATGGAGTAGCAAATTTTTTTTAAAATAACTGGCGAAAAATTTCAACAGGATGGATAATAATTATGTACTGAATCTATGGTAATAGCACCTTGCGTAATAAACTATCAATCTCAATCTGAACCAGTTTGAAGGGTATTGCTAATCCCTTGCTTCATATGTTCGAAAAATTTGTCTGACCAACAACGTAAATAACGCAATGAATGTTGTTGAACTGACAAAATTAAAGCCATTGCTTTTGCTACTAATAGTGTGTCACGCAATAACCCCGCAGGTTTTTCATCGGATCCTGCCGCCCTGTATATTATGTCAAAATTTTGTCAGATTCAGCATTCAGTATAAGAAGGGTTATTGAATATTAGCTATTCAAATGGTACCTACATCTTAAAACAGCTCTAAGGGCCTAGAGTCTGATTTGGTGCATTTTGCCCAAGGCAATAATTATATGGTAACCCAATATTCAACAATGGTAATGCAACTCATGCATATTTTATTGAGAAAGACACCCTTCATTCTATCAGTTTATGTAACAAACAAGTACATAAACAAGCTAACACGATGATAAACTGATAAATGTATTCGCACTATAAATGGACTTAGACATTCTGTAAATTAAACTTTATCAATGTAATCAGCTGTAGTTGGCAAGCGACTAGTAGTTATGTCAACACTTGCCAAAAAGTATTTATTTTTATACAACTTAGAAAAAGGAGCAGATCTATTAGGTAATTTTTTGCAATTTTTGATCGCGATTTTTGTCCTAAGATCGAACAGACCCCAAATTGGTCTTTGACTGGCGATCTACATATGTGCGCGTCACCGAGACCTAAACATTATGCCAAAAAAAAAACAAATTCCTATGTCACACAGATCTTGATCTTATGTGACAGACGGACAATAAAGTGATGTTATAAAGGTTAATTTTTTTTTTAAGTCCGACTCCTTATCTGTCGTATGTATGCTATGATGATACAGGCACTTTAACACAGGCTAGAAATATGTAACAGATACCAAGTTCGATGCAATATGTACTTTTCTACATGGCATGGATAAAAATATACAGGGCGGCATCGACGCGCGACCTGTTACTGTACCAATCAATGTATTGCGTGTTCACCTAAAAAATATAATTTACTAGCTTTTGCCCGCGACTTCGTCCGCGTGAAGCAACTTTCATAAAAAAAAAATTCCGTAAGAACGTTCTAGAAAGTATTAGAAAACTTAAAAAAAAATGGATGAAATCAGTAAAGTCGTTCTCAAGTTAGGCGTGACCAAGGGAAATAGGGATTCTATTTTATATATATAGATAGATAGATAGATTACCAGTGAAGGCGATCTTATCGACGTTAGGATGGTCCACCAGGGCGGCGCCCGCGTCCCCAAAGCCGGGCAACATGTTCACTACCCCCGGGGGGAAACCGGCCTCCTGTAGAAAAAAAGAGGGAATGTATTAGAAAAGCTTTATAAGCACCATAAAATCATACCTTGTGTCTCCAAATGGCTAGGCAGAGACGTGCCTACAGTACAACACCATTTCGCCAGTTATGTTTAAGGTGGATGCTCCAAGGTAGCCCGCGAAATTCAAATTTTCTTATGTTTTTTGCTATTTGCTGGTCAGTACTAAGTTGTACACACGGCTACACGTCAAGCTATACAAAACCAGTTTGTCTTGGCCTCACTTTGTATGATATTTTCTCACAATGAACGGTCAGCCAATACTGGTTTTGCATAGCTTGATGTGTAGCCGTGCGTACGTTGATTAAAATATGATTCGCGGCCGTAACAAATATGTATTTACAGAATTATAATCATTAGAATCAGTAATACAACTTGTTATGTTAGCATAATCCTAAAATGTCAAGATTTCATGGAATAGTCATTCAGTAGGATTACTTGATCTTAGAGAGTTGTGTTGATGACTTTAATGATTATAATTCTGTAAATACTTAATTGTTATGGCCGCGAATCATATTTTAATCAACGTACAACTTAGTACTGATCAGCAAATTGCAAAAAACGTAAGAACAATTTCGCGGGCTATCTTGGAGCATCCACCTTAAGTCTCGTGTAAGAGGGGGCGAGCATACATACTCCATCAACTGGGTCAAAGCATTTATTTCAATTAAACCATTTACAGGAACTTTTGAATTGTCAAAATTAAATAGTCGGTCAGTTAGTCCGAAAGTTGAAGCTTGTTGCCCATTCCAAAACGTAGATCTATATGTAGAAGAACGGGCAAGAAACTCCAAGGCTTCAGGCTGCGACTAAAAAATCCCTGATGGGAAAATCTAATAAGACTGCCGGACTTGGGACTCGAACCCAGGACCCAATGATCTTACAGCAGCGCTTGCGACTAGACCAACGAGGCAGTTTAAACCTTTATAATCTTGTACTATTCAAGATATCAACATATTGTTAAAAGATAGTCTTTGGAGTAATAACCTATTAAAAAAAAAAAAAAAAAAACAATTACAATGGGCATTTAGATACATATATTTGGAGATCACCTTTTAAGCAAGGGATTGCTTGTCTTATGAGATTTACAAGTAGGTAAAAATGAAATGTTTATATTATAATTATCGCTACTTATCAATATATTGCAAGTCATTTTAACCCGCAAAATTTTATGGCATCATGACATAATTAAAACAACATGTTAACAAGCGTATGTCCTTGTATGGCCATGTGACCATACTTCCTAGATAAAAATGGCGTCCATTCAATAACCAATAATTTTGCATTGTCGTTTTCGTACCCTACATAATTAAATCTGTCAGCAAGTTGTTGCCTGACTGTTGACAGTGAGGTAACTAAGAACTATTACAATGACGGCGATTGCTTTGTATCTTCATAGATCAGGTGCCATATTATGACGTTGTAATGCCTTCATGATTCCAGTCCGGAAAAGGCATCCCTTTTCCGGAGCTATACATGAAACCGGTCGGTCATGTATAGCTCCGTCTCTCTCTCGCACTGGAATCATGATGGCACTAAAATGTCATCATACAGCACTAAAGTTGACTTGACAAGGCTGTCGTAGGCCGGTAGTACCTTAAGCCAGTAACTTGTTCCAGCATCAATTTTGCCGTGTGACAAATAACTAGAATGTTACTTTAACTTTATACATCTTCTCTTTCTTTATATCTCTCTTCTTTATGAAAGAGTGAGACAGTTCGACACAAGTACTATTGTGATTGTGACTTACTGGGGCTGCCTCTATTTATCTATGACACAATGTTTGCATAATCTGTGTGAAATGTCCAGGGATATTATTATTATTATAATCAGCCTATTTCCCAATGCTGGGACACAGACCTCCTCTCGGTGAGATGGTGACACAATGTTAGAGATGAAATCAATATTGGAACGAAGTTCCTTATCGCGCGTTGCGAAAGGGGGCTAGACGGAAAAAATTAAGACCAAAAGTTGGAACGACACTTTTTGCTATAGGTAGTTGTAAGCTGTGCGGCGTGCGCGTGTTTCTCTGTCTCTCTCTCTCTCTCTCTCTCTCTTTGAACTTCGTTCCATCCGGGTGTCCCTTGACACCTCTCAAGTTTTTTTTTGTGTTCATATTTCTTAGAACCCAGTAATAAAGGCCTAATATCATGGTACTTTACCTTGACGAGCTGAGCGAGGTACAGCGCGGTGAGCGGGGTCTGCTCGGCGGGCTTCATGACCACGGTGCAGCCGGCCGCCAGCGCCGGCCCGAGCTTCCACGCGGCCATCAGGAGAGGGAAGTTCCAGGGGATGATCTGACCGCATACTCCTACGAAAAAGATCACGCTTTAATCATCATCATCATAAATCTCTTGCCCTTATCCTAATTTATTTGGTGCCCCCGATTTATTATACTACTAACAGCTGTTAATGAACAAGATGGCAGGGACATCGACTCACAACCTGTTACCTTGGATTCAGTACATGATTCTGGACGCCCCTGCGTTTAAATTTATCACCGATTCTTCAAAAAAAAAGCTGCTGTTTCTTACAAAAGTGCAATATTTACACGGTGAAAATGTATGGAACAGCAAATTTTTTGTATTTCCTTAACAGTTGTCATTAAACACCTATGTACAGACGCCAGCAGGTCAAGCTACCCAAAACTGTCAAATTTTCCCAATCAACTTTGAACCTTAATACTTCAGCGAAAAAGTTGAAAATCTATTAAAGAAATTTGACAGATTGTAGTAGCTTGATGTGCTGGCGTCTGTACTTTCTTACAAATCTATGGATAGGGATGATGAGAGTTGGCACATAGGTACAGCCCGGTACAGCAGATTCATCATTTTCCTAGTCTTTCCCCAACTACGAGTACATATGTTTGTTCCCGTTCAGCTGTTATTATTTAGCCACGAGCCCCTCCAGAGAGAAACAAACAAAATAAGGGTAACATAGAATTGACGTTATTTACATTACCTTTATCTTTTAGAATCTTATGTAGCAATGTTGCGTTGCTTACTGTACCTACCTATGGTATCAGTGCCGATATCTAGACCTTATAATATGTAGATTAAATTATAAAAATATCTGATTATCTTTATCGAGTCTACGATGTCGATCATCATCTTACGTGGGTGTGCAGGTGCTGAAGTAATGTTTTACTTAAGCACCTGGTCAAATATTATTTACACACGTCATAAGTACATAGTGATGCGAATTTAATAATATCTGTGCCTAGTGATTGGCTGTAACTGTAGTAATGTGTAGATATGAAGGTTTCTCTTAGCAAAAACCGACACCCAAATTGCGTAAGTCACTATAAATCGCAATCTGAATCATTTTGAAGGATATTACTAATTCATTGCTTAATATGTTCGAAAAATTTGTGTGTTACGCAATTACCACCCCCCCCCCCCCCCCCCCATGGCAAGCTGCAACAAGGTTCTACAGTAGCCAGGATTATTCATGTTTCTTTCTAGTGCTGAACATAGTAACCTGTTACCATGTTAAAAAACCTGAAATCGCAGAAATAAATCACCATTTATGTTCGCATAATTCGACTAAATCTAAATGTAAGGAAAAGCTGTTTTTTTTTCAAACCGAGTTGGTCCAAGATTTTCATGCGCACCTACTGCACTCCAGCCTATCACTCTGTACATTGGTATTCTTGTAAACCACAACAATAAACTGTCATGAGAAAAGAAACATAACTTTGACACTTACTATTTATTGTTTAAGTTTTAAATGGGATTGTATGTTTTACCTCAACTTAACCTTGAGCAATGTATAAAAAGATAACATCTCGCGTGTGGGCTAAACAAAGTTGCTAATTAATGTGTCGAGTCCATACATGCGTTAATATCAATTACCTATGTTAAGTATTAAATTTTTATAGCTGGTTTAAAAGCTCCATCATCTCTATTCTATAGGTAGATACTCTTCAAAAAAACAGTACTCATATTCTGTTTTTTCCGGAGTACGAAATTGTAACTACAGCAGAACTTGTTTACGACTTACTAACAATGAACCATGTAAAGAAAGATCATTTTATTATGCTTTCCTAAACATACCTAACATAAACAACATGTGATACAAAATCACATGTATCATGTATGTCCCTATCGATCATAAATAACCGTCTCGTAACAATGTTATTCAAATTATCTGAGATGATACGGCAGAATGCAGTTTATCGGAATAACACATATTATGACATATTATGTTTGTATGCTTCTTAGAGGACTTGGTATCTTTTAAAAGAGACGTTTGCAAATGTTATCAGTTTTCACACGACTCATTCAATTTAATTTGATTAGCACCAGATACCAGATGATAAAAATATTCCTTTGATCGAAAAGATATTATCATGTCCATTGATATACTTAGGTACTTGCCTATTCGTATTGCTGTGCACATACCTACACAAATATTTTACTCGGGTCTTATTCAGCGATTTATATGTGGTTTGTTTTACGATATTTACATATTTTTGCTTTATCAAGTATTCCATATGTGATTCACTACTCTACTGTATATTACTAACTAGATATTTAAAGATCGTACGTATTTAAAAATACAGCTTATCGCAACATAAGATCCTATCATTAATGCAGTTACTGCAAAGCAAAGGCCATTCTCTCTTTCTAATGTTCCCGGTCTACTGCGATTGTGGGCCAATCCTTTAAGAAGTCCAGCTTATCCGGTCATATCTTTCTGGGCCTACCGCTTAGTCGTTTCCTGCTATTTGGGATCCACTGAGTGGTGGTTTTTGCATATGGCTGTCTAGGGACTTTAAACCCCTCGGAGAACTTACTTCGAACGGATTCCAGAATCTGATCCCACGTTTGGGTTACGTTAGAGACTATGATTAGAAAAGAGAGCAAAAATAGAGGTCTGCTCCCATAGAATTATCAGTTTCCTATATACAAATTAGATAACAATAGCAAAACGCCCATCCCGTTACACCTATTTACCTTCCTATTCACAATAGTCGTATCCATTGTCAACAGCCGCTATTTTACTGATAGAATAGATAATGTCGTCACACGTCGTACGATGACAAATCAATTCTTAGGATCAGCGGCTAGAATAGGAGTAGAGCTGCGCTAGTTCACTTGCCCTTATATGTTATCCTGGTATGCGCGGTACAAAAGGAAGAGGCTTATGTTCAGCGGTAGATGGAAAAAGGCCGCAAATAATGCTGCTTTTTTATATTATGATTAAATCTATTTTACCACATACCGACAGGCTCATGGCGAGTATATGCGAGGTATTTTCCATCGGTGGGTAGCACCATACCGTGGCTCTTATCAGCCCAGCCGGCATAGTAACGCAGGTTCTTGATAACAGCCTGAACGTCGCCGTAGTAAGCCGCCGTGTATGGTTTGCCGTTGTCCAGGGTTTCCAGACTCTGGGGAAGAGAAGGGTTTATTAAGATCTGTTGGAGTGTTCTGTTGGTCTGTGTTGTCTGTAAATAAATAAAGGACCATACTCGTACTACTTTTATAGCCATCCACATTTAAAAAAACGATGTATGTTGTGAGTGGCTACAACAGTAGGGGTAGACCAAAGTAACCATGGATGTCATAGACATTAGAAAGGAGGTGACTACGAGATGACGACTAATAGAGAAGTATGGAAGAAGAAGACTACGCTTGCCACGCCGATCCTAAATAAATTGGGATAAAGGCAGAGGAATGATGATTTTGTGCAGAAACAAATCTATTATTATATAACACATTACGACGTTCTTGGTATGAAGAAGCTACTTAGTCTAACGCGGGTCGAGGAATCATCAATTCAATTTTTTAGCCGACTTAAAAAAAGGGTCTAATAGGAAACGAAGTAACGGTCAATTATGTCCAATAAAAAACCGGCCAAGTGCGTGTCACGCATAGAATACGGTTCCGTAGTCACCCATAATGGCACTTTACAAGTTAGGCCTCTATAACTCCTGAACTAACAAAGTTATCAAAGCCGTTATAGTTTTCCTTCAAAGTTCATCACATGGACTACCATCATGTTTTTTTTTTTTTCGAGCCAGCCATTTAGCTTTTAGACGACGACGCCCTATTTTAACAAAAAAATGCGCTTTAAAGTTGAATATCTCGCAAACGGAAACCTAAATAAAAAAATCGTCTTAGCAACTTCTCAATGTTTTTAAAAGACATATCTAATAATACCCCACAATATGGGATAGGCGCGAGAAAAAGAAATCATCCCCACATTACGTACATTACCAGTAATTCGAGAATGTAACACTATCTCATTACGAAAGCGTAAGATATCTAGGGTTACATCTTGACCGACGTCTAACGTGAAAGAAACATCTTAAGACCAAGAGACACGAGCTTAATATCCGTTACAAGAACTTACACTGGATCATGGGATGAAACAGTAAACTGAGTACCGACATCTTGAAAGCAGTGTAGCTGTGTCCAACTTTGGGGCAGCGCCCGTAACTCAAGCATTAGCATCATACAGAGAATGCAGAACGCTATTTTGAGGTCAATTAGTGGCGTTGCTTGGCTTGTCACGAACGCTGAAATACACGACTTATCTATGAATCCTGTCATGGACGAGATCAAGAACATCACAAAAAGGTACCAGGAAAAATTGGAAAGGCACCCTAACGACCTGGCTGCCGCACTGAAAACAAGAAGTTACAGGAAAAGACTTAAAAGGAAAGACATTGTGTAGTCCAGCCACACCTGTATGGACCTAAGCGCGAATACGTATGAGTAGATGGCTCGCTGGAGTCACGCTCTTCCCGCCAATGTTTACCCAAAACTCATCCGCTAAAAATAAAACTGATGGCGGATAACCATAGAAAAAAAAACTTTACAGCAGCAGCAGGGGAGGTAACCCAAAAAAAAGATGTGTTCATAATTTTATTTTAGCACTTTGTTGACGTGGTAAATACACATATCCATGCATTTTTAGCATTAGTGCTAGAAAGATGAAACTTTACATGGATATGTGTATTTACCACGTCAGTTTTTTTTTTCCAAACGGTTAGCCGTTTGGAAGGTAAGCCGAGGACGGACGGAAGGACGGACGGACATGACGAAACTATAAGGGTTCCTAGACGTGAACTACGGAACCCTAAAAAGGAGGAGGTTCTCAAAACGGTATTTATCTTTTTAGGTCTTTAGTGTGCCTACCTACTCACGGTTAACAATGCGTTAACAAAGGTCATACCAACGCATAAGATAGTACACTATACTTATTTTGTGGGAATCACGCTATAGGTACCTACTTATTTTGTGGGAATCACGAACGTGTCTAGAATTTCAATCCAAAAACAACTATGGAGATTAGTACCCATTACAACGTTGTGACTTGGTAGCAATAAACTTTGAGGCAAGAGCAGCATGTACAGGGCATACCAGTAGGCAGTAGTTAGGTATTATAGGTAGGTATGGCTACGTAGATACTAGTCTAGTACCCTATGTTTTACTGCATGTAATGAGAGGTTGAATGAACGGACAACGACCACTCTCGTGAGGAAAGAACTTGTTTGTCCGGTACAAATAAAACACTAAGTATAGGTAGATCAGATCTAGTGATCAGTCTCAATCTGAATTATTTTGAAGGATATTGCTAATCCATTGCTTCATATTTTCGAAAAATGTGTCTGCTCACGCAATGAATGTTAATAAACTGTCAAAATTAAACCCATTGCTACTGATAGGGTTACGCAATTACCCCGCAGATAGGTACCACAGGTGAGTCAGAGTAGTTGCCACAGAGAATAGAGATGCTTAAAAGCAGGTATGTAAGTAGGTAGGTATACACATCGTACAAACTACAATAGAACAAATCAGGAGGTAATTTTCAATAGCAGTCAAATCCATTTTATCATGCCAAATGAGAAAAGTTTACTTTTGTATGCCGTCATGATGTACGCTGTTGTGACGCTTTGGATGGTAATTATTGATTACTATGGAGTTCAGGATTATTAAACAATAACAGAAATAAAGTAAATGTTTCTATTTACAGAGAAAACAGTTTTCTCTGTAAATAGAAGCATTTACGTTGACCACTTTTGAAAATTACCTCCTGAAATGTGCTGTGCCCGACAGGGTCCATAATTGTTTCTATTATTTTTCTTTTATTTACCACCTGTAATAAAATTGTACATTATGGATTGCAATAAACGATTTAAGATTTTAAATTGGTTGTTTTCTCATTTAGGAAAATCATTGCTTAGCTGGAGGACGACTGAAGTTTAGAGATAACTAGGTATTTATAATAAAGAAGTGAAGATGTTCTGAGCAGTTTATAAAACACAAGCTGCGTCCCGCGGTTTCACCCAAATAAGTCTCGATACCGCGCGGGAATATCGGGATAAAAGTATCTTATATCCTAATCCACTTCATGGTCTACCGTCTACGCATGTGCTAAATAGTTTAGTAGTTCAGATTTTAGCTGTCACTTTCATATAAACAGCATGTAATTTGCATGCACTAAGTTATCAAAAATGTTTAGAAGTGTCCGCAAGATCACGCCTTATCAGGGGTTATGACAAACAGAGATGTTATGTTTGTTTTAGTACCTATAAGTAAGCCGCTTACATAATTTTATCTTGCCGCTTTTCATAATAATACTTGACGCGATATGCGCTATGTGAAGAAGCGGGTTATTTATTTCAAAATATTATACGAAATTATGAAAGAATTTTACCGTTATCCTATAATTATTATACAGGTTGCCGATGAAAACGTTTCTCTGGTTGGTGTCTGAAATTTCACCTGCATCACTTTCCAACCTAAACACAGCAGAATAGGTCTCTACATCTGGGGAATCTGGTTTCTACAATATCTATAGTTCTTTTTTTTGTTTTAAACTGCCTACGTTCTACTTGCATAGTTACCGAAGTGCTGTAAGCCACGTCGACGTCTTGGCATGCCTTTGTGTGTACAATTGGCTGAAGCTGTACCTCTGTGTCAGTGCAATTTGCACATATAAGGCATAAATTACACTAACAACGTCAATGTCGATTTGACTGCTGTTCCTTTGTGCTGTAATAACTTTGATGATAAATAAATCTATAGACTAAATGGGAGTTATTTTCGCAAAGAAGCTATTTTTATCCAAAGTCAATCGATAGAATGAACAAACAACACACCTATGCTAATATTTGCTTTGTAATAAAACATCGAACAAACTCCAAGTTTCTGGAACGTTTTTCTATTGAAAAAAAGTTTAGGAATAAATACTTACAGCCAGGTACGTCCTGTCTCTCTCGACGAGGTCGGCTAGTTTGCTGAGGAGATAGCCTCGCTCTGACGCGTCCATTTTCCTCCATGGTGAGCCGAGCCTGTTAAAAAATATAATTTGTATTTCTGCTAGTCGGAAAACGAAGTATCCTGCGGTATTTGGCCTTTGGGATAAATTAATCTATTAGACAGCATAATAACTCTATAATATGCCCACTGCTGGGACAGAGGCCTCCTCTCGGTGAAAGGGAGTGGGCCATAATCCACCACGCGGGCCTAATGCGAGTTGGTAGATGTCACATGTCCTCGATTCCTCACGATGTTTTCCTTCACCGTTTTGAAAGCAGTGGTGATGAAATAATTCACAAAAAGTAAGTCGCCTGTCAGCGTTTCGACCTATGACCTTCAACTCGTAAATCGCGGCTATTTCCAACGGGCTACCACTGCTCCTCAGGACTTAATTAAATCCTGATTGCACATACCTGAAAGCGTCATTGGCGGCTTTGACGGCCTTGTCCACATCACTCTTGTTAGCCTGCTGAACCTCAGCAGTCACCAGGCCGGTGGTGGGGTTCTCTGTCTTGAAGGTCTTGCCATCTGATGACTTCACCCATTCATTGTTGATGAACAGCTAAAATATAACAGACAGTTTAGCTGAAGTCATCAACATGCTAAGAAGAGGAGTAAAGTACAAGCTTTCTCAAGGAATTGCAGAAAACAGGATGCATTGCTAAAGTATTAAATCTGAGCTTTCCACTGGGTCAGATCAGGGCTGACTCATAATTCACAACTATATTTTTAGTTTTCAGTAAAGTGACCAAGTCAATATGGTACTAACTAAAAGATATAAGCTTATTATCACTAACACTAGACAACACCAAAATTAATGCCTACATATTATTGCAACCATAGATTGCAACAGTGCACTTTTATTTAGATGTTGCTTAGTGTTAGTGAAAATGGGCATAAGGTTTTATTCAACATGGGATTTTACTTAAATTTATGTATCTTCTTTTTATAACTCTTATGGATATGTTTTTCTGAAGGAACCTGGCTTTTCTTATTTTATTTTATCATCAATACGTAAAATAAATTATAGCCCACTCCCTCTTGATGAGAGGAGGCCTGTGTCCCAGCAGTGGGAACAATATAGGCTGATTATGTTGTAAAACTGAGGAGTGTCTTTTCAAAAGGTTTTATTTCCATTTTTTTAGTTTTTAAATCTGACAATGCCATTCGATTCTCCATACAATTTTACATTGCTGACTCTTACTGGTTTTCTTCAATGAGTCTTATTTCATTATGGAACTTGACTACTAGTCCAAAAGTGACTTCCGCATCAAAACCGCTTATTTTTACCCATACATTCATTCATTTTTCACTTTTTCTGAAAAAATAGACTATGTGGGAATAAACCCTTTTGAAAAGACACTCCTCAACTAATATGGTTGGTAATATAATTACTAATAATACAGTAGAAAATATTATAGTGTGTATCATCATATTCTGGTGTTATCATTTTGTTGATTGTTGGTTGCATTGAATGTGGGATCGGCTACCAAGTTGATAAACAAGTTGTTTATCTTGTGTCGCCTTTCGAGCTGACTCATGTCAACAAAGCCTCATGTGGGTCATATAAAATATTTGCTGTACTTTTATCGATTTTTTATTATTTTTACACAGTTAGGCAAAGGACTTCCTTGGGAAGTCCTTTGCCTAACTGTGTAATACACTTCCAGATATTATTTTCCTAAGCCACCTCACCCCAGTCCATCATACAAGATACCTGGATTCAAAGATCATGACTCTGCTAAACTTTATTTTCTAAATACATTAATTACAATATTTTATTGCTGGCAATGTAGTTTAATCTTCAATCTAAACCTATTAACCACTCCAAGCCAGTTTTTAATTTGTAAGGGCATAGTGAACTAATTAATTATGAATTATAAATTATGTTACGTAATGAGGGTTGGCTTTGATATCGTTTGGCAGGATTTGGGGGGTAAAAGTGGTTAAAGCTGGTAGGGCTTGGGTCCCCGATTATAACGCTACCACTCTTATTACAAGGTAATGCATATTTTTCGAGAAATTAATGAAAAATGTTTCTAACCTCAAATCGGGTAAATAGCGAAAACGGAATGTTAAAATGGGCGATTGACAACCAAATCTGTTTCATAATATTGTATAAGGTGCGAAATGATGTGAAAACGAACGCAAAACGGAACGTAAAAAAAAGAAAAACTATGATAAGTGTCACTGTCAAGTGTCATGTCATGTCATTCGTTTTGTTCATTCCGTTCCGTTTCTCCTCGAGAAAGGTAGAAAAGAAAATTATAATAACCGAACAATTGTGTCAGTCCAAGCGAAAAGGGTCCAGTGCGCGGCATTTAGTTTCCGAGATATAAGAGGTTTTGTAAAGTTGGGTATAAAAATTGCATTTCGCGATTTTAATTGGTTATAAATAAATGCTCAATTATCTACAATTTCATATAGTAAATGACTATATACGATGTTTCTAAGTACCAGAAACTTTATGAAAAAAGTTTACTAAAAAGGTACCAGTGGGTGGCATGTCGATATTCTGGGAATAAAATACGTTTCAATACCCCGTACTGATCACTTCTAATAATTTAATTATATTTTAAGATTAAAATGTTGAAACTACGTGTAAAAGGTCCCTTAAAGCGGGGAACTCCCTGCTACTATGCAACTACTAAGGGGATTTACTTTGCTTCACTTCGACATAGCGGGGATTTCCCTGATCGTTTTTTGCTACCTACGTGTCCTATAAATAGATCTGCCTGTGATGCAATAATTTATTTGTCATTTGACACCGGAAAGGAAACAATATCCGACAGTCTTTGTGTAAATATAGCAGTTTTTATTATCTTAGCTGTTTTAAATTGAGTGAGTGAAAAGTGCGCATAAAAATGAATAAAGGTAAGTCTTTACGTTGTCTATTATATCTACTAATACTATGTTTGTTGTTAATAATATAACAATGTAATCAAAGTTGCGATAAATATTATAACAATGTAATCAAAGTTGCGACTGATTCAATAACGGACTCTACTCTTATTCTTGGACCTCATGAACCATGTTCTTATGATGGCGTCATGCATTACTCTTTTGATTTTGCCCAACAGGTGCATTTGCCGCACAGTTCACAACAAATTGGGCCACTGTATTTCTTGACAGGATTTAAAGTCAGTTTATTTGGTGTTGCTGCAGAGCCTTTGAGAAAGTTCGTTTTGTACGTAATTCCTGAACCCTGTGCTACTGGGAAAGGAGCTAATGTAATAATTTCAATGCTACATCATTTTTTCGAAAATTTTGGTATAGGCGAAAAAGATGTTGTTTGTCATGCAGATAATTGTGCTGGACAAAATAAAAATAACTATGTCATGCAATATGCAACATGGCGAGTTTTAACAGGCAGACACCGAAGTTTCCGTATATCTTTCCTTCCCGTGGGTCATACGAAGTTTGCACCCGACATGTATTTCGGTCTATTCAAAAAAAGTTTTAGAAAATGGGAATGCAATAACTTAAAGGATATTCTTGCAGCTGCTGTTCAAGCTTGTCCGAAAACAAAATCTATAGTAGCTGTTCTAACTGGTGATGAGAAAGGAGAAACTTTTGTGAAAACTTACGACTGGGCCAATTTTTTTCAACCTGATTGTGTAACTATTAACCAACTTCTGCATTTTAGTCATTTTGAAACAAATGAAGATAATAGAGGGCACATGTTATGTTACAAAAAATATACTGACAGTCAACCAACTGTATCAAAGGTTTTGAACCCGAATAAAGTATACGGTTTTCCTTTAGAAAAATCCCCTGCAGGCATGACGTACGAAAGAAAATCGTATCTTTATAATAAGATTCGTGAATTTGTACGTGAAGAATCTAAAGACATTTTATGCCCGAAACCCATTCCAAATGTTGATGTTGACCACAACTCTGTCCCAACAACATCTGTCGAGTACTCTTTTCAGAAACCATCAATTGAAAAGAGTATTCGACAAAAACCAACATGTTCGTACTGCAAACAGGTTGGTCATAGGAATCAGGTGCGAGGAGGAATTTATTTTTGTCCAAAACGTAAGTTGGAGTCCCAAATAGAATAAGTTTTATTTTTATGTTTGTATTGGCTTTTTTCAAATATTATTGCAACAGAATAATGATTATTTTAGCCACTGGTACCTTTTATGACATTACATAAAAGGTACCAGTGGCTAAAATAATCATTATTCTGTTGCAGTAATGTTTGAAAAAAGCCTGTCTTGTTATTTTGTTAGTTCCTAAATAGAGTAAGAATACTTAATTTTAGTTTTTTATTGTTAATTACTATCGCAATAACTAACTTTTTATTAAATATCGGCAAGTGGACCTTTTTTACTAGACTGTGTATCCTTCTTTTATTTTGATAATAATTGTTTTAGTTTTGATGTCAAAAGTATAATTATAAGTTGATTCTATGGAAAACATATCAATCTACAATAATGAATAAAAATCTACGTAACAAGCAAGTAAAAGTGTGTTTTTTTTTCACTCAAACTTTCAAAATGCTTTTTCTCAAATCAAGCTTTTTCAGAATTTCAACTTCAAATGTCTGATAAAAAAAAACGTGTGCTACTTTTTGATTATTTTTTCAATCCATACTATCAATTGACTATTCTAGATACCGAATCCAGTCTTAACTCAATACCCCACTACTGGACCCTTTATGCCTGGACTGACACAATTATAAATGATTTAGTTTATGAATATTTGTGGAGAACAGAAATAGAAAGAAATAAAAGAGATCCTTTTGAGGAATTAATTACAGTTATAAATTATGGTTTTAATCAACGAAAAATGTATGAATGTTATGATTCATTTCTTTTTATAACAACCTATAAATCCCCAATGTTACTACTGATACCAGGAGAATTTGGATGCAAGAGCGAGCGAAGCGAGCTCTGGACTTGGGGCACCCCGACACGGACAGGTTAGGTTAGAAGGGGATGGCGGGGTCGAGTGAGCGAGCGAAGCGAGCGAATCGACCCCGCCATCACCTTCGTGGTTATTTTTTTATAAACCACCCAGAAGTAGGAGCCCCGCGAAGCGGGGCTCCGTCGACCGGTCTTCCCTCGACTGTGCTACGTTGAGTGTTTTGAGATTAGGTTACAATAATTGGTTTTTAAGCGACTATAAAAAGTTTTGAGGTTAGGTTACATTAATTGATTTTTCTCAGGAATTGTGCATTGCCTTTTCATGGGAGTGGTGCCAGGGGGGAAGGGGTACCCGCCCCCCTCCCCCCACCCCCCTTCCACCCCCCTCCGCCTGCCAAAGGATACTAAATTTTACCCATTACTATTATTAGCTGCTCTTAACCACAAGTGTTTATACTTAGGTTTTTTTTTTATGGATTAACTACCTCATATGAATGAAATTATATTACGGAAACAACGAACCACTGAACTAGAATTATGGCCTTGAACGCTAAGCCAGTATTTATTTGGATGCCGGCTAGCTGACCTTGATTATTGATAATTTAAAATAATGAACACATACACCTGCGTAATTATTCATGCATGGAACAGAACAGAACACAATGATACACAATCATTTACCGATTACTTCATACATGTCACCATGATATTTATTGTTATAAATTTTATTGTCAGTATTATCACATACATTTTTTTCTTCTGTTCTTAAAGGTAATGTTTACATTAATTTGATAACTCGTTCGTACGTACCCCGGTGTATAGAATCTCAGGTTTTGTTTTAGGTGCAGGGGGAGCAGCAGCTGAAGCGAATCTCGCCTTTTGCTGAACCGCTTTGCTTAATTGTCGTAACATCTCGTTAAATACGTGTAAATTCTACTATTACGAACACCGGACTGGAAAATTTGGCAATGTTCCAAGTTCCCGCGCGAGGCGTGCTCGTGCTGTACTCTTCTTTTCAGTGACAGACAGTCAATCTGACCTGTCCTGTCACTCCTGTCAGATAGTGACTAGTGTTGCCACTTTACTTTTTGAATACGGGCTATTTACGAAGCTGAAACGGGCTAGAATTTTTGGATGTAAAAAAGGGCTGGAAAGTGAAACCAATAAAATTCACTTAAAAACTTCTAAAGATGTTTTTTAGTTTTTAAAGATTATTTATAATAATAGCACTGCTAACGTTAAACTGGATTCCGTAGGCACAACATTCAAAATCGACAAAGGGGTAAAACAGGGTGATCCGCTCTCTCCTAAACTATTGACCAGCAGCTATGAGGAGATATTCAAAAAAACTCGCAGACACAGGCAACCATGGGTATTCCAATCGGCGATAAAATGCTGTCAAACCTTCGTTTTGCAGACGATATCATTCTTTTTGCATCGACAGCAGGTAGACTGCAACAAATGCTCCAAGAACTGAGTACTGCAAGCCTTGAGGTTGGACTGACGAAGAATCAGTCAAAGACTAAAGTCATGAACAATGCCACCAAATATAAGGTCGAGGTCGATGGGCAGGAAATATAATATGTCGACGAATATATCTGGCCCAGCTACCTGGCCCAACTAGTTTCCTTCCACAACAGACAGGACAAAGAGATCGACCGTCGATTCGAGTCGAAAATGCCTGGAGAAGCTACTGGTCCATGAAGGCACTAATAAATGGCTACCTTCCTATTTCACTAAAGCGCAAGCTCGTCACCTAGACTTGGTCTTTGACAGCGGCTCAGAAGTTTAAGCTCAAGGTTTGCCAAAGAGCGATGGAGCGTAGTATGTTAAAAATTAAATTAACTGGCCAAATTCGCAACACCGCAATACGCTCCGCGCCGACGTTGGTGCCAAGTCTGCGAGGCTGAAGTGGAACTGGGTGGGTCACACTTGTAGGATGCATCCAGACAAATGGGCCAAAGTCGTCACACAGTGGGTGCCCGAAGACGGACGTCGTCACCGAGGCAGGCCTAAGAAACGCTGGCGTGACGATTTAAAAAAAAAAGAAAAAAAATACATTTATTTAGCACAGACTAAAAGACACACCATACACAGATAACAACAAATAAAAAAAAATTGGTTGCCTGTAAAGTCGGTATACGGGCGAAAGTTTTAAGTGACGACTTTGAAGGGACGCGTGCCTTTCACTTTTTATGTCTGTCTCTCTCGCTCTTAGGCGGGCTAACCATGCCCGAGTGGAAGGGACGCGTGCCTCTCACTCGCTCTCATTGTGAGCGCATAACGTGAGCGGAGCGTAACGCAGTTTCTTGAAGTGTCACCCGGCAAACCAATTTATAAGACGTTGTCACGTCAACAAATAGAAAGTATAAGGACCGATGTAAGAAAATAGCAAGAAAGTGCAGGGTGCTGATGTGGACGTTCCACATCAGCATTTGCATGTGATTAAATGATTTTTGCCAAATTGCCAATCTCCTGGTACGGATTATTCCTTGCTAGGTTTCTGTATTATAAGTTAAAATAATTATGAATATTTCTTAAAAAATCATATTTTACAATAAAAATCTATGTGATTTTTTTAAATGAATGGAAGTGCTTGAGATTAAACCAAGCCAGTTGGTCAAAACCTTTGTAAGCAATACACAAATTACGTTATTTTTCATATTTTCATTACGTATTTAATAATTACCTTATCTCAATAACAATTATTTAAGGTTTTGGATAATATTTTACGAATTTTTGTTTACACACTTAGGCACAGAGGCCCCTGTAGCTTGGAGGCCCCGTATCATTGATATGGCTGATATGGCGGCAGATACGCCCATGAGGTGCAGTTGTATTGTTATCACAGCGTACCCTATTCAAAGAGTACTATAAGATACCGGGTAACCCTATTATATCATGGAATTAGTAAAAATATCGCTATTGCTAACTTTAATGGTAAATTGGTAATACCTAACCAGTGCCCTAGGTCATTGACATAGAAAAGTATGGACTGGAAATACCTACAAAAAAAGGGTGCATACCTACAACTCATATTGTCTCATAAAATGGCTGCCATTGCTAGGGTTGTGTCCATCAAGGAACAACTGTTATCTCGTTGTTACTATAACGAGTAACGATACTATATACGAGTTTTACTAGTTATCTACTACGTTTGGATCACGATGGATTTTGGTGCTGTGAAGTATGAACCACAAGCCGGACCTAGCTAGGTCACTCGGACCGAATAAGACGCAAGATTATTTATGTTAACATCGCAGAATATACGGATATCGTTTCAGCAGAGGAACTAGTTCCGGAAACTATTACGGTAAGTCGGCAACGGTACAACACTATTCCATTATGACATCTGTTTGTAAACAAACGAATGAATTAACAAATATAATAAAAAGGCCTATTATATGGAAATGAGCCCAAATATCAATACTTTAGCCATAAATTCATGATCGCGTTACAATTGTATCATCGATTGTGTATTATTTTATGTATTAATGCATGAAAACCGGCTCTAACCTGTGCAAAGTCAATTGAGGTTGATTTTCATTCTTTCTTGCACCACACTTCACAATACAACACACAGGCACGTTGCACTTCTGTTTTCCAACATTCACATGCAGTTTTAAAAGGTAAAATCCTCGTAATTTTCTCGCAAATCTCAATAATACAAAAAACAAACAACCATTTGACAGCAAAACTACCACGAAACTCGTCGCATAAGATGGCTGCTACGGCACTTATCTACAACTGTCACTACGTCAAGACAAAATGTTGCCATAATTAGCAACAACTCAAAATATAGTTGTCTCTTTTATCAAATAAGATTATCTCACTAGAAAGAATGAGACATAACGATATTTCAAATTCTGGATCATATTTCACTCATATTTGTATAGGCAAATGTATGTATAGAATAACGCGGCATCTCCATGTTTTTCCTATCTCAATGGCCCTAGGTGGTGAGGGTGACTGTCATTGTTGTCAATGTCAATATTGTCATTGTCAACTCAATCTCAATCAGGCGTAGACAGCATTCTCTGTCTACGCAATCAGGCATTCAGATGATGACAAAACTGTCAGCTGTTGTTTGTAATAAGTTTCAAATTATTTTTTTTAATTTTTAATTCATAAAATTACAGAGCAAATGGATAAAATAAATGAGTCAACTTTATATAAGAAAATACTTGACACAAAATTGCTACAAATTCTCATATCAGTTGATGAGCAAGTAACAAAAAATTTATTATTTGGTGAAATAGCTACAAGGTATGTTGAACTTTGAACATTGTATTAAATCAGGATTATATCTTCATTCTTCTTTTATCTTCATCATTTTGTAGCTTATGAGAAAAATCCTTTATTTTTTCAGACCATCTGCTACTAATGGACTGTGGTGTTGTGCCCTTCTGCCAACAGTGCTTATGTTATATTCAAGGCTGTACGAAGTCTCAGAACTATACACCTTACTGGCCTTCATATCCATTGGATTACTGTGTTATTGCATCTTATTTATTGTCTTTCTGTCCATATCATGCTTGGTCCTGAAGGAGAATATTTATGGAGGATGTGAAGCATCAAGTCTTGCAGCGACACTGTTATTATATGCATTTCAAGGGCACGGTAATTTCTTCATCATCTGCAATTTTTGTGACAATAATCTAGATGTTTGTTGAGGAATTGCATTTTTTTCATGTACTTATCTTTTATTCATTTCCAGGTTTATTTTTCTCTCTAATATACTGCTCAACAGCCGTGTACTCATTCAGTTCACTGTTAAGACTGGCCCTCACCAAATGCTCCCAGACATTCACCATAGGGGAGGCAATGGTTGTATTACAAAGCATTGTATTGTTCAGTGTCATGGCTGTCAGCAAGATTTTCTTCAATATGGGTGATAATTCAGATGAAGAAATGAAATTCATAAATACTGTAATATTTGTAAGTATTCTGTAAGAGCGAAAAAATATTATCTGAAGCTGATAAGAACCAATTGAACTTGAACATAAAATTATAATTCGATCACTTTCTTGTTTTGTGTAGAGCAGTGGTGGCTCAGTGGAAACAGCCGCAACTTACAAGTTTTAAGTCATAGGTTCGGAGCCTGATAGGCTCTTTACTTTGTGTAAATTATTTCATCACCACTGCTCTGAAAACGATGAAGGAAAACATTGTGAGGTAACCAACATGTCCTAGAACCAAAAATTCGAAGACTTGTGACAACTATTAACCCACACTGAGTCTGCATGGTGGATGTCACAGAGAGGAGGCCTGTGTCCCTGCAGTGGGAACATTATAGGCTGATTATGCTTATGCTTGTTTTGTAGTTGAGAAATGAGTCACCATGGGAACATTTGGTAAATTAATTTGGACACCTAGCTGTCCGAAAACTAGTACAGTGATGGCTTCTTTGTTTAATTTATTTCTGTGCCTTTTTGTTTATTTTCTTGCTTAGCTAAATGTACAACAATCAACAACAGTGATTTGTGCATTTGTTTTTTTAATCCTTTTTCTAACTATAACAAAAATATATTCCATATTTTCAGACCATATTATCATCAGTGGGAATTATTGTTACAGCATTATCTACTTTGGATGAAGCACAAAAAACCCTTAAAAGTCTTGTGTACATTTTAAGTGTAGCCGGGACGTATGCACTAATGATCTTACATGTTCGACTTGGAATTGATAGTATAATAATAATTGCTTCATATATCTTACTGGATGTTCAAAAAGTGAGTAATTTGATGATTTATTAAATTTGTTTAAAAATAAGCCTTTCTATGAAGAGTACTCAGCATCAGCTTTATGATTGACTAGCAGCGCACCGCGTTTACAACTGCTTAAGTGTCGATCCCGTGGGAATATCAGGATAAAAAATATCCTATGTTTTATTCTTAGGTAAGCTATTATTACTATAAAGTTTCATCAAAATCCGTAGTTTTTGCGTGAAAGAGTAACAAATATCCTCACAAACTTTCGCGGTTATAATATTAGTAGGACATCCCACCCCAAGACACAGAATGATTTGGGAACTCATTCTTGTCTGTACATCTGCAGGAACTGTCTCCCCGAATCTGTGTAAAAAACTCGGATTCGGGAACTGCATTTTCACTTACCAATTTTATGATCTCTTGATAGGGATGATGATTTCCTATACTTAAACATTTACCTGGCCCGTCGCGTCGGCCTCGTGGTCGCGGCTTCTGAGCGTGGCGTCCTGGGGTCGATTTCCAAGTCTGGCAAAGCGATGGGTTTTTCCATTATTAATTCCTTAGAAGCAGGTCGGAGTTGCCCAATAAGCTGTGGGTCAAAATAACCACCACGTAGAGCCCTGACACAGCTAGAAAGCGTCGCGGCAGACCCCGTAGAAGATGGCGTGACGAGCTGGACAAAACAAACGTGGTCTACTTTATGCTCCCTGGATCGAAAGAGCTGAAAGTCATGGGGAGAGGCCTTTGCCCAGCAGTGGGATGATGCAGGCTAACTGTAACAGTAACAGGTCGGAGTTTGGAAGTTGCTGGTGTGACACCCATTTTTTTTTTTTGAGGATGGGAGTCATCAGATGACTCCTCCCGCTCTGGGTGGAGCAGAAGGGAGTGTCAAACTCTTACTGACTAAAACCCACCCGTGTTCCTTCCTTAGCCCTTTATGTTCCAGGGCAGCGGTAACCCTTTCGGACGATCCCGCTACCCTGGTGTGACACCCTTATGCTTCGGAAAACGCGTAATCTGCATTCGCGATTTATTTGCCAAAAACGTAAACAAATATGAGTTTATGGATAAATAACTGTAATTCCTACATAATAAAGTTCAGTTTACGGTACAACTTCAAACATTTTTATAAATTTTTCAATAGTGCTAGTCACTCTGAAATTAACTTAATTAAAATAAAGTTGTGTTTAACTTGAAATAACATCAATTTGAAACATAAATTTGAATAGACTAGAGCTGTTGGTCCGCTTGATCTGTCCCCGGTCGTGTCGGTTTGCCTTTCCATCTGACTATGAGAGTGAGTGAAGTAGGACTGCACCTATGTTTGCGCACATACTCTTGTGGACTATACCTAATCTCCTGCGTTATTGGCTAATCGTCGTTGAGATTGGCTGCCGTAACCGAAATTCGGTCGAGAAAATATTATACTTAGGTTAGGTACCTACGTTCGATTTCTGGAACGAAAATCAACAGAAAAATTTGCTAACAAATTGTCAAGCGCCCGTTAACTGTTTTGATTGGTTAACTGAACTTTCAACAGCCAATCGGATCACTTGACTCGCGTTAAATTTTGACACCTCGATAATTTTCGTTCCATAAACAGGGTGTTTAACCATTTATTATTTTCAGGTGAAACTTTTCATGTTCTGGCTCTTCCTGGTCGCTGTATCAGCGTTTGTGGTACTAATACGCACTCAGCTCAATGTCAAAGCAAGTACTGTTACCCGCAAGACATTCCACGTTCTTGCATCGATTGTGTTCCTGTCTGGCATCCTATATGACATCAAATTGATGATCCTTGCGGCTGGCGTCGGGTTTGGTCTTATGATATTAGTTGAGGTTAGTAGTACAATATAGGCTAAATTGAAAGCAATGGTGAAGTCGAATGGTGAGATCGAACTCAGTCAGGCTCAAAACCATGAAGGAAAACATCGGGTGACATCTATGTATACCCGCATTGGGCCCGCGTGGTGGATTATTTATTTATTTATCCTGACACTGGAACGCCATACGGCAATTACACCAATGGAGCAAAAAATCACTTTATGTGTTGCTTTCAATCCATCCTGTGCGCGGTGGACATCGAACGAGTGGCGATGGTTCGGGCACGCTCACGCAGCGTGCAAGTGCAGCATATGTCTATAGCCCCATCACTTATCATTATGGCCCACTCTCTCTCTCTCAAAAAGAGAGGAGGCTTGTGTCCTAGCTGTGGGAACATTATAGGTTGATTAGGTGTATGTAAAAGCAATTGTTTGCTGATGTTGGTCCATGGATGGGGGACCATCCATTACATCCCGAGTTCCCTCCGTGCCTCGGAAATCACGTTAAGCAGTTGGTCCCGGCTGTCATTCGTTGATCTTTGACAGTCGCGACTGTTAGACTTTCGGACTTCTGACTAACGACTAGTCGTTAGTCAGAAGTCCGAAAGTCTAACAACCAGTCTTACAAATGGGGTGTCTTGGTACCCAGTAACTGGGTTGTTGTGGAGGTCAGATAGGCAGTCGCTCCATGTATTCAGCTGACTGGAAGTCGACACCAACATAGCTAGGAAAGGGCTAAGTAGATGCGTAATACAATATAGAACTTGTAACCTTTCGCTTTCGCATGCTGCGTGTGAAGGAACGAAGCGAAAGCTTTTAAATGGCTGTATCCATGGTAAGTTAATAATAATAATAATATCTCTATATTAAAAAGATTTTCTTTGTTTTCCAGGCACTTAGAAAAGCTGAAATAGAAAAAATATCTCCAGCACTCCAGTCAGCATTTGAAGTGTACAGTGATGAAAAGGTATCCATACTAATATTATAAATGCGAAAATAAGAGTAACATCTGTCTTTTTGGTGCCATTTCAAACCAGAACGGCTAAAAAAAAAAACGGCGATGAAATTATAAAATAATTTTTATCCCGCTAGTAAGCTAGCGTAAAATGTATTTTAATTTAATACAATTAGTATATATTTCCTGTGCGAAAATTTTCGACCTACACGCGGCAAAAGCTAGTGTTTTATGAAGTTTTATTACTGCTTTGTCATTTATTATTAACTAGCTTCTGCCCGCGGCTTCGCCCGCGTGGATGTCGGAATTTCTCCCACGGGAACGTGCTAACAGGATAGAATGTATATGCTTCCCCAGGATGCCATCTATCTCTATGCCAAATCAGAAGTTCAGTCGTTTAGGCGTGAAAATGTAACATACAGTTTCAAGTTCAAATCCTCAACTGAATTACCCCATTTTGTCCCGTCAGTGGTAAATTTTCGACAACTTAACATACTTATTATTAATTATTTTCTGTCAAAAGTATCAATACTGAGTTTCGAGTTACTTGGACCGCGCATTCAATTTCTTCCACACAAACTTAACACCCCTATACTGTAGTTACTATAGGTACTATACTGTAGGTACTATAGTTACTGTAGGTACTATAATTTTTCAAAATATACCCCTTTGAGGGGTATATTTTGAAAAACTTATAATGATAAACTTTATTACTTACTTAGGCAAGTATTCTTGCCAAGTTTCAAGTTATTAACTAAATGAATAAGATATTTCATATAAACTGTACCCCCGCTTTTTACCCCCACAGGGGTGGAATTTTGAAAAATTTGAAAAGTTTGGGAACATTCATAACTTGATTCAAAGATTATTTATACCAATTTTCGAGTTAATCAAGCCACGCATTATAATCCTCCCTTGTAAAATTACCTACCCCTTTTCAACCCGTTAGGGGTAGATTTTCGAAAAACCCTGATACATGTTACTCTTTATTTTTGGTCTTAAGTATAAACACTGAGTTTCGAGTTAATCGGACCGCGCATTCAAATTATTCCAAACAAACTTCAACACCCCTATACCCCCTTTGAGGGGTAGTTTTGAAAAAATTATAATGATAAACTTTATTACTTACTTAGGCGAGTATTCTTGAAAAGTTTCAAGTTTATTAACCTAATGAAGTAGATTTTTCATATAAACTGTATCCCCGCTTATCATCCCCACAGGGGTGGAATTTAAAAAAAATCGTTTGGTATGTATTCATAACTTGACTTAAAGATTATTTATACTAATTTTCGAGTTAATCAAGCCATGCAGTAAAATCCTCCCCTGAAAAATTGACTACCCCATTGCAGCCCGTCAGGGGTAGATTTTCAAAAAACCCTGATACACATTATTCTTTACTTTCAATATTAGGTATAAATACTGAGTTTCGAGTAAATCGGACTGCGCGCTAAAATTCTTCCATACAAACTTTGAAACCCCCCAATCCCTTATTAGGGGGTAGTTTAGAAGAAAAAAAACTGACAATCTTCATAATTTATTTAGATAAGTATTCGTGCTAAGTTTCAAGTTTCTTAACTCAAGGAATAAGATTTTTCATACAAATGAATTCCCCCCTTTTCACCCTCTTAGGGGTGGAATTTCGAAAAATCCTTTCTTAGTGGATGCCTACTCTTCACGAAGAACACACCCTCCAAATTTCATGTCTCTAGGACCAGCAGTTTAGGCTGTGCGTTGATCTATCAGTCAGTCAGTCAGTCAGTCAGTCAGTCAGTCAGTCAGTCAGGACTTTGAATTTTATATATATAGATTAAAAATGGAAAGACTGTTGCCTCCAGAAAAAATATCTTGAATTAGAGCCGTTTGTCGTCTAATGCAAATCATTATCTAGCACCTAGACTGACTTAAACCTAGGATTGCGCGATTTTGTAGATGAAAATGATGAAAAGAAAAATTATATCATCAAACTACAAAGTAGAATGTGGCAATGCTTGACATTTACGTAGTAATGGACGTATCTTGGCTTATTTGATGTTAAATTGGGGTTAAGGGCCTTACTCTCGTTTAGTACCGTAATACGGTCACTTTATGAAGAATATTTCTCATTAACGGCTTGATTAAAAGATCTGTAAAAAATATATGTTTGCTATAGATTCATGAACAACATTTCTGTAGTAGGATTTTTTCGTATGGCTAATACTTTTGCCTAAAAAAAATATTTACCAACACGCTATTTTTTTCTGATATTCGATATTACTTCTAAACGGCTTTGATGTTTGGAAATATTTTTACACTGAAAAATCGATGGTTAGAGGTACTACAGATTTGTCTTAGCTTATGTAAATCAATTAACATTTGCAAAGGAAATGTCCCCACTTTGAGATCGAGCTTCAGAGGGGCTCTGCGCGGGCGCGGGCGGCAGTCGTGCGTTAGCATTGAGACGGGATGGCTGTGTCGCTCGCTGCTACGCTCCGGCTATCGACCGACTATGCGCGTCTGTCTGTGTTAGTGCAAATATTTACGAACGAATTGTATCAGTGTGCGTTTATTGACTAGCTCGCTGCAGATGGCCCATTTCTATTGTGCGCGTGGACGCTTACGAATACTTACGATAGTAATACAAGTAGTCATATATATCTAAACTAATATTAAAATGAGAAAAGATTGGATTTGATCAAAATAAAAGTCCAAGATGGCGGCTGCGAAAATTTTCAAGTTTTTCATCATGGGTGTCGTTTTCATATTTTTCGAGGGTGACAAAACCGATAGTGAGGTCAAAATAAAAATCCAAAATGGCGGCTGCAAAATTTTTCAAATATTTCATCATGGGTATCGTTTCCATACTTTTCGAGGGTGATAAAGCCGATAGTGAGGTCAAAATAAAAATCCAAAATGGCGGCTGCAAAAATTTTCAAATATTTCATCATGGGTGTCGTTTTCATGCTTTTCGGGGGTGATAAAGCCGCTAGTGAGGTCAAAATAAAAATCTAAAATGGCGGCTGCGAAAATTTTCAAATATTTTATCATGGGTGTCGTTTTCATGCTTTTCGGGGGTGATAAAGCCGCTAGTGAGGTCAAAATAAAAATCCAAAATGGTGGCTGCGAAAATTTTCAAATTTTTCATCATGGGTGTCGTTTTCATGGTTTTTAAGGCTGCTGAAGCCAATAGTGAGGTCAAAATGAAAATCTAAGATGGCGGGTGCGAAAATTTTCAGAATTTTCGTCATGGGTGTCGTTTTCATACTTTTCGAGGGTGATCAAGCCGATAGTGAGGTCAAAATAAAAATCCAAAATGGCGGCTGCAAAAATTTTCAAATATTTCATCATGGGTGTCGTTTTCATGCTTTTCGGGGGTGATAAAGCCGCTAGTGAGGTCAAAATAAAAATCTAAAATGGCGGCTGCGAAAATTTTCAAATATTTTATCATGGGTGTCGTTTTCATGCTTTTCGGGGGTGATAAAGCCGCTAGTGAGGTCAAAATAAAAATCCAAAATGGTGGCTGCGAAAATTTTCAAATTTTTCATCATGGGTGTCGTTTTCATGGTTTTTAAGGCTGCTGAAGCCAATAGTGAGGTCAAAATGAAAATCTAAGATGGCGGGTGTGAAAATTTTCAGAATTTTCGTCATGGGTGTCGTTTTCATACTTTTCGAGGGTGATCAAGCCGATAGTGAGGTCAAATAAAAATCCAAAATGGCGGCTTAAAAATTTTCAAATATTTCATCATGGGTGTCGTTTTCATGCTTTTCGGGGGTGATAAAGCCGCTAGTGAGGTCAAAATAAAAATCTAAAATGGCGGCTGCGAAAATTTTCAAATATTTTATCATGGGTGTCGTTTTCATGGTTTTTAAGGCTGCTGAAGCCAATAGTGAGGTCAAAATGAAAATCTAAGATGGCGGGTGCGAAAATTTTCAGAATTTTCGTCATGGGTGTCGTTTTCATACTTTTCGAGGGTGATCAAGCCGATAGTGAGGTCAAAATAAAAAATCCAAAATGGCGGCTGAGAAAATTTTCAAACTTTTCGTCAGTGATGTCGTTTTCATACTTTTCGAGGGTGATAAAGCCGATAGTGAGGTCAAAATAAAAATCCAAAATGGTGGTTGCGAAAATTTTCAAATTTTTCATCATGGGTGTCGTTTTCATGCTTTTCGGGGTTGATAAAGCCGATAGTGAGGTCAAAATAAAAATCCAAAATGGCGGCTGCATAAATTTTCAAATATTTCATCATGGGTGTTGTTCTCCCACTTTTCGAGGGTGATAAAGCCGATAATGAGGTCAAAATAAAAATCCAAAATGGCGGCTACAAAAATTTTCAAATATTTCATCATGGGTGTCATTTTCATAGTTTTCGAGGGTACTACAGCCGATAGTGAGCTCACAATGTAAATCCAAGATGGCGGCTACAAAAAATTGTTTTTTTTTTAAATCATACATAAGGAACTTCGAATAACCTATGTTATTCCGATCAAACTAAAATTTACTAATTATTACTGGATTTTAGGTACACGATACTTATTTGACAATAATATACTTAGTGTGATGAGTTGCCAAATAAACAATGTTATTTATCACGAGACCGCATGAGTGAGTGAGTGAGTGAGTGACAGATAGATTGCAAAAACAATATCCTATACGGTTAAGACACAAGAAATGCGTTTCCGTGAATACTGTATCATTGTGTATTAAAATTCAATTGATTTAATACAGATAACTTATTATTGAAAGATTATCTATTTATCCAGTTCTTTATTTAGAAATTTAAGAAGGAAAATTAGTTTTATATGTTGTAAATATATGTCCTTAGTTGACTCAATACTGAGTTATTCTCTTGATTGTTATGGTTTGACTTTTAAAAGTAATATACAGAAACTAGAATCAATACAAATTAGATTTTTAAAATTATTAGTAAACAAGAAAACTAAAAACAGTTGTAAGGGAGACTATAGTAGGTTATTCAAAATATGTAAAATACTACCACTTAGCCATAAACATAAATACCTACTACTAGTTAATAACCACGGCAATCGGGATAGTGACTCACTAGTTTCTAACAGGTATACTACCAGGTCGATGACTGCAGGTAAATATGATGTACCCAGAGTTATTAATTACTATGGCGACAGAACCTTAATAAAACGCATTCCTTATTTACTGAACACTTTGCCTGCAGACATCAGACAAGAAACTAATAAAGTAAAATTCGCACGTAAACTTAAAAAATATTTATTAGATTCTACGTAGATAAGTGTATGTATTAAGTATATATAGGTTATAGATGTACCTAACATTAAGTTTATTGTAAGAGAGACTCAACGATCTCACAGTTAAACTGCGTAAGCAGTTTTGTGGGGCAATGTACCTAGTGTTAAGAAATTTTTATGTGAATAAAGTTCATTCATTCATTCATTCATTCATTCATGTAACCAACACCTCAAATTGATGACTGAATAATTAGTTACAACTAAAACTAAATTTTTGAAGCCGCCATTTTGGATTTTTATTTTGACCTCACTATTGGCTTTATCACTCTGGAAAACCACGAAAACGACACTTATGAAGCAAAATTCCAAATTTATCGCAGCCGCCATTTTGGATTTTCATTTTGACCTCACTATTGGCTCCAGCACCCTCGAAAACCACGAAAATGACACCAATGACGAAAATTTTGAAAATTTTCGCACCCGCCATCTTAGATTTTCATTTTGACCTCACTATTGGCTTCAGCAGCCTCGAAAACCACTAAAATGACACCCATGACGAAAATTTTGAAAATTTTCGCACCCGCCATCTTAGATTTTCATTTTGACCTCACTATTGGCTTCAGCAGCCTCAAAAACCATGAAAACGACACCCATGATGAAAAATTTGAAAATTTTTGCAGCCGCCATTTTAGATTTTCATTTTGACCTCACTATTGGCTCCAGCACCCTCGAAAACCACGAAAACGACACCCATGACGAATATTTTGAAAAGTTTTGCAGCCGCCATCCTGGATTTTCATTTTTACTTTATAATCGGCTCCAGCACCCTCGAAAACCACGAAAATGACACCCACGACGAAAATTTTGAAAATTTTCGCACCCGCCATCTTAGATTTTCATTTTGACCTCACTATTGGCTTCAGCAGCCTCGAAAACCACAAAAATGACACCCATGACGAAAATTTTGAAAATTTTCGCACCCACCATCTTAGATTTTCATTTTGATCTCACTATTGGCTTCAGCAGCCTCGAAAACCACGAAAATGACACCCATGACGAAAATTTTGAAAATTTTCGCACCCGCCATCTTAGATTTTCATTTTGATCTCACTATTGGCTCCAGCACCCTCGAAAACCACGAAAATGACACCCATGACGAAAATTCTGAAAATTTTCGCACCCGCCATCTTAGATTTTCATTTTGATCTCACTATTGGCTTCAGCAGCCTCGAAAACCACGAAAATGACACCCATGACGAAAATTTTGAAAAGTTTTGCAGCCGCCATCTTGGATTTTCATTTTGACTTTATAATCGGCTCCAGCACCCTCGAAAACCACGAAAATGACACCGATGACGAAAATTTTGAAAATTCTCGCCCGCCATCTTAGATTTTCATTTTGACCTCACTATTGGCTTCAGCAGCCTCGAAAACCACGAAAATAACACCCATGACAAAAATTTAGAAAAGTTTTGTAGCCGCCATCCTGGATTTTCATTTTGACTTTATAATCGGCCTCAGCACCCTCGAAAACCACGAAAATGACACCCATGACGAGGTTTATCTACTAAACGGCCGTAGGTAATTATTTCAAGGTCACTGCCGAAACTATAACATCGTTCGATTGGCTACGGAACCCTAAAATGCTATTTAGGTACAGTGCTAGTTAGGTAGGTTTATTACTGATTTATAATAATTCAAATTGGTGAAACAGGATCACATTTTTTATAAAATCTCATTTTTATGTAATAAATCCTCCTACCTACAGTATGCAAATAAAATGATATTCGATTCCTAAGAAAATACTCGAAATAATTTTTTAAGTTTTACCCCCGCAGGAACTAAGTTCTGATTTTAAATAAAATCGAAATTTCTAAATGAAAAATGCTTAAAATATACGTAACATACGTATCAATCTATACAAAATAATATCAGACTTGCATCCGCAATTCCCTTCTGGAATCGTAGGCAAAAATAGCGACCTGCGGGCGGCATGTCTGTGCCTCTGCATACTCTTTGATCGTCGTTTTAGTTCAGCGCGCCACCGCGCGCGTTTTACGTTTTCGGGAGTAGAGGGTTTAGCTCCGCCCACATGCACAAGGTCAGCGAGCCCTATATACACCTTAAACACTCGCGCGACAGTCGCTTTCGGATTTCACGTCATTTGACACGGCTTAGCACAGTAAGTTGACGTAGTTCAATTTGTTTCCCTGATTGTATTAAATTTTCTTATTTTCCAGGACGTGGGTAATTTTGCGATGACCCCGATGTACTTGTACGTAGGGCTGGCGTGCCCGCTGCTTCTGGTCCCGGTACATCCAGGGTACGAACTGGAACTGCTCAGCGGGGTTCTGTCGATAGGTGTGGGAGACACTGCCGCTAGCTGGTTCGGATCCAAGTATGGGTTCAACAAGTGGGCAGGTGGGTTTTTCTGATTTTGCTTGTTACTGTGCAATAGGGTTGTTTCCTGGGTAAAAAAAATAATTATTATATTTAGTCCGTCAGTTAGATTATCGAAAAATAATGGACACGTATTTTTTCTTTTATCAATCAAACAAAAAAATGACAAAGATAAAGAGCGTCAAAATTTGGGAGTGGGGGGTCGTGACGTCACGCCATGCTAAAAAGTGTAGCAAGACAAGGCAGGCAAGTGACGTCACGCGGAACTTTAACGGGCCATATCTTCATCATTTTTTATATAATTGACAAAAGAAAAAATATGGGTCCAATATTTATTGATAATCTAACTGACGGAATAATTAGATTTTTTTAGGAAACTAGCCTAGTCTTTTTTTTCAATGCTTGGGATTTATTTTCTCGAGGGTTTCGTGGCTAAATAATAACAGCTACACGGGTTGGTCCGCAGGTGGGTGATCATACATTACATACCGAGACCCCATCCGTGCGTCGGAAAGCACGTTGAGCTGTTGATCCCGGCTGCCATTCGTAGATCTTTATGGGTAGTCAGAAGCCCAAAAGTCTAACAAACAATCTTACCAAGGGGTATCGTGTTAACAAGTAACTAGGTTGTGGAGGTCAAATGGGCAGCCGATCCATGTAAAATACTGGAATTCAGATGTATCTGGTTAGGTTAGAAACTTAGAACCCACCCCAAAATAGTTAGGAAAAGGCAACTGATGCTCGGGATTCGATCTCTATGGTCAAATAACTCGGACTCAGAGCTCAGCCAAAGCGCGATAGTACAAGCCTAAACAGCGTGTATGTACCTACATAAATTAGTGTGTTGACAAGTTAAAATTCTGTTGCAGATGGACGCAAATCGGTAGAAGGGACGGCGTTCAACGTTTTATCACAAGTGGCGGTGATCTATTTGCTTGGCCTTTTTGGTAAATAAACATTTTATAGAGTAAATCTACTAGCTCTGTAAGTATTAACTTTTACTCGCGGCTTTGCTAGCGTGGAGGTCGGAAATTATCCCACAGTAACGTGTTACCAGGATACAAAGTATTTTATGTCCTAGAGTAGTAATTAGTTCATAGTCTACCTGTGTGCTAATAATTTCATTGAATCAGGAGGCCAATTCTCGTAATTTATAACGTTCAAAATATCGTCGCAGTCTCATCTCGGCGACAAACAAATGTCAAAAACTTGTCAAAATGTAGAGAAATTAGAGGTATGTTTGACAGATTGAGATTAGACTGTGAACGTTCTTAAAATTACGAGAATTGCCCCTCTGATCAGCTGTTAAGGCGTGAAAAGGTAATAGACAGACACAAGTTACTTTCAAATATTTATTTACAACTAGCTGCTGCTCGCGTTTTCACCCGCATAAGTTTCGATCCCGTGGGAATATCGGGATAAAAAGTATCCTATATGTTAATCCATGTTTACTAGGTTATAAACCATCTGTGTGCCAAATTTCATCCAAATCCGTTCAGTAGCTTTTGCGTGAAAGAGTAACAAACATCCATCCATACAAACTTTCAAGTTTATAATATTAGTAGGATCATGGATACTTCCTTCGTGACCGGCGAACACTTGGCGAAAACAGCGCAGCAAGCTTTCACTGCCAAAAAAATATGAACTTTTCTAGAACCCTTCAGTTCTTGAATAATATATATTCAATAATCTATTTACTGCCTCGTTGGTCTTATAGTAGCACTGCTGAGCATGTGGTCCTGGGTTCAATTCCCGGGTTGGGCAAAGTGTTATCTGGTTTTTCCATCTGGAATTCCTCAGTAGCAGCCCGGAGTCTGGATTTGGACCCGGCTCCCTTATTATACATGGAACTTAAACTTAGCTGGCGAAATGGGGGTGTACTATAGTATAGGTCTGCCTAACCCTTTGGGGGATATAGTTTGACTTATATAATATATATGCTTACAGGTTTATTGACGGCACCGAACGCTTTGCTTCGGGTCACATTCACAGCAACCGTCTCAGGACTCGTGGAGGCAAAAACAGATCAAGTAGACAACTTGATATTACCTTTAATCACCTTGATTGCATTTCAAATAACTAGGATATTCTGTTAGCTATATTTTTGTTTTTTTTTTCTGGGTCGTCAAAGCAAAAGTAGGAAAAAAAATTGCGCGTACAGCACCGTACACGTGATAAAACTGAAACTTTAATAAAAATAAGAGAGGTTTAGTGTGAGAGACAGAGTTATATCTTTCTTCTTTCTCATGTAACGAAATGTGCCAAAACGAGACGGCACGGATTTACGTCGTACTTAAATTCGTGTCGTCTTTATTGCTGCCGGCGCGGGCGCGGCGATTCCATGTTCTTTGTAAAGTTAACTATAATATTATAATGTTTGAACTGTTTGTGACAAGAAAGTTTGTTTTCCGTTAGGTCAGTTTACGCATTTCAGGATATAATTTATTTTGTTGGTGGAAAATTGGGTACTTAGATGTTTTTTATATTTTTATACAAGAATTAGAAGTCTTACGTTTGTTGTAGGACTTCTAATTTTACTTTAAAATGTTAAAATTATATAAAGGAAGATAGATGAGATTTTTAAACATTCCGTGTTACCAAAGAGTAGCCATAATATTTTGTAAATAAGAAGATATTTTTATAAATAAATTATTTATTTTACTGTAACATTTCGAGTGTTTTATTTATCAAAACATGATAATTGTTCTTACATTTGCATTTGTTCTGTTAAAAATTATTCTTAAAACGAAATCGGAAATAAATAATCCGTTCTGGAATGATTTGTGCGTACTTACCAACTAAAACAAACTTTTCTATAAAACTTGGTCAACTACTGTTTTGTATTATTAATACAATTATATGAATGTATGGGTCAAGACATTGACCATTTACACTTTTAAATTAAAAAAATATTTGTTGGAACATAATAAACTAAAATATGTAAGAAATAAGGCGTGCTACACACTTGTTCGGGTCGGCATGATTCGACACAGGCCGGGTGACAAAATCGAAAATACTATGTGGATTTTTGAGATGAGGCAATAAGGGTAGGTAGCCTTAACCATTGTAGCTACAGGAAAACGGTCTTAAGAGACTATCCTTAATTTTTTGAGAAATATTGATCTGCATATTAAATTGCCAGCAAGAAAATTTTGCCAAAAACACTTTATGTAATCGATCAGCTGTTTCATAAGGATCACAGAACTCTATCGGACCATCTGAGTTTGAAATACTAAAAAAGTAAGAAATCGCACAAAACTTTTCCCATATATTTCGCAGGAAATGAGACTCGAACTTATGATGGATAGACGTAACTACAACGGTTAAGGTATCTATCCTTACTGCCCCGTCTCCAAAATCCCCCCTGCAGTGCAATTCTGTAACCATCTCACCAGTGAAAACGTAGGTGAAGTGAGAGTAGAGTGAGCTGTCATTCGAACTAATGCTAGGGATTGACAATATTGACAGCTCACTCTAAGTTTACTTCAAATAACTTTTCACGGTGAGATTTTTACAGAATCGATCGGCTGTATATTTTGCCGCCCGTCTGTAGCGAATCGGGCCGAATCATACCGAGCCGAACAAGTGTGGCACTTTCAAGACTTTCCTGCAGTGGGACGCATCAGGAAACCTGCTGCTACTCCTCAGTTAATTAATGTTATACTATATCTACAGGTTCAGGCTTAACTTCAACAACATCATCGTTTTCCTCTTCCTTAACTTCTAATTTGGTTATTTTCGCTTTATCGTCTGCAACACCATTCACTGAACTAATTTCAGTACTATTTCGTTTACTTTTTATTAATATTCTTTTCTTCTTAACACCTTTGCATTTGGCTTTAAAAGCCTTCTCTAATTGAAGAACGTCGCGTCTATCGATCGTCCATTCAAGGGGTCGGTGTAATGCTTCGAGTGTCGGGTTCTCGTCCTTACAATATGTTGGTATTTCTATGTCGAGTATGTCCATTACTTTTTCTAGTACCTCGTCTACATAGTAGTTTATTATTAAGTCTGCTTTGTTGTCCTGGATAAAAAAAATAATGTACTTTAAGATTTTATTTTTATGATTTTGCAACTTCCCAACATGTAATGAATATAATTGATTCATGGAATACAAAATCATCATACTGCTTTGAGATAAAAGCATTGTATTTAAGGTCGGCGCAGCATGTCTTCCGGCACCCGATGTGATGAAGATGAGGCGCCAGTTAATAGTGACGATGATATGAACCATCGCGTTAGAACGTGACCACTCTTACCGACGTGCAATCGGCTTGAGCCGGCCAGAAAGAGCTTTTATGTCCATGTAATAAAAGCTAATAATTTGACGCGTTGTCGAGTCGCATAGTCGGAATGAAAAGGAGGCGAATGACGTCTTTCGCTTTTAGTGCGTGGACATAAAGTTGTTTCTGACCGGCTCAAGCTGAGTCCGCGTCGATAAGTGTGGTCACTCATCGCGCGCTTATTTCTAAACATGTCGGATGACACGTCTAATTGCATGCTGCCCCTAAGATGACCCACTGACCGCACTGGTTGACGTCATCACGACAATGCCGGCTACCGCTGAAAACCAGCGCAGGGGCTCTGTCTTGAATAGGGTCTTAGCATTATGCTGAGCGATCGCCGTTTTGCGTGAATGTGACGCATGTTTACCCCCAACTTAATATATTTTTTTGTGTGTTTATGTTCTTTTAGCGTCACGTTTGCCGCAAATAAATGTATTTTCTTTCTTTTCTTTCTAGGTGATGTATGGAGGAAGAAAACAAAAAATAAGGCGACAGTTATTAAAGATTTACTGTCGCTTTATGTGTATTTGAAGTTGTTTATGTTTATGTGTGTAGAAGTTTTGAGTTATATTTGAAGAATATTTTACTCACATGTTTGGTGGGTTGTAAGTTGCAAATGACTAGTTTTCCCCCATACTTGACTGTCTCTATGGGTAAATTTCCACTTGGCACAATTTGTAGAGTTGTTCCCAAGCAGATACTTAGATCTGCAATACTGAAATAGAAATACAGCATATAACATAGTAAAACTTGAGAGGTGTCAAGGGACACCCGGATGGAACGAAGTATAACTGGCTTGCTTTCTATAAGAGAGAGAGACAGAGAAACACGCGCACGCCGCACGGCTTACAACTATAGCAAAAAGTGTTGTTCCAACTTTTGGTCTTAATTTTTTCCGTCTAGCCCCCTTTCGCAACGCGCGATAAGGAACTTCGTTCCAAAAAACATACTCAGCTGTTCTCTTTGTAGACATACTACAAAGAGAACAGCTGAGTATGTTTTTTGAAAATGCTAGAGGAAGTTTTTGTGTCTCATTGTCAGCATTTTCCACTGATTTCTTTCTGTTGCTATTTTTTTGCAATAGTGCACAAGTGCTTTTCCTTACATCCTTCATTTGAGCACCTCCATAATTGTCTACCTCTCTTCTACTTGTCTAGGCCTGTAATACATTAATCATAGTTACCTCGAATGCAACTCAGCCATGGTGAGATCATTCTCAGGCAGGCTGTGCTCCCAGTCCAGCACTCCATCATACAACTTCCCCCTGCATGGCCTGGATGAGGTAAATTCAGCTGGACATGAATTTCCACTGCACTTCTTGCCCACTGTTTCTACTGGGAAACCTCTGATAAATTGCCTGAAATTTAAATGTAATGGAGGTGTTTGGACAATTAATTGTTTACTATGGAAATTAGCAAGAGGCACTTTTTCTAGTTAGTGGATAAGCCGATGAGGGTAGGTACCAGTATCCACTAGTACTATTTAGATTAAGTATCAATGTGAAAGTTTCAGGAAAACCAGTAAAGTTCTTCAGGATAATAGTAAGCCTACATAATAAATTACTGTTTTGTCAATCAGGTAAAGTGCCAACAAACCAGTTTCATATCACCAAGATGTTGAGTATGTGTTCAGTTTCTAGACTCTAGAATAGCCTCCAAAGAAAGAATGCTTACCTTTTACACAAATTACACTCATCAATAAACATGTTTCCATGTAACTCAGCCAGGTGCTTCCTAGACAGGCCAGACTTCAAGTGCAGACCATCAATATTCTGGCTGACTATGTAGTGAATCTTGTTGCATTCTATCAACTTCTTCAGTATCATGTGGGTCTTTGTGGGAGTGGCATCATCAAAGGAAATGTTTATGTTTGGTTTTTGGCCTTTTTTTTCTAAAGTCCACACTCCATTGGGTCCTCTGAAAAGAGTTTAGTATATTGTTTTAGTTAATCTGCCAAAAAAAAATCTCGTTCTTTTTTCTATGATTTAAAGTTGTTCATTCAAAACCACATGGGCCCGTGGCTAAATAATAACAGCCGCACAGGTTGATCGGTCAGGTTAAGCCACGCTTGCCACGGTTGGTCTGTGGATTGGTGACCATCTTTGCATACCAAGACCCTCCGTGCCTCGGAAAGCACGTTAAGCCGTTGGTCCCGGCTGTCTTTCGTGGATCCTTGACAGTCTTTACGGGTAGTCACAAGCCCGAAAGTCTGACATCCAGTCTTACAAGGGATATTGTTTTACCCAGTAACTGGGTTGTGGAGGTTAGATAGGCAGTCGCTCCATGTAAAATACTGGTATTCAGCTGCATCCGGTTAGACTAGAAGCCGACCCCAACATAGTTGGGAAAAGGCTAGGCAGATGATGATTCAAAACCACAAAGACCTCCAGAAACACGTTTACAATCTTACAGCTTTCCTAGCTAAATATTTATAATCTCCTGAATAAAACTATACTTTAAATTTCAAAGAGGACTTATTTACCTGAAGTCTGGTATTCCTGCTGAAGTACTAATGCCTGCCCCAGTGTGGACAACCACATGCTTAGCTTCGCTTATTAACTGAGCCAACAGCTTACACTTTTTGTCAAACTTATCCAACGTGTCGAATTTCTACAATCATAAAAGCGCATGTAAAAATATGCTAAAATGTATCAAAAAGACAAATTAAAAAAATAATAATTCAAGATCAAAACTAATAAATATTGACTTGTTAACCTCTGGTACTCCAAGGATTCCTTTATTTTCATACGGAGATAATCCATCAGCATAATTGCAAGACATTCTGATGAGAACTTATACCTTTTAGCGAATATGTAATTTTAAATTCAGTTTTGATACACAAACAACCCACAACAAGACGATCAAGTTTATTTTGACAAATTGACATATAATTAAATGACAGTCATTTGGTTTGGCAGACAGGCAAAGGAATTCAAATAGACTACCTACGATCGATTGTTTTTTTCAGTTCAGAAACAAATCTGAAAAAGAAATGGGAATTTTAAGAGAATCGAATCGCTTAATCTTTGGATAATCTAATTATTTTGTTCGAAATCTCAACGATACGTGACATAACACACGTTGTATGTTAGAACTAAATTCCATAAATTCACCGCACAAAATGAATAATCTTATGAGACGAGACAAAAATATAGAAGCTTTAGTCGATTTAGTAGGACTGTAAAGGCACGTGAAGGGAGCAACCAGAACAACTCTAGTGTCAACTTTGATTCGATTTCGTTCGTCGTCGTTCATTGACTTGTTTGTTGGCGTTTTAGTAGAATTAAATTAAATTACTGCAATAATACAGTGTTTGAAATAATTTTCGTGTAATCCAACTTTCGAAAATGAATCGCAGAAGGGCCCATGATGATGAAGATGGTTACGGTAAGCTAAGAAAAAAATTGCTTAGTATTTTGTAGGTTAGAAACTAGAGGAATTTTGATGACCCTTGTTTAACTTTTGTTTTAGAGCGTCTCAATCGCAAAAGACGTCGTGTATCGGAGAACCAGGAGATTGAGGACAGGTTGGAGTCGCTGATATTGAGAGTCGGAGAGAAAAGTAGCTCCAGTTTAGAGAGTAACTTGGAAGGTTTAGCGAGCGTATTAGAGGCAGATTTGAGTACGTTTCGTGTAAAGATTTTACGTATTCTCACTGACTGTGCTATTCGTATGCCGGAAAAATGCACCATATATGCTACATTAGTAGGACTTCTGAACGCGAAGAACTATAACTTTGGTGGTGAATTTGTTGACTACATTGTTAAGACTTTCAAAGAGAACTTGAAGATTGGCAAATGGAATGCGGCGAGATACTGTCTCAGGTTCATAGCTGACCTGGTGAATTGCCATGTGCTGGCTGCTTCTTCCTTGTTGACATTGTTGGAGACTCTAGTGGACTGTGCCAATGAGGATGGAGTACCTCAAGTTAGACGAGATTGGTTTGTTTTTGCTGTGTTATCAGCACTGCCGTGGGTCGGCAGAGAGCTCTATGAGAAGAAGGAATCTCAACTGGATCATTTGCTGACTACTATTGACATATTTTTAAACAAGCGCAGTAAGAAACACTGGCCGGCACTAAAGGTGTGGTCTATTGATACTCCTCATCTACAGGAAGAGTATCTAGATTGTCTATGGGCTCAAATTAAAAAGTTGAAGCAGGACAACTGGTCTGAGAAGCACATCCCTAGGCCTTACCTTGCTTTTGATTCTATCCTGTGTGAGGCTCTGCAACATCAACTTCCTACAATACAGGTAAGATTAAACACTTTTGTTTTATGTTTTGGTGTTGTTATCACTTTAGTTAGAATGTAAGTATATTTAATTGAAATGATATTTGTTGGCAAGCACATCACTTGAAACGGCTGGGCCAATTTGGTTAAAGATAAAGATAAAAGATACTTTATTTGTTAAACATGCGTTTACATACAAATCAGCATGCAAGATCTTAAATATAGGTTTAAAGTCCTTACATGTTTTGCCTGACCAGGCATACAAAATGTTTTTTTTTTATAACAAAAATATAATTAATTCAATGAACCAAAGACTAAAGACTACTAAAGGTTCACTAACATTCATTAATTATTTTTTCTGCGAATATTAATACTATCATTTTTTTTTTGTTTAGTTTTTGTTTGTTTGTTATAGTCTGAATAAGGTTTTTAGGGAACCAAAAAGGATGTATTAAATAAAAAATGCAACCTAATTCTTATAAGAAACCAGTACCTTATGTGCATAACAAACTGTCAATTTCTATCTGAATCATTTAAAAGGATATTGTTAATCCATTGCTTCATATGTTAGAAAAATGTGTCTTGTCAACAACATAAATAATGCAATGGATGTTGTTGAACTGTCAAAATTAAACTATACTGCTACTAACAGCAACTGCTTTATAATTTATTTATTTTTTTGATGATGTATTGTTGTGTTTTGTTTTTTGTGTTGTATGATTTTCATTAAAATATGATATTTACTGATTAAAAAAATATCTGCTTTCAGCCACCACCCCACAATGACACAGATACATACCCCATGCCGAGGGTCATATTCCGCATGTTTGACTACACCGATTGTCCCGATGGTCCAGTACTGCCAGGAGCGCATTCTATTGAGCGGTTCCTTATTGAGGAACATCTTCACAACATCTTAGAAGCATACCATGCTGAACGCAAGGAATGTGCCGCACAGTTACTGTGCTTTCCATACAAAGCCAAGATCCCACTAGAATACTGTATTGTAGAAATAATATTTGCTGAACTGTTCAACTTGCCAAGACCTAGATACTTGGAGATTTGTTACGGGTCTATCTTGATTGAGTTGTGTAAGCTCCAGCCTTCGACGATGCCGCAGGTGTTGGCTCAGGCTACAGAAATATTGTTTATGAGGATTGATACCATGAATGTTGCGTGCTTCGATAGGTAAGTATAGAATAGAATATTATCTATTATGAACGCTTAAGTTATCCCAAGCCAAGGATTTTACGGATGTATTCGGCTTTGTTTTGTAAAAATATTTTAGAGAAAAGTTATGAATTTTCCAATTCAATTTGGGTGTATAATCAAACTCAAAATTTAATCATAATGACCCCCACCACTGTATCTCTACGTTGACGTTGTGTTGGGGCTTGCGTGTTCCGAAAGCCTGTGCCGGAAGAGTTTTCTTTGCCGGAACAGGTCTAGGATGAGCAGCCAGACCAAGAGAGATACAGAAACCCGCAGGGCAGCATGTGGCGAGCTACTCCTACCCTACTCCTAACCTATTCCTACCCTACTCCTACCCTACTCTTACCCTACTCCTACACTACTCCTATAAGTAAAACGCTGATTGATTGATAGAACCTAGCGGACCTGGCAGACGTCATCCCAACCGAAAAAGGAGCGCCATCTACCGGGTCCAATTATGTATACAAACCCTGTCCTGACAATAACAAACACAAAAAAAAGAATTATCCAATTTGGTGCAGTCGTTCGAAAGTTATGGGCGTACATACATTTCGATGATCCATTTTTAGGGTTCCGTAGCCAAATGGCAAAAAACGGAACCCTTATAGAATCGTCATGTCTGTCTGTCTGTCCGTCCGTCCGTATGTCACAGCCACTTTTTTTCGAAACTATAAGAGCTATACTGTTGAAACTTGGTAAGTCGATGTATTCCGTGAACCGCATTAAGATTTTCACGCAAAAATAGAAAAAAAACAATAAATTTTGGGGGTTCCCCATACTTGGAATACTTAGAACTGAAACTCGAATTTTTTTTTATCAATTCCATACTTGTGGGGTATCTATGGATAGGTCTTGAGGTCAAAAATGATATTGAGGTTTCTAATATCATTTTTTTCTAAACTGAATAGTTTGCGCGAGAGACACTTCCAAAGTGGTAAAATGTGTGTAACTTCTAAAATATGAGAATGATAAAACTAAAAAAAATATATGATGTACACATTACCATGTAAACTTCCACCGAAAATTGGTTTGAACGAGATCTAGTAAGTAGTTTTTGTTTAATACGTCATAAATCGTAAACCGCAATTTACCTTTCAATCAATCAACTCAAATATAAAAAAAAAAATATAGTTTTTATAGATAATGGTACGGAACCCTTCGAGCGCGAGTCCGACTCGCACATGGCCGGTTTTTTCTTTTGTCCCGCTTTTGACGAAAGAATCCCGGTTTTTATATTCAAATGGTTTCAATACCCCGCTTAGGGTGCATTCCACCAAACTTTTATACGAAGAATAAGTCTTATACTGAGAATAAATTTTGAATTTTTGACAGTTTCTCCATACTAGAACTGTCAGATGTCAATTTAATACCGCGGATAAAAGATATCTGACTTGGTAAAATCAGCCCTTAGTACGAAAAAAATCTGGCAACGCTGACTCCACTCTAGATCGAGCCTGTCTCTTGCTCCTTGAAACATTTTAACAATTAAGTATATCAGGGTCGATAAAATTTAATACAACTTATTGATTTTAAAAAATTACATAAAACACAATCAAAAATAAAGAATTGAAAAATAAAATATAATCGTTTGGTTTATAATTGTGTCGTAAATGTAGGTATTTAATACAATTTGGTAAGGATGCGTCCAAGAGAATGATAAAGTAAGAATGTAGTATAAAATGGGTGGGGAGGTACTGAGGTATTGTGAGAGTGAAGGTATGAGTGAGATAAAGTGTTAGTGAAATAGTGGCTTCGGTTTCTGACTAGGATTGTTTAATAATTTTTTTTAACTTGTTTGTTCCTACAATTTTTGATGTCACTGATTTTGGCAATTTTATTTTAAACGAAACTGAATTCTTGCATATGTTGAGCAAAAGCGGTTTTTACTACAGTAAGTGGACATTTATAGATTCGTTGTCTAAGTAGTTCTTGATATTCTGTGGATTGGATTGTTATTTTGTGTTATTGTAGTACTAATTTATGGATGTATAACTGTCGGACATTAAGTACTGATATAACCTTTAGCACTGATCTTTGGGCTCTTTCAAATTGTAGCATTGAGGTTATGCCGACTCCGCCCCAAACAGTAATATAGTAGCAGAGAACTGACTTACATAATGCCACGTACGTACACCACGTGTAATATCTTTTTGCTTGCCGAGTTACGTAACATTTTCATTACGTGAATCAACTTTCTGATTCGCTTAGCTACTAAAATCAATATGGTGTATGAATGAAAGACGTTGATCTAGCAGAACCCCTAAGTATTTTAAAGATTCGACCTTTTTAATTTCCTCGCAAGGGCACGGGGCTGTGTTGCAAGTTGAAGGGTGGATTTGAAGCTGTAAAGGAAGATTTGGTGCTGATGAGAGAGTTCTAAGGAAACAGATGTACCTACTTAGTTCGTTTTTTTAATATTAAGTGACAGAAGGTTAAGGTCGAACCATTTTTAGGGTTACATACCCAAAGGGTAAAAACGGGACCCTATTACTAAGACTTCGCTGTCTGTCCGTCCGTCTGTCTGTCACCAGGCTGTATTTCAAGAACCGCGATAGCTAGATTGAAATTTATTGAAATTTTCACAAATGATGTATATCTGTTACCGCTATAACAACAAATACTAAAAACAAAATAAAATAAATATTTATGGGGGGCTTCCATACAACAAACGCGATTTTTTTGCCCTTTTTTGCTCGATATCAATAAATTTGGCAACAGAAATGAAATATTCACAAAATACTCAGTTGTATTTTTACTTTAATAAGAAATAATAAAATAAATATTTAATATAGACGTGATTTTTATAGATAATGGTACGGAACCCTTCGAGCGCGAGTCCGACTCGCACTTGGCTGGTTTTTTAATATTAATAAGCCGTTTTGAGCTTTTTCGCGGACAGTTTCCCTTTACGACTTTAACTTTAATTTGCTTTACGACTTTAAAAAAACTCATTATGTTGATACTTCAGGTTTAAACTATGTAATTGTCACATTGATCTCAAAGCACCTGATTAATTTTAACCTTTCAGGGGAATAACATAGTAATTTATTTATTTATTTGTATGTGTATGTGGAATTACTATGTATAAGACAGAGCTTTTTTCTTATCCTATGATCTATAAATCAAAAACTTTTTTGCAAAAAAAAAAACGACTTACAAAAACGACACTACAGTGAAAAATAACTTTAATTTCGGAAGTCGGTGGCAAACAACGAAAATGCAAACCCAACGACACCGACTTCCGAAATTTTTTTTTTTTTGCAAATATGTTTTTATTTTTCACTTTTTAGTTGTAGTAATTTTGGTTTTTAAACCAAACTACTGAACCGTTTTTGATGAAATTTCTATGGGACCATTTGGGAAGTATACCCTTTCCAACAAAAAGAATTTTTCAAATCGGTTGGCAAGCGACGGAGTTATGCGCGAACAAACATAAAAAAAAAAAAACACGAACATCCGAATTGAGAACCTTCTCCTTTTTTAGAAGTCGGTTAAAAATAGACCTTGATGTTTTATGACATTCAACCCTAGGATGGTACATCAATTACAAGGTATATTGTTACTTGACCATTTTTATCCATTTTATTTCAGGTTTGTCAATTGGTTCTCATACCATCTCAGCAACTTCCAGTACCGCTGGTCTTGGGAGGACTGGGAAGCGTGCACTCAGTTGGATATTGATCATCCTAAGCCCCGATTTGCTAGAGAGGTGCTTGGAAAGTGTCTTAGGTATAAACTATATATATTATACAGAATAGAATATGTAAAGTTAATTGGCTGTTAGTTGTGTTTGTTGTCAGTTTGTGTGTTGTTAGAACTTAAAATGTATAATGCAGATGGATTTTTTTTATAATTTTATGAAGTGGGTAGTAGAAAATCCTTAAATATTATAAAATAAACTGTCTGCATTATGAATTTTGATTTTAGTTATTTCGTTGAATTACTGAGTCCTTAAATAATTTGGTTATAGTATTTTTATCTCATGAAGGAGCTTTACTTGTGGTTACACGCTGAAAATGTGTCTGTAAACGCAGGAGCTCTCGGTATCATCCGAGACAATGGTGCAGTCGGAATGTGATGTGCTCACAAGTTACCATAAAGCGCGCGTCGCCTCATGAGATAAAAATACTGTACCTCTGTAATGATGTAAACCCTTAAACATAAAATCTCATTTTGTCTGTAGGTTGTCATACCAGCAGAGAATAAAAGATATGGTTCCAGAATCCTTTGCAGCATTTGTACCTCTGAAACCGGAACCTATCTACAAATATTCCATGGAAGGGGCAGGTGAGAATAAACTATAAATTAAACCATATTTATAATAATTTATTACAAAAATATTATTAATCTTAATTTAAACTTAATTGAACTTAAATATTTACATTCTGGTAACACAGAAAATAGGATTCATGCAAGTTTTAGTATTCTGAGATTCAAGGCGTGACATGAGCCTAAAGGCACGCTCTAAATTCTTGCTTTTAGGAAATGTTTTTGATTCCTGTTTGAACAGCATGTTACGAAAGCATCAAGAAGGTTTCACAAACATAAAGTTTGCAGTGAATATCGGCGCTAAATGCTTCTAAATTATTTGTATCAAAACACCCCACATTTAATAAATACTTTCCATTGGTCACTGCCAGTGCTCAGAGATCAATGACTGACAGCATTTAAAGCTACAACACTGAGTATGAGTATTAGGTTAGGACAACATTCAGTCTATTCCATATCCATTAATCCTAGTAAGCTAAACGGATGATCTTGACTTTCTTTAGCATCTTCGGCATCTTCGTAGTAATCATCCTTAAATTGTTTACTATCATCATGGATATCGTATGATTCATCGTCTGATTCATCGTCATATTCTTCGTCTGACTTATCGTCCTGTGCGTGGCTTTTCTCATCGAGGGAATGCAGGAAGTCTTCAAGGTCGTCGTCGAGGTGTAAGTACCGTTCGTGATTCTCGCTTTCGCTTGGATTTTGTTCTGGAACTGGTGTTGGGCGTTCTTTTGCAGATTCCTCCGTAGAATCATCCATTGTGAACCCTCCGAATAGTTCGTTGAATATGTCGGGTGTAACTGGGCTTGCAGTTGTCGAAGTAGTGCTAGAAGACTTAGGTGTTTCAGTAGCTTCAGGCTCACTTGACGATTTAAACGCTTCTTCAGTAGTAAGATTATTATGTTTCTTCTTTTTACATTTGGTCTTATTCTTTGTAGCTGAATATGGTGATGCAACGACGGTCAATTCGGTGGTCGCTGCTTGATCATCTAGACCGATATATTGTTTGACTTCATGAATTACGGATGCAGTTGGAAAGATGTATTCATGGTCGTCTTTGGTTTCCTGAACGTCCGTTGAGATTCCTTTATTCTCTGGCACAGTTTCACTTTTTTCTTCTTCTTGTTCTAATTCATCATCATGTTCTGTTGGTGGTTCATCTTTAATTTCCTGCTCTTCATAAGTCGGTAGAGTAGGTTGTACTTTTTTTACCAGAATGTCTTCTTCTACGGTTTCTGTAGTGCTGCTAGTAATACTTTCCTTATTAGAACTATAAGCGTCTTCTTCTACTGCTTCTGTAGTGCTGCTACTTTTCTTATTAAAATTATAAGCGTGATCTCTATGATCCTCTCTATCCCTCTCAACTTCTGGAGTTCTAGGAGTACTCGTAGGTATATATCCTGTGAATTTAGATGCTTTTCTTCTTAGTGCGTAAACGTTTGAGGTTGCAGTATTCGTTCGGATCTTGTCGAGTGTACTTGTTGACCATTTGTCGTGATTCACCGATGTGCCTTTTTGCATCAATGTGGATTGTCTGAAACGGTTTTTACTCTTCGGTTGCGTGGTTGCAACCGGCTGTTCGGTGTCCACGGTGGGGCTCGATGTTGTGGTTGTGCTAGAAGTACTCGTTGTTGTAAGTTTAATGGTCGTCGTAGGTCGGGGTGTGGTACTACTTGTAGTAGTACTTGCAAGCGCCCTGTGTGTCTTTGTTTCCCATATGGAGTTAGTTGCGCTGGTGGCAGCAGAGCTGGCTTGAGGCGTCAAGTCATCAGTTTGTTTCTTTAAAGGATACTTTCGCGTCGGTTTGAGTGTTGTTGTGGTGGTTGACGTCACGCGTTTATGCTTTTTGATCTTTTCTGGTTTGTTGAACTTTGGTGGTGGACGAGTTCGCTTCTTAGGTTTAGGTGTGGTGGTCGACGTGGTGGAACTTGCGATAGTGGTAGAACTCGTTGATGGTATCTCCTCGTTATAAGCATCTGCGAAATTTTCCTGAGTCTCGAAAAACATTTCTTTTGTTGTTGTTGATAAAGTCGTCGTTGACATAATAGGGTCAATGTTTTCCTTTGTACTCTGTTCTTTGTGTGATGCCATCGGAGTAGTTTTAGTAAAAGCTCCCAAAATATTAGCCCATTCCATCCCGTTATCATCATCATCATCACCGTCATGAGTTGTTAGACTCGCAGCTGTTATTATTTCGGGTGTTACTGTAGTAAGACGAGTAGATTTAATATTTTCAGGCTTTTTTGCTGGTTTTTTAGCCGCACCCGGCTTTCGGACGTTCTTAGTAGTAGTAGTCTTTTTACTGATTATATCTTCGTCTTTATAGTCGGAGACATCTGTGAAATTCATAGTTATGGGTCTGAACGCGGTGTCGGCTGACGAATCCTGTTCGGAGAATTGAGTGTCAAGTACTTGTGGGCTCGGACGGAAATCCGGAAGCGTAGCTTTTTGTGGCTTGTTCAAGTGAGAATACTTCAGCGGCGGCATTGGTTTGAAAGGCTTTTTATCCATAGTAACGAAAATTCCCGGCGGGGCGTTGTAAACTGGCGGTCTGATGTGGTCGGTCACGTAGCTGATCTTCATTGGTGATTGCTTTTGATGATGATAGATTTTATAAGTCGTTACAACATCTGGTTCTTTTGTTGTGTATTCTGTGGCGTTCAGTCTAGTCTTGACAGGTACCTCGATAGTTGATTCCTTGAGAAGTGGATAATTTGTGATGGGTGTCGGTAGAACAGCTGGCCTAGTTGTCTTTATTACGTTCGATGGCAGAAATCTGTTGTCTGAGTACGGCTGTACGTATGGGTTCCCTACAGAATCTACGTTCAAGTACGGATGCTGCACGTACGCCGCAGGTGGAGGTACGATGGGAGGGTGCGAGTATCTGTGCAGCTGAGGCTTCGCTATCGGGTAAGGCAACAGTTTCTTGTGATGGTATGATTCTCTGTCGTCTACATGTGCTACTTTAGCGTGCGGAATGTACACGTTAGGCATGTAAGTCTTCGTTTTAGGTCTATACGGTTCCTCGTAGCTATCTTCATCGGAGAACAACGACGAGAATATTCTGTCTAAGCCGTGTGTGTTTGGTGCTGGTCGCTTTTGGTAACTCGGGATAGGATTTATATTCTTATGGACCCATAGGCCCCTCTGAGTTCGGTCCTGGTAGATTTTACCTCGCGGACGTACTTTTTGGCGTTCAAATGTTGGTATGGTCTCTTTAATAGTGAAAGTTCTGACTGGGTTTTCATAAGGTTTTTTCACCTTCTTAGTTGTTTGCGAGGTCACTGCAAATGTTAACTCGTAATGGTATTTCCCGAGCGACGATTCTCCTTGCCTCATCCGTTTTACTGACCACAACGCTTTGACTCCTTTCGCACAATGACTGTCACTGCAGTTATTATGCGACGCATCGTCTTCAATGAATCGGTATCCCTGTTCATCTTCGACCAGTCTACCTCTTGCTAATATCGTAACATCGGCCAGTGGAATAGGCTCTTCCTTCAATCTGTCAAAGCGAGCTGTTTTAATTTTATCCCACAGGTCGTGATCGTCTATTTCTTTCCCCACAAGGTTTTCTGGTTTGCTGTCGGGCGATATGTAGTCTCCTTTCGCAATTAGCTGATCTATTTTGTCTCTGACTAGTGTTAGATATACACTGTGCCTCAGCGCGTCTTCCCAGTAATGTGCGGGCACTGCAGCCGCAGCTTGAGGTGCCTCAGTCTTGATGATCTCCTGTAACGTTCCTGCAGGCTCTTGTCGGTCACGAGGCCAGTCGCTGAGCGGGATCGGCGTAGGGTTGAAATCCTCCTCGTGTTCAGCGCTTGCCGTGCTACTTCCGTCCCTCAGCACCTGTAATGCGAGCAATGATCTTTTACTAAACATGAAGCGACAAATCAAACGAACGTTAATTAAGTGGCCGGCGACGACTATCATTAGAATTGTATTTGACGAAAAAAAATGTGGATATTTCAGTATGCGTTTGAAAGTAAAATGGCGGTAGGCGGGAAAGTGCGCCGGAGACGGTGGCGTGTTACAAATCGGTTGCGTGCCGGACGATCCAACCCCTCCGCGATGAGTTTCCAATTGAATAATTTCAGTACAGTCCAACTTATTTGGCTCGAATCTTACAAAATATTTGTTCTTTTTACTTTATATGAATGGAATGTTCCCCCAATTGATCACTAATATTTTGTATTGTTTCTCGGGATGATTATTAAAACAAACATTGGCAATCGTATTCAGATGTAAAATAAAGTTCATATTTCATGGAATCAATCAGCTTTCAACTTTCTGACTGACAGACTCATTGACTGGTCAAAAGTAGGTACCTGAAAACGGTTTCATTGAAGTAAAATTATTTGATAGTGAGATTGAATCACCGTACTGTTTACCACCTAAAATCAATGACAGCATTTGTAAACACACCAGCGAATCATTTAAAATCTGATTCCTAAAAAAAACAACTGAAACATCACAATAGAACAATCAATTGGGTTTAAAAGGGCAGCAAATGCCTCAATAGTGAGCATTTTTGTTGAACAATCGCTTATCTGAAACACAATCATATTGTGCGTACGAGTCTATGAGATTTCATAACGTTACGCGATCTTAATCTCTTGTTTAGCAATTTCTTTGTATCGTCTAACAATATACCGACGGATTATAAATGGCTTCTGCGGCTGATCTAGACCTAAATATGCATTCACCGTGGCGATATATGTAGTTATATTAAATGTAATCTAATAGATGATTTTCGAGAATGCGTGATTCTGTAATGTTTATTGATTAATGAGCGGTTTGCGTTACGCTTTTCAGTTGTATTATTGTGGTATAACACATATTGAGATTTCCCTGGGGGAATTATCAGGTAGTCTAGAAATCCTTACTTATTTATAACAAAATCAAAAGCGATTTATTCAAAAAATTAGGCTGAGAATCGGCACTTTTCAAACGTCAATATTACATAAGACAGTCCCCCAAAACGTCCGCCCTTCACCACTTCCTAGTGCTTTAACTGGGAAGAAGTCTCGCAACAAACTTCTCAGCAGCACAGCTGTCTGTTCAGTTAGAAAACCATAAATTTATCAACTTCTATTTCTGATAATTGCAATTAATTCATCAATCTTAGCTTCTAGCTTCTCTAATTGCATGTCACATTTTTAGCCCCTAAGGACTGCACTAGGTGAGCTTTTCTTTATCATAAAATACCTCTATTAATCCTTCATTTACTTGAAACTTCATTTGTTAAGCCTAAAAACTAAAGTATGTGATGTAAAACAATACAAATACATCGTTATTGCTAAGAACTTGGTTTAATTCACATGAATGGCCATTGAGGCGATTCCACAGCTGATAGTGTGGGACTAAGTTGACTAGCTTATCATTAACTGCATAGGTTTATGGACAGTCTCTGTGTTTTAGGCATGTTATTATTTTTATTATAAATATACATTACGTTTGTATTGTTTGAGGAGGCAGGCAGAACTATACCGTAACTTTCGGTCCGGTTTTGTTACTTTGGGAGCCAGAGTTCATCGAAAACACTCCTTCCCTTAGTTGTAAAGCCGCATAGTGTTTAGATAAGGGTTTTTCTACAACTGAAGGTAATAAAAAACTCGAGAGGTGTCAAGGGACACCCGGATGGAACGAAGTTCAAAGAGAGAGAGAGAGACAGACAGAGAAACACGCGCACGCCACACGGCTTACAACTATAGCAAAAAGTGTCGTTCCAACTTTTGGTCTTAATTTTTTCCGTCTAGCCCCCTTTCGCAACGCGCGATAAGGAACTTCGTTCCAAAAATCTATCTTCTCTTCTTCAATTACCTACATCTCTTTTAGCTCGAATATCCATAATCACCCCATTTCTAGCTATATTATCTTTCGTACCATCTACTCATTGACCATTCCTTGGTATTCCTGTTTAGACAAAGTTTTAAGTATAAATATTATAAATAATCATACCTTCTTACTCAAAACTTGTGTAATAGTAGTGAACCAAGGACCTAGGAAGGACAAGTCTTCATAAAATTCAGTAACTGTGTAACATCTGAAAGTGTATCACAAAACTTGAATGGCTTTATAGATGCGCCACGAACTTTATTTATTAACTAGCTTTTGCCCGCGGCTTCGCCCGCGTGGATGTCGGAAATTATCCCACGGGAACGTGCTAACAGGATAAAATGTATGTGCTTCCCCAGAATGCCATCTATCTCGCGGGCCCTTTGTGGCTAATTACAGTAGAAAACCAATTGTGTCTCATTAGTGGTGATTAAGAGGGTACCTATATGATATCTTTACCTAAGTACCTACCTAATTAAAAAAAAAACTCAATAACAGAAAATTAAATACCTACCTAAATAAACCTATTTCTGATGATAACTAATCTAAACTCAATAAATAAGCAAAATCCCTAAAAACTAATATCTATACGAATGACTAATCCTACCTAACAGTATTATAAAATAACCTACGGTCACTACGTACACTATCAAATATACTACCTATACTTTAAAATTAAAATCTATACCTACGACTCATATAAAAATAAACCTAAATAACTCTAAAAACTAAAAGGAATAAAAATGAACTCCACTGCGGGTGACCCAACCTACGACAAACTTAGTATTTGCGGTTGGTACAGTACAGACAGTGGTAATCGGGTATGGGGATCGAACCGCAACATTAAGTTTGTTTTTTATTGTATATACTTTTCCGGGATAAAAAGTACCCAGTGTGGTGCCCAGAATATTAAAGAATAATTATACCAAGTTTCATCGTAATCGAACCGGTAGTTTTTGCGTGATGCCTGAACAAACAGACAGACAGACAGACAGACCGACAGACAGACCGACAGACAGACAAAAATTTTTTAAATCACATTTTTGGGTTCGGTGTCGGTCTAGTAACACCCCCTGTAAATTATTTTTTTGATATTTTCAATGTACAGAATTTTCACTTCTACAGATTTATTATAAGTATAGATAATAATATATGCATACATAAATACATAATAGATTCGCTAAGTCTATGGTAATGTGTTTGAAGAAAGTTTACATAATACTTCATGCTATCCTAGATATGCGATGACGTAATGTATAGATCATTTTATTTTCATTTTGTGACAATGTTAGAACATCGATTTGGTACCTAAATTATATTGATACCTTAGGTCCTGAATGAATGCACATTCTGCGTTGCTATAAAAATATTTAGTTATATGAACCGTAATATTGACAATATTTTAATTTTAAACTGTCTCCTGTAGTGCAATAGGCTCGCCCAATAGATAATGCTGTCTATACCATCGGGGAATACACGATACACGTGTGATGTTATGTTGTTACTTAAAACTGGTAACTTTATCCTCTATACCCTGTCTATTAGGTAAACCGTTTTTTGACAGATGGAACTAGTGATTGCTGCAGCACACAATACATTGATTGATACACGAACGGTATTATAATATCTGGAAGAAGCCATAAATAAGGTAATTCAATAAGATAAGGCAGTTTATATATTTATTATATTACGCATTTTAAAGTTAACTTTTACATAATCTGGAATAGTTCGTTCTAAGACAGCTGTCAAAAAACGGTTAACCTAATGGACAGGGTATAGTAACATATTTCTATTTGTTGTAACTTTGTTAGTGAGGCCATCTACAAACTAATTCTTTTGTCCGCACCATATATTTAATTAACCACAGCTTTTATGAGACCCAAATGTCAATCAACACAGAAGACAAGAAACAAGAGTGTCAAAAAATCCCATTAACATTCCCAGGCCGTTATCGCCTTTAAAGTCGCTTTTTTTTCTATTTTAATTGAACATTATTGCGTGTAATAATATGGTTTTCCACGCAGAAATCGCTCATAGTGTTAGATGTAGTTGATTGCTCCACTTACATGAGAAAATCTCACCTAATAACAATAGGGTACCTCTAGGTCATTGTCTAGTACGATTGTATAATTCGTTTAATAATACTGTTACAAAGTTATATTATAATACCTATTATTTTTGTTGATTATTATGCCTTTCGTGAGTGTTCACTATGGTCTAGGTTTGGTATTTGAATGTGAACTAAGAACAATGAATATGTTTATATGTTTTTGATACAGTGAAAATGTCACTTACTCTCACCGAGGCAAAGATCATTGCTTTCTTTCACAGGTGAGCCTATTATAACATTTTGGGGATTGGACGAAAATAATACCAAATGATACAACCAAATTTTCAAAAACACTTGTTTTTCTCATATCTCAGAAAATCTATTAAAGCTTACGCTAAGCTACGCAACACATTAAGATTAGTTTTATTTGTTAACACACATTCCTAAAACCTAATAAGTAATTAGCACAATAACAAGATGCCACTCATTAGAATTCATTAATAAGAGATGCTGCAATTACGAACCGAGAAAATCAGTCACATATACTCGGACGTTTTGGTCAATTAATTCGTAGGATCGCAGGCCAGTTTCTAATCTAAAATATTTTATTTGTTCAAGTGTCACTGATTTATCCCTGTCCTGTGGCAAGATTTTCATTTTTTGGAAATATAAAATTAGGTGCTTTATAAGTACCTATTTTAAATACTTTTTTTTTGTGGTTTTTTGTACTTATATAAAAAAATGTAAATTATAGGTATTGAAAAAGGAATAAAGGAAATACTTTGAGAATAAAATACCGACTCGCTTCAAGGTCACGCAATTTTTTTGTTATCTAAAAGACTGCTGTTAATATGTATTTGTAAACATAATTATCTAAGGTTGTATACTTACGACAAGCGTAAAGAAAACGCATATCAATGCGGATCTCATGATTCACTGTGTCACGGCACTGCACGATAGTTCCCCACTGTGTTGACTACTACTGGTGCGTCTCGAGCGCACTGGCGGCGCTTACTGGCGTCCGACGTTCAAACGCTCCTCGTACCACCCACCCTTACCACGATACATCTCTTTCACGAGTAACTGAAATCAACATTCTTTAATAAGTTTAAATCGGTTATAAATAAATAGTGCCCTACTTATTTCTTTTTCGTGTGCGGTTTAAAAGTATTTTAATTTAAACAACGATTTTAGTATTAACTTAACAGCACAAGATAAGTTACAAATAAAATTAATGAGTTCATCATAAACTGCAATTTTTTGTGGTAAAACAAGCCATGTTTAAAAATGGCATAAGACCCTAAATCAATAACGTTGCATCTAATTATATGCGATTTAACACAAATTAGGATTTAAAAGGAGAACAAAATAGACACGTTGCTTACTACTTTTCGTGTTTATCTGAGATTTTTTTCAGGCTTCTAGCTTGCCACCTATGATTTAGTGTCCGTGGAGTTTATTGCTCGTTTTTCTCCATAGGTACCTACTATCCCCAAAATCTATATCTGACCACCGTAAGGACTATTCCTGCTTGCAGCGCATGTTATTAGTCGACCTAAAAGGATCCTCTTTTGTTTTACTTACGGACGTAGCTGTGGTCTTTTTGTGCAAGGGATTTTGTTTTCAAAATAGTCAGATATAGGTTTTGGCGATAGTACCTACTACGCTTTGGAATGGGCGACTAGCTTCATCTTTCTGACTGACCGACCCCTTGACAATTCAAAAGATCCTGTTATCGGTTTATAATTTGAAATAAATGCTTTGAATTTGGGTGTTACCCTATTTGTATGCTCAACTAGTAGCAAAGTTTTCACCTACCTTCATTCGAAGCTAAATCGAACTCCACACCCGCGGAATTGACACCGTAATCAGTATCACAAAACGCTATTGCACACTAGTTAATTGATCATTACCTTTGTACGGAGTTTAATCTGGTTTTGAGTTTATAATATTTAATAAAATTAATTATTTATTTATGTAGAAGTTGGTACTACTGAGCACTAAAAATATTAATATCAATTTTAGAGTATCCTCTCACTTTATTCACTGGTAACCTTAGGACTGCTCACAGGCCAAATACGTGATTGGAAGGGCTTGCTTAATGTTATTTCAATAACGAGAGTATTGTGAACCGTAAATCAATTCGGGACAATAAACAATTATGTATCTGATTTCAGTAGGTACGCCTAATTGTTCTGTTTTTTGTATAAGCATTTTATCATAATAATATGGATAGTAACACGTAAAAATATTTATTTATCTTAAGGTATTCTCTCACGTTATTTACTGGTAAACTTAGGGCTAAGACTGCTTACAGGCAAACAGGTGACTGCAGTAGATATTGCCTTTTGTTATTTCAATAATGAGAGCTCACTGTATTGTGAAGCGGAGATCAATTTGGGACAATAATACAATAGACATGTTTATTTATATTATACTAGCTTCTAGTACTTGCAAGCGATTTCGTCTGCGAGAAATTTCGGCCATCGCGTTGCATCCCATCGCTCGCCCGTGCTACTACTTTGTTTTCTCTAAGCATTATTTCTGACATTTTGCCTTTTGTTCGACTCCTAAGGGTCATAGCGTGATGTTAAATAGCCTGTAACTTTCCTCAAGATGGGGCTATCAAATGTAAAAAGATATTTTCAAATCCAACGGGTACTTCCGGAGATTACCCCCTACATACAAACTTTACCCTTATAGAAGTATAGATTTATTTAGAGACAAAATGATTCAGAGTTCAGTAGGTACACCTAATTGTTCGGTTTTTAGGGTTCCATAGTTCACGTCTCAGAACCCTTAGGCTCTAGACAGACGGACCGCATTTCAACTGCAATCCAACTGCAAATTGCAGTTCGGATGCAGTTTGTATGCAGTTGACACGACTGCAATAGAACTGCACGGTTGGTTTGGTTTGCAACTGCATTCAAACTGCATCCGAACTGCAATTTGAGGTTGGATTGCAGTTGAAATGCGGTGAATAAATGCGGAAAAAACCTATTTAGGTTTTTTAAAAACATTGAGAGGTTATTAGATGATTTTTTGATTTATGTATCCGTTTGCGAGATATTCAACTTTAAAGCGCATTTTTTTTGTTTAAATAGGGCGCCCTCTAAAACCTAAACGGCTGGCTAGAAAAATCTGCAAAAATTCATGATGGTAGTCCATGTGATGAACTTTGAAGGATAACTATAACGGCTTGGATAACTTTGTTAGTTCAGGAGTTATAGCTCTAACTTGTAAATATCAATAATATAATAAACAATTAAGTATCTATTGGACACGATTTTCCATTATGGGTGACTACGGAACCCTATTCTATGCGTGGCCTGACGCTCACTTGGCCGGTTTTTTTGGTATCCCTAAGCTTTTTAGCATAATAATATGGACAGTAACACGTAAAATGACGTTTAAGTTACGCGATCATTATGAATTGCTTGCCGGCAGTAATTATCGAACGCATTCGAAAGTGTCGCATTGAAAAAGTAGGTATATCATTTCCATTTCAATGTTGCGTAGCTTTCACGACTGTGTGACGTCATGTGCTGAATTGAAAGCTTGCTCTATTGGTTCTTCCTTGTGTCTCCTTGTTTTAAAGCATGTTATTTTCATAAGAGCTTTAAACTAGCTGGCGTCGTCATTTCCTAGCTGACTGATCTTTGAGAAGACATGCCGAAACAAAGTCAGAGGTCATTAAAGTCCAAACATTATTGGAACGAAGCTTTGGAACGAAGTTCCTAATCGCGCGTTGCGAAAGGAGGCTAGACGGAAAAAATTAAGACCAAAAGTTGGAACGACACTTTTTGCTATAGTTGTAAGCCGTGCGGCGCACAGTGGACGGAAAAACAAGCTTCCCTTTCATAGGATTTTTGAAAAAAAAAATGTTCTATTTGATAGTTTTAAGTATACAGTTTTGTTGAGTACATTAAAACATTGAATAAATTAGTAATTACGGGTTTTTTTTTTAAATCTATACCATAAAAAAATGACTTTATATATTTCAAATGTATGAAAATGGAATTAGTTTTCCTCATAAATTCTGTCTGTCTTGGATTGTAAAGCTGAAACTTTTAGGTATTGTTGCCGGGCCTATACCAAAGCCACCTGACCTTTGACCTTGATCCCGAACTTCCCCGTTCAAAAGATATGAATGAATTAAAAATGCATATTTGGACGATGTTGTAATACGCGGTTATGTACCTCAAATTTAAATATATAGGATTCAATTGATAAATATCACATCCCATATCTTTTGTTGTCTGCCTCAATGTAATATATTGCCATTTTGACAACTTTAGTGATGTTGACATACCCAGTGCCATATCTGCAGGCAAAATTCGTTTAGTTGAATTCAGACAAGCTCGAAGCATCGGTGCATCCTCTGGATTTTTAATTAAATGCTTCACTAATTCTGCAAAGTCCATTTGATTTTCATTTTCACCAGCTTTCATGACAAGAGCATAAGCTAGTGTATCAAAATCATTTTTAGCTAGAAGATCTTCAGTTCGTATTTTTTTTTGAAGTGGACTTAGTTCCGCAAATTCTTTCCGAGGAGTAACTGTAGTGGTTGACCTCGACACAGACACAGTACGGGGCATAGCGAACTCTGTTAATGTACTAGGTGCTGTTACTGTAGAAACACTTGTTGAGACATCTTCATATGTCATCTCAATACACGATGGGTCTTCAGTTCTAAATTGATCAATGTTTACTTGGAGAAAGTCAGGCCATTTTACTTCTGAGTCTAACCAATTCGCAAACTTAAAAAAAAAACTGTTGTCATATGAGCTGATTTCCATTTTCGCTTAAGGTTACTCGTATATGTAGCACAAAATGATTTAAGCTTTGTATTTTCCTCTTCAGGTAGAAAAATGTTCACAGAAGTTACCACTTTTTGTAATAACATGTCCACATTAAAAGAATTTTGCTTCATGAATACAAATATATCGAGATTTGACGTAATTCCCTCCATACTGAGCAACTCAAACAACAAATTAGCGCAAGTAGAACGTTAGGGTACGAATGAATCAGTAATGATAAGTGAATTGAAGTAAAGATGCTCTTAATATTTATACTGTTTTAATTTAGAATAGAACTCCAATCCATTTCCAGAAATGATTGTCTAACCTTAAGTGCACTTAAGGACAAAATGTTCCCATTATTTGACAAAAAAGGAATCTTATTACCCTAATTAGAACCAGAACTCTAATTCATTAACCGGAATCATTGTATGATCTTTTATGAGATGTACAGTCATCTACCTAGAATAACAACAAAATTCGCAGAAAAATGGTAAGTGCACTTAAGTATGTTACCATTATTTGATAAACAATGAACCTAATCACCCTAATTTTTGGTCACACTTGCGCAATTACAATGGGAATTGAGGATAGGTGGTGACTATTGTTAAGTGACAAAGTCAAGAGTAATTTGACAAATATATAGGTAGGTAATAAGGAATTCTTAGTAGAATACAATATTGCGGCTTTAACAACCATTTTTGCCATGAAAATCTTCAAAATATAATTTTTAATTAATTCATACGTTTTGAATAAGGTTTTCGTCAAGATCAATAGTCACATAAGTTTGCTATCTGTCAGGGCTCAATGCTGGGTAAAATAAATATTAATACATTACCGCGTATTACAACATCGTCCAAATATGCATTTTTAATTCATTCATATCTTTTGAACGGGGAAGTTCGGGGTCAAGGTCAAAGGTCAGGTGGCTTTGGTATAAGCTCTGCAACAACACCTAAAAGTTTCAGCTTTACAATTCAAGACAGAAAAAAGTTATGAGGAAAACTAATTCCATTTTCATACATTTGAAATATATAAAGTCATTTTTTAGGGTATAGATTTAAAAAAAAAACCCGGAACTACTAATTTATTGAATGTTTTAATGTACTCGACAAAACTGTATACTTGAAACTATCAAATAAAACATTTTATTTTTCAAAAATCCTACGAAAGGGAAGCTTGTTTTTCCGTCCACTGTGCGGCGTGCGCGTGTTTCTCTCTCTCTCTCTCTCTCTCTCTTATAGAAAGCAAGTCAGTTATACTTCGTTCCATCCGGGTGTCCCTTGACACCTCTCAAGTTTTATTATTAAGATTTAATCAGGAATAGCCATGTTCAACATTCTATGGTACCATTGACCACATACACACCTAACATCACGCCGGTAATCCTCGAAGGTTTTTATCAAAGGTGTAAAGAATAACACCCATAGCTTAGTCGGCCTATAATGATCCCACTGCGGGGACACAAGCCTCCCCTCTGTGAGTGGAAGTGGGCCAAAACCCACCACGGGGGACCAGTGCGGGTTGGTAGATGTCACATCGAAGTTTTGGACATAGGTCATAATACTTGGATCCGCTTAAAGTATTCTAACATCTGACGTTGATGCCACCTAGCCCGTCATCATATTAACATTGTTAATCACGCGATCCCTGCGGCTAGTTTCAGATACCAAAATATCTGCCTTCTGGACGTTTTGGTCATATCAGCCTACAGCAGTCCACAGCTGGTGAAAGACCTCTCCAATTGCACGCCATTTAGCTCGATTCTCGGCTAATCTCATCCAACTGCTATCAGTCATCCTGCGAAGTGAAGCTCCACCTAGCCTGAGGGCGTCCTACCTTACGTTTGCCGATTCGAGGTCTCCTCAAGAAAACGTCTACCCAAACGGTCATCGGTTCTTCGGCTAATATGGCCGGCCCATTGCCACTTCAGCTTGCTTATTTTGTGAGTTATGTCGACAAGTTTGGTTCTCTGCCGGATCAGCTCATTGCGGAATCTTTTCCTCAGCGAGACTTTAAGCATAGCTCGCTGAGCGACCTTAAATTTGTGGACCAGCCGTACGGTGAGGATGTGTTAGTAAAACCTGAGGTTTACTAGGAAATTTACATAACGAAAGGATGTTCACAATATATGTTACTTATCTTTACATATACCGTTTGTCGGTTAACAAGGAAACTGCCGTAACATTAGCAGAACGTCCGCGCGTTAACGAGTTTTTAAATACGCCTTTTTTATAATAGTCTCGATATTCATCGGAATTGTCTGCTGTGCAAATTCAGCAGTAGACATGTATAAGTCTGAGACAGCGATAAGCTGTATGATTGATTAAATCATATAATACGATGAAGAATTGTGATATCTATAGAGCATTGTTAATTTATAAGGATGTTTTGATATGGTTTTGTATTCCAGCCTAGTCTTTGCCTATAATAGAATAGAAAACTTTTATTTCAGACAGGAGTCCATAGGGTTAGTAACAATTTTAGTAACTTCTAGCGTTAGTAGGTTACAGACAAAGATGTACTGTGTGTTAATACTGTATGTCCTATCATAGTTAATTAAATCAAAATACAAAATACTATACGAAATTCTCAAATCAGAAAATTTTAATTGTGACATTCTTGCAGATTTTCCTATTTATAAAGCTCAGGATAGGCAACTGTCCGTTTAAGAAAGAATACATTCTTAATTTCCAATTTTACCCAGTAACTGGGTTGTGGAGCTCAGATAGACAGTCATTCAATTTAAAATACAGGTATTCAGCTGCATCCGGTTAGACTGGAAGCCGACCCCAACATAGTTAGGAAAAGGGATGATGCCATTCCTAATTTAATAAAAAGAGGGAGGCTCACACTTGACTGTTTCCAAAAATCATTGTCTCTTAATTATGAGCAATTTACATAATTATCACTATCCTAAACTACGTCCCCACTTTTCTAATCAACAATATCTCATGATAGTTTTTACAAACGACGTCCGTTGAAAAACTATTATCTTCCACGCGAGGGGTGATCGAGTGAAATTCCTACTTTGCGTGCACACTTTCCATCTCGTGGACATATCGCCGTTTTTTATGCACGAGTCGCAAGCGCACGCGGAACGCTAGTCTGAAGTCTGCCTTATAAAGCGTTCTCTTAATTTGAAAAACTTCACTGAACTTGCAACGTAATTGGGTTACGAATAGGGTTGTAAATTGTTTGTTGATTTGTTGAAGCTAAGTGCACATATTACTTTGTCAATCATTCTTATTATTGGTTTGCGTTGAATAAACGAAGAACATGAGATGTTATGCTTGAACGAATAGGGAATCCGACTGCTTTCCTTGTTGACTGTGTAATTTATGCTTATTTCACGAAATTAGATTTATTTTTATTTAATTTCTGCTCGTATAATTAATGAGAATCTTTCGATTCGCAGACTTTTGTAGATAGGCTTTTAAAAGTACACGCTTAGTGACGAAATAAATGTATGCATGCCTCGAAATCACCGGTATAAGGTTTAGGTTTAAATGTAAGAAAAAATAGCGTTTACAAATGAATTAAGTATGACTTGGAATGCTGAGTAAAAAGATTTTCATTACTGTTCAGGCACGTTTTTTTTTTAAATAAATTCTATGATGTTGAGAAAGAACTTAAACTAAAGGAGTTGAAAAAATTGTTATGGAATTGATGCTTCTTGATTTTGAACATGGTAAGGTAGGACTTGCAGTTGCAAGTTATAAATTCATTACTTCATTTTTTTTCTAAATTAGGCTATTAATTAAATAAATAAATAGTCCATTTTTATAAAAATCGTTCCACACTACCACTACCACCTAATCCCATCCAGTTCTCATGATCTCTGCGCGCGCGATAACGGTGCGCTTGCGCAATATACCCGGTATTGTTCGTTGGCTATCTCACACCGAATCTACGTTAATTATCGCCATATTGCTCTTAGCGCGCCCTCTTATTAAGTATATCTCGTATCGCTCGAACTAGTGAAGGATTGCATGGTGTTGTTGGCCAATTTGGTACCTATGGCGGAATAAGGTTTATTTTGACATAAAGTCACGGCATTTTCCCATGGCGGTGGGCAGAACGTTAGGTGCTACGATCCGTATACTGCGGGGCAGTTGCGTAACAGACTATCAGTAGCAATGGGTTTTATTTTGACAGTTCAACAACATACATTGTGTTATTTACGTTGTGGAGCAGACAAATTTTTGGAACATATGAAACAATGGATTGAGATTAATAGTGTGTTACGCAATCAGGGTGCTGTTTTTGATACGTTGGTCACACAATCACTCTTTCTGCAATTTGTTGAGTAGATATATTACGTAGAAACCTTAATGTTATGATTGTCACTTTCCACAATAGCTAATGGATTTTTCTAGTTTACCGGGTAATAAAGTAGTTACCAAACCGTGTCATGTGTTTGTAAAATTTTTATTGAATAAAAACTAGCAATTGTAATGGACAAGCCGCTGCATTGTTTATTGAATAAACACGCAGTTTAAGTGTTACCATTTCTATTCAATTTCTTGTAGCCGAAATGATTAATAAACATTTTCATTTCTGCTAAACAAAGGCTTTGCTTAAGGTGTATATAGGGCTCGCTGACCTTGCGCATGTGGGCGGAGCTAAACGCTCTACTCCCGAAAACGTAAAACGCGCGCGGTGGCGCGCTGAACTAAAACGACGATCAAAGAGTATTCAGAGGCACAGACATGCCGCCCGCAGTTCGCTATTTTTGCCTACGATTCCAGAAGGGAATTGCGGATGCAAGTCTGATATATTTTGTATAGATTGATACGTATGCGTATGTTACGTATATTTTAAGCATTTTTCATTTAAAAATTTCGATTTTAATTAAAAACAGAACTTAGTTCCTGCGGGGGTAAAACTTTTCTTAGGAATCGAATAACATTTTATTTGCATACTGTAGGTAGGAGGATTTATTAAGTACATAAAAATGAGATTTTATAAAAAATGTGATCCTGTTTCACCAATTTGAATTATTATAAATCAGTAATAAACCTACCTAACTAGCACTGTACCTAAATAGCATTTTAGGGTTCCGTAGCCAATCGAACGATGTTATAGTTTCGGCAGTGACCTTGAAATAATTACCTACGGCCGTTTAGTAGATAAACCTCGTCATGGGTGTCATTTTCGTGGTTTTCGAGGGTGCTGGAGCCGATTATAAAGTCAAAATGAAAATCCAGGATGGCGGCTACAAAACTTTTCCAAATTTTCGTCATGGGTGTCATTTTCGTGGTTTTCGAGGCTGCTGAAGCCAATAGTGAGGTCAAAATGAAAATCTAAGATGGCGGGTGCGAAAATTTTCAAAATTTTCGTCATGGGTGTCATTTTCGTGGTTTTCGAGGGTGCTGGAGCCGATTATGAAGTCAAAATGAAAATCCAAGATGGCGGCTGCAAAACTTTTCAAAATATTCGTCATGGGTGTCGTTTTCGTGGTTTTCGAGGGTGCTGGAGCCAATAGTGAGGTCAAAATGAAAATCTAAAATGGCGACTGCAAAAATTTTCAAATTTTTCATCATGGGTGTCGTTTTCATGGTTTTCGAGGGTGCTGGAGCCGATTATGAAGTCAAAATGAAAATCCAAGATGGCGGCTACAAAACTTTTCCAAATTTTCGTCATGGGTGTCATTTGCGTGGTTTTCGAGGCTGCTGAAGCCAATAGTGAGGTCAAAATGAAAATCCAAGATGGCGGCTGCAAAACTTTTCAAAATATTCGTCATGGGTGTCGTTTTCGTGGTTTTCGAGGGTGCTGGAGCCAATAGTGAGGTCAAAATGAAAATCTAAAATGGCGACTGCAAAAATTTTCAAATTTTTCATCATGGGTGTCGTTTTCATGGTTTTTGAGGCTGCTGAAGCCAATAGTGAGGTCAAAATGAAAATCTAAGATGGCGGGTGCGAAAATTTTCAAAATTTTCGTCATGGGTGTCATTTTCGTGGTTTTCGAGGCTGCTGAAGCCAATAGTGAGGTCAAAATGAAAATCTAAGATGGCGGCTGCAAAACTTTTCAAAATATTCGTCATGGGTGTCGTTTTCGTGGTTTTCGAGGGTGCTGGAGCCAATAGTGAGGTCAAAATGAAAATCCAAAATGGCGGCTGCAATAAATTTGGAATTTTGCTTCATAAGTGTCGTTTTCGTGGTTTTCCAGAGTGATAAAGCCAATAGTGAGGTCAAAATAAAAATCCAAAATGGCGGCTTCAAAAATTTAGTTTTAGTTGTAACTAATTATTCAGTCATCAATTTGAGGTGTTGGTTACATATAAAACTAATTTTCCTTCTTAAATATCTAAATAAAGAACTGGATAAATAGATAATCTTTCAATAATAAGTTATCTGTATTAAATCAATTGAATTTTAATACACAATGATACAGTATTCTTTTGTCTTAACCGTATAGGATATTGTTTTTGCAATCTGTCTGTCACTCACTCACTCATGCGGTCTCGTGATAAATAACATTGTTTATTTGGCAACTCATGTACCTAAAATCAAGTGATAATTAGTAAATTTTAGTTTGATCGGAATAACTTAGGTTATTCGAAGTTCCTTATGTATGATTTAAAAAAAAAAACAATTTTTTGTAGCCGCCATCTTGGATTTACATTGTGAGCTCACTATCGGCTGTAGTACCCTCGAAAACTATGAAAATGACACCCATGATGAAATATTTGAAAATTTTTGTAGCCGCCATTTTGGATTTTTATTTTGACCTCATTATCGGCTTTATCACCCTCGAAAAGTGGGAAAACAACACCCATGATGAAATATTTGAAAATTTTTGCAGCCGCCATTTTGGATTTTTATTTTGACCTCACTATCGGCTTTATCAACCCCGAAAAGCATGAAAACGACACCCATGATGAAAAATTTGAAAATTTTCGCAACCACCATTTTCGATTTTTATTTTGACCTCACTATCGGCTTGATCACCCTCGAAAAGTATGAAAACGACACCCATGACGAAAATTCTGAAAATTTTCGCAACCGTCATTTTGGATTTTCATTTTGACCTCACTATTGGCTTCAGCAGCCTCAAAAACCACGAAAACGACACCCATGATGAAAAATTTGAAAATTTTTGCAGCCGCCATTTTGGATTTTTATTTTGACCTCACTAGCCGCTTTATCACCCCCGAAAAGCATGAAAACGACACCCATGATGAAATATTTGAAAATTTTCGCAGCCGCCATTTTGGATTTTTATTTTGACCTCACTATCGGCTTGATCACCCTCGAAAAGTATGAAAACGACACCCATGACGAAAATTCTGAAAATTTTCGCACCCGCCGTCTTAGATTTTCATTTTGACCTCACAATTGGCTTCAGCAGCCTCAAAAACCACGAAAACGACACCCATGATGAAAAATTTGAAAATTTTCGCAACCGTCATTTTGGATTTTTATTTTGACCTCACTAGCGGCTTTATCACCCCCGAAAAGCATGAAAACGACACCCATGATGAAATATTTGAAAATTTTCGCAGCCGCCATTTTGGATTTTTATTTTGACCTCACTATCGGCTTGATCACCCTCGAAAAGTATGAAAACGACACCCATGACGAAAATTCTGAAAATTTTCGCACCCGCCGTCTTAGATTTTCATTTTGACCTCACTATTGGCTTCAGCAGCCTCAAAAACCACGAAAACGACACCCATGATGAAAAATTTGAAAATTTTCGCAACCGTCATTTTGGATTTTTATTTTGACCTCACTAGCGGCTTTATCACCCCCGAAAAGCATGAAAACGACACCCATGATGAAATATTTGAAAATTTTCGCAGCCGCCATTTTGGATTTTTATTTTGACCTCACTATCGGCTTGATCACCCTCGAAAAGTATGAAAACGACACCCATGACGAAAATTCTGAAAATTTTCGCACCCGCCGTCTTAGATTTTCATTTTGACCTCACTATTGGCTTCAGCAGCCTCAAAAACCACGAAAACGACACCCATGATGAAAAATTTGAAAATTTTCGCAACCGTCATTTTGGATTTTTATTTTGACCTCACTAGCGGCTTTATCACCCCCGAAAAGCATGAAAACGACACCCATGATGAAATATTTGAAAATTTTTGCAGCCGCCATTTTGGATTTTTATTTTGACCTCACTATCGGCTTTATCACCCTCGAAAAGTATGAAAACGACACCCATGATGAAATATTTGAAAATTTTTGCAGCCGCCATTTTAGATTTTTATTTTGACCTCACTAGCGGCTTTATCACCCCCGAAAAGCATGAAAACGACACCCATGATGAAATATTTGAAAATTTTTGCAGCCGCCATTTTGGATTTTTATTTTGACCTCACTATCGGCTTTATCACCCTCGAAAAGTATGAAAACGATACCCATGATGAAATATTTGAAATTTTTTGCAGCCGCCATATTGGATTTTTATTTTGACCTCACTATCGGCTTTATCACCCTCGAAAAGTATGAAAACGACACCCATGATGAAATATTTGAAAATTTTTGCAGCCGCCATTTTGGATTTTTATTTTGACCTCACTATCGGTTTTGTCACCCTCGAAAAATATGAAAACGACACCCATGATGAAAAACTTGAAAATTTTCGCAGCCGCCATCTTGGACTTTTATTTTGATCAAATCCAATCTTTTCTCATTTTAATATTAGTAGAGACTACTATTGTATTACTATCGTAAGTATTCGTAAGCGTCCACGCGCACAATAGCAATAGGCCATCTGCAGCGAGCTAGTCAATAAACGCACACTGATACAATTCGTTCGTAAATATTTGCACTAACACAGACAGACGCGCATAGTCGGTCGATAGCCGGAGCGTAGCAGCGAGCGACACAGCCACCCCGTCTCAATGCTAACGCACGACTGCCGCCCGCGCCCGCGCAGAGCCCCTCTGAAGCTCGATCTCAAAGTGGGGACATTTCCTTTGCAAATGTTAATTGATTTACATAAGCTAAGACAAATCTGTAGTACCTCTAACCATCGATTTTTCAGTGTAAAAATATTTCCAAACATCAAAGACGTTTAGAAGTAATATCGAATATCAGAAAAAAATAGCGTGTTGGTAAATATTTTTTTAAGGCAAAAGTATTAGCCATACGAAAAAATCCTTCTACAGAAATGTTGTTCATGAATCTATAGCAAACATATATTTTTTACAGATCTTTTAGTCAAGCCGTTAATGAGAAATATTCTTCATAAAGTGACCGTATTACGGTACTAAACGAGAGTAAGGCCCTTAAGCGTCACTACACGGTCCTGCGATGCCCTCAGCGAAGTCCTGCTACCTTCACTTGGTCGTCGGTCCACATAGTGTGCCTACTTTTCGTGTAAACTAAAATAATTCATCAACTCAGCCTATTGCAGTCCACTGCTCGACGCAGGCCTGTCCCAAGCTGAGCCACAACACTCTGTCCTCCGCCTTCCACGTCCAGTCTATCCCAGTTACTCGCGCACTTCTCTCGTCTGAACTCCAAACTAAAATAATTATTCTGTTATAATTACAGCATCTCTCCCCGGCACCGAAGCTGCTCACCAGTTGGTAGTCTGCGTCCGCAACAAATGTACTCCGGAAGAGGCGCTGAACGTTCTCCGAGACCTCCCGAACCCTCTGCGTGAGGGCGAGCAGGCTGCGGCCGCGCCAGCAGCGGCCTACAACCCGCTGAAGATCGATGTCTTTGTACAGACTCTGCTGAATCTCGGCAGCAAGAGTATATCGCATAGCTTTGCCGCTATCTCGAAGTTCCATTATGTTTTTAAGGTAAAGGTTGCAAGAAAACTTATGTAAAATACAAGATTTAGGGTAGATTTTTAATCTTTAGATATCTGTTATCAAAGGAATAAAAATTGTAGTTCGACAAAACAAGGTGTCGTTTTGCATCCTCGTCAAATTCAAGAAGGTAACTATGCTACTGATTCTCGACACGAATCAATAATAAAATAAGTACCTAGATAATTTTTCTAATTTTCGGAAATCGTCATGTGTGGGACACGCATTTTGAAACGCGGTGTGTGTGTAAAAGGGCACTGTAACTGCCCTTTTATGCACATAAAAACGCGGTCGCTTATACGATAAGTACCATCACGCGATTCTGTTCTTCGAAAGTAGTGTATTCTGAAATACTTTCAAACTTAAATAATTAACAAAACAAGTATGTATTCATTATTTACCAGGCATCTGTTGTATTTGATAATTTATGTCTTTCATAAAAGCCTCCTGAAATTTGACGAGGATGCAAAACAACAGCTTGTATAGAAAATATGTCAGACCGCCGTATTTATTGTTAAGGTGAAGGTTGTCTACGGTTGAAAAATCGTTCCTATTTATTTGATCTGAAAAGATTATACGGTGTTGTTGGTGAACATATAAATGAAAAATCATTAGGCAATCTTTATATGGTGACGACATGTGGGATTTCGTCAACCAACCATCGTCAAAATGAAATGTAGATTATCCATGAATATCAAATGTTTCATTACGACTGGCAACAGTTTGTTTGCACCATAACGTGTGGTTTAGTTCACAAACGTAATAAAACTAATATATATCTTATTCTTATTCTATTCTTATCTTATCCCACACACACACACACACACCTCAGTCACACTTACCCAGACTCTAAAAAGAACGCAGAGGTAAATTAATTAAAGAAAGAAAATGTAAACTCTTCTATCATCATTACTTACTTGTTTTTTTTTTTTTTTGTTTAATCTTTTATATTTTTTATAAACTTACCTTCTAATGCATGCCATAATTATAACGAATCTCATTTTTGTCTATCGCGCTTCTAATTATATTCTCTGTAAATTCAGAGGTCTGGCTCTTGTGATACAGGACCTCCTAGTACAAGAGCCAGGGCTACTGTGATGTTTGTGTCTTGAAGTGAAAATAAATAAAAAATGATTATTATTATTATTCTTCAGATCCTAGCCGAATCCGAGGAAGCCCAGATCTGCGTTCTCCGCAACGTATGGGAGCTATGGCAGCGTCACCCACAGATGGTGTGCGTGTTAGTAGACAAGATGCTCAAGACACAGATAGTTGAGTGTAACGCGGTCGCCACATGGTTGTTCTCCAAGGAAATGGCGCCGTTCTTTACGCACAACTACCTGTGGGAAGTCCTGCATCTGACGATTGATAAGATGAATAAGCATGTCTCGAAATTGAGTGAGTTTATCATTGTTTTATAAACTTTTATTTAAATATTTGGGTAGAATCTTGCGAGCTAATTTTAAACAAGTTTCTCCTAGCCTATCAAGTTTAAACTATGTATATTCGTTCCGTTGCGGAGATAATACATTTATATGGTAGAGATGCCCTGATACAGCAACCTGAATCGTATTCGCTCCAAGGAACTCGTGACAGTTACTGATATCGTCTTGTAAATTGTTAACATAATATGATTGGATAGAAGTAATGTAATTCCATATTCATAAAAATATGTTTAATCATTCAGGCGGTGAGCTCCAGGAAGCGAGGGAAGCCTTAGCCAGAGCTGACTCCAGCAGTTCAGATTCAGAAGACGAAAATAACAGTAAAAAGAAGAAGGATCAAGATAAACCGACGGAAGAGGTATCATCAAAATATTATATTCTACATAGCAAGACTGCTTAAAATAAAATGGCTGAGTTTAATTGACTGCGAAAAATCTAAAAGCCTTATTACCTTATGGCCTATGGAGTTTTACACACAACAACAGGGCCCGTATTTCCGTAATTTGAAACGTTAGAAATCTAGTCGCAGTCTCATCTCGGCGACAAACAAATGTCAAAAACTTGTCAAAAAGTAGGGAAATTAGACGTATTTTTGACAGATTGAGAAAGAGTTCTTAAAATTACGAGAATTACCCCTCTGATTTGCTGTTTGTTTAGACACTATATCAGCTTTCCAAAAATCAAGCTTTCATGAACTAATACTGTAATATCTCCAACCCAGGCCGTCGAGCGTATGGAGGAACGTCTCGAAGCAGCCCACATGGACCAAAAGCGCCTATTTCTGATCGTCTTCCAACGGTTCATCATGATCTTATCGGAACATTTAGTCCGTTGCGACACGGACGCGCGGGATCCAGACACGCACTGGTACCGCAGCACTGTCGGCAGGCTGCGCCAGGTCTTTCTGATCGTGAGTACCTTCATCATAGACTCGATCTTCACCACCGAATGCCATAGGACTGGGCACAAGATACTTAATAATAACGCAACATTGTTGACTGACTATATGTAGAGTACAGTCACGAGCACCAATATGTCAACACTTGGCAACTTTCAATTGCGATTTTATCGTGAAATAACGAATGCAACGTTGAAATACGACACAGTACATAAACCTATGGGTTCGAATATGCTAGGTTCGTAATAACATAAAATATAATTCAATAATAAAGGAGTAAATCGCTTTTGAATAAAGAGTGTATACATACTTTTGCTCGTGTCTGTACACTGCTAAGCATGGGGTCGTCTCGTCGGTTCGATTCTCTAGTGGGGCAAATTATTATTGGGTTTTTTCCATTAGGAATTCCTTAGCAGTAGCCTGGAGTTTGGAAATTGGCGGTGCGATACCCGCGTGTGTCGTACGTGACGTCTTCTCGGCGCCTGATGTCTCTCCGGCCGTGTCGGGTCGCACCCCATCGAACTATGAGTGAGGGATGAGAGTGCACCTGTGTTTACGCACACACACCTGCACCCTATAATTGCGTAACACACGATCAATCGGAATCTGAATCATTTTGAAGCAAACTGCTAATCCATTGCTTCATAAGTTCGAAACATTTGTCTGCTCAATATGTAAATAACGCAATAAATGTTGTTGAACTGTCAAAATGAAACCGATTCCGATTGATCGTGTGTTACGCAATTAGGGTGCTGCATTATAATATCTCTCGCGCCTAAGGCTCTGTTAAGATTAGCCGCCTTGGCCGAAATACGTCCTGGACGACTTTACATGTAGAGCAAAATCTCGCATTGATAACTGTTGCCTGTCATCAGTCTTATTGACAACACGGTTAGCGCAGTGGCTGAGCGATCGGACTGCTGCGCTGCGTGTCGCGGGTTTGATTGCCGCACAGAACAAATATTTGTAAGTCCTACATGTATTTGTTCTGAGTCTGGGTGTTTTTCTATCTATAATATGTATGTATTTACAAAAAAAAAATGTATATAAGTAGTTTATCAGCCATCTTGTTACCATAACACAAGCATTAGTTTACTACTTAGGGACTAGATGGCGCTGTGTGAAATGTCCAGGGATATTACATATTATTATTTTTCGTGCTTTTGATTGAATAGAATAGGTATTCATTTATTTGTTCAGAATGTAGGTATTTACAATAAAGTGGTTACAATAATATGAAAGGATCCTTGTACAGACGCCAGCACATCAAGCTACCACAATCTGTCAAATTTCTTTAATACATATTCAACTTTATCGCTAATGTATAAGGTTCAAAGTTGATTGGGAAAATTTGACAGTTTCGGGTAGCTTGACCTGCTGGCGTCTGTACATTCTACCATTTTGGCATGTAAACATTGATGCAGTTCATCATCAAACTTACAGACTTTGATACAACTAAAATTTATCAGCTAGAAAATCCGATATTGCAATGGCAAATGATATCCATTGCAATGGCAACTTGGATTACCATCCTATATAATGTAAGGGCAAGCTTCTTCAGTGTCTTCTAATTTAAATTTTATGAGAAATTCTGCTTTCATGCACTTTTCTGTCTAATAAGTGTGAGTTGTTTCCGATGATGTTGAGACAATGACAGATCCCATAATATAACTCATTAATAAAGTTTGCCTGTACTCTGTACCACTGCTGGGCAAAGCACCCATGATCGACACCAGAATTTTAATACCTACACATTCTAAAATTAACCTTATTTTTTCCAGCACCATGAACAAGTTCAGAAGTACAGCAGCACGCTGGAGACGCTGCTATTCACTCAAGACCTGGATCCTCACATCCTGGATGTTTTCCATCAGTTCATCGCTCTCACTGCTTAGATAATGTATTACTTAGAGAACAAACTGAGTGTCTAATAGGTATAAGATAGGTATAATCTGACGTTGTCCATACATAGGATGGGGTTGGCGAAACTGTAAGCTACGAATTTCTCTGAGTCATGCGAGCGTTTACCGCTAAGCCAAGCATACATTACAGCCGCAATGGGCCGCAGCGCATTTTTATACAAAACAAAAGCGCGGTGCAGCCCGCCTGTATATCCGTCCCTTAGGAAGTGTACGAAAGTGACGAAGGAGGATTGTTGCGCGTGTATGACCAGAAGGGCAATTCCTATATTTCTAAGAACGAACCGTTGTTATTCTTCTTCTTCGTGTGGCTGGCACGAGTGTATTTTAAATCTTGTTTTCCCAAAACGTTGCCACTTGTACGGCGTTGTCGGATCCCATTCTAATCTGCCTCAATCTGTAAAAAATACTTCTATACTCTGTCCACCGTACCCACAATAACCGTTTTTTGACAGCTGCCTAATCTTATTGAATTATCTTATTTATGAATTCCTACAGACATTATAATACCGTACGTGTAACACTTTTGATAAAAAATATATAATTGCTCACTAGTTCGATGTGTCAAAAAACTGTTAACCCAGAGGTCAGAGTATAATTTTATTGACCTACATTTTCTACAAGTTCTTGACATTGATGGTCGCTAAGATGAGATTACGAGTACATTTTGAACGTTTTTTAATACGGGAATTAGCTTTCTGATGTATAAACTTGGATGAAGCTAAAGGAGGGCTATGTTGGTTAGCACATGGTGCCCTGTCAGTTCTCCCACATTCTATGACAAAAGATGTTATATAAGTACTCGATTGATTTTACCATGACCAGTTTCGCCATCCCTAATATCTCAGGGCACAAGTCTCTTATAAAGGAATATAGACTTAATCGTAGCTAAACAAAAGTAAGGTTTGATTAATATTTATGAACTTGCTACAAAGTAATGGTGCGTTAACAGTTATGTGATAAGTGTTATGTGGTTTAAGAATTATATTATCATGACCAGGTTTATATAATCCCTCCCATGTGTTGAAATGAATTACTTACTGCCAAGCCAATTTGATCTTTGCTGGTATGTAACTAAAGCCAACACAAGACCATTTACTTTCAAAATATGAATATAAGACTACTACAAACCATTTATGATGTATTGTAAAACTATTTCTTACAATTTCGACTAGGAATATTCGAGCCAAGACTGGGTGTAGCACGTTGTTGAAAAGACTACGCGAAGTGTAATGTATGTATTATTTTGATGTAAATAAATAGTAAGTAAGTTTAATAAGTACGGTGTTTTACTTTGAAATCCCTTGATATTGGCGCCGATTCCCTTGTTCACAAACTAAATTTAAGTTCAATGTACCTTTTTCTTTATTAAATTAAGAAAAGAACAGAAGATAAATATTAGTTTAGTCCTGTCAAATTAGTCAGCGCCTGACGTAAATTGACGTATTTTTAGTAGCCATGTATTTAATCACGTCTAATATTGTCTATGGAGTATCTTAATTTGACAGGATTATTAAACTTATATTTATCTTCTGTCCTTTTCTTAATGAAATAGAAAGAAAAAGATGCACTGAACTTAAATTTAGTTTAGTTTGTGAACAAGAGGGGCCCGTGGCTAAATAATAACAGCCGCACAGGTCGATCGGTCAGGTTAAGCTACGCTTGCCGCGGTTGGTCTGTGGATGAGTGACCATCTTTACATACCGAGATCCCTCAGTGCCTCGTAAAGCACGTTAAGCCGTTGGTCCCGGCTGTCGTTCGTGGATCTTTGACAGTCGTTACGTATGAAGCAAAACGGAGCGTTTCATACGCGCGCTGAAGCTATCATGAAGATATTTTATTTTGCAAATATGGGTGCAGTAAATGGTGATAAAGTGAAATAGGTTCAGCCATATTTTACCAATAGGCATGCAAAAGTTACAGAAATAAAAACGAATCCACTAAAGTATTTTAAATCGTATGTTCCCACTAGTACCATCGGTGGTACTAGTACTACACTACACTAGTGCCACCTACCTACCATACTAGTACCACCGGTGGTACTAGTGGGAAATTTTGTTCTCTATAGTGCCACCAGCTTTCAGAAAGCAACAGTCACATGTATACGAAGAAGCATTTCTTTATCCATGCCCCGATGCCCATAACTTTTCTTATCTATACATACAAGTATAATAAATCTGTAGACGAGGCGTTTCAGTAAATTGACAAAATTAAAAAAAAATATTGATGGAGTGTTAGGTAATAGGTACAGCGGGCTGGTATCCGCAACTCCACGACAATGCGCGTATTTTGCGTAACGGAGTGTTAACAGATGCCTATGTTAGCATTTTTGGAATTATTGCCATATTAATCTTATAAAGTAAATTAAAACTCATTGGTATCAACAAAAACACAACATATCAGTCTTCTTACACAAAATAATATTCATAACAAAATAGTTAACATCTTATAAAAACATTCTCATATACACACTTCTCTCTATCTTTACAACTCTTCTACTGCAAATACGCGAGTAGTTCTTCAACGTCCTTCTTGGAGCCGAGGTAGCACGGCGCTCGCTGGTGAATGGCCTCGGGTACGATGTCCAGGATGGGGATCAGGCCGTTGCTGGCCAGGCCACCGGCTTCCGTCACGATGAAAGACATGGGGAGGCATTCGTAGAGTAGACGTAGCTGAAAAGAAGTTATAAAAATTAATTGTTGCTAGCATAGATCTATGGTTACTAGGTACTTATTTCGGAGATCTTTTTGATTAGAAGTTGGTATTATTATTATTTATGGCTTAAATGGGATTGGGCGGTACACACCAGCCGTATACACGATGACCGTTGGGTAAGTCTCTACACAATGAGTGCCTGAAGATGGACGGGTCCGCCGAGGGCCGAGGCCGACCGGGCGCGGGAAAAGAGTTCCTGAAAGGACTTACCGTTGCCCAGCATAGGGACAGTAGGTATAGGCTAACAAATATATATATATATATATATATTATGCGTGGTAAGTGGTTATTTACGGCCGCCTGTATTACCTTAAATTTTGTAACATGTATGCTGGGTACCTACCCAGCATACATGTCACAAAATTTAGCCTACGCACCTACGTAGGTACCCAAAATTACGAAGAATAGAAGTAGGGGAGACCGGGGCAAGACGAAGCTCGGGGCAAGACGGGAAATGTGCTTGTGTGCGTGACTGGTGACCACAACAGAGCCTAATACAGCGCCATTCGTGCGATGTCCAGTCGCGTCAAACGAGTCGGAGCGGCGCGTGCGTGTCACTGCGTGTTTTGGCTGCGCGGCGAGAAAAAATAGTTTTTTGGAGTATTTTTACGAAGTTTTCTGTTTTGAATCGATGGGCGACAAGGTAGGTATCAGTGCTATGTTAATATTTTACCACGCACTGGTTGTAGTAGTGTAAAGCTAACGAATTTAGATTGCTTTTTCGCGGAATAATTTTTTAGATTAGAACTTTTTAGTTACTTCTGCAAAATGTGTATGTTGGGGCAAAAAGGTCGGGGCATAATGGGATAGTATCCCATTTTGCCCCATATGTGTAGGTAGAAAAATGTTTCATAGGTACCTATTTAATAATAAGTTTATTTTTTGTTTGCAGTTAAAATGGTACGAAATTATAAACGTAAAACAAATCGTGATCGAAGAAGAGGATATGAAAAGAGCGGTTAGAGCTGTGCTTTCTGACACAATGGGATTTCTTCGAGCCTCAGCTACATATGACGTGCCTAAATCGACCTTGGAACGACGAGTGAGAAATGCGAAAACAAAAGACGCAAAAAGACAGTGACACGGATTCTAGTTCATCTGAAGACGAAGAAAATGATGGTCCTTGTATATATACAGGGTGAAATTAAATTCAGGGGCATCCTTCTAAGGGGTCGTTGTACTCATCATTATGAACAACTTTTACTATGGGACCAAACCTGAAATCGCGAAAAAAAAATCAGCTGTTCCCTACATTTATGTTCGCATAACTCGTTAAAATGTAGGGACCAGCTGTTTTTTTGTCGCGATTTCTGGTTTGGTCCCATAGTAAAAGTTGTGTATATTGTGGGTACTTATATTCACAGTCCACTGAAGGATGGGTTATTTGTAGCGTGTGCCATGGTTGGGCCCATAATTCCTGCGCAGGTGTAGACCATAACGATGAAGAGGCACATATATGTGAACGATGCCAACCAGATTTAATGTGTACTCATTATGCCCCATAGCGTTTCCCATCTTGCCCCGATCATGGGGCAAGACGGGATATTTGACATGGTGTCATTTAGTTCCTATTTGCCAAAAAAATATGTGATTTAGCGCCATAAAAGATTATAATTACGTTTATTAAAACTGTAAGTGTTGCTTTTTTTGTAAGAGATTTTTAATAAACAGTTTGATTTTTATATTATGACGTTTTTTTTCTTAAGTATCCCATCTTACCCCGGTCTCCCCTAAAGTCATCAGATTTAGGAGAACAAAATGTTCTTGGTACCTCAGTAACCGTATATTTTCGTACCAAGAATAGAAGTGTCGTAATTGTTTACCGTAGCTATCTACTAATGAAACGGTGCCCTTTTAGATAGCCTGCTTATACGGGGTCACGACTGTATTGTGTCTGATGCAAAGTTATCTCTTCACTGCATTATTCACATTGAATCAAAGTTCACAACTGTGTGGATCCTGTTATTGTAGAATGAAAGTACCAATACTATCTATAATTCTAGATCTCTCTAAAGGATGTTAATTTGTAACTGTCTGCTGTCTATAAGTCTCACAACTTGAGTTCAAGCTCGATCCTTGTGATTGTTTCTTTGTTATAAGAAAGAAAGAAAGAAAATACATTTATTTAGCACAAACTAAAAGACACACAATACACCTGATACATACATCATCAAACAAACAATAAAAAAAAAAAAGATTAAATAAACAGTGTGAAGTCCGATGACTTATGCCAGTTTCCATCTATGCGACAACCGTTGCGACAAACGAGCCGAACGTTGAAAATGGCATTAATGCTTTGATAGGAAAGTCACCTCTGTAATATTTTTAGGCGCATATTTTATTTTTGGAAGCATATTTTTTGTTATGAAAACGCAGCGGCGCTCACTAAAAGGTAACTTAGTATTCTCTTTTCCTACCAACATGAAACGTAAGTTATGAGCGAAATGTAGTTCCACCCTATAATTATTACACCTATGATATTTTTTTTTTACCAGCCCAATATTGTCCCACTAAATGGCAAAGGTAGGTATATTATATAGGTAGCTTTCCACTGCGCCTGGTTTACCTTCTCGTAAACTCATCTTAAGATTAAAAATGACTGTATGTATGTACTCACTTTTCCGCTTGGCGCAGACTTAGTAGCGGGGTACAAGAAGATGCCTCCATACTTGATAGTTCTGTGCACGTCAGCGACCATGGAGCCGACATACCGCGCACCGTACGGCTTGCCACTCTTAGGACTCTTTTTATCTTCAATGTATCGTTTGAGACCTGCCTCCCATTCTGCGGTATATCCTGAAAAGGGGGTGTCGTGGTTAGGTCAGCCTATAACGATTCCACTGCTGGGACGGGCCTGTTTGTGCGAAGGAGCACACGGGCCCAGTTCGGGTTGGTAGATGTCACATATCGTGGATCTTTTGGGTCTGGGACATGCCGGTTTCTTTACAATCGGTTAGGTCTGATTCACTTTTGAAATAGGGGAGGTGAAAATGAATTCAAATGTTGTTAAGCGAGCTCCGTATTGGTAGTTATTTTCCTCATTATCTGTATGGAAACAACTCAGTTATCACCAAATGTTCTTTTAGATATAACATTACAAAATTTATCTAAAAGAAGAATTATAATACTTAATATGTTTTCGAAGTAAGTTAGAAATAAATTCAAAGGTCAGTTGTTGAACTCCATAAATACAAACTTGTTTTGACACACCCACAGCGATTTGTAAAAGTACTTTTGAATAGATAATAATATTAAGCATTCATATCCTAAGTACATACATTAGATAAAAAACGGAGTACTCATCGTTATTTACCGAAGCATTGTACAGTCAACAGTAAAAATATAATCCACTTTATTTGCCGACTATACCTACCTATGTGCAAAATGTTTCAGTCGACTCTATCACGGAAACAGGTTTTGATATCGATAAAAGTCGGATCAAATCGATTTGATCCGACTTTTGTCGATATCGATGACTGGCTTTTAAAGCATGACAAATAGTGATTGAATCAGTACATGCTCGACTTTAGATCCAATGAAATATTTCGATTAGGTATGCTAATGAGATACCTTGGTAAATAAAAAAACTGTAATCTACATGCTTAGAGGATTGCTATGAGTTGGGAACAATTTTGCGTTAGATAGTGCTTGCAAAATGATAGAACTTACTAGGTACCTACTTCATCCACCCATAAAACTGTGAAATATCTATATACAAGGTGTTGTTTTGCAACCTCGTCAAATTCAAGGAGGTAACTATGTCACTGATTCTCGACATGAATCAATAATAAAATAAGTAGGTATTTTTAATAAGTAGGTAGTTTTTCAAATTTTCGGAAACCTTTGTGGGACACACATTAAAACGCGGCCTGTCTGAGACCGCACTGTAACTGCCCTTCTACACACACATAAAAACGCGGTCGCTTTTACGATACAATAACGTGATTCTGTTCTTTGTTGTGGTGTATTTTGAAATACTGTCAAACTTAAATAACTAAAAAAAAAGTATGTATTCATTATTTACCAGGGATCGTAATTTTATTTGATTATTTATGTCTTTCCTAGCAGCCTCCTGAAATTTGACGAGGATGCAAAACAACAGCTTGTATAACAATATTATATTCATCTTCAGATTGTCTGGCAAATATGGCCGGTTGTGATAAACCACCCATTGTACTATTTTATTATCTGTTGTATGTCTCTTGATCTTAAATTGGTGTACACTGTAGGTAGGTACAGAAAAAACTTCATGGTCCTATTCATATTTACACATATTTTATTAACTACTGCGTCTTCCTATTTAATCTTTAGCATTAGACAGTGACATCGACGCGCAACCTGTAAATTCAATAAAAGATTCAGAAAAAAAATGCTGTTCCATACATTTTGACCGCTTAGGTATTTTTTATGAAACTTTTTATGAACACTTTTTATGAAACAGCCGTTTTTTTTATAACTGACGTAAAATTTTTACTCTAGGCTGTATATAATGTGCGGAATCCATGGTTAAAGTTTGCGCGTCGATGTCCCTGCCACCTTTTATTTTTGTACCATATCAAAAACTGGAAAAAAAATTAATTTAGGTAAAAACAAAAAATAAACAATAAAAAGGCAAAGCAGGCAAGGCATTTAGGTAAACTAGGCTGAGAAATTGCAGTTTTTGAACTTCAAAAGTTATAAAACAACGCCCACTCCTTACAACTTTCTATTGTTTTCGATGGGACGCAGAAGAGGCGCAACAAACATCCCTAGCAACATGAGCTTTTCAGTTAAATCCTTACCTTCATTAATAGAATAGATGTTCCCCTTCTCAGGTATCCTCATATTAGGGTCTGTGAGTAAGAACTCTCCGAGTGAGGGATCGTACATGAAGCCGTTGACACCCTTGCCTTTGCCGAGTGACAGGACCAGCATGGTCGCAGAGCCATATAGGGCATAGCCAGCCGCCACCAGTTCGCTGCCAGGTTGTAGGGCGTCTGCTAAGACGGGGTCACCTTTTGACTTCTTTCTGGAAGTAAAAATTACTTTTTTTTTTAAACAAATGATTGAAGGTCGATGTCCAATCGAAGATCAGCAGCAGTATTTAAATGTTTGATGTAGCCTTTTTTGTCAGGCCCAACGACTTTAGGATTGTTTAGGCATGAGCCATATATTTTTGTCACTATTTCGAGTAGTTATAAGCGACATTTTCTGAATTGACGTCATTGCGGTGGTTCTGTCAAGAAGAACATTAGGTAATACCTAATCGATTTGCGTACATTCGAGTGATTACCTATAACATATTTAAAAAAAAAAGAAATATAATTTTGTATTTATACGTTATCCCTTTAGTGCGGTTAGAAAATTTCGGTATTATCGTTGTAGTTTTCCTTCACGAGGTGGAGTTTATGACGCTCAGTACGTATTTATCGGAACATAACAATAGATAGCTCAAGGCTCTTACTAAACTTCAACAATATCCGACGACCCTGGTTACTTATCTCTTTTGGTGACTGTACATACATAATATTATTTATTACCTACGTAGTTTATGACTTTTATTATGGTGTTAAGCTGGCAATTACCTAGTAACTCTATAACTATCTAATCTTTCCATAAACCTTTGAAATCTGTGCATATTTCATTATTATTCTATTGTCTGCTGTTTATATGGGTTACTTATCTAAGTAGTTAGCGGTTACAGCTCAATAACATGAAGGTTTCCATGCAAATACAACTCATCATAGAGACACGTTTACATACCTTCATAAAGCATGATCGCGGATACCAGGCAGTATCTATCACCTACCTACATAACTAAGCCAGTCTCAGTTTATTTTCTCGAAGGAACTTTACACAACGCACTGCCGTTGTGCTTTTGTTTTTATTATCGAAAAATCGGAGATGCCGCTGTCGAAAACGAAACAGCACCCCTAATGTGCGGAATCTTGCCGCAAAGCGCCCCTATGTGGAGCTCTTTAAAGGACTCAGCACAGCAAAAGCAAATAGAGCGTCAGTTATAGTTATAATTATAGTAATACTTACTTGAAAATAGAGAAGATAGATCCAACTGACACAAGACAGTCGATGTTAGATGAGCCATCTAGCGGGTCGAAGCATACTACGTATTTACCACGTCTCTCACTTTCTACCTGGGAAACAAATAGGATAAATTAGTGCTTAGATTTTGATTATTAGGTCCAAGGAAGATAGCAGAATGAACTGGACTCATTTTTAAAGGACTAGCGAATACTCGCGTCTGGCAGACTGGCTGTGGAAAGAGACAAGTTGAAGATAATAATATGAAATGATGCTCTTGCGCTGGCTGTAGTGGGACGAATTTTGCTTAAAAGGTGTTATAAACTCTAAAAAAATCAGTTATAATACAATACTAATTCGGCTGGGAGGAATTGATTCAATTAGATCAGGTTTGACTAGACATCTTTCTCTACAAATGTCAAGGTAGGCTTAAGCGACCTTGAGCTTTGTATAATAGGAAACGACTAAGTAAGCAAAAGTCATTAAAAGATTATCTGGCGTGAAACTCATAAATTAGGTTTTTGGATAAATGATAAATGATTTTATTTCTGTAAGTAGGTTTGTACAGACGCCAGCACATCAAGTTACTACAATCTGTCAGATTTCTTTAATAGATTTTCGACTTTATTGCTATACCATTAGGTTCAATGTTGATTGGGAAAATCTGACAGTTTCGGGTAGGTTGACCTGCTGGCGTCCGTACAAACACTTTTACACGTCAATCATATTTTAAAAACTAGATGAGGTCGGCGTTTCCTATCTGACTACTCTGAGAAGAAAGGCCGAAACAAACTCAGAGGTCACAGTCTCTTTTAAAGTCCAGACATGATCTTGGTCAGATCATGTGAAGAGTATGTAGATTGATGTCTGAAATGGTATTTTGATAGGCTAGGTTTTGCTAGGCTTGAATCACATACCTAATTGCTATTGCTTTAGATTAAAAATAATAGATTCACAGTTAAAAATCGTAACGTTGTTTTTACAAGGCGATTTGGTATCTGTATTATTCACTGTGCTACATTTGATGATTTGACCCTGACCGATAACTCAAACATAACAATTTCGATGGAGCTGTTATAAGGTTTCTTAGATAATTTAAACTACTGAGAGGGCAACGAATAGAGAAGTCGATATGGAAGAAAAATACATGTTGCGCCGACCCCAAATAAAAAGGGATATGGGCAGGAGAGTGATGAAAAAATTTATAGAAATATAATGCCCGACACAAGGCGACAGCTAAATGATGCCTAAATAAAACTAAAATCGCGCTGTTTTTTACTTTCGGAGCTGAGTCGAGCGTTGAAGATACAAGCGCGCTTTTGTTTAGGCATTCATTTAGGTGTCCTACTGTTAGTGAAAACGGTCATTCGATCGCTTGAATAATCCTCAGATGCATAAGGACTTGGTGCAAAGGGCAAGAAATAGATAGGTAGATTAAATTATCTAGAGCTCTGTTGATTAAAGCAATACTACCGATACCGATATTTCTCGTTAATTGCCACCTCATTCTGCGTATCTGAAGCTAGTCGATATCGAGGTCACCAGACTACCGAGTCGCTCGATTTTCTTTTCATATTTAGTCATGATTTAAAAAATCAATCAAAGATCTCCGAAAATAGCGGTGCAATTGTGTAGGTCAGGTATCTCAACTCCATCAATACGTTTGTCTGATAACGGCAAAGTAAAAAAAAAATATAATATTTTAGTTTTTGTTTAAATACTTTTACCAGGATATACTTACTTCTATAACGGTGGGATTCTCCTCTGAGACCATCAGGCACGTGGTGAAGGAAGACTTGAGCATATTGATGAAGAGGTCGTTGGACAGAACGTCCAACTTCTTCACCTGCTCGCCTTGGACGTTGGTGTCGCCTGATATGCCGTGCCTGGTGACAACAAGACACAAATAAGTCTCTTTAGTCGTGTGAAAATTCATGAGTAACTTGGAGGAGAAAAGTTCAGAAATTGTACAGTCTTGCGCTACATGTGACATCTACCAATCCGCACTGGGCCCGCGTGGTGGATTATAGCCCACTCCCTCTTGAAGAGAGGAGGCCTGTATCTCAGCAGTGGGAACATTATAGGGTGCTTATTGACAGTCTTGCGCTTGCCCAAAGACAGATAAAGAGAAGCGGTGTGAAACAGCATTGACATTTTGACAATGCCATATGTGTAGCAAACTATCTAGCTTATCTAGTTGGTTTAAACGCTCAGTAGTGGACTAGACTATATCCCTGAGCTTTAGCCACCCAGCTAAGCCATCCATTTTGTAGGGGTCCGTACCCAAAGGGTAAAAACGGGATCCTATTACTAAGACTTTGCTGTCTGTCCGTCTGTCTAGTCACCAGGCTGTATCTCAAGAACCGCGATAGACAGTTGAAATTTTCACAAATTATGTATTTCTGTTGCCGCTATAACAACAAATACTAAAAACAAAATAAAATAAAAAAAACTTGAGAGGTGTCAAGGGACACCCGGATGCAACGAAGTATAACTGGCTTGCTTTCTATAAGAGAGAGAGAGAGAGAGACAGAGAAACACGCGCACGCCGTACGGCTTACAACTATAGCAAAAAAGTGTCGTTCCAACTTTTGGTCTTAATTTTTTCCGTCTAGCCCCCTTTCGCAACGCGCGATAAGGAACTTCGTTCCAATATTAAAGGGGGCCGGTTTTTTTAATTAATGATTACTCAGAGTTATTTCCTTGTTATAACAACATTCGATTTGATCAACTAGTTTTGATTTTAACTCGTTTGACCAGTCGTGGGTGTGTCTATTACGTATTGGCTCGACTTTGGAGGTGTGGCAAATGCAACGTTATCGCGTTACAAGTGGCGAAGGGTGAACTTATGACAGAGGTAAGCCGGAACAAAAAAAAAATCCGGAATTCGGACTTTCATCGATCAATCGATCATATTCACAATGAATCACCGTGGCCACGAAAAGCTACTTCTTGTTTAATAAACAAAATAACGTTGTCAATAAACCGTTTCATTAAATTCCTATAACTATTTCGATCTACTTTTCTATTATGAGCTTCATGCGAATTAGCGAAAAATGATTCCATCCTACTACCAGTACCGTATTCATGTAAGTAATGCTAACCAACTCCTTATTTGTTTTTCAGTTGTGAGATGTTTCTTTGATGAACTCGTCAGATTATTAATATCTGTAAAACCCCCTTTATTCCATAAAACAATACATTTTATTTAAGTACCTAATTTACAACTGCCAGTCAGCCATTGATATTTATCGTAAAGAACGACACTCAGACCAATAAAAAAGTTTTTTATTGGTCTGAGGAACGACATTACAATGTTTGAAAAATCCTGTGTCTATAGTAACTCGGTATTCACCGGCTTACCGGGCGCTCAAAAAATAGCAAACCATGCGACCTGAAGTGACGTCATGACGAATTTGTTTTGTATAGAACTCGTCAAAATGTAGGGAACAGCTGATTTTTTTTTCGCGATTTCAGTTTTGGTCCCATAGTAAAGGTTGTTCAGAAATTGAACTCACGGCAAGCCCGAAGTCGCACGCGCCTACGAGTTATTTTAGAGCAAAATATTTTGTTGTTGGGAAATAATGACAAAAAATGTAATGTTTTAATTTTATGGTGTATTAAATACACACACAATAGTGGTTGTGTTCTGAATTTTCTAAGGGAAGCCGTGGGAATCGGCTTGTTTCTAGAGCGCCTCGCCACTGAACGTTACCAAACTGCGTTGGGTAATATCAATGAGCAATACTATTTGAATGGTTCTGTAATAGTTTTTAATGCCTGTATAATGCCCAAAAGTTTATTTTCGGACATCGTTCATTTAAACGTCATGTTTGCATTTTAGCTCTGAACGCAGCCAGAGGGACAAGGTCAAATTCTCACAATTTGATGTTATCTTGGTATTCGTGGATAAATAATATAAACTAGACATAGGTAGTAGGTAAGCATAAAGAAGCAATTATGGAGATATCTATCTAACTACTTATTAGTAAATGTTGCCGCAATAGATAAATATGGTAGGTAGATAGACCGGCTTTACCGGTGGGAAAGTTTTATAGCAAGTGCACATAGTATCTAACACATTTATTATGAGTTATCTGTCGATGTTAGGTTGATCAAACGTAAGTTACGCTGATCCAAACTAAGTTATTTTTCTCTATAAAATACAACATCACACAATATTGTGCCAATTGAAATTGTAATAGCAAAAAAAATATACGAACAGTTTAGCGATGCCGGCTTTCCTCACGGCCGACTGTATAGCCTTGACAGCGGTCTGGATAGAGTTCAGGAGTTGAGTCAAGTCACCAGTAGCTGTTGGTGCCGTCCTTTGCTGGTGCAGCACCCACCGAGTCAACGTCATCGCGTTGACGTCAAACACCGGGCCTTGTTCAGACATTGTGACGTGAATGTAGAACAGTTTAATAAAATACACGTGTTGTTCTGCCAGCTGCCGGCAGCCGACTGCGGACTGATAGTTTAAAATATAACTATGTATAGAAGTCTATGTACTGAAGCTTGTTGCCAGTTGTTGGCCGTGCCCAAAGACTACAATATGTATAGGGATGGCCGTGCCTCCCAAAGAAGGTTACTAGTTTTCGTAGTTCGGCGTAATGATGTAATACCAAATTAGTTTGTGATATTATAATTTGTTTACAAACTTGTTATCAGACGTAGAATTGAGTGCGTGTACACGACGACGAGTGATTGTGAATGTCCGATTGTTATCGAGGTCGCTATTCGGCCATGATTTTTGATATTTTGGGCTCGAAAACAAATGAGAAAACATTTTGTTGATAGAAGTTTGAGTTCAAGTTGAAGTTCAGGCGCCTTCTTCTTAAAAAAGTACCTAAACGAATTGAATCTGATTCTTGACAATTTCAAACATCTTTGTACATAAGGCATGTGGGCACAGAATGAAGCTAGATACGAATAAAACAATTTTCATCACGGCTGTATATTTGAAGAGCAGTAGGTACTGCAGTAGTGGCGCAGTGTCATAGGCGCCGACTTACCGAGTTTATAGGTCGTGAGTTCGAACCCAAGCAGGGTCCGTGGGGCCCGAGGGGCTCGTGGCTAAATAATAACAGCCGCACAGGTCGATCGGTCAGGTTAAGCTACGCTTGCCGCGGTTGGTCTGTGGATGGGTGACCATCTTTACATACCGTTACCGTTACCGTTTTCCCTCCGTGCCTCGGAAAGCACGTTAAGCCGTTGGTCCCAGCTGTCATTCGTGGATCTTTGACAGTATCGTTACGGGTAGTCAGAAGCCCGAAAGTCTGACAACCAGTCTTACCAAGGGGTATCGTATTACCCAGTAACTGGGTTGTGGAGGTCAGATAGCCAGTCGCTCTATGTAAAATACTGGTATTCAGCTGCATCCGGTTAGACTGGAAGCCGACCCCAACATAGTTGGGAAAAGGCTAGGCAGATGATGAGTTCGAACCCAAGCAGGCGCTTCACGTTGTGTATTTTATTTATCACCACTGCTCTCAAAATGGTGAACGAAAACATCGTGAGGAAACCGGCATGTCTTAGAACCGAAAATTTGAAGACATGTAATATCCACCAACCCGCACTAGGCTGGGTCCGCGTGGTGGATTACAGCCCACTCCCTCTCGAAGAGAGGAGGCCTGTGTTCCAGTAGTGGAACATTAGAGGCTGATTATGTTATGTAAATGTATGTACAGACGCCAGCATGCAGGTCAAGCTACCCGAATGTGTCAAATTTTTCCAATCAATCTTGAACCTTAAAACTTCAGAAATAAAGTTGAAAATCTATTAAAGAAATTTGACAGATTGTAGTAGCTTGATGTGCTGGCGTCTGTACCTATTACTAGCTGAGCCTGCGACTTCGTTCGCGTGTTGGAAAACCACTCCCTCTGACAGAGAGGAGGCCTGTGTCCCAGCAGTGGTAACATTAATGTTGATTATGTAGCCTTTACATTCCGAAGGGATAGGCAGGCGTCTGCCAACAATCTTTTAGATGTTTCTTGAGTCGCTTCTTCGTCGGCGGAGGCACAGGTGTCTTAGAAAGCCCATTTCTAGTGGAGTTAAGTAGCGAGCGGTCTTATAAGGTTTTTTTACCTACCTGTTGATGATCATCCACACAACTCCTCCGCATAGTTTAAATCTTCACTATGGAAACAGCTGGAACACTACAGAAACCGCCCGATGACCCCATCGGGCGATTTCTGTATTAAATTAAATGGATGCATACTGGATGACGATGAGCGTATGCAAGCGACGGAACGATCAGCCTTCTGTGCTCTTTTCTTGGTGGAAATTGCCGCGGCATAGTTTCAGAGAGTAAAACTATGCAAACAAAGAGCGTGTATTTTAAGAGTACCTACTTTAACTACATAGCTCAGAGCTGAATCTCACTAATTAAAACAAAATACGGTTTAAAAAAAAATCAACATCACCAACTACAACCAAAACTTATCCTTGAATTTATTTGGCAGACTGGCAGTTACAAAAACTGAAAAACATTAATAAGTCAGCCAATGCTACCAACTTTAACTACTTCTTCTTCATTCAATGGTTCTTCCTAAAACACTAAAAAATAAATAGTTTTTTAAGAAGGATGCTCCAAGGTAGCCCGTGATTTTCAAATTGTCTTACGTTTTTTGCAATTTGCTGGTCAGTACTAAGTTGTACGTACGTTGATTAAAATATGATTCGCGGCCGTAACAAATATGTATACAGAATTATAAACATTAAAGTCATCAACACAACTCTCTAAGATCAAGAAGTAATCCTACTGAACTATTTCATGAAATTTTGACATTTTAGGATTATGCTAACTTAACAAGTTGTATTACTGATTCTGATTTGAATGGAGATGGATATGCTTGGAGATTCCCTCCGTTTTCGAAACAGAAATAAAGAAATCTGCAGGAGAACCAAGGTAACCGACATACCCCGAAGAATTGCCAAACTAAAGTGGCAGTGGGTATATTGCTCGCAGAACAGATGGCCGATGGGACCCAATGGTTCTGGAGGCTTACCACCAGCTCTTATAGCCGGGCAGAAGATAAACTGCATTACTTTTTTGTTTTATGACTAAGTAAAAAGCAGTGCAGTTCAACTTCTGCCCTGCTTTATGAACTGGTGGTAAGCCCTCTGGAGTGGCCAATGCGTACCGGAAGACGTAGCGTTGGAAGGCCTCCCAAAAGGTGGGCCAATGACCTTGTGAAGGCCGCAAGAATCCGCTGAGTGCGGTAAACACAGAACTGGTTGAAATGGTCATTCGGCTGCAATGATGATAATGATAAATGTTCACAAGAAAACTGAACCTATCTGAGACGGGGTGCTTAAATTTTCGAGCTCACTTTGATTGCTCTTGCAATCTATAGTCTCTTATTCCAGGTTTTCAGCATAAATCGACAAAGTACAAGTAAAGTATGTACCTAACTCCTATTTCTGTTTGAATAATCTAAAGAAAATCTAATTCCAATCGAAAATTTAACAACGTTTTTTCTCTGGCTCATTAACGAGTAAACCTAGAAATCGACTAATAAGTGTTGTCGTCGCACCACTGACCACAGATAAGTTCTATTTGAAATTGGCAGCCCACAGCCGCGCAGCCATTATAATTTCTGCTGTAAATAAATAAAAATAAACATGGCACCGAAGTTAAAGTTTGCCGATGGTAAATATTATTCTTTTTTATTTCTAACTAGAAAGTCTTACTATACTGTAATGCTCACTAATTAATGTATTGTTGAATTGACGATATTTGAAATATTATTGATTTACAATTTCAGGTGAAAAAGTGCTATGTTTTCATGGCCCTCTGATTTACGAGGCAAAATGCCTCAAAAGTTCTGTGACGAAGGATAAGCATGTAAGATATCTCATACATTACGCCGGCTGGAATAAAAAGTAAGTTATCAGACGTTTGCAGTTAGTTGATGACTTGATGAATATGTATTCTTCCTTTGCTGGTTTTGTAACCTTCACGATGCTATGATGTAATTTCAGTTGGGATGAGTGGGTTCCTGAAAGCCGTGTGTTGAAATACAATGAGGCGAATGTACAGCGTCAGAAGGAGGTCCAGAGGGCACACTCTGCACAACCCACCAAGACTAAAAAGAGTATGTTACTGTGTTTATATTGATTGTACATAATCATTGTTATAATATTGCTTATAGTACACTTGCTATTGCTGCTGGATCAAACAAGGCATCATTATCATCAAAAATCATATCATCTGCCATGTTGTCATTATCTTGAATTTAAAATGAGTAGGCTTTTAGAATATGTTAATCACGGGTTAACAAATCACATCTTTGGGATATTATCAACTGGTGGATTTATCTATCTACTAGCTGACTCGGCAGGCGTTGTCCTGTTCAAATTTCAATTGTTCATACAAAAATCCCATACAAAAAAAGACATCTGAATTTTCTTGAAAATAAAAATTCTCTAGAAAGCTTTTCAAATTTTTCTTTCATGAAACAGCATTTCATTTTTATTTATATAAATAGATGTCTAAAATTATTTAATTACTTATACTGATTCTACTACACACCCATCTACCAGTCGAACAGAAACAAAAACCTTCAGTATGCCTGAACGCATTATCAACCCCAAGACACAATAGAAATTTTATTGTGTCTATGATTGCGATGAGCAATTAATTAATACATTATTACCTTGTTAGCTCCTCATGCAACTTCCTGTATCACTAATTAATAAGTTTATCAAGGTTATTGTTGTAATGCACTTTGTACTAATTTGTGTACCTATAATAATGGCCTTTATTTCTTATCTTTCCAGCTCCTGCTAAAGGTCGCAAGTCTGAGACAGCAGCTAGTGCCACACCAGCAAGGGAGGAGTCCAGAGCTTCTACACCGGCTGGTAATTATTTTGGTTTATATTACCTTTTAATATGGGCAACACCGAACCAGCGGGGTAATTGTGTAATACACTAACAGCAGGAACGTTTTTAATTAAAATGCATACGCTACGTGTGGAGGAGGCGGCGTACACAACTTTAACCCGAGCAATACACATTATCAATAAAATTCACATACAAATTGACGTATTTACATGTACTAGGCGTGAACTCGCAAGGGTACTATTATTTATATTATGCTACACATAAGTTGTGATAGGCAAAATATGTTTTTGTATTCTAAATAAATGTGTAGTACTATGTATTAAATGTTACTATGTTATATAATAGTGGTTCTGTGTTAATGTTATGTATGAGATTTATATAATTTAGGATAGGTAGTATGTTATAGAAGTTCCTTATTAGCTTAATTTAATATTGTAAGTATATAAATATCACATCATTGCATTAGGTTAATCCTGATAAGATAGTTGTAAAGGTAATTATAAATAAATAAAAAAAATTGACGGTTCAACTGTTATTTACGTTGTAGAGAAGACAAATTCTTCGAACATAATATTATGTGACACAATGAATATCCTTCAAAATGATTCAGATTGTGATTGATAGTGTTACGCAATTAGGGTGCCTTTGTGGTTGGCAAAATTTGACAGATCCAGGAGAAGCCTTTGGCTGTGATGATATTACCTTTTTATATCACTCTTCATTTTTCTGGTTACAGCTAATTTCTAAACAAGACTATAATGTTATCTTATTGAACGCCAGTGCAGCAAACAAAACGAAAACCTGTGGTTTGTGACTTTCAAAGTGCGCAAAATGGCAAAATCATTATTGAAAAAAAAAACTGGAAAAGAATTTTCGACCTACTTATCCAATCTCCTCAGTCTACTGACTGATTTGTTGATTACAAATATAAGAAAATCCAAAAAAAAAATATCCAAAATCAAGTTTTAAATTGTTCTGTTTTCAAAAAACTATTTCAGGAAAAGAAGTGGAGGCCACTCCAGTACCGGCTAAAGCCACCAAGTCTCAGAGTAAAGAAACACCAGCGGACTCCGGCTCTGATCAGCCCAAGTAAGTTCTTTTTTATCTGTTGCAGTCTTATAAGGCAAGCTGCAAACATGTGTCTGCTTTTGGTGGGATAGTAATTAGAAAATTTATGTTTTCGTACATATTCAGGTACATAATGATCTATCTCGTTGTATTAAATCTGTATTTTTTTTAATGGCATTTACTAGTTGATTCAATCCACTAGGCGTGGATTGCTTAGGGCATCAAGTAGTCTTAATCCGGCACTGCCTCTAATAGTTGGTGTATAACCTTGCTTCAAATTGACCTAACATACAGTATGCGCGTGAGTTCATTAGAAACGATGTAATTAATGGCGTTAGCATAACATAATTATACTATTTTATCCTTCTTAGGTTTTAAATATTTTTGCTAGATGGATATTAATTACGATATTAGTATAATAATAAAATTAGTACGACTAGTATGTATAATACTCGTATTCTAAAGATACTAATGACTCCCGCGCGTATTGAAGAATGTTTTGCGGGTTTGGCCGTACGTGCATGTGATAGTTTGTGTCTGTTAAATGTATCCACAATATATGAACAAATCCTAACGTGGTTCAAGATAATAACATAGTGCAGGAAAACAGGTCAATATCGTATTGATTTAGGGTATTCACTTCCAAAAAATCCTAATAGATGGCGCTACTGGTCTCGCAAAATCGGCACGATTTTTCTATCTTGGCTCACAAAAGGTCGGAGGCAGTTCTTCTGGTGGAGCACACACTCATTTGCATGCTTGTTTTCTCGCTTCGCTGCCTGTTCGCACATTTAAAAACACAGCATATTTGCATACTGTCTTGTATGCTTGCTTGCTTTTCACATGGTGTCATCTATTTTGTCTGTATGCTATAATAATTTGCATGTGCGCTTATGCATGTTTTGGCGCTTCTTTTCTTACTTGCATGTTTTTCAGACATTAACAGGCGGATTTACCATTTTTAAATGTAATTTGTATCCAAATTATTTTTGGTTTATTTTTAAATTAATTCAATATATTATTTTGATTATGAGATACGAGCCCATTTAACGAAAAGTTTCAGTGAAAATGACACCCATTTTCATCATCAGATCAACATGGATAAAGATGATACTTAATAATTATGATTTTTACCAGGAAAAAGCGCGGCCGCTTGGACTTATCTATCGAATCTGAAGAGCAATACCTAGCAAAGGTAGAAGTGAAGATCAAAATACCGGAGGAACTGAAAGTATGGCTCGTCGACGATTGGGATGTTATCACGCGGCAACAGAAACTGGCTATCCTGCCTGCCAAGCTCACTGTCTCACAGATTGTGGACAACTATCTAGCTTTTAAGAAATCCAGCAAATCGCACAACCAGGCGAAAGAGTCAGTATTACTCGACATTACCGAAGGTATCAAGGAGTACTTCAATGCCACATTAGGGTCGCAACTGCTGTACAAATTTGAAAGACCTCAGTACAGCGAGATATTAACGGAATACCCTGACACACCAATGGCCCAAATATATGGCTCCATACATTTGCTGAGACTGTTTGCGAAGATGGGGCCAATGTTGGCCTATACGGCTTTAGACGAGAAATCTTTGCAGCATGTCCTGACGCATATACAAGACTTTCTCAAGTATATGGTGACTAATAGATCTACTTTGTTTAATTTGCAAGACTACGGTAATGCGACGCCTGAATATCACAGAAAAATTCAGTAGTAATTTTAAGTTACCTATAGTTATTTTAAGTTGACTTTTTTGAATAATAAAGTATTGAGTATTGAATTAATGACTGAATCTTCAATATTTTGGTTTTATTCTTTTGTAATTTTTATGAAGTAATGTTTTTTTAAGCCTCCTTTAATGTCCCACTGCTGGGCAAAGGCCTCCCCACTCTCTTTCCACCCCTCTCTGTCCAGAGCTGCCACGGTCCAATCTTCATCATCTGCCTAGCCTTTTCCCAACTATGTTGGAGTCGGCTTCCAGTCTAACCGGATGCAGCTGAATACCAGTATTTTACATGGAGCGACTGCCTATCTGACCTCCACAACCCAGTTACTGGGTAATAACGATACCCCTTGGTAAGACTGGTTGTTAGACATTCGGGCTTCTGACTACCCGTAACGACTGTCAAAGATCCACGAATGACAGCCGGGACCAACGGCTTAACGTGCTTTCCGAGGCACGGAGGGTCTCGGTATGCAAAGATGGTCACCCATCCACAGACCAACCGCGGCAAGCGTAGCTTAACCTGACCGATCGACCTGTGCGGCTCTTATTATTTAGCCACGGGCCAATCTTATGAAAGTATAATTATGCCAGTTAATTATCTGAAAAAATGTATGGAGGAAAAACGTTAATTAATTTTAATGAGAAAGTAACTGATACTCAACTTCACCTTTTTAACGAGATCAGTTTAGTAAAACGTAATAATATTTATAGGTTTTTATTACAAAAACGACGGTTAAATAATCACACCTACAGACTTAAATATTACGTTTTAATTGCTACACGTTTATAAATGCCATACAAGACTAGTAGTAGTGACAAGTTAGTGAGTCAGCGCGGGAAAAACTCGACCGCGCCGAACATGGCCGGCCGACCCATAATACAGTAGCCGTTTGTAAGTTTTGATGATATCGTAACCATTCAATTGACATAAAAACAATAACTTGGGTTATTAAGCTGTTGTTATGATATTTCTCGTGTCCTATATGGCTAATGAAGAAGTTATGAAAAGGAATTCAATTCACGCTTGGATTTTTTATTTGGATACATAATCAGCCTATAATGTTCCCACTGCTGGGACACAGACCTCTTTCTGTGAGTGGGAATGGGCCGTAATCCACCACGCGGGCCCAGTGCAGGTTGGTGAATGTCACGTCTTCGAATTTCGGTTTTAGGACATGCCGTTTCCTCATGATGTTTTCCTTCAACATTTTTAAAGCAGTGGTGATGAACGATACACGAAATGAAGTGCCTGCTTGGGTACTAATCCACGACCTACAAACTGCTCTGGATTTGGATAGGTACGGCACTTATTACTAAAATAGTGCTAATTTGCCCCTTGCCCTGGGTTAGATAAAACTAGACGTGCTTTTTTTTTTTTTTTTTTTTCAGGATTTGAAAACGTCAAATGGCTCCTCCCGTTCTGGGTGGAGCAGAAGGGAGTGTCAGACTCTTACTGACTAAAACCCACCCGTGTTCCTTCCCTTAGCCCTTTATGTTCCAGGGCAGCGGTAACCGTTTTGGACGATCCCGCTACCCAACGTGCGTGCGTGCTTAATATAACCTTAGATGATATTTTACCCAGATAACGCACGTACTTATCACATTACCATCAGCTTCATAATCTTAACAAAACAAACATCTACAGGCATATCGAAGGATTGTAGAAACGGAAAATATTTTCTTCGCTTAGTCACCGACTAGTCTAATGATTGGCAACTCGACGCGCCACATGCCTAGTTGACCATACCAGCACAATAATACTAAATTAACTTTATAAAGCATTACAAGGCTCCAGAACATATGGCTGCAATGTATAATGTTGCAAGCGTCAACGTCGAGATGTTAACAATATGCTTGAGTAAACAGGATACGAATTACTATGTGTAATTTAATTATGTAAGTGAGTATGACAACAAATGTTAATTATATTGGCGCCTTGTCTACATTTGTCGATAAATGGGCATAATTCTGAGATTCTTTGGGAACATTATACAACTGGTGCTAGGTGTAGGTACAGCCTCAAAAAGATGTTTCATTTTGATTGTTGACTTAACGATGCATAGGTGTACATCCTTTTGGAGCGGACTGTACGAACCCTCTAGTTCTCTATCATTATTGTAAATTTCGACCAAGTTGCAATCCATGTCTAAATCTCGCCCTTCATTTTGCCAATTTTGTTTTTCGACCCATTTTTACCACTTACGTTTCTCGCTTTTAGTCTTGTTCGTCGTCAAAGTCAAAGCATTTATTTCAAACTAGCTTCTGCCCGCGGCTTCGCCCGCGTGGATGTCGGAAGTTATCCCACGGGAACGTGCTAACAGGATAAAATGTATGTGCTTCCCCAGAATGCCATCTATCTCGCGGGCCCTTTGTGGCTAATTACAGTAGAAAACCAATTGTGTCTCATTAGTGGTGATTAAGAGGGTACCTATATGATATCTTTACCTAAGTACCTACCTAATTAAAAAAAAAAACTCAATAACAGAAAATTAAATACCTACCTAAATAAACCTATTTCTGATGATAACTAATCTAAACTCAATAAATAAGCAAAATCCCTAAAAACTAATATCTATACGAATGACTAATCCTACCTAACAGTATTATAAAATAACCTACGGTCACTACGTACACTATCAAATATACTACCTATACTTTAAAATTAAAATCTATACCTACGACTCATATAAAAATAAACCTAAATAACTCTAAAAAATTGGTTGCCTGTAAAGTCGGTATACGGGCGAAAGTTTTACGTGACAACGACTTTGAAGGGACGCGTGCCTTTCACTTTTTATGTCTGTCTCTCTCGCTCTTAGGCGGGCTAACCATGCCCGAGTGGAAGGGACGCGTGCCTCTCACTCGCTCTCATTGTGAGCGCATAACGTGAGCGGAGCGTAACGCAGTTTCTTGAAGTGTCACCCGGCAAACCAATTTATAAGACGTTGAGGGACGCGTGCCTTTCACTTTTTATGTCTGTCTCTCTCGCTCTTAGGCGGGCTAACCATGCCCGAGTGGAAGGGACGCGTGCCTCTCACTCGCTCTCATTGTGAGCGCATAACGTGAGCGGAGCGTAACGCAGTTTCTTGAAGTGTCACCCGGCAAACCAATTTATAAGACGTTGTCACGTCAAAACTAAAAGGAATAAAAATGAACTCCACTGCGGGTGACCCAACCTACGACAAACTTAGTATTTGCGGTTGGTACAGTACAGACAGTGGTAATCGGGTATAGGGATCGAACCGCAAAATTAAGTTTGTTTTTTATTGTATATACTTTTCTGGGATAAAAAGTACCCAGTGTGGTGCCCAGGATATTAAAGAATAATTATACCAAGTTTCATCGTAATCGAACCGGTAGTTTTTGCGTGATGCCTGAACAAACAGACAGACAGACAGACAGACAGACCGACAGACAGACAAAAAATTTTTTAATCACATTTTTGGGTTCGGTGTCGGTCTAGTAACACCCCCTGTAAATTATTTTTTTGATATTTTCAATGTACAGAATTTTCACTTCTACAGATTTATTATAAGTATAGATAGGCACTTGTGAACGTCAAAAATTACAGTAAAATACAATTGATTCTAGTCGCCCCTTCCAAATGGTAGTTTTCGTATGGAGAAGAATGGGTAAGTAACTCCACCGTTACTCGTCGTCGTATCGATGGCATAATAGTGAATTAGATTTTGTTGGCCCAAAATTTCGCCACTTCCACGGCAACAGCATTGTCGGTCGTAGCGCAGAGGTCACTGTGGCTCCTTTAGTTCATCTGCCTAGCCTTTTCCCAACTATGTTGGGGTCGGCTTCCAGTCTAACCGGTTGCAGCTGAATACCAGTATTTTACATGGAGTGACTGCCTATCTGACCTCCACAACCCAGTTACTGGGTAATACGATACCCCTTGGTAAGACTGGTTGTTAGACTTTCGGGCTTCTGACTACCCGTAACGACTGTCAAAGATCCACGATTGACAGCCGGGACCAACGGCTTAACGTGCTTTCCGAGGCACTGAGGGGTCTCAGTATGTAAAGATGGTCACCCATCCACAGACCAACCGCGGCAAGCGTAGCTTAACCTGACCGATCGACCTGTGCGGCTGTTATTATTTAGCCACGGGCCCCTCACTATGGCTCCTTTAGTAGTATCGTCTATTAATCTGACTCATGATTTCCTCAAAATATGGGTGCGTAGATTCTCCAAGTCCAAGCTGTAGTGCTGCTATGAGATAATTATATTGATTAAAACGCAACCCGACAGCCGTTAACACTCGGTACATACTTGTGAAAACGTAATCAGGGTCTGCGAGTGCCATAAATGGTTGAAAACATTCCGTCGAGTTCGCGCCAGTCGGTCGGAGGTCGGCGCCGAGGCGGCCGCCAGCCTGCCTGCCATTAATTGTCACTTGCAACATTATGCATTGTCCACTGCACTTTTATAGCACTTTGTCAGTATCGTGGCAAGGTCTGGATGAATTATTTATGATAATAGAGGTGTTATTTTTATGTTGCCTTTTTGAGATCTATCCGGAACGTGTTGGTTGAATGATAGGCAAACCTACCTCAAGCTATGTTGAATTTGAATTGTATTAGGTACAGTCAACAGCAAAAGTAGATGATCAAAATCAGAAATTCAATACTAATGAACGGAGTTCGCGTCAGAACTGTGCGGCGTCGAAGTGATTCAAAAGTATGTGATAGTAAATTATACCAAACATTTACTACTAGTACAGCTGCTATATAGCTGCGAACTTCGTTCATTAGTATTGAATTTCTGATTTTGATCATCTACTTTTGCTGTTGACTGTACTAACAATTCGTCAAGACATCCTAATGATGCGGTAGTTGTCTTAAATGCATATTTATAATGTTATTATCAGTATCACAGCTGTATAGTTAAAGCTATTGCAAATGAATGAACTAGCTAGACATAGGAGCGTATAAACTCATCTGGCGTCTGTAACCGGATATCGCAAGGCACGACTATGCGAGACCATAGGTGTAGATGTGTTAATGGTCTTGTATCCTAATTGTAGTAAAGCATCACATTGTGGATGTAAGAGAGATTGGCACTGAAAGTCTTCTTAGCTGGGAACATTTTTAATTTTTTTTTTGTACGCCGATTAAGTTTAGCTTCCCATTTTCCAGTGTTTATGGATGAGAACGTGTCTCCTATAGGATTATTTATAGGTTGACGTTGATTATCGAATCAATGTCTCACTCACCACACCCCGAACAAATTCCTCTCTAGAATCGATAAGGTATAAAGATGAAGAATGAAACTGCGTCTTGTTATCCCTATCTAAAGCCCGTTTCACTCTTTATAAGTTTTGTTACTATTGAGCCTTGGTTTACTCAAATGTCCATCAACAAAAAATCTCCCCTCTCAAACATGTCCTATGTTGAACATTTCTTCATTCACCAAGCTTCTAAACGTTTCGCTGCTTGTTTTTTTAAACCGCCACAAGAACGTATAGTATGAAAATAAAAAGCTGTAGGCAAGTCGATTGTGTGTTATGATGAAACCGAGTTATTTCAGGCATGCGCCAGAGCACGCCCGCGGACAGAAATAGGCGTATGTTACATGTGCTGCATTGCTTTCTTTCTCTATTGATGAACTGCGATTTGATAAACTAATGATTTTTAAAACACGTTTTAAATGGTGGCAAGGAGGTCTCGTCAAGGACGATTCTTCTAGAAGAGCAGTATCGAATTAGATTTGTATTGACCCACTTAGTGTGGACGAGCTGGAGAAAATAAACGACCAGTGGTCCACTTTAGTTCTGGATCGATAGACCTGGAAGTCCTTTGCCCAGCGGTGGCAGAGCAGTGGATGATGCAGGCTAACAGTAACGGTAACTTAGTTAGTGCTAATTTTTGACGGCAACGGCGGCGTAGTCTCTAACTTTTTTACATAAAATCTATAACCAATAGATTTTGGCGGAGAACTATTATTCCGAGGAAGTAGAATTTCCTACAACACAATGCCAATATATTTTATGTTTGTAGCGCTTCACACACATGTCCGCCTGTAGACGTCAATGTGCTGCTATTTTACACATTTCCATTCCGTTTCGTACAGTAACAAAGTGAAGATTTATGAATGTATTCCGGTCGATGTTTTCTTGTTTGACGTACCTACCTAGATACTACTAAGCATACCTACTATCTGAATAGGAACATAACTATGCTATACATATTATAATACCTAAGTAGATCGACGCTTACTGACGGTCGTTAGGATTAAGAAAGGTGTCTACACATCCTCGATCTTTCAGTAAACGGCGAATTTTCCTTGTTCAGCCCCTGCCCTTACCCATCCCAATTTATTATAGGTCGAGTTCAGGTCGCAGCACATCTTTTTCTTTTTTACCCAATAGGTATCATTATTAGAGCCGCAGCACTTCCTTCCAAGCCATATCATCTTTCACATACTTAATCCACTATCTTTTCTCTAGCTGGTCTGCCCCTTTTGTTTATTTGTTAAATCTTTATGTACAGACGCCAGCACATCAAGCTACCCGAAACTGTCAAATTTTCCCAATCAACCTTGAACCTTAATGCTTTAGCGATAAAGTTGAAAATCTATTAAAGAAATTTGACAGATTGTGGTAGCTTGATGTGCTGGCGTCTGTACAAGTAAAATAATACTGCCTAAGGTATTTCCTACCAGTCAACCTTAGGGTGATGAAGAGACAAAACATGTCAAGCGGAACGTAAGGGATAGATAACTCGAAAAATAAATAAATACAAATGCATACCTACATATAACGAAAGTAAACTTTGTCAAGGGAAATAACGAGGTAAAGGCGAAAACCAAATGCGGGAATACAACCCTGTCTGTATCCCAATACCTATTCAAGGTACATTTGAGAAATATTATGAACATATTGTTATCGCAATCCCTAGCAAATGCAATACTTCACAAAGTATCATAAGTGCAGCCTACATACCTACTCAATCAGCGCTTGGCGTTTATAACTTACATTTCGAAAATCTGGACTTTATAATAAACTCGACAAATGTTGATGATTTGCTGCTGCTAGGAGACTACAACATACCACTGGCCCAGTGGACGAAAATTGATCCCTGTCTAGACTCCTTAGCTTGCCTAGGTACCTCTTCCATTTGCCAACGCTTAAGAGACTTCATGACTGTTCATGATTTGAAGCAGTATAATCACTTTACAAATTCAAATGGGCGTATACTTGATCTTCTCCTCTCTAATAATATTTGCTGTGTCTATAAACCCAACCATGAGCTGCTGCAGGCTGATAATCACCATCCACCATTTTTTACCTTACTACCTCTTAATATTAATATTAATTTTATTCCACCACAACATACCACAAGATACAATTTCCGTAAGGCCGACTATCAGATTATTAACCAAGATATTGATTCAATTGACTGGGGCTCGGTTTTGAATGGTCAGTCTGCTGATAAAAGCGTAGAAATCTTATATAACCACTTATACGGCATAATAAAAAACCATGTACCTCTAGCAAAGCCTAAAAACCCAAATTTCCCTATTTGGTTTTCTAAAGCCCTCATTCGTATTTTCAATTATAAAAAGAGAGCCTGGAGTAAGTGGAAAAAGTATAAAAACTTATCAGACTACGAAGTATTTTCTTCTTATAGAGCTCGCTTTAAATTAGAATGTAACAAATGCTACCTCATTTATATGAAGAGTGTCGAGGACAGTATTCCCCTTAACGTTAAACATTTTTGGACTTACATAGCTAACCGTCGTGGCAAGTCGGGTGTCCCAGCTCGTATGTTCTATAAAAATGTTATATCTAGTGACCCTTATAAAATATGTAACCTTTTTTCAACATTTTTTCAGTCCGTCTATGAACCAACTTGTCTTAGTCCTAGTTGGTGCCCGACACCCGATCAATCTGACGCTAGCCATACCTCTCTCCATAGCTTATATTTTAGCCTCCCTCTAGTTCGCAAACAGTTACAGCTGTTGGACATTACTAAAGGCCAAGGACCTGATGGAATACCACCCTGCTTTCTCAAATGGTCTGCAGATACTATTTGTAAACCTGTAACATTAATATTCAATAAATGCATTCAGGATGGCATATTTCCTTCTGTCTGGAAAAACGCAAATTTAGTTCCTGTCTACAAAAGTGGCTCCAGGCAAAATGTCGAGAATTATAGACCTATTTCTTTACTTTGTGCTTTAGCTAAGCTATTTGAAAAAATTGTCCATCTTAAAATTTTTCCTTTTATTCAACAACAATTAATTCCTGAGCAACACGGCTTTGTCAAAAATAAATCGACTGCTACTAACTTAATGATATTTACGAATCACTTGTTTAATAATATGGATGTAAGAGCACAAACAGACGCCATATATACTGACTTCAAAAAAGCATTCGATAGAGTTGATCACAGAATATTACTTAACAAGATTGCATTTAACGGCATTAGAGGTAACTTGCTGCGCTGGTTTCAGTCTTATATCTATAACCGTAATCAAACTGTGGTGAGCAATGGGTACCATTCTGATACCTTCCTTGCTACCTCCGGTGTCCCTCAGGGATCAATTCTCGGCCCTTTGCTGTTTTTAATTTACATCAATGATATCGCTGACTGCTTTCATAATAGTGATTTTCTATTGTAGCTGTCGCTGATGACCTCAAAGTTTATAGGAAAATTGTAACGATCGATGATTGCTATCTTCTACAACAAGATTTAATTAGATTATCTGCCTATTGTGACATAAATAAATTGAAATTAAGTATAGCTAAGTGTAGGTATTTGACTTTCACTAAAAATAAAAACATTGTTAGTTATAATTATTCTTTATGCAATGAATTACTTCTAAGAGAAACTCAGATTAGTGACTTGGGTATCCTATTGGACTGCAAACTACACCTAAATCTACACATTGATAAGATAATTGCTAAGGCATTTCAAATGTACCACCTTGTAATGAGATCATCCGTAGATTTTAAGCGACCAGCCACTTTCCTGCATCTCTTTAATTCTTTGATCCGACCACAGATTGAGTACGCCTGTATGATATGGGATCCCTACTATGCTAAATACAATCTTGCTATAGAAAAAGTTCAGCGCAAATTCTTAAGATCCATGCAGTTTAGATGTCATATGGAACGCATTTCATACACTCAGTCCCTACAAAAGTTTCACCTTCTAACCTTGGAATCAAGGCGCCTGTTGCTTCAAACCATGATGCTTCACGATCTGTTGCACAACAAGATTGACTGCTCAGACCTAGTTAATAATATATTTTATGTAGTGCCCAGAACAGTTACCCGACGGGAGGCACGCGTTTACCCGCTCTTTGCCACGTCACCTTGTCGTACCAACGCGGGTGAACGGGCGCCTCTCCATAGACTAGCTATAATTTACAATAAACATTTTGTGAATTTGGATATATTCGCTTTAGATCGCCAAAAATTTAAGAAATATTTAGTGAATAGTCTACATTTGCGTGATGTTTAGTTTTGTTTGTTATCTAGTACGGTAGTTGTTTTAGTAATAAGTACAGTCTCTTCATTCTCTTATTATTCTCTTACTGTCTTCTTCTTTGTGTTTTGTAACGTGAATGTTCTGTCTTCACTGTATCATTAACCTAGGTAATCTGTGGAAACGTTGTGGATTGTACATTTACCCACTTCCAATGTAATGTTAGATGTAATATATAATGTACAATTGTTTGTTTTCCCTAACAAAATAAATAAATAAATAAATAAAAACCAATCCAGCAAATCAGCGCTAAGATAATTCTGCCAACTCCTTGCGAATATGTTCACGTGTATTCACTTTAAAAAGATAAATGGCTAGTTGCCATCCTGATGTTCAGAGGGAGCGCATTCCAAAAAGACTGTCTTATCATACGGCTAACGATATCCTCACCATTCTTATTGTCACAAGTTCCTCCTAGTGTTGGCCAGCATAGTATTGAGCCTTGAGGATTCATCAACTCATTGATATGCCTAATGAACTATCACTGACATCACCGGAAGAAGATTACGTTCAGAGTATTTTTTTTAAAAAGGAAACAATTGCTTTTGCGTGTGAAATGCGATGTTTGTGCAACTGAAATCAATGCCTATCAAATAGTAGTGAATTAAAATATGAACAATGTTTCTATTCGAGTCCTATTTTTAGTTTGGGATTAATGGGTCATCGTTGGTCTGAAGTGTGAAAATGTCGAATTAAAGAATCAGACGAAATTAAAATTCCGAATTCTCCGTGTCGTAAACTGGGACTTCGAAATACCAACTCGATGCGTCTGCGATGAGTTGAGTAACTTCTTTCCGAACTTACTTCCTATTGTGAGTCAAAATGTTCTTCATTAGCCTCCATGAATCACCGTCTTTTGGTAATGTTCTGAGGTACAAGATGCCACATGTCCGTTACATATGGCTGGTCGGTCATGAAAAAATTGCGTAATAGGTACTTCTTAGTATTGTGTATGTTTAACCGTTTTGCTATAATTGAAACACCTGTTAAAAAAAGGTTTTTTAGGTATCTAATGCTTTGTGTACTTCGAATAACGTGGTTAATTACGCAGTGATCGATTGCTACACAGTATGTTGTCTATACCTATTTATAGTACCTACCTTCCTAATAGGTATCCGTTTGTTATGCAGTAACCGGTTCAAAATACAGGCTTTACATGGTAACGCCTTTTTCTCTTGTGTTTAGGCAGAACTGGATGAACACCAAGTCACCAAGTGTTACTGTTGTAACACATACATAGGTACTATCTTTTATTCTTCAACCTAGAAAAAATACCATTCCCGGATTTTCTGTGAGTTTATAAAAAGAAGCGTAGTGATATGGTCCCCGATATAGCACAGCATTATGCTGAGTTGTAGCCTTCTTCACAGTCATGAACGTGTACTGCTGCTGCCAACGTAATTCCATGGTATAACACTAGTTTTCATCCGTGCCTCGGAAAGCACGTTAAGCTGTTGGTCCCGGCGGTCATTCGTGGATCTTTGACAGTCGTTACGGGTCGTCAGAAGCCTGAATGTCAGACCACCAGTTTTACCACGGGGTATCGTATTATCCAGTAACTGGGTTGTGGAGGTCAGATAGGCAGTCGCTCCATGTATAATACTGATATTCAGCTGCATTCGGTTAGACTGGAAGCCGACCCCATCATAGTTGTGAAAAGGCTCGGCAGATGATGGATGATGAACACTTCTGGAAGGAGGACGCGCGGACTCGCGATATATGGAAGGAGTGGGGCAAAGACCTCTCTTTGCCTAGGAGTGCGACAGCGTAGGCTAGTAAAAAAAACCCATTTCAATATAGTATTTAATATCTCTATGCACGTGTTTCTATGACCAATAAACCATGTTTGCCTCTTTCTATTTATTCAGCAGTGGATTTTGATTGCATCTTTAGTCGAGATGAACTCACAAAATTATGCAAAATGCATACTTATTTGGTACACACACAAATATCAGATGCAAGCCGTTAATTTATTTCTGCATTGCATAACTCACCTCAAAAGAAAATGAATATTGATGTAATGGAATATTTCGCATATTTATAAAGATGTTGCATGTCGCTTTAGGCCATTGGCAGGTCACAACGTCATCAGCTGATACGACGAAATACGTTCGTGTCTTACAGATTATTATCTCTACATTAGGATAATATGATGTAGGTACGTATTCAGGTACTTACTTAAAATTTAACAAGCCCTTTGTCCGATGTGACTTCTTTTCGTCAAAAATTTCAAAATCACATACAAACTTTCATCCCCTATTTAACCAGTGTAGTGTGACCCATTTGCAACAATTAAGCACCCACATAAAGAAGCACAGGTGAAAATTCATGGTATTCGAGAAATTTTAATTTTTAAGTATTTTTGAAAAAAATAAAAAACAGAATTCGTTACTAAATATCACTTTTTTCTTAGCTCTCGAATTTAATGGCATTCATTGCTATTCCATTGGATACCTGATACATTAAGAAATATTTCGATCAAACCAAATGTTCTAAAACATCAACACAGTTACAGTTAAAGGAAGAAGTTTAGGTGTTAACCATTTCCAAAAATCATCTACATGCGTACGTCGTACATACCTGAACTTTGACACCAGTTATCTCAAAAATTTACTATGGCATTAAGCGTACAAATTACGGGAAAGATCTTAATTTAATCAGCTATCTAATGAAGTAAGTACAAATATTAACAAAATATTCAGAGATGCCGATGAAACAGTCGATTTGCGTTTGGATGTAGGTATAGGTACGACGCTTAATTTAAAGAGCCCTGAATATAAATAGGATGTCTAGAGCAAGCTGATAACTCCAACCTTGTAGAATCGATAGAAAAAGCGGTAGCTGAATCCATTACAATGACTCTCAACTATCGGGCCGCTTTGCTTTCTTTTAAAGAGTACTAATTTAGTTTTTTAACCGATGACAAAAAAGGTGGAGGTTCTTAACTGGACGCGTAGGATTTTTTTTAGAGTCACAGTTTGTAATGCAGTGATTGAAATCAACTCGTTTTGACGAGTCAAATTCATGTCCAAAATAGAATTGTTGGTTCTAACCAAATCATTTTATTGCGGTGCCCAACGTTGGAGTCTGCCCTTTCTTACCCTTAACGATTAAGGCTCGAAATTAGTTTTTTTTTTTAGAAAGAACGAGGCAACTTACTTCATCTGTTGTGTTGATGATCCTTTTAGAAGCTAAGCTGTAAGATCTTTATTTTCCTTTACAGTTTTTTTCAGCAACAGCCGGCGTAAAGTAGCATTTACTTATTTATTTCTACCCATGCGGCCCATAAAAGAAACAAGTTGACTATCGCTAACCAGCAACCTAGACCCAGTAACAGTGTAGCCGGTGTCGGGTCGCGTTGGCGAACATGTGCTCTTGTCGAGCCAACTGCTTACTCTTCAGCTCTTAGCGCTAGATAGCCTACTTACTAACTGGTTCTCGTTTAATGGAGCGTTTATAGAGCTGTTGATAATGGAAATAGAATAAATACTTAAAAGAGTTAAAAAAAAAAAAAACACTGACTAGGAGCTCCATACGTTGCACTCATGAGTTGATTGAACATTTATGGCAGAATATTAAATACTTTTTTTTTTTTGATATAATAAAAAATTAAATACATATAATCCATGGCACCAGCGGGGTAATTCCGTAATATACTATCAGTAGCAGTAGCTTTAATTTTGACAGTTTTACAACATTAATTGCGTTATTTACGTTGTTGAGCAGACAAATTTTTCGATCATTATGAAGCAATGGATCAGCTATATCCTTTAGAATGATTCAGTGTGTGTACCTATTGTGTTTCGCGATTAGGTTGCTGGCGACCAATATCAACATTGGCAGGAAATGCATTGGGTTTTTTCGATATCCGTGGGTTTTTCACTAAGATACAAAGCTTATGGATATCCATTGAAGATACATAGAACCTCTCGGCTTTGTCATGATAGTTGAAATTATTCAATACGGTTTCAGTTACAAAACAAAAAAATGCGAAGTAGGACTTTAAAATAATGATGCCAGAAACCTCCTAGAAATAACTTGTTAGTTAGGTACCTATTCTATATTAAACACATAATACAGTTTTTCTTTGAAGTCCTGAACTGACGATCGTAGGCTTAGGACATACCTTATGGATGTGGTCACCTAATATCTAATAATAATGTATCAAGTATTTTCTAACTGAACAGACAGCTGTGCTGCTGGGGAGTTTGTTGCGCCACTTCGTCTTCCCAGCGATAGCACTATTAGGAAGTGGTGAAGGGCGGGCGTTTTTAGGGGACTGTCTTTTGTAATTTTGACGTTCGAAAAGTGCTGACTCTCAGCCTAATTTGAATAAATGACTTTTGATTTTGAAAAAATAAAATATTATTTCGTCATGTGGGTATCAAAGTAGAAATCCCGTTTACTCAGCCTTGTAGGAAAAAATATGACGTTGTATACGATCCTTGCTTTACGCCAAGCGTTCATTTTGTAACTAACAAAAACCCTTAAAACCAACCGAATTGGTCTTACAATGAATGTGTCCACGATGCACGTTCAACTTGACTATTCACGTAGTTGGACCATGGATTCACAGCGATAAGGTAACGAACTGTAAAGTATTTAAAGACCTCAAAGAATAAACCTTACCAAACCACAAAGAAAACAAATAGATTTGGACCATAATGGTCTCCGATGTGTTGATAAGCCAGCTACAGACTATGACCATAGCGAAGGTCAGTTATTTGTGGTACTGTGATCTATGGTGAGCTATGTAACATTCTTTGAAGCCATCTGGGTCAACAGTTTACATAAAATGGCACGCACACTTTGACTCATCGACATACGGTGAATTATTTCGAAATTAATTATTATCGACACGGTTTCTTCATAATTTAGGTGTATGTCATTAAATTACTTGGATTTATTTTATGATTGGTTACTGTTGTCATCATATTGTGTTCATCCAAGGCCCAGCTACATTGAAAATAAAAACAAGCAATCTACTCCAAAATCATAGTTACATTATCCTTGAATTACGGTTTAAGATAATTTGTTTCATCAAAACGAATACAATTATTCACTCCTATGAGGAAAAACATAATAATTAAGATAGGCGACGGTTTTTATATGTATAAAAATAAAAAACAGTACAGACTTACAATTCAGACATTATTCAGAACATGATTGCTTTAGTAGCCTTTTAAAAGTTGGAAGTGAATTATTTATTTATTATAGGTTAACCAACTTATTTTAGGTATAGTGTCGAGCCCCCTCACATACGACAGTCTTTCTTCCGTATATAGTTTGTCCTCGATCCTCTTAAAATTATATAGTTAGCCTGTCTCGTCATGCGTTTTTGAATTTGCATTCTTTTTGTAATTACCTAATAACGTCTTAAATGTTTCAAAAAATCATCTCGGGGACAGAGTCGTATACATACACTGTTTTCGTCTGCATTTTCACTTGGTTTTCAGTTTACAGAAAATCTTTTACCAAAGTTTTACTGAAACATTTATAAATAAGCTTAGCTGACTTAGGGCTGATTTTTCAATCGACAGATTAATTTTAATCGTGGAATAAAATTGTCGTTAGATTTTGTATGGAAGAACTGTCAAAAATTCAAAATCATTCCTCGAATAAAATTATCTGGCGTTGAAAAAACCAGTCCTTAATTAATTAATTTACTTCAGTGAACAACGTATTCGAAGAATTCAGGTTATTGTTAGGATGTTATCAGTTCATGAGTTCATGGTATGACGAATTTGGACCAAGGTATTGTTGTGGTTACAATTAACGTTAAATACTACGCAGGAACCACTACCAGGGACTGCATATATTAAGTAGGTACCTATATAGGTACCGTGTATCAATGGCACATTAGGTAGGTATCTGTTTATGGTGTTCACAACATCATATTGTTTATATCATTATGAATTAAATTTTGAATTGGCCCAAGGCCTCATAACCGCAAGCAAACTCGTATCAATGGTCCTAATAAATACATACAATAATAATTTTGTTCCTGCGGACATATTCTGTAAAAATCTCACCGTGAAAACTTAGGTAAAGTGAGCTGTATAGTGTTAGGACACATCTATAAATACTCCACTTTCTCTTGAAAGTCCCTCCCAGAAGATTTTAAATCCTTATGTTAAATACCAACCATGATGATATCCAACACATTAGAACCTATAGCTAAATGTTTATTAGAAATCTCACGAAGCGAATGGTTGGTACTTCGGCCACAAACCCGTGAAACTGAAGAATAGCAATGTTTAGCTATGCCACAAATGATTCTCACCAAATGACACCTTATTTTTCAACATTGGTTTAGGATTTAATGAGAAAATTCGCGTTACTATATCGCAAGTTATGGATATGTTAATATTTGTATTCTTCCGTATGTCTGTTTGGCTTTCCTACTGCAGAAATCCAGAGGAATTGAAAACATAACATCTGAGTTAATAGAGAAATGTTTATTGTAATGAAAACAAGATATACTGGCCGGCCTTACTTCTTGAAAACCACCGGCGCGGGAGAAACGATCTTCTAGAGGCAAGTATTCATAATGCATCTTCTTAAAACAGGTCAATTAATTCGTATATGCATATCGCATGACCCCGTTAACTGAAATCGGGCATGGCCTTGGAGAAATCCTTTAATCATGTTCGAAAATTAAAGTTTTCGAAGGCTTTTTCCCAAGAGCTGTATTCTCGGAGCGGGGTGAGACGGCTGCGCCTCATCTCCTTTCGCGGCGGTAAGTCGACACCGCGAGAACTCCCGCGACTCTCGCCAGTCGCACCACAGCACGCGTCGACTCGACATGTAAGTACGACTACGCTCTGTCAGTGCCCCATAGTGTACCAAGTGAAAAAAATAAAGTGTTTTTTTTTTTATAAAGCCAAGGTGCATTGATCTTGTCTCGTCCTTTAATCGATTGTCCGTCCTGGTAAGTAGGGTGGTAGTGCAGTGCTTATCGATGTTATGGTGCATTTATCGGTAATTTACAATTATGTGTTCGTAATTCTTCAAAGTTAATTCTGTTGAACTCGTTTTCTGATGGGATTAAATATTAAGATAAAATATTTTTAAACATAATTATTAATGTGGAGCTTTTGATTCAATCCTAGCACCATAATTTTTAACAAAAATAGCATTTTTGTTAAAAATTATGGTGTATAAATACTTTTTACTGCGACCTACGATACGTGTCCTAACATGCCAGCAGTTTTGTAATCATGTTCCATTTCTATTTTTGAATATCGCGGTGCTCGGTTTCATTTTCGGTTGGCCAATAGGAGCGGGCTACGCTGAAGTTTTCCCGCGCTTTTGGCAGGTTGCCAGTTGCCGACCAATAGCGTGGAAGCGCGGGATGTGGGGGCGGCTGACGAGCATGCGCGGTTGCGCTCGCGCTGTCAAACTATTAGCTCGCCTATTTTTTTCTATTTTATATTTAGATCAGATATAAATTTCTAGCCAGCTGATGCTCTATATATTTTTTTGAAAAGAGAGTGCATGCCGGGGCTTCCTCTTTTATTACAATGTATGTACTTTGAATTCTGAAATGTTACTTCTATCATATAGATTCTTCTTCTTTTTAATCAGTTCTCAAATGATTTTCTTGATAGGTACCGATACCTTTAATTTGTTTTATTCTTTGATTTCAATATATAACATTTATTAAAACAAGGCGCCTTACAGTACACTAATGACAACAATTTCACAATAAACATTGAAACACTTGAAATACCGGAAAATTTATGGCCGCCTTGAGACCGAGTCGATTGTAAAGAAAGCCAAGGTTATGACGAATTGTAATTATTGTCACCATAAGTTGGAGACTGAGTAAATCTCTCAATCAAAATCAATTTATTTAGTTTACAATATCAGATGACGCAAAAGGAAGATGAAGATGTACCGACTACCGACTGAAGTTGATACCGTACCAATGCTGCTTAAAGGCCTTCCGCCACTTTTTCACTTATCTTACGGTTGTACGCTGTTGTAGTTCAACCCCTCATGAAATAACTGCATCAAAAACTCGAGCCAGTTGGGCCCAAAATCCCAAATCAATTCCCAGATTGGTGTTCCTCAGGAATGGATCGCCATTGCAACTTGAGCGTGCTTAAATTTCTTTGCCAATAAGTATTTTATCATCCGCCTTCTTCTTTTTAGTCTACATTTAAAAAGTTGGCATTACACACGGAATTTGATTCCAGTGTAATCAAATAACAGCTTCGAAAGCTTCTTAAAGAGTTTATTTTTACTTTTGCTCCTCCAAATCTTTCCACGATTGTGTTAAATGAGGCTGAAGTCTGGCCCTAATTAATCCAGTGGAAAAACCCTTTTAATATTGACTTGAGATGTTTATTAGGTCAACATAATCAGCCTATAATGTTCCCACTGCTGGGACACAGGCCTAATGTCGACCCAGACGCGGGTTGGTTAATTAAGTTAAATTCAAACCTGGTTCATATCAAAATACCTTCTGATAGTGTGCTCAACAAACATGATGATGGAGACTTGCGGGTTAAGTCGGCATACTTTATTACAATATATCTAACGTTTTTGGACAGGCGCCAAAAACTGTTGTTTGACGTCATCCGGTCTTCTAAACAATAGCACACATAACCTTAATATTTCAATTAAATTGTAAACAATGAGCTATATATTATAATCGCTCAATGCTACCAAAGACATGATTCTATGTATCCTTAATCTTAATCATTCGTGAGGTCGTTTGTGGTATTGTGTTCTCCAATCTCGAATCACATATTAAAAAATTAATCATCATCAGCCTATAGCAGTCCGCTTCTGCACATAGGCCTCTCCTATTTCACGCCATTCTACTCGATTTTCGGCAACTCATCCAGCTGCTACCAGCCATCCTGCGAGGATCGTCGCTCCACCTAGCCTGAGGGCGGGGAAAAAGTCAATTTGTATGAAAGTTCCGGCTAAAATTAATAAGTCTGGCAAGACCAATCACAATATATTACTTGCCCTGTAACGTAAACCGGTCCAAATAATGTAACCCTCTCAATGTTGCATTATGTGCGTTCAAGTACGAGCTTGCTTGGAATGTGAACACAAACATAAACAATATTAACTTACGACGTGTATAATGAAGGAAACAAAATAAATGTCTGCATTATCTAGAGAATGCAAATATGGCGAGAATGCGTTTATTTGTTCGGCGCGTGCGCTGTATCGTGACAACTTGTTCAATGGATGCATTAAGAAATACTTTTTACTGTATTTTGTAACAGCATATTGTGTATCCATAGATGTTATCATCTCGCACTAAATAGCTATGTTTTTTCTGGGAATCAAGTCACGAAAATCTGTATAAGGCAACCAAGATCTGATTTGCTTTGTGGAATTTCATCAATCTTGCTATGACAACATAAATTTGTTATCTAACTAATAAACAATTTACAATACTGGCCGACCGTGCATAATCTTGTCGTGCCAATAAAGCCTTGGAATAAGGACAATAGAGGCATTTGCCACGAAATAAAAGCAGATTAGGTATTTCCTGTCCAAATTCATTCAAAAGATCTAGATCTATCATATTGATTACAAAATTTGCCAAACAATAGCTACTGCTCACTTTTATCTATCACAATATCTTAGTAAGTACCGGTTTTAGAGGATAAGTCATCATTCTACACGATTATAGTGCCTTGTGGTCTAAAGAATTTCATTAATGTCGCTGGTCCATTGACCGCAGACCCTTGGACCCTTTGAAATCGCGAAATGTGACTCACGCGCAAATGCTTTTCTTTTGAATCATACACGGCAGAATTTTGCGAGATTATGTTGATTTAGGTGTGCGAATGAGTAAAACAAAGTATGTTGTTTGAGTAAGTTTTATTGTCGTTATGAATATGTTTTAATGGAATTTCGATGTACTCGAACTGGTTTATTCTTTGAAGACGTTTTCGTGCTTGCTCACCCAATTTTACATTCCTATCCTACTTCTAAAAGTTTAAGTTATTAAGTCCACTACTGAGCAAAGAGTTAAGGTCTTTACTAAAGGAGTCCAGGTATTACCAGGTATTACAGATATTTATGTATATTTATCAATTGATGCACCAATACACGTATCATAATCGTTAAAAAACTGTCATGTTTGTAGACCGTCGGTTTCACTGAATCTGAATGATCCCTTAAGAAGGAATATTCCTTGTAAGGAGAACGATGACCTCGTAATGAAGATTTGGAACACATGGACAGTGGGATCTACCGGTACTTTTTTAAATTGCCTACTTGTGGAGCTGGGACATTACATGCGTGTACGATGCAGTTCGAATTTTAAATAGTATCCCGAAAAATCTTCACGCCCTGCCAGCAACTGCCCAATCTGCTGATTCGACTAGCTAAATATTTATCTAGTGATATAGGAAACTTAAAAATGAAGATTAAGTCATGAATTCATGATAGATAACACACGTTCTCATATCGGGCGCATTTTTACATGTACAGCATTTAACAATACGTGACGGAATTCATGACCTGCCCAACAAAAATAGTACTTATGTCGTCCATAAAAATTAATTCGTCTACAAATGCATCATAACAAGAAAATATTTCGCAGTGATCTAAAATGTTGGTTCTCCCATCGTTTTTTATTTTTAAATCGGCGTGAAGCATTGCCGTTTTATCGGTTGCCAGTAATGTAGTTAGTCGCTGAGGTTCTTAACCTTTGTCTGCTGTAATGACTAGAAAAAGTAAATGAGTTGTTAACTCATTCCGGTAATCGCTGCACTTATTTTACTTTATCGGAATAACTCTGTGCAGTCGTTTACTGGCTGAGGTTTTTCACTTTTTGTGTTGGATATAGATTAGTTACTTTGTTGTTTATACCTACATGGGATTTGAAATACCGTTCAGTTGCTAGTATTGTTTTAGCTTTCGTGTAATAAAGATATTGTTTCTTAGTCACTGATATATAACTATTTAAATAAAATGTAAAACACGTTTATTGTTATCGTTCCTGCGCAAAGTATTTCTGGTAAAGAATAAACAAAATCCGAAACAATGAATGGAAGACAAAAATGTTTAAATCTTCATAAACATTTTGAGAATTACGAGCATCAAAGCAAGAATGAAACGGTACCAACACAACCAAACTAAACTATAAGTAAATCCCTGCACTCAAGATCAATGCACCCCCGTTCCATAAATAGCTAGAGCTGTTCCATAAACTTATTGACATATAGGCACTGGTACACTGACACTTAAGCCTTTTCTTTTTAATTTCCTCGATGAGGCACAAGGCAGGCAGGTCGCAAAACATGACTTATTCGTGATTTTTACACGTTCCAATGAAGGTTGTTTATTTTTGTGTCAGCTTGGCAATCCACGCTGAGTGCGCCGAGTGGTTTTTGCGTTGAATTTGTAAAAGAGTCATGGATAAGTTTAAGAATGCCGATATAGATCAGAAATGTTGTGCCAAGTCAGGGCCGCCATAATACTCTTTTTTTCCAATTGTTGGGCGTTGAAATGTGTGTATATTATGTTGAATCTAAAGTCGTGAAAGAATCAAAGTTATGAAAACGATTTGGCCCAGAAATTGTAGGTATAGGTCGTAGTTATGGGGAAGCCATAGATACTGCCTGCCAAATGCCTTACAACCATAGCCTGGATGAAAGGACAGCAAAGAGCGGACAGTAAATTTCCTCGTGATACTGTCAAACAAATTTTCACCCGCATCTTTTGTTACAGCTTTTGCATCTAGAGGAGTAAACAAACACAAACCGCCAAAATGGACGCGATCAAAAAGAAGATGCAGGCGATGAAGCTGGAGAAGGACAACGCGCTTGACCGCGCCGCCATGTGCGAGCAGCAGGCCAAGGACGCCAACCTTCGTGCTGAGAAGGTACGCGACACACTTGACCGTTTATGGTTAAAGGGCACCATGTGCACATTGCTTTATGTGTAGTTTTAATAGTCGATTATTGGCAACCCAGTTACAAAACTAGCGTAAGAGATATTAAAAATTAAAACCATAATTATGAAAGCTATGTTCGAAATTCATATTGATTGAGTCAAGGAAAGATCTTCCTGGCCAAATGAAAATAATGCAATTATTGGTTTTGCGATTTAATTTGATTGTCAAGAAATTAATTATTATTTAAAAAATCGATGCAATATTAATATTAAGACATAGTGGGTCTGATATTCATACGACATTTACAAATGATGAAACAGACCAAACTACCAAAGTATTGCAAATAAATTATTTAGTTGCAGATCTATACTGCGGTTTTTGCTGTAGAACTTTTTCAAAGAGTTTTTATAAGTTGGTGTCAAGCGTGAAAAATCTATTGTTTTTACAAGTGCAATGCAGGACACTGAACTTTGTAAAAAACGTATTCATTTACTTATAATTGCAATAACATTGTCACGTTGAGATCTAATTACAAAGTAGATCGAGTATCCATTACAAATTACATATTATTCTTGACTTACGATACATACTTCTGTAGGGAGTAGTAGACACCCCGTATGATTGAGACAATACGGTACCGTACTGAAAACAATTTAAAACAATATTATAAACCAGTTTAAAAAAAAACTTAATCGAAACAGCTGTAAATTAACAAAACCATATTCTTACCAATAAATGATTATGATTATGAAAAATGCAAGGCCAGTTGTAATTATTTCTTCATTTAATTTGATTTCAAAAATATACGCGAGCAATATTTCGCTTTTCGTTTTGCCGTGTGACAGGGCGAAGCCTTGACCACGGGCGATGTGTCAGGGCTAAGGACAGCAACCTCTGACAAGTTAGATATATTATTGTCTGTCTGTTTGTAGCTTATTGCATTATGCGCTTTCTTGCAATTGTATAACTTAGTAAGTATATCTGCATAGTGTAGGTACAGATGCACATTGCGAGCCTGTACCCATGTAGGTATATATAGCATGTATTGTGCTTATGAATAAGACTTCGCATAAAAGAAGATAAAAAATATTGTAATGTTTGTATGATTAATTGAAACAAATTCAAGAAAATTTGGAATGAATTTGTAATGCCAGCTGGCATTGTTATTGACAAATGAATTTTTACGTGACTCAACGTGAGAACTAACATGAATTAATTGAGCACAGGAAAGAGGTTTTGCAAAAAAGCGTTGTAATCGTAAAATATATCCTGTCCTGTATAGCTTTATCCCGGACACAGGCTAACTAGTTTTTTTATTGCGAAAACCTGCGTTGCCTATTAAGTAGATGACTAGAAAGCAGTAAAACACACAAAAGCAAAATACTACAATGTGCCTTTGATCATTAGCCTTAGCTTATTCCTTTTGTGAAAGATAAAATGGCTAGAAAGAGAGTGACTATTGAGCTGGCTAATTTGGCGGCTAATGGCGCTGATTTCCTTGTTTACAAACCAAACTAAATTTAAATTCAGTGTATGTAGTAGTAGTAGTCACTTTTTCTTCCTAAAAGAAAAAAGTCTTACTGTATCGACCGCAAAATACGACCAGGAGAATGTTGATATTGAGAATTAAGCCCTTGATCATATTCAATCCACTGATATACAATTTCAATAATAATTTGCTTATTACTCTGTCCTAGGCCGAGGAAGAGGCGAGGCAGCTCCAGAAGAAGATCCAGACCATTGAGAACGATCTGGATCAGACCCAGGAGGCCCTCATGCAGGTCAACGCCAAGCTTGAGGAGAAGGAGAAGGCTCTTCAGAACGTGAGTACTTTATAGTGTCTTCTGTTGGTTATACACCGTGACTTTAGAACACATTTTATTAGTTGAATGTTGGAGTCCATTGGTTTCAATTTCTTAGTTTATAGAAGCAGTTATTGCAGTTGATTCAGTCAGGTTTTTATAATTATGACATTAAGTTAACATTTTGCTGTCGAAGATTTTAATTGTCTAGAAAGATTTTAATTTTAACTGGAGTGTAAGTCTACTCAATGTTATACTGAGTAGACTTACACTCCAGTAGTTATGATCCTCATCAAAAAGTATATGATAAAGAAAAGAGGAACGTCCACTTGATCTGCAAGTTTATAAATCGAGATCGTCGATCTTGTTGTCGAAGATGTCAATTGCCATATCATTTAATACACTGTCACTCCAGTTGCTAGGATCCTCATCAAAATATATATCTATGTAAGAAAAGAGGAACATGTACATGATCTGCAAGTTTGTAAATCGAGATCGTCAACCGACTTGCTAATCAAACACGTATCCTTCTTTCTACTTCATTACCTAGGATCGTGACCGTGACCCGCAATCTCAGGTGATGTTTTAGCATAAAACGTGTCGATGTCAACTGGTTTGGCCATTGTATGTACCGAGAATGAAAACAAAATACTGAGATATAAAGTCAAAGCTTTTTCCATATCAGAGTATTTATATTAATAAACTAGCTTCTGCCCGCGGCTTCGCCCGCGTGGATGTCGGAAATTTACCCACGGGAACGTGCTAACAGGATAAAATGTATGTGCTTCCCCAGAATGCCATCTATGTCGCGGGCCCTTTGTGGCTAATTACAATAGAAAACCAATTGTGTCTCATTATTGGTGATTAAGAGGGTACCTATATGATATCTTCACCTAAGTACCTAACTAATTTAAAAAAACTCAATAACAGAAAATTAAACACCTACCTACCTAAATAAACCTATTTCTGATGATAACTAATCTAAACTCAATAAATAAGCAAAATCCCTAAAAACTAATATCTATACGAATGACTAAACCTACCTAACAGTATTATAAAATAACCTACGGTCACTACGTACACTATCAAATATACTACCTATACTTTAAAATTAAAATCTATACCTACGACTCATATAAAAATAAACCTAAATAACTCTAAAAACTAAAAGGAATAAAAATGAACTCCACTGCGGGTGACCCAACCTACGACAAACTTAGTATTTGCGGTTGGTACAGTACAGACAGTGGTAGTCGGGTATAGGGATCGAACCGCAAAATTAAGTTTGTTTTTTATTGTATATACTTTTCCGGGATAAAAAGTACCCAGTGTGGTGCCCAGGATATTAAAGAATAATTATACCAAGTTTCATCGTAATCGAATCGGTAGTTTTTGCGTGATGCCTGAACAAACAGACAGACAGACAGACAGACAGACCGACAGACAGACAGACAGACAAAAATTTTTTTAATCACATTTTTGGGTTCGGTGTCGGTCTAGTAACACCCCCTGTAAATTATTTTTTTGATATTTTCAATGTACAGAATTTTCACTTCTACAGATTTATTATAAGTATAGATAAGGCTGCTGGGATCTTTTTCTCAAGTCCCATTACCGTGTAATAAACATTTCAATGAGGATTAGCTTCTACATGGTTTTGGGTTCAAAATCTCCTAGATCAATTTTGGTAGATTTTTCTTAGCTATTGTTTTCGTAACTTTTCTCGTAAGCCGAGTTTTAGATTAATTTATAGTTGGTGTTTTTTTTTTATTTGTAATACGGAAATACTGATGCTTCTATTGATGATTTTACAAAAAATAAGAGATTGCAAAGCAAAATCACTCTCACAATCTATAAAGAATTTTATAGATATACCGACTGTAAAAAATTAGGTAATGATCTCATCGCAATAACAGTGAGAAATTAAATTAGATCACGCATGTGTCAATAATGAAACAAATGAATAAAGATCATGATGTGAGCCAAAAACCTTGGCCGATTGGCAGAGAGATCGAATGACAGGCAAATATCAAAGTGATGAATATGCCGATCAGTTGAATGGTCGTCGATGAAAATAATCATCGATATAATGAAGACAGAATACTATTGTAATGTCTCTCCTCTACCAAAATAAACGAGGAAAGACAACATGTGGCATATGTAGCCTTGAATTACGATCGTCGATAATTTTGGAGATGATATTGATTATATCGTCATAATCGATTTATCTGTTGTTCATTCGTAACGAACAGGCAGTCTACTTACTCCAAAGAAATATGTAATGTTTATCTCTATTAAAATATGGGTAGACCAAAGAAAAATAATATACTTACCAAAAACGAAACTGGAATTCAAAGTTGAACCTAAGAATTTGATTTATTGCCGTTTCTTCAGTGTCATTTTGTTTGCCATCCATCAATATTTCGATCAAAATTCATAATAATGCCGTCCTATTATTCTAATAGAGTTTCAATTTGACACGTGTAGTAATACCAGATGCCCTGTATACCGGAATGCCGCGCGGTAGGGGGCTGCGTTCAGTGCGCACCGGGTTATTTTCAGCGCTCGACACCTAATATGGGCCCGCTGCCCGGTGTTTCAGTAAAAATAGACGCTGGACTCACTTGATACGTCAGCCACCTACATTAGCTAAATTATGGAATTTTCTCTCAAAGTGTTTAAGAAACAATTAACTGTCGATAAAGGAATTCATTAAAGAATTCCGTAGATAACATTCAATATAAATTCAAAAGCGTTTATTTTTTTTATTTTGATATTTAAATTAAATGCAAATGATCCCTGGAAAGCATAACAAATAGAAGCTATCATTTAAAATACCAAAGCATTTAAATTTCCCGCGACTAACGATAAACAAATGGGCGCAGCTCGGTGGGTAAAACAGTGTAATAAAAACAAAAGATGGCAGCAAGTTAGGTGCGACTACAGCGCTGTGGTGGTTCATTAGGAGAGTCAGTCAGTCAACATGGCCGCCGGCGCTGCGCGGCCGGTCGGACCGCGCCGAGCGTAGTAATGTCCGCGTCCGCGCCCCACGCCCACGGGCGCGCCCCCGTGCGGCGCAGGGGGCACCAGCACCACCCGCGCCTGCGGGGCGAGCGCGCCCCCGCCCCCAGTGCGCCCGCGAACACTGATCCGTCCAAACAAGTGACCTTACAAACAGACGATGTTGTGCCTTGTGTCAATAGTGTTAGTGAATCTCAAGAAGTGACAAGGACGAATAGTGACGATGCACTTTCGAATCAGAATAATATAATCGAGGACTATGCGATTCTTGACGAAGATATTGAATTCGAACCTAGAATACAGGACCCTGAGTCGCTTGATACCTCAGACGACGAATTTTCGTTCCGAGAAGAGCGGACCGCGGGAGACGGCGCTGAATTTATTACGACTGTCGCCTCAGATATATCAGATGATGACCCTGAGACGGCAGAGCTCGCGAAGCTCAGGTGTACTAGTGAGTGCACGGAGGTCCTGGCAGAGAGGGAGAACAGGCGGAGGAGAAGATGTGCCGACTATCCAGGTTTAGCGTTCGGCAGCTCTATATTCTCTTCGGACACAATGATGAAATTTTCCATCATCAAGAATGAGTTGCAGAACATTAAGAACACTGCACTGAAAAGGGTAATGTCCTATGTTATTTATGCTTCTGTTCGGTAGTGTGAGTGAGCCAGGCGTGGGCCAAATGCGCACAAAACTATTTTTAATCGCGTACCGTCGGGAAAGCGTTGAATCTGCTCCACGAAGCGAGGCAGAGGCAGCACATCTCGCGCGTGGCGATCAGCTGAGCCACTGACATTCCTTTTGACATGTTTACTCGGTCGATTACACATGACGCCGCTAGATGTCGTTGCTATCGATAGGCGCACGTGGCTTTTATCTGCCAGCCCTTGCCCTTATTTTCGAAACAAATTTAATTCCTTATCGAATTATCGCCACAGACATTTGTTTTTCTGGTTTGCCCCATGTTTAGATAACTCACTTGCTTCATTTTGTGATTATGATGACTCAGAACTTTTGTGTAGTTTCAATATTTTCTTTTTTATTTTACTTTTTTTTACAAAAATCTAACCAGAATTTCTAGATGACAAGCATGAGTGTAGTTTGATAAATTGTAATCACGAAAATTATTTTTCGGTAGAATCAGTCAGTCAGTCAGTCAGAATCTTTATCATTTTTATCTATACATCTCATTAAGAAGAAGATAAGCACAGTCAATTAGTTAGTGGACTTGTTAGTTTTTACTCAATTAAAGTATAGTTAGCGCGTATCTATATTCCGCATGATATTACATTCTATTCTTTACAACTTTCTAAATTATTCATGAACAATACGTTGCGATGGGCAATCGTATTTACAAGGCGTAAAGTTTCGAATTGATACTAGCACATATATCGTGTCCATGTTTTACACAAACGGATATGAAATTGTTTTAAGTCTGATTATAGTCTTGCAACCAATTAACCTTTACAACAAATTATGAAATTGAAGCATATATACATATCGTGTCATGTTAAAATACGGTTGTTATGATAATATCTATGACTAATAATATGACGAAGAATATGAATAACATAATGAAGTGGAAAAAATAGATCGCCATCAGAATATTTGCAATAACTTTAGACTCAGTCAAGCCTGAAACACTAACACTATTGTATGGAAAAGAAATCTTGATTTAAATATAGGTACAAGTCTGCACAGGCGATAGCCACGATGAATATTCTAATGAATGTTAGTTACATTACAAACGAAAATGAAAATGGAAAGTAAGCATTTATTCAAACTAAGACGAAAAACTCTTGAAACGGCTACGTAAACATCAGCAATTAGTGCCATAGTAACGAATAGACACATGTCTGTTATTTAACCACACGCTTTTTTGTGATACAACTGACTTTGTAACACATTAACATCGTCCAATTGTAATTGTACTATATTACTTGTAACATTAACTCTATTGGTCACTTTATAAACGTCAAGTAATTAAGTCATATTATTTACAATAGCTGCAACATTGTTTTTTTCAAGCAATGAAAAAGATACTGTCTACATATCGCTATATTTATTCTTATTGGATTTAACGATGATTTCATAAATTACGATGCTGCAAAATCTAACACCTTCATCGCTTTTTATGTGGTTTATTTTGTTCATTTGCAGTATTCTACCACTTTTTAGGATGAGCTGACGCTATTTCATTTGGAAAAAGTTGTTTCTTAGCATTACAAATGGAACCCTAAAAAATATGATTCGTGTTCGATGCGCATATGGCCAATTTTTCCTTACTTACCAATATTTTTGCGTGTTTACTCTTTATACGTCTGAAATGGTGCGATTCATACCGATATTGAAACTCATATCCCGTCATACCCTGAAGTATCTATTTGCATAACTCATCCGCTGTGTTGTTCATACCAAATTACATGAGAGTTTTATTACAATCATCAACGTTTGTTCAATTAAAAGGTGAAAGTACTAGAACGTACTACTGCTGTTCTGCCAAGTGGTTTGTTTAATCGTTCACTAAAATTTAAATAAATTCGGGTCATTAAACTAGTAATTACGTAATCTGTATAAAGTAGAGGGGTGACTAAGTGACTCAGCACTTCCTACTTTGACGTGCTTATTGCTCAAATTGTATTAAAAAGATACGGGTAATAGATCATTGGGATATAATCTTGTTAGATGCAAATGCAATGCAAAGTTTTTAAAAGGAAAACTAACTTGCCAAGACTTTCAATGTGTTACCAATTAACACAACAAATTATTTATATATATTATTGAAGGCGTCTCACTCATTGTGTGCCGCCTACTGCACATAGTTTAACAATTATTGTGCATGCTGCCAAATTATAAGATTTAGCATTCCCTGTTGCAGCACATTGTACCAAAAAATCCACAAAGATAGTTGGAATTCACAGAAATTTGGGTGTTTAGCTTGAGATTTTAGGTAAATGTAATAATATTTACACATTTGGCGTCGCTCAACATTTCAAAGGTTCCAATTTGTCGTAAAACTCCATAGGAACACAGTGATTTGTAAAACGTTATGATTTATGTAATTCAATTAAAGCATCACGTTGCGTAATCTATCAATAGCCGACATATGTCCATGCACGTCACACTGCGCCTATTCAGAGTGGCTATGTATCATAGCAGGAGTATGTAATTACATTGCATTCGACCGTATGACCATGCCCATGTACGCTATAGCCTTCAGGTACTTCAATAAGTTATTACTGACCATATGGCAGTGACAGACGGATGATCAACTTTCTACCAGGTATAAATATGGAAGCATCTCATATTGGGAAAGCAAGCCTTGACTTTTATAATCAACTATCTCAATCAGCCGAAAAGGTGTTAATGGACACTGATATAACGACACCATTACACCATTTTTTTTTGTTCCTACATGCATATATGTATGTATTTATTGCGTATATGTAAACAGTACAACACAAACTACCTTTAGTATTGGTCTCTCCTTCTACTTTAATCCATCCAAAGGTTGTCTTTAAAAGAACGCTTTTAGCGATAAGACCATTGTGTCACCCCTTCTAAAATTTCTACATTTATATCTGTAATTTTTATGGTGTACAGACGCCAGCAGGTCAAGTTACCCGAAACTGTCAAATTTTCCCAATCAACCATGAACCTTAATGCTTTAGCGATAAAGTTGAAAATCTATTAAAGAAATTTGACAGATTGTAGTAGCTTGATGTGCTGGCGTCTGTACATAATAAAAAGAATTCTATCTATCTAACGAAATCTTTGAAAATGTTGCAAAGAATGCCTAATGATGTCATTTCTCTCGAAGTTCTTCAAAGATTTTTTTTGTGGAATAAGAATTGGTTGGTGTGGCCGTTTTTTATCACATCTAAATCGGAGCAGTTGAGCTCGAGATTATTTCGGTCCACAGTAAAAAGAAGACAGATTCCACTGTATAAAAGATACCGTATACCGTGTAGCTGAAAACTGGCAAGGTCAATAAAATTAGTGCACATATTTTGTGCTTGTTCTCCGATGTAAAATATGAGTCACCGTTGCAAAGGTTATTGCTCAGTTAATATCGCATAAAATTAAAATTACAATCGAGTATTAGAATCATCTATTCATATCCATTGTATTCAAAAAGCATAACGACTGATATGAAATGTTGGTCGGTTATTGCTTCTGCAAGAATTAGATCTGAGAGACATAAATTGAAGTCTTCACTCTATCTAAAAAAGTTTCATCGGTAGTGAAACACTGCAAAAAATCTTGTCTACCTCTGCATTGTAAAAGTTTAATTCGACCGGGTTTATTACCTGAATTTCACTTTAGTTATCACTGGCCTCGTGGGAGTACAGTTTAGCTGCTTTACCGACAGATTTTTTGTTGCAATCGCTCGGTTACTTAACGGAATTTAAAACAGGCACATACTTTCCAAATGACGTCATACAATTTCGGCTGTCTTGTGTAAATTGTTGTTCACTCGTCTGTTCTATCATTGGCTACAGGCAACTTCCTTTAGTTGCGAAATTACAAACTAGATGGCGCTGCTGATTTCATTTTCAATTCGAGTTTGCAAGTTTATATCATAGAAATCATTTAATTTATTTACAGGAATCACAATAATCATGTTGTTATCCTTACCTCTCTCTATTTTGAAATGACCGAGTTCATCCTATTCATGCTAGTCTTCGTATTTCCCATGATTGGAATACAAAAGCGGTAATAGCCCTTCACTAAATCTAAAAAATTCCACTTCCGTAGTGTTTATTGTATAAAGTCAGTCTACCGTTTCGCCCATCCCACATTTTTGGGTTTTCTTCCCAAACACCGCTTGTGACCCTACGGATGTAGTTTCCGACGAACTCAAACAGGTGGAGCTAGTTGCCCTGCAGGCAGTACGGTCGATTGTGCTTATCGCGTTCGTCGTGTCCGCGCGGGTGACGTTTCTGTCCATGTTTCGCTGTCAAAGTCATTTTGAGAATGTCTAATTGAGTGAAATATTAGTACCTTTATTTCCAATTAATTGCTCTCGTGATCGTTTACTGATTATTTAGTCAGTGGTGTAAGTTAGAAACGAAGCTAATTAGCACCGTTCCGATAAAGTTGCAGCGTCTAGGTTCGGTAGCGGCCATTTTATTTGCCGGCTGTGTTCATTCGTGCCGTGCCCATCTCGACGATACGGGGCAATAACGAGCGGGGCCAGTCAGTTGGCATTTTCGCGAGTAGAGCGGAGGTGTTTCTAGTTTTTAGCATTTAAGCATTCCATTTAAACATAAAAGTGCATAAAAATGACGACAAACATGCAGCAAGGAACGATCCTGGACGTTCTGAAAAGAAAAATGCGCCAGACAAAAGAGGAAATGGAGAAATATAAGGACGAGTGCGAGGAGTATCACAAACGTTTACAAGTGGAAATAATGCGGAGAGAAGAAGTAAGAAAACGTGTTTATAGTTTGTGCTGTGAATTTTGTGAAACGTTGGTTCCTATGTGTACCTGTGTTGAGTTCATATTGGGTCATAATATGAGAGTTATCAGTCTTGTACTATCTACCTATAGTGAGTAATGTCCGGCCATACTTAGGTGTGCAAGCAACGTACGCATATTGACCTCTCTTTCGGATTCATCTCAGCTTAATCTCTTAGAAAGAGAAGGCGAATAATTATTCTTTTCGTTGAACACGATTCCTTTCGTCGACTTGAGTGTTGTTCCCAAAAAGTGTTGCTTCTCCGATATATGTGGGAATGTGAAGGCTTTCTTGAAATGTGTCTTTACATAATTTTATTGGTGCTTGGTTGAGCGCAGGTTTCTGTTACACGTAACAGGTTTCGTTGCGTTGGAGGTCGTATACCGGTCTTTTGTGGCACATGTAGAGCGATCCGGCTGGATTCGTGAAGCTTAACACCCTTTAGTACATTCCTGTTGTTCGGATGTCCTCGAAGGACCGCTGGCGCCGTGAAGGCGTGTCCGAGTTGTTCGCCGTTATCGTTGTATGACGTAACTCCACAAGCCAGTAATGCTCCTACAGATCATAAACACCTGCAAATAGACTAGATTTGACAATTGATCATTTTAGTCCTCATTCAATCCCACATAATGGATGACACGCTTGTTCACGTTCTTTAATGAGTGGCCCATAATTTCTAGCTAGGCTGTGTTACTGATATCTTGTAGAACATTACACGTCTTATCGTCTTAAGTGTATCAAAACGATGATAAGAAAATGTTAAATTGAGATAGCGTGAAAGAGTAATTACTAATCGAGGAAAAAAGCAGACTTTGTAAATAATGTTGTCTAAAGGGTCGGAAATTGAAAACGTTTAGTCAAATACGAGATAGATAATTTTTGTGACACGACGTGGGCGTGTACTAGCATTGAGAGCTGGCGCAGTATAAACATTGATAGTTGAGTCAATTTAAAATATTCCTCAAAGGAAACAGTTGGAGGAAATAACAGTGTTGCCAAATAAACAAAAAAAAAAAAATGGCAACAATCCTGCTTATATAAACAAATCGTCATAAGGAAATATAAACTAAAATGATAAAACTATAAAACAATTCATTATTTTATACTCCTTCCAAAAGAGTGAAGTGTTAAACAGTTATCAAATTAGAACTAATTAACTTGCACAAGGCATTGAAATTCTTATTAAAAGAACCTTGTACTATATCTTACTGATTTGGAGGATGTAAAAATGATGTAAACGAAAATGCTTGATGCCCGATAAGTGCAACAGGAACTAACAACGATAATGGATTCGTTTCATTGCACCCAACAATCCCAACATGGTATCCAAAATTACGGGCCCTTTGCGTGACGGTGTTGTGTTACAATTTATGGAGCTTGCAAGGGCTAGTCTTTTGTGTTCGACGTTTCAATAGACACAATGCCACCGCCCTAACCGATCCCACAAAATTTAAACAATGTGTTTTGACTATCGGTGAAAGTAAACCATGAACAGGTAATATGTGCACCTGTAGAGTTCAAAGTCCACACCCATCCAGCAATTGATTTAAGTAGAAGACAATGATGTTCCATGCCTTCAGAATTCCGTTGATCAAAAGGTAAAGGTCGTCGAACTTTCTATAAGAGGATTAACTCATCAGTTTTAAAATAGACACAAGTAAACGTAAATTTGAATTATACTCAAGTTCAAGGTGACGCTTAGCTACTGATCTCTAAAACAACGCCTCGAGTCCACGACCAGACACCTATTTGTCTTGTGTGTTCCTCACAAAAAATATGTATCGAACTTTTAAAATTTCTTGTCGACTGATTCGCTAGAAATGGACGTCTTTTTTGTAAAGACACACTTGGTGACTTGGTTAATTGATGTAAATATCGCGTGCGAAGAAAAGTATTAGAATAAAACTGATTTAGTTGGCTAGTCCCGTCACGACTATTATTAGCATCCACGCACTGATGACGACACAGGATAAAAGGAGGAGAAACTGGGACTCGGGTGTGCTTCCTCGCGGCAAGGACGCGTGATGTCATGAGCATGCAGTGACTGAATATAAATAAAGTAACGCAAAATGTTCCTATGTCTTATGGTTAATTCCTGACACGTATAGTGTTCCAACGTTTAACAATGTCTATTGTACATTGACATTCTTACGACCAAAACTATGTGTGTATCGGTCGCCAACTTTGGAAACCGAAATTAACAGAATATTCAAACTGACTACGTTGCTTGCACAAGCTTGGAATATGTTTGCATTTACTCATTTAAATATTCTTACAGTCCCATATACGAGTATATCATCCTGGTATGATTTTGTAATTAGTATATATTTTTTTATTTCTAAACTGTCGAATTTTTGTTGAGTACATCTATTCTTATGACTGATCATACATTACATACTCAGTCATAAGACAGTCCAGTTTCAGATAAATTCAACATCAAATGTAATGAGCCGACATTGAAATTACATAAGAATCCGTAGAATTACGTGCATCACTATAAATAAGTGTGAGCATAGGTTTACCAAGATTTGTAAACCTTATCTGCATTCCTAAGCTAAGCATTCACAATTCTTGGAATTTGGGGGAACACGGTTTTGCCATAAATCTTGGAACCAAAATACTGGTGTCTGATAGTCTCTATTTCTAGTTGGGGCATTGTTCGAAATTTTATTTAATGTCTGCAGGTTTTACCTATATTGAGCAGTTTAGAACCTTTGGACTCCAACATGGCTTGAAAATTAGATGTATTGCGTTTGTTGGCATGCGTATAATTTTTACATACAATGATATACAAGCATTTTAATTGACACAGACTGACCCTTTTGTAAATCTTTTGTCCTAACCTGTTTTCTCGTTAATCCAGGCCGAATCCGAAGTGGCTGCCCTCAACCGACGCATCCAACTGCTGGAGGAAGACCTTGAGAGGTCTGAGGAGCGTCTCGCCACCGCCACCGCCAAGCTGTCGGAGGCCAGCCAGGCCGCCGATGAGTCGGAACGGTGAGTCCACGCCATAACAGACGACCACTTAGTTTAATGGAGGATATGGGATGTTACGCTCACTCGTTGTGACTCCACATAAACAAATAACTGGCTAGATTTTAATTTATATTTGGGTTCGAATCCTAGAGTATTATTATTATTTGCCACGATATGTTTAGATTTTATACCAATCAAACCTTTGAAAGTAGAAATTGAAAGTAATTGATCGTAAAGAGTTCAATCTTGTTAGAAAATTGAATGAATTTGAAGAAACCATTTTTAGTCGTACAGATTTGATGATCTAAGGAAAAGTATCGGAAGTACCTCATGTAAACGTTATCTCATGTCGTGTACGGATAAATTTATATGAGAAGGATTTAACAAGCCGTCCTTAGTAACACAAGGCAACGACATTGAACCCACATACAGACCAACCTACTGAGTGGCTTCTTCAAATTCAAAGCTAAATTGGATTACCAATAGAGTATAGTTCTGTTTTTATGCGTTGTTGTAAATATTTATCCTTTTATATAACTGTGTGCATGATTGTTTCTATTGTTTTTATTTTTATGCCCATAACCACCATATTCTTGATTATTACAACTATTTCCACGATTTCTGTCTATCCTAATCTGTTTTCTGTTCAAATTCATGACCTTGTTTCGAAATAATTTTGGAAGTTGTTTATTTGCCACTGAAAAGAAAATAAATGATTTTCAAAACGTATAATTTAAATAAAAAAGCCACATACCACATAACGAGTGTTTTTATCGATGTTATAACACGCATGTGTTTGACCCCGCACTAACCAGAATACGGAAGGCGTTGGAGAACCGAACCAATATGGAGGACGACCGCGTCGCCATCTTGGAGGCTCAGCTGTCGCAGGCCAAGCTCATCGCCGAAGAGTCCGACAAGAAATACGAAGAGGTGAATGCTTGTCCAACGTCCAACTCGATATAGAATCCGCCAATCGAAGTTCCTCTAATTTTTCTCATTCCATTACGGTATTTCAATGATACACAATTTACTCACTCCATGCTTACCTACAATGGAATGCGAAACCGAAAAAGAAACTTCTGTTGACATCAGTGACGTGTTATTACGAGCATTGTCCCCTGTACCACCAAAAATTAGCATATTTTAGCCGTGGTAATTACGTTAAAAGTCATCAGTGGAGAGGGGGATGTGTTCCATATTCTAATTACTGTGACACCATGACTTATGAACCGTTAAATATTAGGTTCCGTTATAAAGATAGCTGTAGCTTTCAAGCTTATCAATAACATCATTTATCGCTGTCGAAATACAAAATGAATACCGAATTGATTTATAATAAACTTGGGTGAATAAATTGAAGAGTTTTGGTGTCACGTTGATAAGGATATTAGTAATAACACAAACTGCATTAGATTTATGGCATTCGAAAACCTGATAATCTTGTTTTGAATTGCTTGTACGTAATTATTATTAGCGCAACATATTCACATTAATGACATAAGAGAGACTTAGATTATTGGGTTTTAAATGTTAAATTCCGAATATTGCAGAAAGCGAAGTTTTGGACAAGGTTTTATTAAGTGAAATAGTTGCAATAAAAGTGACTTAGCATTATTTCTAATAAGAATTTTCTTTCACTTTAACGAAACCAGTTTGTCTTATCAAAGCTGTAAGAGCAAGTCAGTAAGTAATGTTCGGAATGCTCAAAGTTACGTTTGCATTTTAACGCAAATTAAAATCCTACCACGGGTTTTCATTTGCCATTTTATATTGAAACGGGCAATAAACTAAACATCGCGCACACACGGCGATGAGCTCACTATTGCTCGGTTCACTTTATATTTCAGCTGTCCGGTTCCAGGTTGTTTGTCGCTTTATATGTTCCTCTCTAGCGTGTTCGTTCCTTGCATGTCTTCTAACAAATGGGTTACCCTTGACTACGCCCCCACCTACAGATACCACTCGATCATTTACTAAAGTTTCATTTCGTGGTCCAGCGCCCGTAAGATCCTCGAGAACAGGTCGTTGGCCGATGAAGAGCGTATGGACGCCCTGGAGAACCAGCTCAAGGAAGCCAGGTTCCTCGCCGAGGAAGCCGACAAGAAATACGATGAGGTCTTTATATGGGAGTTTAGATGTCGTTTGGTTTGGCTTGTCTTGCTTGCAATACGCATGTAATGAATATTTCATAAAGATGCCATCTGTTGCATCGTCTTGAATAATCACATCGCTATTTTTCCATATTCGGTCAATGTGTTCCAGTGTTTACCGAAAGACTGCTAAGTTCATGTGAACGAGCTGCGTTTCCAGTGTTGAATTTGTTATCCTACTTACTGACTTTGTTTTTTTCCTTCAAAATAACTCCATTGATGTTTTTCAACGTGAAAATGACCCCAAATGAACCCTTTGTAAAATTCAAAATCTTCCCTACTAAACATTGAGGTGTGAATTTCGAAGTGATATTAACCAAACCCCGCATTAACTCGTGTGAGCTTGATTTCGTGTTCGTTACGTCATTGAGCAAATAGTCACGAAATACAGAGCGATGATTCTCGAAAGCGCCGTATTATCGCATCATGATTAGATACTGCTATCCATCTACGACGTGTTTTCTTTGAAGAAGTAGTCACCGTGCTTCAATGCCAGATGGTTAGCAGAGCTATAATACGTCCTAATTCCCCTGACATATGACCCTGCGTGGTGAAGTGAAGGCAGTCGTAAAAGTCAGCGTCCCAAGAAGGAATCGTATCGCGCCTGATCTTGCTCCGTTCGCCTTATATGGTGAACTAGCCTCCTTCGTCGCACATGTTGTTACATAAGCATTACTTCCATATATGTAGGGTGTACTTGCTCAAGACTGCGCCGTGACAGACATTAAACCTTAACGAATGACATACATGTTTGTTGGTGTCAATAAAGTTGTGATTATTGGTTGTAAAACGTAGTATGGTATCTCCAGGTTGCTCGTAAGCTGGCCATGGTTGAGGCTGACTTGGAGCGTGCGGAGGAGCGTGCTGAGTCCGGCGAATCGTAGGTTTCCAATCCAAAGCGCTAACGGACCACCGCCGCGTTGCGACGCTGACATTGCGCCGAAATAAGAATGACACGAAGTTTCCCTTGCGCGTCTCAGTCGGACATTGTTATTTCGATGTGTCACGCGATATTGGTCGTTAGCGCGGTGGTCTCGACGCGTTGTTTTGCAAGTTTTCGCCTCCGTTCTGCATGGTTGTTCATTTGCATTCTTAACATTCTGCACAGTAACCCGATTTACCTCCATCGGTATTTCTAACATCGGCTCTCACTGTTATTCTTATTGCATGCCCCATTCTAGGTTGCGTTCCAGACGGAAGCTGTTCAACAGGACATTTAATTAATTTGCATTGTCATGACATTAATACGGTGCTGCCGGCTCATGCTGTTGATGAACCGGCAGCACTGCTTAATTATAAGGACACGGTGCAGATCAGTGACCCTCGACGTCGCACTCGAGCGTCGCTGCTCTCTATCAGACTAAAACAAGGGTTGCCCCATTTCATGGATATTTCTTATGCAAATGTTAACTATCATGTCCATGTGTCGACTAAACTTCTGTCTTCAGTGTGTGTATAAATCTTAAACGTGGCTATAGGTTAGGATGTCAGGAAATATGTGTGGTATAGGGCAATTTTCGTTTTCAGATATGCACCGCATTACACCAGAATTACTGGCCGTATGCGTGCCGCACATATGCAAGCGCACACATCACCTAATGAATACGATAATGCACTAGATAGCACTTAGATAATTAATAATGTTTTATTGAAAAAAGTAATATTTAGAACTAAATGTTTTGGGACAACCCTCGTTTATTTTTTAATTATGTGAGTTCTGACACCGCTCTCGACTCCCCCTGCTTTGTGTGATCCTTTCTGACTTTGTTGTTTGTGTTTTTGCTCAAGTACCACTGCTTTGCTTTTTAGTTTTAGCAGGACATCACCAGGATACTTATTTCTGCACTTAACTTACAAATGTCTGCACTTGATAAATACGTGCACCTGCTACGGACGAAAGTCCATTAGCATAAAGTGCGAGTCTCGGAAGAGCTCGGTAAACACTGGTAGTAAGGTTTCATTTTCTTGAGTACTTTCTACTTGTCACTTAGTAATTTGTTGTAACCCATCTGGCGATTTTAAAAGATTTAGCTGAATCAGAATCATTAATGCACTTCACCTGCATTTGAAACACAAACGTTGTCACAAAGTTGGACACTTGTATGTAGCACTGCACTGCGAAGCGCGTGGAGAGCGGTGCCCGGCTCGGTAGATGTAGTATTGTGTGTGTGTGCGTTGGCGTGTACTAACGCTCGGCTGGTAGGTGGCGCGCAAACTAGTCCTGATGGAGCAGGACCTCGAGCGGGCCGAGGAGCGATCGGAGCAGAGTGACTGGTGAGTAGCGCTTCATGACTAGGAGAGACCACGTGGCCACTGTTAGCTACCATGCGTGTACTGGGCTCCAGATGTTCTGCAATCAATGTGAATTGATCTCAGAATTAATACTTAACAGATTTTTATGGCCGTTAACGGTTGGTTGAAACAAACACCTGTAGAAATAATAATTTGGAGTCGAGAATACAAGTGGTTTAACAAGCTGAAGAAACAGAACACGTCGTCAACTCTCCAGCTACTGCTCTCAGGTTTACTCTTGTTCATGATCAAAATGTCTATAGTGTAAAGAATTATTCTAAAGTAATTGGAGCTATACAAAACCTAAATGACTTATTTCCCCCGAATTTCGGGTTTTATTGAACAAGAGAAGACCTTCTGTCGTAGGCAGCTAAAGAACTGTTGATATCAACAGGAGACCGGTTGGTGTAAATATTTAGTTCCACACGATATTGTTGAATTCATTATTGAATTTGACGAAAACATCGATGCACGAGATCATGCTATAGTAACAGTACGTGTCAGTGAAAACGAGAAAGTCTTAGCTTGAAGTAATTAAATTGCAAATTAAACTCTTATCTGTATGCGTTTGAATTATTTTCACTGATACATGCTGATAAGTTGTATATATCGTAAGTTGCTGAGGCGATGATAATTGTATCGCGAGCTAGTCTATTCAAGGCTTGCCCACTTCAGATTTGTGATTAAAAACTTGGGTACACCTAAATTCATCGTCTTTGCAACATTGCATGATTGTGTCATTTGATGGCTGCTTGATTCCTTATCTGTTACTGTTGTGATGAGTAATAATTTCATTTGTAGACAATTAAGCAACTACTCAAATGACAAACTTCATTTTAACTACTAACCCTAACATGCATGCTTAGTTTTTTATTGATTACACTTATAAATAGATGTAAGACGACACACTTTAAATTGTCAAATATGTCGGTCACTGATCAAGTGACTGTCAGTTAATTAATATTGATTAGAAGCTGTTGAATTTTCGAGTTAAATAGAGCAAATAGTTAAATGTAATGACTGTATTTATCTTGTCGAAATATTTAATTGATGTTTGTAAAAAACTGAATTGCAACATGCATTAGTACATCAGAAAATTACAAAATCTTGCCCTAGAAGTTTCAATATTAACGATTTATATAGCTCTTTGATTACAGTAGAAGTTGATTGGTTCACTTTCTGTTCCTCAGCAAAATCGTCGAGCTTGAGGAAGAACTCCGTGTCGTTGGTAACAACCTGAAGTCCCTGGAAGTCTCCGAGGAAAAGGTATATTTCTGTGATTTTATACTCTTAGACTATTTAGGCTAGAAAAAATAAGCTAAGAATCCAATTCAAGGGATGATATCGAAATCCCTAGAAATCGACAAATATTTTGTTACTGATGTTATTAATGATAACGGATGAAATATTCCGAATGATGCACCAACCTTTGCAATCCTTTCAAAGTATCGCAGTAAGTTCCCTACATTGTCTTGAACTCCATTTTAATAAATAAGGCTAGGCCGAAGCAGTTGGACTACTAAGTAATGCTAATTGTGTGTAAGATGCAAATGAACGAGTGTATGAAGTGTTGAATGTTCTACCCGACATTATGTACGCCAAGAGTAACCAAGTGACGTTCTATACAGGCCAACCAACGCGAAGAGGAGTACAAAAATCAGATCAAAACCCTCACCACCCGCCTAAAGGAGGTGTGATATCGAACGAGATCGGTTCATATAGCGAGTGTTTATGTTAGCTTGCCTAACTGCATTCTGCTGCACACCTCTAATCTAGTCTCTCTGTCTGATTTACCAATCAATGTACCAGTCTCCTGACTTTGGTGGTGGTAAATAGGATTTAGAGAGTAGTGCGTCTGTAACTCGTGTTCAGTTTTCCTCCATACTGATACTTCCCTCTTGTTTGCTGTTTGAATGTTTTCTTTCTATAACAGTTATGTCGCTGTAATATAGTTTTAGCGTTCTTTTTATGCGTTTAGTTTTAATTTAGTATCGTGCAGCGTTGTTTGCAGTAACTGCAACTCTGCGCGATGCCGCATGACTCAGTTTTCGTTGTTTTGTGTTTTTTCGTTAACAAATAATACTCGCAGGCTACGCAAAGAGAAGAGACATACGAGGGTCAAGTAAAAGTGCTGGACGCTCAACTCAAAGAGGTAAAAGGACAGCCGGACCGGAGGATTTACGTAGATAGACGGTTTCGGTTGTAGTTTCGTTTCATGTTCATTGCCATTCAGTGTTTTGGGATAGTACGAGTATGTTGGGCCGTGGGCTTAAAAAATGACAACTTAATTACAAAACATTTTCTCCCAAACGTTGCTTTTTTCTTCATAATCATGGTAAATTCTTAAGTGGTCATTTTTGTGCGTTCATGATTCAGCTTCGTAAAGGCTACGTTCGTTGGTGTAGGTCCTAGTGTCGAGTGGCTGACGGCGGTTGGTGCTTCATCTATATATTTATGTACAAGACTATCTCCTATTTCTGTACCTACCTGTGTATTAATTACTTCTATATTAGCTGTAAGAACTATGCCTGTGTTGTGATTGTACGCTTTATTAGTTGGGGTTTTGTATATGTACCTACAATTTGTGATGGGAATCCTTTTGCTATTATATCCCTGCTTTATTTTAGTCCGTTTCCTTGAGAAACTCTTCATTATTTACTTAAGGAACTCTATACTATATAGGACTTCATGAATCATTCTTTTACGTGTACACATTCAAGATTTTATATCAATTTATACTTCTGATGCAAAGTCAATGCATCATATATTCTGAAATTATCGAGCTCCTTCGACACCGATTTCCAAGTATTGTGGTCCCGTTGCACCAGATGGAGCGGAACATCTAATGTTGTGTTTAACATAGCCATACCGCCTTCAATTCTATAAAAATCAAGGCATCTGGCATGTTATGGGATTAGATTCGTCCATATTCGGTACAAGTGTACAGTCACAACATGGTAGCGGCATGTCGGTGGCTTGCCGTTTGTAATCCATCCTGTGTGGCTAGGCGATGGCGACTCGCGACCACGTCGAGGATAAGATACACAGCCTCTCGCAGAAACTCTCGCAAGTAAGTTGTGCTCGATGCACGGGGTTCTGGTCGTCCCTACACATAACCCAAAAAAATAACGAGCAAATAGAAAAAAATATGGAAATAGGACTAGAAGAAAAAAGGGGAGTGAGTGTCTATGGAGTTTCTTGCCCGTTCTTCTCCATAGGAATTGATTACGGTTTGGAATGGGCAACCAACTTGCATATTTCTGAATGACGGACTCCTTGACAATTCAAAAGTGCCTGTAATTGGTTTAATTGAAATAAATGCTTTGGGGAAAAAATAACGTTGTAGCCACACGTAACTTCGTTATGAGTTACATTTTGAATAATAAATAACGTGATATTGATATTACTCATATTTATAGCTAAAGGACAATTTTATCAATTCAGATTAATACGAGTAATCATTGTATTATTTGCTATTTATAAGTACAAACGTTATACGAGGTATTTCCAATTCTAAATATGCACTTGACAATTATTCTATTTGCAATATCTATGGGCGACCAGGGCAACTTGTTGGTAATGTGTTTTTATATATATTTTCACGATCATTTTTTTCTATACTTTGGGTAAAATGGTATGTGGTATCTAGTGTTGTAGTTACACCACTCAGCACTTAGCCGCTTTCGGTAAAGGTAAAATGCATGGTGATTGTGAGGCTTTTATTGTTTGTAACATAGTTTGTTTTTTTTTTTTTACTAAATTTTAAATATATATGTTTTTTGTTAATACATTAAAGTTTTTGAAAAAAAAATTGATAATAACAGTTAAAGTAAATTCTTTGCATGCCTGATTGTGTAGTAAAACAGTCTATTTTCTGATCAGAACCTAGATTTATATTTTAAACGAAAAAAAAATAGTGAATTAATGTTGCAACTTTTTAAATAGATATTAATTTAAAAGATAACGAATTTTAGTATTGTATTCATATTTAATGACATTGAAAAGATAAATGATGCACAGAAAATAGGCTGTTTACCTCAAGAACAGAAGTTAAAATAGACATTAAATGATTTCAGGCTGAGGCACGCGCTGAATTTGCTGAGCGCTCCGTGCAGAAACTCCAGAAGGAGGTCGACAGGCTTGAAGGTAATTTATCATTTCGTATATTTTCAAATATATACAATCTGATATTATATTTGTCCGAAGAGGCATTCCATAGAAAATATATAAGAAAAATAAGAACCAATTGTAGCCTTATTTTAATGTTTTTAGAACAAGACACAAAAGTCAAAATTATTTGTGCTGGTAACATTTTATTGATGCTAGTTTTCCAAGTTTTCAAGGGTCTCCAGATATATTACAGAATATTCAACGTACAGCAGTTTGGTTAAGTTTTAAATTCAAATATTTCACAAGTCAAGTTAAAATAACATGTTTGATAATAACAACGCTTTGGACATTACGCACTTAAACGATACCTTATCAGCCGTCATTAGATCTGGCTTAACGAGTTATAATGCTGTACAATAGAATTGAAAGCTTTATTTTTCTGTCATTTCTGCTACAATCTCAAGCTTATTTTTATCTTAATTTCATAGTAACAGTGTTAAGAGTTTTATTTTTTATTGCACACAGAATAGTTTTTATTAAATTCACAAGCCATGCACTCAATCATAAAAAAAACATCTTATTGTAAACTTTTTCACGTCACTATTTTGGTGCTTGTGTCTCAAATTCAATTCTGTGCAATATATTTTGTTAGCATGACTTTTTAAATGTCTCCTACTAGATTGCTCGATCCTTTTATGTGATTTTTTTTTCTGTAATTTTGGCATGGTTTTATATTGATGTTGTTTTTTGCCTGTGCTGTTTGGTTCAAATGTCAAAATCGGTTCGTTTCTGTCACCAAGAATTGCGAAATTATCATTCGCTTGTTCGTTATCACCAGCCATTTACACCCGATTTGTGAAAGGCTATTCATGCCTATGATCTATTGTCAAATCTAACGCCAATAAAATTCATTGCTAGGAGATTTGACAAAGATTATATGGAACAAACAGCCTTTCAGAAACCGAGGAAAATGCGGTATCCGATGATTTGAACGTTTGGACCAAACGGTTGTTTGTTGTGTGTCCTACTGACCGTGGCCACGTCGCCCTTGCAGACGATCTGGTGTCCGAGCGTGAAAAGAGCAAACTCCTGCAGGAGGAGATGGAGGCCACGCTGCACGACATACAGAACATGTGAACACTCCCGCAAGCGCCCGCTCCGCTCACTCGCCGCACTAGCACTGTCACAACACTGACACCTGTCACTTTAGAGTTGCCATCGCGAAAATATTTAAAAGGCGCCTTCTATGTTGTGCAGTGACCTAGAACGAAAGAAGTTTTTATTTAATTGACATATTTTCCAACTTCTTTTTATTTCAAGACTACAGAAAGTGAGCCGAGCGGGCGCCTAGATGTTATTAGCTATAGAATAATTGCCAGCCGCTTTTTAATGTAACTTCTAAATCGAGTGTTTGCTACGAAAGCACTGCCATGTGCAATTTTTTTATTTCATCCACAAATTACTAATATTTATGTCCGTATAGTTGAAACGTGTAATTTGTTTTATAGTCATTACTTTACGAGCGTGCCTGTTATGTCAATGATCGATATTTATATGACGTATTCAGCAATCGCTCCTAGCACTCTAGTGTAAGGTATAAAATGATAGTATCGACATTCCAAAAGGGGTCCAAAAATGTTATGCATTTTACACTCAACTTTAAAAGACATTATTTGCATTAATTATAAAGAAATGCACATAGTTTTTGTACAATATTTAAATTCTCTATGTATTTGTAGAACAAATTAGTCGCTGTATTCAGTTTCGATAATTTTATATTTCACTCGAGGGGATAGTGCATACAATACGTCGTATGCTATATTTTTCATATGCACTGTTTGCAATTTATTATGAACTTAATTTACTTAATGTTAGTGAAGAGATTAGATATTTTTATTCAAGAGTGACGGTAATACAATAAATAATGATATTTATAGGAATATTCTTGCTAAATTGGAAATAATTGATATTCTATTATGTTTGAAGGATGATTTTCTCGTGTCATAATTGAGTTTGTTGTTATTTATTTAAATTAATCGATGAATAAATGGCGACTATTCCAAGTTGCAATATTCGCGCGTCGTCTGTTCGCTCGCGCTGGCAACACCGCGGTGTAACTGCATGCTCAGGCGTGTGACGTGTGACGTGCACGCGCCCGGTAGGTAGAGTATGTCCGTACGAACGATACAGTAACGTAGGGAGTCCGTCTTTTTTAATATTATCGATTAATGAATTGATAGTAAGTTCGTGAAAAATAATTTAATGATTTTTTAGAGTATTCTAATAAAAGTGTTTATGAATATATATTATTATTTTTAACCCGTTGTATTTTTTTTACTAACTCGTGTGTTACCCTGTGGTTGCCCTTCAACTAACGCCCCGACGACGATTCTATCAGCTATAACGTCGATCATTAATGTATTATAACGTCATCTTCATCACCATTGAAATGTAATCCGGAAATCACTTCGGGAAGTTCGGGGCGAACCAAAATTTATCGCACAACATGAAGAAAAGCTCGGTCGCGAGCGGGGTCATGAGTTACGAAGCATTGTACATTACCATGTCAGGGGCACGGGGCATGAGAGACCCTGCACGTCCCCGTAGACTAGCGCCGCTAACGAACGCATGCGAACACACCGCTCTCACGCGCTGCCTGACGCAGATGACCTCATCACCGAGACCGAGAGGTTCAACGATATCGGCGACGACATCGACGACTCCTTCGTGGAGCTCATCCCCGGCGTGGACCCCAACGACCGCCAGATGGCCGCCATCCGCGAGGCCGCGCGCAAGGAGTACGAGAGGCTGCATCCCAAGGAGCCCACGCCGCCGCCCAAGCAGCCCACGCCGCCGCCGCAGGAACAACCCGCGCCCGAGGCCGCCGCGCCGCCGGCAGAGGGCGCCGCCCCGCCCACAGACGGAGCCGCGCCTCCGGCTGAAGGAGCACCCGCCGCGCCTCTGGCTGACGGAGCACCCGCCGCTCCTCCGGCTGAAGGTGCCGCACCACCGGCCGAAGGTGCAGCTCCACCTGCCGAGGGCGCAGCCCCACCCGCTGAGGGAGCTGCTCCACCGGCGGAGGGAGCGCCCGCAGCTCCTCCCGCCGATGGTGCCGCTCCCCCGGCGGAGGGCGCCGCTCCTCCTGCTGACGGTGCTGCCCCGGCCGCCCCGCCAGCAGAAGGAGCCGCTCCTCCTCCCGCGGACGGTGCAGCTCCCGCTCCCGCCGCCGACGGTGCCGCTCCCGCGGCGCCGCCTGCGGAGGGAGCCGCACCTGCTCCTCCCGCCGAGGGCGCGCCTGCAGCTGCACCCCCCGCGGAAGGAGCCCCCGCTGCGCCCGCGGCTGAAGGAGCACCCGCGGCTGCACCGGCACCTGACGCCGCTGCAGCCCCCGCGCCGGCCGCTGACGCCGCTCCCGCCGCAGCCCCGGCGCCAGCAGAAACTGCGCCCGCGCCCGCGCCCTCGGAAGCAGCCGCGGCGCCGGCGGCTGAGGCGGCCCCGGCCGCACCTCCGGCGGAGGCCCCCCCTGCCGAAGCCGCGCCGCCCTCTTAAATACGATGACCCTCTGCTCGTTACTTTCGGACTCACTATTACTCTGTTACCGCGTCCCGGGTCGTGGTCCCGGTGGAATTCTAGTGCGACATCCCCCCGGAGATTTATTTTTTATGTTGGCAATAAACGTCTGAAACTATAGCTGATGGAATTTCTGTCCCCCGTTGTGCCCCCGCCGGGCTCGCGTCTGCATGCGTGTGAGAGTGCGGCACTGACGTGTCGTGCCGCTGCGAGTGACCGCGCCGCTGTCCGCAGACGATCTGATCGCCAGCAAGGAGGTGTTCCACGAGATCGGCGGCGAGCTGGACTGCGCCTTCGACGACCTGGGCCTGCGCACGCCGGCCACGGGGCCCGGGCGCGCCTGCGAGCGCTGCACGTGCTGCCACTGACGCCGCGCGCTCCACCACGCTCATATGCATTTACGTTACACGACAAACGCGTCTTGATATTCTAGTCAATCATTAAACCATAACAAAACTACTACCGAAAGCTTTCTAACTGAGTTTGCATGCTACACTTCGACGAATCGGAACCTTTCATTATCGACGCAAAAACAAACAAGCTTATAACCCAGCGAGACCGACGCATGGCTTCAGAATAACAAGGATCTAAACATGTAAGCATTTAATTTTTATTACTACCGCTGCGCTGCTCTTAGTGCGCTTACAGACGGATAAGTTGCAAGCAGTCAGTAATAATGGCACATCATGTTGAACTGAACACGGACACTAAGATCAGATCATTGCCTTACAATCACCGAGCATGAGGCTTTGAAAGAATGCGCTTGCGCATAGCACAGTTGCGAGTCGCGACCATACAACACGTCGCACCGTCTGTAACCGCCATTACGCTGAAACTAATTTTCCTTACGACTTGACTTAGGAAAGAGATATTTCTACATAAATATAATGGAATCTAAGACAGGATGTTATACTATTTGAGATATTGTGTTATAATGTTTGGGCAAATGATGTAATTTTGTGTCCAATACGCAGACGAACTTGTCGCCGAGAAGGAGAAGTACAAGGACATCGGAGACGATCTGGACACCGCTTTCGTCGAGCTTATCCTCAAGGAATAAACTGGCGCGTTCGGTTAGGTTCGGTAATGTTCGGGTCCGTCCGCCACGCGGCAACTACCAGCTCCCGCCATTCAAATATCCGAATTCATGTATTTTACTTTATAATTTTATACTCCTAATTTAAAGTATTAAAATCCATAGCTTTATGGCGGTATTTATTTTCGAGTAATACAATAAATTAATTTTTATTAATACTTATGACTGGTTTTATTTTATAACATTTCCTGTAGATAGCATCTACATTTCTTTATTAAATAGTGGAAGATCTGAAGGCCAATTTTCGTAATATAAGAAATGATAGATTGAGACAGATAAGACTGTGAACGTTTTTAAAATTACGAGAATTGCCCGTTGAGTAATGTAGAAATCTGCTGATGTAGAAATGGTGATGTGATTGCATATTGACTTTTCAACAACTGTATTTTACCTGCAAACTTAAAGAACACTGACTGAACTGCACAGTAACAGTGTACCTTTATTGTTTTTTGGCAATAATAATTCAACATTCAATGATTTTGTGATTGATTTCAACTCTTTTATCCACAATTCTACAGGCTACTGCGAAATTGACTAAATGTAGATAAGTATGATACAATTGAAAGACATAATTAAATTTAAAAAGAAAGAACATACTTAAATATTAATAAAAAATTGCCTGGATGTATTCAAAACTACATCAGTTATTTGAGGCTCGTGGATAAAATTGAAATTCGGTCCTACTCAAAAATGTTATGAAAAGAAGGTAGAATACAGCACCTGTTGCCAAAGCATGAAGATCGATCACCATGCTTTCTGCTTAGACTCCAGACTGTAAAACTGCTTCTATTGGGTAAGTAGGTAAGTAGCGAGTTTATATTGAAGTAGATAGAAAGCTTTAGCATTTTCATTTCAATTTGCACGCACTGCAAGACTATTCAAAAGACATTTTGGTATCATGAGGTTACGAAAAAGGAAAAGCCCAAGAGCTGATGTATTATAAAATATTTTTGTTTCTTTCGTCCCTGGATTGACCCTTTTAACTAATTAATTACTAACTTTCTATCTGTCCAAAATGTGTTACTAACCAACTAACATTACTAACAGACGAGGTGGTCGAAGAGCGCAGTAAATACAAGGCTATAGCGGAGGAGGTGGACCAGACGTTCGCTGATCTGTCAGGATACTAAACTGAAGACGGCCATCTTGGGGCGGCCGCCATCTTGGGGAGAAATGGCGGGAAGACTGCGGGCGCACGCGGTGGATGTTGCTTCGACAACGTGCCTATTATAAAAGAACAACCCATGAAGCCTTAAAAAAATAGGTACTCAAACTGGTTACTTATAGAAACCAAGAACAGTTTTCATGTATTGTACTTTATAATGGACTCCATATTCTTTGCACAGAGCTCACGTTGAGAAATGGAAAAACTATAATACTTCAGTTTGGATTTTTGTTTGCAACTGATCAATGCTTAGGAATGCTTAATAAGTACTACCGTTACATTTCTAAGTTAGGATATGTCTTTGACTGAACAGTAGCTATCTAACTAACTTCTTTAGAGGCTAAGAAATTATGTGGATTCTGTTAGTGGAAAATTACATCATAATCAACGAATAGAATAAAATAGACCGGTTTGCATTTAAGGCTCAGATGAAGTATAGTCGTACCATAAATAATGTGCTAGCTAAGCATGACTGTTCTCTGGCTGAAGAGAGTTTAAGCTTATCTAGGAGATTTTCTCGCGAACTGTTTTATGGGTTACTTTAGACTTCTGGGAATGCTATTCCTTCTATGATGTAAAAAGTTGTAGTTTATTCTCATTTGAACGCCTCATTGCAATAACTGTGGTCAGGCGAAACAGGCCCTTAAGAAATCTAACTAAATGTTCAAGTTTAAAAAGCAACGTTGCTTTTTTGTTAAAATTTTAAAGAAACAGTTGCATAATTCAAAATTAGGATGTCCAGAATTATCGTTGTTATCAAGATGTCTATTTGTATAAATATTTTTGAGAATTGTACAATATGTAGTGTAGTATTGATTTACAACTACCTATCATCCAAAATATGCATGTATACCTAAAATCATTAAATCTAAATTGCTTTAATTTCTTAAATTAATTTCATATGGGATGTCTCGAAACATTTTTGGGCTTATTTGCTCTAGTTAGAAACTAATTCCGCATTATTTTGTCTATTGGTGGAAAGTGAAGCACTAGCTACATTAGTTACATGTTATATACCTATAAACTACGTTGGATCATCCTGTTACTGTATAAAAATATCAGCGACGGAATTAAGGTTACATTGTAGAAGAATACCAGGATGATGAATCAGTATAATAAATAGGTACACAATGAACTTTGAAGCTCATTCAAAATATCTTACCTACTAAGTTAGTTGCTAAAACCTGTGCTTTGTTTGTGGTGAGAGTCGAGATAAGTAACTGAAAAAGATAAGAATGTACATTCGTTTTCATTCTATTCTTAAAATAAAATAAAAAATGTTTGTGCTAAAGAGAGGGGAACGTAAATTATGATAACATATAACGTGACACTACTGCTTCCGTTCCTCGTAGATACGCCTTCGGAGTAGTTCAAACTCTCTGTCGTAAACTGAGTTTGTGCAAAGAAAATTATATAGATATCTACAGCTATTTTATTACTTCAAGGCTCACTTTTATGTAGCATTGAATGCGCCTTTTAACACTGCCGGAGTTTTGTGTATCTTCGCCGCGAGTTTTTTACGAGAATCGTTTTTTATGATGTGTAAAACATAATCTTATGAAAAGTGTAACGAGTTTTTGTTTGAGTTTAAGGCACTATGTTTATGTCTTGGTCACACTTTGAGATACATCGAAGATAGAATTTTGTCAGCCAGCCATAGGTACCATTTTGTATCTTATTAAATACAAATAATATCTTTCACTAAACGAAGGATTGCATCTATCACAATAGGTTAAGTTTTAACAGTGTTAAATGATCTAGAAATTAGAGATATCCATCCGATCAGAGTGTGATTAAGACAGCCAATGACACATAATCTTATGATCATTAATAAGTTTGAGAACTTTTGTACTTGTTTGTACTCATTTAGCTTAGATTTTGTACGACAATATGATTGAACCTTCAATTATTATTGTACCTTCTCTGTATGCTTCATACTTCCCGTAAGTCCCTTCTTCATACCAGTAGTCTTTTTATGACAGCTTCTGAGGAAGTGTACCTATCATCAGCGCTTTAAACTGTTCACTCTTGTAAAATAAATTTATATTAAAACTAATCAGTGTTTTATTTATGATGGGAGTAAGAAAGAGTAGCTATGTATGTCTTCATATACCTACATTTTATCAAAAACTGACTGACTGACTTACTTTTACCTAACAACTTTCGAAACAATGTACCTAATCAAAAAATTTGCAAATTAAATTTATTGATTAACTGTAATGTTAATAAATTACATAAGGTAATGTAAATTCACTCGCATGCCTACTTAGTTCTTACAAAAAATATTCAATAGGTGACATGTGGATAACGTTGTGAGTTACACATAAACTACTAATAAGTATAAAGATACTAAGGTTTTATTAATTAAGAAACTTTGTGTAATTGTTTGTTTTCCCAAAGAAATAAATATATAAATAAAACTGGATTTTAATAGATAGAGGCGTGTTACACAGATAAACGCGTAATATTACAGCCCACTTGCAACACCAATCACTAAATACTTTAGGCGTTAAACCTACAGACCGTTCACATTTATTTTACCTTTAACAGCAGCAACCTTATTGTAACGGCAATAAAGATCAAAATGATTTTGACAGACTTGTCAGTGGCCCAACAGAAACCTTAGAATGAGAATAAAAATCACTATGATTTGGACAGTGATGCAAAATCAGAGGTAAAAGGATCTTGACAGTATCCAATGGAACGATATTTTAAATACGTTTAGCGCTAAATGCATTTAATTTGCACAACCGTGCCTAAAACCACGACGATTAGGATTAATACTTTGCGAAGTAGGTACCTCGACAACATTAGGTGAAGATCTACAAATTATGTGTGCCTCAATGCCGATGTGCATATATTACTAAGCTAGTAGGATAATGAAACTACATAATGCTTCCAAGGGAAAGCAAACAGGGGAATGGCAAACAGTTCATAAGGAGGCAATTTGCGTCTACTGTGGGTCTACGTAAGCGGGTAGGGGTCTGTGCTACGTGCTACGCCCTGCTACGAAAATGCTACGAGATTTCGTAGCATACACCAGAAGAAAAAATTAAAAGAAAACTTTTTAAAAACAAGCTTTTATTACCTACTTATTAATAAAAAGGACTAATAAGTTAAAAATAATTTAAACCTGTTAAGAAATAGATAAAAGCGTGTTACATTTTGATGGAACATTAAAGAGCACTTAGAACACAATGTTTTTAAAAAGTTTTTTTCTTTTAATTTTATTATTAACCTTTTAGTATTTTTGATGCGAGATTGACTACTATTAATAAACAGCTCTGTAGAGTAGTCTTAGTAAATAAATCAGTTTCTCAAATGAATTAGTCACTGCAGAAGGTGCCTATGATGTTATCGCATACGACATAAATAGCATCAGGGTTGGTCCTTTGCTAAGAACTTCATGGTCCCATAACTGAGTCAAGCATCTGCAAATTTTATTAGGCAACTAGTGAAACCCCTAAGCCCTTAAGACGCCGAGGTGTGCAAATTGCTCTAAACACTACTGTGATTAATTTAGTGTCTGAAAAATTACCGTGCAGGAGCACATGAGTCAGTAAGTCAGTAAGCTTTAAGCGCCACGGGTGCATTAAAATAGCCTCCATGAGTGGCGATCCTAAAATGTCCGGCGCACCCTGGACGGTCAACGCTGCTGGCAACTTGCTGACTCAGCAATATTTGTTGTTCGTGCTGACATGAGAGACCTTGCCTTGAGGAGCCCTTTCTAGGCGTTACTTTTTTCAAAGTTAAGGACTAAAAGTTCTCCGGTCGCCGGGAGCCGCGTGACGACTCCCGGCCACCGTAGGCGTGGATCTGAGTATTTGATATAAATTCCAGCTCGATACCTCCACGCGTTCCTAAGAAAAAGGGCCTTGAAAAGACAGACAGACGAACGGACGGACGGACAACAAACTGATCCTATTTGGGTTCCGTTTTTTCCTTTCGAGGTATGGAACCCTAAAAACAAACAAACCTCATATTTCACAGAAAAACAACAAAAAAGCAACTATAATTTCCCGGGTAGTTGGGTTAGAAGGTAGTGAAAAAGTTTTCATTGTCTCTTCCCCGAAAAACCACTCCCAAACTACCACTGATAAAACCACTCTACTGATAAAAATTATATATGAAAAAAAAACCCTTTTTTTTAAGAGAAAGAAAGAAAAAATATTTATTGCGTCTCCCACAGGAAGATCATAAAACTAAACTAAACACAATAAAAAAATACTATTATATAAAAAAAAGTAACAAAACCAAATCATATCGAACTCTATATGTATCTACTACAAAAATCTCGTCGATTTTCCCTGATGATTTAAATTTTCTTTGTTTGGAAGCAAGGAGCTTGGAAACTGCTAAGACACGTTTTCCCACTCGCACTAGTGACATTGCTGTTGCTGCCCTTGAACGTGGTGGGTATTTAGGGTAACAAGTTGGATGTTTATCTCGCACTCTGTCGATCGTCAGAGCTGTGCATATGGTGGGGTGGGCGAAGATGGCGTTTGAGACAGTCAGATAACTATAATAAGTACCTTAGAGAAGATCATTAAAATAAAGATTTTCAGTAGGTACCTACAATTTGTTTTCTCCTAGAAGATACCTTATCTTCTAGGAGAAAAATCTTCTTTCTTTCTTCTTTCTTTCTTTATCTTTGTTTTGTTTGGTTGGATTGAGACAAGCAAAAAATATGTATAGTCGAGGTTAAAAAGATCGTAGCGGATAGCAATAGATGGCATGTACCTACATTCTTTAGTATTGTGGATCTTACGAGACCTACGCTCAGAAATGAACACTCAGATGGTGTAAGCCGAAAGGTATCCTATTACAGTCTGCTGTCCTATTCGAGATCTCCGGAATCTAATGAATTAATTATGCCTAAAGCAATTAACAGCTAAACAAACATGAATCATTGAGTGGACTAATATGCAAATAGTTTGCTGTTATTAGTTATAGCCAGATGAAAGCCGCGTGTCGATCTCAATGAGTTCGGTATTACGCTAAATATAGTAGGGCCGGCCAGCCGGATGGCTCTTGGAATTTGGGAAATCTGCAACACGAATGTTAGCGTCGCGCGAGCAGGACAGTGGCACCTGATCGATTTAGCCGGCATTGACAGCGAGCGTGTTTTTATATCATCGATCTATCAATCTGCTCGATATTCACATCCGTCGACGTCGTCACAGGTCCGTCTGTTAGCGATCGTGGCAAAAATAGTGGAGTAGCTGTGTGTGGGAGCGTGACGGGTGGCGGTCGGCATGTTCGTTGCGATTGCTATGCTGGATCGGAATCCTGGATTTTTGGCACCGAAAATAGTCGGGTGGGAGCGCGGCGAAACCGCGAGGGCGGGCGCGGCGCAGTGCGTGTCGCTCCGCCGTTTGAACAGCCCGCTCGTGAGGTGAGTGCAGCCGCGCGCCGCCACGCCGGCAGCTTGGATACTTCACCTGGACCTCCAGTCACCACACCCAGCAGCGGCCCAGGACTGTGCCAGTGACACATCAGTGCCATCATGTGTGGAGTATCCAAGCTCCTGGATTTTGATTCCGGCGATTCTGTGCTTTCGTTCTGTGATACTTCGTTCTGTATTTTCTGGCTCGGGTTGGCATATCTCGTGTTAGTACGGCAGTACGCCAGTGTGTATTGAGTGTCAGTTGTAGCGACTAAGGACGGGCGGTGTGCGCGCGCGGCTCGCGTTTTCCATGGATATGACTCGGGTTTCATCGCTCGCGCGTCCTCGCTGAAAATAGTGAGTCCCCCGCGCGCCGCCCACGCCGCGCGCTCACACCGCTTGTAACCTATTTGCGGCATGCCCGAACATCAGTATTTATTTAGCGAGATGAGGAAACTCGTCTCAATTTTTATTTAGCCTCAGTCGTGGCCCATATATCGTGTAATTAGGACGTTCGGTCCACAACTCTGTTGTTTACTGACGTTCGGTTTCCGATTACAGCCCCGATGTCCAGCTATATGGACATCGTTGGAAAGTCACTGACACAATGAATGTTAATGATAGTTTAAATAACATAGCTTTTAAAAAAGCTGTTATACTTTTTTTTCAATATTTAACTAAGTTTAATTAACGCAAACACCGCACTTGTTCACATTTGCATACGTAACCACCGAAGACACTTCGAAACTTTGAGAAAATACTTATTAGATAGTTTATTTTACACCAACAATAACAATTATAGAGGCAATAAATTTAATAATATTTATAGATAGTTAAATAAGGTAACATTTAATATAACACACATAATATGAAAGCTACACCTCAAACGATAAATCATGTTGGGATTAAAGTTTGAGAGATGACGGTTGTCATTAGAACGAGTCATGATTACCGGTGTGTCTGGAACTCGCAGTGTTGGCACCTCTTCAAAGCGCCTACTATTACATACAAGCTGAACTATCCCTGAAATTCTGGAGATGGCTACAGTTATAGCTTTCATATTAACTATTTTGTGACATCGTGTTGTATATTTAGATCATCTCTTTTATACGTAGTTAACTTATAATCAATTTGATCATTCTTGACATTTTCAGGTCTCCATACTTTAAAAAAATAATATTCTACCTTACATTTTTAATTTTGGTCATTTATCACTAACGTTATAAACTTAATCATTAAAAAAAAAAAAAATTACTAGTAATTTTTTAAATTAAAATTAATAGGTCTTTCCTTTCCTTCCCCAATAATTTTCATTACATCGTGGAGATTATTCCGCTAGACTACCCGTTTATCCACCCTAAATCCACCTCACACAATGATTAATTACTACGCGAAACTGACGCCATCTGTCATGTTACAGACTGTGAACGATCTTAAAAGACGAAAATTGTCCCTCTATTCGACAACCCACTCAACTTTGACCATCTATACATATAGGTATCATTCCTCACTTCTTGTTTTTTTTATCAGAGTTTTTCCCTCTGCTTTCTTTACTTAATCATTCGTTATTATAACTTCAATACATATTTACTTACTTAACATTTTCCTTACGATACGATACAACATCCAAGTTATTGTTTACATAAAGAGCCTGCCAACTTTTGTTGGTGAGGTTCATGAAACATCAAGTTTTCAAAAGCGTAGATACAATAATCATAAACACGACTTCCCTTAGGGCAACCAGTTCTGAATAAACTTGAAGTAACTTTAAGTAACTTTGCTTATTCTAAGGTGAAGGTGATGTTGTGGTCCAAATCTTGAGGAACTCTAAACCTATTAGACAGTGAGTTACCTTCGAGTTCAGGATTAACCATCATTCATTGGAAGCGTTCAGTTGAACAGTTCGATTCGAGATAAGATAGTTTAGATAGCTCATTTTCAAGTTCATTGAAAACTAGTCAATACCTCGGTGACGTAGTTAGTGACGCATTGTTTATTCTGCCCTTGAAATAGGGGTTGGTATTGACACTGGACTTAATTCAATTAACTATAGGTATCACATAGTGGTACTTTTCAATCAGTTTGATAGTCTCAGTGGGAAGAATGTTCGATTAGAATTTCTAAAATGTTTTCCCGGCTATCTCTAAACATATTATGAAATGAAAAGTATTGTTTTTTAAGAAGTTTCAAAGAAGTTGATTTCATGGACTCATTTGTTTATTGTTTTACTTGTATTCCTGATAAACTAAAGACTACCTATAAAAGTTCTTATAAGTTAAAAAAATTCCTGTAGCTGTTTTCGTTGCGAATTATTAATGTAGTTTGTGAGTTGAATTTTAGTTAACGGTTCAGTTCAAGTTCAGCATATTAAGCTACTGAAAAATTAGATAATTAGTTAACAATTGAAAGTAACTGTTAATAGAAAATAATGGGACTATGGGTTTGGTATGCTCACTACACGACAGCCACAAGGGGACTTCTCTTATTAGTAGTAACTTTTTGTTCTTCTGATAGCACAGAAAAGTCTCACATGAAACTATTAACTGAACTCCAACTTTCCTATGTTCTGATTACTATTTAATTTAATTTTTGTAATCTACAAAAGCAGAAAGTTTAAGCATAAGCTCTTGTAAAGAATGACATGGATAAAGTTTTAAATTGAACAAAACAGAAATAGGTAAGACCTACAAGATGAGAAATAATACAAAACCTTGAACTTTCTATTTGCAAGGAATCTAAAATAGTAGAAAACCCACGTTTACCCTCTTCTATGTTAAGGTTCTCTCGAGGTCTATCTTTTTTATTTAACAAGCACATGTAAGCAATACCTACCACAGTTTAAATGAAACCAACTGAAAAGCTGTGCCAACCAAGTTAGGGAAAAGCGTAAACGATACATAAATTAGCGTTCGTTCTAAAATTCCGGACTTATATTTAGTCTCCGGCCTGCAACAGCTGTAGTGATGTGAAAACACGGTTATTTTCGTGAACAATATGTCGGTGGCGTTGTCAGATCGCCAGCACCACGTCACCGCGCGACTACTCGCGTTATTTTCGCAACTTCGCCAGTTTGCCATCGCGGGCGGAGTTGGTTCTGTTTCATTTGACTCGTGTTTTATAGCGGCAAGTAATGGTTGTAAAATATTGGTATATGATCGTTAAATCTGTTGCTAGGTGTTTTTGTAAAATAATTCGGTTTTACAGAAACTTTTCAGGGATTGATTAATTTCTATGTACCTACAAACAGTACAAAGAACACAATCATTCAAACATAAGAACACTATACACACTCACACAGCAACAAATTGAATCTGAATATGACACGATACAAATACCTACATAAGGAATTTAAGAACACATGCAAAAAGCTCACATTTCATAATTTACGTAATATTCGCAAATGAAACGCCCTTCAAAAATTCTCCAGCTCGTTATTTCAGCCCACAGATTCACTGAGCTACATTTTTCTTTCACAAATTGTAAACAGAGTTGCCGATGCTCTCATCACATAAATCAGTCAATACAAATATGGTGCAGCTAGCAAAATATCGGCCACGGCCGTTCTACGAAAAAAGAAATCATAATTCATACTTTTATAAACACAAAACATGTGATTACATAAATGTTTTCTTTAAGAATCGATTGTCGAAGATTCCGATATCTTTTATGAGATCCGATACCGATCAAATTGAGAAGACAAATAAAGTCTATGGAAAAACACAGTGGGGATTGGTTAGCGTTGCTATGAATTAATGGCTGCTATTAAATGGAAATGAATTCCGTTATTGGAAAACTAATAATGGGTGTATGAAAGTTCATATCTATACACGAAAGACGTTGGTTTTAAAGACGGGAACTGATATCTTACTGTAATAAAACCAAGCTAAAAAAAAACGTATTACGAGTGTCTATGTACGACGTTGACGCCGACGTGATAGTCTATTTAAAAAGATTTCCCAACCCAATACATTCTCACATAAAATGTGTAAACACAGACGCCATTACTGACGTCACACCATAGTTTAACACCCACTATGCTTTACTCCCACCCATAGACATAGCAGCTAATATTTTTAAACCTGCCAATACTATGTAGAGCAAAGATTTAATTACAAGAGCCAAACAAGCAAAAACAAACAACAAGTATCTACCTATTCCCTGTAATACGATTTGATCCCAAAACTCTCAGAACTAAGTATATTGAATTACACCACAGTAAAGGGTAAATCATTCTGCCACAAGTCGCGAGCGAAGGGTTGAATTATGTGGCCAATATCAAATTAAGTTGTAGCGAATAAAATTATAACTTTATCGTTATTTATCTTATGACACTAACTTTGTATTTAGGAATGGGTTTGGCGTTTTGTAATTGAGTTGGATACAAAGTTGATTCCTATTTGTATGGAAATGCTACAGAATACCACACAGGAAGCTTTTTTCTACAATTAGAAACAATAATTTAGAAGTCAGATAAAAACTCGGTAAACGGCACTTGAAAGTAAGAAAAATAACGAAAAAACAGGAATTGCGTCATTCGCAGTATTTTTAGCTGATAACGTCTTATTTGCTTAGTGTATCTCTAATATGAACCTATAGGATTTAAAATAACCAACGCCCTTGCAATAAAGCAGATTCCATAACATACATACTTTAGAAGTTCATATCCGCATTTCTAGTCTCATAGGAAGGGTTATGAACTCCCAAAACAGGGGTGGTTCAGCACTAATATTTCAGCAAGCCAAATGTGCCATGCCCCTTCGTAATTAGGTTGGAATATAATTTAGTATCAGGAACGTAGACCCAATAATTATGCACTGCCACATCTGGCAAGCTGGCAGAGTGCCATATCGAATGGCAGAGTTTAACTTTTCAAATTGGAATAGTTTTTATTTTTAAATGACTTTATAGGAATGTTTCGCTTTTATGCAACGAAGTTTTATATACATAGTTGGTCCTGAAGATTAGTGGATATAGGAAGTGTCCAATATTCGTTGCTTGGAATGCATTAGTCAATCGATTTTGTGTTAAAAACGAGGTTTTGTTCTCCAATAAAGTTATCTTCAAGACTTCATTATAGGTATTTGTGGAAGAGTCACCACAATTTTGATAAAGCCACGTACAGTCACGAGCACCAATATGTCAACACTTGGCAACTTTCAATTGCGATTTTTTCGTGAAATAACGAATGCAACGTTGAAATACGACACATTACATAAACCTATGGGTTCGAAAATGCTATGTTCGTAACAACATAAAATTTTATTCAAAAATAAAGGAGTAAATCGCTTTTGAATAAAGCTGAGCGTATACATAATTTTGCTCGTGACTGAAATCTTAATCTGAATTAAAATACTTGCTGCAATATCAACGATGAATTATTTGTGCATTTTTATAGCATTTAATAGGATTTATTTGTCGTAGTTTCATCATTAATTCAATTATCATTTAAACTAATCGATATACCAACTATGTATGTATATACATGAAATAAAAACAATAAAATATCTAATCCAATAACTGAATGTAACAGAACTATAAAAGAACTGAAAAACTTTAAATCGCAATAGAGAAAACATGCCACGCCGAGCCATTCAGCAAGATTTTGTGTCTTTCAATTTGTATAAGTCAAAAGTATCTTACTCAGTCGTCTTCTTTTTTTCAGGCCGTAACTGGCGTATTTTTTGACCGAACCGTAGAAGACACACAGCCGCCACCATGGACGCGATTAAGAAGAAGATGCAAGCGATGAAGCTGGAGAAGGACAACGCCATGGACAAGGCCGACACCTGCGAACAACAGGCTAGGGACGCCAACCTCCGCGCCGAAAAGGTACAGCAGTGCGATTCTGCAACCATCTCACCGTGAAAACTTAGGTGAAGTGAGCCGTCATTCCAACTAATGCTAGGGATTGACACTATTGACAGCTCACTCTAACCTCACTTCACCTAACTTTTCACGGTGAGATTTTTACAGAATCGATCGACTGAACTTACTACATAACATAACATCATGCTTACAATCTCCGAGGGGTGAGGCGGAGGGGTACCAGTAGTACACCCACAAATCGCCAGTTATGTGTAAGTCACATGTAATAAGGACGAGCCTATTGCTATCAACCGGGCAGGAAACAAACTCCGGTCTGCCACTGAGAAATTCCTGACACAACTGGGCCTAAGCTTCTCTAAGGCTACGCGCAAACGAGCCACCGATAGCCCAGCGACAAGCAGTCCACATGCTTTTTCATACTTTTTGTATTGATTCAACGCACACGTGTGGCCGGTGGCGGCCACCCGCTACAGCAGTACTCAACATTGTAGCAAGAGGTGACGGCCACTGGTGGTTGTGGCCGGTGGCTCGTGTGCGCGTAGCCTTTTTTTTTTCAGGATGGGATATCATCAAATGACCCCTCTGGGTGGAGCAGAAAGGAGTGTTACTGACTAAAACCCACCCGTGTTCCTTCCTTAGCCCTTTATGTTCCAGGGCAGCGGTAATCCTTTCGGACAATCCCGCTACCCTGGCAGTTTGCGCGTAGCCTTAGAGAAGCTTAGGCCCAGTTGTGTCAGGAATTTCTCAGTGGCAGACCGGAGTTTGGTTATATGCAAAAAGTTCGATAATTGTGAAAATACTTACAACTACTTTATATTTACAGTAGGCAATTGGGATAAAGCTAGGATAAAGTTGCTGTATAAAGCAGGTGGTATGTATCGCTCAGTATCAAACAGACTTATTCCGTCTCAATCAGCAAGGTGGTAGCGAAGGTGGCTTCCGGCCCGAGTAGGTGCACTCGTGGAGGATATTTTAATTTATTCCATTAAAGAAACTACACGTACAGATATTAATTGTCAAACAGGGCAACTGTTTGACAATTAATATCTGTACATCTTAATTTACATTCTCTGAAAAAAAAAAGAAAGGAAGTTCTGTTCAGCAATTCACATTTAGATCAAGCCATAGACCAAAGCCTTTATTCCGTTTTAAATCGTGGAACTCAAGTACTAACACAAAAATATGAATACAATAAACAACATTTCGTAATCTTCTTTTCTAAATTGGTGTTTAGATAAGTCCGCTGATCTCCTCCCGCTGCTCTTTGGGGTATCGAGGTCAGAGGGTCACGTTTGATGTACCTAGTCACTCTAAAAACATAACGACGACCCATATTTCTAAAGGTTTCTAGTTAAATATACGTTTTTCTAGGCCTCTATAAACATAAATAATAAATCTATTTAAATCCTAAGAGACTGGTCCCATTTGTACCCACGCTAAGTATATTTTTAGTTAGTATTTATGTGAGAGAAATGAAATAATTCACGATTCTGTGAAATAAAGTTTCATTGGAATAGATCTGAATTAGCATATTTATTGTTTTCTTGGAGTTCCAAGAGCAGTAAGGGTCGGGAGGTATTTCCCAACGGAATTCAAGTCTACCCCTAATTATGCAACCTTCAGAAGGACGCACACTGCAGGAAAATTCTTCACCTAAGTCAGGGTTTCCCAGGGTTCCGATGGACGATTCTAGACCCAACTCTGCAAATTCTAACTCCAAAATCTATTCCCATTCCAGGTCAACGAGGAAGTCCGTGAGCTCCAGAAGAAGCTCGCTCAGGTGGAGGAAGACTTGATCGTCAACAAGAACAAGTTGGAACAGGCCAACAAGGACTTGGAAGAGAAAGAGAAGACTTTAACCGCCACCGAGGCTGATGTCGCCTCCCTCAACAGGAAGGTGCAGCAGATTGAGGAGGACCTCGAAAAGTCAGAGGAGAGGTCAGGCACCGCCCAGCAGAAACTGCTTGAGGCCCAGCAGTCTGCTGACGAGAACAACCGGTAAGATGTATTTTCAAACATATATACATATGATCTAACAAAACAGATATAATTTTTAGGAGTTTTATCTATATTTTTGCGAGTCCTCTGGGGTTTTTAACAGTAAAAATATAAAGTACGCAATTGAAGTGCAGGTATAAAAATATACCTGCACTTCAATTGCGTAGGTACACAATCTGTAAGATCTTAAAGGAAATTCACATTCAATGGATTCATTTTATTAAAAAAATCGTCAACTCAACAACGTTAATAACGCGATAAATATTGTAGAATTGGCCAAATTATTGACATTGGGATTATGATTGAGTTTCCCAATTACCCCGTTGACTAATTCACTACTTATATACATGCTATTAGGGAAGTCCAGGTTATGAGATGGAACATCACGGCCACCGTTACCGTCATCGTAGCTAAAGACAAAAAGATTTCTTTTTACAACCAATCCTTCTTCAAATCGTATAGTTTCAGCGTCATGGTATGGAAACATAACCATTTTTAATCTGATATATTTTTATAATCTCATTATTAGACGTAGGTATTTTTTCCACCGCGTTAGATTTATAAGCAAAGCAACAGTTGGATTACGTGCGGCACTATAATTAGAAACACGGTGTGAATTGGAGATTAGCTTTATGAAATATTATTATTCCGTGAAATAACAGAAATGTTTTCGTTTATGTAACTCAGGATTCATTAACTCAAATTAAATTACATAACGAAAATTCCAGTGAGTGAATTTAGTTCTATTTATACTTAAATATCAACCTACATATAAACGTGTCTTATAAAGCACATATATCATTTTCTTTCTATATAAAATGGCCAAACTGATAACAAAAGAAGAGTTTTCTAGTAGTTCACCATTCAAGTTGTTTTAGTACACTAATTTGTCAACCCTGTAAATTACCATGTACTACAATGCTGATAAGATGAATAAACAATTCGACAACATTTTTTTTTGATCTACCTAATGTTATAAGGCGGTATTAATCATTTATTCATAAAAAACTTAACGATTGTATACTAATAAAATTCTGCACAAATAACTTAGAGAAAGTTCATCCTTGATATACATATTTACAAATCAGTCCAGTTCAGAAGTCATGGTGTAACTTCACCCGTATAATGAAATAAAGCAATTGGTGTATCTTTACCAGTATAATCAACGGCATATCGTTTGTTCCAGTATGTGCAAAGTGTTGGAGAACAGGGCACAGCAAGACGAGGAGCGCATGGACCAGCTCACCAACCAGCTGAAGGAGGCCCGTCTGCTCGCTGAGGACGCTGACGGCAAGTCCGACGAGGTAAACATCTTCATCCAAGGCTTCTTTTCTGCCTACTAGTTTTTCTTCTGATAATTTATTATCTTCGGCATCCGTCTGCCGTTACACGAATTTATTTGGGGTCGGCGAAGCATTATTGCTTCTTCCGCCATCTTAGTAAGACCTAGTTTTAGCTTTTGTATAATTTTCACATAATTCATCCATTGTTTCTTTGGGCTTCCTCTGTTCTTATGGCCATCTAAATTTGTACTCAATATTTTCCTCATGGAATTTTCTTTACTTCTCTCTGATATACAATTAAATTATTTAGCAACAGGGTTATTGGTTCAGGCCAGGGAAATAACACCCCTACAGCTGAGAGTGCATATTTAAATCTCAATATCATTAACTTCAGTCACGAGGATTCTAAAACTAGGACACTAAAACTTATACTAAAATGATGTCGTATGATGTCCAGGTATCCCGCAAGCTGGCCTTCGTTGAAGACGAGCTCGAAGTCGCTGAGGACCGTGTCAAGTCTGGAGACGCCAAGATCTCGGAGCTTGAGGAGGAATTAAAGGTAAATACTTATGAATAGCAATGATTGTACAGAACTATGTAGATGGACTACCTACTCGTATATAGAATAGAATACTCTTTATTATGTACATCACATGACAACACACAAGACTACACTTTCCTACACCAGTAGTGAGGAGTAGTTATTAAAGTGGAACCACGTAATGGATTGACAGTAATTTAAAAACCCTTGTTACACGAAAATTCACTAACGAAACTTGTCATCCAGGTTGTAGGTAACTCCCTCAAATCTCTGGAAGTATCGGAAGAGAAGGCCAACCAGCGTGTTGAGGAGTTCAAGAAGCAGCTGAAGACCCTCACCGGCAAGCTCAAGGAGGCCGAGGCCCGCGCTGAGTTCGCAGAGAAGACTGTCAAGAAACTACAGAAGGAAGTCGACAGGCTCGAAGGTACGACTCTAACCAAAGACTTCTCTAATCAAGTAACATAAGATAAACTTAAATGATATAAAACTAAGAAAGATTTTTTTGATTGATTTCAAAGATTCAACTAAAACAAATCTAAATATCAAGTAACGGAATCTTCTATAACTTGATAACTATTCTAACAAAAAGAGAATACTATGGCTTCTCTCAATTGCAAAAGCTTTTTAATCAAAACTTTTCTAATAAAAACTCATTTTTCTTACTTATATTTAAAAGTCCAGTGGCCGGAATAAAGTTGGTTCGTTTCGTAAGTTGTTATCAAATAACTAAATTTTACAGACGCATTATTCAGCGAGAAGGAGAAATACAAGGCGATATGCGATGACTTGGACGGCACATTCGCTGAGCTGACAGGATACTAACCAGCCCTAGCACATAGTTTAAGTCAAAACCGTCCAAATCACTTCACCCTAAAGTCCATTTTGATACGTCACCTTGCATTGCCTTCGACCCTTACAAAGTTCATCGTTTAGCCTGGTTTAGCCCGACTGTAGATTAGTTGTCAAAAGAACGAGTTCCATTTGTTTCAGAGTTTCTAAACTGTTTCTTCTAACGCCTAACCTCTTCCTGGATGTTTGAAGGATTATCTCGTTACATAATAGCGTAAATGTATATATACCTATTTACGGAGCATTTGCGACAATCCTTCACACATGTTGTGTTGAGCCCTGCTTTTTTTGTTTGTGATTAATATGTCTTTCGCTTTGCTGCTACCGCCGCGGACCAATGCTTCCAAGGTAACGTTGGTAATCTGTTAATTTTTCTATATATAAAAAGATCTATAAAGCTATCCGCTTCGCCATAAATATGTGATAAAGAAAATTATTACTAAAATATGATTTACAATGATAAGAAAGTAACAATTCTAATTCTATTGACAATGTTTTTTCAACATTATTTCTATGTTTATTTAGGTTACTTATTATATTACAATTACCTCAATCTAGACCTGAATATTTATTAGTTTCAGGACAATATATTTCCTCTTCTAGTTTACAGTAGTTGACTACCAAGGGGCTTGTCAATAACTTTTACTGCCATTGACCACCAACACTTTTTGCAACATGATTTTTCAAGTTTCACGAAGTTTTTCGTTTCAAGTCTTTTACCGTCTCCCATACTGATCAGAATAAAACTACTTGCATCTGAAAGTTAATGGCACAGCCCTTCGTTCCTGTCGAAGTACTATTTGTATTCTAATACCTTTATCTATTAACAGATGAGCTCGGAATCAACAAGGACAGATACAAGAGCTTGGCTGATGAGATGGACTCGACCTTCGCCGAGCTGGCCGGCTACTAGACACCACTCCTTCCACACATTCACACACACACACGTACACATACACGCAGTCCGCTGCCACCGCCACAGACACACAACACAACAAACAAATACGTTTGTACACGTGATGTAATATTTATTAATATTTTATGTAAATTTATTTACGATTTTCAATAAAATTAATTTATAACAAGTTAGTTTTGGACTTGTTGTTTCTCCCTTTCAATATCCATGGCAATGTTTTCTTCAAACCCAGGTTCCTACTTGGTAGGGCGCTTATTTTAGTAGATATGCTACAAGAAAAAAAAGGAGAAAATTTTAAAAAACACTTCAGAGACACATTTACAGTTCGTTCACAGTTATTTTACCTCTGATAGCAGTAACCTAATAGCAACCTTATTGTAACGATAGTAAAGATCACAATGATTTTGACAGATTTGTCAGTCGCAGCGACCCAACAGCAACCTTATGAGAATGAGAATAAAGATCATTGTGATATGGACAGTGGGGCAAAATCAGAGGTAAAAATTAAATAACTGTGAACGGACTGTATCTTGAATCTTTCCTTTTTAGCCTACTGAAATCAGTCCTATACTGTCATAAATTATCCAGAAAACCTATAATATATTAGCCCAGTGGCAAAGTCAAGCAAGACGTGGCTGATGAGTGACGACTAAAAGTTTGAAAGTTCATATTCCAGAGAACAATAAAAATCTCAATGAAAACCGTTTTTCAACAACCGAGTTCCAACAATCAAGAGAAAATAAATCAATAGTTTAAAATGAATGATTATGTTCACTAGGTACATCTTACAACTGTGGGGTAATTCTCGTAATTTTAAGAACGTTCACAGTCTGATCTCAATCTCAATCTGTCAAAAAAACGTCTAATTTCCCTACATTTTGACAAGTTTTTGACATTTGTTTGTCGCCGAGATGACACTGCGACTAGATTTTGAACGTTTTAAATTACGGGAATACGGGCCCTGATATTGAAACTATTTGAAATACGTTACAGATATGCTTAAGAATGTTAAAACATTAAACTCCCATCTAAACTATTTTCTGTATTAGGTAGCCTCCCGTTTACATAAAAAACGTATTCTATTACAAAACAGCTTTATTAAATTAATCCATTTTCCCACTAAATGCCGGATAAACACATTAGTCATCGGAAAATTAGATTTTACGTCAATTATTAACAGCGGAAACGCGCCTTAAAACTGTCAACTGTCACATGACGTCTTTCCGGCTGAACATGGCGGCGGCGGGAGGGCGCATGCGCGAGGGCGGCCGCCACACGCATGCGTGACTACCCTCAGAAGCAGATCGATAGTGCAGTGTCGAAACAGCCTGTTGGGCTCCAGTTATTTTCCCTTATTTTCCCGATTAATCGTCGTTTTTCGGTGAAATTGTGAAGTAATTCGTCATCGTGTCGGTGTCAAGTAGCGTGTTACCTGGAGCCATCACTATGAAGATGCTAGCGCCTCACGACGGCCCCGATATAGCGCCAGTCGACTCAGGTCAGTGGAAAACAATAATTAAAATCACATCATAATTGCATATTGAGTACAATGTCTCATAGCCACCAACATTCGAACTCAAAAGTCGTTATGGGTTATTCGAAAGTAATATTTTGAGCAAAATATTTGATACGCAGTACATAACATATAGAAAAGGGGCTTTGTTATGTCGACACCCTATGAATAAATATCTAACGATTCGTTTGGTTGCAAATTATTGAAGGTTTCTTGAACCTCCTATGAGGAAAATATTAGATATACTAATTGCGAATGTTACAAGATTAATCAAGCTTTTGAAACGATACGTCTTGGACTTAATAGGGACGTATGTTTTCATCCTATAAGCCAAGAACTACGCAGAAGGCTTACGCAACTTCCTTCCTATTGGACCAGTATTTTTTGGAGATACATGATCACAAATATATTATGTGTGTCAGATCGATATGGTCCAGTTAAGGAAATAAGTAGATAATATTATCTTCAAGTCTTTGTCCATTTATTATGCCCTCATATTGTATGGATTACATTAAAATAAATATGTATATCAAAGGATAATGTTATGTCAAAGTTTATAGCACATATAAAATATTTATGTTTCATAATATTATTGTGCGCCGTAGAAAATTATATACAGGCCATTATTTTTCCGGCCAGTGAGATATAAAGTCCTTACTTTTGTTGTACTATTCAATCTTTGAACAGTTCACTCGTACACTATGACTCACTAAATTCTATTTGCATTAATCGTAATTAAGTAGAGCTCCATTTTATTTACTTATTAAGTTGAGCGCAAATTGATTAAATTAACTTCAAATGACAACATAAATAAATAATAAATACATTAATGAGTGTATCTTTGTTATTAGATATACAATTATTACAACAGTACACTCCTTTGTTTTAATTAAAGAAGAAAAGTATTAAAACCTTTGTTATATTATAATTGTAACATTAATTGTTACCTGTTAAACCAGAGGGGCAATTCTCGTAATTTTAAGACCGTTCACAGTCTGATCTCAGTCTCAATCTGTCAAAAAATACTTCTAATTTCCCTACATTTTGACAAGTTTTTGACATTTGTTTGTCGCTGAGATGAGACTGCGACTAGATTTTGAACGTTTTAAATTACGAGAATACGCCTTCAGGTCAATAATGATTACATTTGTGGTGGTGTCTTATAAATTAAATGCATTCTCATTGTCATTTTTGAAATCAGTATTTCATTGATGCAAAGTTAATAAAAAGACTCCGTGGTCTGGATTTGATGGTAATCGTACCTAATAGATTTCCTCCTAAAATCAAAATATTTTAGTTTACATTAATCTACATGGGCACTTATGAAACGTCAGAAGCTAGGTGCACGGTTCCAATTGGTCGTTTCCTATAGAGAAGAGCCGGCAAGAAACTCCACAGTTACTCTTTTTAAAATAATTTGCTTTTTTTTACAATGATTTCAAATTACTGTATTAATCCTGTAACATAGGATTTACATAACATAACATATTGGCTGTACAATCTCACAGGAGAAATGTTATGTAATAAAAATAAGAAAAACATGTAGGCTGGCATGTGATTTTTAATAGTAAACATGTTGTTGTCTTTTTTGAAATGTCAGCGCTTCTGTTTACTCCGTATAAATACAAAAATAAACTGATATTATAAGGGGAGAAATGGCATTCTGGTTTCCTCTGAAGATCAAAATAATTATAAACGCTTCAGGCGCTTTTCCCTAACATACCTTTGTTATTTTTAATTGTGCGCTGAACAAGACATCATTAGAGGCTGCTACCCACTCGGGCACAGATACAGACCTGATAGGTCGTATTGTAATCTACCCACACAAGACTATTATTTAGTGCTCTGATTTGGAGGTAGTGTGGGTACCATTGACATTTTGGATAAATCCCCCTGACCGATTTCGGCTACGGTGGCTTATCTCAACGGAGATTAGCCAGGTACGCAGGAGATATAGTAGACAAGTGTGTGCGCAATCACAGGTGCACTCTCTGTTCCTTTACTCTCATAGTCCGACGGGACGGGAATCCGACACGACCGGGGAGAGATCAGGCGCAGGGCCAACGGCTTTACGTGCTTTCCGAGGCACGGGGGCACACCACCAAATTCCGGGCTGCTACTAAGAAATTTCTAATGGAAAAACTCAATAACACTTTGCCCAACCTGGGACTCGAACCCAGGGCCCCATGCACAGCAGTCGCGCTTGCGAGTCTTGCGACCACGAGACCAACGGGGCAGTTAATAATAAATTATACATACATGTTGTGTAAAGGCCCAATTGGACGACAATGCTTAGAAATAGTCCGTTTAGCTATGTAAGTAATAAGTATATGTATGATGTTCAGGACGTTTACCCAAAGACAGTAATAACTTACCTTGCAGCCTTGTAGCTACATATCACTGCTATATACCCATACATTTTGCCACAACCATCCAGGATATTGAATAACAATAACTTGTAAGGAAACGTCAACTTGATGTAGAGTGCAAGTCATTGCCATAAGATATGGCAATGACTTGCAATCGATTGCTGTCGATCCACGTCCGTTTTGTAGTCCATTAAAGTTTGACAGTGTAACGTAAACTGTATGTTATATAAGATATACAAACGTATCATTCTACTATTTCATTCCGTGCCTTGGAAAGAACGGTAAACCGTTGGTTATTCGATTTTTAATGACTGAAAACCAATTGAAAGTCTGACAACCAGTCTACCGAGGGGTACCTATCGTATGGATAGGCAGTCGGTCTATGTAAAATACTGGTATTCAGCTGCATCCGGTTAGACAAGAAGCCAACTCCATTATAGTTAGGAAAAGGCTTGGCAGATGATCAGCTGCTACCGGTTAGACTGGAATCCGACCCCGACATATTATGTACCTAGTTAGAAAAATGCGAATGATGAGATGATGATTGCGACGAAAACGAAATATCGAAATTTTTCCTTCTGTTCGATATAAATAACAAATCAGTTCTGTAGAATGATATAGAAAAAAGAAAGAAAATACATTTATTTGCGGCAAACATGACGCATAAAAAAGAACACAAACACAAAAATGTATCAATTTGGGGGTAAATATGCGCCACGTCCACGCAAAACGGCCATCGCTCAGCATAATGCTAAGACCCTATACGAGACCTGGTTTTCAGCGACAGCCGCTGCAGATATAAAGACAGGGCATGAAAATGAAAACGGGTACACCAGAGAAAAAGGAAAGAAAAGGTACTAAAGAACGTTTTCGTCATAAAAACTGCAGGAAAACTATCAAATGTGGCATCGCGTCTCGCGTCCATTAATCTTCATCAACTTTGCAAGTCCTTAGTCAATTAACGCGATATAAAAGTACGAGTCGACGAGACCCGACGGCTATCTACTAGCGAGGATGTTTTGTCTCGTATCTGACAGATGATGATAAAATTATTTGTTTGTTCTTGGAAAATTCAATATTTGAGGTGTTATTTGTTGTTCTTTAGATTAAACCATGTAGAAAGTAGATTCAACCCCGTTCCGGATTCAGGATTATTGTCTGAAAAGTCCATCAGTTAGATATGGGAATATTATAATTGTTCGAGGAAACTGAAACTAAGCTACATTTAACTTGTTTCTTGAGCTGGTGGACCTCGACACCAGGCTGCAGGCAGTCCTGAGAAACTATGCCATCCTTAGATGGCTAACCAGACGTTTAATACGCCTGGACAGGAACGACCTACGGCCTGCGACCTGCGGTCCTGGTGACGGAGACCATCACGGAACACGTTGTTCGCTTAACAAACAAAATAGGCATAACGGACAGTCCTCTATGCAGGCAGGGCTTGCATAGATGCTGAGGAAACGGTTGCGCATGTGCTTTTTGAATGCACAGGCGTCACCCAGATTAGGACAGACACCCTCAGAGCACCCTGATTGTACACAGAGTTCTTAACAGACCAGGAGATATAATCAACTTCAGGGGGAAGGTGGGCTGATTAGAATAACCACAGACGGCCGCCATAGCACACGCATAATGGGTCACCTGAAGGACTAAGCGCGGAGACCCAACCCCCTAACATAGAGCATAGAACTTGTTTTTTTTAGAGGATATTGAAAGTCACACTCGAGTGGACGACACCCGACGGCTACCGGCTAGCGAGGATGGTTCATCTCGTTTAGGGGCTTTTATCTGACATTAAGTATGAAAATATTATCTGTTTGTTCTGAAAACTACAATATTTGAGGTTTTATTAGTTGTTTGTTTAGATTAATAAACATGTAGTGATATGATTAACCAGCAGGGTAAAACAAAAAAAAAAAAAAAATTGTTGCGTTATTTACGTTGTTGACCGGACAAATTTTTCGAACTTCGTCAATGAGGGACCTGAGGGATGGAAACTAGATAAGTACTCCTATTTAATTTTTTTAAAGTAAAGGAATAGGAGATGTTCGGTCTTCGTTTGAGTATGTAAGCGATGATGTGGTCCACGTGAGGCACGCTTGCCTAGAAGTAAAGTATTCACTTTCGACTCAAAGATCCCCTGCAAGGTAATTGCTTAACACGTCTATCGGTAGCAATGCTATCATTTTGATAACATTCATTGTGTTATTTACGTTGGTGAGCAGACAATTTTTTCGAACATATGAAGCAATGGATTAGCCATAATGATTCATTTCAAATGATTCAGATTGAGGCTGATAACCAACCAACTTGTTGTTTTTTTTTTTAGTGCGTTTATGTTCTTTTTTATGCGTCATGTTTGCCGCAAAAAAATGTATAATTTTCTTTCTTTCTTATAGTGTGTTACGCAATTAGGGTGCTGGTTCTGCTGGCTATGATCATTTATGAGGATGTTTTGTTTCGATTCATGCAATCGACTTATCTGAAACATATTGTTTTTGAAAGGAAGTTGAAAGTCACGATTTCATGGCAAGTAATTCTGTTTTGGAAGTAAAAATACACGAAGCTTTTATCGATTTTTGTTAACTTTACGGTTCATTAGTCAATTTTCACAGAATAAACCCCTAGCAGCCGAGACTCGACGGCTAACGGCCATCGGCTAACGAGGAGGTTTCTTGTTCAGGGGCAATCTGAC